>CM075671.1:198836220-200109970 GCA_037962975.1 Clitoria ternatea | reverse complement strand
TCATGGGAACAGAGAACAGAGGAGAAAAGAAGAAAAGCGAAGAAGAAGAAGAGAAACGATAGAAAAGAGATGTCCAGCGTGAATAAATGAGGGAAAGAGAGAGCTGAAGTTCTTTTATACCACCAAGGGCATATGCGTCCTTTCACCTGCATTATTATCATTATTATTATTTATTCACTTATTTCTAACCAATCAGCAATTAGCCTTATTAATCAGCCATTATTTATAATTAATCAGCCATTATTTTCTTAAGTTAAATTAATTAAGTTAATTATAATTAACAAGTAATTTTCCACTTTTGCAATTATTATTTTAATGGCTTAATTCCATTCGGTAATTAATTTTAAATCGGGATGTTACAATTCTCCCCCTCTCAAAAGAATTTCGTCCTCGAAATTCAATCGGTAACTTCCTTTAAATAAACAACTCGGAATATCGCTGTCATGCACTCTACCAATTGTATCTCTTTGTTTCCCTAGTGATTCGCCGACCGCTTCACCACTCCAATCGGCATGGTTTTGCTCCTCAAGTGATTTACCAACCGCCCCACAATTCCAATCGGCAAAAACACTTAAAGTCAGGTCCTATCGGATTACAATCTTTCCATAAAAATGCAATATAATTGGGGAATTCAACCTTAAAATGTATAACTTTCCCCATTCAACTCTGCCAGTTCCATATAACCAATGGTACCTCAAGTTCCTTGGCCACTCGGCCCTACACACTCAACGTTAATCGGTGTACATCCACCAACTGTTCCTCCAGTCCCAATGGAGTCACTCAGAATAATTATGTATCCACACGGGGTATAAACACAAAGTTGTGTCAATTACAGAGTTGGGAAAGTTTAATTGGCAAGAAACATTACCGATTCCCACAAAATACTCACCAATGTCCGATTCACCTCGGATTAAACTCTCGGGTATTCAACATCCGACTCCAAAATTTCTTCTCTAAACCATAATGTACCATGGCAACACCGAAACCAACACCCAACAGAGCTTCAAGATGCTTTAATTAGCACAGACCGCCTGGATTCATCCTTTATAGGCATCACACTCAATGTTCGAAACCTCCATTTCTAACCTATTTTTTTGGTCAATTCCCTGCCTATACCCAGAGAACGTCACTCGGGCCACTCAATCAAAAGGGTCATTCGGGGTTTGAAAACAATTCTCACCCGGAAAACTTTCCAATTATAAAATTTTCACTCAGAATTCAGACCTACTAATCTGAGTTCAAACTCAGCAGCTCTAACCATCAACCCGAACATAACTATGAATAAATTTACCCCTCGGGTATTTATTCCCCTCGGGAACCATTCACTCGGAACTTACCCATTCTAAGTCTTATTCGTATAATTCCACACAAAAGTGTCACAACTAGACACACTTCGCTCGGATTTCCCTCTACTTAGGAGTGCCACATTCGGACTCCGCCCGGAAGTCACACGACCCAGATATATTTCACGTGGATTTCGCCTAATACAAATGTGTCATTCGAACACAGTTCCGCAACTTGGTAGTGACTTCCCCAGAACGATGTTTCACTCGGAACATCATGACTTCACTCAGTTGTTCTTTTTCTTAGAAAGTTTTCACTCAGAATTATCTCTACTTTCTCACACTCGGAATATACTAATCCTTCCCGAGAAAATTCCCACCTTAGCAATTTCTCCCTTCTATTTCAATAACCGATCGTTACTTTAATAGCCAATTCTTACCCAATAACCTCTGATCCTCTCAGAGGTAATACATCAAGGTTAAACAAACCCTATATCCACACTTTGATACATAACCACATATTATTCACTTATTACAACTCTCATCTTCACTCAAAGTAGTCCGATAGACTCACCATCACCATAAGCAGTTACAGCCTCACTTACCCGACTCATGAATTGTTGTATCCAACTTATGGGATGACGTCTCATTCCTATAGGGTTACAACAATTACATAGAGTCACTGCACCATGTACGCTGCCACAATACTTATGGTTTGTAGAGTCATCTCGGGCAGCATGCCTTACACCCACACCGACCAAACTCACTCAGCTATTACTAACTCAAAAATTAATGGCAATTCACAAACACATATATATATGCAATACATTTACATCAACATCATCATTATGCACCACCTAGGCACATCTCGCAACAACAATCATGAATATCATTTATTATTACTGTAAAACAGTATAATGGCAATGGGTTTCCAACCCACACAGGACACATGCCTCATCATAAAATGACATATCAACAATTGGCTTTTCAGCCCTGACCGAGTAAATATCTCTTAAAATCTCATTCATTGCAAACCATGGCTCAACAGTTTTATAATCCTTCATTTCATCACTCATCACAGGCCACCAATCAATTTAAGCCTAAATGATTCACCGAGCATAGTCACAATCCACCAATCGGTCATGCAGTTATCATTATAGTATGATTTCTAATACCACCATAATCAATACCCAGGCGCACTCAGATTTCAACCTTACCAGTCACTATCAATCAGGTACCTCATTTATTATTTACCTTTCACCTCAAGGCAGTTCAAGCCTCAACTATCCATAAGGTTCAACCAATTTCCAACTCAAAAGTCTCCGGGTCACCGAGTACCCATCATAGAACACTCTCTCAACATTCAAATATCACCTAGTCGAAACCACCATAGGGTCTAGCTCTACAAAATCTGGTCAACATAAAATCATACTAAATTCAATCGGGATTTCTATACCTTACGGGTCACCACCAAATCAGTTATTCACTCGGTTTCCAACTACAAATCCGAGCCTAACCCAAATCATCAAGTATACATTTATATCAATTTCTACAGTATTCTAACGTCACCAAGTCTAAACCATTCACTCGGTTTTCACACATCAAAACTGAGACACTACCCCAAATCAACAGGTATTCGATTTCACATTCGTTCATTTATGATCATGCCCAATTAACTGGGTCATTGCACCTAGTGGTCCAACATCTAATCCATCAGTCACTCGGTTTCCTCAACCGACCACCGAGACGCAATCCTAACTTAACATATTCCTGATTTCACATCTAACCACTTATCGTACGCCCAGATCTCCAACTTAGGAAACTGCGACCCATCGCTTATACCATATGTCATATACACAATATATCATTCATTCATCACATATTCAAATTCCCCAATATAGAAATCTGCCACTATCAATTACATCATATACCATATGGGATTCACGTGCCAAGGGTACAAAACATCCTTTAAAAATGGCATAGTCAATCACAAAGTTTAAATTCAACCCACTAGGAGATTCCTTCAATATTATTCACTCAGCTAACTCAACATATGAGTTCTAATCCATGCGATCAGTATATCTCAACTACGAGCCACTAATAGGGTCTACACAAAGATCAAGTCAATTAATCAGTTTCAATATACCTGATGGTTTCAACACCTTTCCGTCTATTCCCTCATAATCGGCTCAGGCTTAGTAATATCCCAAGTATCCCATGAATAACCGGGTCAGGGTAGTAATAACTCTATCCCCAATCAGCATTACAACAGTAGTACTTTTCACTACTGTCCTCCACAAAACTCATGCATACAATCACAATTCATGGTTAAACACGCATCAAATCCAACAAAATGTCACAAGCAATGATGATAACCGGTCACATTGCACACGACCGCCCACTAACAGTAGGCAAACCTTGGCCTTGGACCTTTCGGTCTGCTCTGATACCAAAATGAAACACCCTTAGTTTAATAAATAAATAAATACCCAAACAGGGGAAAATTTTTCCCAAAAATAAACCAATGGCAACCGGGCAAAAATAAAAGAGGAGGGAGAGAAAGGCAAGGGAAATGAAAACCATTCACAGCGGAAGAATAAAACACCTAAGCGAACCCAACAGCACCACGCACACTCGCTCAAGCGAGATCCAACTCCGCTTGGGCGAGACAGCTCAATTCGCTCGGGCGAGCACTCAATCGCTTGGGCGAAACCACTCAAAAGCCTTCCATCAAAACCACACTCGCTGAAACGAATCCCACATTCGTTGAAGCGAGAAGCCACACTCGGCATTCGATCACTCGGTATCAAGACACCCGTTCACTCGGAGTCAGGGGTTTCAATATCTCGGAAATAACCCCAACACATATACTTCCCATAACTTAGTTCCTTATATTTTTATCCACAAGGCCACACAATAATCCACTCAGGAAATGAGGGTTATCCCACTTAGTATACATCAAACTTCCCTCAATCGGGATATCACCCAATCAAACGCCACTCGGGGTATCATCATTTCTCTTACTTCGGAGAACACATAGACCTCCCTTCATCCAGAAGGGGTCTCCTCCATCATTTGTCACTCAGAATATCCTAGCCAGATTCACTCGGCATATGATATCTTACTCACTCGGGGAATTCATTAAGTAAGTCCCACTCGGACCTGCCCAGATCCTAACCACTCGGGATATGGAATCTCATTCACTCGGATTATACATGAATCACATACTTAGCATATATTCCAATTTCAACCATTACAACAACTCTTCCCTCGGAAGAGAATCACTTAGATTTCCCACTCGGAATATTCAAATCATTCCCCACTCGGGGTTTACCCATATTTTTCACTCGGAATCATTCAAGCCTATTCACTCGGAAAAAGGCCACATATTTAGCCTCACTCGGCTCGGCTCCCACAATAATGCTTCACCCGGAATTCTTTACCTTAACATTATTCTATCATCAACACTCAGCCAATTCCAATACATATTATCATTATTCATTCAACCACTCATCCCAGTCGATAAGAAGCATCAAATCAACATAAAACACTTACATGTATATATCTATTCATACACTCGGAATACTCATTATCTTAGCATCATTCATTCATCAGCACCTATTGTCCGATACAAGCACAGGTTATCAGCGTAAACCATATATGTATATAAACATGCACTCGGGTCATAATAGCTCAGATTACTTGTATATATAATTTTATATTCGTTATACAACACTGATATTATGAGCCGGCTAAGGCTACAACTGACTAAACGTAATAAATGCAATATAAGCACTCAACAGTCGGAGTGTACATCATTCAGACTTGAGGCCTTCACACCATTTCGAGTCTGACCTGCATACACTAAAAAATGGTATAGGGGTGAGCATCTTAAATATTAAATGATAGATACTGACTCGGATTATTCCTCATTAACGCAGCAATATATATATATATATATATACACTCCTACATAGCAACAATCAATGACATAACGATATCGATTAATCAGGACACACATGAAGCAGTTACTGATCAAGATCCACCAGCTATCACTCGGCTATATACACACACATCATTTCAATAGCATTGACATATACTCATACAACCAGATTTCATCAACAATAACTGTACATGTACACAGATTATTTCACTCGGTTCCGCATTCGTGCGTATCGGTTTCTATTCGTTGCAAAGTAGGCTCCCAGCCTTTTATTTAGCTCCCAGCTGACTTGGCCATTTTACAGGTGTGAACACCTCTTTTGGTCCGGTCCAAGTGGAATGAATCTTTTTATGCTGAATTCTAATTCAGAATGATCAGAATGGCTCCAAAATAATCAGAACCAAGCAAAATAACTCAGAATGAAGCTTTTCCAAGTGAAATACAGCCCTGTTGGAGGCAAATCCGATTGGAATGACTCAAAAATGATCACATCTGAACAGGATGACTCAGGTTAGAGCATTTCTGAGTGAAATATACTCCTGATGGAGATAAATCCGAGTGAAAAACTCAAAAAATGGTCAAATCTGAGTCAAGATAAAGCATTTCCGAGTGGAATGACTTAAAAATGATGAAATCCAAGTGGAATCACTCAGAATGAGTCATTTCCGAGTGAAATGCTTCCCTGTTGAAGTTGAATCTGAGTGGATAGCTTCGCTGCCAAGCCAGTCCGAGTGGATTATGCCCATTTTCAAGAAGAAGTCCAAATGGAATGACTCAAAAAGTTGAATCCGAGTGGAATCACTCAGAATGAGTCATTTCCGAATGAAATGCTCCCTGCTGAAGTCAAATCCGAGTGGAATATGCTCCTGTTGGATCAAATCCGAGTGAAATCACTCAGAATGAGTTAAATCCGAGTGACATTACTCTGAATGGAGAAAATCCGAGTGAAGCTACTCAACAATGGACCAATCCGAGTGGAGTATGACCTGTTGAATTCAAATCTGAGTGAAATGACTCAGATTAGATGTAAATCTGAGTGGATAATTCCCTTTCAGATCCAATCCGAGTGGAGTATGCCAGTTTACAAGCCCTGATTGCAAAGAATGTCAATTCCGAGTGAAAGGAATGCTGATTGAAGAAAATCCGAGTGAAAGTGACCAAGTTCCATTCGGATTAAGAGCTCACAAGGTCAGTTCTGAGTGAAACCTTCAAGCAGTTAACTTTTGGGTCACTATTGAAGACATTCCGAGTGAACATTCCAAGCAAAGACAAGATCTGAGTAGCACGCCTCCGATTGAAGTGATTCCGAGTGAAACACTGATTCAATCATTTCTGAATCACCCTTTAATTGGTTCCTGAGTAAAATACTATTCAATCAATTCTGAGTAAAGTTTTCACCAGTTTCCGAGAGGATTCCCGAGTGAATTGATGTGTGAGCACATCCGAGTCACATTTCACACAATACTGAGTCACATTTCAGCACCGAGTGAGCCATCCTTTTCCCAGTTCCGAGCCCCTTTCTCACTCGAGTTCCGAGTGACTTTCCCCCATTCCTGAGTGAGCCATCCTTTTCCCAGTTCCGAGCCCCTTTTTCACTCGATTTCCGAGTAACTTTTCACCCTTCCCGAGTCCTTTTGGCCAATCAATTCTGAGCCCCCATTTCCACCATACTTCAAACTTCCACCGAGCCACTTTTTACCCGTTCCCGAGTCATCTTCCTCTCATCTCCGAGTCACACTTCACCTATTTTAGTCATTGGTCACTCGGATTATGGAGAGGAGTTGGAATCCGAGTCAGTTTTCACTCGGTTCTGACTCAATTGCCCACTCAATCCAATTGCACAACACCAACATGATTTTCCCAGTCGGATTTTCCCCCTTTTCCCACTCAGAATTGACTGAGAGGGTGATCCGAGTCATTTACACTCGGATTTCCAACATTTACACTCGGCCTTCAACATTCTTACTCGGATTCCCAATATTTTCACTTGGATTTCCATAATTCTCACTCGGTTTTCTGCCATTCTCACTCGGATTCCCACCAGGACCCCCTGTTAGCCCGTGCTGACTTGGATTCCACCACCCAAGTGGATCCAGGAATCCTGGGGGTGGCAGACAAGTGGCAAACAGGGTTGGAAGTGGGGGGAATTAAAAATTCCCACCCAGCCGTTGTCCCCCACTTCACTCTGAGTGGAGGCCTGAGCTGGCATTCCACTCGAAAGTGGAAGCCTGAGCTGGCCTTCCACTCAGACCAGCCTATAAATAGGCAAGGAGCTGAAGCTTTCAGCCCTTACACACACCTTACAGAGACTTACATACACAGATACGCATCCAGCACCCTCCTTCCTCTCTTCATCAGCTAGCCGTTGTCTCCAACAGCCACGCCGTCCTCTCTCCTCAACACAACACCGCCCGACACTTCATTCCTCTCAGCCAACACCGCCCAGCCAACCGTCCTCTCCAAAACCGACCTCCTCATCCCTTCACCTACACACCATCCTAATTCCTCTCACAACGCCGTCCTCTCCCCTCAAGTACACCAAATCCAATCTCCTCACTCCACTCAACTCCAATACCGTCCCTCTTCTCACTGTCTCACTCGGTAAATCACTTCTCACTCGGTAAGCTCACTGTCTCACTCGGTTTATGCTATTTCCACTCGGTTTCCTCATTTTCACTCGGTTTTTCCTTGTCCTCACTCGTTTTTCTGCTTTCATCACTCGGTTTTACCATTTTTACTCGGTTTTTCCTCTTTCTCACTCGGTTTATGCTATTTCCACTCGGTTTCCTCATTCTCACACGATTTTTCCTTGTCCTCACTCGGTTTTCTGCTTTCATCACTCGGTTTTACCATTTTTACTCGATTTTTCCTCTTTCTCACTCGGTTTCTGCTATCTCCACTCGTTTTTTGTAATTTTCACTCGGTTTTTGCCATTTTCACTCGGTTTTTTCTCTTCTCCCACTCGGTTTTCACTCATTTTCCTCTATTTTCAGAATTTATTGTTTCCCTTTCTCTTTTGTAGCTTCTACTACCTTTTTCCTTTCGTTTTATAGTAAAATATAATAAAGGGAAATAAATGCTTCCTATGCTTTCTTTCAAATCTAAATAAAAATCAATAAAAAGAAACAAATCATTTTTAAACAGTGTCGTACGGGAGCACTCCCGTCTACACAACCTCTTTAGGATTCGTACACGTGTGAAGAACTTCGCCTTGTACGAGTTCCCCACCTCAGTGACATCCATCATCATCTCCCAAGTCTTTTCCTAAAAGAACAACACTCAGAACTACGTAACCCTGATTTCTTGATAATTCAAGAATACGTAGGAGCAGGACTTTAACTCCTGTCGGGCCCATCTTTCTTATTTCTTTTTGCTGATTTATTTCCTTACTTCCACGTTTCTTTCATAAATGGCCTTTTTTGGTTACTTCCGTGAAAATCAATTTAGACGTGACGTCTTGTTGGTTTCCCCCTAGTTTTTGCTTAAGCCTCGCCATAATTCATAGGGGAGGGATACTTAGGACGAGACGTCCCGCTTATCTCTTTCCTATCCCTGTCTTTTTTATTCAAGGATGTATAATTTAGGCGTGACGCCTTATTAGCATTCTTTTCCCCTCTCTGTCTCATATCAAAGTTGAGTTTAATTCGGATGAAACGTCCCATCGACCTCAGTTCGACATTCTATGTTTGTACAGTTCTCTCACTCCATTCTGTCATTTTTTTTAAAATAAAAAAAATATAACAATAAAAGGGAAGAAATAAACCATCTTTTGTAAGGCTATTTATGTTGCGCATTTTTAATCTTGGTACTGTTTTTGACAGGCGATGTAGGGTGCTAATACCTTCCCTACTCGTAACTGACTCCCGAACTTGAATCTCAATTTTTAACCAGTGCTTTACTGAACCTAGTTTTTTCCAATGTTTTTCCTATGGATAAAAACGTTGGTGGCGACTCCCTGTTTCATTCCACCCATTCTCTCTCTTTCTCGCCGCGCCGTCGCGATTCAGGTTGCGACAGATGGCGACTCCGCTGGGGACAGCTTAAGAGAGTCAGGCCAGTTTGGTTGAAAGCGCGTTTTTTTATATAGCCTTTGTTAGCTTGGATTTCTTCCCCTTGTTTTTTATTTTCCGTTAATTGTTGTGAATGTTCGTTATTATTTGCATCTTGTTATTCGTTTTATTGTCCATGTTCCGTATGATTGTTGAACCCTAGGGTAGAAGACTATGTTGCTTTTCTGCAATCATTGAACCCTAGGATAGATGACTTTGTATATTTTGTTCTGTGTTTGTTCTCTGTGCAGAATGGTGTAAGGTAAAAAGGTATTGAATGCCCTTTCACACACTACACTCACAAATTACTCGCACACACTTATGAGTGGCGCCCTATACCCGGGCCCCAAATGAAACTTAAGTTAGGAGGGGTTGGTATACAGAATCGTATAGGATGTACTTCCTATCCGGTGATCGTGAGAACCCCAACTAGAGTTCTACCTCTTGTGACATACGCACCTAGTGGTTCCCCACTGTTGCGTCCCTGTCATGAGTAGGATCTTGGCTCTAGTGACCTTCTAGAAGTCTAGTATAAGCCACCCGGTGTGGAGAGTCACTTTTAGAAAAGCCATAGGGCCTAGAAAAGACTTTCAACAAAACCCGACCTAGGTAGCGCAAGGGCAAATTTTACTTTACCTTACGTTATTTTTGCTTTCCCCTTTTATCCAAGAAAATGAATTATTTACCACCCGCGGATTTGCTTAGTTTTTGAAATAATGACTCGTACAGTATACTTCGGGTGAATAAATAATCCTCTTTTGGTCGTGTACCTCTGAGTCCTGAGTCATAGATTTTCCTAATCGTCAAAAAAAATCAGAAGAAATATAACCTTATTTCCGCTCCAACAGGGGCGTCGATGACGCTTAGGAAATTTATGACTATTACGACTTGGATCCTTGGTAATCGCTGTTTCCCCAAGAAAAATTGCTTATCAATGGGAAAGTACCGGTTCCAAAACATGACTAATTTCTTTTCCTTATCCTCATTTTCGTGGGAGGCTATTCAGAACTTAATAAATACCTTTTGAGTATCTATGGGAGTTAACATGGGATTGAACTTAAGAAATGATGGCTGTGATCGCCCGAATAAAATGTTTGAGCTTAAAGGCTCCCGCCTCAGAATAAAGGATTTCTTTTGTCTTCACAACTATCCCGTATTAATTTCCATGTTTACTGAACTTAGTACTTTTGAACGATACGTTCTAAGGAACGGTTAAAGGATACTCGTCAAGACCTGTGATTGCTTCCCACGACATTCTCCTTCCTCTTGTTTCCACCTGACACTTTTTGTTTTTCTTCTCTGATACCAAAAGCCGCCCTTACTCGACTTTCAAAAGAGACCCATGGCTGAAAGAGAGCAAGAAATTGAAAACCTCAGGAGTGAAGTTAACCAGCTAAAGGAGCAAGTGGCAGATATGACCAGACTTTTAGAAAAGAAGATCATAGAAGGGGAACTCTCCGTGAGTGTCAAGAATGACCAACATTTACCAACCATGCCACTCCATCATCCTGGATTGACAAAAGCAGAAATTCCCTCTTCCATTACTAACAACAGGACCGACCCCATCATTGACCCTCAACCGACCTATGGCATGTCTTATGCACCCCAACACGCCTTCATGGGCTCAAACAACGACCTGCACTATGAAATACCCTCAGGATACTCTCCTCCGTTCCATAATCAACAAGAGGATCATGATTGGCAAGCAATAAACTCTCATATTTCATAATCCTCCCAGTCGCCGGGGGCACCTATCACGAGAATGTCTGCTTCGGGAAATACGGGAAAAAGAAAAGGAGATGCTAATTCCACTTCCTGTGACCAAAAAAGGGCCCAACCTGGACTAATGACTCATAATCCCTTTCAACCTACCAGTCTCCCTACACCTTACATGGTCGCCACCACCCCTAACCAGGCTTCCACTTTTTTCCCTTTTCCACTCTGCTTTCGTCCATATATCCCTCAAACACCTTCCCATTCTCACTTGCCACAGCCCTATTGTCCCTCACTAAGGCAGACTCAGCCACCTAATCCAGACTGAAACACAATAAGATCCACTGATAGTCGAAAACCGGTCCGGTTCGACCCCATTCCCATAACCTACACAGAACTTTTGCCTTACCTTATCCGTAGTTCCCTTGCGGTACCCTGTCCGTTAAAACCATTAGTTCCCCCTTACCCCAAAGGTTATAATCCTAATACCCGATGTGATTACCATGCTGGGGCCCTAGGACACTCTACTGAAGATTGTCAGGCTTTAAAATTCAAAGTGAGGGATCTGATTAAAGCCAAGTGGCTGGATTTCCAGGAAGGGATTCCCAATACAATCATAAACCCCAGGTCTGACTATGAGAATCCTGAATCAGAATGATAAGGAGAGGCTGGAGGCATGGAGAGGATGAAAGCTTTGTGATTTGCACGCCAAGTGAAGAGGTTCATGACCAAGAGACCATCTAGCTCTTTACGACTTTAAACTTCTGCTTTTATGGCTTTTCAACCCAAATGCTATGCCTAAGGCGTTGGGATATTTTATGTAATAAGGGCAAAAGTATATTTTTATCATTTCAGGTTTTTCTCAATGAATGCGTATCAAATTTCAAAATGTTTCCGTTTGCTTCCCTTATTTGTTTTAACACTCCCTTTGTCCATTGGCTCTCTTTTATTTTCCCTCATTCTCTTTGCCGTCATACATTAAAAAAAACAAAAAAAACAAAAAACAAAACAAAAACAAAAGAAATATCCATCCAAAAATGATCCTTCTGAGAACAACGAGATCACAATCCTATTTCATAACTTTGACCGCTTGCTTGATCACGCTGACGAAAAGGGTAACAAGGGCAAAAGTTCTTTGACCGAATTAACCAGGATGTTTGAATAAGGGGCATCTAGCTTTATCCAGGAGCGTTCAACAAGGTCAGTACACGAAGTAAAGAGGGTCCATGAATGACTAAAAATTGATCCAATCAACTCGGAAGACGAACTCCACAATGAATAATGGCATATCTACCTTTCAAGGAAATGTTAGTATTGACCAATATGAATGGCAAAGACTTGCTAGAGCTCATGAACGTGAACATGGTCAAGAAATACTCTGCCAAAAAAAAAACTAAAACAACAAAAGAAAACAAAAAAGAAAGGAGTCAAGGTTGGTGCCCTACGCCTATACCAATTGGGGCGAGCTGATTCATAGATCAAATTATCGCTCTTCCACATGGGGACATAAAAGTTATCAAGCTAAGAACGTGATAAAAACGATGTGTCATCTGTGTCGCAATCAACACTCCAACACAAAGGAGGTATAATTGTTCCCCTACCAGTGTATCTAAGAGAATAGTCTACTGTGATACCGTTAATATCATAGTTATCAGCCACATTGGCTAAGGGTGAATAAAACAGCTAGACCATAATGAAGGTACCAAGGGGAGGCATATAAAAAAGAAGGGAAAAAACAAAAAAATGAAGAAGAAGAAAAACGATGAAAAAGAAAGATGAAAGAATGAACAAAAGATACAGACTCAGAATGAGCCCCCTCATTGGTACTGAAAAGGGCTCACCCCTGTTTCCTTGGATACATGGTGTTGGAGAACTTTCCTATTAACATCTATTCCCCCACAGGACGAAACTAAAACAAGAGAGATCAAATAAGCTCATTATCAATCAGCTTAAACCTTTGTCGTGAAGGACGCAACCTTGAAAAAAAACAACAACAAAAAAAAACAAAAAAAAACAAAAAAAAAGAACAAAAAACAAAGCAAAACATGCTCGCTAGGCTGAAAACCTGGGAAGGCAGCCTAGGCAAAAGTTAGAGCAACCTGGTAAACTGAAAACCTGAATAGGCAGCTCAGGCAATAAATTGGATCAAGATTTTGGCAGAGTAATTTTCTTATGGGAATGGTTCGCTTTCAAGTTAAGGCATAAGGACCGTAGCCCAACTACCCTTTTCCAGAGGCAAGATCAAATGGTGAATTCAAAGTCGTGATGTGGATTGAGATATACGTTGTTCTCAGTAGTTCATTGGAGGATTTGTGAAATCATTCCTATTCCACCCAATTATCAATATTTTCCATGCAACCCCACTTGCTTCTTTGGCCTACCTTTTCCCACTCCCCGTTCAACTTGTAAATACAATCTCACCTCTTTTGATACGTATTCATATTGAGATTTCCCCTGATTTGATAAGACATATGTTTTCCCTTAATGTATAAAGTGAGAAGGTAACGAAATTTAAAGTCGTAAAGACAAGATGTTCTAGTTACTTGATCTCGCCTCAAGCGATCATTATGAAGACTGGGTCTGACACGTTTCCAAAAGCTAGGGTTGCTTCATCTGCTCTGTTTCAGTCATGGGTTACTTCGAATCTCTAAGGATTGTGGCTTTGCAGAAGGTCTCTTTAAGTTCCAATTTGTTTTGCATCACTAACCTTTCTTGCAGGACGTCATGACAAGTAGAAGTGTCGAGTCTCAACTGTCAAGACTAGCACTTTCCGAGGTTTATCCGTTAGTCACTAAGGCTCACCCTCATTGAAACCAGCTCTCCTCGTATTTCCTTCTCATAACCCACCCAAATCATTGGACAAAAAACCTTGCTGTGGCCGAATACGATGCCTTTCTAACTTTTCGTTGTGGTTTGAGATTTCCATCAAGGCCTCGTAGTCGGAGCCGATATCTTCTCAAGGTTTCTGTCTTGTTCATGAGGCATGTTAGGGGTCACATTTACAAAGATCAACTTGGTATATCCCAACAGCAGTCAAGGATACCCCGTTCCCTGGCAACGATGTTAAGCACGGATTAATTTGGACGGGATGTCCTGTTAACCCCAAAATCTTTTAAGCCTGGGATTTTACCCCAAATCTATCATTCCTCTCCAAACTGGGGCATCACCCCAAATCTTTCCTCCCCGATACCTCTAACCCCTTCAGCCGGATTTTCTGAAACTGGGATAGTTCCCCCCGTTCTCTTTCTCTCCCAGTCAAGTGGCAATACCCTGAATCGTCCAAAACAGCTTAAACTGGGGCATCCCCCAGAGATCTCTCCTCCAGCAAGTCCGTCGTACATGCCCGGTGGGATCTCTCTGTCAAGGGATAGTATTCTGATTCACCAAATAGCAAATTGGGGCATTTCCCCAAGATTTCTCCTGTCTTAGTCGAGGGGCAGTTTCCCCATGATTCTTTCAAATCAAGTCAAATTGGGGCATCACCCCAGATCTTTCTCCCAGCTTAGGGGTAATACCCCTAAATCTTCCAATCTTTCCAATAACTGGGGCATCACCCCAGATCCCTCTCTCAGCCAAAGGACGGTGCTCCTAAATCTTTCAATTTTCCCAAAGAACTAGGGCATCCTCCTGATTTTTCTCCTCTATGAGATCTTTCTGTCAAAGAAACGGTATCCTGAATCATTTCCAATAACTGGGGGATCACCCCAGATCCTCATCCCAGCTTAGGGTTAATACCCCTAAATCTTCCAATCATTTCCAATAACTGGGGTATCTCCCTAGATCTTTCCTCCGTTCAAGGGACGATACCCCTAACTCCTTTAGTCTGAGACATCTTTCCTCTCTCAGTCAAAGGGCAGTGCTCCTAAATCTTTCAATCTTTCCAAAGAACTGGGGCATCCTCTTGATTTTTCCCTTCTATGAGATCTTTCTGTCAAGGGACGGTATCATGAATCGCCAAACAGCTCAAATTGGGGCATCACCCCAAATCTTCCTAGTCAAAAGGGAGTTTCCCCAAAATCCTTTCAATCTTCATAATTGGGGTATCATCCCAGGTTTTTTCTCCCAGTCAAGGTAATACCTGCAAAATCTTTTGATCTTGTTCAAAGTAGGACATCTCCCCAGGCTTCTCTTTCCAATCAAAGGATGGCATCCCAAACCACCAAATGCTTCCCTGGGTGGAACCTAGACAGATGCCAACCAAATCCTTCCCCAGTGGAATTACACTTCCTAAACAACTCAAAATGGGACATCACTCCAGGTTCATTCTCTTTCACCCTAAGGGACAGTACCCCAAATCACTAAATCCTTCTCGGGCAACTCAAACTAGGGCACCCCCACCCATATTTCTCTCTTTCGGTAAGCCCACCATACATCCCTGATAGACCCCAGATCCGCTCTCTCGATCAAGGGGTGGTACCTCAAGTTTCTTTCAATCATATTCTAACTGAGGCATGTTCCTAGATTTCCTTTCCAATCAAGGGACAGTTCCTTGAATTTCAAAATAGCTCAAACTGGGGCATCTCCCCAGATTTCTTTTTCAGTCAAAGGGAAGTACTCTTAAGACTTTCAGTCTTTCCATACTGGGGCATCTCCTCAGATTTCTCCTCGAGTTTAGGGACAGTATCCCAAAATTCAGTCATGGCAAGCCGGGGAATCACCCCAGGATCATTCTCTTTCAAATCAAGGAGCAGTTTCCCAACAACCTTCGATCACGACAAACTGGGGCATCACCCCAGGTTCGTTTCTCTTTCAGGTAAGAGGTAATCCATCAACCTCCTCAACTTGGGGCATCACCCCAAATGTCTCTTCTTTCAATCAACAGGCAGTTCCACAAAATCCTTACTGCCCAAATCTTCTTCCCCAATAGAGCCATAAATTCCCAAATCCTTCCCCAGTGGAACCATAAATGCCAAAGCTGGCACTGCCCAAATTTTCTTCCCCAGTGGAGCCATAAATTCCTAAATCCTTCCCCAGTGGGACTACACTTCCTAGTCAATCCAAAACCAGGGCATCTCCCCAGATTCTTCTTTTGGTCAAGGGACAGTTTTCCCCGAAGACTCTTTCGATCATGTCAAACCAGGGCATCTTCCCTAAGTCGTCATCTCTTGTCGGCCCCAGGACCGTACCCCGCGCTCTCAGAGTATCCGAACTAGAACATCACCAGGACCTCTCTTCGTCAAAAAGGAGCATTCTCCAAGATTTCATCCAATCATGTCAAACTGGGGCATCTCCCTCAGGTTCATTCAAGGAGCATCCTCCAAGCCTCATCCAATCATATCAAACTGGGGCATCTCCCCCAGGTTCGTTCTCATTCATTCAAGGGGCAGTTCCCCAAGATTTCATCCAATCATGTCAAACTGGGGCATCCCCCCAGATTCTAATTCATTCAAGGAACAGTTACCCGAGATTCCATCAAATGTTGTCAAACTGGGGCATCACCCCAGGGTTATTGTCTTTCAATCAAAGGGCAGTTCCCCAAGATTCCTTCAAATCTTGCCAAACTGGGGCATCACCCCAGGTATATCTTCTCAATCAAGGGGTAGTTCCCCAACAACCCACAGTCATGTCAAAATGGGCCATTCCCCAAAATTCATTCTCTTGCATTCAAAAGGCAGTTTCCCAAAGACTCGCAGTCATGACAACCGAGGGTCAAACCCAACCTTTACATTTCCTGCCAATAGTGAGTTAATTTGGACGAGACGTCCTGTTAACTTCCCCAACCTTTACATTTCCTGCCAACAGTGAGTTAATTTGGACGAGACGTCCTGTTAACTTCCCCAACCTTTACATTTCCTGCCAACAGTGAGTTAATTTGGACGAGACGTCCTGTTAACTTCCCCAACCTTTATATTTCCTACCAACAGTGAGTTAATTCGGACCAGACATCCTGTTAACTTCCCCAACCTTTACATTTCCTGCCAACAGTGAGTTAATTCAGACGAGACGTCCTGTTAACTTTCCCAACCTTTACATTTCTTGCCAACAGTGAGTTAATTCGGACGAGACGTCCTGTTAGCTCCCCCACCCTTTATCTTCCTGTCGCCGATCAAATGGCACCCTTTATTTTCCTGTCGCCAATCAAATGGCACCCTTTACCTTCTTCTTGCCGATCAAATGGCACCTTTACTTTCCTGTCGCCGATCAAATGGCACCCCTTTACTTTCCTGTCGCCGATCAAATGGCACCTTTACTCTTCCTGTCGCCGATCAAATGGCACCCTTTACCTTCTTGTCGCTGATCAAATGGCACTCTTTATCTTCCTGTTGCCGATCAAATGGCACCCTTTATTTTCCTGTCGCCGATCAAATGGCACCCTTTATCTTCCTGTCGCCGATCAAATGGCGCCCTTTACCTTCTTCTCGCCGATCAAATGGCACTCTTTATCTTCCTGTCGCCGATCAAATGGCACCCTTTATCTTCCTGTCACCGATCAAATAGCACTCTTTATCTTCCTGTCGCTGATCAAATGGCACTCTTTATCTTCCTGTCGCCGATCAAATGGCACCCTTTACCTTCCTGTCGTCGATCAAATGGAACCCTTTATCTTCCAGTCGCCGATCAAATGGCACTCTTTATTTTCCTGTCGCCGATCAAATGGCACCCTTTATCTTCCAGTCGCCGATTAAATGGCACCCTTTATTTTCCTATCGCCGATCAAATGGCACCCTTTATCTTCCTGTCGCCGATCAAATGACACCCTTTATTTTCCTGTCGCCGATCAAATGGCACCTTTTACCTTCTTCTCGCCGATCAAATGGCACCTTTACTTTCCTGTCACCGATCAAATGGCACCCCTTTACTTTCCTGTCGCCGATCAAATGGCACCTTTACTCTTCCTGTCGCCGATCAAATGGCACCCTTTACCTTCTTGTCGCCGATCAAATGGCACTCTTTATCTTCCTGTCGCCGATCAAATGGCACCCTTTATTTTCCTGTCGCCGATCAAATGGCACCCTTTATCTTCCTGTCACCGATCAAATGGCGCCCTTTACCTTCTTCTCGTCGATCAAATGACACTCTTTATCTTCCTGTCGCCGATCAAATGGCACCCTTTATCTTCCTGTCGCCGATCAAATGGCACTCTTTATCTTCCTGTCGCCGATCAAATGGCACTCTTTATCTTCCTGTCGCCGATCAAATGGCACCCTTTACCTTCCTGTCGCCGATCAAATGGCACCCTTTATCTTCCAGTCGCCGATCAAATGGCACCCTTTATTTTCCTGTCGCCGATCAAATGGCACCCTTTATCTTCCAGTCGCCGATCAAATGGCACCCTTTATTTTCCTGTCGCCGATCAAATGGCACCCTTTATCTTCCTGTCGCCGATCAAATGGCACCCTTTATTTTCCTGTCGCCGATCAAATGGCACCCTTTACCTTTGTCTCGCCGATCAAATGGCACCTTTACTTTCCTGTCGCTGATCAAATGGCACCCCTTTACTTTCCTGTCGCCGATCAAATGGCACCTTTACTCTCCTGTCTCCAATCAAATGGCACCTTTACTTTCCGATCAAATGGCACCCTTTATCTTCCAGTCGCCGATCAAATGGCACCCTTTATTTTCCTGTCGCCGATCAAATGGCACCCTTTATCTTCCTGTCGCCGATCAAATGGCACCCTTTATTTTCCTGTCGCCGATCAAATGGCACCCTTTACCTTCTTCTCGCCGATCAAATGGCACCTTTACTTTCCTGTCGCCGATCAAATGGCACCCCTTTACTTTCCTGTCGCCGATCAAATGGCACCTTTACTCTTCCTGTCGCCGATCAAATGGCACCCTTTACCTTCTTGTCACCGATCAAATGGCACTCTTTATCTTCCTGTTGCCGATCAAATGGCACCCTTTATTTTCCTGTCGCCGATCAAATGGCACCCTTTATCTTCCTGTCGCCGATCAAATGGCGCCCTTTACCTTCTTCTCGCCGATCAAATGGCACTCTTTATCTTCCTGTCGCCGATCAAATGGCACCCTTTATCTTCCTGTCACCGATCAAATGGCACTCTTTATCTTCCTGTCGCCGATCAAATGGCACTCTTTATCTTCCTGTCGCCGATCAAATGGCACCCTTTACCTTCCTGTCGTCGATCAAATGGAACCCTTTATCTTCCAGTCGCCGATCAAATGGCACTCTTTATTTTCCTGTCGCCGATCAAATGGCACCCTTTATCTTCCAGTCGCCGATCAAATGGCACCCTTTATTTTCCTGTCGCCGATCAAATGGCACCCTTTATCTTCCTGTCGCCGATCAAATGACACCCTTTATTTTCCTGTCGCCGATCAAATGGCACCCTTTACCTTCTTCTCACCGATCAAATGGCACCTTTACTTTCCTATCGCCGATCAAATGGCACCCCTTTACTTTCCTGTCACCGATCAAATGGCACCTTTACTCTCCTATCGCCGATCAAATGGCACCTTTACTTTCCTGTCAAATGGCACCTTTACTTTCCTGTCGCCGATCAAATGGCACCTTTACTTTCCTGTCGCCGATCAAATGGCACCCCTTTACTTTCCTGTCGCCGATCAAATGGCACCTTTACTTTCCTATCAAAATGGCACCTTTACTTTCCTGTCGCCGATCAAATGGCACCCCTTTACTTTCCTGTCACGATCAAATGGCACCTTTACTTTCCTGTCGTCGAACAAATGGCATCCTTTTACCTTTCAGTCACCAAAGAAGGCATCCTTTTTCTCCCGGTCGCTGAATGAGGCACCCTTCTACTTCATGTCATTGGATAATTCCCAGTTAACCACTTCTTGCTAAAATTAGAGCACTGCTTCACTTCTTTTTTCCAGATTTAGGCCAAAAAAAAAGAGAAGAAGAGAAAAGTGAAACGGAAGAGGAAAATGCTCGTCTTTAAAGAAGAAAGGTCACACTAACTCGTGATTGCCCACACCGTCAGTCGCTATACCGATCAAGAGGTCCCACTTGGCCCCCTACATCGGTGTTTATATCTTTACTTCCTTTTCACTTCAAAAACACAGAAGCTTCGTGTTTCTTTTGTGAAAAAGAAGTAAAGAAGGGCATCTGTGAACACCTCTTTTGGTCCGGTCCAAGTGGAATGAATCTTTTTATGCTGAATTCTAATTCAGAATGATCAGAATGGCTCCAAAATAATCAGAACCAAGCAAAATAACTCAGAATGAAGCTTTTCCAGGTGAAATGCAGCCCTGTTGGAGGCAAATCTGATTGGAATGACTCAAAAATGATCACATCTGAACAGGATAACTCAGGTTAAAGCATTTCCGAGTGAAATATACTCCTGATGGAGATAAATCCGAGTGAAAAACTCAAAAAATGGTCAAATCCGAGTCAAAATAAAGCATTTCCGAGTGGAATGACTCAAAAATGATGAAATTCGAGTGGAATCACTCAGAATGAGTCATTTCCGAGTGAAATGCTCCCCTGTTGAAGTTGAATCCGAGTGGATAGCTTCCCTGCCAAGCCAGTCCGAGTGGATTATGCCCATTTTCAAGAAGAAGTCCAAATGGAATGACTCAAAAAGTTGAATCCGAGTGGAATCACTCAGAATGAGTCATTTCTGAATGAAATGCTCCCTACTGAAGTCAAATCCAAGTGGAATATGCTCCTGTTGGATCAAATCCGAGTGAAATCACTCAGAATGAGTTAAATCCGAGTGACATTACTCTGAATGGAGAAAATCCGAGTGAAACTACTCAACAATGGACCAATTCGAGTGGAGTATGACCTGTTGAATTCAAATCTGAGTGAAATGACTCAGATTAGATGTAAATCCGAGTGGATAATTCCCTTTCAGATCCAATCCGAGTGGAGTATGCCAGTTTACAAGCCCTGATTGCAAAGAATGTCAATTCCGAGTGAAAGGAATGCTGATTGAAGAAAATCCGAGTGAAAGTGACCAAGTTCCATTCGGATTAAGAGCTCACAAGGTCAGTTCTGAGTGAAACCTTCAAGTAGTTAACTTTTGGGTCACTATTGAAGACATTCCGAGTGAACATTCCAAGCAAAGACAAGATCCGAGTAGCACGCCTCCGATTGAAGTGATTCCGAGTAAAACACTGATTCAATCATTTCTGAATCACCCTTTAATTGGTTCCTGAGTAAAATACTATTCAATCAATTCTGAGTAAAGTTTCCACCAGTTTCCGAGAGGATTCCCGAGTGAATTGATGTGTGAGCACATCCGAGTCACATTTCACACAATACTGAGTCACATTTCAGCACCGAGTGAGCCATCCTTTTCCCAGTTCCGCGCCCCTTTCTCACTTGAGTTCCGAGTGACTTTCCCCCATTCCCGAGTGAGCCATCCTTTTCCCAGTTTCGAGCCCCTTTTTCACTCGATTTCCGAGTAACTTTTCACCCTTCCCGAGTCCTTTTGGCCAATCAATTCCGAGCCCCCATTTCCACCATACTTCAAACTTCCACCGAGCCACTTTTTACCCGTTCCCGAGTCATCTTCCTCTCATCTCCGAGTCACACTTCACCTATTTTAGTCATTGGTCACTCGGATTATGGAGAGGAGTTGGAATCCGAGTCAGTTTTCACTCGGTTCTGACTCAATTGCCCACTCAATCCAATTGCACAACACCAACATGATTTTCCCAGTCGGATTTTCCCCCTTTTCCCACTCAGAATTGACTGAGAGGGTGATCCGAGTCATTTACACTCGGATTTCCAACATTTACACTCGACCTTCAACATTCTTACTCGGATTCCCAATATTTTCACTCGGATTTCCATAATTCTCACTCGGTTTTCTGCCATTCTCACTCGGATTCCCACCAGGACCCCCTGTTAGCCTGTGCTGACTTGGATTCCACCACCCAAGTGGATCCAGGAATCCTGGGGGTGGCAGACAAGTGGCAAACAGGGTTGGAAGTGGGGGGAATTAAAAATTCCCACCCAGCCGTTGTCCCCCACTTCACTCTGAGTGGAGGCCTGAGCTGGCATTCCACTCGGAAGTGGAAGCCTGAGCTGGCCTTCCACTCAGACCAGCCTATAAATAGGCAAGGAGCTGAAGCTTTCAGCCCTTACACACACCTTACAGAGACTTACACACACAGATACGCATCCAGCACCCTCCTTCCTCTCTTCATCAGCTAGCCGTTGTCTCCAACAACCACGCCGTCCTCTCTCCTCAACACAACACCGCCCAACACTTCATTCCTCTCAGCCAACACCGCCCAGCCAATCGTCCTCTCCAAAACCGACCTCCTCATCCCTTCACCTACACACCATCCCAATTCCTCTCACAACACCGTCCTCTCCCCTCAAGTACACCAAATCCAATCTCCTCACTCCACTCAACTCCAATACCGTCCCTCTTCTCACTATCTCACTCGGTAAATCACTTCTCACTCGGTAAGCTCACTGTCTCACTCGGTTTATGCTATTTCCACTCGGTTTCCTCATTTTCACTCGATTTTTCCTTGTCCTCACTCGTTTTTCTGCTTTCATCACTCGGTTTTACCATTTTTACTCGATTTTTCCTCTTTCTCACTCGGTTTATGCTATTTCCACTCGGTTTCCTCATTCTCACTCGGTTTTTCCTTGTCCTCACTCGGTTTTCTGCTTTCATCACTCGGTTTTACCATTTTTACTCGGTTTTTCCTCTTTCTCACTCGGTTTCTGCTATTTCCACTCGTTTTTTGTAATTTTCACTCGGTTTTTGCCATTTTCACTCGGTTTTTCTCTTCTCCCACTCGGTTTTCACTTATTTTTCCTCTATTTTCAAAATTTATTGTTTCCCTTTCTCTTTTGTAGCTTCTACTACCTTTTTCCTTTCGTTTCATAGTAAAATATAATAAAGGGAAATAAATGCTTCCTATGCTTTCTTTCAAATCTAAATAAAAATCAATAAAAAGAAACAAATCATTTTTAAACAGTGTCGTACGGGAGCACTCCCGTCTACACAACCTCTTTAGGATTCGTACACATGCGAAGAACTTCGCCTTGTACGAGTTCCCCACCTCAGTGACATCCATCATCATCTCCCAAGTCTTTTCCTAAAAGAACAACACTCAGAACTACGTAACCCTGATTTCTTGATAATTCAAGAATACGTAGGAGCAGGACTTTAACTCCTGTCGGGCCCATCTTTCTTATTTCTTTTTGCTGATTTATTTCCTTACTTCCACGTTTCTTTCATAAATGGCCTTTTTTGGTTACTTCTTTGAAAATCAATTTAGACGTGACGTCTTGTTGGTTTCCCCCTAGTTTTTGCTTAAGCCTCGCCATAATTCATAGGGGAGGGATACTTAGGACGAGACGTCCCGCTTATCTCTTTCCTATCCCTGTCTTTTTTATTCAAGGATGTATAATTTAGGCGTGACGCCTTATTAGCATTCTTTTCCCCTCTCTATCTCATATCGAAGTTGAGTTTAATTCGGATGAAACGTCCCATCGACCTCACTTTGACATTCTATGTTTGTACAGTTCTCTCACTCCATTCTGTCGTTTTTTTTAAAATAAAAAAAATATAACAATAAAAGGGAAGAAATAAACCATCTTTTGTAAGGCTATTTATGTTGCGCATTTTCAATCTTGGTACTGTTTTTGACAGGTGATGTAGGGTGCTAATACCTTCCCTACTCGTAACCGACTCCCGAACTTGAATCTCAATTTTTAACCAGTGCTTTACTGAACCTAGTTTTTTCCAATGTTTTTCCTATGGATAAAAACGTTGGTGGCAACTCCCTGTTTCATTCCACCCATTCTCTCTCTTTCTCGCCGCGCCGTCACGATTCAGGTTGCGACAACAGGTACCAAACTGTTTCCCCACACATGTGACACCAACGCTCTCAGCGCCAACAGCGGTGTTCACGGGCAGCCTGAGTCCCACTCAAAGGCTTACCTTGAGTCTCACTCAAAAGGATTTCACAACGTCTCATGCTTTTAATAACCGATGGTAGTGTCCCACACTACATTCTCCCAGCATTAACGTATCCTATACGCCACACGCGGATTCATCACACAACACAGAGTTCATATACACAACCTTTCACTTAACAATACATGCATCATATGCAATCAGCATTAGACATTCTCAGAACTCAATAAATTAATCCAACACACAAACATCTCATGCAATCGGCATCATACTCAATAGATTAATACAACACACATACATTCCATGCGGTCGGTATCAGAACTCAATAGATTAATACAACAACACATACATCTCACATGCAATCAGCATTTCAAACTCAGAATATCATGCATGGCACATAAGTCACACGGTAATCATCAACAGCACTTTAGTATATTCCTTTCATTCAACATTCAACACTTCTCAAAACTATCTACATGCAACTCATGGACGGAACTAAACATGCATCGCTTCAACACCTAATCATCATGTATCCGGGTATCATACACTCTTCATGCAAGCACAACACACCACTCAGAACACAGAAACAACAATCATCAACACCCGGAACCCGTCCATAACCCATGCATTTAAGATATAAGATACCCCCTACCTGGAATGAAGATTCCAGGGGCTCCGAGGGCTTGCAGCTCCAGTTGGTTGCTCCGCTCAGCCCATTCACTGATTCTCAATAGAACGGCCCAGCATCAGTCATCCACCATTACGCTTGGCTTTGGAGGAACTCCGAGCCACTCCGCTCACAGCTTGGAAGAACCAGAAGCTCCTCGAGCTAACAATGCCGACCAGTCTTCCTTCGACCGCTCCCTCCAACCCACACAACCACTGGGCTTAGACGCTGGGCTCAGTACTCTGCATGGAGAACTCAAAGTTGTTTCCTCTTCCACAAATAATCTGATCTTTCTAGCAATGGAGGGTTCCTGTCTTAGGGCATCTCAACGTCACTGAGTTGGGTGAAGGAGAAGACGACGCGAAAGTAGACGAAGGAACAGTAAGGAAGGAGACAGGTTGCATGCAGAGGGGAAATGCACACTCATACCCTCTCTGACTCAACGAGAAGGAAGGAGGACTCCGGTCCTCAGCCACCTCTGTCGCGAGTTCATGGGAACAGAGGACAGAGGAGAAAAGAAGAAAAGCGAAGAAGAAGAAGAGAAACGGTAGAAAAGAGATGTCCAGCGTGAATAAATGAGGGAAAAAGAGAGCTGAAGTTCTTTTATACCACCAAGGGCACATGCGTCCTTTCACCTGGCATTATTATCATTATTATTATTTATTCACTTATTTCTAACCAATCAGCAATTAGCCTAATTAATCATAATTAATCAGCCATTATTTTCTTAAGTTAAATTAATTAAGTTAATTATAATTAACAAGTAATTTTCCACTTTTGCAATTATTATTTTAATGTCTTAATTCCATTCGGTAATTAATTTTAAATCGGGATGTTACATAATTTTACACCCAGGAATCGATTCGCAAGGGCTAGGAATCGATTCATATCATCAAGAATCTATTCATCTGCTACTGGGAATCAATTCCCCATTTCAGGAATTGATTCATATGCTAACGCAATAATCAACTTAATGAATCAATTCACGCATGAAATCATAGATGGAATCATGGACAAAAATCAGGAATATTTTTAGGCACTTTGCAATTTCAGGAAACATGCACGTGTTTTATACGGAGTGGAAATATTCTATTGAGACAGAGCATATTCCTTGGCCTATAAATAGAGAAGAACCTGAGGCTTCAGTCACCAATATTCAAGCAACGCATTTCCTCTGCTTTCTCCTCTGTTCTCTTATTTCTTTGGCAAATTAGCTCTCTGTTTCATTTCTTTGTAATTATTTTTTTTAAGAGTTAGCCTGTGGGGAAAATTATTCTGTGCTAAAATTTGTGTATCCACTCTATTGGAGAGTTACCCTTGTAATCTTAAACACCAAAATTCCTAGAACTTGGGTTAGGTTTCAACCTTGTAAATTGTGAGATTGTAAGATTGGGTGGGGTGCCCTTGTACTTGTGAGAGTTGAGTTCTTAAGTGTAGGACACTAGGAAGCTATAATTGCTCAAAGTTTGTATCTCTAATCTCCAATAGTGGAATCCTTCAAGTGGGTTTCTTGAAGGCGAGACGTACACTGGTGTAGTAGAACTCGTATATCGGTTTGTAATTTTTCTTTTCCTACACTCTTTTATTATTGTGTATTTAAATTGCTTGCTTAATTTATTGTGTTTATAACTTGGCTGTTAAATTTATTTGAAACAAGTTGTATTAACTCTTAATTGAATATCTTTACTATTTATTAAGTGTTCATTAACTTGTCTTGCATATAACTTGTTATAAATTGCTATTA
The DNA here is from genome assembly GCA_037962975.1 of Clitoria ternatea. Lineage (NCBI taxonomy): Eukaryota > Viridiplantae > Streptophyta > Magnoliopsida > Fabales > Fabaceae > Clitoria > Clitoria ternatea. The sequence goes on along the minus strand of CM075671.1, from coordinate 200,083,759 downwards.
ATTTTTTACCATCTTCATTAAGTATAATTGTTAAAGAATCAATTTCAAAAGCATTTCAAGGAAAATTTTTAATACTCAATTCACCCCCCTCTTGAGTAATAGAGGCCACTTAGTTAACAAGTGGTATCAGAGCTTGACTCTTGGTAGATCAAGCTAAACAGCTTCAAGAGAACAAGATGGCCTTTACTTCTCTTAACCTTTTTCCTGAGGGTGGTGCCACAAATAGACCTCTCACTTTCAATGGTGAGGGTTACACTTTTTGGAAAAAAAAGGATGAAAATATTTGTTCAATCAATTGATTTGAAAATATGAAATGCTATTGAAAATGGTTCTTTTATACCTATGCATATTGTTGATGGTAGACAAGTTGAAAAACCCATGGATGATTGGACGAGTGATGAGCAAAAGAATGTTCAACACAATTACAAAGCTAAAAATCTCATCACCCTAGCTTTAGGTCCTGATGAATTTTTTAGAGTTGTAACTTGTAAAACTGCAAAAGATATATGAGATACTTTTCAAATCACCCATGTGGGAACCAGTGATGTAAAGGATTGAAAGATTAGCACACTCACTAGTCAATATGAAAGTTTTAGAATGAATTCTGGTGAAACTATTTTAGAACTTCAAAAGAGATTTACTTTGATTATTAATCATCTTATTACTCTTGGTAAATCTTATACTAACAAGGAGCTCATCCATAAAGTTCTAAAAAGTCTTACTAGGGAATGACAACCTCTTGTTACTGCCATCAAGCAATCTCCCAACATAAATGAGATGTCTCTTGCTATACTATTTGGTAAGCTTTAAGAACAAGAGCAAGAACTAAAAGATTTGAAGATTGTGAAGGGAGAACAAAGATCCTCCAAGAAAAAAAGGGGCTAGCTCTTAAAGCCACTTTAACCGAGGAGGATGAATCCGAAAGTGATCTAGATGATGATGATGAGTTAGGACTATTTGTGAAGTGTTTTGGAAAATTTATGAGAAACAAACGATTCCAAAAGAACTTCACTTCCAGAGGTAAGAAATCTACTCCTAAAGACAATAATTCCTCACCGACTTGTTTTGAATATGGTAAAGAAAGACACTTCAAGGCGGATTGTCCAAATCTTAAAAAGAAAAACAAAAATTGGAAAGGAAAAAGAAGAGCATACATAGCATGGGATGAAAATGATGTAAGTAGCTCGGAGAAATCAGAAAACGAAGAAGCCAACCTATGCCTTATGGCCAACCATCAAGATGAAGAAGATGAGGTAAGCTTCCATGACTTAGATAAAGATGAATTACTTGATGCCTTTGAAGAATTATATGACAAATTTGCTAAAATTTTAAATAAGTATAAGTTGTCAAGAAAAACAATTGACACTCTTGAAATGCATCTTGTAGAACTCTGTAAAGAAAATAAAATTTTGAAAAAGAAAGTTGTTAATATTCAAGCATGCTCTAAAGATAAACCTTGTGAATTCTTCAAGAAATGTGATGTGTTGGAAAAGAAAGTTTTTGACTTAAACAAAACTCTTGAAAAATTCACCAATGGTAGAGACAATTTAAATGCTTTACTTGGAAAACAACATTGCATGTTTGATAAAACTGAATTAGGATTCAACTCAGGATCTAATATTTACAAGAAAGAGAAACATTACAAGAATTTCTTTGTACCACCTAGTAAATCATCTTCACCTTTTATGAAATGCAATCATTGTGGTCTCAAAGGACATAGTGCCTTAAATTGTTATGTTAGAAAATTAGGGCCAAAGGTTGTGAAGAAAGTATGGATTCCTAAGGGAACATTACCGCAAACTAACCTACATGGACCCAACATAAAATGGGTACCAAGATCTCTAACTTGATTTATTTGTAGGTATATTTTAAGGCAAGCAACACCTATTGGTACTTGGATAGTGGGTGTTCCAAACATATGACGAGAGACAAAAGTATATTTATATCATTCACTCCCCGAAATAAAGGTTTTTTCACATATGGAGACAACACTAAGGGAAGGATTCTTGGAATTAGAAAAATTGGTAAAAACTCTTGCACTTCTATTAATGATGTATTATATGTTGAAGGACTTAAACACAAATTGCTTAGTATTAGTCAATTATGTGATAAACGATATAAAATTGTATTTGAATCAAAGTGTTGCATAATTGAAAATAAGCTAAACAAGGAAGTAAATTTCATTGGTCAAAGAGTTGATAATATTTACATGATTAATCTTGATTGTCTTGCTTAAAATGATGTGCAATGCTTCATAACTAAAAAGGATGAATCATGGCTATGGCATAAAAGAATTGCTCATATTCATATAAACCATTTAAACAAACTTATTTTGAAAGATTTAGTAATTGGTTTACCAAAATTGAAATTTGAAAATAAATTTTGTGATGTATGTCAAAAGGGGAAACAAGTAAAGGCATCTTTTCAAGCAAAAAATGTTGTTTCAACAAATAGACCTTTATAACTTTTGCACATGAATTTATTTGGACCTTCAAAAGTTAAAAGTTTTGGTGGAAACTATTATGGTCTTGTGATTGTGGACGATTATTCTAGATATACATGGATGTTATTTCTTACTCATAAAAATGAAGCATATCACGCATTTAAGAAACTTGCTAAGATTATCCAAAACGAGCAAAATTTGAAAATCGCATCCATTAGAACCGATCATGGGGAGTATTTGAAAATAACCTTTGGAAAAGTTTTGTGAAAAATTTGGCATTAAATATAATTTTTCGGCTCTTAGAACTCCACAACAAAATAGAGTAGTTGAAAGGAAAAATTGATGTTTAGCGGAGCTCGCAAGAACTATGTTAAATGACAACAATATTGCAAAACATTTTTAGGCCGATGCAGTAAATACCGCTTGTCATGTTATGAATAGATGTCTAATATAACCTATTTTAAAGACAATCCCCTATGAGCTTTACAAAGGGATAAAACTAAACATTTCTTATTTTCATATATTTGGATGAAAATGTTTTGTGTTAAACAATGGAAAGGATAATCTGGGAAAGTTTGATGCAAAATCTGATGAAACAATATTTCATGGTTATTCATCAACTAGCAAGGCATATCGACTCTTTAACAAACAAACTTATACTATTGAAAAGTCCATTCATGTTAAATTTGATAAAGTTAACCAAATTCCTCCAAGAAAAGAAGTTGTTGATGATCTTGTTGGTACCTTCCAAGAAATGACATTGGACAACAAAGAAAAAGAAGAAGTCATCAATGAAGGAGAAGCAACCCCAAATGTGGAACCACAACAAAAGGAGTGGATCACCTCAAAAGATCATCCTTTGGACAATGTCATAGGTGAAATAACCAAAGGTGTAAGTACCCATGATGCCATTAGAAATGCATGTAATCACTTAGCCTTTGTATCTCAAATTGAACCTAAAACCATTAATGAGGCTATTATTGATGAACATTGGATGTTGGATATGCAAGAAGAATTAAATCAATTTGAAAGAAATCAAGTTTGGGAACTTGTGCCAAGACCCAATGATCACCAAATAATAGGCACTAAATGGGTTTTTAGGAATAAACTTGATGAAAATGAAATTATAACTAGAAATAAAGCTAGGCTAGTTGCTAAAGGGTATAATCAAGAAGAAGGAATAGATTATGAAGAAACATATGCTCCTGTTGCTAGACTAGAAGCAATTAGGCTGCTGTTAGCTTTTTCATGTTGTATGGACTTTAAACTTTACAAAATGAATGTCAAGAGTGCTTTTCTAAATGGTTACATTCAAGAAGAAGTATATGTAGATCAACCTCCTGGTTTTGAAAACTATAAATTTACAAATCATGTTTTCAAATTAAGAAAAGCTTTGTATGGTTTAAAACAAGCTCCAAGAGCTTGGTATGAAAGACTCAGTAAATTTCTTTTAGAAAACAATTTTGAAAGAGGAAAGGTTGATACTACACTATTTATAAAATGCAAAAACGATGACATCCTCTTGGTACAAGTTTACGTCGATGATATAATATTTGGTGCCACTAATGAACTTCTTTACAAAGAGTTTGCCAAGATCATGCAGGATGAGTTTGAAATGTCCATGATGGGAGAACTTACATTCTTCCTTGGACTACAAATTAAGAAAACTAAAGAAGGGACTTTTATTAGTCAGTCATAATATTGTAAAGAACTTCTTAAAAGATTCAAAATGGACAAAGCTAATGAGATAGCAACACCCATGAACACATCATTCTACTTGGACAAAGATGGGAAAGGTAAGGACGTTGAGATCACAAAATACCGAGGTATGATTGGATCCTTGTTTACTTAACTACGAGTAGGCCTGATATCATGTTTACTGTGTGTATGTGTGCTAGATTTCAAGCATGTCCTAAAGAATCTCATTTAACTGCCGTTAAAAGAGTATTGAAATATTTGGTAGGGACACAAAATGTTGGTTTATGGTACCCCAAGGGTGCCGAATATACTTTGATTGGTTATTCTGATTCTGATTTTGCTGGCTGTAAATTATATAGAAAAAGTACCAGTGGTACATGTTATTTGCTTGGTAGTTCTCTTGTTTCTTGGCATATCAAGAAACAAGTTAGCGTCGCTTTATCTATAGCTGAAGCAGAATATATTGTAGCTGGGAGTTGCTTTTGCTCAAATCCTTTGGATGAGACAATAACTTCTCTATTTTGGTGTTGTCTTAGATCAAGTACCCATTAAGTGCGACAACACTAGCGCGACTAACATCTCCAAAACTCTCGTTATGCACTCTCGAACCAAGCATATAGAAATTCGTCACCACTTCATAAGAGATCATGTCTTAAAAGGGGATTGCATTCTTGAATATGTTAAAACAGCTAAACAACTAGCTGATATTTTTACTAAACCCTTTGCTAAAGAGCAGTTCATAAATATTAGACGAGAATTAGGAATTTTGGAAATTTTAAACTGTGTTAAAATTTATTTCATATCAATTTCTTTCATTCTTTTAAAGATATTAATTCTTGAACAAACAATATCTTTAATTAGATTTTGATAGTATTGAACATATGTTTGAAATTATATCTTTGAAAATGTTTTAAAAGATATTTTGGATATATTCTTAATTTTTCCTTGACAAAATATTTTCTTAAAAGGATTTTGATTTGCAATAAATATTGTTTCTTAAATCCATAATAGATTTTTTTATCAAGAGTTTTAAATTTAAAACAAAAATCTATGATTTTTCAAAAGGGCACACGGGTTTTTCAAACAAATTTGGAAATTGCCTTTGGAAACTTTAGCTTTCTCGTGGACTTTCTACTTGGAATTCAAGTCAAAATTGAAAAATTTCTTTACATGTGTTTCTGAAATTCAAACAAAGCCTTCTAATCTTATCACATAATTTCCAATTTCTATGCAAATCACATGACTTCTCTTAAGGCAAAAAGACAAGGACAACTCCTTAAGCATATATTTTTTTCTCGTGACTTCTAGTAAAGTGTTCAACGTGCCTATTTCCTAGTTCACGTGAATAATAAGACAATGGCCCATTTTCTAGGCTCTGAATCCATTTATACTTAAAACGTGCGCATAATAAAAGGCAGGAATCGATTCCCACGAAGTTGAATCGATTCCCTTGTGAAATTAGCACCAAGATCCCCAATTTTTTTGAATCGATTCCCCAACCAGTGAATCGATTCCCACACTAAATTTTCTATATATATGGCCTGATTCTCACGTTTTTCTCATAACATTGCCACATGAATTCTTTCCTTGTTCCTACTCTTTGGGTCTTATGTAACATCCCTGTTTTTAGAAACAATTTCATCCTTGTAATTTTTGAATTATGGAAGGTTTGAAAGAAGAATAAGTCAATATATATACCCTGTTGATGGTCTGTGGTATCTCATAAGTATCATTTTGCGCATAACAATGTAAATTATAAGGATCATTAGCTAAATTAAGCAAAAACCGAGTGAAAAGAGCTCTGTTCCGAGTAACAGAGAGGAATTCCGAGTGAATAATTAGAAATTCCGAGTGAAGGATGGAATTCCGAGTCAGTGTCATGTTTTCCGAGTAAAACATGACTGAGGGGACTACCACCGAATGGAATCCTGACCTGAGATGCAATTCTGAGTGAAGTGTGTTCAAGAGAACACCTTCTGGATGAAATTCCGAGTCAAAACACCCTGGAATGACTCGTTTCCGAGTCAAACCTTGCCAAATACTTCTTTTCTGAAGAAAACTACTCTGATTGAAGTATTCCGAGTAAAAGTATGCTTAAATACTCATGTTTATGTTGATTTGATGCTTCCTACCGACTGGGGTGTGTTGTGGAATCAATTAGGAAGGGTTCCGAACGGTTTCTTATGTAATTGCTTAGAAAACCGAGTGGAAAATGGAAGAAGGAACCATTCCGAGAGAAATATAGGGAGGCTAAACCATTACCGAGTGAGTCTATGGGTATGACTCCTTTTCTGAGTGAGATATACTCTACTGGACTACTTCCGATTGGAGAATTGGTTAATTATGGTTAAGAACCTTACTGTCTTAAATGTATAAACCAATTCCGAATGAGACTGACTGAGATGACTCAGATTTGGGAAATAATACCGAGTGAAAGGCCAAGTAAGATAGGAGTCAGCACTGATTGATTTTACCGAGTGAGAAAGCAAGTGTTGAGTCAGTTTTGGAAGAATTCCGAGCTAGGTATTCATCAAAACCTACCTCTTTCACAGACGGTGTCAATCAAATCCCTCACATACCGTCCTCTATTTCTTTACTCCACACCGGCTAGCTACTAAGGAAGCTGTTCTTGAACCGATGTGCACACCAAACAATTCTGAGGCGGCGTTCACCAAAACCGATCTCTTTGTAGCCTCACAACAACCGTCCTTCCATACCACAACACCGCCCTCTTTCCACAGACGGTGTCCTTAACTCCTTCACACACCGTCCTTCCCTACTTCACACTCAATACCGCCCACTCCATACCGCCCTCTCTTACTTCGCCCTCACACTACACTCCACCCTCACACTCCACACCGCCTTCACACTCAACACTGCCGTCTTCACTCCATGCCGCCCTCATAATTCAATACCGCCCTCACACACCCAATGCCGCCCTCACATGTGATACCGACCTCTTTGCCAGCACTGAATATCTTTTTAATTTCATTTCAGATAGTGGTCAGCCCACTTAATCACATAAATCCAAAAAGGAGTGGCACAATGAACCAATCGCAAGAGAAAGTTGCACCCATTATAATGCCTTTATATATTTTATTCTTAATCAATGCAAGGCTGACAATGAATTGAGTCAAAAGTTTCCATTATTCCACCTAATTCTCCAATCAATGTTTCCATTTAGTTTCCCAATAACTCTCATTATTTAGCCCAGTACTATGTCTCTAAGAACACACATACACGAAACATAACCACAGACAAACTTCTGTTATCATTTTCTCTTCCTGCAAGCTCTCTCTCTATCAAATTCTTTCCTCTCTCACTCGGATTTGAAGCAGGACAGTGAAGGGAACCTCTTTCTTTCCATTCAGGAACTTCATTGAGGTAAGGGGGTATATTCTTGGGTACTCTGTGGGAAAACCGAGTGAAGGACAGATTCAGTGTTATGTGAATTAAATGCTTTAATTATATACATATATATATTTGTTACTAAATGCTTATAATCAGTTCAGAGTTGTTTGATTAAATGTTATGGTTATTGTTTTATATTTGAATATATGTATAACTAATTGATAAAAATATATACTGGTTGTTGGACTGTGAAGATATTAAGGAACCTGGGTGTTTATGTGAGTTCCAGCAAGGAATTATAAAATAGAAGTCGGATTCAGTGAGTAATAAGCTCGGATTTTATGAAAAACTGACCTGAGCATTCGGATAGAACATTTTACTCGGAAAATACATTATTTTCACTCAGAAAGTTACTTTCACCCTAATTCTACTCGGAATTTTATTTTATTCCACTCAGAAAAATGTTTCATCATTATATTTCACTCGGAAAACATTATATTTCACTCGGAAAACACTCTATTGCTCTCGGACAGTAGCTTCCCAGTCTTATTTCACTCGGAAAACAATTTATTTTACTCAGCAAACAGTTATTTTCACTAAAAGAACTCTTTTCAGTTTGATGTAACTCGGCATATAAATTTAATTCACCAGAAGACCTTTCCCAACCTGATTCCACTCGGAATCAGGATTATCTTACTCGGATTTATTTTACTCGCATGTGTCTTATTCAGACAGAACCCTTCTCAACTAAATTCATTCGGTAAACTAATGTTTCAGTCGGAACTTATATTAAATTCACTCAGAAAATTCCTTTGAGACTGATGTCACTCGGAATTGTATTTTATTACACTCAGAAATTCATTTTTACTCGGTTTCATCAACATTTTTCACTCATGGAACTTTTTCTTACTAATTCCACTCGGAAATTATATTTTAAGTTACTCAGAAATTTATTACACTCAGAATTTAAGTTATTTCATTAAGAAAATACTTCTCAGTTTCTGTTTTACTCGGAAAAACCTATTAATTTCAGTTAGAAAACTCTGCTCAGTTTATTTTACTTGGAGTTATAATTATCTTATGCGAAAAACTCATTTTTCACTCGGATTCAAGCCGTTCCAGTCCGAAAACAGTATTTCAGTTCATTTTCACTCGGATCCAAACTATTTCAATCGGAAAAATAGCTTTCGAGTGTCATTCCACTCGGATTTTTAGCCAGATCGCTTGGAGAACCCTTCTCTGTATGATTCCACTCGGAATCATACTTATTTCACTCAGATTTACCCCTGTTCCACTCGGAAAACTCTGTTTTTAGTGTTTTTCACTTGAATTTTCAATTGGAAACAAATCTTCAATACTTTTTAAGTTATTGGTAAGTTATAATTATCATTCTTATTCTATTATTATCATTATTTATTGTCAAACTTAATATTGTTATTATTATTATTAGTTTTATTATTATTATACATTGTTAACATCTAAATTATGCGTAATTACATAAGAATATATTATTTTACTCTTTATGAAAAATATATATATAATAAATATATTTCTAAAAATTAATAAACGAATATCTTACAAGGTTTAAATGATTGATGGAATTCAAAGAACTTGAGAATGATATGATGAGACTGGAAACACATAAGATACCCAGGGATCTAATGATAAAGATAATACATTTCGCATCATGAAAATATGTTTTGAAGAAGAAAAACCTCTAGAGCATACACTTGGTACAGTGGAGGACACTCACGTTCGATCTCCATGAAGAATCTTGGGAGTACAACTGGAACGGCAACCCAATGGCATCAGAGTCGCGCCTGATAGCCGGGTGAGACGATGCAATTCTAGTGTACTTTGACTAAATGACGGAGTGTAACTATGATCGTAGGGATCCAAGTTCCAAAAAAATTATTTAAATCAATGATGAGAACCAACGAGTTCATTTGTACCACATGGAACTTGGGCGGACCCTGATAGCTCTAGATGATTGGAATGGTGATATTCCAAAGAATGAGAAGAAGATGAAACGATTTATTGGGCCCACATGCATCATGAGACTTAACCAAAGATAAATCATAATAAATCCGAACTCATGCATTCATTACAGCATATTTGATTGTTATAATTGTGAATATGTTATATGTACGATTTATTTCATGGTAATATTCTTGATTGTTATAATTGTGAACATGCTAAATATACGATTATGTGATGACAACATGCTTGATTGTTATAAATATGCTAAATGTATGATCTATGTGACATTGTATGTTAACTGGATTATGTCCGCACCGGATGAACCAATCAGGGTCTTGGGTTATACTCACCCTTACTGTTGAACATTTTTCAGAGGAATTAGAAACTCAAGAACCCGAGTGTGAAGATCAGCAATACGCTGAACCCATTGAGAACAATCATTAAGGATAGAATGTTTATAATCAGACACCGGATGACTGTATAATATTTAAGGGTGCCTGCGTGCCCCATTCTGTTAAGAGTACAATTACTTACAGTTTGTGAATGACTATGTGATATATACAATATTTCTTCCACTGATCTGCCAAGTATTTGTATATATAAAAAAAATATTCACTTTTTCTGAAAACTGTTAACACTCTCAGTTAAATAGGATGAACCTACAGAAGGATTTGTCTTATCTAACCGAGGGTGTTACATCTTATCCTTTCTCTCAAAAAAAATTCATGGCCTCCACATCCCAAAATAGAAAGAAAAGAAGAGGAGATGCTGGTTCCTCATCATCCAACATCACTGGCCTCTCCAGATTATTTGATAATCAACGCCAACTTGAAGTATCTTGAAAAATACTCTGAAAAACTTCTCATACCTGCTTTCTGGCTTGATGTCCCACTCTTTGAAGAACATGATTTTACGGTATTAAATGTTCTTAGGCAACAAAATCTGGTAGAATTTGTTGCACTGAAGAAGATTTCATATACCCCAAGATGATTCGAGCCTTCTACTCAATATTAAGAATCTCGAATGGGCGATGCATTGCAAAAATAAAAGGAGTAACTATTTCTCTTGATGATAATGTTCTTCACTTGGTTGGAAAATTTCCAATCAATAATGTTGATTTCTTTGGCACTGAACCCTCTCCTGAATAGGCATATAATTCTATTGATGCTCGTGCCTTCATCAATCTATTTTTTGTTTCGAAAAGCACTGTTGGGAAATTAAACATCGATCATCGTCTTCTCCATTATTTCTTGGTTAAGTTCATTCTTCCTAAGGGATCCAATAATGCTAGAGTGAGTGAAACCCAAACTCTTATTCTTTAGGCTATGCTTCATGAAAAGAAAATCAATTAGATTAAGCTTATTCGAAACCACATGATTGATTCCAAGATTCTCACTAAACTCCCTTATGATGTCCTAATTACCACGCTCCTCAAGCACTTCAACGTCAACCTTTCAAATGAGGTGAAAGAAATAGTTGGTCACAAAGGTAAAATTGGAGGTACTCATCTCTCCAAAATGGGTTGGTATAACCAAGATAACGCTTGGCAATACTCACCCCCACATGCACAAAATAGTGATGATAATGAAGATCAACCTCAAGAACAAGCATTCTCCACCTGTTACAGATTTTAATGATGCTTTCTTTAATCGGTTGACCTCTTATATTGACACTCGCTTTAATGCTATGAGTACTCGTTTTGACACTATAGAGACCAACATGAACGCTCGCTTTGATCAAGTGGAGAATACTATGAATGATTGATATGATGACTTGTCCTAACAACTCTCCAACATTAGATTGTTTAATCCTTAGAGTTGTTTATGATGTGATTATGCTTTCCTTGATTTATGTACTCCTTTTAAATCTCTTATTGAAATATCATCTTATGAATATCTTGCTCTTAATTTTTGATGATGCCAAAAGGGGAGAAGATAATAAACAAATTGCATGATTAAGAGGTAGTATTATCCATTGCATGAATTGCATGATTAAGGGTGAGTTTAATAAATAATATTTTTTCTAAATATATTTTTCCTAAATAATAAGTGTTGTCCTATTTTGTAAAAAGGAAAAACAACAAGTGATCTATATGCATGAAAATCATAATTGAATTTGTAAGGGGGAGTTTTATGCTTTGAAAATATAATTGTCATGAGACTAACACCCTGAGAGATGAACATTTGTTGTCATCATCAAAAAGGGGGCGAATGTGTTTTTATATTGAAACAGATTTTGATTATGACAAACAAAGTGTTCAAGAAATCAAGCAATACATAAATTTGAATGATATACAAGAGAATTGATGATCAGGATCTAGAACCATGCAAAATACCATAAAAAAGGACCAAAATGCAATTAATTTGAAGAGGAACAACTCCAGGAATCGATTCATGAAGCCAGGAATCGATTCATATGCATTTAAACACCTGAGAATTGATTCATGATGGGCAGGAATTGATTCATATGCTTTTTAGTAGCTAGGAATTGATTCATCATTAAGGGAATCAATTCATACATAGTTTTACACCTAGGATCGATTCACAAGGGCCAAGAATCGATTCATATGCATTAAATCACCTAGGAATCGATTCATATAATCAGGAATCTATTCATTTGCTCTTGGGAATCAATTCCCCACTTCAGGAATCAATTCATATGTTGTTTCTGATGCAATAATCAACTTAATGAGTCAATTCACACATGAAATCATAGATCGAATCATGGACAAAAATCAGAAATATTTTCAGGCACTTTGCAATTTCAGGAAAGATGCACGTGTTTTATGCGGAGTGGAAATATTTTATTGAGACAAAGCGTATTCTTTGGCCTATAAATAAAGAAGAACATGAGGCTTCAGTCATTAATATTCAAGCAACGCATTTCCTCTGCTTTCTCCTCTGTTCTCTTATTTCTTTGGCAAATTAGCTCTCTGTTTCATTTCTTTGTAATTATTTTTTTGAGAGTTAGCCTGTGAGGAAAATTATTCTATGTTAAAATTTGTGTATCCACTCTATTGGAGAGTTACCCTTGTAATCTTAAACACCGAAATTCCTAGAACTTGGGTTAGGTTTCAACCTTGTAAATTGTGAGATTGGGTGGGGTGCCCTTGTACTTGTGAGAGTTGAGTTCTTGAGTGTAGGATACTAGGAAGCTACAATTGCTCAAAGTTTGTATCTCTAATCTCCAATAGTGGAATCCTTCAAGTGGGTTGCTTGAAGGCGAGATGATTACTGGTGTGGTGGAACTCGTATATTGGTTTGCAATTTTTCTTTCCCTACACTCTTTTATTATTGTGTATTTAAATTGCTTGCTTAATTTATTATATTTATAACTTGGCTGTTAAATTTATTTGAAACAAGTTGTATTAACTCTTAATTGAATATCCTTACTATTTATTAAGTGTTCATTAACTTGTCTTGAATATAACTTGTTATTACTTGCTATTAATTTTTTACCATCTTCATTAAGTATAATTGTTAAAGAATTAATTTCAAAAGCATTCTAAAGAAAATTTTTAATACTTAATTCACCCCCTCCCTCTTGAGTAATTGAGGCCACTTCGTTAACAACCACCCCCCACGCCGGCCAGCTAATGAAGAAGATGTAGAGGAAGCTTCCTCTGAGAGGGACTCCATTATATATAATGCTTAGTTAGCCTTAGTTAACCTAGTAGGATGTTATGGGTAGCGTTTTAGTAATGACTCCAGTTGTGCTTGATGGTTGAGTAGTTCTTTTTGTATACTATTTAACTACTTACATGTTCTAGAGTTTATTTTGGCATAGTTAGCATCTGACCTATAAGGTTACTACTAACTTACATTGGTCTTTTATATTAATGTAACTGAAAATCAAACTTATGTACAATTCTCTATATATTTATATAAATGTTTATATAGCAAAGTATTTTGATATATGTAGTTATGTTAATATGGCAAACTTATGTACAATTCTGATGCTCTTCAACAGTGTATGTCGAGCTTTGAAGGAGAAAGTGTTGGTGAGTCCAATCGGTGTGGATTAAAACTTGACCTTCCTCATCCTTCCAAAAGGGGGGTTTGGTCCCTTCGGCGAAGACTTTAAAAATGAGTTCTTAAAGGAGGCTCCCGCAGTCTTGGCAGTCTCCACAAAGGCTTCAAGATTGACGATGTCGCTTTGACATCATAGGTTGATGAAGTCCATACCGGTGCTACCACGGCGCATCACCCGAGCATACCGGAAAAAGATGGCGACTATCTAGGTGAAGCCAAGATGCTTGGAAAGCATTTCAAGTGAAAGGATTAAACCCTAACTGTTGGGGTGTAGTTGACTGGGGGTAATGTCCAAAAACTTCAACACCCCCATCTTAAATTTGGTGAAAGGGAGCTGGACTCCCACCTTGGTCAGTGTGAACTCATGAAAAAAGAAAGATCTTTCACGGGGGATGTAGAAAACCCGATCTGTGAACTATGGAGCGATCAGGGTGAAAAAGTCTTTGTATTTTTGAGAACATCAGAAGCCACTGGTGTCAAGTTCCTGGTTTTCATTGGCATTAGAATGCCGACTGATGATTGCAACAATGTCTCTAGCAACCTAGAAATAAGGGTCATTGGCCTTGCGAGCCATCTAATCAATCCCATCTGCAATCATGTGAGTATCTTTGAGGTCTGTCCTGACAACAGAAATTTTGGAGGCATCCATAGCTATGACGTGTTCTAAAAATGGAATAGTCAGGTAAAAGTCAATGTCATCAGTGTAGTAGTCGCTAGAATCAACATCTTAGTATTAAGATGAGGGTGAAAACGAAGACAGGGGTGTGGAAAATTGAAAAGAATGAAAAGACTCCAGATTAGGGGGCATGGCTGCAGCTTAATTTGCTAAGTTAGTATCTTTAACTAGACTGCCCCAGTACCCCGTCCTAACCCATCTACAGGTGTCCGCTTAAGAAAACCACAGTCTAGGTCGGGGGTCCTTCAAGTGGCCATGAGGAAGGGTTAGAAATAATGTCCACGGAGTTGTCTCTCGCTTGGCCGATATTAGCAGTTAGATCTGACTTCATAAAAGTAATAGATAATAGGTCAGGATGATGAGATGTCTACCTGGGTAAATTAGTCTTGTAGTTCTTCTGGTGCGAGTCAAGACGGAGTGTAAGAAATAGTGATACCGGAGAAGCAGAGTTTGGGGGCAAAAAAATGACAAGTGAAGAAGCAGCTGCAACCCCTCCTCCTCTTATAGCCATCGAAGTCGTGGTGGGCCGAAGTTTAACCGTCGCGACCCATGAGGCCAACGTTGCTTTAGCTCCCAACGGTAAAACCGTTCTGACAAGATGGTGCATGGAGGAAATGCACAAACCATAATTCGCCATGTTAGCAATCCGCATGCCACATCACTTTTCTGAGGAATGCCAAATGAAGCTCATTAAACGAAGCCTTCAGCTGTACTTAATTAACCTTAATTAGTGATTAAAGGCTTAATTAAACACATCAATATCATCCATGAAATTCCATTACGGCCAAAAGGTATTCTTTCAACATCAGAAGAGCTAAGTATGATATCATCACAATAACAAACTAGGGGGCAAATGATCCGGTGTGCATATCGACCCTTAAAGGTAAGTGACACCAATTATAGTAAAATATTGATAAATGCTTAGTCAAATCAAGAATTGGATGAAGTACCTCAAAACTAGACTGATAATTAGACTTCGATACAGATTTGTAAACCTGACCCTACTTGGAAAAGATGACACCTTAATCAGAGTCAGACACAAGTGAGCAACTTGGTTCTGTGTAAAAACTATAGCACTGATTGCACTAACAAAGATCAAATCACAACTTGTACTTAGGGAAGTTCTATAAATAGAAATCATTCATTAATTCATAAGTTGCAACATTTATTACCCTTAACTACCCTCTGTAATCTCTTCATTTCCCTGTTATTCTCATACTGAGTTAAGCATTTAAGTCCATTTTACAGGTACACCCCCAGTGTGTCTCATCCACTCCGACTCGAAATTGACTGAGAGACAAACCTGGACTTAAAGGGCGTTGCATTCCCACTGAACATGTATTTACAATATCCGACTCTCACTGAGATTATGTAAAATATAAAGATAGAGAGAGGAACCTTTGACATCAATTGAACAAGGAGAACTTTATACCCCAGACACCTGACATAACAGTTATAATTGTGTTCCTAATGTGAAGATAAAGAAACTTGATGACATAAGTGAAATTCTGATTGTTAGGCTGTTATTCCATAGGAGTCTATAGAAGGTACAATCTAATTACTAAGAAGGTAGTTGTGAGTAGAAATGTGAAAATGGATGAATCCAAATGTTGGGATTAGACTAAGCAGTAGACTCAAGGAAAATACAAAATGTTGATAAAGTTGGGTAATGATCAGGATAAACCTGAGGTTATTATTCCTCAACCATAAAAACCTTGGAGAAATAGGAGAATTCCTTACAAACTCAATGACGATGAAGTTATTCATGTCTCAAGTTACTGCTGAAGGAGAATTCATGCATTTTTCACTAATTGCTGAGTCTGAACTTGTTAAGTTTGAATAAGTAGTTGAAGAATCTCTTTGGATAAGTTCCATGAAGGAAGAGCTAAAATCAATAGAGAAGAATCACACTTAGGAATTGGTGGACCTACCTGCTTATAAAAACCCTATTGAGGTGAAATGGGTCCATAAGATGAAAGTAAAGCCTAATGGAGAGATTGCCAAGTACAAAGCAAGACTGGTGGCAAAAGGTTTTCAACAAAAACCTAATAGAGATTATGATTAAGTATTTACATCGGTAGCAAGGATTGAAACTGCCAGATAGTTGTTGAAATTGAAAGTCTGCATAGTTGGTCATTACATCAACTGAATGTTAAGTCTGCATTTCTAAATAGACCTTTGGATGAGGTGGTCTATGTTACTCAACCACCTGGTTTTGAGTTGAATGGATGTGTAGGAATGGTGTACAGACTTAGGAAAACCCTATATAGACTGAAACATACTCCTAAAGCATGGAACAAGAGAATTGATGGATTCTTAGCTGATCAAAAAATTTTGAAATGCAATGTAGAGTTTGGAGTTATGTCAAAGGGAAGATTGTTGTAGATTTGACATTGTCTACTTGTATGTAGATGATCTACTTGTAACAGGGAGTTGTGATCATGCCATGGCTGATTTTAATGCTACAATGAATAGAGAGTTTGAGATGACATATCTTGGTGAATTATCATATTTCCTGGGGCTGGAATTTATGGAAACTAGTCAAGGAATCTTTATGCACCAAAATAAGTATTTGACTGATGTATTGAAGAGGTTTAACATGGATGATTGTAATGCAACAACAACCTAAAATGCTTTTGGAGTGAAACTTGAGACTAAAGGGAGTGATGATCTGGTGGATACAATTGTGTACAAAAGGATAGTTGGTTTACTAGGATATTCTTGTAATAACAGACCTAATTTAGCTTATAGTGTAGGTATGGTAAGCAAATTTATGAACAAACCTAGAACTTCTCACTTCCTAGCTGCAAAGAGAATACTTAGATATGTGAAAGGGACATTAGACTTTGGGTTAGTGTTTCCTAATAGAGGTGATGTAGCAAATTCTGATATAGTTGGCTACACAAACTCATATTTGACAGGATGTTGTGAAAATAATAACACTTCAAGCTATGTGTTCATGTTGTGTAAAATCTTATCTCATGGAGTTCGAAGAAGCAACCTGTAACATCCCATTTTTAACCCAAATAGAAAATAGATATTAATATATCTTTCATGAGAAATACTTACTATAAGTTCGTTTATTATTATCATTTTTTATGAAATTTTGGTATTTATATTTAATTATTTGTTTTTTTGATAAAACAAAATAATAATAATAATAATAAAATGAAAATATTTATGAATGAGAATTTTAAAATGACTTAATTAGTATTCATTGATTAATGAAATTATATTAAGAATTTTGAATATCTTTATTATTCACAACTTTTATTTTATGTTTATGTTCTTACATATTTATGATTTAACTCTTATTAGAATTTTAAAATAAAATTTTGAAGGAATTAGACTATGGTTCTTTAGAACTTTTTGATCTACATAATATTTATGATTTTCTGAATTTTTTTGAAAATTTTGAAATATTTTAATAAAATAATATATTTTAAATAATTTTAAATTCATATAAAGTTACTTAAAATTAAAAATATTTACAAGAAAGAGAAGTTAAATTATAAGAAAATTTTCTAAAATCTATTTCAAGTAGACTTATCTAAAAATTATCGGTTTGAGTAAAATCTTGATTTGTATCAATCGTAAAAAAATCAAAAATGTACTAATAAATTTTTATTAACAGAAAATTTTAGATTTTTAAAATTTAAACTTTATATTACTTATTATAAAATTAGTGAGAACTGATATAATATCACTAAATTTTGAAAAGGACTGATTTTAAATATTTAAAATATACCGAGTGAAAGGTTACTTTTTGGCTTAATAATTCAGCTGACATTTACTATGGAAAACACTTTGCATGAATGCAAATTTCAAAGGTGCACAGTAATCAAAAACGAAAATTTCAAAAATTTCACAGTACTTTTATAATAAAATAATGAAATGCATAGTGAAAATTTTTTCTATAAATAGCCGAGGCTTCTAACGAAGGAAATCACATTTTCAGATTAAGTTTTCTTAATATAGTAGTGTTAGAAAGATAGTGGTAGGAGTAAGAGAGAGAAATAAAATTTTTGGAAGGAGGTTCTGCCAAAATCATAAGTTAAGAATAACTCTCTTTTGTATTTTTTAGGTTTATTTTCATATCGTTTTAGAAATCTATTTTTATACTAGATATAATATTATTTTAAGTTACTATTCTGAATAGTGAATCACTATGTCACTAGTAGATCACTATTATGAATAGTAAATCACTATTATGAATAATAAATCACTATTCAAATAGTAAATTACTATTTATGGTTACTATTCACATTTTACTATTTACTGTTACTATTCACATTTTACTATTTACTGTTACTATTCATGATTTACTATTCACTATTCACGATTTACTATTCACGATTCAAAATTTACCATTTCTGTTTTATGTAGAAATCTTAATTTTCATCTTATAACTATATTAAAATAAAATTGGTATATTTTAGAACTCAGAGACGAGGCGCACAGACTTTCCATAATGAACCAAGATACAAAAGGTAAGGGGGAGTCAGATAGGAATATAATATAAAAAGACATGAGAATAATAGGAGGAGTCCCCTACTCCTTTAAAATTTAATAATATTATTATTTTAAAATAATAACTATTTATTTTAAAAATTTATAATAAATTTTAAATTAAGTATCTTGTGTAACTTGATCTGAATACCTATGTAAATACCTGGATAACCTATGCAAATTGGACTGAACCTATGCAAGGACTTGGACTATTATGACCTGTATGGACTGAACTATACTTATGCGAGGATTGGACTATATGGACCTACATAGACCTATGCGAGGAATGGACTATAAAGACTTAAAATTAATCTTATTAATCTAAATAACCATTAAATTTTGAATTATATTTATGACTGATATTTAGTTGATTTGATTTGATTATAATTAATAATATTTGATTTTGATTAATGATATTGTGATTTATAATACTAGACTGTGATTAATAATATTTGTGATTTGATGATATTTGATTGTGATTGATGATATTACAATACTTGATTGTGATTGATGAATGATTGATGATCTTGTGATATGGAGTTTGAGCATATAGCAAGCATGACGGAAAGTTAAAACTTAGTAAGAATTTTCTTACCTTACTCTTTAAATTTTTAATCTAAGAGAAAGTATTTTATCATTATTTTAGTCCTTTATTTCTTCTTAGAAATAATTTTCATTAACTTTATTTTTAATCTCTAGAATAAAATCTAGTATTAGAAAGAAGCTATTTTATGAAAATCAGAGGTTGAGATAATTAATTCTTGAATTGAAGAAAATTTTTATAGTTTTAAGTATTCTTAGTTAATGATTTAAAAAAATATTTTCTTTTAGAAATCAGAAATTTAAATTGGTTTTCCCTAATGAAATAACTAAAGGATATTTTGTTATAGTTAAGATTTCTAAACTCAATCTAGTTAAGATTAAAATTGGGAAAGATTATGTAAATATGAGAAGTTTTTTAAGAGAAAGTTTTAAGATATTTAAGGCTTAGAAACTCAATTTTGGTGAGATCTGAATTTAAAGACTGTACTAAATTTATTTCTGTATAACAGAAGTTCAAAGAAGAACTTATGAGAATGTACAGTTTATTGAGATGATTTTGTGAACATTTATGGTATTTAATAATTGAGTTTCTAAAAGTCTTAACTAACTAAATATGTGAGTAGTTCATGCATCATGAATCATTAAAGAGAAATGAGATGTGATATTGCCTGGGGATGGATTATAGAAACCAAGGATACATTAGAAGGGGCTTAATTGCGAGCCTTGTATGAGAGGGTGTGAAAAGGTACTTCAGGTGACCTGGGGTCGCTCCCTAGTGTCGGGTACTTTCACAATAAAAACTTTCTCAGTCTGACTAGTCTCTAAGTGTTTCCACGCCAGTTGAGCTGTTCATATGCCATGAAGGCATTTATGTTATTATTATTCAAAATTATGGAACAATGTATACTCCTGGTTGGCCCAGTGCAAACTAAAACTTTAAGGGCCCACATGCATAGAATGAATGAGATGGTAGTATTAAAAACATTGCATGACATTCATGTGATTGTGACGTTCTATGTGGGTGGTTGTGAATGAAAGTATAATTGTTATGTTATGAAAACTCTACATTCATAATTGATTATGTATATGATTGTGATTGAAATTATTATATTAGATTATGAAAACCCTTATGCTTATGTCTTATCTCTAAAGTTTTATATTCTGTTTCTCACTTCTTCTTGTTTGAATTTTGTGTCCAAAATATATGTTATGTGATATATAGCTAGCAGTCCAAGATGGAAGGATATGTAATTACAGAAGGGTAAAGTGGTGTCATCCTCAATCAGATATATGAAGAGAGATGACAAGAGTAGGATTCCAAAACTCGATGGTTCAAGGACTAGGAAATGATTGGTCACATTTGTAGTAGAGGTATAGTTTAGTTTTACTTTACCTTATTACAATATCAAGTTAGATAATTGTAACAAGGTAAAGGTTAAAATTTGATAAACTTTCTCATTCGGATATAATACTGTAATAATTTTTCACTTATGATTTCTATTAATTTTTTTGTCATTATGAACAAATATTGAAAGATAATGTTTTTTTTACTTTCAATATTCAAAGAAAATCAGATGTATATACGTCCTTGTATACATGAGATAAAGAGTGATAAATATGTATATCTTTCTAAAAGTTTTTTTAAGGCAAGAAGAATACATATATGTCTCGTGTATATAAGCGGGTGTTACAAAGTGGTATCAGAGCAGTTCAATCCAAATCGGCTTGGGGTATGGTCTTACTAGCGTGTTAGTGTACTCTGATGGTTAAGTTAGTCAAGAGATTTTATGGTTGACAAAGGAGGAAATTTTATTGGAATAGATGGTAAGAAGTAAGTAAAGAAAAATTAGGAATATAGAAAGAAGGAACTAATTTTAAGTTCATAAGAAGTATAAGTTAGAACTCTATAGCCTGTTACTTAAAAAATGTTATTACAGGGATTATCAGAAACTGGCCATTCTGAAGTCTTTCTTGACATTGTTTAAGTACGGGTGTTAATGTTTGGTGGAATGATAAGGTAAATTAACTAATGCAGTTATTTCCTTTTATTCCAAATGTATTGTATGGTGTTTGATTCTCTGATTAATATATGATAATGAAATATTCTAACATTTGCCTCTTTTACAATATGGTATGGGACAACAAGGGAGATAAGACAATAGAAAATTCTTAGAAATATTTTGGTATGAATTCTAGACTGGAGCTGTCATGACTTTGAGTACTTAGTTATAAATTATCGGGACTGATCACCCTGAATGATTTACACTAAGTAGTGAAAGACATGTCAAATGAAGAATGTTAAGATCAATGAACTTAACCCTAGGTTAATGTGGTATATGGAGAAATGCAGATAAACTCAATAAATTCTATTAGGATATTCCTTACCATTTCCTTGAAGTTGTAGAGATACTTGTGTGAATTAAAATTCCAATGGGTAGATAAATGTTGTAATCTGAAGTAGTATAACAATTTGTCTAAGATACAATCATAGTTTTTCCTTTGGTGATATATTTTGAATAAAAAAAATGTGTGGATGCATGCTTCATGAAATAAATATGATAATTTGTTCACTAACTTGTTTGGTATAACAAATAATCGTATTAGGAATTGTATCTTTGGCTATTTATATTGATTCTTCTTTTATATGACATATAGGATATGTTAATTATTGTTTGATTTGATGAAGTTTTCCTTTATGATGCATGCGATTGAATAATATATATGATGGTTATGTATATAAATATATGAATTAATGAAACTTTTATGGTTGTGACTGAAACATTCTAACAAAATTAAATAAAATCCGAAACAAGGGAAAATTTTTCCCAAAAATTCTAAACAGTTAACAGGGGAAATCGGGACAAGAATCCGACCAAGAAAGAAAGAAGGAACCGGGTCAGGGTGCCCCCACGTTAGCACGACCCAATACCGATTAATTATTAGCCAGCGGAAGAAAACGCCTAAGCGAACCATGATCGCTGGAGCGAGACCTTACTCGCCCAAGCGAACAAGACACTCGGATAATTCGACCACTCGGAATCTAACCTCAAGTCCACTCGGTATTCTCATCACTCGGAATCGGAGCCTAAGTTCACTCGGGAATTATTCCCACGTACATACTTCATTCAGTGAACTCTCAGCCAGATCCTTATCTTATTCCTGAAAGGTCATATTCGTAATTCACTCGTAACGTTTGGATCTCCACTCGGGAAATGATTCCCTCGGCTGTTTCACTCGGAATCTTTGACTTTTCCTTACTCAGAATTATTTTCCTCGGTCGAATCTCACTCGGATGTGCTTCACATAGTTTTCACTCGGTATATGTAATATTTTTCACTCCGAGAACTTTTTACAAGCCAAGTCTCACCTAAGGATGTTAAAGCTTCATTCACTCGGAAATACTCTAGCTCCTTTCCACTCGGGGAATTTCTAATAAGTTCTTACTCAGAAAGTTTTAAGTCAATTCCCACTCGGAATTACATGACTTCACTCACTCGGGATAGGCTTATTAAAGGGATTTCTCACATAACACCCTTTTCGATTCATCCTCCTTGGGAAATAGTCCATTAATGAGCATAACTCACTCGAAATTAGCCCAACCCTTCTTCATTTGGAAGAGGGTCTCTTACCTCACTTCACTCGGATTTACCTTAGCTCTCCCTTACTCGGAATCATGCAAGCATTATTCATTTAGCAGAAAATAAATGTACACAACTTAGACATTCACCCAAATCATTACCCACTGAACTAGATAAAACACATAGCATTATATATACTGAAATATGTTCAAATTTACTCTCAATACCGAGAGAGTTCAAATCCTACATATTAAAGTAAAATGTTAAACTAAGAGCCGGCCAAGGCAATACAAAAACCATCTATACATTATATGTATATACATATGTACACTTCCACTGTACAATGCACTTCCCAGCAATCGGTGCTCTCCCATCATTCCATATTCCGAGCAACATCCACTGAAATATGGCCACAATAGGGGTGAGCTTATACATATAAAATGACAGTAATGACTCGGAAAATCCTCTAGTTTTCCACTACACAACATTATCTCATCAATCAATCTATCACATGCACTGTCATTTGATATATCCACACACAGTATCATTCAATCGGAATTTATTCAAATAACACACAGCCATATTAATCAATAATACACGGCCATATTGGTCATATTGATATTCCCCATACATACGCATATAACCACATGGAGCTCATCAAAAGTATAAGTGTGTACACACATTAATTTCAGTCGGATCCGATCAATTTTATTAAGTTTTATGTTGCAACATAGGCTCCAAGCCTTTTCTCAGCTCCAAGCTAATATGGCCGTTTTACTGGTACCAAACCGTTTACCCTTACACGTAACACAATCGCTCCAAGCGACAACGGGAGTGTTACGGGCAGCCCCGAGTCCAACTCGGTAAGCTTGCCTTGAGTCCAACCCAAGGTCTTTAAGCGTCCAACGCTTAGTGCACTCGGCACTGCCTCGAGTCCAACCCGAGGACTTTCACCAAGCGTCCAACTCTGGTACACGAGTGTTTCACTCGGTATTTCCTTAAGTCCAACCCAAGGTCTTTTATTATTTTTCCATACATATTCATAAGCACAACAAAGGCATTTCACTCGGTAAAACCACATATCACATGCATCTCATGTATTCATGCTTTCATATATGAAAATCTACACAGGAATCAACCATCAGTCCCATAATATACACTCGGTATTAGCAATATCATTAACATATACCACATGCTGTTAAGTGTTAAACCACACACGGGATTTGGCATAACAAACTCTTAACGCATACACTCGGCCAACACAGATCCAGTACATTTTCATACATTCACATGTTTACTAACACACATCTCATGGACGGATAAAGATATAACCTTACGTGACTCAGCTAACGCACGCACACACCCGGTATTCGAAAGTTATCATCATACAATTCACACAAACAACATATTCACAACCATAAACACAAAATGTAGTACTTTCACCCGGAATCCGTCCATAACTATGCATTTGAGATGTAAAGCACCCCCTACCTTCTGGAAAGACGCAAGAAGCTCCTCTATTTTCAGTGTTAACCCGTGCTCTATTTTTCAACGCTGATTCTGATGCTCCCTCGCTTCCACAATCACTCTCTCCTGCTCAGTAACCATTGAACCCAGTCGAACACCACACACACAGCTTGGAGAAACTGGGAGCTGCTCCTCCTCTGAACGATCTCTCCTTGCCAACAGTGGGGAACTTTGAGTCCTCCACAACACCACAGTTGTAACTGACGAAGAAGAAGAAGAACGAAGAAGAAGGATAAGAAGAATTGCAGAGGAAGAGGAAGAGTCTCGAGGGGATTTGAGAGAATGGAGAAGTGGTTGAGGGTTCTAAGCATGTACTCAAGGAAATGAAGAGAGTGGGTGGGAAACGTGCAAATGGCAGCCCCATCAAATCATGTGTCATGTCCAATTACTTCCATCAGCATCAATTTTCTTTTATTTCAAATTAATTCTTAATTAACAATTAGTCCTAATTTGCAATTAATCTTAATTTTAATCTGGTCATTAATTTAATAATTAGGATGTTACAATTCTCCCCCCCTCAAAGAATTTCGTCCTCGAAATTCAACACAAGCTTACTGCAATAAAATAGCTCGGGATACTGCTGCCTCATGGCATCCTCGCATTCCCAGGTATAAGAAATGCATCCGTTTTGTTGCCACGCTACTTCGACTAGTTGCACATGCTTGCTCCTCAAGCGTTTTACTGACCGGTCCACAATTTTAGTTGGCACTGCAATAGTCGTCAAATCCTCTCTAATTTCAACTTTATCATCCGGCATCTCGTATGTACAATCGGCTAAACACTTCCTCAACTGAGACACGTGAACCACATTTTGCAAGTTTGATAGATGAGTCGACAATTCTAATTGGTATGCCACAGGACCGACCCTTTCCAAAATCTCATAGGGTCCAATGTACCGGGGGCTTAATTTCCCACTCTTCAAGGCTCGTCCGACCCCTTTATTCGGCGAAACCTTCAAGAACACTTTATCACCGACTGAAAATTCAAGCGGCTTGGTCCGCTTATCATGGTAGCTTTTCTGTCGGTCTTGAGATGCCTTCATCTTTTACCTAATTACTTGAATCTGTTCAGAAGTCTGCTTCACAATTTTCGGTCCCAACAATAGACTTTCACCGGTTTCCGACCAACAGAGTGGGGTTCGACATTTTCGGCCATACAATGCTTCATATGGTGCCATGCTAATGCTGCTGTGGTGGCTGTTATTATATGTAAATTCAATCAGAGGGAGATATTGGTCCCAACTACCACCGTGCTCTAACACACACACCTCAACAAGTCCTCCAAACTTTGTATTGTCCGCTCGGACTGCCCATCCGATTGGGGATGGTAGGCTGAACTCAGTCGGAGTTTTGTGCCTAATTCCTGGTGCAAGCTTCCCCAAAACCGGGAAGTAAATCTTGGGTCCTTGTCCGACACGATAGAAGATGGCACACCATGCAGTCGGACAATTTCTCGGATATAAATCTGGGCCAACTTCTATAAGGAATACCTCATGTTCATGGGTAAGAAATGGGCTGATTTCTTTAATCGATCCACAATGACCCCAATGGCATCATAACCCGCTCGGGTTCTAGGCAATCCCATTACAAAGTCCATGGCAATTGAGTCCCATTTCCACACGGGGATTTCAAGAGGTTGCATTCCACCATAAGGTTTCTGGTGCTCCACTTTTGACTTCTGGCAAGTCATACACCGAGCCACATAGTCGACCACATCTCTTTTCAATCTAGGCCACTAGAAGTGCATCCTCAAGTCATGGTACATCTTTGTAGTGCCTGGGTGGATGCTTAACAGGCTCTTGTGGGCTTCATCGAGTACCATCTTCCTCAATTCGCCAGCACCCGACACATATATCCTATCCTTCACCCAGAAAATTCCATCCGAGCCCTCGGTTAAGGACAGGTCCTTGCCCTTAGCCTGGGTCTCTTTCATCTCAGCTAAGTAGGGATCCGACTTCTGCTCCATATACACTAGCTTCAGAAACTCGTTGGCTATCTTCAACGTACCGAGCGTCACTTTCTGAGACGAAGAGACATCTGTATGTAAGTTCATGTCTTGGAATTGCTCTAATAATTCTATTTCCTTCACCATCATTACTGCCACAAGAATCGACTTCCGACTCAAGGCGTCGGCCACAACGTTCGCCTTACCCAGATGATACTTCAACTCAAAGTCGTAATCTTTCAAAAATTCTGTCCACCTCCTTTGCCTCATGTTCATCTCTTTCTGATCGAATAAATATTTGAGGCTTTTGTGATCACTGTAAACCTCAAATTTGGAGCCATACAAGTAATGTCTCCATATTTTCAAAGCGAAGACAACAGCTGCTAACTCCAAGTAATGAGTCGGATAGTGCTGTTCGTGTGGCCTTAATTGACGAGAGGCATAAGCTATCACTTGGTTCTTCTGCATCAGCACACATCCGAGACCGAGTCCCGATGCATCACAGTAGACCACAAAGCTTTCTTGCAAATTTGGCAATGCCAACACTAGAGCTGTTGTCAACTTAGTCTTTAGCTCTTGGAAACTTCTCTCACACTTGGAACTCCACACGAAAGGGACATTCTTCCGAGTCAACTTGGTCAGGGGCAAAGCAAGCTTAGAGAACCCCTCAATAAACCTTCTATAATAACCAGCCAGACCCATGAAGCTTCTAATCTCCGAGACCGACTTAGGCCTCTCCCACGCCATTACAGCTTCCACCTTGGAAGAATCTACCGAGACACCTTCCTCGGAAATTACATGTCCAAGAAAATGGATCCTATCCATCCAGAACTCACACTTCGAAAGTTTTGCAAACAGCTGCTTCTCTTTCAATATTTGGAGTACCGATCGGAGATGTTCCTCATGCTCCTCAGGGGTCTTAGAGTAAACCAAGATATCATCGATAAATACGACCACGAATCGGTCCAGGTATGGGTGGAAAATGCTATTCATGTAATTCATGAATACAGCAGGGGCATTTGTCACGCCGAATGGCATTACTACATACTCGTAATGACCATACCGAGTCCTAAACGCGGTCTTGGGAATATCCGAGTCCTTCACCTGGATCTGGTGGTATCCCGACCGTAAATCGATTTTTGAGAAGACTGAAGCACCCCTCAACTGATCAATTAGATCATCAATCCTTGGTAGTGGGTACCGATTCTTTATTGTGAGCTTGTTCAGTTATCGGTAATCAATACATAGTCTCATGCTGCCATCTTTCTTTTTGACGAGTAACACCGGTGCGCCCCACGGTGACACACTCGGTCGAATGAACTGTTTACCGAGTAACTCATTAACCTGCTTCTTCAACTCGGCTAATTCAGTCAGAGACATCTTATAAGGAGCACTGGAAACCGGCTCGGCTCCAGGGATTAAGTCAATAGAGAATTCAACTTCTCTATTTGGAGGGACACCCGACACATCATCCGGAAACACCTCAAGAAAATCACAAACAATCGGAATATCATGCACTCAGATTCTACTTTCACCCTCGGTCAAACAAAGCATCACAAATAACTGGGTTATACCTTGCACTGTGTAATCATTATCGTTCTGCCTCAGAAAAATCACCCTTCGGTTTTGGTAATCCACCAGCACCTTGTTGGCTGAAAGCCAATCCATGCCAAGTACGATATCGAGGTCTTTCAGAGGCACACATACTAAATCGAAGATAAAACTCCGATCGCCCAATGTAAAGGTTACATCTTTGCACATCATTGATGTCAACACTTTAACGCTGGTCGGATTGGCTACCTCCAAGGTCTGATCCATATACACAGTCGACAACCTCGAACGTCTCACACAATCGTCAGCTATAAAGGAGTGGGTAGCTCCAGAATCAAAAACTACATCAAGAGTATGTTTACCGAGTGAGCACTTACTTTGGACTAAGTCGTTAGCTTGTGCAGCTTGCTCGGCATTGATTGCATAAACCTGTCCAGCAGCTGGTTGCTCAGCATTTCTCTCTCGGTTATTTGGGGTAAACATCATATTACCCCGAGCTCCATTGCCTCTGCCACCATTCCCTCGGCCACCGTTTTCGCGACCTCTTCCTCGGAAACCTCCACGCTGTACGTTTGCATTGGCTTGCTGCAGCTGAGGGCAGTCGGGGCGTACGTGCCCTTTTTCATTACAATGGAAACATACAACATCTCTTCCAACATCACACTCTCTGGCAAAGTAGTCACCACCACATCTGAAGCACTTACCATTCCCAAGACGACCTCCAAAACGTCCACCACGATTTCCCCGTCCTCGATATCTAGAGGAGGGTCCACCTCTTCCAACATTGCCCGGTTTCTTGAAGCGAGGCTGTTGTGGCTTCAAGGACGTGTCGGTCCTGCTGCTCTGTCCCGGGTGGACATTCTCATCTTCCTCAAAAATTCTACATTTGTTCACCAATACTGGAAAATTCCGAATCTCCTGGTGTCTGAAGGCTCTCTTAATCTTGGGTCTCAATCCGCTTTTGAACTTAATGCACTTGGAACCCTCGGTTCCGGGTTGCTGAAATGGAGGATAGAACAGACACAGTGCTTCAAATTTAGTAGCGTATTCCTCAACAATCATGGAACCCTGCTTTAATTCCATGAATTCCAACTATTTCCGACTCCTTACCGTGTCAGGAAAGTATTTCTCCAGAAAACTTGCTTTAAAATTCTCCCAGATTAACTGGGTTCCTACATCAGTCAATCGGGCCTTGGTGATCTTCCACCAACACTCGGCTTCAGCTCGTAACATATATACAGCATAGTCCACTTTCTGGGCCTCGGTACATTGAAGGCCACCAAAGATCCTTTCTAATTCCTGAATCCATGCATAAGCCGATTCGGGATTGAATCCTCCTTCAAACTCACACGGCTTCCTCTTCAGGAAGCGGTCCAACCCTTGGTCATCATCAGTCCGAGGCTGGTTCTGCCTCTCGAATATGTCAGCGAAATGTTGGAATGCCGTGGCTATGGCTTCCATGCTGTGACGATTTGCCATGACTTATCCTGATATTAACACCCCTTTCAAGGATAAGTTTACAGAATTACTCACTACCGATCGGACTTTAACCCAACATTCAACAATTATAACACATTATTATACAATCCTTAAGTATTATATAATTAATCGGACCAGGGTAGGAATAATCTTATACCCCCAAGACAACACCTCATAGGCACATGGCCACTCAAATTGTGCTTAAACATGGATCAAATTCATCCGATGCTGCAAACAATTACGACACTCGGTCATAATGCACACAACCGCTTACTAAGAGTAAGCATACCTTGGCCTTGGACGTTTTAAGTCCGCTCTGATACCAAAATGAAACATCCTAATAAAATTAAATAAAATCTGAAACAAGGGAAAATTTTTCCCAAAAATTCTAAATGGTTAACAGGGGAAATCGGGACAAGAATCTGACCAAGAAAGAAAGAAAGAACCGGGTCAGGGTGCCCCCACGTTAGCACGACCCAATACCGATTAGTTATTAGCCAGCGGAAGAAAATGCCAAAGCGAACCATGATCGCTGGAGCGAGACCTTACTCGCCCAAGCGAACAAGACACTCGGATAATTCGACCACTCGTAATCTAACCTCAAGTCCACTCGGTATTCTCATCACTCGGAATCAGAGCCTAAGTTCACTCAAGAATTATTCCCACGTATATACTTCACTCAGTGAACTCTCAACCAGATCCTTATCTTATTTCTGAAAGGTCATATTTGTAATTCGCTGGTAACGTTTGGATCTCCACTCGGGAAATGATTCCCTCGGCTGTTTCACTCGGAATCTCTGACTTTTCCTTACTTGGAATTATTTTCCTCGGTCGAATCTTACTCGGATGTGCTTCACACAGTTTTCACTCGGTATATGTAATCTTTTTCACTCCGAGAACTTTTTACAAGCCAAGTCTCACCTAAGGATGTCAAAGCTTCATTCACTCGGAAATACTCTAACTCCTTTCCACTCAGGGAATTTCTAATAAGTTCTTACTCGGAAAGTTTTAAGTCAATTCCCACTCGGAATTACATGACTTCACTTACTCGGGATAGGCTTATTAAAGGGATTTCTCATATAACACCCTTTTCGATTCATCCTCCTAGGGAAATAGTCCATTAATGAGCATAACTCACTCAGAATTAGCCCAACCCTTCTTCATTCGGAAGAGGGTCTCTTACCTCACTTCACTCGGATTTACCTTAGCTCTCCCTTACACGGAATCATGCAAGCATTATTCATTTAGCAGAAAATAAATGTACACAACTTAGACATTCACCCACATCATTACCCACTGAACTAGATAAAACACATAGCATTATATATACTAAAATATGTTCAAATTTAATCTCAATACTGAGAGAGTTCAAATCCTACACATTAAAGTAAAATGTTAAACTAAGAGCCGGCCAAGGCAATACAAAAACCATGTATACATTATATGTATATACGTATGTATACTTCCACTGTACAATGCACTTCCCAGCAATCGGTGCTCTCCCATCATTCCACATTCCGAGCAATATCCACTGAAATATGGCCATAATAGGCGTGAGCTTATACATATAAAATGACAGTAATGACTCGGAAAATCCTCTAGTTTTCCACTACACAACATTATCTCATCAATCAATCTATCACATGCACTGTCATTTGATATATCCACACACAGTATCATTCAATCAGAATTTATTCAAATAACACACAGCCATATTAATCAATAATACACGGCCATATTGGTCATATTGATATTCCCCATACATACGCATATAACTACATGGAGCTCATCAAAAGTATAAGTGTGCACACACATTAATTTCAGTCGGATCCAATCAATTTTATTAAGTTTTATGTTGCAACATAGGCTCCAAGCCTTTTTCTCAGCTCCAACCTGATCCGGCCGTTTTACTGGTACCAAACCGTTTACCCTTACACGTAACACAATCGCTCCGAGCGACAACGGAAGTGTTACGGGCAGCCCCGAGTCCAACTCGGTAAGCTTGCCTTGAGTCCAACCCAAGGTCTTTAAGCGTCCAACGCTTAGTGCATTCGACACTGCCTCGAGTCCAACCCGAGGACTTTCACCAAGCGTCCAATGCTGGTACACGAGTGTTTCACTTGGTATTGCCTTAAGTCCAACCCAAGGTCTTTTATTATTTTTCCATACATATTCATAAGCACAACAGAGGCATTTCACTCGGTAAAACCATATATCACATGCATCTCATGTATTCATGCTTTCATATATGAAAATCTACACAGGAATCAACCATCAGTCCCACAATATACACTCGGTATTAGCAATATCATTAACATATACCACATGCTGTTAAGTGTTAAACCACACACGGGATTCGGCATAACAAACTCTTAACGCATACACTTGGCCAACACAGATCGAGTACATTTTCATACATTCACATGTTTACTAACAAATATCTTATGGACGGAGAAAGATATAACCTTACGTGACTCAGCTAACGCACGCACACACCCGGTATTCGAAAGTTATCATCATACGATTCACACAAACAACATATTCACAACCATAAACACAAAATGCAATACTTTCACCCGGGATCCGTCCATAACTATGCATTTGAGATGTAAAGCGCCCCCTACCTTCTGGAAAGACGCAAGAAGCTCCTCTATTTTCAGTGTTAACCCGTGCTCTATTTTTCAACGCTGATTCGGATGCTCCCTCACTTCCACAATCACTCTCTCCTGCTCAGTAACCGTCGAACCCAGTCGAACACCACACACACAGCTTGGAGAAACTGGGAGCTGCTCCTCCTCTGAACGATCTCTCCTTGCCAACAGTGGGGAACTTTGAGTCCTCCACAATACCACAGTCGTAACTGATGAAGAAGAAGAAGAACGAAGAAGAAGGAGAAGAAGAATTGCAGAGGAAGAGGAAGAGTCTCGAGGGGATTTGAGAGAATGGAGAAGTGGTTGAGGGTTCTAAGAATGTACTTAAGGAAATGAAGAGAGTGGGTGGGAAACGTGCAAATGGCAGCCCCATCAAATCATGTGTCATGTCCAATTACTTCCATCAGCATCAATTTTCTTTTATTTCAAATTAATTCTCAATTAACAATTAGTCCTAATTTGTAATTAATCTTAATTTTAATCTGGTCATTAATTTAATAATTAGGATGTTACAGTGACATTGAATGTAATCAATCATATATTGTTGAATTTTCTAAGTGTTTTATTGTAGTGAATATGTCAATAAAGAATCTAAAATAAGTACTATAAATCTTTAGGAGATAATAATATTGGTTTAATATTGAGAAATTGTGTCATAAAATATTTTTGTGATTCCTAACAATATGATACATGTTTATCAAGTTATTTTCTTATAGTCATCAATTTTGTTCAATGAATATACATACCTAATATAAATCATTGTTATGTAATGACCATTGTAGATTTAAAATAAAGAAATGTGTTAGTAAACCATGAGGAAATAGATATGAACCTGTACTTATTGATTTTCCTATGAAGAGAATTACATAAATCTTAGTTACCCATAACAAAAAAAAAATCAAGTGAGTATTTCTAAGTCAACGTAGTGATTTGTGATCAATTAAGATTAAAGAATTTATCAAATCTATGTAATGGTTATAGTCAATTATGATGGAAAGAGCAATCACTTAGTTAAGGAATATTTAATTCATTATAGAGGACAATAAGAAATGATTGCATACCCTGAATTATCATGAAGCAAAGAACACAAGGATTTGACTAGATCAATAAGTACAACATGGACCATGAATATATTATTATACTGGATATAAGATTATTTTAAGTTACTATTTTGAATAGTAAAATACTATTTCAATAGTAAATTACTATTCAAATAGTAAATTACTATTTACTATTACTATTTACCTTTACTATTCATGTTTTACTATTTACCATTACTATTTACGTTTTACTATTTATTGTTACTATTCACGTTTTACTATTTACTATTACTATTCACCTTTTACTATTTACCATTACTATTCATGTTTTACTATTTATTGCTACTATTCACGGTAACTATTTAAAACTTATTATTTACCGTTACCATGCATAATTACTATTTACCCTTTCTGTTTCAAATAGTAATCTAAATTTTCATCTTGTAACTATATTAAAATGAAATTGATATGTTTTAAAACTCGGAGACAAGACGCGCACGAATTTTCAATAACGAATCAGGATACAAGAGGTGAGAGGGAGTGAGATAAGAATATAATATGAAAAGACATAAGAATAATAGGAGGAGTCCCCTACTCCTTTTAAATTTAATAATATTATTATTTTAAAATATTAACTTTTTAACTTAAAATTTATAATAAATTTTAAATTAAATATCTAGTGTAACTAACTCTGACATACCTATGCAAGGACCTGGACTTTCATAACCTATATGAACTGGACTGAACCTATGCAAGGACTTGGACTAGTTTGACCTACATGGACTGAACTTTACCTATGCAAGGACTGGAATATATGGACTTACATAGACCTATGCAAGGAATGGTCTATAAGGACTTAAAATCAATTTTGATAATTTAAATAACCATTAAAATTTAAATTATATTTAATTGATTTGATTATAATTATTAGTATTTGATTATTATTGATGATATTTAATTGTAATGGATATTATTTGATTGTGATTGACATTATTTGATTGTGATTGATGATATTGTGATTGATAATATTTGATTATTTGATTATTATTGATGATATTTAATTGTAATCGATATTATTTGATTGTGATTGACATTATTTGATTGTGATTGATGATATTGTGATTGATAGTATTTGATTATGATTGATGATCTTGTGATATGAAGTTGGGCATATAGCAAGCATGAGGAAAAGCTAAAACTCAGTAAGAATTTTCTTACCTTACTTTTTAAGTTTTTATTATTTTAAATCTTTTATTTCTTCTTAGAAATTATTTTTTATTAACATTACTTTTAATATTTAGAATAAAAAATTTAGTATTTATTTTAGAAAAAAGTCATTTGTGAAAATTAATTTATAAAAAGGTTGAGATAATTTTAGGTTAATGATTTAAAGATTATTCTCTTTTAATAAAAGAAAATTTTTAAAAGAAAACTATTTTCTTTTTCCAACTTAATAACTAAAGATATTTGGAAATAATTAAGATTTCTAAATTTGATCTTGCTAAGATTTAATTTGATAAAGATTATGTAAAGATTTTCTATGAGAAAATTTTGAGATATATAAGGCTTGGAAACTCAATTTTTGATAAGATTGGAATTTGAAAACTGTACTAATTTTATTTCTGTATCACAGAAATTCAGAGGAGAAATTATGGAAATGTACAGTTTATTGAGTTATGGTATTTATTAATTGAGTTTCTAAAAGCCTTAACCAATTAAATACGCGAGTAGTTCATACATCATGAATCATTAAAGTGAAACAAAATGATATTGTCTAGGGACAGATTATAGAAACCGAGGATACATTAGAGGAGGCTTAATTTCGAGCCTTGGGATGAGAGGGTGTGAAACGGTGCTTCAGGGAACTTAGGGTAGCTCCCTAGTGTCGGGTACTTTCACAATAAAACTTTCTCAATCTAACTAGTCTCTAAGTATTTCCATGCCAGTTGAGCTGTTCATATTATTATTATCCAGTCTTATAGAACAATGTAAACTCCTGGTTGGCCCAGTGTAAATTAAAATTTAAGGGCTCACATATACATGTAAGTTATGATGAAGATATTGCATAACATTCATGCATTCATAATTGATTGTGTATGTGATTGTGACTGATATTATTATATATTAGTTTGTGAAAACCCTTTGTTGCTTATGTCTCATTCGATAATATTATATTCTGTTTCTCACTCCTTTCTCCGTGTTTTTGTTTCATATGTTTTAAATTGATGGTTCAGAGGGAATGATCAAAGAATCTCGGCAGTAAATATAGCACGTTCTAGAAAGGGAGCTCGGTATGAATACCGTGGTCCAATGAATAAATAATGTTATTAAGTAACTACTTTTAGGCCATGGAGTTTCCTCTCTTTCTTATAATTTTAATATTTATTTTCTTCGGATGAATGTAAAATTACTTTATAAAGTTTTAATAATATTTATGAGGTATTTTAGAAATGATGTATGTAATTTATTCTGATAGTTTTTGTTTAACAATCATAACTTTAATAAAAAAATAATGAATTTTTCTAGAATTTATTAAGATGTAACAAAGGGTGTTACAAAATGGTATCAAAGAAGTTAATCCCGTAGGCCTGGGAAAAGGTCTATCTTTCTTTATCTGTAAACTCTGTGTAGGTAATAGAAAATAGAATATCTGACTCAGTAGTAACTATGATTGATGTGACAAATCTCAGTTACTGTGAAACAGGAAACTAATGGCTGGAAATGATCTTGTTAGAATAATAGAATGCTTAATCAATGCAATGGGAGCACGTGAAGGTCAAGGTAATGATGCCTTGAGAAGGCTGGACCTATTCAAAAAGTGCAATCCACCTCGTTTCAAGGGAGGATATAACCCTGATGGAGCATAAATCTGGATTCGAGAGATAGAGAAGATCTTTCGAGCATTACAATGTAATGAAGCTGATAAAGTAGTCTTCACTACTTATGCCTTATTCAAGGATGTCGAACATTAGTGGGATAGCATGCGTAGACAATTCAAAATCAACCAAGTGGAGATCACTTGGGATCATTTCAAGGAAATGTTCCTGGAAAAATACTTTCTAGCTGATGTTAAAGAGAAAAGACAATTCGAATTCCAATCGTTGACCCAAGGAAATATGACCGTGGGAGAGTACGCATCCAGGTTTGAAGAGCTGTTGTTAACCCCCATGTTACTGTTGGGTTATTAATTGGCAAGCGCACCAATCGTTTGTAGTTTTCAAATTTAGATATCGTTCCACTGGGATTGAAAGTCCAGTAACTCACAGTAATTTCTTATTTACTATGGTAAACTTATCAAAGATTATTAAGAAAAGAATAATTTATAAACAATTTATACAATATTCACAGGATTTGATGGTTGATTTGTTCATAAGGTAAAAAGATGGAAAAGATAAAATCTAACTATAAAATTGAGATGTAATTTAGAATAATTCAGATACTTGAGGTAAGAACACAAATTAACAAATTATGTTGGAATTAGGATCCTCGTACTAAAATATAATGAAATAATTATAAACATACATACTTAATCATCAAGTTCATGTTATTGCAGCTTAAAGTCATTATAACCGATTCCTCGTGATATAAATTCTAAGTATTTATCGTAAAGTCCGATCCCTCGTGAGCTTTCTCAAATAAAAACTTGCATTAAGTCCTGGCCTTATGGCAACAATAATTACCAATTCTATCCCAAGTAATTAGCATATTAAGGGTATTTCAACTTTTTACTTTCACTAAAATAGATTTTAATTCAGCATGAATAATCATTCTCCCGTTTGACATTCATACTAATAAAACAAGTTTTAATACACATGAAAATCATTCTCCCGTTTAATGTTCATATTAATAAAAAGTTGAAATACTAACATGTACTTAAATCATAAATATGTAGAGGTCATAATCACAACATCATATAATAGATTGATTCACCAAATTCCAACATAAACAGATTAGTTACATATGGTAAAATTAAAAATAACACTTACAGAGGTTGACATTACGAAGGCGATGGAGACTTCACAATACAACGATCACAATACTACACAACATTCTCAAGTATCTAGAAAACTATTCTAGAACCACAAACTCATAAAATAAACACTCAAACATGAGTGTATAAGAGAGGAAAATAACTCAGAAGAGTGGAATGGGATGCTGGAGGTATGGAGAATGGCCCTATTTATAGGGCTGAGGAAGGGTCCTGACGCTACGCGCCATCCTGACGCTGCGTCAGGCTGGTCAGCCCCTATTAAGCTCGTGATTAAGTGGCCATCATTGGTTTAATTATTTAATTAAAGTGGCCAGACATGTGTAGCGTTGTCTCCCAATTCGACTTGGACATTAGCTGTTGGTGGATTAGCCAATAATGGGTCAATTGGCTGAGTGCTTGTCCAGTTGGAAATGGAGTCCACGTAGCTCTGACGCTACGCGTAGCGTCAGCATCAGAAATCCCCACGCTACGTGTGGTGTTGATGCTACGTGTCAGCATGTCAGTTCTTTAATTTTTCTCTTGAATTTCTTTACTTTTTCACTATGAAACTAGAGAAAATTGATTAAGGGCAGATTATTTTCAACAACATCCATTTATTGAATTTAAAACCTAAATTTATAATAAGTTAAACAAATTTTCATTCTTTTTACCAAAATTTTTATTAAAGATTTTATTGTAAATTTGAGGACTAACAAATACCCCCAACTTGAGACATTGCTCGTCCTCGAGCAAGAGAGAAAATAAAAATCAAATTTAAAATCAAATGTTTGAGTTAGTCCAAGAATTTATCACAAAAAGTAATTTCACAATTTACCATTTAAAATAACCAAAACTAGATATCTTATGTAATAAGGTTTAATGACAAAAATCTTTACAATGTCTTATTAACACATCAAGCATAATTTCAGGCTTACCTCACAAGTGTTTATCTCTATGCAAAAGGTAACCTGTTTCACTCAATCAATCATAAAATCAAATAAATTTAACTTTAATTTTCATCTAATCAATGGTTAATCATACAAAGTTAATTCAAGAATCAAAAGGTCTTTTCATGGGTTGTAATGAGGCTTGGCTTACAAGACATTATGGTTTTTCTCAGAATTCAAAAAACTGAAATCATAAAAGAGAATTTTATAATTTTTAGGCTTTTTCTTGGCCCAAATCTTATTTCCCTTATTGATTATAAATACCCCCAACTTGATTCTTTTCACTATTTTTGATTTGCATATATTTATTTTTATTTATATGCACAATTTTTTGATTTTTCTTGAAAACAATCAAGTTGTTAATTTTCACTCCCCATTTTTGTAAGAACGCTCAAAATATTCTTTCCATTTTGATCAATTGCTCTTTTAATCAATCAAGTAAAGGGAATGGTTAAAATTTGATAAAGGTTAAGGGTACCAATGAAATTATTTTTCAAGCTCAAAATGGCTTTCAAAGGATAAAAATAATTTTACCGTGGTAAGCTTTTTGGCCCAAGGTTTCTTTTACCAAAAATGTGCCTTGATCATTTTCTTGAATTCTCTGTACAGCAACACAAATCACAGATTAAAGCAAAATCAATTCGAATGAAGTTATGTCGAAACCCTCAAGTGTTTAAAAGATCTCTCAGCTCACCAGGTTATCGAAATTAGCTTGATAGTTAATAAAATTATTGTAATTAAATTTATCAAAATCCCTTAATTACAAAAAGAATTAATAATTGATTTTAAAAATGGTTTTATTGTGTAAAAACCTTAAGTGTATAAATTTCTTTATTTTCAAAAATTTGATTTATTTATTTAAAAGATAAAACTTATTTTTTATTTTTGATTTAAAGAAAATACGTAAAAACAAAACATACCACATAAAAGACAAACTAAAATATAATCCACAATATAAAAAATAATCCAAATGTAAATATCAATATAAACTAAAATGTATATAAAGAAATGTGAGATAACACCAATCAATGCTCCATATGATCATCCTCATCATCCCCCTCCTCATATGCATCACCCTCGGAATCAGCATGTGCTCCAGAGGTCCACCAGCCTCAGGATATGTAGGTAGATCACCGGGCCAAGCTACATGAGCTGTAAACTCGGTTGGTGTAACATAAGGTGCTTCCTCTCCCTGAATCCTGTACTGATAAAAAGAATCATGAAGATGCATATAAGCTCTATGTGTAGCAGCTATCATCTACATCATATGTTGATGCTCTAGGGTCATCCTAGCAAATCCCTTAGTAATAACATCAGCAGATGGTGGCTGAATTGGTGGTCTCCTCTGTCTCTGTCTAGGCTAAGCCTCCTACTCCAGAGGTGGAAGCTCGTACTGCTGGACGAAGTAATCTCTATTTACTGAGACCTTGGGGACTCTCCCTGAAGAACTAGTAAACTTTGGTGATGGTACAACAACTCCTTGCCTCCTCAGCAAGGCAGAAATAATGAGAGGAAAGGAAATAGGTGTTGGTGTATGCACTACGAGCTATTAATGTATTAATTTTAACTTATCAATAAAATTAGTATTTTCAGTTTTAGACTAATTTTAATACTACTTATCCTGGAATAATAGGTCATATGAGAATTATTCCTAAAACGTCCCTAATCAAGTATTTACATAGGGACATGTAAATACATTAAGATTAGTGTGTGAATGTACTGATGATTTGATCTCACAAATCATGGATATATGATATCATGTCTTTACACGGGTACACATTAAGAGTAATGTTGTATTGGACAGACCCACCATGAGAACGTTGCATGGATCTTTACATTAGTGTCATAAACGGTTCTCAATGTGATAATGGTATATAGTCCTTCGACCTGAAGTCACTACGATTCCTACATAAGGAGTTTATTGTTTTAATACAATCAAACGTTATTTGTAATAAGATGACCATAAAGATTGTGATTAGGAAATAGACAAATTATGCAGAGGGATGTGAGTGATGTAGATGAAATTTGTCTCTCCTATGTGACAGGATTGATATCTATGGGCCACTTGATGGAGTAAGACTAACGAAATGCATGGCCATGCTAGGACAAATAAATATTAGATATTTATTCTGTAAAGTCTACTCTGGTATCAAGTAAAATAAATTGGGCCATACAAGGATGACGACGACCATGCCTTGGGCCCAATTAGATATCGTGACAAAAGAAATAAATATATAAAATAATTATCACTTATAGGTCATGTCGATGATAAATAATATTCGGTCATAATGATGTATTGCTAGATACCGCTCTTATTTTATATTAATAATAAAATAGTTTATTATTAATATAACCGAATATTTTACCTATAGGGTCACACACATAAAGTAAGCCCACCAGAGGATAGTTTTATTTTAGTTGGACTAAAAATAAAACTATTTGGGCCTAACTCATTTAGAATGAGTCAGGAGCCCAATGTTTAATGAGAGCTCAGGTCAAGACCTAAGCCTATATATAGAGCATGAGATGCTCATAGGCTGTTGCTCAGAAATTAGATTACACTAAAATTCTGTACTAGCATTTGGATCTTTAGTTTTCTGGTGGGAGTGCTCATGTGGACTCCTAAGGGCGAAGCTACAATTGCTTCGATCGAGGAACTCGTTGTGCGTCTACAAGAGGTAATTCCTAAATCAAAACTTTAATTACATAATGATTTGAGACATTTGTATTTGCAATCCTTATTTTGAGAATCCTTTGTGTTTCCGCTGCCTGACCCTGATGGGATTCCCTAACAGTGGTATCAGAGCCTGGTTGCAAAACTATGTTTTGGGCATTTGTTTACATTTCATGATGGCATGTTTTTCATTCTACAAAAGCTTTTAAGAAATTTTGATTTATGAAATCATTTTCTTGTTATAAGCTTTATGTTCTATTTTGCGAAATTGTTTGCAAAACTTGTTTTAAAAAACATTCAAGCATGTTATGTATGAAATAATATCATGATTCGTATGCTCTTATGTTTTCTGTAAATTGTATGAGATACTGTTTATAGGCTTTCTCATTTGAAGTATGCATTTCTATTATTTTAGAGGCTTGTATGATATTTGCGTTTTCAATTTTCGTATGTGATACATGTGTTGAATTCGTTAATAATCATTGTTGTCATACAAACTACGTTTTGATAATGCGTTGATCTCCGAGCATCAATAGTTCATGTTATGGGGCGTCAAGTGATAAGGTTTAAGTGTTAAACCTTGGCCGTTCCTTAACCCAGGGTTCAAACGTTGAAACCTAGGCAGCCATCATGAGAAAGGTGCAATTTGAATTCTAGGTTTTGAAACCCTAGACGGCGCTGCCTACATGTGCCTTAACCGGGTAGCGGGACCCCCGTACATTCTCTACGTAGCGCCTTATTACCGACCCACGTGTTTAATGGCCCATTTAAAAATTAATTTTTTCTTTTAATGCTTTCAAATGGGTTATAATTAATTAATTAACACGTTGCATGGTGAATGGTTATGGTCTTAGTTATTTTATTTAAATACAGCCTACGTGTTGTGCCTCTCTTCATTCTGTTGTATTTCTTTTCTCAACCCTTCACTCGTATGTAAAACGAGTTTCTTTAAAATCTTGTAATCTTGATCAAGCCAACAAAGTAGAGAACTAGAAGAAAACTAGAGTGGTGACTCTAAGCGCTTTTGTCTTTGAAAGGAACCAAGGAGTGGTGACTCCAAGAGGATGGTGGGTTCAAGAAGTAGGACTTCATGAAGCCTTGGCAATATAGTTCCTTTAGGTTTATTTATTTATTTATTTATTCTTCTAGGAAGACCATAACCATCTCACAATTTCGTTTGCATGCTTTGGGGATAATTTTATTGCGTTAAAGCGTTTAACAAAGACGGTAATTTAAAATAAGTTAAAATCCCTTAAAATAATATTAAGTTACAAACGCCTTCCAATAAGTACACTCGTCAATACTAATGTCAATGAATAGTGGGTCTGCCAAAGCAGGGTACTATCATTTATATTAGTAAGACGCGATGAGATAATTGTAATATCCAAAATGTTTTATTGGGTTTTAACTTACTAAGTTATCAATTGGATTGAATAAACTTAGAGGCGTATACATTGGGCTAAACTTTCATAAGATGAATGATCGGTAATGGTTACCTAACCCAATGTCTAAGAGTTGTATAAGATATAATTGGAAAGGAGTTTCCTACCTAAATAAACAAATGTTAAGTGATCAGCCAAAGCTGACTTAACATTAGGCCAAATATGGATCTTTGCCCACTAAAAAATCTTCCAACGGGATTTTCTGATTCGTAGAGGGTGATTTTATTTTGAATCAAAATAGTGGGAGACGTGTTTAATTTTAAGACTAAAAGTTAAATATGTTTTTTAATTGATACTTACTACATATCTTTCTATTTTAGATAACCATGACATCAAACACGCCTTCAAACCTTTCATTGTGATCGATCCTAGACAAAGAAAAATTGTCTGGACCCAACTTTCTAGACTGGTATAGGAATTTGAGGATTGTCCTCAAACAAGAGAAAAAGCAGTATGTCCTGGAAGATCCGATTCCGGAACCACCCGCGAACAATGCCTCTAAAGCTGACAAGGATGCTTACAAGAAGCATCAGGATGACGCTTTAGATGTCCAATGCCTTATGCTGGTAACCATGTCTCCTGAGCTTCAGAAGCAACATGAGCATATGGAGGCTTTCAATATGATCAAAAACCTAAGGAAACTATATCAAGGTCAAGCTGACCAAGAAAGATATGAAGTTTCTTCAGCCCTATTTAGCTGCAGACTTGAAGAGAGAGGTTCTGTAGGACCTCATGTACTCAAAATGATTGGGTACCTAGAGAATCTAGCTAGGCTAGGATTCCCCTTCCCTCAAAAGTTAGCTATTGATCTTATTTTGAAGTCATTACCTGACAGTTTTAAGCCAGTCATCATGAATTATAACATGAATGTATTGGATAAAATATTGCCAGAGCTACTCAATATGTTGAGGATTGCTGAGCCCAATATTTCTAAAGGAAAGGGCAAGGCCATAATGATGGTCAATTCTGGCAAAGGTAAAGGAAAGGGAACGCATAAAGGCAAAGGAAAGGCTGTTATGGGAAAAGGCAAGACAATTTGGAAAGACAAGGATAAGCCAAGTACATCAGCCTTAAAACCTATGGGCGGGGTGGCTAAGGAAGGAAATTGTCACCATTGTGGACAGAAGGGACACTGGAAGAGAAATTGTCCATAGTACCTGGAAGAGCTTAAGAAGAAGGGAAGTGAGACTTCCACTTCAGGTATTTTTGTTATAGAAATTAACTTGTCAACTTCAACATCATGGGTATTAGATACTGGATATGGATCTTACATTTGTCTTAATGTGTAGGATCTAAAAAGAAGTAGGCAGTTGATGAAGGGTGAGGTGGACCTACACGTTGGAAATGGAGCAAGAGTTATTGCATTAGCTGTAGGGACTTATCTTTTATCCTTGCCCTCAGGGTTTGTTCTTGAATTAGAAAATTGTTTTTATGTTCCGGCAATAAGAAGAAACATTATTTCTGTTTCTTGTCTAGATAGGAAAGGGTTTTCCTTTATAATAAAGAACAATAGTTGTTCTGTTTATTTGACTGACATGTTTTATTGCTATGCAAATTTGAGTAATAGACTTTATGTTCTCGATCTCAAAACCCCTATCTATAACGTTAATACTAAAAGGGTTAAACCAAATGATTTAAACCCAACTTATCTTTGGCATTGTTGCCTAGGACATATAAATGAGAAACATATTTCTAAACTCCATAAAGATAGATATTTAGACTCTTTTGATTTTGAATCAATAGATACACACGAATCTTGTTTATTGGGGAAGATGACTAAGACCCCATTTACTGGAATGGGTGAAAGGGCGAGTGATCTTCTAAGCTTGATACATAGTGATGTATATGGGCCAATAGGGACAATGGCTAGGGGAGGTTTTAGCTACTTTATCACCTTTACTGATGATTTTAGTAGATATGGATTTATGTTTCTAATGAAGCATAAATCAGAATCCTTTGAAAAGTTCAAAGAATTCAAACATGAAGTAGAGAACCAACTTGGCAAGAAAATTAAAGTACTTCGATCTGATCGAGGTGGCGAATACTTAAGCCTGGAGTTTGATGAATATCTTAAAGAATGTGGGAT
Source organism: Clitoria ternatea (assembly GCA_037962975.1). Lineage (NCBI taxonomy): Eukaryota > Viridiplantae > Streptophyta > Magnoliopsida > Fabales > Fabaceae > Clitoria > Clitoria ternatea. The sequence goes on along the minus strand of CM075671.1, from coordinate 200,039,639 downwards.
TGTCTCTCAACTCACTCCTCCTGGAACACCACAATGGAATGGTGTTTCTGAGCGGAGAAATAGAACCTTGTTAGATATGGTTCGATCAATGATGAGTCAAATTGACCTCCCTAACTCCTTCTGGGGACATGCTTTGATGACAATAGCTTTCACACTAGACTGTGTTCCATCTAAGGCTGTCATAAAGACACCATATGAGATATGGACTGGGAAACGACCCAGTATGTCTTTTCTTAAGATTTAGGGCTTTGAAGCTTATGTGAAGCATCAGATTTCTGACAAACTTGGACCTAAATTAGATAAATACCCAAAGGAAACTAAGGGTTATTACTTCTACAGTCCTACCGAGGTCAAAGTGTTTGTCGCTCGGAATGCTGTATTCTTAGAAAGGGAATTCATCTATAAAAGAATCAGTGGGAGTAAAGTAGAACTTGAAGAAGTTCAAGACCTGCAAGGCATTGAAGAGCCAATGGTGGAATTAGAGCCGGAACCATAAAATGTTGTGATAACTCTAACTCCAGTAGAACAAGACTTATGTAGATCAGGTAGAATATGTCAACAACCTGAAAGATATGGATTTCTTATAACTCATGAAGGAGATGTGTTGCTAATGGATCAAAATGAGCCAACATCTTATAAAGAGGCCATTGTAAGTCCAGAATCTGAGAAATGGCTTGAAGCCATGGGATCTGAAATGGACTTCATGTACACTAATCAAGTTTGGTCTTTGGTTGATGCACCCGATGGGGTAAAACCTATAGGATGCAAGTGGGTTTTCAAAAAGAAAACTGACATGGATGGTAATATAAGTACCTATAAAGCAAGATTGGTGGCGAAAGGTTTCAAGAAAATTCATGGTATAGACTATGATAAAACCTTTTCTCCTGTCGCTATGCTAAAGTCTGTTCGGATTCTACTTGCTATTGTTGCATACCATGATTATGAGATATGGAAAATGGATGTCAAGACTACTTTCCTTAATAGAAATCTTCTTGAGGAAGTGTACATGACACAACCCGAAGGCTTTGTTAAGCCTGAAGCATCCAGGAAGGTGTGCAAACTACAATGTTCCATATATGGACTTAAGCAAGCTTCTAGAAGCTGGAATCTTTGTTTTAATGAAGCCGTTAAACAATTTGGCTTTACTAAAAATGAGGATGAACCTTGTGTCTACAAGAAGGTTAGTGACTGCACAATCGTTTAGGAAGTTGTTTTTCTATGAAAGACTTAGGTGAAGCAACCTACGTGTTGGGAATTAAGATCTATAGAGATAGATCAAGAAAAAGAAAAATTCTTGGCCTAAGTCAGAATACATACATAGACAAAGTGTTAAAAAGGTTTAACATGCAAGATACCAAGAAAGAACTTTGCCTATGGCTCATGGCATAAGCCTATCTAAGGCTCAATCTCCTTCCACTAAAAAGAGAGAGAACGGATGAATAAGATTCCATATGCATCTGCTATTGGATCAATCATGTATGTCATGATATGTACCCAACCAGATGTCTCGTATGCTTTAAGCATGACGAGCAGATACCAGTCTGATCCCGGTGAAAGTCACTGGACTGTTGTCAAGAACATCCTAAAGTACTTGAGAAAAACTAAAGATTCATTCTTGATATATAGAGGGGAAGAAGAGCTCATTGTAAAGGGTTACACTGATGCTAGCTTCCAAACTGATAAAGATGACTCAAGATTACAATCAGGGTATGTGTTTTGTTTAAATGGTGGCGCTGTAAGCTGGAAAAGTTTGAAGCAAGAGACAGTTGCTGATTCTACTACAGAATCTGAGTATATTGTTGTCTCAAATGCTGTAAAAGAGGCAGTATGGATCAAGAAGTTCATAGCAGAACTTGAGGTAGTTCCTAGCATTGTGGACCCTATAAGTCTCTACTGTGACAATAGTGGAGCAATTGCATAAGCCAAGGAACCTAGATCACATTAGCGATCCAAGCATATACTTAGGCGTTATCATCTCATCCGAGAAATACTTGAACGAGGAGATGTTAAGATATATAAAGTGCACACTGATGAGAACATTGCTGACCCACTCACCAAACCTCTTGCACAACAAAAGCATGAGGGACACACTAGATCATTAGGCATTAGGCAAATGTCTGATTGGCTCTAGTACAAGTGGGAGATTGTTAGTGTATGCACTACGAGGTATTAATGTATCAATTTTAACTTATCAATAAAATTAGTATTTTCAGTTTTAGACTAATTTTAATACTACTTATCCTGGAATAATAGGTCATATGAGAATTATTCCTAAAATGTCCCTAATCAAGTATTTACATGGGGACATGTAAATACATTAAGATTAGTGTGTGAATGTACTGATGATTTGATCTCACAAATCATGGATATATGATATCAAGTCTTTATAGGGTACATATTAAGAGTAATGTTGTACTGTACAGACCCACCATGAGAACGTTGCATGGATCGTTACATGAGTGTCATAAACGGTTCTCAATGTGATAATGGTATATATTCCTTCGACCTAAAGTCACTACGATTCCTACATAAGGAGTTTATTGTTTTAATACAATCAAACATTATCTGTAATAAGATGACCATAAAGATTGTGATTAGGCAATAGACAAATTATGCAGAGGGATGTGAGTGATGTAGATGGAATTTGTCTCTTCTATGTGACAGGAGTGATATCTATGGGCCACTTGATGGAGTGAGACTAACGAAATGAATGGCCATGCTAGGATGAATAAATATTAGATATTTATTCTGTAAAGTCTACTCTGGTATCAAGTAAAATGAATTGGGCCATACAAGGATGACGACGACCATGCCTTGGTCCCAATTAGATATCGTGACAAAAGGAATAAATATATAAAATAATTATCACTTATAGGTCATGTCGATGATAAATAATATTCGGACATAATGATGTATTGCTAGATACCGCTTTTATTTTATATTAATAATAAAATAGTTTATTATTAATATAACCGAATATTTTACCTATAGGGTCACACACATAAAGTAAGCCCACCAGATGATAGTTTTATTTTAGTTGGACTAAAAATAAAACTATTTGGGCCTAACTCATTTAGAATGAGTCAGGAGCCCAATGTTTAATGAGAGCTCAGGTCAAGACCTAAGCCTATATATAGAGCATGAGATGCTTATAGGCTGTTGCTCAATAAATAGATTACACTAAAATTCCGTACTAGCATTCGGATATTTAGTTTTCTGGTGGGAGTGCTCATGTGGACTCCTAAGGGCGAAGCTACAATTGCTTCGATCGAGGAACTCGTTGTGCGTCTACAAGAGGTAATCCCTAAATCAAAACTTTAATTACATAATGCTTTGAGACATTTGTATTTGCAATCCTTATTTTGGGAATCCTTTGTGTTTTCGCTGTCTGACCCTGATGGGATTCCCTAACAATAGGATGGTTCACCTTATACCCTAAGGCATAAAGGTGAATCTGCTCAGATATCAGCTCGACAATGTCAATAGTGTGGCCCTGAAGGATGAAGTAAAGAAGGCAACAACGATCAACTGAAATAGAAGAAAGATGGGTGACAAGAGAGATGTTATGAAGCATGAGATGAGACCAAGCTTGAGCTATAGGGGTCAGCTGGGTCTTGAGGAGGTTTGATGGAGTCCTTCCAACCTTACTCAAGTTGAAGAAGATTCCATCTTTGCTCAGGGAATGAGCAACCTGATCTAGGAAATATCATAGATCACCATCCTCAGTAGCAACCTTGTTTCTGTTTTCCTTCCAGAAACAAGTGTCACTCTCAGGAGTGCCTCTTAAGGATTACCCAGTAGGGTACAAATCATGTCCCTATCGTCGGTGATGTGCCGACCCCTCACCCAACTCGTCTTCTACTGACTGATGTTCAGTGTGTCCTGTCCAATTCTGAAGGCGTTAGCATAAAATTCCATCACTAAGATGGGATCCCCCTCAGTAGGTAGGGAAAACAGGGGTCCCCATCTCCTCCTCTGGATCTCATCCTGCAGCTAAGGATAATCTCCAGCATTCAGATCCAGAACTCTCTCCCAAATGAACCTTTGGCCCTTTATCTGCTGAAATCTGGCCCATTTCAATCAGTGCGAAATCTAGTAGGATCTCTAGGTCCCAGCTGCTCCTCACCCTAAAGATATGGATCCTCAGAGGTGGTATTAGTGTCCGTGGTTCTTCTTTGTCTCTTTGGACCAATAATAGGGATAGATTTTTTTGGTGCCATCTACAAAAAGAAATTTTAAAAATTAAACACACATCAAAATATTTTTGATTTTTATATTTTAACAAAATAAAACATGCAAAACATCAAAAATTGACATTCATATTTTTGGTTTTTATATTCTATGCAAAACAATAAAAACCCATGCAAAACTTACACAACATAAAATTTTATTTACAACAAAATATTTACGCATTATAAAAACAACATATTTTTTTTGAATTTTTACAGAAATTAAACATGCATATTTTTGGATTTCTAGTATAACATACAACAAAACACAAATCTTGCAAATTATAAAACACAAATATTTACAAAATTTAACAAATTTATTTATTTATTTTTATGCAAGAAAGTATAACAAACATACAATTTAAGAAATTTTATTAATTTAAAAAGAAAAACAAACAACAAACAATAAAAATTAAACGGGACAGAAATATTAAAAATAGAAAATTAAAATATACATTCAATAGAAAAATAAAACACAAAATTAACAAAATTCAAAAACAGAGGCTGACGCTACGCGTGGGTGGACGCTACGCGTCAGCCTATTCTGCCCACGCTACGCGTCAGTGGGACGCTACTCGTGGGGTTACAGTTCATACCTCACGCTACGCGTCAGTGGGACGCTACGCATGAGGTGCGCAGTTTCAAACACAAAAACAGGGGTTATGTAACAATAACCCCCCGTAAACTACATTCAATCAAAACCTTCCCTAATTCTAACAGCAAACAAATCCCAATGGTTTTCTAATCCTAATCCTAACCACATGCATTTTAAAAAATCAAAAATCAAAAGCAACTAAAGAAAGGGAGAAGTTTACTTACTTGGAATCTTTGCAAATTTAAGAAAATGAAAAGGATTGAAGGGTTGAGAGAAAAGAAGGTTTTGGAAATTTTAGGGTTTCTGAAAAATGGAATGTGGAGGCATGATTTAAGTTTTTAAAGTTTTTATTTTGGGCCTCTGTTTCAGGGGTCCAATTTAAAAACTAAATGAGAATCCTGACGCTACACGTGGTAGTGAAGCTACGCATCAGGTTGAAAATTTAGAACCCACGCTACGCGTCAGTGTGGCGCTACGCGTGGGCTTCTATTTTTCATTTTTCAAAAATTTAATTTTCAAAAACCCTTTTCTTTTAAATTTTAAACCTTTCTATTTCAAAATCATAATTCTAATTAAAATCTGAAAACTATTTTTTTAATAGATATATATTTAAAATAAATTAACAAGAAAAGGAAATAATGGGTTACCTCCCATTGAGCACTTGATTTACTGTCTCTAGCTTGACATCCTGCACATCACAAATCAATCAGATAACAAATGGTAGTGAGTCTGTCGATCTCACCACCCAAATATGGTTTCAATCTTTGCCCGTTAACCATCCAACTTCTTTTTGAAGTAGTATCTTCAATTTCAACTGCTCTATAAGATTTAACTTCCTTAATTACAAAAGGGCCTGACCATTTAGATTTCAATTTACCAGGAAATAGTCTTAATCTTGAATTAAACAATAAAACTTGCTGACCTGGTATGAAGTGTCTATTTTTAATTTTCTTGTCATGGTAAGCTTTCACCTTATTCTTGTAACTTCTAGATGTCTCATAAGCATTGTTTCTCATTTCTTCCAACTCAAATAACTGCAACTTTCTTTTGTCAGCTGCTGCATTTGGATCAAAGTTGAGAAATTTTAAAGCCCAATATGTTTTATGTTCCATCTTTACTGGAAGATGAAAATCTTTTCCATAGACCATTTGGAAAGGAGAAAGGCCAATTGGAGTCTTATATGCAGTTCTGTATGCCCAGAGTGCATCATCAAGCTTTTGTGACCAATCTTTTTTGGAGGAAGACACAGTCTTTTCCAAAATTCTTTTCACTTCACAATTTGAAATCTCAGCCTGTCCATTGGTTTGTGGATGATATGCTGTGGCCACTTTATGTCTCACTCTATAGTGTTGTAACACTTTCTGAAGAACTTTGTTACAAAAATGTGATCCTCCATCACTGATCAAAGTTCTTGGTGTTCCAAACCTGCAGAAAATATTTTTCTTCAAGAAATTCACTACAGTTTTGGTGTCAGCATTAGGTGAAGTAATTGCTTCTACCTATTTTGAAACATAATTGACTGCCAAAAGAATGTATTGATTAAATTGAGAGTAAGGAAAGGGTCCTATGAAATCAATACCCCAACAATCAAATACCTCAACCTCCTGAATGTTTGTGAGAGACATTTCTTGTCTTTTATTAACATTACCTGTTCTTTGGCAGTTATCGCAAGCTTGCACAAATGAGTGAGAATCCTTAAAAATGGAGGGCCAATACAAACCTGATTGAAGAATTTTTGCAGCAGTTCTTTCTCCATTAAAATGTCCTCCATAAGGAGATTTGTGACAATGCCACAACACATCTTTCTTTTCCCAATCGGGTACACAACGACGTAACAAATTATCCACACCAATTTTGAATATATGAGGGTCATCCCAAACAAAGTATTTTGAATCTTTGAAAAAAAAATTTCTTTACTGCCAAGTTAAATCATTTGGAAGAATTCCTGTAGCTTTAAAATTGGCCTTATCAACAAACAATGGCTGTTTTGTTATTTCAAAAAGTTTTTCATCAGGAAATTCTTCCAAAATGTCTTTTTCTTTGGCAGTGACCTTATCATTCATCAATCTAGAAAGATGGTCAGCGACCATATTTTCACTAGCCTTTTTATCTTTGATTTCAAGATCATATTCTTGAAGGAGCAAAATCCATCGGATTAACTGAGGTTTAGAATCAGTTTTAGTCAAAAGGTACTTGATTGCAGCATGATCAATGAAAATAATTATTTTTGATCCAATCAAGTATGATCTAAATTTTTCTAAGGCATACACTATGGCTAGTAATTCCTTTTCAGTAGTTGCATAATTTATTTGATTTTCATTTAAAACTTTACTAGCATAGTGTATAACCCTAAAAAAATTTTCATATCTTTGACCTAAAACTGCTCCTACAGCATAATCACTTGCATCGCACATAAGTTCAAAGGGTAAGTTCCAATTAGGAGCAACAATTACAGGGGTAGAAACCAATTTTTCTTTCAAGGAATTAAAAGCTTTAAGACATGCTTCATCAAACTTGAATTCATCATCTTTATTTAGAAGATTTGTTAAAGGTTTAGCAATTTTTGAAAAATCTTAAATAAATCTTTTATAGAATCCAGCATGTCCTAAAAAACTTCTAATACCTTTTACATTTATAGGGGGCGGGAGTTTAGAGATTACCTTTATTTTTGGCTTGGTCCACTTTAATACCTTTAGAAGAAATTTTGTGACCAAGTATAATTCCTTCCTTCACCATGAAGTGACATTTCTCCCAATTGAGCACCAAATTTGTTTCAATACACCGCTTCAGTACGGTGTCCAGATTGGTTAGACATGATTCAAATGAATTTCCAAAGATTGAGAAATCATTCATGAAAATCTCAATGCTCTTTTTAATTAGATCTGTAAAAATAGCAAACATGTATCTTTGAAAAGTAGCAGGTGCATTACATATCCAAATGGCATCTTCCTATAAGCAAATATACCAAAAGGACATGTAAAAACAGTCTTTTCCTGATCAAGAGGGTCAACAGCAATTTGATTATATCTAGAATATCCATCAAGAAAGCAATAGTAAGCCTGTGTGGATAATCTTTCATGCATTTGATCCATAAAAGGAAGTGGAAAATGATCTTTTCTTGTTGCTTAATTTAATTTTCTATAATCAATGCATATTCTCCAACTAGTGACAGTACTTGTTGGGATTAATTCATTTTTATCATTAACAATTACTATCATACCACCCTTTTTTGGAACAACTTATACAGGACTTACCCATGCACTATCAGAAATAGGATAGATAATATCTACTTTTAGCAATTTCAAAACCTCCTACTTGGTTACCTCTTTCATGGTTGGATTGAAGCGTCTTTGGGGTTGAGCAACAGGTTTAAAATTATCTTTCAACAAAATTTTATGCATGCAATATGATGGGCTTATACCTTTTAAATCTTCAAGTGTCCATCCAATTGCTTCTTGATTCCTTTTCAAGACTTCAACCAGTTTTTCTTCTTCTGCTTCACTTAACAAATTACTAATAATCACTGGTTTTAAATTATCTTCTTTCAAAAAGATATACTTTAAGTTGGAAGGTAGAACTTTCAATTCAGGCCTCTTGATTTCTTCAACAGGTACTTCTTAGATTTCTTCAATTTTTCTTGATTTAAGGGAAATTTGTTTCCCTTGATCAAGATCTTCAAGATACTTGTCTACCTGTTTTTCTTCTTCTTCACTCAAACATTCCATAGAGCTAGTTAATAACTTATTTAAAGGGTCAGAAATTGACATACCTATGGATACAGAAAAGCAAACTTCGTCAAGAACATCCACCTTGAAACAGTCTTGCTTTGAATTGGGATGTTTCATGGCTTTGAAAACATCGAAGTTCACTTCTTCATCGTGTACTCTTACTACCAGCTTCCCATTATCTACATCAATGAGTACTCTAGCAGTCTACATGAATGGTCTTCCTAGGATCAGGGGAACTTCAACATCTTCTTCCATGTCTAAAACCACAAAGTCAACAAGGAAGTAGAATTTGTCAACTTTCACAAGTACATCTTCCACAATACCATAGGGTCTTTTGATTAATCTATCGGCCAATTGCAGAGTCATCTTTGTTCTTTGAGGATCAAGGTCACCAATTTGCTTCATCATACTTAGAGGCATTAGATTAATGCTAGCCCCTAAGTCTAACAACGCTTTCCTAATATTTACACCTCCAATGGAGACAGGAATAGTGAAACTTCTAGGGTCTTTCGACTTTTCTGGCATGTTATATTGCAAAATAGCACTGCAACCTACTTCAAGTTCAACAATTTCCTCATCATACCTCCTCTTTTTGGTAAGTAATTCTTTCATAAACTTTGCATATATTGGCATCTCTTCCAATGCCATAGAAAATGGAATGTTTATGTGTAATTGCTTAAAGATTTCAAGGAATTTTTTGTATTCCTTTTCCTTATCATTCTTTGATGGTGCATGTGGATAAGGTAAATCTTTAACTGGAGGTGTCTGACCCAAATACTGATTTTTTTGTTTTTTATTTGTTTGATTTTTTTTGTTTTTCTTTTTCATCATTTTTTCTTCCTTCTCTTTTTTTCTCTTCTTTTTTTTCTCTTCTTTTTAATTTTCTTTTTTCTGTTCTTCTTCTTTTTCTTTTTCTTTCTTTTCTTTTTTCTCTTCTTCTTTACAATCATTTCCTATAACTTTATCACTTCTTGTAAAAAAAGCATTACATTATTCTCTTGGATTTTAAGTGTTTGCAGAAAACCAGAGCTTTTCATGTCAACTACTTCTTTTGTTAACTGTCCCAATTGCATATTTGACGCTTTATGTGCAACTTCATTTGTTTGCATGTATTGTAATAATTGTTGGATAGACTCCTCTATCCTAGTTAGCCTTGTTGTTTGATCAGATTGTGGTTGTTGTTTGAATTGATTGTTGGTAGGTCTATTGGAAGGTCCACCATCTTGTTTCCAGCCAATATTCTAATTCTGCCAACCCTGCGGGTAATTATTAGGAAAAGAATTACCAAGATTGATAAGAAAATTACCTAATTGTATTCTTTGATGAATCAAATAATTGGCTTGTTCTTGTTCATTTCCGTTAAGGGCACAGTAACCACATGGTTGTTCGCCCATGTAATGCACACATTGTTTCAATTGAGCAGGAGGTGGTGATGATACTTGAGCAATTTGAAGTTTTTCCAATTGTTTTCTCATTGCTTCCATTTGTTGTGTCAACAATTTTTACTGAGCTAAAACTGCATCATTTACTCCCAACTCGAGCATACCTGGCTTCCTTGATGTACTACTTCTTTCATGCTTTGCTTGACAGTCACTGGTTGACATGGATTCCATGATTGATATTGGCTCTTCAACAGTTTTGTTCATTAAAGAACCACCTGCACATGCATCTAACATCATCTTGAACTGAGGTAATAAACCATGATAAAAAATTCTTACCTTCCCAGCATCATCCAAATTATGGTTTGGACATTTCCTAAGAAGTGCTTTAAATCTTTCCCATGCTTCACCAAGTGATTCATCATGATTTTGTGAAAAAGAATATATGGCTGTCATTGCTTCAAAATATTTTGAAGGTGAATAAAATCTTTCCAAAAATTTTGTTTCAACATCGGACCAATTTGCAAAACTACCGGGTAGACAAGATTTAAACCATTCTTTAGCTCATGTAAACCAAAGAAAAAGGAAACAATCTCATGTAAACAGATTCTTCTTAATTGGGTTCAAAACCAATTGTGCTGCATAACTCATAAAAAATGGTTAAGTGTTCATAAGGTTCCTCATTATTTAAACCAACAAATTGATTATTTTGAATAATGTTTAAAGTAGCTGGTTTAATTTCTACAGCAGCAATAGGTTCTTGATATATCCCCAAAACACGGCGTGGTCCATTAATAGCAGCAAACTGTCCCAATGTTCTTCTTTCAGCAGCCATATTAGAATTTTCAAATTTTTCAAATTTTCAAAAGAAGATAAAATCGAAGAAGAAGAAGTTTTTGTTTTTTTATATTTTAATGTTTAAGTTTCTTTACAAACTTCTCGATCTCAGGTTCAAAGAACACCTTTCCTACAGAAGATCGAATTTGCATAAACACACTAAATAAAGAAAGTTAGTAGAATAAAATTAAGTAGAATGAATAAATGAATAAAATTGAAAAATTTTACTAAGGTAAAAAAATATTTTTACCACAATAATTAAAAATTTACTATTTTACTGAATCAATTCAATCCCTGACGACGACGCCAGAAAACTAGTTAACCCCCATGTTACTATTGGGTTATTAATTGGCAAACGCATCAATTGTTTGTAGTTTTCAAATTTAGATATCGTTCCACTGGGATTGAAAGTCCAGTAACTCATAGTAATTTCTTATTTACTATGGTAAATTTATCAAAGATTATTAACAAAAGAATAATTTATAAACAATTTATACAATATTCATAGGATTTGATGGTTGATTTGTTCATAAGGTAAGAAGATGGAAAAGATAAAATCTAACTATAAAATTAAGATGTAATTCAGAATAATTTAGATACTTGAGGTAAGAACACAGATTAACAAATTATGTTGGAATTAGTATCCTCGCAGTAAAATATAATGAAATAATTACAAAGAGACATACTTAATCATCAAGTTCATGTTATTGCAGCTTAAAGTCATAACCGATTCCTCATGATATAAATTCTAAGTATTTATCGTAAAGTCCGATCCCTCGTGAGCTTTCTCAAATAAAAACTTGCATTAAGTCCTGGCCTTATGGCAACAATAATTACTAATTCTATCCCTAGTAATTGGCATATTAAGGGTATTTCAACTTTTTACTTTCATTAAAACAGATTTTAATTCGGCATGAATAGTCATTCTCCCGTTTGACATTCATACTTATAAAACAAGTTTTAATACACATGAAAATCATTCTCCCGTTTAATGTTCATATTAATAAAGAGTTGAAATACTAACATGTACTTAAATCATAAATATGTAGAGGTCATAATCACAACATCATATAATAGATTGATTCACCAAATTCTAACATAAACAGATTAGTTACACATAGTGAAAGTAAAAACAACACTTACAGAGGTTGACATTATGAAGGTGATGGAGACTTCACAATACAACGATCACAATTCCACACAAAATTCTCAAGTATCTAGAAAACTATTCTAGAACCACAAACTCACAAAAGAAACACTCAAACACAAGTGTATAAGAGAGGAAAAGAACTCAGAAGAGTGGAATAGGATGCTGGATGTATGGAGAATGGCCCTATTTATAGGGCTGAGGAAGGGTCCTGACGCTACGCGTCAGGTTCCTGAGTCAGCCCCCATTAAGCTCATGATTAAGTGGCCATGATTGGTTTAATTATTTAATTAAAGTGGCCAGACATGTGTAGCCTTGTCTCCCAATTCAGCTTGGACATTAGCTGCTGGTGGATTGGCCAATAATGGGTCAATTGGCTGAGTGCTTGTCCAGTTGGAAATAGAATCCACGTAGCTCTGACGCTACGCGTGGCTGGGACGCGTAGCGTCAGCATTAGAAATCCCCACGCTACGCGTGATGTTGTTGCTACGCGTCAGCTTGTCAGTTCTTTAATTTTTCTCTTGAATTTCTTTACTTTTTCACTACGAAACTAGAGAAAATTGATCAAGGGCAGATTATTTTCAACAACTTCCATTTATTGAATTTAAAACCTAAATTTCTAATAATTTAAACAATTTTTCATTCTTTTTACAAATATTTTATTAAGGATTTTATTGTAAATTTGAGGACTAATAACTTTCTCATTTTCATTCTCATTATAATGATGCTACTAACGAAAATGATCGGTGCATAAAGTTTGTAAATGGATTACGACCAGAAATTAAAGAAGTTATATGAATGCAGGAAATCCGTGAATTTTCTATTTTGGTAAATCGCTGCAGGATCTTTGAAGAGGATCATAAGGATAGAATAACCAAAAGTCGTGAGCCCATTCACAAAGCAGGAGAAATGAGAAGTAGAGGACCTCACCATCACCAAAGAAGAGAATTCAGGAGAAATAAGCCTTACCAAGAGCCATTTCACCGGTTTGGAGCAGCATTTATTCCTAACAGACCCCAAGCTTCAACTGGAAGCTATTACCCAGCACCTGCACTAAATTTTAAATACTTTATGTATGGAGGACCCCATTTAAAAAGGGATTGTCTTAAAAACACTTATATTTGCTTTAAGTGTAACAAACCAGGTCATCCCATCAAAGATTGCCCAGAGATGAAGAGGGAAAACCCTGAAGGTACGAGTACAAGCATAAATACTCAGGGAGGCGCACACAGTGCAGTCGGAAGGCCGAAGGCGAAAGGAAAGGTTTTTGTAATCACTAGAGAGGAAGCATCTCATTTTGATTCCATGGTGAAAGGTAAGTGTATCATTAATAAGATTCCTTTAACTGTTATGTATGACTCTGGTGCATCACATTCCTTTATTGCCAATGACTGTGTAGAAAAACTAAAATTACCCGTGATAGAATTGTCATTTGACTTATCTATACATACTCCTAGAAATAATCCCATTGTCACTTCTAAAGCCTGTTGAGAATGCCCTATTGTCGTAAATGGTAGGGACTTTAAGGCTAATCTCTTTTGCTTGCCCCTTTATGGTTTAGAAGTTATTATTGGACTAGATTGGTTGTCTGACAATCATGTTCTAATAGATTGTCATAATAAAGACATAATGTTTAAAGAACTAGTAAATTTGAATCCTGAGGATTCAAGATTTCTAACCGCCAACTAAGTGAGTGCCTCTTTAAAAGGAGGGGCTCAAGGGCTCATGCTATTGCTTTTAATGAAAGGAGAGCAAGAATAAAAAATCAAAAACTTATCGGTTGTGTATGAATTTCCTGACGTTTTCTAGAAGATATCCCTGGTTTACCCCCAGAAAGAGATGTGGAATTCACCATTGATCTAGTACCTGGAGTTGGACCCATTTCAATTGCACCATACCGAATGTCACCTCTAGAATTAGCAGAGTTGAAGAAACAACTTGAAGAAATGATAGAGAAGCAGTTTATATGACCCAATGTATCCCCCTGGGGTACACCAGTGTTATTGGTGAAGAAAAAGGATGGTAGCATGAGGTTGTATGTAGATTATCGGTAACTGAACAAGGTGATGATCAAGAACAAATATCCTCTGCCAAGGATTGACGACTTAATGGATCAACTGTGTGGTGCCACAGTGTTCTCCAAAATTGATTTGAGGTCTGGATACCATCAAATAAGGGTGAAGAAAGAAGACATATCAAAAACTACTTTTAGAACACGCTATGGCCATTACGAATATCTAGTAATTCCTTTTGGTGTAACCAATGCACCAGCCGTATTCATGGATTACATGAATAGGATTTTTCATCCATATCTAGATAAATTTGTAGTGGTGTTCATTGATGATATATTAGTGTACTCTAAAAGCAGAGAAGAACATATTGAACACTTGAAGGTTGTGTTGGAAATCCTAAAAAAGAAACAACTGTATGAAAAGCTGTCAAAGTGTGAATTCTGGTTGGAAGAGGTGAACTTTTTAGGACATGTAATTAGTCAAGGAGGAATAGCTGTAGACCCTTCCAAGGTGGAAGCAGTTTTAAAATGGGAGAGACCAACCACAATCACTGAGATTAGAAGTTTCTTGGGTTTGGCTGGATACTATAGGAGATTCATCGAAGGATTTTCAAAGTTAGCATACCCACTGACCAAGCTAACACGGAAAGGATAACCTTTTGTATGGACGACACAATGCGAGAATAGTTTTCAAGAGCTGAAAGATCGACTTACTTCTGCATCGGGGTTAGTACTCCCTGATCCACATTGAAGTTTTGAAGTTTACTGTGATGCGTCTAAACAAGGACTAGGAAGTGTACTCATGCAAGACAAGAAGGTTGTAGCCTATGCGTCGCGCCAATTAAGGTAACATGAGATTAACTACCCTACCCATGACTTAGAGTTAGCCACTGTAGTTTTTGCCTTAAAGATTTAGAGGCATTATCTATACGGTGCAATATTCGATGTGTTTAGCGATCATAAGAGTCTCAAGTATTTATTCGAACAAAAAGAGTTAAACATGAGGCAACGGAGATAGATGGAGTTCTTAAAGGACTATGACTTTGAGTTGCAATATCATCCTGGAAAAGCAAACGTAGTAGCTGATGCTTTGAGTCGAAAGTCTCTACATGTGTAACATGCCCATTTTAATTATAAGCAACCGAATTAAGTAACAAATCAACAAGTTAACACTTCCCTTCATTAATTAACTAGAAATAATAGGATAATTGGCGTGGAGACAAGGTAGCATGGGCAGGACTATCGCGTTTCCCCATCCCACCATCCTAATCTCCACGCGAGTACTTGTACAGGAGAAGGCCATGCTCTCCACACGGAGAACTCTATGAACCTCCTTCCTCATTCTTCCTTCCTCTTGTTTTCTCTCTCGCCTTCTCCGCCCTCCAGTCCATCTCCTGCTTCGAGAACCAAGGCGACGGTGCTACAGTGGAGTGGAACTCCCTACACGAGAAGGGACGATCGCCGAGTGAAGCAGCAGAGAGGAGAACCACCATCCAAGCAGAAAGAAATCCCTCGGAGTTTCGTAATCGGTAGGGGGAGTATCTTCTATCTTAAATGCATGGGTTATGAACAGGTTCCGAGTGCTGATGCTTGCTATATCCGTGCTCTGATTGTGTATTGCGTTGCATGCGAGTGTGTACAGTTCAGTTGCATGACGAGTGAGAAATGAGTGTTGCATGTTAGCACCTTTCATACAGGTATGTGCTGCAGGATCTCAAATTGCATGTCGGGTTGTATCAATATGAATGCTTTAATAAATTGTTGTGTATAGGAAATGCCTGCTTTAAGCAGATTCTGACACTGTCTTACACTGATTGCATGTTAGGATGGGATGACTTGAAATGCCTGAGTGAACTTGTGATTTTTAGAATGATGCATGCGTTGAATGATGCTGTAAACCGATTGTATGTCTTGATTGAACGAAATGTTTATGGATGCTTGAATGTGGATTGATACCGATTGCATGGGACTCATACATTACAATGGGATGATAATGGATTGCATGAAAGCTATATGCTGAATCCTGATAATCTGTATTACTGATTGCATGATATGTGTACTTGAATGAAAGAATGCATGCGTGGAATAAATGTGGTGTGTCGAATCCGCGTGTGGCGCATGGGATGCGTTGTGCTGGGAGCACGTATTGTGGGACACTACCTTTGGTCATCCAGCGTGGGACGTTGTAAAATCCCTGAGTGGGACTCGGGGTAGCCCTTGAGTGGGACTCGGGCTGCCTGTGAACACCTCCGATGGCGCTGAGAGCGCTGGTGTCACCTGTGGGCAAACGGTTGGGTACCTGTAAAACGGCCAAGCAGCTGGGAGCTGATCGATAGCTGAGAGCTATGTATAAAAAGGCTGAGATGCCTACGTTGCAACGTCTGACCGATACACACGATGCGGAACCGAGTGATACCTTCTGTGCTTATTATTGTTAATATTATTATTACTATTAATGTTGTTCGGAATTGGTTAAGTATGCCGAGTGGTAAGTGAATGGGTGAATACGTAGGACTGAGTGAATGCTCTATGCATGTGTTTTTGCCTAGAATTTGATTATGCATTTGATATCGTGTATGAGTATACTGAATGTGTATGCCAAGTAATCCATTCCGTGTGTACGTGCCCTAGATGTTGAATGAAAACTGTTTCATGAATATACGTATATATATATATATGCATGCAAACGTATCCGTGTCATTGAAAATGCTATGACTACAGCCGAGTGACGATTGGTAAATATAGAAAGGTAAGAGTTATTTATATATGTCTTGACTGATGGATGTTGCCCTGGTCTTAATCGTGTTGTACGTATATGTATTGTTGTGTAATTGAAAAACAACCTGAGTCGGTAACTATCATTTAAAATCTAAGATGCTCACCCCTGCAGTGGCCATTTTTCAGTGAATGTCTCTCGAGATGAGGACCAGAAGCGGAGCTGGAATGCTGAGCGAAGTGCCGATACATTAGGAAGGCTTAATTAATGCGAAGTTAGATTAAGCTCTGACCGGTCCGTGCCGGATGTTAGTGTTTTGGACAAATAGAACCCTATGGGCAAGGAGAAATCCGATTTTGTGTTTGTAAATATTAATATACGCTCTTATATATATATATATGTGTGATGCGTGTTATATGGTACTGTGGAAGGTGTTGAATGACAAGTCCAGATGCCTAAGCATACCTTATGAGCGTAGGCGGCCAGTGTGACTATGGGTAGGTAGTGGGATTAAGTTTGGGGTTGAGAGGATGAAACACAGAGTTTAAACATGCTTCGAGTGAGTGAAGAGCGAAAGATGAGTGAAAACCCCGAGTGGTCATAAGAAGAGAGATCTTTACCGAGTGAAAAACGTCAGTAAAAATCGAGTGAGGGAAAGTTCGTATTTTTCCGAGCAAAATCATAAGTAAACTCCAAGTGAGGCAGAGTAGTGCTTCCCGAGTGAAAACCTCGAGTGATACCCTACTGTGAGAGGGGATCAATTGGTGGTTTAGGGAGGGTTGGATCCTGAGTGTAAGGCGTTGATAATCCGAGCGAAGGATGTAAAGTCCGAGTGAATAAGGGTCGGTGTCCGAGTGGTTGGGCTTGGGAAAGCCGAGTGAGACTTAACCTCTCAATTTTCCGAGTGAAGTCCCTCGCTTCAGCGAGCAATACACTCGCTCCAGCGAGTGCGGACTAGGAAGACTTATGTTGGGTTTACGTGGGCGGAGTCATACCTCGTCAAGGTGCTAGAGCAGTCCGCCAAGCGTAAGGACTCGTGCTGAAGCGAGTAATTGTCAGCGAGATACCGTCCAATTATCCTTCCTCTCCGTTGTGGCGCTAATGCGACCCCAACGACGGTGTTGACCCTGGCTTGGACGTTGTGGTCGAGTCCGCCCAGACGTTGTCATACCTTGTTGAGTGGGGCAGAGTGAGTACAGGCTCCTCTTTCCTCCACAACCTACTGCCGCATATGTACACCCCCTTCTTTTCCCCTTACCTATTCCCTTCCACTAAATGACTAGTGTTCCTCGTGAAAAAGTTTCCTTGTGAATTCCCCTCTATCCGCTGTTGCACTACAATACTCCGCCTAGGCGGTGTCAGACCTCGCCTCAGCGAGCCAACGGTGTTGTGTAATCCACCCAGGCTCTGGTGTGTTACGATAAACCCAATGAGCTGGACCCAGTCTTAGCTTCTCTGTAGGTTGCCATATGCGTGTGAGTGCTCTTAATTCTTCCATTGCCTGCTTCCTTCTATATCGAATAAGACGTGACTGCTTTTGTGAAAAACTTTCTCATGTTTTGGAATTATTAGTGGCAAGGAATAAGGTGTTACAACATGCGTCCACAATGATGATTAAAGAGCTGGAATTGATAGAGAACTTCAAAGATCTTAACCTAGCAGTAAAGGTTAATGCTAACAGCTACAAATTAGGAGCATTGCAAGTAACAAGTGAATTCCTGAGGCAAGTTTTAGAGGCTCAACAAGAGGGCGAATTCCTACAAGAGAAGAAAGAACTCTTGAAACAAGCAAAAGAAGTCGAGTTCAATGTGGGAAACGACCAATTGCTGATGTATAAGGATCAAGTGTGTATTCCTGACCAAGAGGAGTTAAGGAAAGCAATTCTAGAAGAAGGCCACAAAAGTTATATGAGCATTCATCCCAGAGCTACTAAAATGTATCAAGATTTGAAGAAGTTATTTTGGTGGCCTGGAATGAAGAAAACGGTGGCAGAGTACGTGGTTGCATGTCTAATTTACCAGAAGGTTAAAGTGGAACATCAAAAACCGCCTGGAATGCTATAATCAATGGAAATACCGAAATGGAAATAGGATAACATTACAATGGATTTTGTGACTTCGTTACCTAAAACTCCATTAGGACATGATTCAATATGGGTGATGGTTGATAGGTTAACCAAATCTGCCTACTTTATTCCCATTAATATTTGTTACCCTATGGAGAAGCTGGCGAAATTATACATCGAGGAGATTGTGAGATTGCATGGAATTCCTTCAAGTATCATTTCTAATTAGGACCCTCGTTTTACGTCACAATTCTGGAAGAGCTTACACAAGGCTTTAGGAACAAGACTACGTCTGAGTTCAGCATATCATCCTTAGACAGATGGACAATCAAAAAGAACAATCTAATCTCTAGAAGACTTGTTACGAGCTTGTGTGTTAGAGCATAAAGGAAGTTGGAATCAATTCTTACCATATGTGGAGTTCACCTACAACAACAGTTTTTATGCTAGCATTGGTATGACACCTTTTGAAGCGTTATATGGAAGAAAATGTAGGACTTCGCTATGTTGGTTTGAGACTGGTGAAAACTTGATGCTAGGTGTAACACCCTCGGTTAAATAAGATAGACCCTTCTGTAGGATCATCCTTTTTAACTAAGAGTGTTAACAGTTTTTAGAAAGAGTGAATTTTTTTTTTCAAATAAAGTAATGGCAGATCAGTGGAAGCAGATAGTAGGTAATCACATAGTCATTCACAAAACTATAAGTAATTGTACTCATAACAGAATGGGGCACGCAGGCACCCTTAAATATTTATACAGTCATCCATTGTCTTATTATTCATTAATAAATATTCTACTACATATATTCTATTTTTAATGAGTGTTCCCAGTCGGTTCAACGTATTGTTGTTCGTCGTACTCCGGTTCTTGGTTTCCTATTTCCTCTGTTAATATTCAACAGTAAGGGTGAGTATAACCCAAGACCCTGAAGGTTATCCGGTGCAGACATAATTCAGTCAACAGATAATATCACATAAATCATGCAATTGATATATTTATAACTATAACATGATGCATGTGGGCCCAATTAATCAATCCACCATCACTATTATCTCTTTCTTTTGTAGTCATTCTGCTCAATCTGCCTCTTGGGCACATCGTTTCCATTCTAGAGCGATCGGAGCTCACCAAGTCCTCTATTTATTATCATAAGGTATGAATGAACTCACAGGTTCTCATCAATATATTATTTCATCTTGGAACTTGGCTCTACACGATCATAGATACATTTCGTCATTTAGTCAAAGTACACCAGAATTGTATCGTCTCACCCGGCTCCAGGCACGACTCTGATACCATTGGGTTTCCATTCCGGATGTACTCCCAAGATTCTCCTCAGAGATCGAATGTGAATGTCCTCCAGCGTACCAGGTGTATGCTCTAGTTTTACTCCCTCAAAAATATTTTCATGATGCGAAATGCATTATTTTTATCATTTGATCCTTGGGTATCTTATGTGTTTCCAGTCTCATAAAATTTATTAACAAGTCCTTGGGTCCCATCGATTTTTCAGACGTTGTAAGTCATTTATTATTATTATTCTAGAAAATATATCGGTTATATCTTGGCTAAAATAATGCTTCGTTTAAAGAGTAAGTAATATGATCCTTATTCCATTACTCATAATTAAAATAATAATAATATCAATAATAATAATAGTTAATAATAATAATAATAAGAATAACAATAATAATGGTAATAATAATAGAAATAAGAATAATAATGATAATTGTAACGTCCCAATTTTTATGATTTTTATAAAAATAATTTAAAAAGGATTAAAGAAGAATTTTTGAATGAAAATCCGAGTGAAAAATGTCAAAAACCAGATTTTCCGAGTAAAATAAGTTTGATTCATAGTGAAAATGAGTTTCCGAGTGAAATAAATATGATTCCGAGTGGAATCAGACTGAGAAGAGTTTTCTGAGTGAAATAACTATGATTCCGAGTAGAATCAAACTGAGAAGAGTTTTCTGAGTGAAATAATTATGATTCCGAGTGGAATCAAACTGAGAAGAGAATATACCCCCTAACCTTAATGGAAGATCTTTGATTAGTAGATGATATCCTTGCTTCAGCTCACAGTGAGGAGAAAAGGAAAATGAGAGAGAAAGAGGCTTGTACGTAGAGAAGAAATAAGAAAGAGAGAGTTTTTGCTAATTTCCGTTGGTTCTGAAAGTTTGGACTTGGAGATATGTTGTGGTATTGGTTTAATAGTGCAAGAGACAAGTGGGGGGACAAGCTTTTTAGTGATTGAAGGTTAGGTGCGTTAATTATGGGAATAATGGAGACCTTTGGATAGAAAGTGAGCTGTATTTTTGTCTATTTCCCCAGCCTACTTGCAGGAGCTTATATGATTGGAGTAGATATATTAAAATATGTAAAAGATGCTATGATTGGAGTAAAAGTCCCTGTATGTGTCTCGGTTCCAGTATTAATCCAGTCGGTTTTCATAGAGCAGCGATGTAAACGCTGATGAGTGCATAAGCCGGTCGGTTTCCATTGATCAAGTCCCCTTTCCATTCTGACGTTGGTCGGCTAATCTGTTTAGAGTTACTGAAAACAGACTCCTTTGAATCACGCTTAAGCGTGGCCTCTCTCGCTTGAGCGTGAGTGTGCTATTACTCTTGAACACGCTGCCTTCATGCTTGAGCGTGAGAAAAGAGGAAGAATCAGGACCCGAGCGCTTGAGCGCAGAACGCTCGCTTGAGCGTCGTTCAGTATAGCTTTGCTCGGAAGGGATTTCGCTCAGAAGTGTTTCTGCTTGAAACACTCGGTCGGCTTTTCCTTCCTTGGAGATGACTCAGTAGGAATTGTCTCACTCGGACTCCCTCAGAAAATATCTCACTCGGATATATATTACACGGAAATGAGTTTTCCTTCGGTTGGACGTACTTCACTCGGAACGCTGAACTCAGAGAAGTTTCATTCGGAAAAGGAAGCACTTGACGAGGTTTGACTCGGGAACGAGTCACTTGAAGGCGTTTGACTCGGAATCGAGTCATTCGAGGGCGTTTTACTCAGAAATTTCACCCAGAAGTGGTTCTCTCGAACACACTTCACTCTAAATGTCTCCGAGGCCAGGACTCCACTCGGTAGTGGCTCTTTCGGTCATGTCTTACTCGGAAAACATAACCTTCACTCGAAATTTCAACCTTCACTCGGAATTTTCAATCTTCACTCAGAATTTCAACCTTCACTCGGAATTTCTCTCGATCACTCGAAACAGCTCCCTTTCTTCACTCGAACAGTCTTATTTAAGACATGTTTCACTCAGAAAATGGACAATATCACTAACGATCCATATAAAATCCATGATTATACACAAAAATGAAATTTTTGGGATATTACAGACCATCCACAGGGTATTTATTCACTTATTAACACTTACAGACCTTCCATACTTCATAATTTACAAAATAAGACTGCTACTAAAAATAAGGATATTACACTAGGTGTAACACCCCGGTTTTTCGGACTCAGATCCCGATGTAATCAAGATAATAATTAATAAAAATGCGGGTAAATTTTTCACATTTGAAGTATTTCTAAACAGCTCGACGATTATATCAAGACCCGAATCACAGAAAACCAAAGCGTACGATTCAATAAAATATAACTGGATCGATAACTAGCTTGCCCATGACGGTATACAAAAATAATAGAGTTTACAGCGGAAGAAGAATGTGTATACCAGGCATATGCCTAGTCCTATATATGAAGATATGAGAAAAGGCCCAAGCAATCTTACAGTTTCATAGTATAAGCCTATTAGGCCGTAATCGACTATGCATTTGAATCATTATCATATATCATCAATTGTAAGTAGTCTCTACATGAGGCATCCATCACTAGATAGTATCAATCTAATCATCACTTACATACTAAACTTATATTCACCATTCACAAATTCAAAGGATTATCTTATACATATCCAAATTCACTAAGTCCTCAATATCATCACATATAATTTATTCAATACATTAAAGTTCACAGTTGATGCCGGCCAAGGCACTTCCACTACCACTATTTACCTTCACCAAAAGCTTCAATACGAAAGTCCCTTCTCATCCCATGGCAACCCTGTATCATAATGCTAAAAAGGAGACCACATGGGAGAGTGAGTTATACATTCAAAATGACGAATATAAATATATTGTGATTATGTGTACATGCATACAATCATCATGTGTGCTTTGCTATAAAATCATTAATTCATCATTCAATCATCATCATATTGATATAATAGGTATACAACCCTCATGAAACATATTTCACAACATAAGCAAGCACAAGCACATACATAATCATGTTGCCATTTATCATCAAGAGCATTCACAATCATCATCATCATTTTATTAAATATTTATTCACTTCCTCCTCACAAGGGGGTTTCTCATCTCTCGTGGCCATCCCATCTCAAATGCCATGCACCTATGGCTAATGCATATGCAATGGATCCATTTCATTCGATTAGGTGATCGCAACCACCATATCAATCATTTCATAATCTATATATCAATTGTCATCACGTTGGTTTCTCCCTTCGTGGAACCTCGCAAGGTTATTCATATCACATACATTATATCATAGCATTATCATCACTCAGGGATACACCCTTCGTGGCACCCCGCAAGGTGATTTATTTCAACAACAATTTTCAAATGTCATCATCACTCAAGGATACACCCTTCGTGGCACCCCGCAAGGTGATTCATTTCGACAACAATTTTCAAATATCATCATCACTCAGGGATACACCCTTCGTGGAACCCCGCAAGGTGATTCATTTCAACAACAATTTTTAAATATCCTCATCACTCAGGGATACACCCTTCGTGGTACCCACCCCGTAAGGTGATTCATTTCAACAACAATTTTCAAATATCATCATCACTCAGGGATACACCCTTCGTGGAACCCCGCAAGGTGATTTATTTCAACAACAATTTTCAAATATCATCATCACTCAGGGATACACCCTTCGTGGCACCCCGCAAGGTGATTCATTTCAACAACAATTTTCAAATATCATCATCACTCAGGGATACACCCTTCGTGGAACCCGGCAAGGTGATTCATTTCAACAACAATTTTTAAATATCCTCATCACTCAGGGATACACCCTTCGTGGCACCCCGCAAGGTGATTCATTTCAACAACAATTTTTAAACATCATCATCACTCAGGGATACACCCTTCGTGAACCACATTTCAAGATTATGCCATGCCATGAATGCAAAATGCAATAATGCATATGCCAATCAACCTCGCAAGGATATCTCACCCTCTCACTAGGGATGTATTTTAATTTGACATTTTCAATCGGAAGCATACAATTATTTACAAAGCCCCTCAAGGCATATTCATTAATTTACTTGGTATCTCAATAGTCACCATATCAATCTCACATTAACCCACGCATGGAATTCAACAAGGCATGACAACAAACACATTTCTAGTTTGTAGCATCACATGCTAGCCAATACAATCCAAGCTATATACACAATAGTTCACTTGCATCAAACACAATGGCTTAACAATAATAATAATCATCGTTGATACTTTTTCAAAATTCATTGAGTTATAATAATTCATTGCCATTCAATTGTCCCCTTATTAGTCCCATCGTCCATCAAGGTGTGTCATACAATTACATCATTTACTTTTCATCAAGATTCATAATATCTTAATAGAGTGGAAGCATACATGTTTTCATAACATAGCATATGCCTACACATACCTTTCCAAGGCCTTACGCCATTCTCCAATCACCACTAAGAGACACCACACATGTACCCCTAGTGATTTCGCTCATTTTTACATAATAAAAGGGATTTTGGGCAACAATGAGCCCATGGTAAATTTCAACATTGGGACATGAGAAGGGTTCGTTTTTAGTCTAAAAAAATAGAGGGACATGTCATGAATATCACCTATTAGTCCCAATTTGACCACCATAAAATAGAGGGACATGTCATAAATATCACCTATTAAACTTGGGTTTTACAATGCAGTGGGTCTAGTATTTTATGCCTAATAAGAGTTAGAAAACTCCAATTGAGGCAATACCAATTTTCACACCTCTGTTACATTATTATCTACAACTTTCATGCAAAAGTCAGAGCCCAAAAATATCATTAAGATGCCCTAACAGGACAAAAACTGCAAGGAAAACAGAGCAGTTGGAAATTTCTGACAGTGGGGAAATCAACTGGCCGTGGGAAATTCCACTGGCCATGGATCCCACTGCCCGGACCACCCAAAATGGTCATTTGTACCACATTTTGAGGCAGGATGATCCACTGTCCATGGGAATTCCCACTGGCCGTGGATCTCATTGTTGTAAGTCTCATTCTGTAGCTTTTTGGCCCTTATATTTTTGTCAACTTTGGGACCCCTTTTCACTAGGCTATTTAGCTTCGATTCGTATGAAATGTTATACACAACTTACCTACCCTAATATCAATTATTTGGCAAAGTTTAAAGCCCAAATTCCATCCCAATCAAAATCTAAGTCATAAGGTAGTTTTATGCATATTTTGGGCATTTTACATGACATACCAAATTACAATTGGTTATGTTTTGGTCTAAACTCTCTATGGATATATGTTCACATCTATAAATGTGACTTGCTCCAACAAGTCTCATCCCTTAATTTATTTCCTAGATCAAGTATGTGCCAAAAGCATTTCAAGTCCTTTTTGGCTAAACCAAGCATGTGAAATTGCAAATTAAGCCTCTTTGGCCCTAACCAACCATGCAAACAGGTTTCACATATATATTGTGACTTGTAGGTGACTTCTACATGAACATTTATCCATTAAATGGAAATGTGACCTATCCACTTCCATGATTATGCATAAAGATGCACTTTATGTGCTCTAATATGACTCAAACCATTTATACTTCATTTCATTATGGATCATTCATTACAATGCATCAATTCCCATCAAGGGACCACTACACATTCATCATCATCTCATTCATACATGTGTGACTCCCAAGATCAATAAATTTTCAAGCATGACATCTATCACATCATCAATTATTTCATCATTCATCATAACTATGGCAAAGCAGCATGAGTATCCTTACATACAATAATCATCAATTATATAACTCATGCATTTAGAATGTAAAACTCCTCTCCTACCTCAAGAGAAGAACCGTAATCCAATGCATGCTCCAAATACTCTGCTACATTGCCCAGAATATCATATACATCTATACACATATATACACATATCCAATCAATGAACTAACACAAGGCACCATTTTAATTTTAAGCAATTGCAAACATATCTCAAGGCTTTAATATCAAGTCCTAGACTTAACAAAACACCAATCCATACCATTGTGTTAGGCTTCGGGAATTCCTTTCCCAAAACCAAGATTCTCTAGATCTTAAAGGGCCAACTATACCCAACAACATCAACAACACATCCCTTATCCATAATACATCCAATCATCATATAAATCATCCATTTGCCATCATTGTCACTCAAATTCATTATAAGCCCTCTTAGCTTTACTCAAAGCCATTAAGAATTCACAAAATTCAAGTGACACACCTTATGGTCTAAGGCCTCATCAAATCCTCATCTTAACTCATCTATTCATCATCAATGGTTATCTCTCATCATTAACATCATTCTCTAACATCATTAAACATATATTCTACTCATATTTTACATTTCCCCCAATATATTAAAGCTAGGGTTCCATTAAAACCCAACCATCACCACAAATAATCAATTCCAATCTTCCCAAGACCTATTCTAAAGCATAAATCATTAATACCTATTAATTGGCCAAAAGCCCTAAATTCCTAAGCCTAGGGTTTTCACCAATAATCAACAATCATCAATTTCTCCCATTTATATGCATCATCTCAAGCACTCATGAGCTAACAACATATCACTCAAACCCTTAACAACTATAACAACAATCCCCAATGGTTTCATAAGCTAAGGTTTGGTTCAATATACCATTATCCACCAAAACAACACCCCAATACTTACTTCAATACCTCTATAATTCAAAAACCACTAATAAAAGCCATGGGTGATTAAAATCATACCTCTTTCTCCAAGCTTAAGCCCCCAAAAGAAAATGAGAGGGAGAGAAGAGGAGATGAGCCAAGCTTTGCCTCCATGTCCAATACAAGCTTCATAAACCCAAGGAATCCTCTTGATTTTAGGTGGAAATGGCCATGGGTGATGGTGGTCACGTTTTGGGCACAAGAGAGGGAAAAGAAGAAGAGAAAAGCAAAGTGAGTGGGAGAGGGAAAGGTTTCAACGAAAATACAGAACAAAGAGAGAAAAGAATAGGTTTTTCTTTTAAGTTTTTAATCCCTTCATTAAAACTTCACCGTTTTATAATAAACAGGATCTCCGTTCGGGCTCAATACTAAATCCAAAAATTATTCCGAATATAGATTCAGATTCCCAATAATATTCTTAATAGCCCTGACCAATGGTATCTCAATTGGAGATACTTGGTCCGACACCCATATTTTTACCGGGTGAAATTTTATCTCATTTAGTCTCAATAAATTATAATTTTTCATAATAAATCCCAATTTAATTATTCTAATATTTTTGGGACACTCATTAACTCATTCATAATTATTTAATATTTGTTTATCATATTTAATCATTTTTATAAAATTCGGGATGTTACACTAGGACCAAAGTTGGTACAACAAACCACAGATAAATCAAAATGCTTCAGGAAAAGATGAAAGCAGCACAGAGCATCCAGAAAAGTTACTATGACAAAAGAAGGAAGCCGCTCAAATTTTAAGAAGGCGATCATGTATTCATGAAAGTCACACCTATGACTGGGGTTGGTCGGGCAATGAAATCTCGAAAACTAACTCCTAGATTTATTGGTCCATATCAAATAATTCATAAAGTTAGTCCTCTTGCTTACCAAATAGCATTACCACCTTTTCTTTCTAATATCCATAACGTTTTTCATGTGTCAAACATACGAAAGTATATATTTCATCCTACACATGTTATTGAACCTGATGTCATACAAGTTAGAGATAATCTTACATATGATGCACCACCTGTCAAAATAGCTGATAGAAGAATAAAAAAGTTAAGAGACAAAACAATTCCACCTATAAAGGTCATTAGGAGTGAAACAAAAGGAGAAAATGCTACATGGGAACTAGAAACTGAGATGAAAGAGTTTCATCCCCATTTGTTTTACTGAATAATGTAAATTTCAAGGACGAAATTTTTCTAAGGGGAGTAGAGTTGTAACACCCTTACTTTTATTTTATTCATTCAGAAAATTTTATATTAAAATCCAGATGGAATTTGAATATAGACCTTTAGAACTTTTTGATCAGTATATTATTTCAGAATTTATAATAAAAAATAAAAAATTATTATTTAAAAATTGAAATTTCTATTTACACCTCCCAAATTGCTATTTACACCCCCTCATAATTCATCAGATTCCTTCACGTGAAAAACACTATACATTTTTGAAATTTTCAAACCTTGCATTGTAATCTATATAGAATTTTCAATTCTTGCACAGTATTTTTATAATAAAATAATAGAATACATAGTAAATTTCTTTCCTAGAAACACCGAGTGAAGAAACGAAGGAAATCACAGTTTTCTTATTAAATTTTCTTAATATAGTAGTACTAGAAAGATAGTGGTAGAAGTAAGAGGGAGAAATAATTTTTTTGGAAGGAGGTTCTGCTAAAATAACAAGGTAAAAATACCTCACTTTTATATTTTTTAGGGTTATTTTTATATCGTTTTCGAAATCTATTATTATACTGGATATAATAATATTTTAAGTTACTATTCTGAATATTAAAATACTATTTCAATAGTAAATTACTATTCAAATAGTAAATTACTATTTACTGTTACTATTTACCTTTACTATTTACGTTTTACTATTTATATTACTATTCACATTTTACTATTTACTGTTACTATTCATGTTTTACTATTTACTATTACTATTCATGTTTTACTATTTACTGTTACTATTCACGTTTTACTATTTATTGTTACTATTCACGATAACTATTTAAAATTTACTATTTACCGTTATCATGCATAATTACTATTTACCCTTTTTGTTTCAAATAGTAATCTAAATTTTTATCTTGTAACTATATTAAAATGAAATTGGTATGTTTTAGAACTCAGAGACGAGGCGTGCACGGATAACGAATCAGGATACAAGAGGTAAGGGGGAACGAGATAAGAATATAATATGAAAAGGCATAAGAATAATGGGAGGAATCCCCTACTCCTTTTAAATTTAATAATATTATTATTTTAAAATATTAACTTTTTAACTTAAAATTTATAATAAATTTTAAATTAAATATCTGGTGTAACTAACTCTGACATACCTATACAAGGACCTGGACTTTCATAACCAATACGAACTGGACTGAACCTATGCAAGGACTTGGACTAGTTTGACCTACATAGACTGAACTATACCTATGTAAGGACTGGATTATATCAACTTACATAGACCTATGCAAGGAATGGACTATAAGGACTCAAAATCAATTTTGATAATTTAAATAACCATTAAAATTTGAATTATATTTAATTGATTTGATTATAATTATTAGTATTTGATTATTACTGATGATATTTAATTGTAATCAGTGATTGACATTATTTGATTGTGATTGATGATATTATGATTGATAATATTTGATTATCTGATTATTATTGATGATATTTAATTGTAATCGATATTATTTGATTGTCATTGACATTTTTTATTGTGATTGATGATATTGGGCTCGTTTATTTAAACTTATTTTAAGATATAAGTACTTTTTTAATTAAAAAAATCACTTATTTTAAATTTTGACGTGTTTGTTTAAAGTTTTAAAAGTAAGCAGATGCTAAAAATAAGCTAATTTTAGCTTATTTTAAGAAGCAACTCTGATCTGCTTATTAAAAAAGTGATTATAAAGAAAGCATTTTTTTATAATCACTTTTTTAATAAGCTTAAACAAACGGGCCCATTGTGATTGATAATATTTGATTATAATTGATGATCTTGTGATATGAAGTTGAGCATATAGCAAGCATGACGAAAAGCTAAAACTCAATAAGAATTTTCTTACCTTACTCTTTAAATTTTTATTATTTTAAATCTTTTATTTCTTCTTAGAAATTATTTTTTATTAACTTTACTTTTAATATTTAGAATAAAAAATTTAGTATTTATTTTAGAAAGAAGTCATTTTATAAAAATTAATTTATAAAAAGGTTAAGATAATTAAATATTGAATTAAAGAAAAATTTTATAATTTTAAGTATTTTAGGTTAATGGTTTAAAGATTATTCTCCTTTACTAAAATAAAATTTTCAAAAGAAAATTATTTTCTTTTTCCAACTTAATAACTAAAGATATTTGGAAATAATTAAGATTTCTAAATTTGATCTTGCTAAGATTTAATTTGATAAAGATTATGTAAAGATTTTCTATGAGAAAATTTTGAGATATTTAAGGTTTGGAAACTCAATTTTTGGTAAGATTGGAATTTGGAAACTGTATTAATTTTATTTCTATATCACAAAAATTCAGAGGAGAAATTATGGAAATGTACAGTTTATTGAGTTATGGTATTTATTAATTGAGTTTCCAAAAGCCTTAACCAATTAAATACGCGAGTAGTTTATATATCATGAATTATTAAAGTGAAACAAAATGATATTGTCTAGGGACAGATTATAGAAACCGAGGATACATTAGAGGAGACTTAATTTCGAGCCTTGGGATGAGAAGGTGTGAAAGGGTGCTTCAGGGGACCTGGGGTAGCTCCCTAGTGTCGGGTACTTTCACAATAAAAACTTTCTCAATCTGACTAATCTCTAAGTGTTTTCATGCCATTTGAACTGTTCATATTATTATTATCTGGACTTATGGAACAATGTAAACTTCTGGTTGGCCCAATGTAAATTAAAATTTAAGGGCCTACATATACATGTAAGTTATGATGAAGATATTGCATAACATTCATGCATTCATGGAACCTGCCATGGTTGTGAATCAGCCCCTAATACCATTTTTATGCAAAAGCAAGGCCTACATGTAACAAACTTCAATCAATGCCATATGGAACCATTTCAAGCTAGTTCTTTCATGATTTGGCTACTAGATTCATGTCAAATGTATGTATACACTACTATCATATATGTAAAGAACTCATGCCGACTATTTCCTAGGTTTAATCCAAACTTTCAATTCATTCTTATTAATTCAAAAATTTCAATATGAACTATTTCTTTTTACCATTTCAATACATTCATCAACTTCAAAATTTCACTTAAATGCATCAATTCCTTAAATCCAAACAAAAACTTGACAATTCATTATGTGCAATTCTTTTCTCATGCAATCAATTCAACTAAACCATTTAATACATACACATCTATAGTTTAATCCACAATCTTCAATCATATTCACAATATTATCATCACTTCTAGACACCAATTGTGAAGGTTCAAATCAATTCATATAATTAATCCACACATAAGCACTTTAGTCTTTATTCACACATTTTTATAAATACGTAGTATGCAATTTCTTGAACAAGTAAAATCTAACACTATACTTCATATAATTTTATAATTCTATCCATTTCCTACTTATTCACTACACTATCTCATCTTCCTTACCTTAGGGAAGATAACCACAAGGTGTGGTGAGGCTCCCTTGTTGGCTTTAGCTCCAACCTATACACCACATGCAAGGTTCACATGTTTTTAGCAACCATGTCACAACCACAAGATAACAACATTTCTTATAAGCAAGAATTTAAGGAATTTAAGATTGGGTCAATGAAATTAGAAGATTACCCAAAGATTTTCTAAAACCCAAAACCTAGGTTAAACAAAATAGAGATAAAAAAGCATTTTGATTCCAAGACATGAAACAAACACCATATAGGTTCAAAATTAAACCTGGGTTAACCCAAAATAAAGAGAAAGCATTTTGAGGTATTTACCATTTTTGTATGGGGGAATATATGAGAGAAATGAAAAGCTCTTTCTTTGCTCTGGGTGGAATGAAGATGTTAGTGGTGTGGTGAGAGAGATCATAAACTTTGAGAGAGAGAAGAAAAGTGAAACTTGTGTGGGTGAAATGAAGAAGAAGAAGAAAAAGAAGAAGAATAGTTTTGTTATGGTGATGGAGAAGGAGAAATGAGAGAAAATGAAGGTGAAAATGATAAGTGTGAAGTGTAGAGTGAATAAAAGAAATGAATGGTGTGGAGTGAGGGGTGGTTGATGTGATTGAGAGGAAGAAAAAAGTGAAATGGACTCTTAATTAAACTAGGTAAGGTAACTGGTATCTTTTGGTTGTGATTTACTTTATAAACAAGTAGAAACAAAAATCTGATTATACTCCTCTAACCAAAATTTAACATTTTATTTTTCATATTAATTTCAAAAAATTTTGGCAAAATAAATTATACCCCTAAATAATTAAATTTTAAGAGTAAGATGTTACAGAAAGGGTCAACAAAAGAATAAGTATTATACTTATTGCAAGAAGATAAATCATATTGTAAAGACATGTTATTTTAAACATGGTTTTTCTTAGGGATACCAATCCAAATCCCCCACAATGGCCAACACCACAAGTTCTTTTCCTTTGGATAGCAACTCTGAAGGAGCAGTTCCTAAGAAAGATCCTAAAAAAGGAGTAATTCTTAGCCAAGTATAATACCAAGGTTTGTTAGAGTTACTACAACAGTTTAAGAAAACAAAGACTACACATGAAGTCA
This sequence comes from Clitoria ternatea, assembly GCA_037962975.1. Lineage (NCBI taxonomy): Eukaryota > Viridiplantae > Streptophyta > Magnoliopsida > Fabales > Fabaceae > Clitoria > Clitoria ternatea. The sequence goes on along the minus strand of CM075671.1, from coordinate 200,007,123 downwards.
ACTCTATAAGCACCAAGCTACATTATAGCGATGGTACTTTCTTTAACAAGTGATTTTAGTAAATAATGGCTTCTTGATACAAATGTCACTGACCATATTACTCATATCATAGGTGATTTTTCATTTCATAAAACATTTCTTCTAACTTAATTACTTTACCCAATGGTACACAAGTGAGTACATCCAGTTTTAGAACCGTTTACTTGACTCGATCTCTTATTTTACAAAATGTGCTTTATGTCCTTGAATTCCATATAAGTTCAGTCTCTATAAGTAAGCTCTCGAAACAATTGGATTGTCAACTTGAGATGAATGACTCAACTTATGTTATTTTGCAAAAAACCTCAAAAAGGATTATTACTATAGCTAGGAAGCATCAAGGACTCTTTATTATTGATGTCTCAAGAACATATTAATTCTCTTTCTTCTAGTTCCCTTCATGTTTATTATATCTTGTTAGCCAATTTCTTATGGCATTTTAGATTAGGACATGCTTCTAAGTCTGTTCTTAAATTTCTTTTTGAACAATTTAATTTTAGTGAATCTTCTAGCAATTCTCATATTCCTTGTGACGTATGTCATATATCAAAGCAAAAGAGGTTGTCTTCTCTAATAGTAATTCTGTTTCTAATAAAATGTTTAACATGATTCATCATGATATATGGGGACCATATTATGTTGTCTTACTTCAGATATAGATTTTTCCTTACCTTAGTTGATGATTACACCGAATTTACTTGGACTTTTTCTTATGAAAATTAAAGTTGAAACTAGGAAGCTCTTGCTTAATTTTGTTGCCTATTTCAAAACTTAGTTTAACATTGACCTTAAATCTTTGAGAAGTGATAGTGAGGTAGAATTTCTAATGCATGATTTCTTTAAATCAAAAGGTATTTTACATCAAACCACATGCATAAAAACCCTTTAGCAGAATGTGATAATTGAAAGAAAACATGAATATATCCTAAATGTTTCTAGAGCCCTTTTCTTCTAAGCTTACTAAATTATCCGGTATGCATGGGGTAATCAGAATACTCTCTCAATTGGTATAGAATCTCACTTTCACTCTATTATTACACCAGATCAATGGTTATCTAATATTATAGAACATTGGCTCAGTGGGAGCTTAGTGCCTTCGACTATGGCGTCAGGATTCTTGAGTTACTTGCACTGGAATAAGAGATAGTGGTACCCACAATGGCTCTTTGATGCTTAAGTCAGTATGGATTCAAAGATACCAGAGCATTAAAAGTAATAAATGAATTACTTAATTCTTCGTGAATAATGGTATTTATAGCCTTTGTTGAGGACCAACTTGTGATTTGACATGTAATAGGTGACCATGCTGCTTTTTAGTCAAGTTGTATCCTATGTTTAAAAAGTTTATTTTCCTTGCAGGCTTATGGCTAGTATTCATTCGGTACGCATGTCGACCATATTATTAGCCTATACATGCCATCTTACTAGATCAATGTTTATTTCCTTTTCACATTATCCCTTGGTTTAGGGGCTGGTATAGATACATTGATCCACAAGCAATCTTCGTATAATTTTGTTTACTATTACAGCCTCAATGACTATTACGTCATCACCACCTAGAATGGTTGGGTCGAAATCATCATCACTGAAGGTTATGAATGGGGTTTGAACTCCACCCTGGAATGGTTTGTTATTAGGCTTCGTTTGTATGAACATAATCATGCGAAGATGGTTTTTTTTTACATGGAATTTAAAACTCTTTCTCCCGTAAATCCTCCTACTATAATGTTGATAACTTCTCTATTCCCTTTCGATTGAGGCATTTCAAATTCCTCTTCCTTATCAGCGGTATTATCTATTACTGTTTTTCCTTTATCCATCGTAGAGGGCCTCTTCATATTTCTTCTCTTATCAGCATCTTGGAGCAGTCTCAACGCCAAGCTTTCTCCCATTCTGGCTCATCAGAACTTTTTGGTCTAAAGAGATACTGCTTCAATTTTCCTTCCCAAATTAACACTTCAATAACGTCCTTCATTTGTTTGCATTCGTTAATGTTGTGGCTAGTTTGTTCATGAAATTCACAATATTTGTTCATGTTCCCTTGACGCTTCATGGAGTTAATTTCCTAACCCCGTATACCATGAGTTTAGGTATTCCAATTTCTCGAAGGATTTGATTGGGCCGAGCTATTAGCGGAACGTAGTGCATAAAATCAACAATCTTTCTCTCTTTATAATGAGGAGTTGTATCCCGGTTGTGACCTTTTCCTTGACCATTTCTTACCGCTCTTCGATCATAGGATGGATCTTGGATTCTGGTGGTGTGGTTTTGTTTGTGTCATAGCGAGGTACATTTCTCTCCTGACGTTCTTAGCGACCTTCCTTTTGAATTCCTCAAATGTTTGGGGTGCCCCATTTATAGCCAACCGCAAGTGCACAGGGTATCGCAGTAATAAAAATATCGTTCCCACAGAGATTGTGCCCAATTACTAGTTTTAGCAGTGATTCAATTATCTAGAAAATTTATTCGACAATGGAAAATTTGTGATAAATTAAATAGCAACAAAAACGTGACAGGAAATTTAATTCTTTTTGGTTTCAAGATCAGTGAGGGACTTTTGGGAGTTAAGGGGTTCTTATTCAAGTACCTATCCAAATTTAATCCTTTCTCAATTACAATGTTCCAATTCTAAGGGGTACTTTCCTAGAATAATTAGTAATCTCCTCTTGGAACCTTACTAACACACTCGATTACCAAAGAACACCGTTCAATTCACTATTCGAGTTCATTAAGTACAATGAAAATCCATTAATTCCTTAAACAATTTCACATACTTTTGTAACCTAAAATCGCAGGTTCCATTTCATGCTTTCTAACAATTGCTAATCTCTCAATTATCCGATAGTCTAAAATCATTTACGTTCATCTCTGAATCATTAAAAACAATAAGAACTCATGAAAATGAATAGAAAACAGGATGCCATGATTAAGAAAGTCAGGAACCTAGGTTTGATACATCACACAATTACTCCCTAATCCCAAGATTACAATTTAGTTACATATAAACAAGATTACAATGCAAATCATATCTATAAACATCCATAACATCAGAAACAATCCCTAAAGAAAAGAAGAGAAAGATTCAAGAAACCTGAGAAGAGTTCTCACTCTAAATCCCTAGAAATCCCAATCTTTCAATATTATTGATCCAATAATCCTTGTGTTTTTCTCTTCCAAAACCCTCTCAAAATATCTCTTTTTTGTCCTTGGTTCCCTATGCAAAAAGTGTGTTCAGAACTCTCCTGGTTAACTTCCCAATATACCCCCTAAAAATCAGGAATCTGGGCTTCATGGGGACAACCACGATCAGTGGTTGCAAACCACTGGCAGTGGTTCAGGGTCTGATGGTCCAAATCTTCCAAAACACATTTTCTTCAAGGCACCTAATGACAACCATGGCCAGTGATGGGGAACCACGGCCAGTGGTTGTCTCTGACTCTCCATTAAATTGGCCACAGTGCCAACCACGGCCAGTAGTAGGAGACCATGGCCAGTGGTGGCCACTACTTGATGAATCCTTGCAAAAACAATACCAACCACAGTCAGTCGTTGTCACTGCCACTTGATCCTCTTCATTCCAGTGCCATCCACAACCAGTGGTTCTAACCACTGGTAGTGGTTTGTTCCAACTTTGTCATATCATACTGTCAAGGTTCCCAAAAACTTCTACTTGCATCCAAGTTGCCTGTTCTTATCAAAATAAACCTAAAACATCAAGAACCCTGTAAAAATAGAGACACCCGAGTAATATATACAGAATGGAATTGAAAATCAAGGGAATTAGTAGGAAACATAGACAAATTTGACTAAAACTAGACCTAAAAACACCCAAAAACAAGCCAATATGCACATTTATCACCCATTTGCCAAGGATAAGTTAAAAGGTAATTGTGTTTGCAAAGCTTCAATAGCTATATGTAACAAGATTTGTTCAGTCAACCCAGGGACCTGCGCAGCTTCTTTATGAAACCTCTTTAAAAATTATCTCAGACTTTCATCTTCTCGTTGCTTGATTTGGGCCAAAGTGTAGGAAGTCTTTGGGACATCCCGGGATATGATGAAGTGGTCCAAAAAAAGCTTAAGCTAATTCTTCCCATAAATCGATGGATCCTAGTGGCAATCGCTTGAACTAGCCCAAAGCCTCTACTATCAAGGTTCTTGGGAACATTCTTCACATCATATCTTCTTTAGTTTGTAAAAGTAAGGACTCATTTGTATAAGCATCTAGATATCTTCCTGGGTCTGTCTCCCTAGTATATTTTCCAATAGGCAGCGGTTGGGGTATCTGTAGATGCCTTGGAATAGAGATATTTATTAATCTATTGGAGAACTATATATTAAAGTGGTAACCTTTGGAACCTCTAATAGTTTGCAAGGCTTTTTTTTGATTTCTATGGTGTTTCATCCTCAGGGTGGATTCCTAGTTGTCATCATAGGTTGGGATTTGTGAGTAGTCTAGAAACGCCAAAATCTCCAATGGCTACCTCCGAGGTTTGGCAACAACTTTTTCCCTCTTCTCCTTAACCCTTGTCCGCTTAAGCTCCTAGAGTTCGGCTTACAGCTACCAAATCAACTCATCTCTTGGATCAGGATAAACAATAGTTGTTCTCCTTCCCTGATGTGGGTTGGATCTCAGGGTTTCTATGATCTCGATGTTGTACTCAAGCACATGCGGCTCCATACATGTTATATATTGGACGTGCCCCTCTGGAGTGGTATGTCATCTAGATGGGTCCATTCCTGACTGTTTCAAGACTTGACTTCTTATTTATATGCTTCAAAATATTGGACTTAATTTATGGGTCCCACTAGACGTGCCATTGAATTATTTGATATGCAAGAGGTAATTAGAATACTCTCTCAACTAATATGGAATCACTTTCAATCTTTTATTACGTTAGTTTAGTAGGAATCTAGTATTATAGAACACTGAAACAGTGGAAGCTTAATGTCTTCGATTACGGCGTCGGGGTTCTCAAGTTACTTACTCTGGAACAGGAGGTGGTGGTACCTGTAAAGACTCTTCAATGCTTAAGTCAGTACGGATTCAAAGATACCAGAATATTAAGAGTAATAAATGACTTACTTAATTCTTCATGAATGATGGTATTTATAGCCTTTGTTAAGGTCCAACTCGTGATTTGACATGTGATAGGTGATCAGACTGCTTTTTAGTCAAGTTGTATCGTATGTTCAGAAAGTATGATTTCCTTACAAGCTTTTGGTGGGTATCCGTTCAGTAGACATGTTGGCCATATTGTTAGCTTGTTTGTGCCATCTTACTAGACCAACGTTTATTGCCTTTTCATGTTATCCACATGTTTAGGGGTCGGTATGGATACCGAATCACTTACCTTAAACGGTTTGGAACTTTTCTATTTCTCACTTTATTTATATTATCAATAAGTTGCCTACTCTCTTACTAAAAATAAGTCCATCTATGAATTGCTCTATGATTCCTCACCTAATCTTACCAATTTGAAAGTTTTTAAATGTCTATGCTATGCTAGTACTTTAAAAGCTTAAAGAACTAAGTTTCAACCTAGATCACATTAGATTGTTTTTCTAGGTTTTAAAGAAGGAACAAAAGGATATTGTTTGTATGATTTTGATTCTCACCATTTTTCTATTTCTATAAATGTTGTGTTCTATAGGTCTATTTTCCTTTTCTACTCAAACTCTATGCAGTTACATCATCCAAAGATTTGGCGGGGCGGGGGGGTAAGGGGGACAAATACAGCTAATAATATACCTCAATAATCTCATGACAATCAAGAGACCCAAGATCGAAAACAAACCCAAGAATAAGATGTCATCTTGGCTGTCCCAGAGGGTCAACCTGTAACATCCCGAATTTTAAAATAGAGGATTAATTAAGGAAAATAAATATTGACAAGTTGAATATGAATTGTTTAATGTCTCAATAAATTGAAATTAATTAGATTAAGAATTTTGGGAATTTTTGGTGAATTATGGAGACCGGTTAAGCTGAAAATTAGTCCGGTTGAGATATGGGTGTCGGACCAAGTATCTCGTAATGAGATGATATTGGTTAGGGCTGTTAAGAACAATATTGGGAATCCGGATATATATTCGAAATAATTTTTAGATAAGGTATTGAGCCTGGACGGAGAACCTGTTTGTGGAAAAACGATGAATTTTATTGAATGAAACTAAAATAAACCCAAAAGCCCAAAATTTCCTCCTCCTATTCACGTGTACACGCTGAAGCTTTTGGTAAACACTCTCTATCTCTTTTCTCTTCATCTTACTCTCCATTTCTCCTCCATTCTTCTTCTCTTCTTCTCCCAAAAACCTTAAGCTTGTGTGGTGATCCCTTCCCTCTTTATTTTTCTTTGAAGAGGACTTGGAAGCCTGAAGTTTTTCCCTCTTCTTCCTTTTATTTTCGTGCTATCTCTCTCCCTCTCTTGAACCCACTTTGTTGTTGGGTGTGAGGTATGAAGACTCATCATTTTACTTGGGTTTTTCCATTATATAGATGTTAATATATGTTAAGGGAGTAATGCATGTGAGTGGGTGATTGTTGAGAGCATTTAATGCTCATGCCCTAGAATGGGTTATCATAAATGCAAGTGTTTATGGGAGGATAATGGTGGTTGGTGCATTAATGATGGTGGGAAGTGAAGGTTTAAGATGCATTAATGAAGATGGATGGGTTTTGGAGGAAACCCTAACCTTGAAATTTGGGGGAAAATAGCTAACATTAGTTAAGAATGTATTCTATGGAGAAATATATGCCATTGAGGAATATGAATGTTGGTAGAAGGCGTTTTGTGAATCTTGGGGATAGGGTTGTCTTATAACCCTTAAATTTAATGATGGTGGCTTAATGGGAAGGAATTCCCGAAGCCTAATAACGAATATAAATAATATCTATAACATGTCTAGCACATGTTGTGAAGGTATAGATAAGAATATGACTAGATAGAACTGAATTGATGACTTGAGTAATTGATTAATTAAGATTTTACATGAATGTGAATGTAGGGCCTATTCCGAACGACGAGGCGGGAGCGTCTTATCAATCGAAATTCTTCTCTTGAGGTAGGAGAGGAGTCTTAAGTTCTAAATGCATGAATTTGAATGTTATTTGATTGTGGCATGTACTGTTATGCATGTTAGCCTTGCTTGAATATTGTGAGAAATGATGATATGTGGTATGATGTGGATAATATGCTCGGCAACATGCTTTTATGCATTTAGAATATTCATGGTATGTTATGTGAAGGTGTGTAGTGAGCATTGATATGATGATAAGTTGTATTTACCATGAATGTTATATGAATGTTAATGTCGTTTGTTAAGAATAAGAATAAGGAGAATGCCACCCAAAGATTTAAACTAATGAGAACAATCAATGTTAATAAAAGCTTTGTGATGATGTTAATAATGGTGTTGATGATGTTGGAAGATGAGTGGCATGTATAGGATGCATAGAGTGAGGAATGCATATGATCTGCATTTGCATCCATGGCATACTGTATACCGCCGTTGTGGAACATTAGGGGAGTTCCCTCGGCCGACCCAATGGGAGGGTGGCTCGGTGCATGAGCAAGTTGTATTTTCCCCTGTGACTCAGTGTAAAGTCACGAAGCTGCCCATGTATTGCTTCGGGGAGCTGCATGTGACCGACCCTTGTGGGGGGTGGCTCTTGATGAGCAGGTGACCCCGGTGGTCTTGAAGATCACAGCCGCCATGATTTAATATCTGGCCGACCCACAACACCATATGTTGATATGTTGTGTACCGCGGTCATGGTGATAATGACCAGGTGTTGCAAGATGGGCGATGCGGTTTGGTACCAGTAAAACGATTGGTGAATGCATGCAATTTAAAGAATAAGTGTACACATTTTACTACTGCAGTAGGGGTGTGGTTAGATGGCCATGCTTGAATCCCACATTTGGTGTTGAATTCCCACAGTCAGATCTGCAATTGTTGAAATACTCCTTTGTGCATATGCATTAGCTTAAGAGCATTTGCATATAGATGGAGGTATGCCAAAGTGATGAGGTATGATGATGATTGTGAAGAGGTTGTAAAAATATGATTTAAGACAACATAAAAGATATGAATACCAAATAATGGTCATGTGACGATTTAATGGTCGAATATTGTGATTATGTGTGTGTTTATGTGTTTGTGTGAAATTGTATTGGTACATGGCATGGTGAATATTATTGATGTGCAAAGTATACATGTGTGGATGCTTATATACATAATCACTTGGTATTCATATTCATACCTTTAGAATATGGACTCACTCTCCCATGTTGTCTATTTTTAGACTTGTGATGTAGGGCATTTATGGGAAGAGTAAGCATTTTGAAGTATATTTTGGCTGTGGAGGTAAATAGTTGTATAGGGAGCGTCTTGGCCGGCGATATATATATATATATATATATATATAGATTTTGTGTAGCATGAGATGTAATGAATGCTTGTTCTGGAAATTTAAATGATAGGTGATTTTGGAGGGTCATGGAGGAAAATGAGAAGTAGTGTGTGTAACTCATTTTCATTCGTGACCCTATGTATGTAAGAAGGATTAATTTACAATGAAAATTCCATACATATTGATGAATGAATGAAGAATTATATTTGAGTATTAATTTTATGAAGTAGAGGAATGATGAATTGATTTTTATACGTTGACAAGTTGTAATGGAAACTTATGACTATAATGGTTTAGAACAAGTTTTAAATGACTAATATGATGATTCAGATGTAATGAATTCTGGTGAAATAGATTGAGTTCAATTTTGGTAGGTTGTGTTGTGTAAATTCCAAGTTTCTGCATGTTATCTGATGATCTCGCTCAAGCGAGATGGATTCTCGCTCAAGCGAGAGTTCCCCCTATATGACAATCGGTTTCTGGACAATTCCCGCTTAGGCGAGAGTGAATCTCGCTCAAGCGAGATTGTCCCAGTATCAGTGTTTGGTTACTGGATGAAATTCACCCAGGCGAATGGGGTCTCGCCCGAGCGAGGGCGAGGGTAATTAGCCACTGGACAAAATTCGCCCGAGCGAAGGATTTTGAGGATGGCATTCGCCCAAGCGAGGCTAGTGAAAAACCGAGTGTTAGGGAGTCTAGACTGAGTGAGAAAAGACTCTGATTTAGATTGATTTTGCCGAGTGAATGACCGATCAGGTGATGAGTCAATTTTGGAATGAATTGCCGAGTGGAAAACTGAGCGAGGGATGAGTCGGTCTAGATTGACTTTACCGAGTGAAAACCAAGTGAGGGATGAGTCGGTCTACATTGACTTTACCGAGTGGAAACCAAGTGAGAGATAAGTCGGTTTTGGAGGGATTCTGCCGAATGATAACCCGAGTGCTGGGAGTCGGTTTTGGAGGGATTCTGCCGAATGAAAACCCGAGTGCTGGGAGTCGGTTTTGGAGGGATTTTGTTGAATGGAAACCCAAGTGTTGGGGAGCCCTGCCAAGCGAGCGAGTGTAAGCTCGGCTCTGGAAGTTTTTCACATAGGCGAGGAGGTCTCGCCCAAGCGAGTCGGTATTGAATTCGATTCTGGACAAATTTCTCCCATGCTCGCTGGCTTCGCCTAAGCGAGGCTTGTGTGTCTCGCTCAAGCGAGTCGGATTTCGCTTGAGCGAAGTGACCCCTGTAACTCCCTTTCTCTTTTCACTCAGCTACTCCTGTCTCGCCCGAGCGTTCCTTGGGTGAGTCGCTCAAGTGAGTGGGTATCTCGCTTGAGCGAAGGGTGCTCTGATGGCCCAAAATGCATTATTCAAATTCGTTTTCCTCTTTTTCACGCTAAGACTTGATTTCACAATATTTTATGTGTATTTTGGGTATAAAATTGAGTTTCTTAATTCCAAAGTGGTCGGTTTCTTAAAATCTATTCATATAATATTAATGTACTCAATTTCTCTTCCGCTGTTTTAATTGAGGAATTCTTTAAGGTTAATCCTCTTAACTTACCTTCTCATATCTTCACATATGAGACAGGTCTCTGTTATGTCCAGGGAATTAAATGAACAACTTCACCACTTGCAACTATCATGAATTAATTACACTAAAATCGTGAAAAATTTACCTCTATTTTTAGGGTGTCTCACAACCGGTATCACAGGTCAACGTCCGTACTACAAGACATGATATAGGATGCCTTCCTACACCGATCATCAGAAGTCTCATCTGAGACATCGAATCCTTCTTCCGCTCTCATTCTTCTGTCGCATATAACCTGTTTGCCTCAGTGTCATGATAAGATAAGTAGAGTCACTACTTATCAACGTAGATACCTTGCATAGCGGAATGTGTCTATTTCATTCACTGAAAGGAGTAAATATGATTACAGGCATGATATACGGAAAAGGTGGATTATCCCCATCCCTGTGTCAGAATCGTACACTAATCATTGACCTACCCACTGTCACGCTCTGAATACTGAACCACTCTGATTGATGTTTTGCACACGGCATCAGAACTATAGGCCCACTTGCGCCCAACGATTCATTTTGCACGTTCAACTATAAATAGCATATTCACCAACACATGCAAGGTTACGTTGTTCTTACTCTTGCTTTACTATTGCATTGCTTAAGTGTTCTCTGAGTTTCTATATACACTTTTCTAACTTGAGCATCGGAGAATCTTCACAGATGACACCACCTTTCACCCCTAAAAACACGAAACTCTGGTGTGGAGGATCTCCAGGACAACAAGACTGGCTTCTCCCACTGAGAGGTCGGATTATAATACCAGATACCCACTATACCGGTATATAAATACTTAAATCATCAACTTTTATGGCTGGTTCTCACATCAGATTCTATACCCCGGTTCAGGCCAGTTCATTGGCACGCCCAGTGGGACCTGATAGAGTTATTCCCACTTTTCACAGAAGTTTAGTAGTTCACCATGGAAGGAGATGGACGTGATTTCATGGATGGTCACGTGGAGGATGTGACCCATCAGCAAGCTGGTAGGAGACTTGTTTTTGAGTCTCCTGTAACATACTAGGAGGATGGTACCCGTTGCAACCCCTGACCCACGAGATGAAGTTATAAGGCAACTCAGGGAGGAGTTGATGGAGTTGAGAAGGGAGAAAAGAGGAACTGGGGACAGAGTGATGTCTCAGGCTGATGATACTCACCATGCATCCGCCAAAGAAAAGTCCACTACTCTCCAATATTCGAAGATTCCCACTTATGAGGAGAGGGAACAGACACAGGATTCAGGAGATAGAGTCAGTGCAAGAAGGAAGGAGCAGGTGGTGGTGACCTCTGGGGCATACAAGCTCAACGTCCTTTTCTCAAGGAGACTCATGAGCGTACTTATCCCCAAGCAGCTTCAAACAACCCAGCCACTTTCGATCGGAAAGTATAATGGGGAGACAGATCCTACTAAGCATCTTGATGCTTATGTGTATGAGGCCATGTATCTGGGAGCTGATGAAGATGTCATGTGCAGAATATTCCCAAGAACCTTGGTGGAGGAAGCTCTTAGCTGGTTCAAGAATTTACCCTCAGGTTCAATAGATTCCTGGGAGGAAATGGCGGTTGTGTTTTAGAGCCATTTTGTTATTTCTAGAGATATTCCTAGGACTTCTCATACCTTGGCCCAGATCAGGCAAGGAGAAAATGAAACTCTTAAAGAGTTTTTAAGGAGGTTTTATAAGGAGGCTGCTTGGTGCCTAATCTCACGGAGGCCATACAACTTTATATTGTTGTTGAAGCTTTACAACCTGGATCAGCCTTTTCCTTATCTTTGGCGAAGAGTCCTCCGATGACGTTTGAGGAGTTCCGGAGGAAAGCCTCGAAGTATGTGGGCATAGAGATGCACCTGGAAGCTACAGCTGCTACACTGAAGCCATCAGCCCCCCCCCCCCCCCCCCCGCAGCAACCGTGGAGAGATAAGGAAAAAGTAAGGCCAGAAAGGCATGCACAGAGAAATGATTTTATGAGTCCTAGGCCTCAACAGCAAGATAGACGTGTAGCCTCCTTCAGCAACTACGCCCCACTGAACTCCAGGCACTCTTAAATCTTGAGGAAAGTTGGCTGGCCCACGCTCAGTGTTTATAGGATAAGGAAGCCTCCTCCAATGAAAAGACCTGGAAACTCCTGAAAATATTGTGTTTTTCACGAGCAGGTTGGCCATACCACAGATGAGTGCAAGGCATTAAAGAACGCAGTGGAGACCCTTATTAGAGAGGGAAAACTGAAGCAGTACTTATTTAAGGAGAAATCCTTAGACGAGCCAAACAGGATGGAAAAAAGAGGAAGGGATCATGATGATGAAGACGATAATAGTCGCAATCCGATCAGGAGATTCACAACAGCTGAGAAACAAAAGGGAGTGGTGATCAATGAAGGAGCTCAGCAAGATAGCATGCCTCAGCAGCAAAGGCAAGGCCGGTGCAAGGTGATTGATATGATCACTGGAGGATTTGCTGGGGGGAGCATTAATCACAGCTCGTAAGAACCATCACCGAATGATCCTATTAGTACAGGGGAAGCCCAGGGACAACCGCCCTTTCAGGGATGGCATGGTAGCACCGGCGGTGTCATTCACAGATGATGATTTTGGCCCAACAATTCCAGGAGGTGACGATGCAGTGGTTATCATCGCTGTTATAGCCAATAAAGATTTTAAAAGGATCCTCGTCGATCAGGGAAGTTCTTGTGATGTTATTTTTTATAATTATTTCAAGAGAATAGGCTTTAATGATGTAGATTTACAACCATATACACAAGAGCTCATAGCGTTTAATGGAGCGAAGCAGCCCACCAAGGGGTATCTTGATACTCTCATTTCTTTTGAGGGCAAACCTGGAGCAAGAACGGTGAAGTCCAGGATCCTGGTGATTGATGTGGAATCCCCTTATAACGGAATCATAGGTCGTCCTACACTGAACGCAATGGAAGCAATCGTGTCTACCCCACACCTCCTTATCAAATTTATTGACAAGGACAATGGTGTGTCATCCCTCCGAGGCGATCAGGAGATGGCCAAGTATTGTTACAACCTGAGCCTGAATATAGTGAAGATGAAGGAATTTAACAAGAAGAGGAAGTTGAATGACGGAGGAACAGTGGCTGGGTCTGTCAGTTTGGTTGATCTTGACCCCAGAGCGGAGTTGAAAATCGACCCTCTCAACCCCTCAAAGCCCACGCTGGATGGAGGTTCCAGGAATGTTATCTTAGGGGGTTCCCCAGAGAAGGTCACACACATTAATGATAAGCTGGAGTCTGTTATGGAGCAGCGCCTGTTGGCACTCCTTCAGGAATTTAAAGACCTTTTTGCATGGACTGCTGCAGACATGCCTGGGATGGACCATGATTTCTGCTGCCATAAATTATCTATTTATTCAGAGACAAGGCTGGTTGCCCAGAAGAAGAGAAGATTAGGACCAGAAAAACAAAAGGCAGCTTGTGAGCAAACAGAGGAATTATTGAAGGCCGGATTTGTTAGGAATCCCAAGTTATGAGTAGCGGAAAAATAAAGGGATTCCATAGGATTTGCAAAGTTCCGTGTTTCAAAGCACAAAAACAATTTCGAAATTATTTTAGGTTACCTCTTGAAGAACTCCGAAGCAGTCGTAGCCTCGTCCTTTAGGAGTCCACACGAGCACTCCCACCAGAATCGCAACACTTGCTAACTGCTAGGTTTACGGCGTGTAGCTCTTGCAACTTTTTGCGAATTTGTGTCTCACTTGAGTGAACGGCCTATGAGCATCTTATGCTCTATTTATAGGCTTAGGTTTGACCTAATTTGTTCTCTCTAAAAGTGGGCTCCTTACTCATTTTAAATGAGTTAGGCCCAATAGCTTTATTTTAGTCCAACTAAAATAAGACAACATTTTCTGATGGGCTTACTCTATGTGTGTGACCCTATAGGTAAAATACCCAGTCATATTAATAATAAACTATTTTATTATTAATATAAAATAAGAGCGGCATCTAGCAATGCATCATTATGTCTGAATATTATCAACATAACCTATAAGTGATAATTATTTAGTACGTTTATTCCTTTTGTCACGATATCCTAATTGGGCCCAAGGCATGGTCGCATCATCCTTGTACGGCCCAATTTATTTTACTTGATACCGGAGTAGACTGGATCCGAATAAATATCTAATATTTATTCTTTCTAGCATGGCCATGCGTTTTCTTAGTCTTACTCCATCAAGTGGCCTATGGATATCACTCCTGTCACATAGGAGAGACAAATCCCATCTACATCACTCACATCCCTCTGCATAATTTGTTCATTGCCTAATCACAACCTTTATAGTCCTCTTGTTACAGAAGACGTTTAATTGTATTAAAACAATAAACTCCTCATGTAGGAATCGTAGTGACTTCAGGTCGAAGGACTACATATACCATTATCACATTGAGAATCGTTTATGACAATCATGTAACGATCCATGCAACGTTCTCATGGTGGGTCTGTCCAGTACATCATTACTCTTAATGTGTACCCGTGTGAAGACTCGATATCATCTATATCTATGATCTGTGAGATCAGGTCATCAGTACACTCACACACTAGTCTCAGTGTATTTACATGTCCCCATGTAAATACTTAACTAGGGACATTTTAGGAATAATTTTTATATGACCTATTACTCCAAGGATAAATATGTTTAAAACAATTTTAAACTGAAATATTTATTCTATTGATAAGTAGAAAAATGATACAAATGAAAAAGCATAAAGGCTCATAGTGCATACACCAACAGGATTTATTAGAGAAGTCCGTTATTCGTCTTGGCTTTCCAATGTGGTGATGGTGTAGAAGGCCAACGACAAGTGGAGAATGTGCACTGACTATGTAGACCTCAACCGATGTTGCCCGAAGGACCCATATCCGCTCCCAAATATTGATCGTACAGTTGATGATTCGTCTGGTTACCAATACCTCAGTTTCATGGATGCTTATTTGGGGCACAACCAAATTCTGATGTGGGAGGAGGACCAAGAGAAGACAGCTTTCGTCAATGACCGCAGTGTCTTCTGCTACACCGTCATGCCCTTCGGTTTGAAGAATGCTGGAGCTACTTACTAATGTATCATTAATAAGGTGTTCGAAGGCATGCACACCAAGCTGGTGGAGGTGTACATTGATGATATCATTGCCAAGACTCCAGCTGGAGGTGATCACGTTAAATATTTACGCCAAGTGTTTACCCGGTTGAGGCAATATAACATGAGATTGAACCCGTTGAAGTGTACCTTTGCAGTCCCAGCTGGGAAGTTTTTGGGTTTCATCTTAACCTAGCGCAGCATTGAGGCCAATCCAGGTAAATGTCAAGTGAAATTGGACATGCAGAGTCCGAAGAACTTGAGGGAAGTGCAATTGTTTAAATAGGAAAGTGGCCGCTCTGGCTCGATTCATGCCTAAAATAGCACATAGGTCCCTTCCTCTGTATAAAGTATTGAAAAAGTCTAAGAAGTTTGAGTGGGGACAGGAGCAAGAGTAGGCGTTCCAGCAACTCAAGGAAGTGTTATCAAGTCCCCCGATCTTGGTAAAACCAGACCCTGGTGAATCCCTCATCTTATACTTGGCGATTTTTGATTAAGCCTTGGGCGTAGCATTGGTCAAGGAAACTCCAGAGGGGCAGAGGCCAGTGTATTTCACTAGCAAGACGTTGTAGGGAGCAGAAAGTAGATATTAGAAGATAGAGAAGGCCGCTCTTGCAGTTGTATGGGCTTCACGGCGATTGAGGCCGTACTTCCATGCACATCCAATTCTGGTAAGAACGAATTTGCCACTCCGTTCCATGCTTAGTAAGCCGGACCTCACTAGGAGGATGATTAAATGGTCTATCGAGCTTTCTGAGTTTGAAGTTTCTTATGAACCATGAGGAGCCATCAAAGCCCAAGTCCTGGCCAATTTTGTTGTAGAAATGACAGGGGTAGACCGAATCACACCTCGCGCTCATTGGACCATTTATGTGGATGGGTCGTCGAATAGTAAAGGTTGTGGAGCTGGTGTTGTTGTGGAAAGCGATGACGGTGTTCACCTGGAGATTTCTCTTCGGTTCAATTTTAAAACCTCTAATAACTAAGCTGAATATGAAGCATGTCTGGCCGGACTCCGAGCAGCAATTGATATCGGCGCGTCAGAGGTGACATTATGTAGCGATTCATAACTGGTGATATCGCAGATTCAAGGTGAATACCAGGTCCGTGAGCCCCAACTTCAACTGTATTTGAATTGTGTGAATGAGTTGAAAGGGAGATTCGATGTGTTGGAGTTTAAGCATGTACCAAGAGAAAAGAATACTAGAGCGGACATTCTATCAAGACTCGCAAGTACGAAGCAGCCTGGCAGTACAACAACAGTGTTTCAGAGTACGTTCACATCGCCCAGCATTCCTCTGTTCCCTTCTCTGAACGCTATAATGGTTAACTCTTCTTACGAGAATTCTTGGGTTACCCGGTATATCCGTTACCTGGCTGACGGATAGCTGCCCACCGATGAGAAGGAGAGAAAGAAGGTAAAAAGGGAATTACCATATTTCACCATGGTCGATGGTGTTTTCTATAGAAGAGGATTCTCAGTGCCATATCTTCTTTGTTTAAAAGAGAGCGAGATACAAGGAGTAATGGAGGAGGTACATGAGGGGCAATGTGGGCACCACGCCGGAGGAAGAAGCTTAATGAGAAAAATCCTCAGGCCTGGATATTGGTGGCCCACAATAAAGCAGGATTCTATTGATTTCGTCAAGAGGTGCGATGCTTGCCAGAAATTTTCTAATCTTCATTACACGCCGGCCCAAGAACTCTCTTCATCCGCGGTGCCATGGCCTTTCTACCAATGGGGCCTCGATATTTTAGGTCCATTCCCGACCGCACTGGGAGGCATTAAGTATCTAATTGTGGGAGTTGATTATTTCACCAAATGGATTGAAGTGGAGCCAGTAGTGCATATCACATCAGTATGGACACGACGTTTTGTGTACGAGAATATCATAGCCCGATTCGGTGTTCCAGGGCAGATTGTAACTGACAACGGCACCCAGTTCACAGATAGGAAGTTCACAGAGTTACTCGAAGGACTAGGGATAGTCCAAATTTTTTTCATCTGTTGAACACCCTCAGACGAACGGCCAAGCTGAGGTAACCAATAGAGAAGTGCTGAAAGGATTGAAGAAGCACCTTGGTGAAGTAAAAGGGGGATGGACTGATCAACTATGCCATGTTTTGTGGGCATACCGTACTATGCCCCATTCTTCTACCAATGAATCCCCATATCGTTTGACTTATGGGGTTGAGGCGATGATTTCGGTGGAGCTCCAGACTAGATCGGCTAGAGTGGAATACTTTTCTGTGGAGGATAATAATACCAATTTGGCGTCAGAGTTAGACGTTCTCCATGAGTTAAGAGAAGAGGCTTTTATTAGGGACTAGATGATAAAAGTAAAGGCCGTCCTCCGGTATAACAAACGTGTGCAATACAGAGCTTTCAACATTGGGGATCTCGTCTTAAGGAAGGCGATTGTGGGAAACAAGCTCGCCCATCAAGGAAAATTGGCGCCGACATGGGAAGGCCCTTAAAGAGTGTCTAAGGTGACTGGAAAGGGATCATATTGGCTAGAAGAGCTTGATGGAACACCGATCCGTAATAAATGGAACACTCAGAACTTACGTATTTATTACAGCTAGTTGGTAAGACGGCATGTACTCTTTTTCCTTACTTGAGTTTTTTCCCATTGGGTTTTCTCAAGAAGGTTTTAAAGAGGCATGACCCCAACTACGCTCCCCTGTAATCTACCTTCAATTTAATGAGAATGCAATTCATGAATTTATTGTCTTCACTTTTTCTTTCTATGTTATGATTTATAGCCTTAAGCCGCTACGCATGAAGACCCTCAGGATGGATGATCTCAATCACCTATTCTGTGAACTGGCGATGTAACTCCTTGAGGGATAAAATGGGTTGTAAAGCCCATCTGAAGACTTAGATTGTAGGAATAAAACCGAACCCCGGGTACGGTTAGTAGGATTAAAACCGAACACCGTTGAAGGCTTGAGTTGTAGGATTAAACCAAACCTCAAGAAATGGGTTGTAGGATCAAACCTTTTGCAAGGTTGCACCGAACCCCTCACGAAGGCTTGGATTGTAGGATTGAACCGAACTCCAAGTACAACTAGTAGGTTTGGCCGAACGTTGTGGCAGAATCAATCACCGTCCTCATTTTTAAAGTAGTTTCCCCAGGACGGATGATCGTAACCACTTATTCTGTGAGTTGATGACGTAACTTTTGGCACGGATAATTCCCATCCTCATCCTTATGTTGGAAGACTCAATCATCATCCTTATGGTTGGAGTACTTTTCTTACAGATTCCTAAACACGAAACGCTGTTCTTAGTATTTGTTAACGATTATTACCTGTTCTACGGTATCGCATTATAGAGGTCAAATGGACTTTCTCACCCTCAAAGGAGTTAAAGGTAACATCTCACGATAGATATTTGTCTCCCAAGATATTCATACTTGGGGACAGTGCACGTATGAATGATTCTACGTGCTATAACTTATCTGTTACGATTTTTATCATTTTCTCCGGGGTGCATATTACATTTCAACGTCAAGATAATTATACAGAACGGTCTCATGAATAGTGCGAAGGTAAAGGTGTAGCATATATGCCTAAGTTATGTTATAACGGTACATTCCTTGTAAATGTTAAAGGCAAATTTAAGGAAAATCCTATTCATTCAATGGAAATTATACATGTAAGTTGAATAAAACTGGAGCTGATCCCAGTACATAGTAATGAAGTAAAAAGTGCAAAATTAAGAAGCAGGTGCTTGATTTTCCGCTGTGGACACGTTCTTTCCGCCCTCCTCGGTTTTTTATTCTTGAGCCTCTTCAACTCCGAGCCCCTGATCTTTTGGAACATTTTCTTGAGCTGCACTTTCAGGGCCCAGAATGATTAGTGGTGGCTCCATGCTCTGGCCCTCAGGGAGAGGAGGCAACTCATAGAGAGAACTGGGAGGATCCTCATGTGAGCCATCACTCTTCACCACAACTAGTTTCCCTTCGTGAAACTCATAGAACGGGTGAAGTCCGTGCAAATTGAGTCTCACATCGGGGTTTCGATAGAAGACTTAGTGAAGGGCAAGACAGAAGGATTCAAAGGCTACATTCTTGCATATCTCTAGAGCCTTGGTAGCCTTAGCCTTGGAAGCAACCAGCTTTTTCCGAAGCTTGGCATTCTCCTCCTCTGTTGGACCAGCAGACACACTCCCCTTCTTCAGTTCCTTAATCTGTGCCAGTAACTCCTTCTCCCTGGTCTCCCATTCTCCTAAGCTCTTGCTATGGCCGGCCTCTGCTGCTACAAGGTCTTCGTATAACTTGGCAGATTTCTTCTTTTCCAGTTGGAGCTCTTCTTCTAGGAGGGGAATCGACTTATTCTGTTGTTGAAGTTTAGAAATTTGTCGTTCTAAAGACTTGTTTGTCAAATGAAGACGGCTTATTTCTTCAGTCTTCTTTTCTACCAACTCCTTAGCCTTTATCAGCTCCGATTCAACCCCCCTAGCAGTCTCTGCTTGCTTGGCCGCCCAGGTGTTTCTTACAGCGATATCGGCCTCAAGTTTTTCAACTTGTTCCATGTAGTCAGCTTTTTCGCTTAAGGAGTCCAGCAGGCCTGAAAGTTCATCCAGCTGCCAACGGCCGGCCTTGTAAGCACTACTTACTTCGACTGCCTCGAGAAAAGGACAGAGGCAATACCTTGGTTTAGGAAGTGTGGGAGGCATGGAGCCTTGGAACCAAAGGAAAGGAGAGAGGAAGGACCCTTTCGGAGAGGAGCTGATCATGGGGAGCTCATCCTCCGACCCCGTCTCTGAGTCGGTGTGAGGAGAGGGGGCAGAAGAGGGTTCAACCGATTTTTTCCCTTTGTCTTTCTTCATGCCGATCTCTTCCAAGGTCTTTTGTGGCTTCTGAGGGGACCCCTCAGCAGAAGGCTTCTTCTTCTCCGAGGCCTTGACCAGCACCCTCCTCCTCTTCTTCTTGGGGTCAGGTTGCTCTTGTTCTTGTTCTTGAGCCTGCTCCTCACCGCTCTTTTCTTCAAGGAGGGGTACTTCATTTCCCACATCAGAAGTTAAGGGGATCAGTGGAGCCTCAACCTTGAAGGAATTCCTCTTGGCTTGGATATTATTCTCGTCTGAGGAGGAATCATCATCCGCCAGCATAGACTTCAGGGAGAGCATCTTGGAGGAAACTCTTTCGATTTGTGCTGCAAAAGGGAAAGGATAGACATTAGTATAGCAGATGGAATGAAAAATATAATATAACATAAAAGTAAGAGAACGGATATTTACTAAGGTATTCGTCCCTAACTTCGGCGTTCCCAAGGAAGAGTTTGCAGGAAAACCCCTTTAGGACCACGAAGCAGGACCTCATAGCACTCAGCACCTCTATGGAGTGAGAAAAGAGTTCGTCCTCTTCGGTATAATAATTATGGCTTATTAACAAGAAGTGCTCGTGTGTCCAGCTGGTAGGGAACTTTGTGATTCCCTCTTTACTCAGCCAGAAGACCGGCTTGTTGTCCTTCACCCGAATCCGCGTGTAGTACTGTTTAAATGAATGACCATCAATTTTCGCAGATTCGGTGAAGTATTTAAAGTTTATTATCCTCGAGTCACCCCGGAGCATGATGAAACCGAGGCCGCCCTTCTTATTTGCACAGTGGACCACTTGGCAGTAGTAGAAGAGTTTTTCCATAGTGGCTTTGAAATTAAAGTGCTCTCCAAGAACTTCCAAGGCACGCACCAAACCCCAACCGTTCGGATGTAGTTGCGTGGGGGCACAGTCTAGGAAGCGGATGACGGCCATTTGGAATTCTGTTAAGGGGAAGTGTACCCCCAAATTCTGGAAGACGAAGTCGTACATGTACACCGACCTCTCGTCTGGAACCGCATGGCATATTCTTTCCATTGGCCAGGGTGCGAGGATCAGGAAACGCTCCTTGAATTTGTCCTAAGAATAAATTTGGAAGCGTGGCTTCACTGGGCCCCCATCCTCTCGGGCGTGACGTGAGGCTATTTCTTTGAATTCCTCTTCGACCCAGCAATATGGGTGCTCCCTGTTAAGCCTTTCCCAGTTCAACCGGTGTGCAACCACGTTAACACACCCCTCAACAGTGCGGAGGATCAGCGTTTTCCCAAACCCAGGAACCTCTATTTTATCAGATGCGTGTTGAAATGCTTCAGTGCTGTGGTAAAAGGCAACATCATCAGAGAGGAACCCTTCCGCACTAGATTCACTGTTAGAGATACTAATAGCCCTCGAGCCGAAGGAATCCTCAGGGCGGTACCGAACCACTGTCAACCGCGAGGAGGAAGTTACAACCCTCTCTGGACGGTGAGGCCCAGCCACAGGAAGATTCATAGGAATCCTCCCACCATGGTGGCCTGAGGGGGCACGAGAGCTATGTTTCCCCCTGTTTGAGGTACTAGTGCTATTCTGCCTAAGGCGCATGGTAGTGGTAAAAGAAAATTAAAGAAATGTGAGTTTAGGGATAAAGGAGGTTACCTACGAAAAGAAGTTAAGGGTAAGGAAGCCTTTGCAAAAAATGACAGCAACAGGGTCTTCGGAATTTTTGCAGAGTTTCACTAGCTTGAAGGCAACAGTGAATTTCGAAACCCGCTAAGTTACCCTTTTATAGGTAACGAAGAAGTGCAACAATCGTCCAAGGATCGTGTTGTATACCCTAAGACGTAATTTTTCGAACTTAAATGACCTCGTCGTTTCATGGTCAAAGGCGCGAAATGATGACGTTTCGCAAGAGGTTTTGAGTGAAATAGGCCAGGAAATCCAAAGTCCAGGCCCAAGATGACCCTCGCGACAGTTACATTTCTGGAAAAATGATGGCTCACATGCTAAAAGGAATTTATGGTCTAATCATTCAGACGCATTAAATGCGCCCCAGCAATAACTCGAATACCAAGAGTTACGATTTCTAAAAACTCTTGGGATTTCTCTCATTACAAATCTTTGTCCAAATCCACTATGAGGGCATCATGAGAGCGGTTCTTTTACTTATAAGAACGGCTGCACGGGCAGAACATCAGCATGAAACTGACGCGTGTTTTAACAAGGATTTTTGCTATGTTCTGCCGGTATCCAGACTTCTCGAAGACAGTGTAGCTTATATGAGTAACTTAACAGTCCCTCATACAAACTAGGGGATAAATGATCCGGTTTGGATACCGGCCCTTAGAATAAGACGTCATCTTGGCTGTCCCAGAGGGTCAACCGGTATCATAGGTCAACGTCTGTACTGCAAGACATGATATAGGATCCCTTCCTACACCGGCCATCAAAAGTCTCATCTGAGACATCGAATCCTTCTTCTGCTCTCATTCTTCCGTCGCATATAACCGTTTACCTCAGTGTCATGATAAGATAAGTAGAGTCACTACTTATCAACGTAGATACCCTGCATAGTGGAATGTGTCTATTTCATTCACTGAAAGGAGTAAGTACGATTACAGGCGTGATATACGGAAAAGGTGGATTATCCCCATCCCTATGTCAGAATCGTACACTGATCATTGACCTACCCACTGTCACGCTCTGAATACTGAACCACTCTAATTGATGCTTTGCACACGGCATCAGAACTATGGGCCCACTTGCGCCCAACGATTCATTTTCCACGTTCAACTATAAATAGCATATTCACCAACATATGCAAGGTTACGTTGTTCTTACTTTTACTTTACTATTGCATTGCTTAAGTGTTCTCTGAGTTTCTATATACACTTTTCTAACTTGAGCGTTGGAGAATCTTCGCAGGTGA
This sequence comes from Clitoria ternatea, assembly GCA_037962975.1. NCBI lineage: Eukaryota > Viridiplantae > Streptophyta > Magnoliopsida > Fabales > Fabaceae > Clitoria > Clitoria ternatea. Next base: position 199,984,275 of record CM075671.1, on the reverse strand, counting down.
CACCACATTTCGCCCCTAACAACGCGAAACTCTTATGTGGAGGATCTCCAAGACAACAAGATCGGCTTCTTCCACTGAGAGGTCGGATTATAATACCGGATACCCACTGTACCGGTATATAAATACTCAAATCATCAACTTTTGTGGCTGGTTCTCACACCGGATTCTATACCCCGGTTCAGACCAGTTCACTCACCAATTTGAAAGTTTTTAAATGTCTATGCTATGCTAGTACTTTAAAAGCTTAAAGAACTAAGTTTCAACCTAGATCACATTAGATTGTTTTTCTAGGTTTTAAAGAAGGAACAAAAGGATATTGTTTATATGATTTTGATTCTCACCATTTTTCTATTTCTATAAATGTTGTGTTCTATACGTCTATTTTCCTTTTCTACTCAAACTCTATGCAGTTACATCATCCAAAGATTTGGTGGGGCGGGGTGGTGGGGGGGACAAATGCAGCTAATAATATACCTCAACATGTTGTTCAAGTGGCCTCAATACTCAAGAGGGGGGGTGAATTGAGTTTTAAAAACTTTGAATTGGAATGCCTTTGAACTTGATTTTTATATCCAAGTTTACAAAAGAATGCAAGTTAAATCAAGTTAAAGGTAGTATGCAATACACAAAAAGGATAAATATAGCTGAAGCAATTTAACAAACACTTGGTGGGCAGTATTTGAAATGTATCTAATTAGACAAGCTCAAGTATGCAATTCTCAATCAATCAACACAAATCAACCAATTGCAATATATGAAAGTAAAAAAGTAAGGGAGAGGAGCTTGCAAACCGATATAACGAGTTCCACCAACACCGGTGTAAGTCTCGCCTCTAAGCAACCCACTTAGAGGATTTCCACTATTAAAGTTTAGAGATACAAGCTATGAGCAATTGCAGCTTCCTAGTGTCCCACACTCAAGAACTCAATCCTCACTAGCACAAGGGCAACCCACCCAATCTCTTAAACTCTCAATACCCAAAGGTTGAACCCCAACCTTTGTGATCACTCAACCTAGAGTGAAAATCTTTGTGTTTGTTGAAGTGTTTACAAGGAAATAACTCTCTTAATAGAGTGGATAAGCAAATGATAGCTCACACAATTTCTAATCTCTTAAGAAGAGAGGATATACAAATGAAATCTCAAGATATACAAGAATAGAGCTTACAAAGCACAAGAGTGAGCAAAGGAATTGTAGCTTCTTGGTGTGTCTTTTGTGCTTGAGTTCCTCTTCAATTTATAGAGCCATTTGAAAGCTTGAGGAGTGCCTTTCTTCTTCCTAGCCGTTGCACATAGTGGAGATCTGAAGAAGTAATGGAGAAATGTGCTGGTTTCCCACTAATATGTGTTTTCCCACTATCATAATCGATTATCCCTTAAGGTGTAATCGATTACACTTCGAATTTTCCATCTCTGTTCGCTATGTAATCGATTTTCATTTGCCTAATCGATTATCTTCAAGTTAGAAGCTTGATAATCGATTTCCTTTTGCCTTGTAGTCGATTAGCAAAGATGCCTGATGCATTTAATTTGGCTTCGTAGCTTCGTAATCGATTATATAGTCATAGTAATCGATTAGCTTGATTCCAGTAGCTATGTAATCGATTATTTCAATTGCTGTAATCGATTAGCTTATGCCCTGTTACAATTGTTCCAAAGACAGAATCACTCTAATCGATTAGACTGGGCTTCCTAATCGATTAGCTTCGCACTGTTTCATGTCTTCTTTGTTTTTGCAAGACTTTCTTCAAGAGTCCTTTGTCATTATCAAAATCCTTGATCTTGAAATCATATTCAAACACATTCTCCCCCTTTTTGATGATGACAACCATGTTCATCTCTTGAGGGTTGTTAATTTTAACCAAAGACTTATCTCTAATTTTATCTCTTGCAAAAACATATCTGCTGCATTATCTCTTAATCACAGTTTCAAATAGCAGAGTTTCTTTTTCAAATGTTCAGCATCTTTATCTCTTAACAATATCCTTATCTCTTAGCATTAACAAATCTCCCCCTATCAAAAGGAATTTATTAACCTCTTTACAAATTGTTAATCATTTGGCAATTATTTTGTTTTAGCAGCTTATTCCAGATGAACAAGATATGAACAAATAATTCTTCTCCCCCTTTGGAATCATCAAAAATACTAAAACAAGTATAGCATATAAGGAAAGACATATTTTTATTCAATGTAATGAAAGGGAGTACACCAAGGAAAGATTAATAACTTATGCAGAAAGGAAAAACAGAAAGCACAACAAAACTCTAGTTATCAGGATTAAAAAATCGAAGCTTGGAGATTTGGTGGGAGAGTTCTTCATAGCGTTGTTGCATCATCTCAAAGTGTTGCTGCTCAGTCATTGAGAACTCTTGAAGAGACTTTTCAATGCGGTCGAAGCGGCGATCAAGATGAGCATAGAGTGATGCAAAGGGGTCAGCAGGAGCGGATGAAGAGGCTTGAGGTGCAGCTGGTTGTTGAGGAGGAGGAGGAGCGGGTTCATCTTCAGTAGGAGCTTCAAAGGGAATGTTGGCATCAATGCCCTCCATTCGTGAGTACCATGCTCCGTGTAGAAAAACAAGACCCATCTTAGTGAGGTGATGGGTGCCAATGCAAGCTCTTGGAGGCACTTTTTCTGATAATTCTCCAGCCAAGTCTACTCCATAATATTTGAAAATTTTGGTAAGGAGAATACCATATGGAAGTTTTTGTTGGTCTTTTGCGTGGCGCATGTGAAACTTGACCAATTGAACCCAGTTAATTGCCTTGTAGTTCAGCATCGCCCACATCAAGAGGACATCATCCTCTTCCACCAAGGCATAGTTCCCACCACGAGGAACTATCATTTTGACCAAGAAAAAGTGTAGGAGACGGTTGTTCATGGTCAAGTGTCCTACCAGTTTGTGGTTGCTCCTGGGGCGGTCAGCTTTCCACAAGGATTGACGAGCAGTTAGAGCATTGAAGCCCCATTCATCTTCTGGTTCTCCTCCATCAAAATCTGCATTGTTGAGCGGCAGCATAGAGATTTCTGCAAATTGGGCGTTGGTGAGCTTGATGGTCACGTTTTTCACTTTGGATTCGACCATCCCATTCACCAGTTTGAGATTGCAGTAGAATACCCTGATGAGTTCAGGATAATATTCTTCTTCCTTGAGGGTGAGGAAGGGAAAAAGGTTGTAGTGGTGGAGGCATTGGGTGAAGGTGAGGCTATGGTTATCAAAGGTTTCCGCAATGGTGAAGTGGGGAGTCATGATTTCTTTCTCAGAAAATTTTTTAACAAAGTGTTGGAGGTCTCTAGAGGAGGAAAAGAACCTTGAGAAGTCAAGGGGCTTGTTGGCCTAAGCCATGGAGGACCTTGCTCTTTTAACTGTGCGGGAGGAAGCCATTGACAAGGAATGTAGAAAAAGATGAGGAGAGGAGAAGAGTTCTTGGGAACTTTTGAGAATGAGAAAGAGGAAGGAGGTAGTGTGAGTTGAGAAGGTGAAGAGAAAGGTATTTATAGGGAAAAATTAGGTCTAGAAGAGAGTGAGGTGAGTTAAGGGAGTGAAGAATTCGAGCAGACCTCGGAAACATGCGTTTTGACTCTGCAGTACCGATGCTAATCGATTACGAGACATGGGTAATCGATTAGCTCACTGTTTCTGGGGAATTTGAAGAGTTTCGAGCAATGTGTAATCGATTATTGAAATGGAATAATTGATTAGTGAAGAAACAGAATCGTCCTAATCGATTAAAACAATATGGTAATCGATTAGTGAGAAGATGAAGCGTTTTATACCTGAAACAGAGGCTGTGTAATCGATTATGGATTAGAAAGTAATCGATTAGATTAAAACAGAAGCATTGTAATCGACTAGATATCAAAGGGTAATCGATTATCAACAAAACAGAAATGTGTTAATCGATTATGAGGAGCTGAGTAATCGATTATGTGGGTCAAAAATTCACTTTTATGTATTTTTCTCAAAGGAAGTTTGCAGTCTTAAAGAATCATGCCACAGATAATGCCAAATTCATACAAACATGCTATACAACAGTGCTTTTATCAAAATACTTCATCATTCAAACACAATTGGTCATGTCAAGAATTCCTAATTCTCTTCTAATGTGGATGAATTGCTCCCTAGCTAAAGGTTTGGTGAAAATATCTACTAGTTGCCTAGAAGTTTCAACATGCTCAAGTACACAGTCTCTTTTTAATACATGGTCTCTAATGAAATGATGCCTAATCTCAATATGTTTAGTCCTAGAATGCATTACAGGATTTTTTGAGATATTGATAGCACTAGTATTATCACACTTAAGAGGCACATGGTTCAATACAACTCCAAAGTCTAGAAGTTGTTGTCTCATCCAAAGGATTTGAGCACAACAACTACCAGCTGCAATATATTCTGCCTCAGCTGTTGATAGCGCAACACTTACTTGTTTCTTGCTATGCCAAGAAACAAGAGAACTACTAAGCAAGTGACATGTTCCGCTAGTGCTTTTTCTGTCAAGTTTACATCCTGCAAAGTCTGAATCAGAGTAACCAACTACAATACATTCAGCCCCTTTGGGGTACCATAAACCAACATTTTGAGTCCCAACTAAATATTTCATTATCCTTTTTACTGCAGTGAGATGTGATTCCTTAGGATAAGCCTGGTATCTAGCACACATACACACAGCAAACATGATATCCGGTCTACTAGCGGTTAAGTAAAGTAAGGATCCTATCATACCTCTGTATTTTGTGAGTTCAACATCCTTACCTTTCTCATCCTTGTCCAAATAGCATGAAGTGCCCATGGGTGTGGCTATATCATTTGCTTTATCCATATTGAATTTTCTGAGTAGTTCTTTGCAGTACTTGGATTGATTTATGAATGTGCCTTCATTGGTTTGCTTGATTTGTAGTCCGAGGAAGAAAGTGAGTTCCCCCATCATGGACATTTCAAATTCTTCCTGCATTAGCTTAGCAAACTCCTTGCACATTGAATCATTAGTGGCACCAAATATTATATCATCAACATAAACTTGTACCAATAGTATGTTATTCTTTTTGTGCTTTATGAATAAAGTTGTATCAACCTTCCCTCTTTCAAAATGATTTTCTAAAAGAAATTTGCTCAACCTTTCGTACCAAGCTCTTGGAGCTTGTTTCAAACCATACAAAGCTTTCTTTAATTTGAAAACATGATTTGGAAATTGATGGTTTTCAAAACCTGGAGGTTGATCAACATATACTTCTTCTTGAATGTATCCATTCAAGAAAGCACTTTTAACATCCATTTGGTACAATTTGAAGTCCCTACAGCATACGAAGGCTAATAGTAGTCTAATTGCTTCTAATCTAGCTACGGGTGCATACGTCTCTTCATAATCAATGCCTTCTTCTTGATTATAGCCTTTAGCTACTAGCCTAGCTTTGTTTCTAGTAATTATTCCATTTTCATCCAGTTTATTCCTAAAAACCCATTTGGTTCCTATTATTTGGTGATCATTGGGTCTTGGCACGAGCTCCCAAACTTCATTTCTTTCAAATTGATTTAGCTCTTCTTGCATGGCCAACATCCAATGTTCATCAATAATAGCCTCATTTATGTTCTTGGGTTCTATTTGTGATACAAATGCTAGGTGATTACAAGTATTTCTAATAGCATTTCTAGTACTTACACCTTGAGTTATTTCACCTATGACTTTGTCTAGAGGATGATCCTTCAAAGTGATCCATTGTTGTGGTTCCTCATGTTTGGCTTTATTTGTGTCTTTGATCTCTCCTTCCTTGTCATCTAAGGTCAATTCTTGAAGAGTACCTACAAGATCATCAACATCTTCCTTTCTCAGAGGGTTATGGCTATTTTCATCAAATTTGACATGAATAGACTCTTCAATGGTGTTTGTTTGTTTGTTGAAGATTCGATAAGATTTACTAGATTGAGAGTACCCTAGGAAGATTGCCTCATCAGATTTGGCATCAAACTTTCCTAGATTATCCTTTCCATTATTAAGCACAAAACATTTACATCCAAAAATATGAAAGTGTGAAATGTTGGGTTTTCTACCCTTGTAAAGTTTATAGGGGGTTTTCTTTAGAATAGGCCTTATTAAACATCTATTCATTACATAACAAGCGGTGTTTATCGCATCGGCCCAAAAGTGTTTTGCAATATGGTTTTCATTTAACATGATTCTTGCAAGCTCCACCAAGGATCTATTTTTCCTTTCAACTACTCTGTTTTGTTGTGGAGTTCTAGGAGCTGAAAAATTGTGATTAATACCATGTTTTTTGCAAAACTTTTCAAAAGATTGATTTTCAAATTCTCCCCCATGATCGGTTCTAATGGATGTAATTTTAGAATTTTGCTTATTTTGGATAATCTTTGCAAGTTTCTTGAATGCATGATATGCTTCATTTTTATGAGCAAGAAACAATGTCCATGTATATCTAGAATAGTCATCTACAATAACTAGACTATAGTAATTACCTCCAAAGCTTTTGATTTTGGATGGTCCAAATAAGTCCATGTGCAAAAGTTGTAAAGGCTTTTATGTGGAAACAATATTTTTGGATTGAAAAGATGCCTTTACTTGTTTTCCGTTTTGACATGCATCACAAAATCTATTTTTAAACTTAAGCTTTGGTAATCCAATCACTAATTCTTTGGAAACAAGTTTGTTCAAATGGTCTACATGTATATGAGCTATTCTCCTATGCCATAGCCAAGTTTCATCCTCTTTTGAAATGAAGCATTGTTCATCATTTGTAGACAAACTATCCACATCAATCATGTAAATGTTATCAATCCTTTTTCCAATAAATTTAACCTCTTTGTTTAGCTTATTCTCAATTATACAACAATTGGATTCAAATAAAACTCTATATCCTTTGTCACATAATTGACTTATGCTAAGTAGATTATGTTTGAGGCCTTCAACATATAACACGTCACTTATTGATGTGGAAGAATTCTTACCAATATTTCCGATGCCTAGGATTCTTCCTTTGGTGTTGTCTCCGTAGCTGACACTTCCTTTTCTCTTGGGAGTGAATGATGTAAACTTGCTTATGTCTCCCGTCATATGCTTTGAACACCCACTATCCAAGTACCAATGGGTGTTGCTTGCCTTGAAGCATACCTACAAAACAAGATTAGTTTAGAGAACTAGGTACCCATTTTATGTTGGGTCCTTTTAGGTTAGCTTGTGGTAATGTTCCTTTGGGAACCCACACCTTTTTCATAACCTTTGGCCCTAATTTTCTAACATTGCAATTCGAAGAGTTATGGCCTTTGAAACCGCAATGATGACATTTCATAAAAGGTGAAGATGATTTGCTTGGTGGTACAAAGAAATTTTTATAGTGTTTTTCCCTTTTGTGATTGCTATTTTCTTGAATATATCCTAGCCCGGTTTTATTAAACATGCATCTTTGTTGTCCAAGCAAGATATTCAAATTGTCTTGTCCATTAGTGAACTTTTCTAATGTCTTATTTAGATCTACAACCTTTGTTTCTAACATCACGCATCTTTTTGCAAAGTCACATGGTTTATCCTTGGAACATGCTTGAACATTCTCTAATTCTTCTTTTAAGCTTTCATTTTCTTTACATACCTCCATAAGATGCATTTCAAGGGTGTCATTAGTTTTCTTATATGACTTAAGCCTATTAGACACTTTTATAAATTTATCATATAACTCCTCAAAAGCATCTAGTAGTTCATTCTTATCTAAGTCAAGAAGGTTTACCTCATTATCTTCTTCTTGGTGATTGGCCATTAAGCAAAGATTTGCTTCCTCATTTTCCGAATCTTCGGAGCTACTTACATCGTTCTCATCCCAAGCGATATAAGCTCTTCTTCTTCCTCATTTATCCTTGCCCTTGTTTTTAAGATTTGGGCAATCGGCCTTGAAGTGCCCTTCCTTGCCACATTCGAAACAACTAGGTGAAGAAGAAATTTCATTTGAAGTTGGCTTCTTACCTTGGGGCTTGAAGTTCTTTTGGAATCTTTTGTTCTTCATGAATCTTCCGAATCGTTTTACAAACAGCCCGAATTCCTCTTCTTCATCCATGTCACTTCATGATTCTTCTTCATGTATAGAGGTGGCTTTGAGTGCTAAGCCTTTCTTTTTGGAAGATTTTTCTTCTTCCTCCGCTATCTTTTTGGAAGATTTTTCTTCTTCCTCCGCTAGCTTCAATGCTTTTAGTTCTTGCTCTTGCTCTTGTAATTTTCCAAAGAGTGTTGCAAGAGACATCTCATTGATGCTTGGAGATTGTTTTATGGCTGTGACAAGTGGTTGCCATTCCCTGCTAAGACTTTTTAAAACTTTATGCACAAGTTCTTTGTTAGTGTAAACTTTACCAAGAGTAATGAGATGATTAATAATAAGAGTAAATCTTTTCTGCATATCTACAATGGATTCTCCTGAGTTTATTCTAAAGCTTTCATATTGACTTGTCAAGGTACTAATCTTGGAGTCCTTCACATCGTTAGTACCTTTGTGAGTTACTTGTAGACTATCCCACATTTCCTTAGCGGTTTGACAAGTCATTATTCTAAAGAATTCATCTTAACCTAATGCCATAGTGATTAGATTCTTTGCCTTATAGCCATATTGTACTTTCTTTTCTTCATCACTGGTCCATTCATCTATAGGCTTTTCCACATTCTTACTATCAACAGTATGCATTGGTATATAAGGACCATTTTCAATGGCATTCCAAATTCTCAAATCAATGGATTGAATAAAGATTTTCATTCTTTCTTTCCAAAATGCATAGCCTTCCCCATTGAAAGCGGGAGGTTTGTTTATAGCACCACCCTCAAGAAAAATGTTATGAGAACTTGAGGCCATCTAGTCTCTTGAAGCTGTTAAGCTTTATTTAACAAGAGTCAAGCTCTGATACCACTTGTTGTTCAAGTGGCCTCAATACTCAAGAGTGGGGGTGAATTGAGTTTTAAAAACTTTGAATTGGAATGACTTTGAACTTGATTTTTATATCCAAGTTTACAAAAGAATGCAAGTTAAATCAAGTTAAAGGTAGTATGCAATGCACAACAAGGATAAATATAGCTGAAGCAATTTAACAAACACTTGGTGGGCAGTATTTGAAATGTATCTAATTAGACAAGCTCAAGTATGCAATTCTCAATCAATCAACACAAATCAACCAATTGCAATATATGAAAGTAAAAGAGTAAGGGAGAGGAGCTTGCAAACCGATATAACGAGTTCCACCAACACCGGTGTACGTCTCGCCTCTAAGCAACCCACTTAGAGGATTTCCACTATTGAAGTTTAGAGATACAAGCTATGAGCAATTGCAGCTTCCTAGTGTCCCACACTCAAGAACTCAATCCTCATTAGCACAAGGGTAACCCATCCAATCTCTCAAACTCTCAATACCCAAAGGTTGAACCCCAACCTTTATGACCACTCAACCTAGAGTGAAAATCTTTGTGTTTGTTGAAGTGTTTACAAGGAAATAACTCTCTTAATAGAGTGGATAAGCAAATGATAGCTCACACAATTTCTAATCTCTCAAGAAGAGAGGATATACAAATGAAATCTCAAGATATACAAGAATAGAGCTTACAAAGCACAAGAGTGAGCAAAGGAATTGTAGCTTCTTGGTGTGTCTTTTGTGCTTGAGTTCCTCTTCAATTTATAGAGCCATTTGAAAGCTTGAGGAGTGCCTTTCTTCTTCCTAGCCGTTGCACATAGTGGAGATCTGAAGAAGTAATGGAGAAATGTGTTGGTTTCCCACTAATATGTGTTTTCCCACTATCGTAATCGATTATCCCCTAAGGTGTAATCGATTACACTTCGAATTTTCCATCTCTGTTCGCTATGTAATCGATTTTCATTTGCCTAATCGATTATCTTCAAGTCAGAAGCTTGATAATCGATTTCCTTTTGCCTTGTAGTCGATTAGCAAAGATGCCTGATGCATTTAATTTGGCTTTGTAGCTTCGTAATCGATTATATAGTCATAGTAATCGATTAGCTTGATTCCAGTAGCTATGTAATCGATTATTTCAATTGCTGTAATCGATTAGCTTATGCCCTGTTGCAATTGTTCCAAAGACAGAATCACTCTAATCGATTAGACTGGGCTTCCTAATCGATTAGCTTCGCACTGTTTCATGTCTTCTTTGTTTTTGCAAGACTTTCTTCAAGAGTCCTTTGTCATTATCAAAATCCTTGATCCTGAAATCATATTCAAACACACAACAGACCCAAGATCGACAACAAACCCAAGACTCTAACAGACTAAGGATTATGAGTCTCAACAAACCCAGGATCCTTTATAGACCTAGGACTCTCGACAGACTCAGGATTTTTATTCTAAACAGACTTAAGATCTTCAATAGGCTCAGGATCAATCTTTGAGATATTCACAAAGAATTAGGATGGTACCTCCTTACTTGGTTGATTACCATTGCAACTTGATTGTTGGTGAAAATGGAAGTGATTTAAACACATTAAATGATATTGTTCACTCAATCTCTTCTGTTTTGTCTTATAATCACTGCTCTCCTTCATGCAAAAATTTTTGATTGACAATTAGCTCAATTCAAGAGCCAACATGCTATTAACAAGCTTGCAAAAATTAACACCAGAGAGATGCTATGAATGCTGAATAGAATGCTCTCAAACAAAATCAAACTTGCAAAAACTCTTTTATATTTTTCACTTTTGCCTATATGTATAAGACTTGTATCTTTTATATCCCAAACCGATTCTTCTTAAATACATAGATGTTGAAAGAAACGTTAATGGAGGAAACGTCTTCAAATGTTTCATGATCCCAACAGAATCCAATCATTGGCGAAATCGAACCTCAGATTACAAGTGATGAGGAAAATAATAGGCATCACGAAACAATTTTTGGGTTTTATAACAATTTTTTCATAAACAACTAACTAAAGAATTTTCTTTTTAAGTTCAACAACTAGAAGATTAATAAATTTTAGACTAAACGGTGTTACTCTCCTGTGATTTAGTTTTAAGAAAAATAATACAAGGATTTACATATTAATTTAACCACGCATACATATTTTTTTTTTTATCCTAACCACATATATCCTTATTTAGAGATAATCTTGATATAAGCTTAATCACAACTAAAACTTTTTATTTCTTCCAAAAAAATATATTTAGTAGAAGTTAAATATGTGATTTTTTTTCACAATTTTGATATTATCAACTGAGTCATAAGTAATAAATACATGTATATTTAATATGAAATCCGTTTTATCTCTTAAATGGTCAGTAAATATGCATTTTAGCATATTAAACTTATAATCACAATCACAAATGAAGGTAAAAACCCTTTCACGTGTTGCTGTCTCTTGTTATTGTGTGTGTGTCACGGACTATGGGAGGGGCTTAATTAAAAAGTTGACTGGGTTGTTTCGATTTATATGTTTTAGGAACCATTAAATTTTATCATCATATAAGAATATCGTCTCAAAATAAAAAAGCATGCATGCATGCTCTCAATGTCAAATTATAAATATCTTTTAATCATTCGGTCAAGAATAGAGGTTCGATAAATAATCAAAAGAATAAACTATCTCAAATTAACTGCTAGATATATAAGTTTTCACACCTCCGTATTTATAACCGATTAGAAAACGGGTCTTTAATTGTTATCACATGTCACTCGCCCATGCAATTAATGCAGAAACCTTGTTTATATGTAGTATAATGTATGTTTTTTGGGTGCTAACCACATTTTTCTTTTGAGGCAATGGCATGCCAGGTCTTTAAATTTAATAAACACACTAGAGGCACTGAATATTAACCAGTAAGACTCAAAAGTTGTGCTAAACATAGGGATCACTATTCCAAATTTGATGGGAATACATGCGGCTTGTTGATATTATCAAATTACTTCTTCAAAAAGAAAATTTACTTCAAGAAGCAAAGTATTATCACAAAGTTAAACCCCATCCAGATTCATAATACATCAAACATGGCATGACTAAATGCCAAGAAGACAAAACTAAATAAATGCTGGGTCTTTTAAAAAGAGTATTAATAAGCCAGAAGAATTGCCCTTTTGTATAATAATACACCAAACGTTTGATAACTAATTGTAATGATTAATATTAATTTTGTATGTTTTTTTAATAAACTTACATTTCTATTAAATTTTTGATTTTTTTAATTGGTTTAACATCAATTTACTTAACATAACAACCAACTAAAAGTTAGTAACTCTGATGTGAATTAAGAAATAATTAAAACATTACGAATGGAGAAGAGTGTCATATGTAATGTATTTCCCAAAAGTAAAAAAACAAAAATCTATATTCTTGTTTTTATATCTTTCCACGCCACACACACCAACCTTTTCCAAAAGAAACTCATCTTTATGTATTTTTCCTTTCTTTCCCCTTTCACGTAAAGAGCAACTATAAAGGAACAATACTATGATTTATTATATAGCACGTGGTGCCTCTCCCAAAATGTTTTGCCATGGATAATTTTTTTCACAAGCTTAGCTAGGAGTGTGCTGACTTTGCATATCCATTTTATATCATTAGACTCTTGCAGAGGCAGTGTTTATTAGTCACACAGAAGCTATACTCAATGGAGAATATTCTTCCTCAGTTACTTTTAGATATCTAAAACATACGAGGGGGATACATGTATGTAAACTTCTGCATTCCTCCTATGATAGCTCATCATGATTGCAAAGCAGTGCTGCTTGAGTGTCTATTCATTTTTAGTACAAATCTACAACAATGATATGAATTGCCTTTTTAGTTTAGAGCTCTCTCTGCCCTTCTATTTTCATGATCAAACATATTTCGAATTTTTTTAGTGTTAAAATGACTAGGATATATAGCGATGGTGGAAGAACACTTTCCTTGTCCTTAATCCTTATCTATCTTTAACAATAAGAGTACTTTTTTTTGGTCTGAACAATAAAAGTACTTCAATAAAAACAATGTACCAGCATGTTGGGCTTATGCCCTTCTCATTCAACAAAAAAAAATGGTAGCAGCAAAGGAAAATTTTATTTTCAAGGTCAAATACATAAAACATAGTGCAAACTGGTAGTAACTGGCTAGATTAGAGATAGATAATCTCAGAGCTGAATTTTTCTTTCAATCCTTTCCCCCCCTGGAAATTCAGCCATCTGTGATTAAGGGAACAACATTATATTGGTTCATTAATTATTTAACTTCTGAACCAACATCTATCTTGTAGTTATCATTAATATTATCAACCAAGCACACTTTATCACAAACATTGTACACATTATTTCACATATACCCATGAAACAGATTTAGTGCTTAATCTGTGACAACATGCACCTAACATCCTTACTATTAGGCCTCTCCTTGGGATCATCCATGGTGCAGAAGCACGCAATCTTCAAAACCAGAAGCATCTGGTCCTCATATCCATTCCCCAAAAGCTTCACATCAATAGCCTGCTTAGGATTCTCTGAAGTCATAACCTTTCTCAACCATTTGACTAAGCTCATCTCTTCAGTATTCTGAAAGAACGAGTCGGAAGGAAGCTTTCCAATGACCAAAACACCAAGTATAACTCCGAAACTATATATATCACACTTATCAGTGAACTTGAGTATCTGATGATACTCGGGGGCAATATACCCGACAGTACCAGCAACATTGGAGGTTGTTATATGCGTCTTAGCGTCTGGCATAGCTTTCGCAAGGCCAAAATCAGCAATTCTTGCCTCCATGTCATCATCAAGAAGAATATTCGCGGGCTTAAGATCCCTATGAATGATGCGAGGACTGTGACTCATGTGAAGGTATTCAAGCCCAGCAGCCACACCAAGGGCAATCTTGTGCCTTGACAACCAGTCCAATTCTCTCTCACCGGTTTCAACTTTGCTCAGAGTGTCCTGTAAGCTTCCATTCTTCATGAACTCGTAAACGAGGTAGTGGCAATCTGGCCTGGAAACATGAGCAACCAAAGGCAAGAGATTCCGGTGTCGGATTTGGCCCACAGTGTTGATCTCAGATCTTATTTGCCTCATCTTCTTGTGTAGAAGCTTGCTGTCTTCCTCGGCCAAATCAGCAGCATCACGCGGAGGCTGAACAATTTTCTTTATGGCAAAGGCAATAATTTTGTCATTGCTCGCTGGTAACTCTTTCCTGTAAACCTCTCCACAACCACCTCTTCCAATTATTTCCAAAGAAGCCACGCCATCTTCTTTCTCCAAGAAATCCAAATCCTCAGCTTTTTTAATCAATGGACTATAAATAGTAATACCCCCACTCTTTCCTCTTCCTTTGATCAAAGCCAAAGCTAGTTTAAACAACAAGGAGAATATGAACCCTGAAATTGTCCCTGCGAATGCCCCTGCCACAAACCCGAGAATCCACCCTACTAGTTTTCTCTTACTCGATTTGTGTTTATGGTGAGGATTTGAAGAAGGACCGGGAGCTGCTGCAGCAGAAGAATTGGTGGTGGTTTTGTTCCTGCGGGATTTGGTTGGGGAAGGTGCAGGGGCATTATTATTATTATTATTGGTTGTAGCTTCAGACGTAGGTGTCTCTGCTAGGATGTAACGTTTGGGGAGAGTGTTAAGTGATAGTGATGGATGGAGGAATTGGTTTCCGGAGAAGTTGAAGTGTTTGAGGCTGCGGAAGGAGCGAACAGAGGAAGGGACTCTTCCGGTGAAGAGGTTGTCGGCGACGGAGAGGGTTTCAAGGTTGGGGAAGTGCTTGAGGAAGTTGAGGTTGCCGGAGAGTTTGTTGGAGGAGACATCGAGGAGTTTGAGGCGAGTGAGAGAGGCGAGTGAGGAAGGGACTTCGCCGGAGAAGAGGTTGTCGCGGAGGTCGAGAATCTCGAGCTTTCTGCAGTCAACGATTTGGGGTGGGATTCGGTCAGCGAGGTTGTTGTGGGAAAGAGAGAGCTCTTTGAGCTCCGTTAAGCGTCCAACGGCAGGGGACAAGACGCCGTTAAGGTGTTTGGATTTGAACACGAGTCGCGTGATTCGGAGCACGTAGGTTTCCTTGTTGGACAGCCTTCTCTCGCAGAACACGCCGTCCGCGTTGCACGGGTCGGAGGTTGTTGCTTTGAGTTGACCGCCGTTGACTCCGAGGTCCTTTTGGAGTGTTAAGAGCGCCTTGAGGTCTGAAGGGTGAAGATCGAGTTTCGCGTGAATGAAGAAGAAGAGAGAAAAGAGTGAAAATAGCAAGAGTTGGCTTTTGGTTTTACTTTCCCCAGCCATTGCCCCACTCGGTTTTTCTCCTACGCACTTCCCTTCCTTTCTTTTTATTCTTATAGCGGCAAACCGTGTGGAATACTTTGTCTTCGCTCTCTTACTTTGAATTTTCTTAGGCCCTTTTAGTCACAACGCTATTCATATTATATTCCTAAAATATTAACAATAATTTTTAAAGATAGATAGTAAAAATAATCTCTTAGAATTACGGTAAAAATATAATCTCTTAAAATTAGAGAATAAAGAGACCTAACTTAACTAATTCGGAAGGA
Organism: Clitoria ternatea; assembly: GCA_037962975.1. Classification (NCBI taxonomy): domain Eukaryota; kingdom Viridiplantae; phylum Streptophyta; class Magnoliopsida; order Fabales; family Fabaceae; genus Clitoria; species Clitoria ternatea. Next base: position 199,968,797 of record CM075671.1, on the reverse strand, counting down.
ATAATTAAATTATTAAATTTTTATATATGTTTTCAGGATATATAAAATGTCAAATCTATTATATTTTAACATGATTATTATAAACTTAAAGTAAAAATTTAAGAACTAAATTAGAAATTTAAATAAATATAGAAGATAAGAAATTTAGTTTTACCTTCTGAGAACTACTAAAATGTGAGGAGTAGGTATTAAGATTAAGAAATTTGAAGTAAGAGGAAACAAGCAGTGTGATGTATAGTTAAGTACAGGAGAGGGCAAGGGCTTCCAAATGGAACCTTGATTGTGTGGTCGAAATAAGAAAGATATGTATGTCTCAGTTGTTTTCCTTAGGAAAATAAGTAACTTACGAACTTCACCAAAAAAACTATATTGTGCTGTATAAACATAAGAAGGCAGGCAACTATTGAATATTAATTTTTTCCATTTAGTTAGATGGAAAATTCTTGGAAATTCCTTTTATGAGTCAAGTCAACCCATGTAGTCAACAAGTCGTTGTTGGGATGGTGGGGCTGGCCTCTTTTTTCTTTTCTTTCATTCATTAATTCATCAGGACTCCAAGTCGTCTTCTATTTTTGTTTGTGGACGTGCCTTTGCCCAGTCCTCCTCTCAACTAATTACACACCTATTTCCGTCTTTTAATATGTTTGGTTGAAATAAGATATAAAAATCAAACTAATTTATTAGGTTTTAGATTGATTTGATTTATCGGTTTTAAATTTTTATTTTAATGTAAAACATCTAGATATCAATACAATAACTATAAATTATATAATTAATCTTAAAAATTATGAGATATAGAAATTGTAGTTTATCTTTTTTACTATTTTTAGATTCAACAATAACACTTAAGTAATTTGTATATATTTTAGATTTAACAAAACTCAACACAAATAGTACATAATCATTTATTAAATTATATAGTTATTTTAAGGCATTGATAGTATAGGAATTAATAAAATATACTTTAGTGTGGTTTGGTTTGGTTTCGGGAATGGGAATCGTTGGTCTCTTATTGATTTTAAAAATTCCTAATTCTATAATTAATTTTGATGGTTCGGAGAACAGACTTAAAAGGGGATTGAATAAGTCTGTTCACTTTTTCAAACCAAAAACTGATATTTAAACAAAAACATGATTTGCACAACGGAGCAGACTTTTAGGAATCAGTAAAGGTATGCGAAAGAGCAACAGACTCTTGTAAGAGATAGGGAGAGAAATAACACACAAGAGATTTTATACTGGTTCACTTCCATTTAGAGCTACATCCAGTACCTTTAGACTTGAAGGGTTTTTCCACTATGTAAAATGTAACATCCCAAAATTTATGAATTCTTAGAAAAATAATTTATTAAGGATTAATGAAGAATTTCCGAATGAAATTCCGAGTGAATACTATTTGAGATAAGACATTCCGAGTGAAAATGGATATGATTCCGAGTGAAATAAGACCGAGAAAACTACTTCCAAGTGAAGTTAAGATGTTTCCGAATGAAACATTATTAAGAGAATTATTTTTGAGTTAAGAAAAACTGTGTCCGAATGAGACACTTTTGAGTAACGCAAATCTGAGTGAAACGTCTCCGAGTGAAACGTTTCCGAATAGGTTGTTCCGAGAGAAGTGCTTCCGAATAAAGAGAAGCTTTGAATTTGAATAAGTACTTCTCAGACTGAGATATTTTTGAATAGTGACCGAGTGAAGTATTTCCGAGTTGTGTGACTTTCCGAGTGAAGTGTCTCTGAGTGCGATACTTCCGAGAGGGATGGCACCGAGTGAGACGTTCCAAGTGGGAAAGCGTCAAGTGAGAAATTTCTAATATCCGTGTGGTGTGACACCGATTGGGATAAACCGAATGAGTCTTTTCTAGGAAGAGTACTTCTGGACAGAGAAAGACTTTAACTCCAAATGAGTATGATTCTGAGTAAATAGTTCCGAGGGAAGTAGATATCCGAGTGGTGAATTCATTTAATTCGTGCTCGGGTCCACATCAGAGTTGCTGAGAGTTTGTGCTCGGGTTCGTCTTCGAGATTGTTTACGACCCCGAGTGATCCTTTCGAGTGGGAAGATTTCTGAGAGAGGATTGTCTTCAAACTCTGAGTGATCTTTTCAGATGGAAAACTTCCGAGTGATGCAAGTAAAGGCTTGACTCGGGCAGAAATATATCTGAGTGAGATGTCTGAAAGAGATATTTCCGTGTGGGTCATTTTCGAGGAAGGAAAGCTGAGTGTTTCATGGGATGAAACCTCTCCTAGTGAATTTTCTTTGAATGAAGGAATTCTGAACGGACAGAGGATATGATGAATCTTCTCAGAAAGATATGCCCAGAACACCGAAACTGAGTCGGAATTAATAATTATTGAGGCTTTCCACGTCACTCTATTCTTCTACATTCTAGCAAATTCCCTTTTTTGATATTTTCTAAGTATGGCACCCTCTCTGATGTTCTGTCCCCTTTTCATTAAATATCTTATTCCTTCCTTATCATTTAAAGATACGTGTAGCAAACATCTTCCTATCGTTCACGTCTCTTCTGCATGAACGATATATAAATACTTCTACTGTTGGATTAGTTTAAAAACTTTTGAAAGTGAAAAACACCCTCTATAATCCTTTTCTTTCCAATCTTTACTGGAAACCATCAAACGAAGAAGAAATCAATCTTTACTTCTTCTCTTTCACGAGGAAGCTTGGATTTCATAAGTAAGAAAGCTTTGGACTGGTACAAAGCTGAAATTCTAGTCGGAATTCATAAGCTGTGATAGGATATCGCTTGAAGAGCTACTGGAACTCTTCATTTCCAGGTAGGGGGAGCGTTTACATTTTAAATGTATGGTTTATGAACGGATTCAGGATAATATTAAATCTTGAATATATATATATATATATATATATATATATATATTTCATGTGTGATATATCTGTGATATTTCCGTTCATATGATATTAAATTTATATGAGAAATGATTTGTATATGTGACATGTGATTATTCCTATGCATGAGATGTAGTAGGAAACATGATATTGATATGTGATTGATGATGATGATATGAATAATATTCTTGAATTTTTCATGATATGTATGAATGCATTGGATGCATTTGATAAGCATGTGATGCTTGTGTGTTGAACAAACATGAAATATTATTGTGGTTTCGAGGATTCCACAAAAAGACCTTGGGTGGAACTCAAGGCAAACCTCTTGAGCGGGGCTCGGGGTTTAGCCCGTGGCACTACCGTTGTCGCTGGGAGTGATTGTGTCACATGAGGGTGCAAACGGTTTGGTACCAGTAAAACGGCTGGATCAGCTAAGAGTTGAGTTATGACTGGGAGCCAGTGTTGCAACACAAATTAAAAGACTTAATAATGGATCCATTTGATTGAGCATGCGTATGCACTGATTTATATGTTATTGAGAATAACATGCTGTTTTATGATGAGTTTGATTTATATGTGGTTATGAATTGGATATTTAATCCGATTCAATAACCATCATTTGACATGTTTATGCTCACCCCCTACTGTTGTTATTTTTACAGTGGATATAGGACACAGCGATGACATATGAAGTCACTCAGCCGTTTAGAGCATTATGTATTTATATGTATAGTACATAGTGTACATAGTTATTTTGTAGAAGCCTTGGTCGGCTCTTATGCATACCGAGTTATTATATGATTTGTACACTTGAATGGGCCCGTCAGCTAATGTAAAAATGACATTGCTATTATGATGTTAATCCAAATTCTGTTTTAAATCTGAAATTTATTTGCGAAAAATTTATTTGGATTATTGAAATTTTATTTTAAAAACAAGAACGTTATATTTTGGTATCAGAGCAGACTTGAAAAGTCCAAGGTCAAGGTTAAGCTACTAAATGCTATGAATTGAGTGAAATCATATCACTGTTATTACGTATTATAGTTGAGGAAATCAACTATAAATAAATTGCTTTTATATCCATGAGAGGTACTAAAGTATGATGATTATTTCAGGATAAGAAAATGGACCCTCATGGTATGGATGCAATGGCTGCTGCCTTCCAGCGTGTTGCTGATATTTTAGAAAGGCAGAACCAACCTCAACCGATTGACAATCATAGTATTGATTATTTCCTAAAGCGAAAACCGACTGAATTCATCCAGAACTTAGAACGGATCTTTGGCAGTCTACAGTGCACAGAGGCACAAAAGGTTGAGTATGCTGTGTTCATGCTTCGGAAGGAAGCTGAAAACTGGTGGAGAATGACCAAAGCCCGACTGATAGCTATGGGAACCGAGCTGAATTGGGAGAATTTCAAGGAATGTTTCCTTGAAAAATACTTCCCAAACACCATCAGAAGTCAAAAGGAATTGGAATTCATGGAACTTAGACAAGGCAATCTGAGTGTGGAAGAATATGCAGCGAAATTCGAGGAACTCTGTTTGTTTTATCCTCCTTTTCAGCTGTCGGGCGCTGAAGGCTCGAAGTGTATCAATTTTGAGAGTGGCTTAAAAACCAAAAATCAAGAAGGCTTTCCGACACCAGGAAATTAGAAGCTTTCCGATTCTTGTCAATAAATGCCGAATATATGAGGAAGATGATAAAGCTTCTAATGGATCGAGCAGTAGATCGGATAGTTCTTCGAAGTTACCACCGATCAATTTCAAGAAGCAAGGGAAGTCTGTTAGAGGAGAATCATCCTCTAAATCCTGAGGCCGAGTGAATTCTGGTGGCCGATCGGTGAGTCGTCCAAGGGACATTAAATGCTTCAGATGTGGTGGCAATTATTATGCTCGGAATTATGATAAAGAGGAAGAAGTTATTTGCTATCACTGCAATGAGAAAGGACACGTTCGTCCTAACTGTCCTCTTTTACAACCGACTGAATCGAATGCTAGTGTAAACCGTGGAGGCTTCTGAGGACGAGGCCGTGGAAACGGTAACAGAGGAGGTAGAGGAAATGGTGGACGCGGTAACAATTCCGTGATGCCAAGGAATGATCGGGCTGGGACTTCTAGTTCACCAGCTGCAGGCCGAGTGTATGCTATCACTGTTGAGGAGGCTGCTCAAGCCAACGACTTGGTTCAGAGTAAGTGTTTACTCAGAAATATTATTCTTAATGTGGTGTTTGACTCGGGTGTAACTCATTCATTTATTTCCAATGATTGTGTGATGCGTATGAGATTACCTGTTGTTGCAATGAATCGGGCATTGAATGTATCTAACCCAACTGGTGCTAAACTATGGACTTCTATGATGTGTGAAAATGTATCCTTCACTTTGGGTGATAGGAATTTTACGGCTGATTTAATATGTCTACCTTTGAGGGGTCTTGACATTGTTCTCGGTATGGATTGGCTATCGGCCAATAGAGTCCTAGTTGACTGTCGGAACCGGCGGGTGATTTTTCCTAATCAGAAAGCCGATGATTATGAAATTCAAGATATATCTCAGTTATTTATGCTATTTTGTATGATTGATGGAAAGAGTGAGTCTAGAATCTGAGATATTCCTATTGTATGTGATTTTCCCGAGTTGTTCCCAGAGGATGTACCTGGTGTTCCTCCTGATAGAGAAATTGAGTTCTCTATTGATTTGATTCCTGGAGCCGAGCCAGTCTCCAGAGCTCCTTATAGAATGTCTCCGATTGAATTAGCCGAGTTAAAGAAGTAAGTTGACGAGTTGCTTGAGAAACAATTTATCCGACCGAGTATATCACCGTGGGGTGCTCCGGTGTTACTCGTTAAGAAAAAAGATGGTAGAATGCGGTTATGTGTTGATTACCGCCAATTGAATAAGCTGACCATCAAGAATAAATATCCATTGCCTAGGATTGACGACTTAATTGATCAGTTGCGCGGTGCATCGGTCTTTTCTAAGATTGACTTACGATCGGGATACCATCAGATCCGAGTGAAAGCTGTTGATATTCCTAAGACGGTATTCAGGACCTGGTATGGTCATTATGAATATGTGGTAATGCCGTTCGGAGTGACTAATGCTCCGGCTGTGTTCATGAACTATATGAACAACATTTTTCATCCTTACTTGGATCGGTTTGTGGTGGTATTTATCGATGATATTCTAATTTATTCTAAGTCTCATGAGGAGCACGAAGAGCATCTTCGTTCAGTACTTCAAGTGCTGAGAGAGAAGCAGTTATTTGCCAAATTATCTAAATGCGAATTCTGGATGGACAAGATTCAATTTCTGGGTCATGTCATTTCCAATGAAGATGTCTCGGTTGATCCTTCAAAGATCGAGGCAGTTATGACTTGGGAGAGACCTAAGTCGGTCACCGAGGTCAAGAGTTTTATGGGTTTAGCTGGTTACTATCGGAGATTCATTGAAGGATTCTCCAAAATCGCTTTGCCATTGACCAAGCTAACTCGGAAGAATGTTCTTTTTTTGTGGTCTTCCGAGTGTGAAAGAAGTTTCCAAGAATTGAAGGCCAGACTGACTTCTACTCCTGTATTGGCATTGCCGAATCTGCAGGAAAGTTTTGTAGTCTATTGTGATGCATCCGGGCTCGGCCTAGGATGTGTATTGATGCAGAATAACCGAGTGATTGCTTATGCTTCACGTCAATTACGACCACACGAGAAAAACTATCCTACACATGATTTGGAGTTGGCAGCTGTGGTCTTTGCACTGAAAATTTGGAGGCATTATCTTTATGGCTCTAAATTTGAAGTGTATAGTGACCATAAAAGTTTGAAATATTTGTTTGACCAGAAAGAGCTGAATATGAGGCAGATGAGGTGGATTGAATTTCTAAAAGATTATGATTTCGACTTGAAATACCACCCGGGAAAGGAAAATGTTGTAGCCGATGCCTTGAGTCAGAAGTCCATTCATATGGCAGTAATGATGGTTAAAGAGATGGAGTTACTCGAACAATTCTGAGATATGAACCTGCAAGTGGATGTTTCTACATCTCGGAAAGTAACTCTCGGTACATTGAAAATAGCCAATGAATTTTTAAAGCTTGTTTATGTACAGCAGATGTCGGATTCTTATTTAGTCGAGATGAAAGAAACTCAGGCTAAAGGCAAGGACCTATTCTTAACCGAGGGTTCTGATGGCATTTACCGAATGAAAGGTCGAATTTATGTACCTAATTCGGGTGATTTACGACAATCAGTACTCGATAAAGCACACATGAGTATATTGAGTATTCATCCGGGCACTACTAAAATGTATCATGATCTGAAATCACATTTCTGGTGGCCCGGAATAAAGAAAGATGTGGTTGATTTCGTGGCTCATTGTATAATCTGTCAGAAAGCGAAGGTTGAACATCAAAAACCATCCGGTGGTTTACAACCTTTAGAGATTCCTGTGTGGAAATGGGATGCTATTGCTATGGATTTTGTAATGGGATTACCCAGGACTCAGAGTGGACATGATGCCATTTAGGTTATTGTGGACCGATTGACAAAGTCTACACACTTCTTGCCGATCAATATGAGTTACCCCTTGTAGAGACTAGCACAGTTGTATATTAGTGAGATAGTCCGACTGCATGGTGTTCCATCTTCAATTGTGTTGGATAGAGATCTGAGGTTTACTTCCCGATTTTGGGGAAGTTTGCATCAGGAGTTAGGTTTGAAGCTCCGATTGAGTTCGGCATATCATCCTCAGACAGATGGGCAGTCCGAGCGTACTATCCAGAGTTTAGAGGACTTGTTGAGGTCCTGTGTGCTAGAGCATGGTGGTGGCTTGGAGTAATACTTTCCACTGATCGAATTTACTTATAATAATAGCTATCATAGCAGCATAGGTATGGCTCCATATGAAGCTTTATATGGCAGGAAATGCCAAACCCCTTTTTGCTGGTTAGAATCGGGTGAGAGTTTAATGTTAGGACCAGAGATTATGCAACAGACCTCCGAGCAAATTAAAATGATCAAAGATAAAATAAAAGCATCCCAGGATTGTCAGAAGAGTTATTATGATAAGCGGACGAAGCCGATTGAGTTTCAGGTCGGTGACAAAGTCTTTCTGAAAGTTTCTCCTAGCAAAGGCATTGGGAAAGCATTGAAAAGCAAGAAATTGAGCCCGAAGTATATTGGTCCGTATGAAATATTGAAGAGAGTCAGACCTGTAGCTTATCAGATAGCGTTGCCTTTTCATTTGTCAAATCTACATAGTGTATTTCATGTTTCTCAATTGAGAAAGTATTTACCGGATCCTACCCATGAGATGCCGGATGATGATGTTGAAATTCAAGAAAACCTGACCACTATAGCCGAGCCCACTGGTATAGTGGACGGATCGGTAAAACGCTTGAGAAGCAAGAATGTTCAGTTGGTCAAGGTTGCATGGCAGCAGGATCAGTGTATCATGCATACTTGGGAACGTGAAGACGCTATGAGGCAACAATATCCCGAGTTATTTCATTAATGTATATCTTTATATTTAAATTTCGAGGATGAAATTTTTGTAGGAGGGGAGAAATGTAACATCCCAAAATTTATGAATTCTTAGAAAAATAAATTATTAAGGATTAATGGAGAATTTCCGAATGAAATTCAGAGTGAATACTGTTTGAGATAAGACATTCTGAGTGAAAATGGATATGATTCCAAGTGAAATAAGACCGAGAAAACTACTTCCAAGTGAAGTTAAGATGTTTCCGAATGAAACATTATTAAGAGAATTATTTCTGAGTTAAGAAAAACTGTGTCCGAATGAGACATTTTTGAGTAAGGCAAATCCGAGTGAAACGTCTCCAAGTGAAACGTTTCCGAATGGGTTGTTCTGAGAGAAGTACTTCCGAATAAAGAGAAGCTTTGAATTTGAATAAGAACTTCTCAGACTGAGATATTTTTGAATAGTGACCGAGTGGAGTATCTCCGAGTTGTGTGACTTTCCGAGTGAAGTGTCTCTGAGTGTGATACTTTCGAGAGGGATGGCACCGAGTGAGACGTTCCAAGTGGGAAAGTGTCAAGTGAGAAATTTCTAATATCCGTGTGGTGTGACACTGATTGGGATAAACCGAATGAGTCTTTTCTAGGAAGAGTACTTCTGGACAGAGAAAGACTTTAACTCCGAATGAGTATGATTTGTTAACCAATTGGCTTCAATTACTCAAGAGGGGGGGTGAATTGAGTATTAAAATTTTTTGTTAAAATGCTTGTGAAATTGGTTCTTTGACAAATATATGTAGAGAAGATGATAAACTTAATCTTAAGTGAGAATAATAAAGAAGTTTGAATAACAAAGTTATTAAGCGTAACAAATTAAGCAAGCAATTTAAATGCATAAATTTAAATAGATTAGGGAAGAGAAGATTTGCAAACCGATATATACGAATTCCACCACACTGGTGTACGTCTCGCCTCCAAGTAACCCACTTAGAGGATTTCCACTATTGAGAATTTGAGATACACGTCTTGAGCAATTACAGTCTCTTAGTGTCCGACACTCAAGAACTTAATCCTCACAAGCTAAAGGGCAACCCACCCAATCTCACAGTCTCTCAATTACAAGGTTGAATCCCAACCCAACAAGTATCTCAGATTTTGTGTATGTGATTTTACAAGTGTGACTCTCTCAATAGAGTGGATATACAAATTTAAGCACTTTAATAAATATTTTTCTTCCCTAAAAGAGAATAAGCAATTTTAGCACTCAAAAATATTTTTCTCACAATATAACTCTCAAAAATTAATACTTCAAAGTAAAGAGAATCAGAGAGTAAGTAAGAAGAAAGAATGAAAGCAAATATTTGATACTGCGAAGGTGTGTCTCTGCTGCTTCACTTCTTCTCTATTTATAGGAGTTCCAGAGTATGTGCTGCCAAAAATTTGAATTACACCGATTCCTGATTTTATGCATCGAGAGCCTTAATCTCCCAACATTCCATGTTTCCTGACTTGAGAAGTGAAATTGTCTGCCTCAATTAATGGAATTGCCATTCAGTCTGTGTCTTCGAGAGAAGAATAAGCTGTCTTGAATTTCTGAAAACGCTATTGATAGTTTCCATGATTCGGCGCAAGTTTGAATGATTTTTCCAGTGTATTTTTCACTAAAAAACAACACATGAATCGATTCCTGGCAGGGGGAATCGATTCCTAGTAGCATGAATCAATTCCTTCAGTCTATGAATCGATTCCTTGAGCTAATTTCCAGCATGAATCGATTCCTTGGTGTCCTGAATCGATTCCTCCTTTAACTTTTCAGCATGAATCGATTCCTTAGTGTCCTGAATCGATTCCTCCTTTAATTTTTCAGCATGAATCGATTCCTTAGTGTCCTGAATCGATTCCTCCTTTAATTTTTTAGCATGAATCGATTCCTCACTGTCTTGAATCAATTCCTTCTCTTGATTTTTAGCATGAATCGATTCCTCAGTGTCTTGAATCGATTCCTTGGCCTGTTTCCTTCAAGTTTTGATAGATTTTGCTTCGTTTGGTTCCATTCTTGATACTTTCTTGCATGGTTCTTTGAAATGATTTTTCTTTAGCACTTTGGATAATTATTTCACCTGTTTTGGACCTCTGTGAATGTCTTAACTTAATTCTTTGGTCTTCATTAATTCTTATGCATTTGATTCTTGATTTCTTGATTCAGGTTTAAATGCTTGTGTAACATCCTTTGATTCTTCAATTGTTTGTCATTCATCAAAACCTGTTTCAACATACAAATACATGATTCTGAGTAAATAGTTCCGAGGGAAGTAGATATCCGAGTGGTGAATTCATTTAATTCGTGCTTGGGTCCACATTCAGAGTTGCTGAGAGTTTGTGCTTGGGTTCGTCTTTAAGATTGTTTACGACCCTGAGTGATCCTTTCGAGTGGGAAGATTTCCGAGAGAGGATTGTCTTCAAACTCTGAGTGATCTTTTCAGATGAAAAACTTTTGAGTGATACAAGTAAAGGCTTGACTCGGGCAGAAATATATCTGAGTGAGATGTCTGAAATCGGAACTCAGAAAATTGTTGAGAGAGTTCATTATAGTTGGTAGTCATGTTGTCTTCTATTTGGTCAAAACGGGCATTCATATTGTTCTCCATTCCATCAATGCGAGAAGTCATCCCATCAAAGCGAGCATTTATTGCATGAAAGCAGGTATGGAAATGAGAGGTCAACCTATTAAAGAAGTCATCTTTTGGATTTGGAGGAGGTGGAGGAAATGCTTGTTGATGGGGTTGATCATCATTGTCATCACTGCTTTGTGCATTTGGAGGAGAGTATTGCCAAGCACCATCGTGGTTGTGCCAACCCATTTTTACGAGATGAGTGCTTCCTATTTTACCTTTACGCCCAACTACTTCTTTTACTTCATTTGAAAGATCCACATTAAAGTGTTTGAGAATCTTTGTAATTAAAACCGCATACGGAAGTTTTGTGAATCTTTTAGAGTCAAGCATATGAGTCCGAATAAGTTTGGTCCAATTTATCTCTTTTTCATGGAGCATAGCCCTAAGAATAAGAGTTTGGTTTTCACTTACTCTAGCATTGTGTGACCCTTTTGGAAGAATGATTTTGACTAAAAGGTAGTGCAGAAGGCGATGATCAATGTTGAGCTCCCCAACGGTGCTTTTAGAAGTAGAGGATAGATTTAGAAAAGCACGAGCATCAATAGAATTGTATTCCCAATCGGGAGATGGTTCAAGGCCAAAGAAATCAACATTGTTTAGTGGAAGCTTCCATACTTGATGAAGAACATTATCATCAATAATAATGGTTACCCCTTTAATTTTGGCTATGTTCACGTGAATTGGTCAAGAAGCTTAGGAAGTGGTTTTTCTTGACTTGTTCTCATGAAGCATGCTGGAGCCTTTTTCTCGAGAATGATTTGCAGGTGATCATAAGAGTGCATTTTGATTTCTTGAATTTCGAAGGAAAATTTTTGCAAGTGCCATTTGATTTTATTTCATCACAAAGTCAATAAAATCAATTGCCAATTTTTGCATTTAATTTGAGATCATCTATTTTAAAGAGATTAATTTGTCTCACAAATATGTTTAATCAAGATTTTTTAAACAATAAGTGGGGTTATGATAAATATGAATATCTCAAAAATAGTGTATATTAATATTTCTCAAAAAATAGAATTTGTGCGAAAGAAGATAAATCTTTAAGTTAAAGATTTGTGAAAATATTTAAGAGAATGAAATTTGTGATTTAAACAATTTCTAAAATGCCTAATTCCCTTCTAATATTTATAAATTGTTCCTTTAGAAGGGGTTTAGTAAAAATATCCACCAATTGTTTAGAAGTTTCAACATATTCAAGAACACAATCTCCTTTTAAAACATGATCTCGTATGAAATGGTGACGAATTTCTATATGTTTTGTTCGTGAATGCATAACTGGATTTTTGGAGATATTAATGGCGCTGGTGTTGTCGCATTTAATGGGTATTTGATTTAAAACAACACCGAAATCAAGAAGTTGTTGTCTCATCCATAGGATTTGAGCACAGCAACTTCCAGCTACAACATATTCTGCTTCAGCTATGGATAACGCGACACTTACTTGCTTCTTGCTATGCCAAGAAACAAGAGATCTTCCAAGCATATGACAAGTACCACTGGTACTTTTTCTATCTAATTTACACCCAGCAAAATCAGAATCAGAATATCCTACAAGAATATATTCAGCACCTTTGGGATACCATAAACCAACATTTTGAGTACCCACAAGATATTTTAAAATTCTTTTTACGGCTGTGAGATGTGATTCTTTAGGACATGCTTGATATCTAGCGCACATACATACTGCAAACATAATATCAGGTCTACTAGCTGTTAAATAAAGTAAGGATCCAATCATACCTCGGTATTTAGTTATTTCAACGTCCTTACCCTTCTCATCCTTGTCTAGGTAGCAAGAAGTACTCATTGGTGTGGCAATTTCATTTGCTTTATCCATTTCAAACCTTTTAAGTAGTTCTTTACAGTATTTTGTTTGACTGATAAATGTTCCTTCTTTTGTTTGCTTAATTTGTAGCCCAAGGAAGAATGTGAGTTCTCCCATCATGGACATTTCGAATTCATCTTGCATAATCTTAGCAAACTCTTGACAAAGGATTTCGTTGGTAGCACCAAATATTATGTCATCAACATAAACTTGTACCAAAAGGATGTCACAGTTTTTACGTTTTATAAACAATGTTGTATCAACCTTTCCTCTTTCAAAATTATTTTCAAGAAGAAACTTACTGAGTCATTCATACCAAGCTCTTGGAGCTTGTTTTAAACCATATAAAGCTTTTCTTAATTTAAAAACATGGTTTGGAAATTTATGATTTTCGAAACCGGGAGGTTGATTAACATAAACTTCTTCTTGAATATAACCGTTTAGAAAAGCGCTTTTGACATCTATTTGATAAAGTTTAAAATCTATACAACAAGCAAAAGCTAACAATAATCTTATGGCTTCTAATCTAGCTACGGGAGCATACGTTTCTTCATAGTCTATTCCCTCTTCTTGATTATATCCTTTAACAACTAATCTAGCTTTATTTCTTGTTATTATTCCATTTTCATCTAACTTGTTTCTAAAAACCCATTTCGTGCCTATTATTTGATGATTATTGGGTTTTGGCACAAGTTCCCAAACTTTATTTCTTTCAAACTGATTTAATTCTTCTTTCATTGCCAATATCCAATGTTCATCAATAATAGCTTCATCAATATTTTTGGGTTCTATTTATGATACAAAAGCTAAGTGATTGCATGCATTTCTAATAGCTTTTCGAGTACTTACACCTTTTGTTATCTCGCCTAGGATATTGTCCAATGGGTGATTCTTTACGGTGATCCACTCCTTTTGTTGAGGTTTGCCATTTTATGATGTATTTCCTTCATTTTTCTTTTCTTCTTTGTCTTCCAAGTTTATTTCTTGGAAGGTACCTACAAGATCATCAATTTCCTCTCTCGGAAGATTTTGGTTAAGTTCATCGAATTTAACATGTATAGACTCTTCAATTGTACGAGTTCGTTTGTTTAAGAGTCGATATGCTTTGCTTGTAGATGAGTAACCTAAAAATATTGCTTCATCAGATTTTGCATCGAATTTGCCAAGATTATCCTTTCTATTGTTTAAAACAAAACATTTGCATCCAAATACATGGAAATAAGAAATGTTAGGTTTTCTTCCTTTATAAAGCTCATAAGGGGTTTTCTTTAATATAGGCTTTATCAAACATCGATTCATAACATGGCAAGCAGTATTTACTGCATCGGCCCAAAAATGTTTCACAATATTACTTTCATTCAACATAGTTCTTGCGAGCTCCGCTAAAGATCTATTTTTCCTTTCAACTACTCCATTTTGTTGTGGAGTTCTTGGAGCCGAAAAATTATGTTCAATGCCAAATTTTTCACAAAATTTTTCAAAGGATTGGTTTTCAAATTCTCCCCCATGGTCAGTTCGAATGGATGCTATTTTAGAATTTTGTTCATTTTGAATGATCTTGGCAAGTTTCTTAAATGCTTGATATGCTTCGTTTTTGTGAGTAAGAAATAATGTCCATGTATATCTAGAGTAATCATCCACAATCACAAGACCATAATAATTTCCACCAAAACTTTTGATTTTTGAAGGTCCAAATAAATCCATATGTAAAAGTTGTAAAGGTCTAGTTGTTGAAACAATATTTTTTGCTTGAAAAGAAGCCTTTACTTGTTTTCCCTTTTGACAAGCGTCACAAAATTTATTTTCAAATTTTAATTTTGGCAAACCGATAACTAAATCTTTTGAAACAAGTTTGTTTAAATGGTCTATATGAATGTGAGCAATTCTTCTATGCCATAGCCATGATTCATCCTCTTTAGTTATGAAGCATTGCACATCATTTGAAGCAAGACAATCTAGATTAATCATATAAATATTATCTACTCTTTGACCAACGAATTTTGTTTCCTTGTTTAGCTTATTTTCAATTATGCAACCGTTTGATTCAAAAACAATTTTATAGCCTTTATCACATAATTGACTGATGCTAAGCAAGTTATGTTTAAGTCCTTCAACATATAAGACATCATTTATAGAGGTGGAAGAATTTTTACCAACATTTCCAATTCCTAGTATTCTTCCCTTCGTGTTATCTCCATAAGTAACGAATCCTTTATTTCGTGGAGTAAATGATATGAACTTACTTTTGTCTCCCATCATGTGTTTTGAACACCCACTATCCAAATACCAATGGGTGCTATTTGCTTTAAAGCATACCTACAAAACATGTCAAGTTAGAAAACTTGGTACCCATTTTATGTTGGGTCCTTGTAGGTTAGTTTGAGGTAATGTTCCTTTAGGAACCCATACTTTTCTCACAACCTTTGGCCCTAGTTTTCTAACCTTACAATTAGATGCATTATGTCCTTTAAAACCACAATGATTACATATCATAAAAGGTGATGAAGTTTTACTAGGTGGTACAAAGAAACTTTTGTAATGTTTTTCCTTTTTGCAATCATGTGATCCTTGATTATATCCTAATCCGGCTTTATTAAACATGCAGCGTTGTTTTCCAAGAAGTGCATCTAAATTATTCTTACCATTAGTGAATCTCTCTAAGGTTTTGTTTAAGTCTAGGACCTTCTTTTCTAGATCAATGCATTTCTTAGCAAATTCACAAGGTTTACTTTTAGAGCATGCTTGGACATTTTCTAACTCTTCTTTTAAACATTCATTTTCTTTGCAAACTTCCATGAGATGCATTTCTAGAGTATCACTTGTTTTTCTAGACATTTTAAGCCTATTAGAGACTTTTGTAAATTTATCATACAAATCTTCAAGGGCATCAAGTAATTCTTCCTTATCTAAGTCATGAAAGTTTACCTCATCTTCTTCATCTTGGTGATTAGCCATGAGACAAAGGTTTGCTTCTTCATTCTCCGATTCATCCGAGCTACTCACCTCGTTGTCATCCCATGCTATGTATGCTCTCCTTTTTCCTTTCTGATCCTTGTTTTTCTTTTTGAGATTTGGACAGTCCGCCTTGAAATGTCCTTCCTTTCCACATTCAAAACAAGTTGGTAAGGAATTATTATTATCTTTGGGAACGAATTTCTTACCTTTAGAGGTGAAGCCCTTTTGGAATCTTTTGTTTCTCATGAGCCTTCCAAACCACCTCACAAATAGGCTTAACTCATCATCAACATCTTCTTGATCACTTTCAAATTTGTCTTCTTCAATAGAGGTGGCCTTAAGAGCTAGCCCCTTCTTCTTGGAAGACTTTTCTTCTTCTTCCGCCATTTTTAAGTCTTTTAATTCTTGTTCTTGTTCTTGAAGCTTGCCGAATAATGTGGCAAGAGACATATCATTTATGTTTGGCGATTGTTTGATAGCGGTGACAAGAGGTTGCCATTCCCTGGTAAGACTTTTTAGAACTTTATGGTTAATCTCTTTGTTAGTGTAAGATTTTCCAAGAGTAATAAGATGATTAATAATCAAGGTAAACCTTTTTTGAAGTTCTAAGATTGTTTCACCGGAATTCATTCTAAAGCTTTCATATTGGCTAGTTAAAGTACTAATTTTAGAATCCTTAACATCACTAGTTCCTTCATGAGTAATTTGAAGAGTATCCCACATTTCTTTGGCAGATTTACAGGTTACTACTCTAAAAAATTCATCGGGACCTAAGGCTAAAGTGATTAGATTCTTGGCTTTATAATTATATTATACTTTCTTTTCTTCATCACTAGTCCAATCATCCATGGGTTTTTCTATTTGTTTATCATCAACAATATGCATAGGTATGAAAAGACCATTTTCAATAGCATTCCAAACTCTTAGATCAATTGATTGAACAAAAATTTTCATTCTTTCTTTCCAAAAAGCATATCCTTCCCCATTAAAAGCAGGAGGTCGGTTTGTAGCTCCACCCTCAGGAAAAAGGTTTAAAGAATTTGAGGCCATTCGTTCTCTTGAAGCTGTTAAGCTTAATTTACCAAGAGTCAAGCTCTGATACCACTTGTTAACCAAGTGGCCTCAATTACTCAAGAGGGGGGGTGAATTGAGTATTAAAAATTTTTGTTGAAATGCTTGTAAAATTGGTTCTTTGACAAATATATGTAGAGAAGATGATAAACTTAATCTTAAGTGAGAATAATAAAGAAGTTTGAATAACAAAGTTATTAAGCGTAACAAATTAAGCAAGCAATTTAAATGCACAAATTTAAATAGATTAGGGAAGAGAAGATTTGCAAACCGATATATACGAGTTCCACCACACTGGTGTACGTCTCGCCTCCAACTAACCTCACTTAGAGGATTTCCACTATTGAGAATTTGAGATACACGCCTTGAGCAATTACAGTCTATTAGTGTCCCACACTCAAGAACTTAATCCTCACAAGCTAAAGGGCAACCCACCCAATCTCACAATCTCTCAATTACAAGGTTGAATCCCAACCCAACAAGTATCTCAGATTTTATGTATGTGATTTTACAAGTGTGACTCTCTCAATAGAGTGGATATACAAATTTAAGCACTTTAATAAATATTTTTCTTCCCTAAAAGAGAATAAGCAATTTTAGCACTCAAAAATATTTTTCTCACAATATAAATCTCAAAAATTAATACTTCAAAGTAAAGAGAATCAGAGAGTACGTAAGAAGAAAGAATGAAAGCAAGTATTTGATGCTGCGAAGGTGTGTCTCTGCTGCTTCACTTCTTCTCTATTTATAGGAGTTCCAGAGTATGTGCTGCCAAAAATTTGAATTACACCGATTCCTGATTTTATGCATCGAGAGCCTTAATCTCCTAACATTCCATGTTTCCTAACTTGAGAAGTGAAATTGTCTGCCTCAATTAATGGAATTTCCATTCAGTCTGTGTCTTCGAGAGAGGAATAAGTTGTCTTGAATTTCTGAAAATGCGTATTGATAGTTTCCATGATTCGGCGCAAGTTTGAATGATTTTTCCAGTGTATTTTTCACTAAAAAACAACACATGAATCGATTCCTGGCAAGGGGAATCGATTCCTAGTAGCATGAATCGATTCCTTTAGTCTATGAATCGATTCCTTGAGCTAATTTCCAGTATGAATCGATTCCTTGGTGTCCTGAATCGATTCCTCCTTTAACTTTTCAGCATGAATCGATTCCTTAGTGTCCTGAATCGATTCCTCCTTTAATTTTTCAACATGAATCGATTCCTTAGTGTCCTAAATCGATTCCTCCTTTAATTTTTCAGCATGAATCAATTCCTCACTGTCTTGAATCGATTCCTTCTCTTGATTTTTAGCATGAATCGATTCCTCAGTGTCTTGAATCAATTCCTTGGCCTGTTTCCTTCAAGTTTTGATAGATTTTGCTTCGTTTGGTTCCATTCTTGATACTTTCTTGCATGGTTCTTTGAAATGATTTTTCTTTAGCACTTTGGATAATTATTTCACCTGTTTTGGACCTCTATGAATGTCTTAACTTAATTCTTTGGTCTTCATTAATTCTTATGCATTTGATTCTTGATTTCTTGATTCATGTTTAAATGCTTGTGTAACATCCTTTGATTCTTCAATTGTTTGTCATTCATCAAAACCTGTTTCAACATACAAATACATGATTTTGAGTAAATAGTTCCGAGGGAAGTAGATATCCGAGTGGTGAATTCATTTAATTCGTGCTTGGGTCCACATTCAGAGTTGCTGAGAGTTTGTGCTTGGGTTCGTCTTTAAGATTGTTTACGACCCTGAGTGATCCTTTCGAGTGGGAAGATTTCTGAGAGAGGATTGTCTTCAAACTCTGAGTGATCTTTTCAGATGAAAAACTTCTAAGTGATGCAAGTAAAGGCTTGACTCGGGCAGAAATATATCTGAGTGAGATGTCTGAAATAGATATTTCTGTGTGGGTCATTTCCAAGGAAGGAAATCTGAGTGTTTCATGGGATGAAACCTCTCCGAGTGAATTTTCTCTGAATGAAGGAATTCTGAACGGACAGAGGCTATGATGAATCTTCTCAGAAAGATATGCCCAGAACACCGAAACCGAGTCGGAATTAATAATTATTGAGGCTTTCCACGTCACTCTATTCTTCTACATTCTAGCAAATTCCCTTTTCTGATATTTTCTAAGTATGGCACCCTCTCTGATGTTCTATCCCCTTTTCATTAAATATCTTATTCCTTCCTTATCATTTAAAGATACGTGTAGCAGACATCTTCCTATCGTTCACGTCTCTTCTGCATGAACGATATATAAATACTTCTACTGTTGGATTAGTTTAAAAACTTTTGAAAGTGAAAAACACCATCTATAATACTTTTCTTTCCAATCTTTACTAGAAACCATCAAACGAAGAAGAAATCAATCTTTACTTCTTCTCTTTCACGAGGAAGCTTGGATTCATAAGAAAGCTTTGGACTGGTACAAAGCTGAAATTCCAGTCGGAATTCATAAGCTGTGATAGGATATCGCTTGAAGAACTGCTGGAACTCTTCATTTCCAGGTAGGGGTAGCGTTTACATTTTAAATGTATGGTTTATGAACGGATTCAGGATAATATTAAATCCTTAATATATATATATATATGTTATGTGTGATATATCTGTGATATTTTCGTTCATATGATATTAAATTTATATAAGAAATGATTTATATATGTGATATGTGATTATTCCTATGCATGAGATGTAGTAGGAAACATGATATTGATATGTGATTGATGATGATGATATGAATAATATTCTTGAATTTTTCATGATATGTATGAATGCATGAGATGCATTTGATAAGCATGTGATGCTTGTGTATTGAACAAACATGAAATATTATTGTGGTTTCGAGGATTCCACAAAAAGACCTTGGGTGGGACTCAAGGAAAACCTCTTGAGCGGGGCTCGGGGTTTAGCCCGTGGCACTACCGTTGTCACTGGGAGTGATTGTGTCACATGAGGGTGCAAACGGTTTGGTACCAATAAAACGGCTGGATCAGCTAAGAGTTGAGTTATGACTGGGAGCCAGTGTTGCAACATAAATTAAAAGACTTAATAATGGATCCATTTGATTGAGCATGCGTAAGCACTGATTTATATGTTATTGAGAATAACATGCTGTTTTATGATGAGTTTGATTTATATGTAGTTATGAATTAGATATTTAATCCGATTCAATAACCATCATTTGACATGTTTATGCTCACCCCCTACTGTTGTTATTTTTATAGTCGATATAGGACATAGCGATGGCATATGAAGTCACTCAGCCGTTTGGAGCATTATGTATTTATATGTATAGTATATAGTGCACATAGTTATTTTGTAGAAGCCTTGGCCGGCTCTTATGCATACCGAGTTATTATATGATTTGTACACTTGAATGGGCCGGTCGGCTAATGTAAAAATGACATTGCTATTATGATGTTAATCCAAATTCTATTTTAAATCTGAAATTTATTTGCGAAAAATTTATTTGGATTATTGAAATTTTATTTTAAAAACAAGAACGTTATATAAAATGTCTCTTTTACATAATCAGCACAGACTGTGCCCTAGAGTATTATTGATTCCAGTCACTCCTAGCTTAAGCACAGACCGTGCTTGTGAGTATTCTTGACACCAACCACTCTTGACTCACTGGGTATTCTTTTGAAGCACCCACTCCTAGGGCAGACCCAAGTATTCTTTCACAAGCTACTCCTGGCTTAAACCCAAATATTATTTCAAAACCCTCTTCAGGCCAACAATGTTTCCCAATAGATCTACCAGACTTGTGCTTACAAGAAATTGAAAGAATTAATACAATCAAAATAAGCTTTCTGACTTAGCTGAGCTAAGTGATATCTTGCTAAACAGGTTTGTGAAGAAAGAGAAGGACTTATTTTTGAATAGGGCTTAGTACATGTATAAGATGAGAAATAGACCCTAAATGTATTAAGCCTGAAAGCTTGACCATAAATGATATGCTCACAGAAGGTGCTGAGATGAGTAAAGCATATTTTTGACTTGGATTATTAGTGCTTCTGAAATGGGAATGGATTGCACATAACGAGCTTTCATTTTCTTCATGGTAATATTCCTTGGTCTTGAATCTTCTTTTTGAGCGGGTTACCATTTCTTATTTTTCGTAGGCTTTTGCATACAAACGTCTAAAGCTTATTTGTATTTTTCTTTTTCTTATTCACACTACTTTTTGTGTGATTTGCCCATCTCTGTTTTTCTTTTTCTCTTATAAGCTATCTCTCTTTTTCTTTCTTTTATCTCATATTCTCAGTGTGTTTTACTATCCCACTCTTCTTTTCTTCACTCTGCTTCCTTCTTATTAACATTACTGAATGGAGAGGATGAATCAATATATAAGATTTCTTGTTAAGCCTAGAGAGAAAAGATAGTTGTTAAGTGACCGTTAAGAGAGGATATAACCGTTGAGAGGATTGTTGCACAAAGGACAAAAGCTTTTTAGTCAAAGAAAGATGTTCTGAACAAGTAATATAGGTCAGAGAGCTTTGAGACTTGTGTAATCCTAGGCAGAGTAAGAGTAGCATAAGTTTTCATTTAAAAGAAAGGCTTTTGTTCAGAGGTCCTTCGAATGCATACGGCACAAATGAAAACTTGATGCTTTTAGGATGAGTCAAGGTCTGCCTTGCTTGGTCAGTCTTCTCATAGATTTTCTTTGTGATGGTTCAAAGTCAGACTTAAAAGAGGGGGGTTGAATAAGTCACTGACTCTTTTTGCGAAAATTATGAACCAAATAACACAAGTAATCAAATAGAGAGAGAGAGAGAAGAGATTAACACATAGAGTTTATATTGGTTCACTTCCAACGTAGAAGCTACGTCCAATCCCTTCTAACTTGAAGAATTTTTATTATTGTAACAACAACAGCACCAGACCTATGCCATAAGTATTCTTCACTCTAGCCACTTTTGGCTTAACCCAGGTATTCTTTCAACAAGCTACTCCTGGCTTAACCTAAGTATTCTTTCGACAGCCTCTTCAGGCCAAAAGTGTTTCCCACATAAACTAGTTCTGGTAACACACCAAACTTTTACAAAGTATATGAATGAAAAGGAATTTTTAGAACTTAGCGTACAAGAGATAAACAATTTAAGTTTGAACACTAAGATTTGACACAAGACCAGAGTCTGCTAGAGGCAGAACAAAAAGAGAGAAGGTCTTTGTCTTACAAGAAATAAATGAACAAGAGAATTTTTGAACTTGGACGAGATTGAACAATAGCTTAAAGAAATTCTCTCTATAAGTATATATCTTAGATGATCAATTTTATTTGGTATATATAGAGGCTAGAGGATATGACCGTTACTGTTTCTTAAAAGGAGATATAGACGTTGGAAATACTTTGAAGGTATTTTTCCTTAAGCTTCGTGTGACCAGATCTTGAGGATAAAATGGACTCAAGAGGGTTGGTACAAGACTTCTCCAGCTTTTTCATGAAAAAGGTTTCTCATGCATTTTCATGCATAACCCATTCGTAAACTAATTCTCGATTGAGCGACAAGAGGGATGCCAGAGCTTTCTGAAGGATTCTGACATAATCTCTGAACATGAGCAGTATGCACAGAGGTAGGTACGCTGATAGTTGCTGCTCATTTTAATCTTGTTCCTTGTGTTCATTGATGATAAACACGTAAATATGATAAGAGCATGAATCCCAATGCATCACTATAATAGAATTTTGGAGCATTGAAAATGGTTCTTCGAATGGAATGCTTCTATCAGACTTTAGTGATAACCTGCCAGATTTTTAGAATGCTAATACTCCCCCTTTATTTTCATAACTTATTATTCATATTCTGAAAGGTACTTAGGTGCACAAATAAGTTATAAACAGTTTAGACTTTACTTCAAAGCAAAAAAAAATACTTAATGGACGATATTAACAAATTCAGGGATATAGAGTCTAGGGTCTGGTTCAATAATACTTAAAATTCATTTTCATCTAGACTTTTTCCCAACACTTTATATCCTGATCCAGACCACCAATATTCTTCACACCAGATTCATACATGGACGACCTTTCAAAGTGATTCAGGGTCTGGTGATCCATAAGGTGTTGATGATGAGACTCATAAGGAGCAATCAGATTCTTATACAAAAATTTACAAAAGGTCTGAGGTAATTTCTATCTTGGCGAAGCCTGAGGATAGAGACTGGTTGATGAAAATTGCCTTTAGCAGAAGACTCTTCCATATTCTTGATGCTTCCAGTATGACTTGACGGGTCTGGGTCTGGTATGAGTTTAGATGATCTTTTTACGTTGAAGAATATTTCCAAATCTTGTTTTCTTCTTTGTTTTGTCTCACCAGACTTGTGTTGTATAGAAGCTCCCCCTTTGATTTATAGCCTATGTTTTGTTTTCTGAAACACTTAGATGAACTATAAAATGTTAACAAACTATGACTTTGATTAAATTAGAATACTTAATGTTGGTTATCAATAAATCTTAAGATTTCTTTAAAAGTCTTCTTGGTTCTAACAATCTCCCCCTATTTGTTGATAACAAACATTGAGTTTTTTTAATTTGAGCGAAGTCTTGTGAATTTCAATAAAGCTTCTTAACTAAGCATGAGATTAAAGTTTGAGAAATACTTACAGTGATTGCAATAGAGTATTCTGTTTTTGAGTTATTCCTAACTAATATACTTAGAGAGAATTCTTTTACAGACAAGAAGTTAGAATGATAGAGACAATAAATAATTATAAAGCAATCAGTGAAGCAATTGAAAATATTATAAATATAAGGAAATTTTTAACAAAAAAAACTATCTGAAATTTAAAACAGGTAAAAGGCTTGAAATTTGAAAAGACTTAAAAGACTTAAAAATTTAAAAAGACTTGATCTCAGATTCTTCAGTTTCTTTGCTTCTTCTTTCCTTTTTGATATCAACAAAATAGGATATGAAGGATAAAAACTTTTAGGCCATTGGGGGGGTTAAGGAGAATGGTAAGATAGATCACGACTGATTGGAACTGTTAGAGCTGGAACCGACTTCACCTATCATCCATAAAATATGATTTCACATTCTTCTAGCATCGTCCTCAATGTTATTATCAGACTATAAGAGTCTTGATACTTCTTCGTCAGGGAGTCTTGATGGTTTGGGTTCATCCTATGCAGGTACATATGGTTGAGCCAAATCAGGGACAAGTTCTTTCCCTTTCTTGGATGATTTGATCTTGTCATGAGGGCAAAGCTTGTCTGAAGCAATGAGGATCTTTGTTGAAGGTAGAATGAAAGCAGACTTTTCTCTTCCATTTATGATTTTAGTCAAGGATCTTCCTTGTTGAATATCCATCATAATATCTTTTTGTTCTTTCTTGAGCTTGTAATACATTGTAGCATCAGCGACTGTGTAGAGACTGTCATCATGAAGAATTTACTGTGCAGGCAGAGGTGGAGCAAATTTGAGTGATGGTGAGGCAGATGGCAATTTGATTTCATTTGACTGAAGTCTGGTTTCTGGATGTTGAATGGGCAAAAAGGTGAATGAGGGTGTGCAGGTCTGTACTATTTGATTTGAAGTAGGGGTAACAAATATGATTTCTAGAGGAGGTGGAGTTTGATCATAGAGCATCTGAGATGGATTTTCTAAAGGTGGAGGTAATGGAATGATTTTGGGTTCTGGTGAGGCTGACTTAGAGTCTGAGGAGTCGAATACCAAAGAATTAGCCATAGAGGATCCTTTTGAAATAATTTTTCTTGTAGAGATATACTTCAGCATTCCCCTCGTGATTCTTCCAGATGTTCTGACGAGGACAAAAAGTTTGGTTGACTTCAAAACAGGTGTTGAACGACCAAACTTTGACTTAGAGGAAGGGCCAGACTTTGCAATTCTTAGAGAGGTACCAACAAATACCTTAACCTTTTTCTTGGGAGGGCCAGAATTTTGTTGGTCAAAGTCTGAAGAAAGCTTTTCACTTGATGATTTTGAGTCATCATTCAGAGGTTCTTCAGTAGTTTTTGTTGAGGGGCTTCATCAGAAGTAATTATTTTTGAGAATGTGGGGGCTTTGGTGATCAGGTTTCCATATATTTTTAAATTCCTTGCATTTTGAACCTCAAAGCCATGAAGTTTAAAGATTCTGGATAGAACACCAGGATAAGGGATTTTTTTTTGTTTCTTGGAGACGTAGGAGATCAGGTAGTTCATAATTACATCAGGCAGACTCACCTTTTCTTTATCATCAAAACCATGCAGAACTTGTCCAGCTTAGTCACGATGTCCCTTGCACTTTTTCTCGAAGAAAAAATTTGCCTCACTAACGCATGGAGAAACTTCGCGTTGGGAAGTAAGTCTTTGACTAGAAAGGTTGGAGGAGACTCTAACCCATATAAACACTTGTTTACTTCTTCTTTAGAGATGGTGAAGACAATATATTCTTTGGAAAACGCCAGGCGCATAAGCAATATTATTAGTGGAGTTACAATTTTTTGGCTTTGGAGAGTTCCAAAAATAGTGAAGCCTTCTGATGGTTCAGAGTTAGACTTAGAAGGGGGGTTGGGTAAGTCTTAGACTTTTTTTCGTGGAACCAAAATTAAAAATGAGTAATCAAGCAAGTAATGAATGGAAAGATAAACACACAGTTTATACTGGTTCACTTCCGACTTAGAAGTTACATCCAGTCCCTTCTAACTTGAAGGATTTCCACGATTGTAAAATCTCCTTTACAATAACAGCACCAGACCCGTGCTATAAGTATTCTTAACATTAGCCACTTTTAGGTCAACCCAAGTATTCTTTCAACAAGTCACTCCTGGCTCAACCTAAGTATTCTTTCGAAGCCTCTTCAGGCCAAAGTGTTTCCCACACAAACTAGTTCTGGTAACACGCTAGACTTTTACAAATTGAATAAATGAAAGAAATTTTCAGAACTTAGTGTACAAGTGATAAACAATTTTAGTTTGGCCTCTAAGTTTTTGACACAAGACTAGAGTCTGCTAGAGGCGGAAGAGAAATTAATACAGGTCATTTTCTTATGTGTCTCAATCTCTATCATCTATCTTCAAACTTCCTTGGTATCTATATAGGTTGGAGGATATGATCGTTACTGCTTCTTGTAAGAAGATATAGTCATTGGAAATCCTTTGAAGGTATTTTGCCTTAAGCTTCATTGTTATCAGACCTTGACGATGAGTTAGGCTTAAGAGAGAGAGGTTTGGTTCATTTCTTTAGTAATTTCATGAAAATAGTTTCTCATGCATTTCTATGCATAAACCTTTCGTGAACCAATTCTTGATTGATTGATAAGTTGTTTTCTGAGATGTTTTGATGAAATCTCTGATTATGATCAGAATGTGCAAAGGTAGGTACGCTGACAGTTGTTGCTCATATTGATCTTATTCTTTATGTTCTTTGGTGATAAGCACGTAAATATGATAAGAGAATTACTCCCGAAGCATCACCAAAATAGAATTTATGAATGTTGAATGAGAGTTCTTTGATCAAAGTGCTTCCATCAGACTTATGTTGTTTTACCAGACTTTTACAACACTTATGCTCCCCTTTTGTTTTCATAGCCTAATATTCGTATCCTGAAATTCCCTTAGGTGCATAGAGAATCGTTATAGACATTGTAGACTTTATTCTTTTAGTGAAAATACTTAATG
Organism: Clitoria ternatea; assembly: GCA_037962975.1. NCBI lineage: Eukaryota > Viridiplantae > Streptophyta > Magnoliopsida > Fabales > Fabaceae > Clitoria > Clitoria ternatea. Next base: position 199,942,296 of record CM075671.1, on the reverse strand, counting down.
AATGATATAAACAAATTCAAAAATATATAAGATCTGGGGTCTAGTCCGAAGGGACTTAAAATTTTATTTTCAACCAAACTTTTTTTTCCAACATCTTCTTTGTTGGCAGTAGCGGTGGACCGGAAACTTATCACCAGAGATGGTGAATAGGAATAGATTGTGGAGCAAAAAGGTAACCAGCCTATACCGTTCAGTTCATCCATAACATCTCTTCCTTCATTTTTGTATTGGATTGGAGAAAAGAACCCTGATTCGACAATACCGTTTTAGTGAAGGTAGCCATTTTAGTGTTTGAGAGAAGCTTGAAATTTTTCTGAAAAATAAGGCTCAAGAAATCGAAGTAGGGTTTAATAGATGGGAATAAATGGTAACAGTAAAAGGGTTTATATAGCAGAGAGAAAGAAGTAGAAGCCATAGAGTCTTTCGAAAGTATTTAAAAACAAAAATGATTATAATAATTAAATGGAGAAAGACACATAAGTTTAAATGATTACATTTTTCAAAAACAAACCGTTTCTAATAATAGGGAGTAGCTTTCTAGTATTACGAAATAAATGCTTAAAGCAATCATAAATGTATATGAAAAATAAGTGCAAAGAATTAGTTAATTTTACCAAACATTTAAACGACATATTAGAAGAGTGGTCCAGACTTGTTTTCACCTGCATACAAAAATATATTTCTGATCTGACAATTGTTGTCAGTCTGACACAAGATTAGCTTGAATATACATGAGTTTATTAAACAAATATTTTATGCAAAAATAGTAAAAAGATAATGAATATAATATTTTGAGATCAAAGGGGAGATGATCAAACCTATTTTGTTTTACCTTCCCCTTGCTAGATTTCTAGAAACACCTAGAGTCTGATCTTTCGACGACAGGCCTTAAAGCTTTAATTCTTCCAATTCAAACTTCTGATGTTGAAGACTTGTTGATGTAACTGATTCTGAGCTTCTTCCATCTTCGTGTTTATCCTAGAAAGATTAGATGTGGCTTCTTGAGAGGTTTGGCTATGTTGCTCGATTTGCTTGAACTATTGTAAGATCAAACTGCGGAGAGGCACTAAGAATCTTTTCCTCTACATTGGTTAAAGTGTCCAACCCCTAAGGCCATGCTCTGATACCAATTGATGGTTCGAAGAATAGAATTAGAAGGGGGGTTGAATAAGTCTATTCACTTTTTCAAACTAAAAAGTGATATTTAAACAAAAACATGATTTACTCAACGGAGCAGACTTTTGTGAATCAATAAAGGTACACGAGAGAACAACAGACTCTTGTAAGAGATAGAGAGAGAAATAAGACATAAGAGATTTTATAATGGTTCACTTCCAACTCAAAAGCTATATCCAGTACCTTCAGACTTGAAGGGTTTTTCCACTATGTCAAATGTCTCTTTTACATAATCAGCACAGACTTTGCCCTAGAGTATTATTGAATTTAGCCACTCCTGGCTTAAGCACAGGCCGTGCTTGTGAGTATTTTTTACACCAGTCATTTCTGGCTCACTGAGTATTCTTTTATAACACCCACCCTAGGACAGACCCAAGTATTCTTTCATAAGTCATTCCTGACTTAAACCCAAGTATTCTTTCGAAAGCCTCTTCAGGTCAACAGCGTTTCCCAATAGGTCTACCAAAGTTTTACTTATAAGAAATTGAAAGAATTAATACAATCAAAATAAGCCTTCTGACTTAGCTAAGCTAAGTGATATCCTGATAAATAGGTTTTGAAGAAAGAGATAGGCTTATTCTTGAATATGGCTTAGTACATGTATAAGATAAAAAATAGACCTTAAATGTACTAAGCCTGAAAGCTTGATCAGAAATGATATGCTTACATAAGGTGCTGAGATGAGTAAAGCATATTTCTGACTTGGATTGCTAGTGCTTTTGAAATGGGAATGGATTGCACATAGCGAGCTTTCATTTTGTTCATGGCAATATTCCTTGGTCTTGAATCTTCTTCTTGAGCAGGTTGCCATTACTTCTTTTTTCTTTGGCTTTTATGTGACGACCCTCGTCAATTTAATCATTTTTCGTAATAGATTTTTCGTTTTTAATAAAAATCCACTCGGTCTTAATATAAAATAATATTTACTTTTCTTAAATACTTTCAAAAAAATAAAATCATACTTAAAATAGCAATTTTCGACTGAAACGGGTCCAAAATACATCCGTTAACAAAAGTTATTTAGAAACAGCGAAAGAAAGAAAAACAGTCGGATTTCACTCGGAAATCATTCTCTCACTCGGTCATCTTTCACTCGGGTCAGCTTAACTTCCACTCGGAGAAGGTTTACTCATCCTCATTCAGAAACACTTGGAACTTCACTCGGAAGCACTCTTATCTTTCTTCACTCGGAGTTTCAGCCATAACTCACTCAGAGACACTCTAACCTTTTCACTCGAAATTAAGTCTCTCAGTTATTCATCTCTCAGAAAGGAATAAAGGATGCTCAAATGGTCAACAAATCAATAAGCCCTCGCTCGGATAAGGAATTACTCGGCTAAATTCACCAGGTGATCAACTCTGCTACAATGCAAATTCATTCATAAATTAAACACCGATTCATAACATCACGAATTCATATTCAACATACAGTCAACATCATCAAACACTCGAAAAACTCAATATATATATATATATATATATATATATATATATTACACAATTCATTCCGTTTCACTCGGTGCCTTAGCATCAATCCTCCGCTTGGCGCACCTCCATGGCTCCGACCTCTTCCCTGTCACTGGTTACTAAAAATGTAAACCACAGCAAGGGTGAGTGTTTAGCATCATAATTAATATAGAACAGAATTTAAATAAAATACGAGTATAAACTCCGTCCGATTCCTTTATTCTCAAACTGCACATTTCACTCGGCATTTACTCACAGTCTGCAATACACTCACACTCGGCAATCATAGCAATTAACACTCGGCACTTATTGCATTTCTCACTCGGCAATTATAACCATCACACTCGGCAAATTATGATAGTTCACATTCGTCAGGTACAATAGAATTGCACTCAGCAAATATAACAACTCCTACTCATCAATTCTCACTTTGCAAGTAACTCATTCGGAAATTACAATTTACCACTCGGTAAACATAACAATCACTCGGCAATATATAAAATTACACTTGGCAAATACATCAAATACTCAGCAAATATTTCAAAATCTCATTTGGCAATATGACAATTCTTACTCGGCAATTATTTCACTCAGCAAGTATATCAAATTACACTCAGTAAATATATCAAATTGCACTCAGCAATTATAATAAATCATACTCGGCATTTGTATTAAATTGATACCAATTGCACTTGACAAATATACTCATCATACTCCAATTATAATACTTCACATTCGGCAAGTACTGCACTCGGCAAACATACACGTCTCATTAATAGTTCATCAATTTTCACAACTGACTCACATAAAATCGACGCCTAGTATCCGGATACTAAAGGATCAGTCTTCAGCTGGGAGTCCGACTTGACATCCCGTGAACCCGACTTGGTTCACCGAGTCCTGCTTGACTCCCCCTCAACCACTGGGTCATAGACCTCTGGGTAGCTCAACTGGGTCCTACTTGACCACTGAATCCAGAAACGAGGGTAACATATATCGTCGGTTATCCCATACCACATAATCACATTTCATATCATCATCAATCAACAAATGCAACTACCAGAAACTGGCATGTGCTTACATCAGAGGACGACCGACTTGTGAAGCCCATCCATCACATTATCACTCGGCCGACCTGCTTGTCAAACCCGACTCATTAACAATATCACTCGGGTGACCTGCTTGTCAAACCCGACTTCACATTGCCACAAAACACCAATTGTCACAATATTGAATATTTTTAATTTCAATCGGCTCAAGCCACACACACACACGATCGGAAACCGATCGATGTCCATATACATGCATCCATACTCATTCATATACAATTTATTCAGCATTATCTCAATGATCATAACATTAAATACTTCTCAAGTCACATACACACGATCAGAAACTGATCGGTGTTCACATACATACATGCATACTCATACACTCACAGCTTTCATTCAGCAACAACATTAGATATTTCTTAAGTCACTCACACACACACACGATCCTAAACCGATCGGTGTGTACATTAATACGTACATTCATATACATATTCACACAGTTTTCACTCAGCACCATCTCTTACCCGGTTTAGTCTTTCCAACTACTCGGACAATGTCCAATTCTAATTAATTATAACCCGAACACCCCCCTTACCTCTGTTCCGAGCTTCAACAGTTGTTGGGTGCACCGCTCCACCTCCGTTCCAGCACCAGCTTCCTTAATCGCTCCATCAGTGTTCATTCCTCCACCTACGGTTCTGGAACGTGAAATACGTTACCATCACACCACCATCCACACGATCAAGGGCCATTTTCAGGCTCTCAGCCAAGAGGAGTGGAGATCGGAACAGTACTCCTCCTCACATGGCTATTCGTCCAGAAAAGAAACAAAAGGGGCAAGATAATAAACTCAAACGGTCCAAAGAACTCACCTTAAAATCACTGTTTCGGCTATGCAACTATTTCAAGGTTTGATGAAAAAGGGACCTTCCTTCAAAGCTTACAGCCGATGATGGAGGAAGGAGAAGGAGAAAAGGAACAGGTGAAGAAGAAGAAGAAGGTTCTCGTAGAAGTGAATGATTGAGGGAGAGAAACCTTTATTTAACTCATGGCAACCGGTCACCTACCCAACCGGTCACTTTCAACCGGTTACCTACTCAGCCGGTCATTTCTCCATTTCTTTTACAATTTCTTTAAAGATTTAAATTAAACCTCTCTTCTTCTAATCACACCTTTTATAATTAACCCATAATTCATAAAAATATCAAATAAATTCTTAAAAATAATTTTTAATATTCTCCACTTCTCAAAATTTTCTATAAATTTCCGGGATGTTACATCCACCCCCTCTAAAAAGGGATTTCGTCCCCGAAATCAACATTCCTTACTGAAAAAGATTGGGGTATACTCATCTCATGTCCGATTCCAATTTTCCAAGTGTAGGTTACCCCATTCAATTTCTGCCACTTCACCTTTACCAATGGCACTTCCTTGTTTCTTAGCCGTTTGGTCTGATACTCCTCAATACCGATCAGTGTAACTTCCACCGTCAGGTCTTCCAATTCAAAAGAGTTACTCGGCACAATCATAAAATCACACGGAATATTCACCCGGAGTTGTGACACGTGAAACACTTTGAATATTAGTTAACGAACTGAGAAGATCCAGTCGGTAAGCAACATTACCGATTAAACTTGTGACTCTTCAATATCCGACCTACACCCTTGGTCGGTGAAACCTTCAAGAATACCCAGTCACCCGTTTGAACTCAAGCAGTCTATGCCGACTGTCATAGTAACTTTTCAGTCGGTCTTGGGCCATTTTCATTTTCTCTCGGATCAAGGCAACCTCTTCCTAGCCAAAAAGTGAACACTCTTAGTCAATCGGTCTACAATCACCCAGATTGCATTACACCCGGATTGCTTACGAAGTAACCCGAACACGAAATCCATGGTGTTACTCTCCCACTTCCAACTCGGAATCTCCAATGGTTGGGGCAATCCAGGAGGTCTCTAGTGCTCAATTATACAAGTTATTGCCTTCTACATTTTCGACTACCAGAGCCCTTTCTTACCCAGTAACACCAGAATAAATACTCAAGAACCCTTTTACATGTAACACCACTCGGTCTCGGAATCTCCAAATTCCATCGTTACCTTTGGTTAATCTTATTACCTCGAGAATATCACTCAGATATATCTCTGCCCGAGTCTAAGCTTTTCTTCACTAAAAATTATTCCTCTCAGAAATGCTTCACTCAGAATCGAAGACCATTTCAAAGACGTCCCCGAGCACAAGCCCTCGCCCATTTTTAAGACACCCGAGCACGAATTAAATGAATTCACTACTCTGATATCTACTCTCTTCGGGAACTATTTACTCAGAAACATACTCATTTGAAATCCCTCTTTCTCTGTCCAGAAGTGCTTTTCCTAGAGAAAGGCTCACTCGGTATATCTTAATCAGTACCATTCCACTTGGAAAGTGATGTACTCCACTCGGAGATATCCTACTCGGGAATTCACTATTTAGAAACATCTCGGTCCGAGAAGTACTCATTCGAAATCAGCTTTTCTTCACCCGAAGGTACTTCTCTCAAACATGATTCACTCGGAAATTCTCCACTCAGTGTACCTTAGCAGGAACTCAATTCATCAAATTTTCCTTTTTAGGTCATCTCTTCTCCCAAAATCTCAGTAATTCATACCGATTGCCATATTACAATATTTACTTTTCTATACTCATCATTCGTCGGTTACCAAATCTTAGTTCTATTTGTTCCTCATCTCTAATCATTCACCGACTTCAGAGATACAAATCTTATACTTCTCTTCTCTAAATCTGATCATTCAAAATTGGCTAAAACACATCTGTCTCCTCGACTTCACACGACCTCAACCACTAGTGCAACTACCTGAGGTGATCAGTCTCAAGAGTTCAACACTTCGTAGTTAATCCGAGTGAAAGTCGAGCATACAGTCCAACTATCCACATCACCGATTGACATGCAAGTTGTTTACATCATCATCCATTTACCCATGCCTATTGGCAACTTCATAATGAATTAATGTTAGGAACCCACAGTGGCCAGCCATTATGATTCCCATATAACACTAATATCAGTGCAAAGTCCAAACGACTCGGTAAAACTTCTCTTCATTCTTACTCAACTACTTTTTAATCACTTCGTCCCACGTCCTTCGTTCACTACTTTTCCTTATCATATACACAACAGTCCAATATATATATATACTTCACTCGACCATCACTGACACAACTTGTTCTCTTAATTATTCTGAGTGAATTCTTGTTTCATCAACTATCTCACTGAAAATTATTACTAACCTCCCTTCAACTCTTACCTTCAACTTGTTCGGCATTATTACACCGTCCTCCATCACCTGCTCAGAATTTCTCCCAACGTCCATTAATCAATCGTCATTCTGACCAGGTAAAAATGTATAGGGGATTCATCTTTCCTAAGAATACTCATGTCAGAGTATTCATCCATTTATTTTATTCTATGAAACGTCAAACTCCATTATTCCAACAAACTCATAGCTACCAACTCACTTACTATTCCCCATTTCCTCCTCTCAGAAAATTATTACCCGAGTCCTAAAAGCGTTGGCTCGGTTACCAGGCTACTCGGTTGCTGCCTTTGTGGGCACTCGGCATAAGGTATCCCAGTTGTCCATATTGGAAACATACGATTTGTCCAGCCGGACAGTGTTTCGCAATATGGCTCTCAGCCACAACTATAGCACACTCGGCTACCTGACTGACTACCAGATCAGCTAGTAGAAATCCAACCAGAAGAGAAAGAAGACGTAGCAAAAAACTTACAGCCACGAAAGAACCGACCCATTTTCTTGGAACTGGATCCTCGCGCCTTCACGACATCTTACTTTCCGACTGAAAGGTCCTCTGTAATTGCACTTCCTCGGTTAGCCTATCCTTGTTCACCAGAGTCGGATAATCCCGCATCTCAATCGGCAAATCACACTGTGAAGTCCAATTCACAATCCTGCCTCATACTTGGCACATTTACTACTCTCGGTTCCTTCCAGTGAGAAAGAGTGGTAGAAATCACACAACTCGTCAAACTTAGTAATGTGCTCGGCCATTGACACTCGGCCCTGTTTCAATCTCAAATTCTATTTCCTTTCGAATTCTCTAATTATCCGAGAAGTACTTAACAAGAAACCACTCTCGAAAATTCGTCCACACTAACGACTCACTCGTCGTCTTCATCGGTACCTTAGTCCGAGACCATCATGTCCTAGCCTCGTCCTTTAACCGGTAATTCACAACTGTACTTTCTGCTCCTCCGAGCACTTGAAATACTCAAGAGCTGACTCGGTTTCTCCTATCCAAACATACGCCCTTCCTTTATAAGCAAAGGGATTCCTTTTCAGGAATTTATCAAGAGTGGGACCTGATTCGGTCCTACTCATCAATTGAGAAAATCCCGAGAAGAATAGTCATCTTCTCCACCAAAACTAGTTTTTTCGGCCATAAAATAATTCTATAATGAATAAACACTTCACCATTAATAACCAATACTTTACCAGGGAGTCGAATAATTACCTCACATAAAACACAACGCCACTGGAGTGCCAAGGGAATGATGCCAAGCTACACAAACAACCACAAGTACAATGCAATAAATGCAAAACACAGTCCGGCATAGCATTCACATAATCACTCGGTTCGCCCATCCACTCGGCTCTAGAAAGAACCGCTCTGATACCAATTGTGACGACCCTCGTCAATTTAATCATTTTTCGCAATAGATTTTTTGCTTTTAATAAAAATCCACTCGGTCTTAATATAAAATAATATTTACTTTTCTTAAATACTTTCAAAATAATAAAATCATGCTTAAAATAGCAATTTCTGACTGAAACGGGTCCAAAATACATCTGTTAATAAAAGTTATTTAGAAACAACGAAAGATAGAAAAACAGTCGGATTTCACTCGGAAATCATTCTCTCACTCGGTCATCTTTCACTCGGGTCAGCTTAACTTCCACTCGGAGAACGTTTACTCATCGTCATTAAGAAACACTTGGAACTTCACTCGGAAGCACTCTTATCTTTCTTTACTCAGAGTTTCAGCCATAACTCACTCGGAGACACTCTAACCTTTTCACTCGGAATTGAGTCTCTCGGTTATTCATCTTTCGGAAAGGAATGAAGGATGCTCAAATGGTCAATAAATCAATAAGCCCTCGCTCGGATAAGGAATTACTCAGCTAAATTCACCAGGTGATCAACTCTGCTACAATGCAAATTCATTCATAAATTAAACACCGATTCATAACATCACGAATTCATATTCAACATACAGTCAACATCATCAAACACTTGGAAAACTCAATATATATATATATTACACAATTCATTCCATTTCACTCGGTGCCTTGGCATCAATCCTCCGCTTGGCGCACCTCCATGGCTCCGACCTCTTCCCTGTCACTGGTTACTAAAAATGTAAACCACAGCAAGGGTGATGTTTAGCATCATAATTAATATAGAACGGAATTTAAATAAAATGAGTATAAACTCCGTCCGATTCCTTTATTCTCAAACTGCACATTTCACTCGGCATTTAATCACAGTCTGCAATACACTCACACTCAGCAATCATAGCAATTAACACTCGGCACTTATTGCATTTCTCACTCGGTAATTATAACCATCACAATCGGCAAATTATGACAGTTCACATTCATCAGGTACAATAGAATTGCACTCAGCAAATATAACAACTCCTACTCATCAATTCTCACTCTGTAAGTAACTCATTCGGCAATTACAATTTACCACTCGGTAAACATAACAATCACTCGACAATATATAAAATTACACTCGGAAAACACATCAAATACTCAGCAAATATTTCAAAATCTCATTCGGCAATATGACAATTCTTACTCGGCAATTATTTCACTCAGTAAGTATATCAAATTACACTCAGTAAATATATCAAATTGCACTCAGCAATTATAATAAATCATACTCGGCATTTGTATCAAATTGATACCAATTGCACTCGACAAATATACTCATCATACTCCAATTATAATACTTCACATTCGGCAAGTACTGCACTCGGCAAACATACACGTCTCATTAATAGTTCATCAATTTTCACAACTGACTCACATAAAATCGACGCCTAGTATCCGGATACTAAAGGATCAGTCTTCAGCTGGGAGTCCGACTTGATATCCCGTGAACCCGACTTGGTTCACCGAGTCCTGCTTGACTCCCCCTCAACCACTGGGTCATAGACCTCTGGGTAGCTCAACTGGGTCCTACTTGACCACTGAAGCCAGAAACGAGGGTAACATATACCGCCGGCCATCCCATACCACATAATCACATTTCATATCATCATCAATCAACAAATGCAACTACCAGAAACTGGCATGTGCTCACATCACAGGGCGACCGACTTGTCAAGCCCATCCATCACATTATCACTCGGGCGACCTGCTTGTCAAACCCGACTCATTAACAATATCACTCGGGTGACCTGCTTGTCAAACCCGACTTCACATTGCCACAAAACACCAATTGTCACAGCATTGAATATTTTTAATTTCAATCGGCTCAAGCCACACACACACGATCAGAAACCAATCGGTGTCCACATACATGCATCCATACTCATTCATATACAATTCATTCAGCATTATCTCAATGATCATAACATTAAATACTTCTCAAGTCACATACACACGATCAGAAACTGATCGGTGTTCATATACATACATGCATACTCATACATTCACAGCTTTCATTCAGCAACAACATCAGATATTTCTTAAGTCACTCACACACACACACACGATCCTAAACCGATTGGTGTGTACATTCATACGTACATTCACATACATATTCACACAGTTTTCACTCAGCACCATCTCTTACTCGGTTTAGTCTTTCCAACTACTCAGACAGTGTCCAATTCTAATTAATTATAACCTGAACACCCCCTTACCTCTGTTCCGAGCTTCAACAGTTGCTGGGTGCACCGTTCCACCTCCGTTCCAGCACCAGCTTCCTTAATCGCTCCATCAGTGTTTGTTCCTCCACCTACGGTTCTGGACCGTGAAATACGTTACCATCACACCACCATCCACACGATCAAGGGCCATTTTCAGGCTCTCAGCCAAGAGGAGTGGAGATCAGAACAGTACTCCTCCTCACATGGCTATTCGTCCAGAAAAGAAACAAAAGGGGCAAGATAATAAACTCAAACGGTCCAAAGAACTCACCTTGAAATCACTGTCTCGGCTATGTAACTATTTCAAGGTTTGATGAAAAAGGGACCTTCCTTTAAAGCTTACAGCCGACGATGGAGGAAAGAGAAGGAGAAAAGGAACAGGTGAAGAAGAAGAAGAAGAAGGTTCTCATAGAAGTGAATGATTGAGAGAGAGAAACCTTTATTTAACTCATGGCAACCGGTCACCTGCCCAACCGGTCACTTCCAACCGGTTACCTGCTCAGCCGATCATTTCTCCATTTCTTTTATAATTTCTTTAAAGATTTAAATTAAACCTCTCTTCTTCTAATCACACTTTTTATAATTAACCCATAATTCATAAAATTATCAAATAAATTCCTAAAAACAATTTTTAATATTCTCCACTTCTCAAAATTTTCTATAAATTTCCGAGATGTTACAAGCTCTCTCTCTTTTTCTTTCTTTTATCTCATATTCTCAGTGTTTCTTACTATCCCACTCTTCTTATTTTCTTCACTTTGTTTCCCTCTTGTTCACACTACTGAATGGAGAGGATGAATCCATATATAAGATTTCTTGTTAAGCCTAGAGAGAGAAGATAGTTGTTAAGTGATCATTGAGAGAGGATCCAACCGTTAAGAGGATTGTTGCATAAAGGACAAAAGCTTTCTGGTCAGAGAGAGATGTTCTAAATAAGTAATGTAGGTTATAAAGCTTTGAGACTTGTGTAATCTTAGGTAGAGTAGGAGTAGCATAAGCTTTCACTTAAAAGAAAAGCTTTTGTTCAAAGGTCCTTCGAATGCATGAGGCATATGAAAACTTGATACTTTTATGATGAATTAAGGTTTACCTTGCTTGGTCAATCTTCTAGTAGATTTTCTTTATATCTTGATCCAGACCACTAATATTCTTCGCACCAGATTCATACATGGACGACCTTTGAAAATGATTCAAGGTCTGGTGATCCATAAGGTGCTGATAATTAGACTCATAAGGAGCAATCAGATTCTTGTTGGAAAATTTACAAGAGTTCTAAGGAAGCTTCTATCTTGGCGAAGTATGAGGATAAAGACTAGTTGATGAAAATTGCCTTTAGTAGAAGACTCTTCCACATTCTTGATGCTTGCAGTATGACTTGGCAGTCTGGGTCTAGTACGAGTTCAGATGATCTTTTTACGTTGAAGAATATTCCCAGATATTGTTTTCTTCTTTGTTTTATCTCACCAGACTTGTGTTTTGCAAAAGCTCCCCCTTTGATTTATAGCTCATGTTTTGTTTTCTAAAACACTTAGATAAACTACCAAATGTTAACAAACTATGACTTTGATTAAATTAGAATACTTAATATTAGTTATCAATAAATCTTAAGATTTCTTCAGAAGTCTTCTTGGTTCTAACAAATTTTATTTTAAAAACAAAATTTTCATTTTTTATAATGTTATATTTTTAATAAGTATTTTTTTATTATGGATAACAAATTAAAATTACAAAGAAACATTAAACTAAAAGGTTTCTAACTTTTGTATAATTTTGTTGATATCAAAATTTTGTAAGAGATAAATGTTTGTGTTAGAGTCAAGAAGACTTTTGAAGAAATCTTAGATTTATTGATAACAAACATTAAGTATTCTAATTTAATGAAGTCATGTTTTGTTAACATCTGATGGTCTATCTAAGTGTTTCAGGTTACAAAACATGGGTTATAAAATAAAGGGGGGGGGGGGGTCCTTGCATAACACAAGTCTGGTAAGACGAAACAAAGAAAAGGATGCATCAATGAAGGAAACAAGATCTGGGAACGTTCTTCAAAGTAAAAAGCTCATCTGGATTCGTACCTGACCCAGACCTGTTAAGACACACTACATGCATCAAGTGTGTGGAAGAGTCCTCTTCTCAAAGCAAAACTCTTCATCAACCAGACTCTATTCTTATGCTTCATCAAGCCTAAAACTGCTCTAGACGTCTTGAAATTTCTTCAACAAGAATCTAATTGTTCTTTCTTTTGAATCCCATCATCAACACCTTATGAATCATCAAACCCTGAATTACTTTCATAAGTCCTCCCCGAATGAGAGAAGTCTGGTCCTCAACTGATAGCTCACAAGTTAGCTAACTCCATCAAAGCATGAAGGTGTTTTTCCTCAAAAGAAGGAAAATAATAAAGCAAGGTAGATCAAGATCCCTCTCTCAAATGAGAACTTTCCATCTTGGTGAAACTTACACTATCCTTCTCTGCCTCTATCTGCATAAATATCAAAAGCTCTTTGTCCTATGTTCAGTGTGTAGAACGACTCTCTCTGACCCAAACAGCACATGTTCATTAAGGAAAAATCACTCTGCATTGGATGTATTATTCTTCAACGTTCATCCAATGGATCTCTCTCTCTGTTGTACATCTAGAAGAAAAATCATATAAATTGTAACCCTTCTCTCCATAAAATATAGACAAGAGAGAATATGAGAAGAAGAAAGTAAGAACATGAGAGAAAATAGAGAGAAGAAATAAGAAATGAAAGCCATATGATAAAAAAAGAGTTTGTGAGTAAAAAGATAGAGAGAAAAGAAAATGGTATACTTCAACAAAAGAAGAAATGTTCACACAAAAAATAAAAGAAATGAAATTAGAAAATGCCGTTAGAGAAAAAGAAAGCTCATTATATGCATATCAATCTTATATCTCAAAAGCTATAGTACCCAAATCAGAGACATGCAATCAAATTTATCTCCTCTCAAAGATCATTGTCTTTAACTAAGCTTTCAAACTTAGTATGTATCTCACTTCTCTTACATCATCTACTTATACTAAGTTTTATGTAAAAATAAGTCTCTCTTCATCTGTATAAGTTGGTTGACCAGACTCATCACTTGCACAGCTAAGTCAGAAGGCTTATTAATCTTATTGTTCTAATTCTTTTAATTCTTTATAAGTACAGGTCTGGTAGACCTGTTGGGAAACACCGTTGGCCTAAAGAGGCTTTGGAAAGAATACTTGGGTTTAAGCCAGGAGTGGCTTGTGAAAGAATACTTAGGTTTGCCCTAGGAGTGGATGCTGTAAAAAAATACTCAGTTTGAGTCAGGAGTAGCTAGTGTCAAGAATACTCAAAGGCACGTGAGGTGCTTAAGCCAGGAGTGGTTGGATTCAAGAATACTCTAGGGTACGGTATGTGTTGGTTATGTAAAAGAAACAATTTTACATAGTGGAAAATCCTTCAAGTTTGAAGGTACTGGATGTAGCTTCTGTGTTGGAAGTGAACCAGTATAAATCTCCTTTGTACTTCTTCTTTCCTTATCTCTTACAAGAGTCTGATGCTCTCTCTCATCCATCTTGAATTGCAAAAGTCTGTTCCATTGTACAAAAAAGCTCATTTATTTATACATAGCTTTTTTGGTTTGAAAAAGTGAACAGACTTATTTAAGCCCCTTCCAAGTCTGTTTTCCGAATCATTAGTTTGTTTCATTAAATTTAACAATAAGATATATTAAATACTTTACTATACATTTTGTAAACTAAAAAAATTTATTATAATATATCAAATTTGTTTATTTATAATATAAATTTTTAATTCATACTTTTGGAATGATAAATGATATAAGATAAATTAAAATATTTTAAAAAACTAAAAATTATTAAGTGTTTAGGATTTATGAAGGAGAAGGTCATAAATTTGACATCTCCTTATTGACAAAGTTAATAATTTATTTATTAATTTTGTCTTATTAAAAAATATTTTAAAAAACTATAAGTTATATGAAAAAAATTACAAGTTATGCTTAAACAATTGAGTATGCCATTTTACACTTTTCAACTACTAGAATAACTAATTTTATTAAACACTTTGAATATAATCAGTTAGTTTTTCACCTTTCACCTTTAGTCTTTAAACTTTTCAATTAGTTTTTTAGATTTTAGCTAACTTTTTTATTAATTTTAACAAATATACATTAACTTTTTTTTTCTTTCTAATGTATATCCTAATTATAAGTTAAGAAATAACATGAAAAAGTTAATATGCTTTGTGACCCTTTATTTTGACCCATATTTTGTCTTTGGTCCCTTAGTTTTTTTTATATATAATTTTAGTTTTTATGTTATTTAATATGTTAAAATTGATTCTTAATATATTAAAAATGTTTATTAAAATGTAACATTATTTACATAATTGCTAACTCAACAAATAAATAATATATCATCTATCTCTTATTTAGTCCCTCCAATTTCTTAACCTTTTAATTTCTCAAAATCAACTTTATCTTTTTTTTGCTATGGTTTTTAGAAATAAATGTTAATATAATAAATAATGTAAAGATCAAAACGAATAAAAATAAACTGATGGATCAAAACAATAAAAAAATGGTTGAACCATAATAAAAAAACATATTAAACTCAATAAATTATGTTTATTTTTTAAAAAAATTAGGCAAGACTGGATTAATACTAGAAAATAATTATTTCTTAATTTCCTAACCTGTGATCAATAACGTATTAGAAAAATTATTTTTTTAGCAAGAATTATGATAGACACAATTAAATAGTTTAATGTAAGTTGTTTCTATTTTTATAGTTTTATTTGTTAAAAAAACATTTAGATGAATTGCATCTTAGAGATTTATCAAGATAGGGACATGCCTCAATGATGAATACTTATAGATCACCCATAAAAAATCATCACATTGATAGAATTTGAATATACTATATTATGATTAGAGGTTCAATTATTAATCAACGACTAACCTTTAGGTTTTTCGGTTGGTTAATAATAATAATTGTTCCTTTAAATCGGGAGAGATTCACACTATCCCTTCTCTCCCCCTCTTTTAGGCAAAGATAAAGTATAATCCGAATTCCTTTAATCTTAACAACATAAAGTTATCTCATGTCACCATTTTCTTTTCTTTTTACTCATTATATAAAGGGCTTGAGACCTCCCTTTTGTAATTCAAGTGTCACAAACTTAATTCTCTTAAAAAATTCTCTAAGATTTTCGTGTTTTACATTATAGTTGTGATAAATAACCATGTTTGGATATGTGATTTTGCATTTATTTGTCTTTAACAATGAATTGTATTAAAGGCTAATTTGCGTGTTTTTTTCTTCCAAAATTGCGAAAGCAAAAACAATTTGTGATGTGAACACTAAACCAATTGATCTGACTAAGTCAGATGGACGTGTTTGATTATGCTAATAATATCTCAGCAACTGGACAAAAGCATTATCCCTTTTAATTTATTTTGAAAATTTCTCCTCCCCATTCATTTTTCTTCCTGATTGCGACCGCCATTGGTTTCTTACATTTTACAAAAATAAAAATAAAACATTGCTTTTGCTCATGACTTAGTCTTAACTTCAAAGTTGTACATCACACTTTATTAGCAAGGAAATAGTGCACATAAACATTGTAATCATGAAAAAGAATTTTTAAAGAAAAAAAACTCAAACCAACATTATCAATATTTGGAGTATTCCTACAACATAGAACATAGAACATGCACCTCTTAATTACTCCACACAACAACGGTACATGAAGTATTTCTCCATTTGACGGCCACATTCAGCACACACAACCTTCTGTGGGATGCCACCAGTGCTCCCTGGAAGAATGAGGCGATTGCAATGATGAGGTGTTTTGTTTTTGGTGAGATAGTCATTCATTGCTGCCACAACACCATCAGGTTCAATCCTATCCTTCCACTGATCAAAATCTTGCAAACATTTAAGAGCAGTGTCACCTTTGGCTCTGGCCATTTCATTAGCACCTTTGCAGAATATTGCCCAACCTCTGTCACTTCCATCGAAGCTAAGCACTGTCATCACTTCGCTCATGATCTCGTCGCTCTCAACCGTCTTTCCGTGCTGCAACTTTGAGTACAGCATGCTCTCCAACCTTGTCCAGAAGAACCAAATTGATGTCACGTTGGGCCAAAAGTAGCTAAACTTTCTTGCAGTGAAGGTTTGGATCATTTTCTGCATCCTCTCTTTGGCGTTGCTCTTTCCCACGTATGCCATCTCTAGCCCAAACTTGCCAGCTTTTGCAACACTCAGTGCTATGGTTGTGAACCTCTCAATCCACTCTAGATCTTCACCTCCATACAGGCATATCAGCTTTCCTTCTGCCATCTGCGACATGTACGTGTCCATATATTAACAAGAAAGAAAGAAATGAGATTAGTTTGCTAAAATGTCTCGCTGCTGTCTCGGTTCACTTGATCTTTCAAACAGTAGCATTTGCACATTAATTAAGAAAAATGAATAGCATTTTAGATTTTATAAAAATATGTTGTTTAATTCTCTAATTCATAAGTGTTCAACAGATTAACCTGAGTGTATATATATATATATATATATATATATATATATATATATATATATATTACTATATGTAAAATTGTAAAACAATATATAATTCTAGCTTAATTTCTTAAAGTGAGAATAAAAAATGAACAAATCAAAACCCCTAAAATATATCAAAGATTCGTAAACGAAGTTAGTAGTTATTATGCCATGAATGTCATTTTAGATTATAATGAACCATAATAGTAGTTTTGTAAAGAAAATAAAGACAAAGTTTATGTGCAATTCCTTAGCTGTTTTTGCTGTTGTTTTTTTTTTTTTAATATTGAAGATAAAACTTAAATTCTTTATGGTTAGAGAATAATACTAAAAATACTAGTTGGGGAAATGAACCTAAGTTTGGTATAATGCGGTTTGTGTTTATAATTTTAGAGACTTAATTTGGATATATAAATAAATAATACTATCTTGTTACCCATTCCAAAACTGTGGGATCAATGCCATCAACAAGTAGCTCAAGGCTCCAAATCTCTTGCTTCCACAAGGATTCTTCTTTCTCACGTGTGAAAGGGAAGGCCAAATTTCCCCAAATCCATATCATATGGAGAGCATTAGGGGAGGACAATCTGCCTTGTGGATCAAGAGCCACTATAATAGCTTTCTTTGTGAAATTCCACACTTCTTTAATATACTTGATCACTGATGGCTCAATGATGAATGGATCACGGACACTGTACCATGCCATCAGTGATTGCAAATACTCAAACTTCTGTTGGTTCACTTCATTCCATGTTGCTTTTTCCACAACTGGGATCCATACCATCTCATAGTGAGTCTCACCCCTCAGTCGTGCATCTTTGTACAAATTGTCAAGCACCAGAATCTCTTCTTGTGAGAGGTCAAGATCTGATATGAGCAGTAACACATGTTTCCTCCTTAGTACCTCCAGACTAACCTGTTTGTCAATTAAGTACAATGTTTTAAACCATGCTATGGGATAAGATTTATTTGCTTTAATTAGGACAACATGTTGATAGAATGTCAAAACAAACCTTTGCTTTTGTTGTTCCATCTATAAGGGGAGGAAGATCATCCTTTACATATATCAGTGCTTTGATAATTTTCATGTTGTCTATATGGACTGTCTCGAAAAGACGTATCAGATTATGGAAGGCCTCTACATGCCTCTTGTCATCTGCACCAGATTAACCATGCAATTGTCAAATATGCTTATTATTCAAAGATATAAAATTTTGTTCTCGAATTAAAAACCTTAATTTAATCCTTGATTTTGCCAAAATTCATTCATTTCAATTATTTTCTACCTATTTTGTATTTTCCTAAAAGAAACAATTTGAATGTTATTTATTTAAGTTGGAGACTAAATTGAAATTTTTAACATTTTAGCGTTAAAATATCACATTATCATTTTATTAATGTTTTTAAAACAAGAGTGATTAAGACATCAGTAGATATACCGGTTTAAGTAATCGGTAAAAGCACAACTTCAAATAAGTTGGAGGGTCAATCGTGATTAAATCGATAATAATAAAGAATAAAAATAATGAAACTGGAGATTTCTCAAAGTATAATTTTCAGTATTTCGCTCACCTATATATTGGTAGCAAAGAGCCAGTTGTTGCTTGAGGTGCTCATATATGCTACTGACTTTGTGAGCCAGACTAGATAATTCCCATGCCTCTGAAGTTGATGAAATGGACCTACAATCAACAAATTGGGGGTCATTACTTTAACAAGAAAAAAGGTTTAAGTGATCAAAGGAAGCTATGCTATCTTACTCGTTTCTTATGCCTACAAGACTAGCAATTTGTGAGGCACAAGCCACAATACTTCTGATGACCCAATAGGCAGCAATAGGAATGTGAGCACTGGCAACAGACATAGGAGCTGTGTCTTCAGAAATATATTCAGATGGTAGCCCCTTGAATTCAACAATGCACATTGTGACATCCAATGCTGCCTTCATGAGCCTAATGAGTGCCTCAAACTGGGGTTTCAATGATACAGAATTCTCTGCCATGTCTGGCAGTTGCTTGAGGAGAGCCACAGACTTGGCAAGTGTGTTTTCAGCACTCAACTGAGCAACAAGCCAAAACTCTCCAAAAATAACAGCAAAAGCTGCTAAGGTTAACACAACTTTCGCATGCCATGCATAGCTAGACAGATAACTCAGTAACACCATTGTTGATGCATGTGCATCTCCACCTCCAGAGCACTTGCATGATAGCTGCCAATATAGTTAATTAGGAACTTCTCTTTAATAACTTCAACATACTCAAAAATCAAAATCATTTGTGGGGTAATACAGCATAGTTTGTGTGTCACATTGATGTAAGGTGTCGAGGTTTAGATAAAAGTAACAGACATAATAGGAAATGCAATGAAAAGTGAGAGATAAAAAGATGGTTGGGAATGGTATAAAAATTATTGGTGAAAAAACAAGGTTGATATAAGAATTCCGTCAGAATGTAAGATAAGTATATTCTATGCAGTAGTATTAAATAAGGACAGGAATATCTCTTTGGACATCGACACATTTGATATTATTAAAGGAAACACAATTTATCCTAGAAAATAGTAGTGACTAATACATACTTTTATAAAAGTTAAGATTTTCAAATGATAACAACCTCGCATGAAATTTTGTTTATGATAAAAGCCAGCGAGTCAAGCATGTCAAATTCAGCCAGAGCAGCAGTCATCTCCAATGCATCTTGATCTCGTCTTACCTGTCAAATCAAAATGGATCATCACAACGTAGAAACAAACACTAAAAAAATAACTAATTAAACAAATGAATGTATAACTAACTAGTTAATGAACATTCAACACGCGCGTGCAAAGAAAGAGGCAGCGTAAGAGTTAATTTTGGTGCTGTTATTCAATTAAAACTGAAGTTTCACTTGGTGATTCATGTGTTGCCAATACTTCAAGAACTGCATTTTTGTCCTTACATACAAACATGATGACACAAATAATGTCTTACATCATAACCCTCAACAGTGCGTGCAATGAATTGAATCAGAATTTCATCGACAACTTGGAGAATGGGTTTGACATCAATTTCACGACCATCAGGGGCATGTGTGGCCTGAACTTGCTTCATCATGGCACTGTCATCAGAAGTGGAGAACATGCGACGCTCCTTCCTTGGCTGCATCTTACTAGGTTGCCGAGGGATGATGCTCATGTTTAATTTGTTGCTACTAAAATGTTTGATTTGGTTACGTGCTTGTACTCATACATACATACATATATACAACGTGAAGATGGGGTGGAATAATTAAAGCCTTACTGAACAAGTACCTTGCTTGCAGCAGGGTATAAAACAAAAGCTAAAGCGATTAAATTATTTAGGATAAGATTGGAACATATATCACTTTTAGCTGTGGTGGCCCCTCCCCTGTGATTTACATCACACGCATTGTGCCATAGACACATAAAGTGACTGCAATTCCTTTTACTTTTCTAATTCATACCACGTTGGCAAATAACATTGGTTTAAGCTAAGACAGAGAGAGAAAAAGTGACATCAGATATGCCAAGTCACTACCCTTACCTAAGTTGTTTTGATTAACGGTAAATTGAAAATGTAATTAAGATTTGAACCCGTGTTCCAATATATAGTATCTATGTTCACCCCAACAAATAAACGGTAAACATAATCAGTTAAAAGTACATCATCACTTTAAAAGGGTTAAGTGATTGTTTTTATAGAAGACGCATGAGTTTTACATGTAAATGTCTTAAAAAACTCATGAAAATGTTAATTATTCATTCTAAGATATAATTATTCTACCTTTGTTTCAAAACAAGTGACTAAAATTAGCAGGACTAAGGAGAATTGGAAATAGTATTTCTTTTTTTTTCTGAAAATGGCGCTAAATTACAGAATATGATGAAAATTTTGGGCAACACATTAATTCAATCAGGTTTATAAATCTATGGGATTTTAATTCTGCCTCTTATAAAAAAAATATAAAAATAATTTATAATACACATGTTATACTTCAAATTCAAATCATCAATTAACTAACGTGATATTTATATTTGGTGAATTAACAACTCTATTAATTTAATTGATTTACGGTTTAAGCACTAAATTTAATATTTTAAATAATATAAATAATGAAATCTATGAAAAAAAAACTGAAGGACGAAAAAAAAACAAGTTAAAATACCAGGACAAAAAATATATTTGACTCAACAGTTTTATATATTCTACAACTACATATAAATCAAAATTAAATATATAATCAAAATAGTTGGATGAGAATAGGTGATGATATTATTGATATAAATCTTACATTAATTAGTATAAAAGAAATATTTAACGATTAATGTATCTAAAAATTAGTAGTACTATGTTTCTTATGATACATATATATATATATATATATATATATATATATATATATATATATATATGTGTGTAAAATAAATGAGAGTTTTACAAAATTTCATTACATTTAAATTTGCATATGAAGCTATCCCTTTTTTCCTGCTTTTTACTATTTTTTAAAATTCTTCTTTTGATTGTTTAATTAACAAAGATTGTCTTTTGAAAAAGGATATTAAGATGATCTTATTATCAATAAGAGTCTTCTTATTAACTAATTATCACGTTTAAATTTAAATAAGAATTAATTTATTTTTAATTCCTTTTCTTATGTAACTAGCAAATTCAAATCCATTGTATATAATATTTTCAAATTTAAAATTAATTAAAATTTAAAAATATATATTATATTTAATGTCCTTAGTTACTGTACTTATAAATTACAATTTTTAACAATCTACAACTAATATATATATATATATATATATAATTAACTACATTAATTATTATTTGATATTTTGTAACCATTAAAAAATTCAAAATTCCCATAAAACAAAACCAAAAATTTAAATATATAGTAAGATTATAAATTATTGTTTTAAAAATCAAGGAATCACATATATAGTAAGATTAACTACGCAATGCATAAATATTATAATTATTTAATTCAACCTATTGTATTGAATATTTTAAAATTTGAAACTAATTAAAAATTTAATAAAATAAAAAAATATATTATATTTGATCTCCTTAATTACTGTAATTACAAATTGTAGTTTTATCAATAATCAATATATATAAAAATAGTTATATTAATTATATTAATTAATTATTTAATATTCTATAATCATTAAAAATTAGAAATTCACATAAAATAAAATTAAAAAATTAACTATATATTATACTTAATATCCTTTATTATAATTAAAAATTAGATTTTTAAGAATCAAGAGTCACCTATGTAGTATAATTAACCATGCAATGCATTAGATATTATAAATATTGAATTCAAATATATTATATTGGGTAAAACTCCTTTTTAACTCTTTTAAAGTTTAGGTTTTAGAAAACAGCCCATTTAGAAAAAAACCTATGATTTTAGCCCTTATAAAGTTTTAGGGTTTGAGTAGTTGACACGGGGCAATTTTTAAAAAATAAAAAATCCACATCATCAGTTCTAATAATATTTTTTAAAAAAAATTTTTTTTCCTCTTCCCTCTTCCTCTCATCATTTCCCTCACTTTGTCTCTCCTCAAATCCACATTTTGTCTCGCCATTTCCCTCTTCCTCTCATCATTTCCCACACTCTCTGATATTAACCAGAAGCAGAAAAAATAGCCTCTTTCTCTTTAGAGAAGGAAAAGGCTACACAACTATCTTTTTTTCTCTTCCTTCTCTCTCTCTTTCTATTTTCTATTTCACTTGTGAAAACCTAACACAGAACAGAACCTTTCTCTTTAAGTCACAACCTAAACAGAGTAACTGTGCAAACTTGAACAGATTCTTACAACCTATACAAAACAAAACTGAACCATGGATCAAACTTTCATAATAACACTTGTACACAAATAAACAAAATGTAACAAAAAATCTAAAAAATAAGAACTTTTATTCCATTTTACATTGATTTTGGTTAAGAATTTACAAGGCGATTCATATCCTCAAAGGGTATCAGGATCTAACCTCACAGTCAAGAAGATGGAAGATGTTGAGAGATCTAATGTAAAAAGTATGACCTTGCTCTGTTTTCGCGGCAGTAAATAACATTAAACTAGTGGTGTGTTGCCACATTTTCTAAGGAATTTAACATAGCAGAATGAGAGCAAGACTTGTGACAATAAATCTAATTGTATTTGCATCAACTTGCACCATAAAATGACCAAAACATTGTTTATAAACAATGAAATGCTACAAATCCCATTTCTCAGCCTGATAACAAAAGTAAAATTAATTATCTTAACACACTAACAAACAACTTCAAATATGGCTTACCATTCTCCGATCAAGTATAACATCCCGAATTTTATAAAAATAATTAAAAATGAAGAATAAATAATAAATAATTATATATAAGTTGATTTATGTCCCAAAAATTTGGAAATAATTAAATTGGAATTTATTATGGATATTTATAATTTATTGAGATTTAAGGAGACAAAATTATACCCGATTAAAATATGGGTGTCGGATCAAGTATCTCCGATTGAGATGCCATTGGTCAGGACTGTTAAGAATATTATGGGGAGTCCGAATATATATTCGAAATAATTTTTGGATTAAAGTATTGAGCCCGAACTGAGATCCTGTATGTTGTAAAACGGTAAAATTTTAATGAAAGGGGTTAGAAATAAAACACTAAACTCCCTTTTCCCTCCTCCTCATTCACGTTACTTCTCCTTCTCCTTCTATATTCTATTCTTCTTCTTCTTCTTCTTCTTCTTCTTCTTCTTCTTCTTCTTCTTCTTCTTCTTCTTCTTCTTCTTCTTCTTCTTACCCGATTAAAATATGGGTGTCGGATCAAGTATCTCCGATTGAGATGCCATTGGTCAGGACTGTTAAGAATATTATGGGGAGTCCGAATATATATTCGAAATAATTTTTGGATTAAAGTATTGAGCCCGAACTGAGATCCTGTATGTTGTAAAATGGTAAAATTTTAATGAAAGGGGTTAGAAATAAAACACTAAACTCCCTTTTCCCTCCTCCTCATTCACGTTACTTCTCCTTCTCCTTCTATATTCTATTATTCTTCTTCTTCTTCTTCTTCTTCTTCTTCTTCTTCTTCTTCTTCTTCTTCTTCTTCTTCTTCTTCTTCTTCTTCTTCTTCTTCTTCTTCTTCTTCTTCTTCTCCTTCTATATTCTATTCTTCTTCTTCTTCTTCTTCTTCTTCTTCTTCTTCTTCTTCTTCTTCTTCTTCTTCTTCTTCTTCTTCTTCTTCTTCTTCTTCTTCTTCTTCTTCTTCTTCTTCTTCTTCTTCTTCTTCTTCTTCTTCTTCTTCTTCTTCTTCTTCTTCTTCTTCTTCTTCTTCTTCTTCTTCTTCTTCTTCTTCTTCTTCTTCTTCTTCTTCTTCTTCTTCTTCTTCTTCTTCTTCTTCTTCTTCTTCTTCTTCTTCTTCTTCTTCTTCTTCTTCTTCTTCTTCTTCTTCTTCTTCTTCTTCTTCTTCTTCTTCTTCTTCTTCTTCTTCTTCTTCTTATTCTTCTTCTTCTTCTTCTTCTTCTTCTTCTTCTTCTTCTTCTTCTTCTTCTTCTTCTTCTTCTTCTTCTTCTTCTTCTTCTTCTTCTTCTCCTTCTTCCATTCTCCAAAACCAAGTGTGGTGTGCCCTTCCTCTTTCTTCTATTTTTGTTTGCTTTAAGCTTGGAGGAAATAACAATGGTGGTTTGAAGCTCTCCTCTCTCTCCTTGGAATTTCGTGCTCCCTCTCCCTCTCTTGGCTCCCACTTTCTTTTCTTGGTTTGAGGTAAGGTTCTCACCATTTCTAATGAGCTTATGCCCTAGGTTTTGGGTAATGATTGTTGGGAGAGAATTCAATGTATATGGGTGTGTTAATAGAAGTCATTTTGATACAAAGCCCTAATGCGGTGTATGATAAATGTATGGTTTTATGAGGGTGTATGTGGGTACACGAAATTAGTGATGGAAGATGATGGATGATGATGATTATTTGTGGTGATGGTTAGGTTTTAATGGAACCCTAACTCTAGGAATTTGGGGAAAAACAAGTGATAGTGTTGTGAGAAATTATTTCGAGTGTAAAAGTTGTGAAATAAAGAGAATTATGATGATGACTCTAAGTTGTTAAGTGTGTTAAAGTTGTGATCTTGTTATGAGGAGCTTGAACAATGAGAATATGAGAAATGATGGATTAATGAAATAGAATTGTAGTGATGAGGTCTTAGACCATGTTGTGTGCCATTGAATTTATTGATGGATGATGATTGATAGGGGCTAAGATGGCTCATAATGAACTCTTAGTGACAATAATGGCATTTGAATGATTGAGGTAATGTGGAATGCATTTTAGATTAGGGATGAAAGAGATCTTGTTGTTGTTGGGTATAGTTGGTCCTTTAAGATCTAGAGAATCTTGGTTTTGGGAATGGAATTCCTGAAGCCTAACACAATGGTATGAATTGGTGTTTTAGCAAGTCTAAGACTTGATATTGGGCTTTATGATAAGCTAGCAAATGTTTAGAATTGTGAGGAATGCCTTGAGATGGCTTATTAATTGTATGAACGCATATGTATGTTGTGTAGATTGTATTCCGGGTAATGCAGCGGAGCATTCAGAGCATTGGAATCGCGGTTCTTCCCTCAGGTAGGAGAGGAGTTTACATTCAAATTGCATGAGTTATATAATTGATGATTATTGTATATCATGATACTCATGCTTGCCTTGCCATGTTTATAGTGAAATGATGTGAATGGCAAATTTTTGGCTATTGGTGATAATATATGTGTATATAAGTTGATGAATGTTATGCTCGGTAATGATGGATTCTTGAGAATGATATATATATGTATATATGAATTGATGATGAATGTTTAGTGCCCTTTAATGGGAGTAATGCACCGTTGATGAATAACCCATGAGGGGTTGAAATATGCATACACCATGTGAATTTAGAATTCCATATAATTTTGATGAATAAATATGGGAAAAGTGAGGCTAAGGCCAATAGATGACATTAATGTTTATGTTGATAGGGAAATTACTCAAAATGTGAAACTAGGTGTTGACATTAATGCATAATTGAGGAATTAATAGAGCCAAATAGAGTTTTATAAGGATTGAACAGTATGGGATAGTTCTAATAGCTTCTATGTATAGTTTATGACTTGTAGGAATTGTAATGGGCCAATTCTAATGAAAATAGGCCCTTGAGTTGCACAAAAGTGCCTCAAAATGAGTAAAATGAATTTATGCACATAAGTCACTTATTTTAAAGGATTTTTGAGTGAGGCTGGTGGCCACGCATCACAAATGGTGTAATTTAGTTGGTGTCAAAATTTGGTAGCATTTGGAGTTGATATGAAAAAAGTTAGAGGGGTTGGAAGTCCAAAATTATGCATTTTTTGCATAATTTCTGCATTCTGATAGGCCATAATCGATTAGATTATCAGTCTAATCGATTACGAGGATTCTGTTCCTATATTAATCGATTGGCTTAATCGATTACAAACCTATACGCAGCCCAGTAATCGATTGTGTTCGAGGGTGGAATCGATTAGAGACCAAACAGAATCAATGTAATTGATTGTGTTCAAGGGTGAAATCGACTATGTACTAAAACATAGACAAGGTAATTGATTACCCTAGTCTCGTAATCGATTATGCATAACACCTAATACATTATACCACCTACAGAAGCAGTGTAATCGATTAGCTCCTACCCCGTAATCGATTATCACTAGCTGAATTGATTAAATCGGCTTAGGATTTGCATTTTTACTTCTTTTGAGTACTTATCTTGTACTTCTTGGACTTTTAGGCCTACTTGACAATTACATAGGGTATTCTGAAACCTTCTTCCAATCCCATGCATACTTTTGGAATAATTGCGAGTGAATTCACTAGGGGTATATGTGTGGTTTGTCTTAGTGGTGATTGGGGAATGGCTTAAGGCCTTGGCAAGGTATGTGTATGCCTATGCTATGTTATGAAAACATGTATGCTTCCCCTCTATTGATATATTATGAATCTTGATGAAAAGTAAATGATGTGATTGTATGACACACCTTGATTGACGATGGAACTAATAAGGGGACAATTGAATGGCAATGAGTTATTATAACTCAATGAATTTTGAAAAAGTGTCAACGGTGATTATTATTATTGTTATGCCATTGTGTTTGATGCAAGTGAAATCTTGTATATGTAACTTGAATTGTATTGGCTAGCATGTGATGTTATGAACTTGAAACGTATTTGTTAACATGCCATGTTGAACTCCATGCATGGATTAATGTGAGAATGATATTGTGGCTATTGAGATGTCAAGTATATGAATGATATGCCTTAAGGGGCTTTGTAAATGATTGTATGTTTTTGATTAAAAATGTCAAATTAAAATATATCCCTATGTGAGAGGGTGAGATATCCTTGCGAGGTTGATGGGCATATGCATTATTGCATTTTGCATTCATGGCATGGCATAACATTGAAATGTGGTTGCGATCACAATGATGAAATATCCTGTAGGATTCTATGAAGGGAGTACCCCTTACAAGGCGGGAAACCAACTTGATGATGATATGATATTGAGTCGGAGGTTACGATCACCTAGTTGTTGAAATGAAAAAGGGCTTGCGAGTTCCTATGATGCCCGTGGTTACGATCACGAGGTGGGAGTACCCCTTGCAAGGTGGGAAACCAATATGAATTATTGAACGTGGTTGCGATCATGAGAAAGCACCTTGCGAAGCTGCTAGAAGGAGTACCTCTTGTGAGGCGGGAAACCCATGTGAATGAATGATGTGGTGATTGCGATCACCTGATGAAATGAAATCGGATCCGTGCATATGCATTATCAAACAGTTGACATATGCATTAGCCATAGGTGCATGACATTTGAGATGGGATAACCACGAGAGATGAGAAACCCCTTGCGGGGAGGAATTGAGTAAAGATTTAATGAATTGATGATGATAACTTGTGAATGCACTTGTTGATAAGTGGCAATGTGATTGTGTATGTGCTTGTGTTTGCTTATGTTGTGAACTGCGTTTCATGAGGCTTGTATGCCTATTATATCAATGTGATGATAATTGAATGATGAATTGATGATTTTATAGAAAAGCACACATGATAAATGAATGCATGTACACATAATCATAATGTATTTATATTCGTCATTTTGAATGTATAACTCACTCTCCCATGTGGTCTCATTTTTATTATTGTGATGCAGGTTGCCATGGGATGAGTTTGGATTTTAAATTAAAGTTTCAAGAAGGTAAATAGTGGTAGTGGAGGTGCCTTGTCGGTATCATTTGTGAATTTTAATGTAATGAATAAATTGTATATGATGATATCGATGATTTGGTGATTTTGGTCATGTATAAGATAATCGTGAATGCATAAATGGTGAACCTATGTATTAGTACATAAGTGATGATTTGATGAGTACTTGAGGAATTGAACTTGAATAATATACATTAATGATGGGAGTGTTTGGATTAATGCCAATAGGTGAATGAGCAGGTCAATTATGAGATATGGGAAGTGGTGATAGTTGGGGCATGACCCCGAATGTATATGTATATTTATATTATATCTTAGGCAATGCATGTGTCTATTGTAAGTGCGTGAATGAGTTATAATAATAGGTTTATGTTAGGTGTTTGCATGCTTTGCCGAGCCTTTTCTCATATCATCATATATGGGACTAGGCGTATGCCCGGTGTACACATTCTTCTTCCATTGTAAACTCTACTATTTTTGTATACCGTTATGGGCGAATTAGTTATCGATCCAGTCATATGTTGATAAATCTCACTCTTCAGTTTTCTGTGGTTCGGGTCTTGATGTAGTCGAGGTGGTGTTTAGAAACTATTTCGAATGCGAAAAACTTACTCGCATTTTTATTAATTATTATCTTGATTATATCGGGATCCGAGTCTGGAAACTGAGGGTGTGACATCAAGCATGCAACATCCATTAGCATAAAACAGAGTTGGGAATGTATCAAACCCTTTTGACAAGCATAAATTCAAAATAAGTTTTTGTTCCAAAAAAGTCTGGTAAAAAATATATGTTTCAAGTCCTGTTAGACCAAACCCTAGATTTTATAATCCCTGAATTTGTTTATACCGCTCATCAAACATTTTTGCTAAAAGAATAAAGTCTAAACTATTCATAACTTTCTCGTTTAGTTTAAAAGAAATTTCAGAATATGAAGATCAAGTTGTAAAGACAAAGAGGGAGCATATATTTTAAAAGTCTGGTAGAATAACAAAAATCTGATTGAAGCATCTTGAATAAAGAACTCCTCGTCAATGTTCGAAAAATCTATTTTGGTGATGCTTCGGGAAAAATGATCATACCATATTTGCATGCTTATCATCAAAGAACAAAAAGAACAAGATCAACATGAGTAGCAGCTGTCAACGTACCTACTTCTGTGAACTCTGGTCATAAGTCAGAAAACTCATCAGGACATCTCTGAAAGCAACTTCTTGCTTAATCAAGGATAAGTTCATGAAAGGTTTTGTGTATGGAAATGCAAGATAAACTATTCTTGTGAAATTATAGAAATATGATTCAAACCTCTCTTAAGCTAGAAATCAACTCAAGGTCTGATCTCAAGAAGCCTATGACAAAATACCTTCAAAGGATTTCTAACTCTATATCTTCTTTCAAGATGTAATAACGTATATATCTTTCAAGTCACTATAAATATCAAGGAAGTTTGAACATTCAAGATATAGAGAAATATGTAAGAAGAAAGCTCCTCAAGTCATCATTCAATCTTAGGTCACATTCTTGTAAAAAGACAAAGACCCTCACTACGCTTTAGCTCTGCTTCCAGCAGACTCAGGTCTTGTGTCAAAGATACTTAATGTTCGGTCTCAAAATTTGTCTATCATTTTTGTACACTAAGTTCCTAGAACATTTTCATTCTTACTATTTGTATAAGTCTGGTAAGTTACTAGGACTAGTTTGTGTGTTGGGAAACACTTTAGCCTGAAGAGGCTTTCGAAAGAATACTTGGGTTAAGCTAGGAGTGGTTTGTTAAAAGAATACTTGGGTTGAGCCAGAAATGGCTTGTTGAAAGAATACTTGGAGCACGAGTATGGTGCTGATATTGTAAAGGAAATTTTACACTAGTGGAAATCCTTCAAGTTGGAAGGGACTGGACGTAGCTTCTGTGTTGGAAGTGAACCAATATAAACTCTGTGTGTTTATTTTCTCCTTCTCTTTATCATTTGATTACTTGTATTTGTTTTTAGTTCAAAATTTACTCAAAAAGAATCTAAGACTTATTCACCCCCTTTCTAAGTCTGACTCTGAACCATCAGTTTCATTCCCTTCTGGCAAGCTGATGACTCAGCCAGGGATAAATCCCTTGTAAACTTTGTGTATGCTCAAAGTAGAATGATCCACCAAAAACCGGAGTCAACAGGAGCAACTCTTCTAATTGCGCTTTCACTAAAATCTGCTATAAGAGTATCTATTTTCCTAATAGGATCATGAAGGACCTTGAAACTAGCTGGCATTACATATTCACCTAACTTAAATCAATCTACTCTTTTTTCCCACCCCTGAAGATCCAAGAAGATGGAAGCCGCTTCGCCAAGGTTCCCAGATCGACCCCTTAAAATACCCTCACTTTGTCTCTTGATCTCGCCAAGGCCGCATAGCTCCACTCTGAGATCTTAAGCCTCTGCGGCGAATACGACCTTACCAGCGTCAACATTGTCAACGAGGAGCTCAATTGGGTGAGGGAAACAAAGGATTGGTTGAGGAACGAGGCGATGAAGATTCTGGAACATGAAATGGAAAGGTTGAATCATGTTGAGTTTGGTACTGGATTGTTGATGTTCTATAGCCTTGGTGAAGCAGATTTGGTCCTAGTGGAATTAAGGGAAATGGAACGCCTCAGATTGGAGGAGGGGCTAAGGGTCATGAAGTTTTGTGGCTGAGGTTATGGAACTTGGGGAAGTGAGGGTTAAGGAAGATTGGATTTAGAGAGACAAAGTGAGGGAAATGATGAAAGGAAGAGGGAAGAGGAAAAAAATAATTTTTTAAGAATATTATTAGAAATGATGATGTGGATTTTTTATTTTTTTAAAAATTACCATGTGTAAACTACGTGGCACTAATGAGGTGGCACGGACGCTGTGTATCTTAGTGTTTCTAACCATCCATTCATTTTTTTTTAAATTCCCCTCCCCCTTTTTTCTTTTATTTATGTTGATATATATTATGATAATTCATACAAATGATAACAAAAATTGTAAAAAGGTTGGTCTTTTACGCCCGCTTCAAGACAGGTTGACTAATCAACCAACCTTGGGGTGCCGCCTTTTCTACATTTTCTTCATCGAATAGCGCCCTACCTTACTTACCACTTTACTAGTAAGGGAAAAGCCCTTTACTAATAACTTAAAAGAAAGGGCTTTTTTCGTTCGTCAAGCTTTAGCTACCTCATCAGTTAACAGCCAAGGCTAAAGTTTTCCTTAAATTTGAAAACCCTAAAACTTTATAAGGGCCAAAATCATAGGGTTTTTTTAAAGGGGTTGTTTCCTAAACCCTAAACTTTAAGAGGGCTAAAAAGGATTTTTAACTTTTAAACTATTTAAAAAATAAAATAAAATTGAAATATATATATATATATATATATACATATATATATATATATATATATATTTATGATGGTTCAAAGTCAGACTTAGAGGAGGTTGAATAAGTCATAGACTCTTATGAACACTTTTTGCAGAATATGAAACTTCAAAATTCAAGCAATCAAACTTTTGTAACAGACTTGTTAAAAGCAAGGAAAGGGAAAATAAACACAAGGAATTTATACTGGTTCACTTCCAAAGTAGAAACTACGTCCGCTGCCTTTAAACTAGAAGGATTTTCACTATTGTAAAACTCCTTTTGCAATCTCAGCATCAGACCATGCCATAAGTATTCTTGACTCCAACCACTTCTAGCTTAAATACCTAAGTATTCTTTCAAAAAGCCACTCCTAGCTTAAATACCCAAGTATTCTTTCAACAAGCCACTCCTAGCTCAAACCCAAGTATTTTTTTAAAAGCCTCTTCAGGTCAAACTGTTTCACATAGAAACTAAAGGCTGACAACACACCAGACTATTACACAAATACATATTTGAGAGATAAATTGTTTGGTGTTTCTAAGAACTTAGTGTATGAAAAGATACAAGTGATAAATAGATACACTAAGTAAGAAAGCAAAAAGATCAAGGTATGTTAGATGCAGAAAAACAAAGAAGGCCTTTGCTTAAGAACTAAAAGAGAAGGGAGCTTTGTGAGGATAGTCAAAGTATATTGAGGATTAAGATATCAATTTTCATTAGAGCAGAGATTATATTGTAATAGTTCTCAATCAAAGCATCAGATATTATAATCAAATTAGAGAAAGTGTTAGAGCACTTAGGATTTCATCAAAACATCAAGATTTCATATAACATCAGAGAATTTATCCAAATAAATCTTTAAGTTTTAATCAAAATATTGATGCTTAAAATCAGACTAGATTGATTTATCAGAGTAAATCAAGCTAGAGCCTAAATTAGACTTTTGATGATACAAACAAGCTTTGTAAGAATCAAAGCATGAATCAATAGCGAGTAAACTAGAGCATATTTATCTAAAAATATATCAACTATTAGACTTATCATATTATGGATCAGAGCAAACATATCAAAGCAAAACAGATTTGTATTCATTCTAAAAGGTTCAAAGACCATTACATAAAACATTACTCATAGTGTTGGTGTATACACTATGAGCTTTTATGCTTTTTCATTTGTATCATTTTTCTGCTTATCAATAAAATAAGTATTTCAGTTTAAATTTTTTTTAAAACGTATTTATCCCTGGAGTAATAGGTCATATAAAAGTTATTCTTAAAATGTCCCTAGTCAAGTATTTACGTCGGGACATGTAAATATATTGAGACTAGTGTGTGAGTGTACTGATGACCTGATCTCACAGATCATAGATATAAATGATATCAAGTCTTCACATAGGTACACATTAAAAGTAATGATGTACTGGACTGACCCACTATGAGAACGTTGCATGGATCGTTACATGAATGTCATAAACGATTCTCAATGTGATAATGGTATATTTAGTCCTTTGACTTGAAGTCACTATGATTCCTACATGAGGAGTTTGTTGTTTTAATACAATCAAACGTCTTCTATAATAAGAGTACTATAAAGGTTGTGATTAGGTAATGAACAAATTATGTAGAGGGGTGTGAGTGATGTAGATGGGATTTGTCTCTCCTATGTGATAGGAGTGATATCTATAGGCCACTTGATGGAGTGAGACTAAGGAAATGCATGGCCATGCTAGAAAGAATAAATATTAGATATTTATTCGGATCAAGTCTACTCCGGTATCAAGTAAAATAAATTGGACCGTACAAGGATGACGGGACCATGCCTTGGGCCCAATTAGGATATCATGACAAAAGGAACAAACATATAAGATAATTATCACTTATAGGTTATGTTGATATTAAATAATATTCGGACATAATGATGCATTGCTAGATGCCGCTCTTATTTTATATTAGTAATAAAATAATTTATATTAATATGACCGAGTATTTTACCTATAGGGTCACAAACATAGAGTAAGCCCATCAGAAAATGTTTTGTTTTATTTTAGTTGGACTAAAATAAAGCTATTGGGCCTAACTCATTCAGAATAAGTAAGGAGCTCACTCTTTAGAGAGAACAAATTAGGTCAAACCTAAGTCTATAAATAGAACATAATATGTTCATAGGCCATTCACCCAAAAGAGACACAAATATGTAAAAGTTGCAAGAGCTACACGCCGTCAAACTAGCAATTGACAGGTGTAGAGATTCTAGTGGGAGTACTCGTGTGGACTCCTAAAGGGCGAGGCTGAAACTGCTTCGATTTTTTTCTACAAGAGGTAATCCTAAAACGTAAATTTTTTTTTAGTCTTATGCTTTGAAACACGACACTTTGCAAATCCTATGGGAATCCTTATTTTTCCTGCTGCGAATACCAAGAGGGATTCCCTAACACATAGGACTCGATCACTACCAATGAAACTCCCTCTAAGACTAAACCCATAAAAAGATTGTACTCCATTCCCCCTTTTGATATTAACAAAGAGAACAGATATCACAAAGGTGGCAAAGTTAGACATTGGTTGAACAACTAATGATAAGAGCAGACATTGTGCTTGAAAACTATACCATGACACTCCCAAAAGATCTGAGCATAGAAGAGTTCTTCATTCCTAGGAGGGGTGTGAGAGAAGGATCCTTGTTTTTCCAGCTTCTACAGATAGTGGTTCCACAAAGCACAGACATGATCCTCAATGGGATGAGGTGCAAAAATAATGCTCTTCAAAGAATCTTTAGAAAGCTCTTGGGGTCTGGGATCATCCTAAGCAGCCTTATAGTAATTTCCCTTTGGAGGAAAGGGTTTCTTCAATCTGCCTTTCTCTATAATTACAGCCTTGGGATTTAAGTGGATTGGTGCAATCAAAAGCTTTTCTACAAGAGAAACAACACAGTGAAGCTTATGAAACTGCTAGCTTTAGTGCATATCAAAATGTACTCTTGATTGTTCTGATTTCAATGCATTATATAAATAGCTGAATCTGATGCAGAGGTGAGTTTGGTGTTAAACAGAATTTGTTCAAAGGGCATGGTTAGGGGGAAAATGAGGAGCAGGGTCAAAGATTTTAACTTTCTTAGGATCAATGCTAAGGGATTCAACAATTAATGGATACATTGCTGGGGTGATGGTATCCTAGATCATCTTTATCTAAGACAGACCATGAACTATGTGTAATGCTTAAGTTACCGAATGGGTTCATTCTATCTATTGCTAGTACGAGACTTAAACTTCTTAGGTCATTTGTAAACTCTGTCAGATGCCTAAGTTGTTTATCAGTCAACCTCTCCTCAGGATGCCACCTCATCAACTTTGCATTATCTTCATTGCAAATAAACGTTTCAATCTAGGAATGATAGGAAAATACCATAGCACCTTTGCAAGAGGCCCTTTGGTGTATACCTCCTCACCAGAATCATTGTCTTTCTTCTTATACCGTGACAACCACATGTTGGACATTCATGCATCATTTCATACTCACCTTCATGTAACACGGAATCATTTAGACATGCGTGTATCTTCTTGTACTCCAACCCATAGGACACAAAATCTTTTCAGCCTCGTAGTTATAACTTGGCAAGGTATTACAAGCTGGAAGCATGTCTTTTAATAGTTGCAGTAATTCAGCGAAACTTTTATCCGTCCACTCATTTCTTGCCTTTAAGTTAAATAATCATAAAACTACCAACAACTATGTGAAATTTGTGCAATTTGGAAACAACAGGTTCTTTGAATCCTCGTAGAGTTTCATACACATGTGCTCTCTGGAAATTTTCTTCACCCACATCACGAATCATTTTTTTAAGTCTATCATCCATATCGTAATCAACATCACGTGCAGAACCTTTATTTTGACTTACATTGGGTACACTCGGTGTGACAACTTGTTCACCATACCATATCCAACGTGTATAACTCTTGAGAAAACCATCACATAACAGATGCCCCCTAATCATTTCCAGGCCTAGTAGACGCGTATTCCTATATTTAACACAAGGGCAAAAGTATCTTTCGTTCCTGTCTTCGGCATTTTAAAATACAAACTCTATGAACATTTCAACTCTAGTCTAATATTCATTAGTTAATCGTGATGCATTAATCTAACTTTTATCTATGAATTTGGCCCCAAATACAACACTTACAATGTGACACTGTTCAACATAAAGTACACTTGGTCAATTAGAATTAAGAAAATCATTCAAAAGTTATGATTCTTAACTCATGAAATAGACGTAACATACTACATCAAACATTGTTTGATTCAACGTAGTAGAGCACACCTATGGAAAAACAATAAATATACTAGGCTAGTCATTTCTATAATTGGTCTCTTATAATTTTTTTACCCAAATAGATCTCTAATGTTTAAAAAGTTAATTCAATAAGTCACTTCTATCATTTTTTTAGCCTAATTAACATAACTTGCCTAGGTGGTATAAGTAAAAACATAATCTAATTTGTGATCATTTTAGTTTTCTTCCTATGTTATTTAAAGAAAACATAGGGTTCACAATGGTAAGGCGTAAGTAATGGCAATGGAAAACACAGTCAATGATAATAGCAATGATAAACACAGAGTACCAGAATGACCAACATGGCAACAATTTTTTTTTCAGAAAACGCCAATAATAGTTTTTTTTTTCAAAAAACACAAAGGTAAACACAATGACAACGGGAATGGCAGTAACGTTAATAGAGTACCAGAACATAATGGCAATGGCAAACATAGAGTATCAGAACGACCAACGCAATAACAGTCAATGGCATATCCAACGAAGTAACATCAATGAAGGAACACAACGCAGTAGTCAGTAAAGACGAAGACAACTAACCTTTTAAACGAGCAATGGAGGACCCGAGCAATAGAGGAAGACAAAGAAACTGCACAATGAGAGAAGACACAAATAACGTAAGTTGAAACAGAAGCACCAGAGCTAGAGGAAGCAAGTAAGGTAAGGGTTTGAGAGGAAGCAAGCAAGTAACATAAGGAAAAAACGTACGAAACCGTTCATATTGTGAGGTGTTTTGAGGTTTTAGTGTAGGTTTTTAAAGCTACAAACTCGATTCATGACATAACCGAGTATTTAGATACAAATAATTAGACCTATGAACTTAGTTCCTCCATAAACTGAGTTCATCAGTCTCCTAAAAAAATGAAAATATTAAAGGCCACCCTAAGAACTCAGTTCACGCTCAACCGAGTTCTTAGTTTTGTTAAAAAAATTAAAATAAAAAACCAATACCCTAAGAACTTAATTCATCGAGAACCGAGTTCTTAGTTCTTTTTTAAAAAAATTAAAATAAAAAATCAAAATCCTAAGAACCCAGTTTAGCGTGAACCGAGTTCATAGATCTTTTTAAGAAAATTTAAAATAAAAGATTCAAGACCTAAGAACTCAGTTGCGCTAGAATCGAGTTCCTAGGTCTGGTTAAGTTTTCTTTTTAAATATAACTACCAAAAAACTTTGTTGCGCGGGAACCGTGTTCCTAGATTTCTCTAGAAAAAATTTAAAATAAAGTGTGAATCCTAAAACTCGGTTCCATGTGGAACTAAGTTTCTATATTGTTCTCATAATTTTAAAATTTTCACCGCGTCTTTTGCAAACTCGTTTTCCTCTAAAACCGAGTTTATATCCCTGTGGTCGTAGCCCCTTTTTACACTAGTGAATATATAAAGAAGGTTAATATACTTTAAATAAATAATTTTATGGTTAAATATGATTTTGGTCTTTGATCAATTTTTTTTGGTTCATCGCTAATTTTTTTTATTAGTTTGATCTTTATTCTTATGAAAAAAAGAGGAGCAAGAAAGAGTAAGAAGATGGAGAAATAAAATTTAAAAATATGATTTTGGATCAAATTAGAAAGTGTAATAAATAATAAATAAAATATCATTATTCAACTTCAATTATAATTTATGTGATAATTAGTATCTTTAATTATACTATTAGAAAATTGAGATAATATCAATCTTTACGTTGTGATTCTTCATGATTATATATCATGTTGTAAAAACTAGATCAAGTTGACTGGGGAATGGTTCGGACAAATGAAAAAACTAATAGGTTTTAGAAACGGCCAAGAACCGGTTGAAACCGACCAAAACTAGAACTGGAAATCAGGGTTAAACCGGCCAGATTTTAAATTTTTGTTTTCATTTTTTGCTATTTTTAAAAAAATTCTATTCTAAAATATGTTAAATAATCAAAGACGTAATATTTTTATTTATTATAATTTTTATCTTATAAAACATTTAATATGACTCTTGATTAACTTAATTTTTATATAATTTTTATTAATATATTATGAATAATATTTATATTAAAAATATATATATTATTATAATCGAATCATTTGTGATTCAACCACAATTAAATTAATAAATTATGAACTAGTATTTTTACCGGTTTGATTATCAATTCAATTTTTAAAATATTTTTATACACTATTAGACATTAAATATTTACATATTGATTAATCGATTCTATATATACAACTAAACATTAAAAATTTAAAAATTACATTGACTCGTAGTTAACAAAATAATGAAACCTAGTAACATTCGAATGCCAAGGACGATAATTTAAATGGACTCGTGCTCGCCACGGCTTACCTAGAAAGGATATTTATTATGAAATATATGATTTGCATGTGTTAGTGTTCCTAGATACTCCTACCTACTCAAGATGTGTTCGCTTTCCATGTTAATCTTGAAACATAGCTTCATTACTTCAATATTTTGATAAGCGAAGCATGTCAACGCGGGAGCAGATCGATAGTTCGTAAATCCTAAATCGGGAATCTTGGTTCTTGAATTTAGATTTATTTATTTAAAGGAAAAGATATTGGGTAAAAATAAAAATATTCGTATGGCTTTTCTTTTTTGGCATCATTCATACCTTTATAATTTCTCATGTTGCCATACTTTTATTAATACCGAAATTCCCTTATTTGGAAACATTCCGAAACTACCCGGGCGGCAATAGTCTTCATGTGTAAGATTTTTTTTGATATAATATTTTGATTATACAGGAGATATATCTTTTGAGAATGATTCTCTTATGTGAGAGTGAGATGAGTAAATATGGATCATATAATTATATATAGATTGTTAAGATTAAAAGTTTTTAAAAGTTACAAAATCACTTAAAAGGTCATATGACTTTTTTAAAAACTCACATGATTAATCTTAATCATCTATTGTATAATTGTACGATCCAGATTGACCCATCTTATTCTCACATAAGAGTCTTTCTCATATAATACATCTTTTATATATCATATGACCTTTTAAGTGATCACGTGACTTTTAAAAACTTTTAATCTCAACTATCTATGTAGGGTTATATGGTTCATATTCGCTTCTCTCACTCGAACCTTTCTCATAAGATACATCCCCTATATATATATATATATATATATATGTGTGTGTGTGTGTGTGTGTGTGTGTGTGTGTAAGGATGAGAGGAATAAATCTAGGTCGTACAACTATACATAGATGGTCATGATTAAAAGGTTTGTAAAATCACATGATTGATATATTCTAATATCGATCATCTATGATAAGATCTAACGGTTTAGAATTCATCTCACTCTCACCTAAAAAAGTCTTTCTCATATGATACATCGTCTATATATATATATATATATATATATATTACACTACATATTCTTTTATTGTATTATCTTTGTTCAAAAATATAAAAATAATAATTTTATCTAAAAATATAAATAATTTAACTAGTTTTGATTTATTAAATACAAAGTATTATTAAAATATCTTAATTTAACACACTTTAATTTTTAATAGTGACTAAGTTGCCTTAATAAATTCTAATATAAATATACATTTGGGATATTTAAATGAGGTTGGTATAATTTATTACTTATATTATGAAAGGGATTTAATAATTTTACCACTGGTTGTACTTTTTAAAAGCATTGTTGTATTGATGAAGATACCAATTTTTGTTTTTGATCAAGATGAAGACACTATATAGAATATAGATTGAGCTGTGTTAGAGGTTAAGATGTATTTTAGCAGAAACAGAGCACAGTGGAGTGGGGATTGAACATCGTATCCAACAGATCAACTTTGACTTTCTTAAATGTGGTGGAAGCAAAGCCTTATTATCTTTAACTTTGTACTATCATCGCCCCAACTACCGCATTTATTGCGTCTGTTAGCCGGAAAAGTGACATGGCACGCGGATCGCTGACTTGGCAGCTCTTCGTTGGTGCGTTTTCTACATGTTCCTTCCTGTCAGAACGGTCGCGTCATTCGGAACTCAAACGATGCAGCCTTTCTGGCTGCGATGCTTCACATTCCATTTCGTCCATGGGCTTGCGACGTTTCAACTTCGGCCCATACCATTTCGCCTTCTATAAAAGCTGGTGAATTTTAGCTGCTTCGCCACTTATCCGTTTCCCTGCTAAAACTCTATTCAACTGTAATCTGCCTTTCTTCTATACTCCGTCCTAGCTCAAACTCAAAGAACAGCCTGCATCATACCCACAAGTAGCCTCTAAAACCCCTTTTCTTTTACCATGTCTGCTTTCTCTTCTAACCACGGCCAAGAGCAAGATAGTTCTTATGAAATTATTTCAAACCCTTCTGCTTCTTGACCAACCGGGGTCCCTTGTTAAGGACCTCACTCACACAAATGGACATCCGCAGGTGGATAACTCAGGCTAACCAGGGTAATAATTCCCAAGAGCTGGAGTTTTCCACCTCTGGGGTTCGAGAACCACAGTCTCCTTTGCCTATTGTGTCTCCAAACCGGGGTGACGATACTGACTTTTGTAACATCCCAGATTTTTAATTAATTATAAATTCTAGATTAAGGTTATGGATTGATGGAATTAATGGTTGATTAGGATTTAATGGTTAATTAGATAAATTATTGAATAATAATAATAATAATAATAATGAGGCCAAGAGGTGACTTGTGTGCCTTGGTGGTTTAATGGGCCCGGTTCCCTCCCTCTCTCTTTGTCCACGTAAGTGCAATGATGGTTGATGGAATGGCATTAAATGCTGATGGACTTGCATTAAATGAGGATGGGATGTTGAGATGATGAGAGTGGGACGTTGTTGGGGGCTGAGATGATAAGGCTTCAACTCCACGTTTTCTCCTCATTTTTCCTTCATTTCCCTTTGGTGGCTTTTCAGAGGATAGAGAGAAATACTCTCCCTTCTCTCTAAAAACTCTCTGGAGACTCTTCTTCTTCTTCGTCTCCTTCATCCCCTTTATCTTCATCTTCCTCTTCTCCTTCATCATCTTCTTCCACTTATGCTTGGTGTAGAACCAGTGGAAGAGTGTGGCTGTGTAAGGAACAACTTGGTGAGTGAAACAACTTGTGGCTGTGTGTGTAAGCTGGGTTGCACCTTACTGTTTTGGTACTTCTCCTTCTTCCTCTCTTTCTTCCTCCATGTGATGGGTTGTATGAGGCTCAGTTCGGAGAGCCTGCAGCAGCTGGGTGTGTGTGCATGCCTCGATTTGTGGATGCATGATGGTTCACAGATGACGAGGTTGAGCTACTCTTGTGAGGATGAAGACATACATGATGCATGAAGGCATGGTGGTCCTCCACTGTTGGTGAGGACTGACTCTTGATGCTGTTCTTGTGATGGATACAGCGTTGGAGTTCTTCACTGAACTGGGTGAAGACTGAGTTGAGTCTTGATGACTCTTTCCAGTGTTGAAAGCCAAGCAGTGTGCTGCTGTGGCTGGACCGAGTGGTCATGTGACTCCTGGAAGCTTCATCCAGGTAAGGGGGGCTTTGCATCTCAAATGCATGGATTTCTGGACGGGTTTCCAGGTGAAACTCCCTCACTGTGATGCGTGACATTTGATGTGTGTTGTTTTTGTTGATTTCTGAGTGATTAGTGGCCCGGATATGTATGATGTTTATGTTTGTATTGATGTGATTGATGTCCGTCCATGCAGTATATGTTGATGTTTATGATAATGAATTTGTTATGATGCTTGAGATGCATGTTATATTGATATTGAGTGCATGGTGTAGCCCTCTACTAATTCATGTGTGAAATTATACATTTAGATGAATGTAATGCGTATTGATGCATATGTTTATGATGAATGGATGATTGGGGGCTGTTATGACTAATATCGAGAGAAATATTGGCATGGGATGACTATTAGAGTTGATTTTCGAGTGGAATTTCCTATACCATGGTGTGTGAGGCTTAGAAAATGCTAAGTCCGAGTGTATCCCATGAAACAGCCTATGAGGCTTGTGAATAGATGATAATCCGAGTGAATGACATAGTGATTGCCGAGTGAACGGCATAGTGATTGCCGAATGGATGACATAGGATTGCCGAGTGAATGTGGTATAAGCCGAGTCATCTGATTGTTGTTGAATTGCCGAGTGCATATGATGTTGAACGCAGATTTCTGAGTGGGCAATCGAATGAATATGAGTTGAATTTATATGCATACGTGTTATTGAGTTATTGAATATGAACACCTTGCGGGGTGCCACAAGGGTGTAATCCCGAGTGAAGAGGACGGGGTCCTAATGTTGAATATGATGAAAGACCCGGGTTGGACTCGGGCAGTGCCTGGGGCACTAAGCGTGAAAGGAGACGCTTGATGAAATGCCGAGTGCATTGGTGTTGAACGCCGAGTGAATGAAATCGTATGCATCCGATTCGCCACTGGAATGCGTTGGACTCCTATACCGATCGGCAATCAGATGACATTATATGAAATATGGCTAAGTCCTGGAGCTGGGCTCGGACAGACTCCTTGAGCATGGCTCGGAGTATGAATATTGTTGATATAGTCTTGGGGTTGAGTGAAATCCGAGTGAGTTAGTATACTTATACTGAGTAAATTGAGCCTTATAGCCGAGTGAAATGGGTGAAATCCCGATCGGAAGATGTTTGTGATTGCTTATGTTGAATGGCAGTGTATGTTGAATGATTGATGATATATGTGTATAATTGTAATACGGATTCCATGATTAATCCGAGCCAATATCTGTCATTTAATATGTAATGCTCACCCCTACACTATTTTTCAGTGTATACAGGTCGGCTTGGATGATGTGGTGGTCTTAAACCCGAGTGTTGGGTGTTTATGATAATGGCTGTGTATATAATATTATGTTCCGAGTACATTTAATGTACTAAAGCCTTGGCTGACTCATATAACTCGTTGTATAATGAATACAAGTTTATATTGGAATCTGAGTTATAGAATCCGAGTGTATGCCTATGCTATATATGTGTTTTTACATGGGCTGTATGTATTGGACGGCTAGGACTTGATGTTGAATGAATAATGACAAGATGATTGAATAACCCGAGTGCGTGTTAATATATATATATATATACTTCGAGTGATGGTATTATATGCATTACCGACTGAATGTGTTGGTGAATGCAAAGTATAAAGTTAATACGTATCCGAGTGTATGCGTATGAGTATATACATATATATGTTATGTTGATAACATGGTATGAATCGGTTGAAGAGTATTGCTGAATGGGTAGTCGGATTTGTGAATCAGAGAGCATATATATAGATAAGTGATTTATGTTGATTTGATGCTTCCTACCGACTAGGAAACGATGTTGTATGAATATCTCTAAGTTGATGAATCCTGAGTGGAATATATATGGCTTAGTTGCTTTTCCGAGTGAGTCTTATGTATAGGACTCCATATCCGAGTGTAACTCATGTGTGAGCCTCTTTCTGTGTGTTAATGGCTTCTATGGATTCTGAGTGAAGAATATATGGTGAACCCCGAGTGGGGAATGATTCGAGTAAACTGAGTGGAAATCTGAGTAATCTTCTTCCAAGAGGAGAGTTGTTGTAATGACTAAGACTGATTATATTCTAAGTGTATGAATTATGAATGTATCCCAAGTGAATATGGGGACCTATTCCGAGTGAATAGGGTAATATATGGTCTGAGTGTTTATGTATGGAATGAGTCCGAGTGGGACTTGACTTAGTGGTTTCCCTGAGTGGTTAAGTATTTCATATGTCCGAGTGAACTACTTGGGTAATTCCTCTAAGTGTTGAGGAGTTTGGATCATCCTGAGTGGAATTGATCGTGTAGACTATTTCTGAGTAATGAATGATTAAGGTATTACCCGAGTGAGAATAGGCATGAATGCCGAGTGTGTGGCCGAATGAGTACTGGTCGGCAATGATATTAGTTACCGAGTGGAATACCACTCTGATGATGAGTTGGTTATGAATGATTTAACCGAGTGATTTATGGCTGAGAGGAAGCCTATGTACTCTCTGAGTAAGGGAGTTCTGTTATGACGAGTGGTTTGATAGAATCCGAGTGGGATAACCCTCATTTCCCGAGTGGATCATTATGTTGACTCTGTGGATAAAAATTGAGAGACTAAGTTATGGGTTGCCGAGTGAGGCAATTGTTGGGGTAGTTCCCGAGTGTTTGGAATTTCCTTATACCGAGTGGACTAAGTCATTACCGAGTGAGTGGTTGCCTCTAGATACCAAGTGGTGGATTAGTTGAGTGTGGCTTCTCGCTTCAGCGAGTGAGTCCTCGCTCCAGCGAGTATGTTACGGGGAAGGATTTCGTATTCGGTTTCGCCCAATCGATTGGTGTTGGCCCGAGCGCGTTGTGCTGCCTCGCCCAAGCGGAGTCGGATCTCGCTTGAGCGAGCGTGCGCTGCATTGTGGTTCGCTCAGGCGCTGTCGGTGCTTCCGTGTGATGGTTTTAATTCCTTTGCCTTCCCTGTCTTTTCTTCTTGGCCATGGGGCCAGCTCTCTTATCTTCATATAAGGGAGTGTTTCAATTATAGATCCAGGAATGTTATCATTTTTGTGAAAAATTTACCCCTAAAATTCAGGGTGTCACAACTTTTACTCCACTGTCCCATTTTTAGCACACATCGCGACTATGGACACCACCGGTTCATCTATCTTGAGGAACGACCCCGATGATACATTTATGATAGCTGACAAGGTAAATTGGCTAGCCCGGAAAATTGAGGATCTGTACTTCTGGGTTTCCCAAAATATCCTCGCCGTTTACAGCCGCC
Source organism: Clitoria ternatea (assembly GCA_037962975.1). Lineage (NCBI taxonomy): Eukaryota > Viridiplantae > Streptophyta > Magnoliopsida > Fabales > Fabaceae > Clitoria > Clitoria ternatea. The sequence continues at coordinate 199,897,343 of CM075671.1, read as the reverse complement.
CTCGCCAAGCCTACGAATGGGGTAGAGCTTAAGATCGAATACCACTGGCGCGTGAGGAAGTACGCCAACTCTTTTGCTTTTTTTGCCCCCACACTCACAGAGCGGATCTACCATATCCTGAGAGACCACTTTTTATTTTTTCATGATTACACAATAACTAAAGTGGGAGTTTGGTTCCCCCTTAATAAGTTTGAGATGGGGGTGCTGCGCTTTTTGGACATCGTCCCCAGCCAACTCCATCCAAACGACTAGACCCTGGTCCTCTCACTTGAAGTCCTTGGTAAGCACTTAGGCTCCACTCCTACCGTCGCCCATTTCTTTCGGTTCGCCTGCGTGATGCGCCATGGTGGTACGGGAATGGGCTTTATGAACCGACAATGTCAGAGCGACATCGTCAATTTTGAATCCTTTACAGAATCCTGCAAGATTGTCGGGGCTTCTTTCAAGAACTCCTTCTTGAAACTTTTTGTCAAGAGGACGGACCCCCTATCTGGAAGGATGAGGAAGGTCGATTCAAGATTTACACCGGCTGGACTCATAAGCACTTTCTGTTGGAGAGTACGGCTTATGTCGTCGAGGACTTCGCTCTTTCTGAATCCTCAAGGGTCATGGTCGACGCCCTCCACAATCTCTCTCGAGGTGCTCCCCTCAAATGCCGCTCTTCTTGGCATTACGGAGGCACAAGATGAGTACTTGGCTCATTTGGGTATTTACCCTTTCTTTACTTCAGTTTTATTTAGCTTTTGTACTCCGGTTTCAGTAATAAATTGTCTTCTTTTCAGGGAACATGAGTGCCGACGCCCTGGAGAACCTCCGGAAGTTGATGGAGGGTACGGCGGCCGACGTTTCGGCTGAGAACAATGTCACCCTGAGACTAAAGAAGTCTTCCGGTCTTTATGTTCCAGGTGGGGTGATCGCCATTGAGGATGCCCCCAACAACAGGAAGAAGGGGAAAAAGCAAGCTAGTGGTGCTTCAAAAAAATAGAGGGTTGACCCCGCCCCTCAAATTTTAGACAAAGGCAATGGGGTGGCCACAGAGGCACCCACTGAAGACGACGTCCTCCTCCTCCTCCTCCGTCCTCTGGTATGGACGCTTTGGAAATGCTCCTCATCAGGACCTCTCCTCCCAACACCGGCTTTGAGTTTCCATTCCGGCTCAAGAAGGGGCTTAAACAAGATAATGTCACATTTTCTTTGGAGACGGCAATGTGGTACCACGTCAAGACCCTTTCCGCCATCTACTCCGCCGCCACTGATGGCTCATGATTGGAGATGAACCGCCTGAAGGAGAAAAACTCCAGCCCTTCTAAAGACTGCGAGCGTGCTCACTAAAGGATTAAGTCCCTTAAAGAGGTGAACCAGGCTCTCCAACAGTCTAAAGAAGGCTTGAAGAAGGACAAGGATAGACTCCTTGGGAAGGTGGGTGAACTGGAGGGCCTCATGACCGATCTGAAGAAGAAAATTGAGGAGCTGTCCATGGTGGTAAAAAACAAGCAAGCTAAATATAAAGAAGACATGATGCAATTTGCTCGTGCCGCCATGGATTCCATTAGTCATGCGGTCCGTCAGATCGTTTACCAGAACCGAGATACCCCTCTCAACTAGAACGAGATTGGCTTTTTTAATCGATTCTGGAATGGTGAGTTGGTGACCGAGATGGGTGGTCAGTCCTTCGTCCCTACCGACAAGCCTTCTAAGTTTTCACCTCTGGCGGCGGGGGAAAATGACGGCCTTCCAGATGGAGGTCAGAACGGCGATGAAGCTTACGCCGGTTCAGAGAGGGAGGAGGAGGGAGGTGGCCCCTCAAATCCTTAGTTTTATTCTGCTTTTCACTCTGTAGGCGGGATAAGCTCCACTCTTTTTTGACAAGCTATAACTTCTTTTGACCGATGCGCCCCCCCTTTTTTAATCACATTGAATAATTGAATGAAAACATCTTACATTGATTCTGCTTTTATACATGCTTTTTATTGTTTGTATCGACCGATATCACAATATAGACTTCGTCATTCTTTTAAGCATTATTACTTCGTCGCATATTGCTTTAGCAATTAACTTAGTTGCTTTTACATACAACTGAACCGCACTGGGGTTTTTCAACCGCTCCGGGGTTTGAATGTAAGCCACTCTGGGGTCTTTCGACCACTCCGAGGTTTAAATGTAACTTTAACCGCTCTGGGGTCTTTTAACCACTCCGGGGTTTAAATGTATCTTAACCGCTCTAGGGTCTTTTGACCACTCCAAGGTTTAAATATAACTTAACCATTGTTAAAACTAAATTGCAAGTATTAAATACTTCAAACCGATTTTTTTATTGATGAATAAGCACCTCGGATGCATGCCTCATTAAAAACCTCCTCAGTAAACCCTGTGGGAAAAATCTTAGGTAGGAAAAAAGAGTGCATGACTTGTGATGCCGGATAGTTGAAATACATACGGAGATTCTTTACATTCCACTTGTTTTTGAAAACTTCACCTTCTAGAGTTTCTAATAGATAAGCTTTTCCCGTGGTGACATCATGCACCTGGTATGGGTCTTCCCATGTTGGTGCAAGCTTTCCCTGTTATGCAAACTTGTTTTCAACTGAGGCCCTTCTGAATACTAGATCTTCGGTTTTGAATCTTCTTCTTTGTACTTTCTTATTGTATCGTAGTGAGACCTTGGCCTTGATTGCCTGATCCTGGACAAAGGCGGCTTCTCTTACTTCGTACAAGGATTTGAGTTCGTCTTTCAGTCGTCGCTCATTTTCTTCTTTGATAAACTGTTGGACTCTTGGGAAGATATAATTAATTTCTACTGGTATTACTGCATCAACTCCATAGACCAACCGGAATAGGGTTCCCCTATCGAGGAATGAGGTGTAGTCTGATATGCCCAAAGGACATGACATAATTGGTTTGCCCATTCCCCTTTTGCATCACCCAATCGCTTTTTCAATCCTTTCAGTATCTCCCTATTCGCGACTTCAGCTTGCCCGTTCGTCTGTGGATGCTCTACTGATAAGAAAACTTGTTGGATTTGGAGTCCCTTTAGTAAGCTCATGAATTTTGAGTCCGTGAATTGGGTTCCGTTGTCCGTGATTTCTCTTCCTAGGATGCCGAACCTAGTGATTATGTTTTCATACATGAATCTCCGAGTCCGGGATGCTATAATGTGTACCATAGCTTCAGCCTCTTTCCACTTGGTGAAATAGTCAACCCCCACAATCAGGTATTTGACTCCCTCAGGTGCTTTTGGAAAGGGTCCCAAAATATCCATACCCCATTGATGCAATGGCCATGGTATTGCTGAAGTAAAGAGTTCCTCCGCTGGGACGTAATGCTCATTGTTGTTTTTTTGACAAGTATCACACTTTTGGATATACTCCACTGCATCTTTCGTCATTATGGGCCAACAATATCCAGCCCTAACTATCTTTCTAGCCAAACTTTTTCCACTACAGTGATGACCACATGTTCCCTCATACACCTCGGCAATTACTTCTTCTATCTCTGCCTCGTTCAAACATTTTAAGTATAGGGCCGATATCCCTCTTCAAAATAGATTTCCATCTACTAACACATAGTTCGACAACTCTTTTTTGAGCTTATTTTTCTCTAAGGGATCTGTTGGAAGTTGTCCGTTCACTAGGTACCTGATAATAGGGACGACCCATGAGTTATCTGGGAATGCCTTTGATCGAATAACACAAACTTTTATTAGTGTCGTTATGCTAGGTTCTCCCAAGGTACTTTAAACGACCGTAGTCGTTGATCCTGCCTTCTTCGTGCTGGCTAGGCGAGATAGAACATCGGCTCTAACATTATCTTCCCTTGGTACATGCTTGTACTCAATTTGAGTACACTTTTCTTCCAACTTTTTTACTTCCGCCAAGTATTGTTGCAAGAGCGGTTCTTTTACCTGATAACTCCCATTAATTTATGAGATTATCAATTATGAATCACTACAAAGTATGGCACTTTTGACTCTGACGTCCAATGCAGCTCTTAGTCTGGCTAGGCAAGCTTCATATTCTGCCTGATTGTTTGACGTCTTAAAATCAAAACGAGGGAAATTTCTATGCTAACCCCGTCTTTACTCTCTATTACTACGCCTGCCCCATATCCTTTTGAATTTGAGGACCCATCCATAAAGATGGTCCAACGCTCCCGTACTTGCGAAAGGGGTTCCTCTGTCAACTCAGTTACAAAATCAACTAGGACCTGAGCCTTTATAGTCGTTCTTGGCTCGAAAGAGATATCGAACTCCGAAAGTTCTATGGTTTATTTCGTCATCCTCCCTGCCAGGTCTGGTTTATGTAGTACGGCCTGTAGCGGCAGATCAATCCGTACCACAATAGGATGGGCGTGGAAATATTGCCTCAACCGTCTAGACGTCCAAACCAACGCCAAAGCAGCCTTTTCGAGCTTCTAATATCGTCCCTCAGATCCTTGTAACACTTTTCCCACAAAATAAACCGGCCTTTGTCTTTCCATAGTCTCTTTTACTAGGACAACCCTCAATGCTTCCTCAAACACCGCCAAATACATAAATAGTTGCTCACTTGGGTCCAGTTTTGTCAACACCGAAGGATTTGCTAACACCTTTTTAAGACTCTGGGAAGCTTCCTCCTGTTCTTCTCCCTATTCAAACCTTTTACTTTTCTTCAAGATTTTATACAGTGGCAATGCCCAGTGTGCCATTTTAGGCATGAACTGGGATAGGGCTGCCACCTTTCCATTTAATGACTGAACTTCCCTTACATTTGTTAGAATCTGTAGCTCCTTTATAACTTTACATTTATCTGGATTGGCTTCTATTCCCCTCTGAGTCAACATGAATGCTAGAAATTGCCCTGCTGGAACTGTAAAGGTGCATTTTAGAGGATTTAAACGCATGTTGTCCATTTACATTCTTTTAAATATCATCCTTAAATCTTCCACATAGTCTCCTCCTGCCGGTGTCTTAGCTATGATATCATCCACAAACACTTCAACTGTTGTGGACCTCATTTCATTAAAGACTTTATTCATCATCCTTTGATATGTTGCTCCAGCGTTCTTGAGTCCAAACGGCATTACGGTGTAACAGAAAACTCCTTTCTCATTTACAAAAGTAGTCTTTTCCTCATTATCTTTCCACATCAGAATTTGGTTGTAACCGGAATATGCATCCATAAATGATAAGAGTTGGTATCCTGAAGAATCATCTACCATTTGGTCTATGCTTGGGAGTGGGTATGGATCTTTTGGACAACATTTGTTCAAGTTTGTGAAATCAGTGCACATCCGCCATTTTCTATTTGCTTTCTTTACCATTACGACATTGGATACCCAGGTCGAATACTGGACCTCCCTGATGAATCATGCTTTCAGCAATTCCTCCGTCTTCTCATAAGCGGCCTGTTGCTTTTCAGGTCCCAATCTCCTTTTCTTTTGTGATACCGCCCTCGACTCCGGATACACAACTAATTTATGACAGCAGAAATTTGGATCTCTACCAAGCGTATCTGGCGCTGTCAATGCAAAGAGATGCTTGAATTCTCTCGAGTTTAGCCAACCATTCTTCCGTATCCTTTTCTAAACAATCATTCACTCTGGTTGTCTTGTTGGGGTCATCGTCCAACATTATCTTCTTGATTCCACCCTCCAAGGTCGGTCTCTAAGGATTCATTGGTTCCGTTATCATTTCCTCTCTTGGATCTAGGTCTATCAAATTCATTGACCTAGGTACTTTGTAACACCCCCTTATATACAAGAGATATATATATTGTTATTGCTTTTAAAAACTTTTAGAAAGACATATATATAAATATTTATCATTCCTTATCTCGCGTATACAAGGATATACATATACATGATTTCCTTTGAATATTGAAAGTAAAAAAATGTTGTCTTTCAATATTTGTCCATAATGACAAAACAAATTTATAGAAATCGTAAGTGATAAAAGATTACAGTATTATAACTGAATGATAAGGTTTATCAAAGTTTAACCTTTACCTTGTTACAAGCATCCAACTTGATATTGTAATAAGGTAAAGTAAAACTAAATTATACCTCTACTACGACTGTGACCAATCATTTCCTAGTCCTCGAACCATAGGGTTTTGGAATCCTACTCTTGCCATGTTTTTTCACCTATCCAATTGAGGATGAGACCACTTTACTGTCTTGTAATTACATCCTTTCATCTTGGACTGCTAGCTATATATCAATATAGCATATATTTTGGACACAAAAATTCAAACAAGAAGGAGTGAGGAACAAAATATAATACTTTACAGATAAGACATAAGCATAAGGGTTTTCACAAACTAATATAATAATATCGGTCATAATCTCACACACAATCAATTATGAATGTAGGGTCTTTATAAACATAACAATTATACTTTCATTCACAACCACCCACATAGAATGTCACATTTACATAATTGTCATGCAATGCTTTTAATGCTACTATCTCATTCAGTTTATGCATATGGACCCTTAAAGTTTTAATTTGCATTGGTCCAACCAGGAGTTTACACTGTTCCATAATTCTGGATAATAACATAAATGCCTTTATGGCATATGAACAGCTCAACTGGTGTGGAAACTGTAACATTTCTGGTATTTTAATAAAAATTATGAAGAGTGGAATATATTAGCAAATGTTTTAGAGATTTATTTAATATTTGATCTGCCTGAACCGGGGTCAAGGAATCCAGTGTCGGGCCGGTCTCAGATGTGAGGACCAAACGGTGTTGAAGATCGGTTGTATAGGGGAGAACGGTCAAAGACGTACTGTCTTGCGACTGACGCTTATCCGGTGTGCCTGGAGCGGTCTTGGACTAACCGGTGTGAGGAGAACGCCTAACTCAAAATTATAGTCTTGATCAACCTCTTGTAATGGCTGAGGCAAACAGATATGCATAACAAAGATGTAAGGACGGATGAAGTGTCCGACCTCTCAAGCGTTAGCTCGGATTACCGAGGTGTGGACACTACGCCAAGATACCGGTTGGCCGGTATCCAGATCGGGTCAATACTCTTATGAAGTATTAGACAATTATGAATAATTAAACATTGTGAAAGCAAATAAGCGTAGTTGGTTGGTAATTATAAAAGAGTCCAATGTGATGAAATTGATTAAAACTTTTAATGAGAATACAAATGAAATAGGGGAAAAGGCTGTCTTGTCCCTGAGCTTTATATAAAAGGAAATTTTCTCTCTCTCTCTCTCTCCCCTCTTCATTATTCATGAACTACTTCTTCTTTTTGGTCTGTTTCTCCTTCATCTTCGTTTTCTCCTCTCTTGTCACTGAGTTGTATGCTCCGGAGGAGGACTCCGTTAGTGTTAAGACTTCAATCGAACCCCATTTCTGTGATCGTGGCCTTAAGGTGAGTCCACTGATCCGTTTTATTTGTGGTTCCTTATCCCTTTTGTTTCTCTGGTAGCCAAGGACCATGCATGGCTGTATTCAAGTCTGTCCTCCACTCCTTTGGTGAGTGTGAGCTCAAATATGGCCCTTAGAGCTGAGGGCCTTGAGTTAATGGGTTTTTACATTCTGACCCGTAGATAGTAGATTAAACAGCGAAAGGCTGAGTGACGGAGCTGAGACTGTGAATCCAGTGCTCAGAGGAAGGGACCGACACCGGGAGCAGATCATCGAAGCGTGGAACCGAGGTAAGGGGGTGTTCAGGTTATGATTAATTTGAATGGAACTTATTTCCCATCCAAGTCATTGAACGGTATGAACAGGGTAAGAAAATGTTATTAAATGTTGTTGCATGCCCATGTTTGTACATGTATGACTGTGTACACCGATCAGTTGAAGATCGGGTGTGTGGTTGAGTTAATCATGTCATGAGCTTGAAAGATTTAATGCTGAGATAATGTTGGATGAGTTGTATGTGTATGCATGTATATATGTATGGCTTACAATGGCATGAAATACGTGATGGTTGTGGTAATCGGTATGTTATGTTGAGGGGCTTGACGAGTCGGTCACCCTACGCTGTGAGCACAGGTCAGTTTCTGACAGTTGCAAGTGGTAATCGGAATAATATGTTTTATGTTTATATGATGGAATGTGATTATGTGGTGGAGGACGACCAACGGTATGAACTACCCTGTTTTTGGCTTCAGTGGTCAAGTCGGACCCAGTTAAGCTACCCAGAGGTCTTTGACCCAGTGGTTGAGGGGGAGCCAAGTCTGGCTCAGTGAACCAAGTCGGGTTCACGGGATGTCAAGTCGGACTCCCAACTGAAGGTCGATCCTTTAGTATCAGGATACTAGGCGTCAAATTTTATCTGAGAGTCAGTTGTGATAATTGATGAATTATAAGTTGTGATGTGTAGGTTTGCCGAGTGACATTTGTTATATTTGCCGAGTGAAATTTGTTGTATTTGCCGAGTGAAGTTTGTTCTCTTGGCCGAGTGTGAATTAATTACCGAGTATGACGTATTATAATTGCCGAGTGATGAAAATGCAATCGGGCGTAATTTATGTATATATATAACTTGTTAAATTTCATTCTATATTAACTATGATGCCAAACACTCACCCTTGCTGCTGTTTTCAATTTAGTAACCAGTGACAGGGAGAAAGCCGGAGCCATGGAGTCGCGCCAAGAGGGAGATCGATGCCAAGGCCCGAGTGACTTTGAGTGATTGTGTAGAGTATATGTGTGTATAAGGAGTTTCCGAGTGTTTAATATTATCTGTGTGCCAACTTAAATTGAATCGGATGCGAATTTATGTTTCAAAATACATTGATATATATATATATGCTCTCATGTTTGCTGTGACAGCTCATCAACTAACGGATTCATTCCCGAGTGAGGGATAACTGAGAGATCCCCTTCCGGGTGGAAGGTTAGAATGTCCCGAGTGGGATTGGTTGGGAGAGAGTTCCGAGCGAAGAAAGTGTATAAAGATTCCGAGTGAAGAAGGTGTATCATGATTCCGAGTGAAGAGAAGTTGGATGTGTCCGAGTGGAAATCTGAGTTTCTTCCGAGGGAAGTAAGGATAGGGTATTCACCAAGTGAGGATATCCAGAGAAGCTATAACCGAGTGAAGAAGGTTGAATTATCTCCGAGGGAGTTGTGACCGAGCGAAGCTTTCTGAGTGAAGGGTAGTAATGAGTCAAGTGTGGAATGTCCAAGTGAATGGAAGTTGAGTGTTTTCCGAGTGAAACCCTTTTGCCGAGTAAACCGTTTTACCGAGTGAAACCCCATGTGAGTCTACATGTGCGTCTTGTTCGTTCAGACTTCAGGGTGGCATTCGCTCAAGCGAGTCGGCACTCGCTTAAGCGACTCTCGAATTTTGCCTAGGTACCTTGGGGTCTCGCTCAGGCGAATGACCCCTGTCTTCTTCTTCTTCTCCCGCTGTTTTAACTCCACTTTACCCAAGGGTGTATTCCGATCAGATATTATTTTGCGTGCACTCTTATTATTATTTTGATTATAATTAAGTGAACACTATTTATTATCAAGACCGAGTGGAATCACTTCCGATCGGTTATTATTTTAACATACTTTTATTTAAGGATTTATTTTAGAACGGTTTTGTTTATACAGAGTACGATTTTATTAATTAGAATATAACTAAAAGAGGCAAATATTATTTTACATTAAGATCCAAATTTTTATTTAACGTGAAAAAAAAAATTTTATGGTGAAAATAATTTGCCGTTTGTAAATGAAAAGGTAAATCAACCTAGGATGTTACAGAAACACTTAGAGACTAGTCAGACTGAGAAGGTTTTTATTATGAAAGTACCTGACACTAGGGAGCGACCCTAGGTCCCCTGAAGCACCCTTCCACACCCTCTCATCCCAAGGTTCGCATTTGAACCTCCTCTAATGTATCCTTGGTTTCTATAAATCCGTCCCTAGGTAACATCACGTCTCATTTCTCTTTAATAATTCATGATGCATGAACTACTCATATATTTAATTTGTTAAGACTTTTAGAAACTCAATTATTAAATACCATAAAGGTTTACAACATCATCTCAATAAACTGTACATTTCCATAATTTCTTCTCTGAATTTCTGTCATACAGAAATAAATTTGGTACAGTTTTCAAATTTAAATCTCATCAAAATTGAGTTTCCAAGCCTTAAATATCTCAAAACTTTCTCATAGAAAACTTTACATATTTACATATTCTTTCTCAAATTAAATATTAACAAGATCGAGTTTAGAAATCTCGATTATATCAAAACATCCTTTAGTTATTATGTTGGGGAAATCCAAAATAATTTACTTTAAAATTCTAATTTACTGAAAGAAAATAATTTTTAAAATTGAACTGGTCTGGACCGGGGTCTAGGATCTAGTGTGGGACCAGCCACAAAGGTATATATATTTTAGTGTTTATACATCGGTACAGTGGGTATCCAATATTGTAATCCGGCCTCTCAGTGGGAGATACCGGCCTCGTTGTCCTGGAGATCCTTCACACCAGAGTTTCGCGTTGGAGTGAGCGAAAGGTGGTGTCACCTGCGAAGATTCTCCGACGCTCAAGTTAGAAGAGTGAATATGAACTCTGTGAATACTCAAGCAATGCAACAGCAAGATGAGAGTTAGAACAACGTAACCTTGCATGTGTATTGGAATATGCTATTTATAGTTGGACATGGAAAATAAATCATTGGATGCAGGTGGGCTCGTAGGTTCTGATACCGTGTATAGAGTGTCAATCGGAGTGGCTCAGTATTCAGAGTGTGACAGGGGGTAGGTCAATTATCAGTGTACGATTCTGACACAGGGATGGAGGATAATCACTTTTTTCGTACATCACGCCTGCGATCGTACCTACTCCTTTCTGTGTTTGAATATGCTTTCAGGTTCACAGATTTTGATAATGATAAAGGACTCTTGAAGAAAAATTGGAGAAACAAGAAAATGCATCAGACCTGCAAAAACACGTAGGCTAATCGATTAGGAAGACATATCTAATCGATTAGATGGCTTCTGTTTTGACAAATAATCGATTACACACACAAGAATAATCGATTACATAGTTTCTATTTGTACAATAATCGATTACACCCTAACCCTAATTGATTACCAAGATGAAAAATTGATTTAAATATATCAGGTACTTATGCTAATCGATTGCAAGACATCAGACAATCGATTACAAGGCTGCTGGAATGACACTAATCGATTACAGTAAAGACATAATCGATTACCCAACTGCATAACCTAATTAAATGCATCAGGTGCCATCACTAATCGATTACAAGACAAGACATAATTGATTACCAAGGTTTTGAGTTTAGCTAATCGATTACAAGGTACATGCTAATCGATTACAACACGAAAAACACTGAAGATTTCAAAGTGTAATCGATTACAGCTCGAGGCGTAATCGATCACGATAGTGCCAGAAATTAGGGAAAGTGCTTTTAAGTGGAAACCAACTCATTTCTCCATATCTCTTAGGCACCCATGAGCTGCAACGGCTAGAAACTCCATTATGCTCATCTCCAAGCTCTATAAATGCAAGAATCCTTCAAGCTACTTAAAGCAATTAATTACATCCATCAAAGGGAGATCAATTCTTGAGTCTTGTGAGTTTTACTCTTGTATAGTTTCATTTTTTTGAAACTTAGAACTATAACTTGTATATCCTCTCTTGTTGATAGTTTGAATTTGAGAGAGCATTCACTTGTATATCTACTCTATTTAGAGAGTCTATATCTTGTAAACACTACTAAACACAAAGGCTTTTCACTCTTGGTTGAGTGGTTACAAAGGTTGGGGTTCAACCTTTGGGTATTGAGAGTTTGAGAGATCGGGTGGGTTACCCTTATGCTAGTGAGGATTGAGTTCTTGAGTGTGGGACACTAGGAAGCTGTAATTGCTCATAGCTTGTAATCTCTAAACTTCAATAGTGGAAATCCTTCAAGTGGGTTGCTTGAAGGCGAGACGTACACCGGGTTGGTGGAACTCGTTAAATTGGTTTGCAAGCTCTTATCCCTTACTCTTTTATATTCATATTCTGCATTTAATTGATTTCTGTTGATTGATTGTGATTTGCTTACTTGAGCTTGCTTAAATTAGTTAACTTTAAACATTGCACACCAAGTGTTTGACAAATTGCCTTAGCATTTTTACTTCTTGTCTTGCATTGTCTCTTGCATTAAACTTGACTTCACTTGCATAATCTTTAAACTTGTGATAAAAGAATCAAGTTCAAAGGCACTCCAAGCAAAGTTTTAAAAACTCAATTCACCCCCCTCTTGAGTATTGAGGCCACTTGAATAACAAGTGGTATCAGAGCTTGAATCTTGGTAAATCAAGCTTAACAGCTTCAAGAGATAAAATGGCCTCAAGTTCTCGAAACCTTTTTCCCGAGGGTGGTGCCACAAATAGACCTCCCGCTTTCAATGGGAAGGATATGCGTTTTGGAAAGAAAGAATGAAAATCTTTGTTCAATCAATTGATTTAAGAGTTTAGAATGCCATTGAGAATGGTCCTTTTATACCCATGCATACTATTAATGGTAAAAACGTTGAAAAACCCATGGATGATTGGACTAATAATGAAGAAAAGAAAGTATAATACAATTATAAGGCTAAAATTCTCATTACTCTAGCATTAGGTCTCGATGAATTCTTTAGGATAATGACTTGTCAAACGGATAAGGAAATGTGGGATACCTTACAAGTAACCCATGAAGGTACTAGTGATGTAAAAGATTCTAAGATTAGCACCTTGACTAGTCAATATGAGAGTTTTAGGATAAATTCTGGAGAAACCATTGTAGAAATACAAAAGAGATTTACCCTTATAATCAATCATCTTATTACTCTTGGAAAAGTCTATACTAACAAAGAACTTGTGCATAAAGTTTTGAAAAGTCTTAGCAGGGAATGGCAACCTCTCGTCACTGCCATCAAACAATCCCCAAGCATCAACGAGATGTCTCTTGCCACACTCTTTGGAAAGCTACAAGATCAAGAGTAAGAACTAAGGGATTTAAAGCTAGCGGAGGAAGAAGAAAAATCCTCCAAAAAGAAAGGTCTAGCTCTCAAAGCCATTTCTACACATGAAGAAGAATCAAGTAGTGACCTTGACGAAGAAGAAGAATTTGGATTGTTTATGAAGAGATTTGGAAAGTTCATAAAAAACAAACGATTCCAAAAGAACTTCAAACCCCAAGGTAAGAAACCAACTTCTAATGAAACCTCTTCCTCACCAAATTGTTTCGAATGTGGCAAGGAAGGACACTTCAAGATAGATTGCCCAAATCTTAAGAAGAAGAATAAGGAGAAAAGAGGAAGAAGAAGAGCTTACATCGCTTGGGACGAAAACGATGTAAGTAGCTTCGATGAGTCCGAAAACGAAGAAGCAAACCTTTGCTTGATGGACAATCATCAAGATGAAGATAATGAGGTTAGTCTTCTTGACTTAGACAAAAATGAATTGCTTGATGCATTTGAAGAACTGTATGATAAATTTATCAAGCTTTCTAGCAAATACAAATTGTCAAGAAAAACTATAGATACTCTTGAAACGCACCTTGTAGAACTTGACAAAGAAAATGCATGTCTAAAAGAAAAATTAGCAAATGTTCAAATATGCTCTAAGGATAAACCTTGTGACTTTACAAAGAAATGTAATATCTTAGAAACCAAGGTCATAGACTTAAATAGGACATTAGAAAAGTTCACTAATGGCAGAGATAACTTGAATGTATTACTTGGAAACCAAAGATGTATGTTTGATAAAACTAGTTTAGGATACAACTCCACCAAAAAGGAAAAACACTACAAAAACTTCTTTGTACCACCTAGGAGATCATCATCACCTCTTATAAGATGCAATCATTGTGGCTTTAAAGGACATAACTCTTCAAATTGTAATGTTAGAAAATTAGGACCAAAGGTCATAAGAAAGGTGTGGGTTCCCAAAGGAACATTACCACAAGCTAACCTAAAAGGACCCAACATAAAATGGGTACCAAGTGCTCTAAACTAATTTTGTTTTGTAGGTATGCTTCAAGGCAAGCAACATCCATTGGTATTTGGATAGTGGGTGTTCAAAACATATGATAGGAGATATAAGCAACTTCACATCATTCACTGCCAAAAAGAAAGGAAGTGTCACCTATGGAGATAATACCAAAGGAAAAATACTTGGTATCGGAAATATCGGTAAAAACTCTTCTACCTCCGTTAGTGATGTGTTGTATGTTGAAGGACTCAAACATAACTTGCTTAGTATAAGCCAATTGTGTGATAAAGGATATATAGTTCTATTTGAATCCAATTGTTGCATAATTGAAAATAAGCTAAACAAAGAGGTTAAGTTTGTAGGTCAAAGAATTGATAACATTTACATGATTGATATTGATAGTTTGTACTCAAATGATGTGCAATGCTTCATGACTAGAGAGGATGAATCATGGCTATGGCATAGAAGGATAGCTCATATACACATAGACCATTTAAACAAACTTGTTTCTAAAGAACTAGTAATTGGTTTACCAAAGCTCAAATTTGAAAATAAATTTTGTGATGCATGTCAAAAGGGAAAACAAGTAAAGGCATCCTTTCAAGCTAAAAACATTGTTTCCACACAAAGGCCTTTACAACTTTTGCACATGGATCTATTTGGACCTTCCAAAATCAAAAGTTTTGGTGGTAATTACTATGGTCTAGTGATTGTAGATGATTATTCAAGATATACATGGACCTCATTTCTTGCTCATAAAAATGAAGCATATCAAGCATTCACGAAACTTGCCAAGATTATCCAAAATGAGAAAAATTAGAAAATCGCATCCATTAGAACCGATCATGGGGGAGAATTTAAAAATCAATCCTTTGAAAAGTTTTACGAAAAACATAGTATCAATCACAATTTTTTAGCTCCTAGAACTCCATAACAAAATGGAGTAGTTGAGAGGAAAAATAGATCCTTAGTAGAGCTTGCTAGAACCATGCTAAATGAAAATAATATTGCGAAATATTTTTAGGCCGATGCGGTAAACACCACTTGTCATGTTATGAATAGATGTTTAATAAGGCCTATACTAAAGAAAACCCCCTATGAACTTTACAAGGGAAGAAAACCCAACATTTCCTATTTTCATATTTTTGGATGTAAATGCTTTATGCTCAACAATGGAAAGGATAATCTAGGGAAGTTTGATGCCAAATCTGATAAGGCAATTTTTCTAGGATATTCATCATCTAGTAAATCTTATCGAATCTTTAACAAACAAACAAACATCATTGAGGAGTCTATTCATGTGAAATTTGATGAAAATAGTCATAACTCCCCGAGAAAGGAAGATGTTGATGATATTGTAGGTACTCTTCAAGATTTAACCTTGAATGACAAAGAAGAAGAGAACAAAGATAAACATGCAACACAACATGAGGAACCACAACAATGGATCACTTTGAAGGACCATCCCTTAGACAAAGTCATAGGTGAAATGACAAAAGGTGTAAGTACTCGAAATGCCATTAGGAATGCATGTAATCACTTAGCATTTGTATCACAAACAGAACCCAAAAGTATTGATGAAGCTATTATTGATGAACATTGGATGTTGGCCATGCAAGAGGAATTGAATCAATTTGAAAGAAATGAAGTTTGGGAACTAGTGCCAAGACCCAATGACCACCAAATAATAGGAACAAAATGGGTGTTTAGGAATAAATTAGATGAAAATGGTATAATTACTAGGAACAAAGCTAGGCTAGTAGCTAAAGGTTATAATCAAGAAGAAGGCATTGATTATGAAGAAACGTATGCTCCTGTAGCTAGGCTAGAAGCTATTAGATTACTGTTAGCCTTTGCATGTTGTAAGGATTTTAAATTGTACCAAATGGATGTCAAAAGTGCTTTCTTGAATGGATATATTCAAGAAGAAGTATATGTTGATCAACCTCCAGGTTTTGAAAACTACCAATTTCCAAATCATGTTTTCAAACTAAAGAAAGCTTTATATGGGTTAAAATAAGCTCCAAGAGCTTGGTATGAAAGATTAAGTAAATTTCTTTTAGAAAACAATTTTGAAAGGGGAAAGGTTGACACAACATTATTCATCAAGCACAAGAAAAATGACATACTATTAGTTCAAGTGTATGTTGATGGTATAATCTTTGGTGCTACTAACGAATCTTTATGCAAAGAGTTTGCTAAGCTAATGCAGGACGAATTTGAGATGTCCATGATGGGGGAACTTACTTTCTTCCTTGGACTGCAAATTAAGCAAACAAAGGAAGGCACTTTCATTAGTCAATCAAAGTATTGCAAGGAGTTGCTTAAGAAATTTAACATGGACAAGGCAAATGATATTGCCACACCTATGGGCACTTCATGCCATTTGGATAAGGATGAGAATGGTAAGGATGTTGAACTCACTAAATGTAGAGGAATGATTGGATCCCTACTTTACTTAACCGCAAGTAGACCAGACATCATGTTTGCTGTTTGTATGTGTGCAAGATATCAAGCATGCCCAAAAGAATCACACCTAACTGCAGTAAAAAGGATAATGAAATATCTTGTTGGAACTTAGAATGTTGGCTTATGGTATCCCAAAGGGGTTGAATGCACTTTAGTTGGATACTCTGACTCTGATTTTGCAGGATGTAAGCTTGATAGAAAAAGCACCAGTGGAACATGTCACTTTCTTAGTAGCTCTCTTGTATCTTGGCATAGCAAGAAACAAGTAAGTGTTGCATTGTCAACAGCTGAGGCAGAATATGTTGTAGCTGGTAGTTGTTGTGCTCAAATCCTTTGGATGAGACAACAACTCCTACATTTTGGTGGTATACTAGACCATGTGCCTCTAAAATGTGATAACACAAGTGTCATAAACATTTCAAAGAATCATGTAATGCATTCAAGAACCAAACATATTAAAATTCGACATCATTTCATTAGGGATCATGTATTAAAGGGTGATTGTGTGCTTGAACATGTTGAAACCTCCAAGCAACTAGTAGATATCTTCACAAAACCCTTGGCAAAAGAATAATTCATTCACATAAGAAGAGAATTAGGAATTCTAGACATGTCCAATTGTGTTTGAATAATGAAAATTTTGATAATTTCTTGTGTTAAATCATGTTTTAATGAGCTTGTAATAAATTGTTGTATGATTCATTAACTTTCCAACAATCTTGTATGAAATCGGCAAAATTTGTTGCATTTTTAAACTATCTAATCAATTACCAAGAGACCCATAATCGATTACTAAGCCTCTGTCTCGTATATAATCGATTACCACTTGCTAGATAATCGACTACTCAGATTCTATTTCATGCCCAATCGATTAAATCACCCAGATAATCGATTACCAACGTTTCAACTTCCTAATAATCGATTACCATCCTCCCCTAATCGATTGTAAAGATTCTATTTTTAAACCTAATCTATTACTCATATGCCCTAATTGATTACCCCAAAAGCAAAACGGTTCAACTTCCTCAGAAACCATGTCCTAATCGATTACCTATGATGCCTAATCGATTAGCCTCGGTACTGCAACGGTCAACCTGCAAGTTTTCGAGGCACTCCATTTTCCCTACCCCATTCACTCACTTCTCTCTATTCTAAACCTGTTTTTTCCCTATAAATTTCCCTTTCCTCACTCTCTCATCTCACACTACCTCTTCCTCCTTTAATCTCTCAAAGCTTTAAGGGTTTTCCTCTCCATTCTCTCATTCTCTTCTCCTTTTCTCTGCACTTTACTGGTATCATGTCTTCCTTAAGAACCATTAAGAGGGCAAGGTCTTCCATGGCCTAAACCAACAACCCTCTTGACTTCTCTAGATTTTTCACTACCCCTAGAGATCTTCAAAACTTTATCAACAACTTTTCTGAGAAGGATATCATCTTCCCCCACTACATCAACGCTGAGACATTGGACCACCCTAGCCTCACCTTCACTCAAAGCCTCCACCATTATAACCTTTTCCCCTTCCTCACCCTTAAGGAAGAGCTCTATTACCCTGAACTCATAAGGGTATTCTACTACAACCTTAAGCTTGCAAATGGGTTGTTGGAATCAAAGGTCAAAAATGTGACCCTTAGGCTCACAAATACCCAACTGGCAGAAATCACTCTACTGCCACTCAATGATGCTGAGTTTGACGGAGGAGATCTCGAGGACGAATGGAATTTCAATGCCATCACTACCCGACAATCGCTGTGGAAGGCTGCTCGCCCAAGGAGCAACCACAAACTGGTAGGCCACTTGACCATGAACAACTATCTCCTTCATTTTTTCTTGGTCAAGATGTTGGTTCCTCGTGGTGGGAACTATGCTCTGGTGGAAGAGGATGATGTCCTCTTAATATGGGCTATGCAGAACCAAAAAGAAATAAATTGGGTTCAAATTCTTAAGCTGCACATACTCCATGCCAAAGACCAGCAAAAGCTTCCCTACGCCATCCTGCTCACTAAAATCTTCAAAGCTTTTGGAGTAGACTTGGCTGGAGAGTTGTCGAAAAAGGTGCCTCCCAAGGCTTGCATTGGCACCCATCATCTCACAAAAATGGGAATCATTTTTGTGAATGGAGCTTGGCACTCAAAAATGGAAGGCATTAATGCCAACATTCCTTTTGAAGCTCTTGCTGAAGAACCTGCTCCTCCTCCTCCAAATCAAGCTGAATCATCTGCCTCCGCTGACCTATTCGCCTCCCTCTATGCACACCTTGACAGTCGGTTGACCGCATTGAGAACTCTATTCAAGAGTTCCAAATGACTGAGCAGCAACACTTCGAAATGATGCAACAACGTTACGATGAGCTGTCTCACCAAATCTCAGAACTTCACTTTTTCCATCCGGATAATTAGATCCTTTTATTGTGCCTTGTTTCAGTTATTTTAATTCAGTTTCTTTGAAATTCTGCAATATTTCCTTTGTGTAATTTCCCATTTTTGCATTAAATAAACGTTTCAATTTCAATATATCTCTATGTTGCTTTATTGTTTTTGATGATTCCAAAGGGGGAGAAATACTTGAGTTCATCTAAATACTTGAGTTCATTCTGATTGCAAATGAAACAAGTGCTAAAAACTGTTTGATAATAACAAATGGTTAACAAATTAGAAAATTATCTCTAAGGCATAAACTCTCTTAGATAGGGGGAGATATTTTGAAATAAGAGATAATGATAACTTGTTAAAAAGATAATGCAGAATCTGAAATAGATATAAAGATAATGCTCAAGAGATAATATTTTTGAATTAAGAGATAACATTGTGCAGAATTTGAATATGTTTTTGATAGAGATAAAATTAGAGATAATAGATAAGTTTTTGAACTAACAACCCTCAAGAGATAAACATTGTTTGTCATCATCAAAAAGGGGGAGAATGTGTTTGAATATGCTTTCAGGTTCAAAGATTTTGATAATGACAAAGGACTCTTGAAGAAAAATTGGAGAAACAAGAAAATGCATCAGACCTGCAAAAACATGCAGGCTAATTGATTAGGAAGACATATTTAATCGATTAGATGGCTTCTATTTTGACAAATAATTAATTACACACATAAGAATAATCGATTACATAGTTTCTGTTTGTACAATAATTGATTACACCCTAACCCTAATCGATTACCAAGATGAAAAATTGATTTAAATATATCAGGTACTTATGCTAATCGATTACAAGACATCAGACAATCGATTATAAGGCTGCTGGAATGACACTAATCGATTACAGTGAAGACATAATCGATTACCCAACTGCATAACCTAATTAAATGCATCAGGTTCCATCACTAATCGATTACAAGGCAAGACATAATCGATTACCAAGGTTCTAAGTTTAGCTAATCGATTACAGGGTACATGCTAATCGATTACAGTATGAAAAAACACTAAAGATTTCAAAGTGTAATCAATTACAGCTCGAGTTGTAATCGATTACGATAGTGCTAGAAATTAGGGAAAGTGCTTTTAAGTGGAAACCAACTCATTTCTCCATATCTCTCAGGCACCCAAGAGCTGCAACGGCTAGAAACTCCATTATGCTCATCTCCAAGCTCTATAAATGTAAGACTCCTTTAAGCTACTTAAAGAAATTAATTACATCCATCAAAGGGAGATCAATTCTTGAGTCTTGTGAGTTTTACTCTTGTATAGTTTCATTTTTCTGAAACTTAGAACTATAACTTGTATATCCTCTCTTGTTGAGAGTTTGAATTTGAGAGAGCATTCACTTGTATATCTACTCTATTTAGAGAGTCTATATCTTGTAAACACTACCAAACACAAAGGCTTTTCACTCTTGGTTGAGTGGTCACAAAGGTTGGGGTTCAACCTTTGGGTATTGAGAGTTTGACAGATCGGGTGGGTTACCCTTGTGCTAGTGAGGACTGAGTTCTTGAGTGTGGGACACTAGGAAGCTGCAATTGCTCATAGCTTGTAATCTCTAAACTTCAATAGTGGAAATCCTTCAAGTGGGTTGCTTGAAGGCGAGACGTACACCGGGTTGGTGGAACTCGTTAAATTGGTTTGTAAGCTCTTCTCCCTTACTCTTTTACATTCATATTCTGCATTTAATTGATTTGTGTTGATTGATTATGATTTACTTACTTGAGCTTGCTTAAATTAGTTAACTTTAAACATTGCACACCAAGTGTTTGACAAATTGCCTTAGCATATTTACTTCTTGTCTTGCATTGTCTCTTGCATTAAACTTGACTTCACTTGCATAATCTTTAAACTTGTGATAAAAGAATCAAGTTCAAAGGCACTCCAAGCAAAGTTTTAAAAACTCAATTCACCCCCCCTCTTGAGTATTGAGGCCACTTGAATAACACTTTCTGCGAGTGATATTGGCACATTCCGCTGTGCAGTGTATCTATACTGATAAGTTATAACCCCTCTTATCTCATTGTGACACTGAGGCAAACGGTTATATGTGACAGGGGAGTGAGGACGGATGAAGTATCCAGAGAAGTGAGAGCAGATAAGTGAGAGCGGATAACCAGTGTGAAAATACTGCCCTGCGATACCAGTTGTCCCTCTGAACAGTCATGCTGACATCACAATTTATGGGGCTGGTATCCAGACCGGATCATTTATCCCCTAGCTTGTATGAGGGACTATTAAGTTGCTCATACGAGCTACACTGTCTTCAAAAGTCTGGATGCCGGTAAAGTACCCTGAGAATGCTTACTCAGAACTCTTGTCAACTATGAATCAGCGTTCTGCCAGCGTATCCGTTCTCTTGATGCCCTTACAACGGATTCAGACAAAGATTTGCAGCGAGGGTAATCCCAAGAGTTTTTTGGAAGTCGTGACTCTTGGTATTTGAATAGTTGTTGGGGTGCATTTAATGCGTCTAAAATGATTGCAAAATTAATGCCCTTTTAAAACACGAGCCATCATTGCCCTAACAATAACCGTCGATTGGGCTTATTGGGCCTGGACTTTGGCTTCCGTGGGCCTGTTTCGGTTGAAACTTTTAATGAAGCGTCACCATTTCGCGCCTTGGACCATGAAACGACGGAGTCATTCAAATCTAAAAGGTTGTGTTTTGGGGCATATGACATGACTCTTGGCTGATCACTGTGCCTATTCGTTACCTATAAAAGGGGAACTTAGCAAGTTTCGGAACTTACTTCCGCCTCCAAGCTTAGTGAACCTCTGCTAAAATTTTGAAGATTCTGTTGCTGTTCTTTCCTTTCGCGAAGTTCTTCCTTCCATTATCCCTTCTTTAGGTAACCTCCTTATCTCTTACCTTCATATTATTTTCGGTTGCTTCAACTTCAACCATGCGCCCTAGGCCAAGTAGCATGGGTGTATAAGGACCATTTTCAATGGCATTCCAAATTCTTAAATCAATAGATTGAATAAAGATTTTTATTCTTTCTTTCCAAAAGGCATAGCCTTCCCCATTGAAAGCGGGAGGTCTATTTATGGCACCACCCTCGGGAAAAAGGTTTAGAGAACTTGACGCCATCTTATCTCTTGAAGCTGTTAAGCTTGATCTACCAAGAGTCAAGCTCTGATACCACTTGTTATTCAAGTGGCCTCAATACTCAAGAGGGGGGGGGGGGGGTGAATTGAGTTTTTAAAACTTTGCTTGGAATGCCTTTGAACTTGATTCTTTTATCACAAGTTTAGAGATTATGGAAGTAAGATCAAGTAAAGTACAAAAGACAATGCAAAACAAGGGGTAAATATGGATGAGGCAATTTATCAAACACTTGGTATGCAATGTTCAAGGTTGACTAATTCAAGCAAGCTCAAGTATGTAAATCCCAATCAACCAACATATATCAATTCAATGCAGTATATCAATGTAAAAGAGTTAGGGACAAGAGCTTGCAAACCAATTTAACGAGTTCCACCAACCCCGGTGTACATCTCACCTTCAAGCAACCCACTTGAAGGATTTCCACTATTGAGATTTAGAGATTACAAACTTTGAGTAATTGTAGCTTCCTAGTGTCCCACACTCAAGAACTCAATCCTCACTAGCACAAGGGCAACCCACCCAATCTCTCAAACTCTCAATACCCAAAGGTTGAACCCCAACCTTTGTGACCACTCAACCTAGAGTGAAAACCTTTGTGTTTGGAGTAGTGTTTACAAGCATGTGACTCTCTTAATAGAGTAGATATACAAATGAATGGTCTCTTAAACTCTATTTCTCAACAAGAGAGGATATACAAGTTGAAGTTCTAAGTTTCAGAAAAATGAAACTATACAAGGATAAAACTCACAAGATTCAAGAATTGATTTCCTTTGATGGATGTAATTGATGCATTGAGTAGCTTGAAGGAGTCTTGCATTTATAAGGCTTGGAGATGAGCATAATGGAGTTCCTAGCCGTTGCAGCTCATGGGTGCCTTAGATCTATGGAGAAATAAGTTGGTTTCCACTTAAAAAGCACTTTCCCTAATTTCTGGCACTACCATAATCGATTACGCCTCGAGCTGTAATCGATTAGCTTTTGAAATCTGAATTGTAACTCATGTTGTAATCGATTAACTTATCCTTTGTAATCGATTAGCTTCTACTCAGAGACTTGGTAATCGATTGTGCTTCATCTTGTAATCGACTAGCTTCTACTCAGAGATTTGGTAATCGATTGTGCTTTATCTTGTAATCGACTAGGCCTGGCACCTGATGCATTTAATTTGATTACGCAACTTCGTAGTCGATTGGCCTTGTGTATAATCGATTAGCTGTCATTCCAGGAGCTTTGTAATCGATTGTATATGTCCTGTAATCAATTAGCTTCAAACACCTGATGCATTTAATTTACACAGAGGCACTGTAATCGATTAGTATTATTGGTGCAATCGATTAGATGAGAAACAGGAACTATGTAATCAATTAGATATGGTTCCCTAATCGATTAGTATGCGTGTTTTTACAGGTCTGATGCATTTTCTTATTTTTCCAAGTTTTTCTTCAAGAGTCCTTTGTCATTATCAAAATCTGTGACCCTGAAAACATATTCAAACACAAATCCTACTAACCAAACCCAGAGTTCGGTTTAATCCTACAATCTGGGCCTTCAAATGGGGTTCGGTTTGATCCTACAACCCATGTCTTCAATGGCGTTCGGTTTAATCCTACTAACCGTACCCAGAGTTCGGTTTAATCCTACAATCTGGGCCTTCAAATGGGGTTCAGTTTGATCTTACAACCCATGTCTTCAATGGCGTTCGGTTTAATCCTGCTAACCGTACCCAGAGTTCGGTTTAATCCTACAATCTGGGCCTTCAAATGGGGTTCGGTCTGATCCTACAACCCATTTCACCCCTCAAGGAGCCGCATCATCAATTCACTGAATATGCGACTTAGATCATCCGTCCTGGGGGTCCTTATGCGCAATGGCCTATGGCTACGAATCACAACATAGAAAGGAAAAGGTGAGAGTGATAGGAACTGTATTCTCATTAAATTGAATGTATATTACAAAGGGAGCGTAGTTGGGGTCATGCCTCATTAAAACCTTCTCGAGACAACCCAATGGAAAAAACTCAAGTGAGGAAAAAGAGTACATGCCGTCTTACCAACTAGCTGTAATAGATACGTAAATTCTGGGTGTTCCACTTATTGCGGATTGGTGTTCCATCAAGCTCCTCAAGCCAGTATGACCCCTTTCCAGTTACCTCAGAGACTATGTAAGGGCCTTCCCATGTTAGCGCCAATTTTCCTTGATGAGCGAATTTATTTCCCACACTCGCCTTGTGTAAAACAAGATCTCCCGTATTAAAAGCTTTATATTGCACACGCTTATTGTACCGGAGGGCTACCTTCACCTTTATCGCCTGGTCTCTAACAAAAGCTTCTTCCCTCAACTCATGGAGGACGTCTAGCTCTGATGCCAAATTGGCGTCATTGTCCCCAGCTGAAAAGTATTCCATTCAAGCCGATCTGGTCTGAAGCTCCACCGGAATCATCACTTTAACCCCGTAAGTCAACCGATATGGGAATTCATTAGTGGAAGAGTGTGGCGTAGTACGGTACGCCCACAGGACATGGCATAGCTGATCAGTCCATCCTCCCTTGGCTTCACCAAGGCGCTTCTTCAACCCCTTTATCACCTCTCTATTAGCTACTTTCGCTTGGCCGTTTGTCTGGGGATGCTCAACAGATGAAAAGATCTGGACTATTCCTAGTCCTTCAAGTAAATCTGTGAATTTCCTATCTGTGAACTGGGTGCCGTTGTCAGTTACAATCTGTCCTGGAACGCCAAATCGAGCTACGATATTTTCATATACAAAATGTCACGTCCGCGCTGACGTGATATGCACTATCGGTTCCGCCTCAATCCACTTGGTGAAGTAATCAACTCCCACGATCAGATACTTAATGCCTCCTGGAGCAGTGGGGAATGGTCCCAAAATATCGAGGCCCCATTGATAGAAAGGCCACGGTACAGCGGATATAGAGAGTTCTTGGGCCGGTGTGTGATGAAGATTAGAAAACCTTTGGCAAGCATCACACTTCTTCATAAAATCAATTGAGTCCTACTTCATTGTGGGCCACCAATACCCAGCCCTGAGGACTTTTCTCATTAAGCTTCTTCCCCCGGCATGGTGCCCACATTGCCCCTCGTGTACCTCCTCCATTACATCTTGTATTTCATGTTTATTCAAACAGAAGAGATAAGGCATTGAGAATCCTCTTCTGTACAAGACACCATCAACCATAGTGAAATATGCCAATTCCCTTTTCACTCTTCTTCTCTCCTTCTCATCGGTGGGAAGTTGTCCGTCAGCCAGATAACGGATATAAGGGATAACCCAGGAATTCTCGTAGGGGTAATTAACCATTATAGCATTAAGAGAAGGGAACAAAGGAATACTAAGTGATGTCAGCGTGCTCTGAACCACCGTCGTGTTGCTACCAGGCTGTTTTGTGCTTGCAAGTCTCGATAAGATGTCCGCTCTGGTATTCTCTTCTCTTGGCACATGCTTAAACTCCAGCACGTCGAATCTCCTCTTCAACTCATTCACACAATTCAAATACAACTGAAGTTGGGGCTCACGGACCTGATATTCTCCTTGAATTTGTGAAATCACCAGCTGTGAGTCACTGCACAATGTCACTTCTGTTGCACTGATATCTATTGCTGCACGGAGGCCGGCCAAGCATGCCTCATATTCAGCCTGATTGTTGGAAGTTTTGAAATTGAATCAGAGGGAAATCTCCAAATGCACACCATCGTCGCTTTCCACAACAACACTGGCTCCACAACCTTTATTGTTCGACGACCCATCAACATAAACAGTCCAGTGCGCTCGAGGTGTGGCTGGATCCGACCTAGTCATTTCTACAACGAAATCAGCCAGGACATGGGCTTTAATGGCTCCTCGTGGTTCATAAGAAATATTGAACTCAGAAAGCTCGATTGACCACTTGATCATCCTACCAACGAGGTTTGGTTTACTGAGCACGGATCGGAGTGGCAGGTCCATTTTTACCAACACCAGATGTGCATGAAAATATGGTCTCAATCGTCGTGAAGCCCATACAACTACAAGAGCGGCCTTTTCTATTTTCTGGTATCTGCCCTCTGCTCCCTGGAATGTCTTGCTTGTAAAGTAAACTGGCCTCTGTCCTTCTGGAGTTTCCTTGACCAAAGCTACACCCAAGGCTTCATCAAAAATTGCCAAGTACAGGATGAGAGTTTCACCAGGGTCTGGCTTTACCAAAATTGGTGGACTTGAAAGCACGGCCTTGAGCTGCTGGAATGCCTGCTCTTGCTCCTCTCCCCATTCAAACTTCTTGTGCTTCTTCAATGCCTTGTACAAAGGAATGGACCTATGCGCCATTTTGGGCATGAACTGAGCCAGAGCGGCCACCTTTCCGTTCAACGATTGTACATTCCTCAAGCTCTTGGGGCTTTGCATATCCAGTATCGCCTGACACTTACCAGGATTGGCCTCAATGCCGCGCTGGGTCAACATGAAACCCAAAAACTTCCCAGCTGGGACTGCAAAGGTGCACTTTGATGGGTTTAACCTCATGTTGTATTGTCGTAACCGAGTGAACACTTGGCGTAAATCTTCAACGTGATCACCTCCAGTGGGAGTCTTAGCAATGATATCATCAATATATACCTCTACCAACTTGGTGTGCATGCCTTCGAACACCTTATTGATCATGCGCTGGTAAGTAGCGCCAGCGTTCTTCAGTCCAAACGGCATGACGGTGTAGCAAAAGACACCGCGGTCATTGAAAAAAGCCGTCTTTTCTTGATCCTCCTCCCACATCGGAATTTGATTATACCCCAAATAAGAATCCATAAAACTAAGGTATTGATAACCAGACGAATCATCAACCATCCGATCAATATTTAGGAGTGGATAAGGGTCCTTCGGGCAACGCCGATTGAGATCCACATAATCTGTACACATCCTCCACTTGCCGTTGGCCTTTTGCACCATTACTACATTGGAGAGCCAAGATGAATAACGGATCTCTCTAATAAAACCAGCCTTCAACAATTCTTCTGTTTGCTCACACGCTGCTTTCTGTTTCTCCGGCCCCAATCTCCTCTTCTTCTGGGCAACCGGTCTTGTCTCTAGATAGACAGCCAATTTATGACAGCAGAAATCAGGGTCCATCCCAGGTATGTCCGCAGCAGTCCATGTGAAAAGGTGTTTAAACTCTTGTAGGAGAGCCACCAGGCGCTGCTCCATGATCGACTCTAGCTTATCATTAATGTGCTTCATTCTAGCTGCAGTAGCTTCCAAGTGCATCTCTATGCCAACATACTTTGAAGCTTTCCTTTGGAACTCCTCGAAGGTTGTTGGAGGACTTTTTGCAAAGATAAGGCAAAAGCAGAACCAGGTTGCAAGGCCTCAACCACAATATGGAGCTGTATAGCCTCCGTGAGGTTAGGCACCAACGCAGCTTCCTTATAGAATCTCTTCAAAAACTCCTTAAGAGTTTCGTTCTCTCCTTGCCTTATCTGGGCCAAGGTGTGAGAAGTCCTTGGAATATCTCTGGAAATAACAAAATGGCTTTCAAATGCAGCTTTTATCTCCTCCCAGGAATCTATAGATCCTGAGGGTAGGCTCTTGAACCAACTAAGAGCTTCTTCCGTCAGTGTTCTTGGGAACATTCTACACATGACATCCTCATCAGCCCCCAGATACATGGCCTCATACACATAAGCATCAAGGTGCTTAGTGGGATCAGTCTCCCCATTATACTTTTTGATTGAAAGTGGCTGGGTTGTTTGCAGGTGCTTGGGGATAACGATACTCAAGAGTCTCCTTGAGAAAGGAACACCGAGTCTGTATGCCCCAGAAGTTACCACTGGCTTCTCCTTCCTCCTTGTACTGACTCTATCACTAGAGTCCTGAGTCTGCTCCCTTTCCTCATAAGTAGGGATTTTTGAATATTGGAGGGTAGTGGATTTTTCTCTCGCGGATGCATGATGAGCTTCCTTCGCCTGAGACGTCATTCTGTCCCCTGCTCCTCTCTTCTCCCTTCTCAGCTCCATCAACTCCTCCCTGAGCTGCCTTATAACTTTATCTCGAGGGTCAGGGGTCGCCACAGGTACCATCCTCCTCGCGTTGGTTATAGGAGATTCAAAAACGAGTCTCCTTCCAGCTTGCTGATGGGTCACAGCCTCCACGTGACCATCAACAAAATCGTGTCCATCTCCTTCTATATTGAACTACCAAACTTCTACGAAAAGTGGGAACAACTCTATCGAGTACCACTGGGCGTGCCAATGAACTGGTCTGGACCGGGGTCTAGGATCCGGTGTGGGACCAGCCACAAAAGTATATATATTTTAGTGTTTATACATTGGTACAGTGGGTATCCGGTATTGTAATCCGGCCTCTCAGTGGGAGATACCGGCCTCGTTATCCTGGAGATCCTTCACACCAGAGTTTCACGTTGGAGTGGACGAAAGGTGGTGTCACCTATGAAGATTCTCTGACGGTCAAGTTAGAAGAGTGAATATGAACTCTGTGAATACTCAAGCAATGCAACAGCAAGATGAGAGTTAGAACAACGTAACCTTGCATGTGTATTGGAATATGCTATTTATAGTTGGACGTGGAAAATGAATCGTTGGATGCAGGTGGGCCCGTAGGTTCTGATACCGTGTATAGAGTGTCAATCAGAGTGGCTCAGTATTCAGAGTGTGACAGGGGGTAGGTCAATTATCAGTGTACGATTCTGACACAGGGATAGAGTATAACACCCCTGATTTTCTGTACTCGAATCCCAATGTGATTGTCATATTTAATAAAAATGCAAATAAATTTTTCACGTTTGAAAACATTTCCAAGACACCACCATGATCACATCAAGACCCAAATCACAGAAAACCAAAGAGTGAGATTAAATAACCTAAAACTGGATTGATAGATAAATTGCCCATAACGGTATACGAAAATAATGGAGTTTACAGTGGAAGAATATGTATATCGGGCACACGCCTAGTCCCATATATGACGATATGAGAAAAGGCTCGGCAAAGCATGCAATGGCATATCATAAGCCTAATAGACAACCATCATCATTTTACATAATTACATAAGCATACAATGCCTAAGATATAACTAATCTTATATACATTCAGGAATATACTCCCGACTATCTCAATCATCAATGAATATCATTCAATTTCAATCCTTCTAATGCACATCAAATCATCTCTTACATTCTACATATATATTCACCATCCACAAGTTCAAAGGATTGTCTTATACATATTCAGAATCTCTAAATCATCTACATTCTCATAACCAATTCATTCATTACGTAAGAACTCATAAATGATGTCGGCCAAGGCATTTCCTCTACCGCTATTTACCTTTACCCAAGCTTTAATTAAAATCCGAACTCATCCCATGGCAACCTGCATCACAATGAGAAAAAGGAGACCACATGGGAGAGTGAGTTATACATTCAAAATGACGAATAATATATATTGTGATCATGTGTATATGCATACAACATCATGTGTGCTTAGCTATCAAAACATCAAATTATCATGCATTCGTTATCTCATTATCATAATAGGCATACAAGCCTCATGAATCGCAATTCATATCATAAACAAGCACAACATATACACAATCACAAACACCATCACTTTGCCACTTATCAACAAGGGCATTCACAATCATTATCATCATTAATTCATTAAGGTCTCACTCAATACCTCCTCGCAAGGGGTTTCTCAACACTCGTGGTCATCCCATCTCAAATGTCATGGTCTTAAAGCTAATGCATATGTTAACTGTTAATGCATATGCAACGGATCCGATTTTCAAATTCAACAATAATCACAATCACTTAAATTATCATCATCACTCAGGGATACACCCTTCGTGGCACCCCGCAAGGTGATTCACTTCACAATAATTATCACAATACCATCATCACTCAGGGATACACCCCTCGTGGCACCCCGCAAGGTGATATATTCAACAATAATTATGATAACATCATCTTCACTCTGGGATATACCCTTCATGGCACCCCGCAAGTTGATTCTTTAATATTAACTCAGTAACAATAGGACAACGCCCTCTTCACTCCGGGATATACCCTTCGTGGCACCCTGCAAGGTGATATATTCACCCCGGGGTATTTTAATTTGGCATTTCAATAATCATACATAATCATTTTTAAAGCCCTTCAAGGCACATCATTCAAATAATTGGCATCTAATGGCCACAACCATCATTCATAACAATCCACACATGGATATCAAAAGGCATAGCAAACAATCATAATAGCAAGCCATACATGTATCAACAAGGTGTTCTCGGAATATATATATATAGCAACCCTCATTGCCTCACACACATACAAGTCAAGTACTTGTATCAACCACAAGGGTGTCATAATATTTCTCATTATTCATCAATGCCATTATACATTCATTTAGTGGTTTTCAACCCATCATAATTGTCATCTCCGATTTATTCGGTTATTAACATACACCTTGCTATTTAATCATTCCCATGAAGGGTTCATAATCACACAAGGCAAAGGAAGAAGGCCCAATGCCATCAGAACCGAGAAAGAAGGGTCAATATAATCAAAACCGAGAGAAAAGAAAGGAAACAAATACTAACAGTGTTCCCTTGCTCAAGCGAGGCATATATTCGCTTGAGCAAGACAGCCCATCTCGCTTGAGCGCCTCAGCTCGCTCGGGCGAAATCAAGCCAGTATCTAATTTCCAGGTTGCTTGCTTGGGCACACACCCAGTTACTTGCTCTGGCGAAATTACTCCAGTAACCATTTCCACACTCGCTCGCTTGAGCGAGGAATCCATTCGCTTAAGCGGAATCCGACCAGAGGTCGTCCTTTCCAACTCTCGATTTTTCACTCGGGGAAGTTATTCCAGAACCGATTCCTCTCATTCGGTCCCTCACTCGGCAATTTACATTAAAACCGACTCATCTGGCTTGGTTTTCTACTCGGCAAAATCAATCAAAGCCGACTCGTCTTTCACTTGGCATTTCACTCGGCAAATTGTTCCAAATCCGAGTCATCTCTTAATCAGTCTTTCACTCGGTAATTTCATTCCAAATCCGAGTCAACTCTTAACCAACCTTTCACTCGGCAATTGCATTCCACATCCGACTCATCACCTGATCGGTCATTCACTCGGCAATTACTCTAAAATTGACCCATCACTCGATTGATCCTCACTCAGTTAAATCATTCCAGACCGGCCCCACACTCGTTCGATCTTTCACTCGGCTAGACAACTCCAAGACCAACCATCTCTCGATCGGCTTTCCACTCGGT
Organism: Clitoria ternatea; assembly: GCA_037962975.1. Lineage (NCBI taxonomy): Eukaryota > Viridiplantae > Streptophyta > Magnoliopsida > Fabales > Fabaceae > Clitoria > Clitoria ternatea. The sequence goes on along the minus strand of CM075671.1, from coordinate 199,866,123 downwards.
AAACTTATTACAAAGCCGACTCCTTTTTCTTTCATTCGAGCGAGGCTTCCTAGCACTAAGTCCTTCACTCGGGTGGATTTATTCCAAAGTACTTCTGGGCAAACTCACACCGTATACCCCCAATCAGTGGATCCCTCGAAATCACACACTCGGGGGCACTCCACTCGGAACGAGTTACTTTGAACTCAGAAATTTCCACTCGGAACTCCACTACTCGGAATATCCTACAAGGAGACCTCTCAATCAGGATTGTCCACTTCCACATTCGGAAGGTCCCGTCTCGGACATAGTTCACTCGGAATTTCACTCGGAAATTCACTACATCATAGAATTATTTTCTAAGGTTCCCACTCAAGTAGAATTTCATCCAGAGTCCCACTTACTCACCATACACTCTTCACACCCAGTCAAAAACACAACCATACCAGTCACTCACTTGAGTGGGCACTATCCCAGTATCAGACTTCCCACTTTCGCTCAAGCCACCCACACATGCTTGGGCGAAAAAGGTCTAGTGACAATTCCTCTCTAGCTCGCTTGAGCACCGCCTGGGCGAAATTGGTCCAGAGACCATTATACCAATACAGGGGATCCTCGCCTGAGCGAGATCCCTTCTTGCTTGAGCGAGACTATCAGTACTTAGTCAGAAAACAAAAGTTCTCACAGTTAACACATGAAATCACATCCAGGACCAATATACTCACTTCCGACACGTCATATATATAACAGGTGAGGCATATACAACTTATTCTAAGCATTCTTACTCAGAAATCTTAATTATAAGCCAAATTTGGACTTATCCAACATTTCATACAAATCATAACAGTCATACACAACTTGTTCACACATTCATACTTATAAATCTTCATTCCCAACTTATTAATAATGTAAGATTCGAATTCATCATCAACAGATATACAAATATTCATACATTGCCACAACAATTTCACATATATCACATCATTCCCAATCATCTTTAACTTGCCATACATAGCACCTCAATAAATGCATGGCAAGGCAAGCATGAGTGTCCATCACATACATCAATCACTATTGATTTACTCATGTAATTTGAATGTTAACTCCTCTCCTACCTTGAGGGAAGAGCCGAAACGGTTCCAATGCTCCGAAAGCTCCTTCGCATCACCCGGAGTACGATCTACATACCATATGTAAGTATATTCACATAATTAATAACCATCATGATTTTAATCACTTGCTAGCTTATCATAAAGCTAAACCCTAAGTCCTAGACTTGCTAAACACCAACATATGCAATTGTGTTAGGCTTCGGGAATTCCTTTCCCAAAGCCAAGATCCTCTAGATCATAAAAGGCCAACTAAACCCAACAACATCACCATCACATTGTTACTCAATATTCAACTTAGCTCTCATATCCTTCAATAACCATAATGGTTTAGAACCTCACCAAGTCACAATCTTTTCACACCAATCGTTCACATTCCACATTCATAACAACACTCATCACTAAACACCACCCATTAACATTCAATTCAACCTTTCAAGCTATACAATATCCATTTCCCCAAATTTTTAGGGCTAGGGTTTTCATCAAAACCCAACAACATTTACCCATGCTCATTAATCACCATCAATGGCCATCTTTCATCATTAATATCATTCTCCAATATCATTAAACCTACATTCTACATATATTACACACTTTCCCCAATTTATTAAAGTTAGGGTTTCACTAAAAACCCATCAACATCATAAATGCTCATTTATTTTCCACTCATCCAAGTATTAATTCCATGCACCTATAACAACCCACCATTAATGCCATAATAACAACACCCCACCTTAGGGTTTCCTCATATTAATGCTCTCCCAACAATCCATATCCCATAAATACTCCCCCAAAAACCAAGAACCAAAATCTAAAGCATAAACACATAAAGAATGGTGAGGAACTTACCTCACCCAAGAGCCAACATTGAGCTTTCTATGGAGGGAGAGAGAACATGAAAATGGAGGAGAAGAGGGGAGAGGAATTCCAGCCACAAGCTTCTCCTTCAAGCTCCCATGAAAACGAAATGGAGAAGAAGAAGGCACACCACCATGCTTCGGGTTTTTAGGAGAGGAAGAAGAAGGTGGAAGAAGAAGAAGTGTAGAAAGGAGAGGGAGAAAGTGACGTAAAAAGGAGAAGAGAAAGTGGAAGTTTATATTTTTATTATTTGGCTTCACATTAAAATCTCACCGTTTTATAACCAACAGACTCTCAGTTCGGGCTCAATACTAATTCCAAAAATTATTCCGAATATAGATTCGGATTCCTAATAATATTCTTAACAGCCCTGACCAATGGCATCTCAATCGGAGATACTTGGTCCGACACCCATATTCTATTCGGGTAAAATTTTAACTCTTAAAGTTCCAATAAATCATAAGTAATTTCTTATAAATCTCAATTTAATCATTTCTATATTTTTGGGACGCAAATCAACTCACATACAATTATTTATTATTTATTCTTATCAATTATCCATTTTTATAAAATTCGGGATGTTACAATCCCCCCCACCTAAAAAGAATTTCGTCCTCAAAATTCAGCATCGGTACACATGTCACAAGGCCATACCTCAGGCCACACACCATCGAGGTTCAACGACACCATAGAATAACACTGGACTTCCCAAAGTCTATCAAGACATGTTCATCATCACATCATCATTCTTAACACAAAATTTCCACATCAAGTGTGTCATATATCATCAATTATAACTCGTCCAACAGAGCTCACATGTTCATACTCAGTACGACCAGATAGGCTCAATACATTCACCATAAGCAGTTACAATCCCTACACGTGCCCCGCCTATGTGTTGCTGCATCCGACATACAGGAAGGCGTCCCAATCCTGTAGTGGTTACCACAAACACATAAAGTCGACGCATAAGTGCATGTCGCCACAATGCCTATGGCATGTAAGACCATATCGGGACCAGTACTTCGTATTCCCATTACTCATATTGGTCACACATATTCAAGTGATACCAGTCCAGAACTAACATATTCATATCTCATCATCATTGTATAGTTAATTTGGCAGAAATCATGCCATACCAATCATCAAATCTTAATTAACTTCACCATCAATCGGTGTACCAATCATATGTTTTCAATTATCACAAAATAAATACTCCATCCTTGGGTTTCATCCATCCAAAACCATGCTCAATTAGCCTAAAATTCTTGTCTCACTTACATATTTGTTGACTGTAAATCAATTCGAGCCTTAAAAGATTCACCAGACTCTTATCAAGTAGGCTACTTAATCGCATAATGAGCTTCCACATTAGGAATTTTCCTCATGGATCACAGCCAAAGTCCATAAATTAAACATGTAACTCACATCTTATCACATCTCTATGTCGTTTCTATCATCAATATAGCACCCTTCAAATAAAATAGGGGGTAATAACATGATCAAATTTCTATTCACCGACTCACAATCACACATGTCATCTCTAAATCATATCCTCATCCATAATTAATCCAATGATCATAATCTCTAGGGCACATAATCTAGCCCAAAGTCAATTCGTAAAATCATATACCATAATCAATACCAATAATTCCCTCAGTTTGATCATGTAGGATCATACCAAGTCCTTCTAGGTCTTCACACCTAGTGGGTTATAATTAAATAAAATATTCACTCAGTTTTCACACATCAAAAACTGAGACACAACCCCAAGCTAACATGTATTCGATTTCACATTTAATCGCCTATCACACATTCAAATTCCCAATCTAGGGGATATAAGAAATCACTTATATCATATAACATATAGGGTCCTTGTGCCAAAGGACATAAAATCCATCCTTCACAAATGACACAACCAATCATTTAAATTCGAAAATACCCACACTAGGGAATTTTTTCTATATCGTTCATTCAACCAACTTAAATATATGAGTTTCATTTCATTTAACAAGCACTCCTTGGCTAGACGCTACAGGCATAGTGCATATAAGAGACCTAATCACAATTCATATTCAAAGTGCATATGCACATCAAGGTCTCAACATATATGGTCTATCACCACATCAATTTCTTTCTCAATATCTCCTATCCGTAATCAACATACGACATAGGTCCATCATTAAATCAATGTATATTTAACATATCATATCCATGATCACACATGGTACAAATTCATCATCATATCGATTCATATCTCGTATTTCATATTCATATCTCAATATTTCATTTCCATGATTAACATTCAATCATGGATTCATCATCGAATCAATTTGCATTATATATATCAACATCAATACACAATAACAGTATATTCGTCATTTGAAGGTAATAAGGTAAGGAAGTTAGCTGGTCTTACACAATACATGCATTCATCACATATTGAGGAAATTCATTCACTCATATTTAATTTCACGATTCCTTCATAATCATTAATGAGCAACGATGCTCCACATGTACATCATACAACCTCAGAAATAAAAAGGGTATACTCCCAATAAACAACAACTACACCTTATGAATCACAATCTCATAAAAGTCCCCATTGAGCATCCATTCCAACTTAACATTAATGACTCACAATAATTCCTCAACAAACAATAATGCCCTCATAATCGATTCACAATCCTTAGGCAATTAATCATTCACAATTTTTCATAGGGCAATCTGTAACATCCTGCTTTTAAATAATAGCTCTATTTTGTAAATTATGAAGTATGGAAGGTCTGTAAGGGATAATCAATGAATAAAACATCCAATGGATGGCTTATATTACTTCAAAAATTCCATTTTTGGGTATAATTATAGAAATTACATAGACCTGTAATGATAAGATCCATTTTCTGAGTAAAATATGCCTTAGAAAGAACTTTTTGAGTGAAAAAGGGGCTCTGTTCTGAGTGACCAAGAGAAATTCTGAGTGAAGGATGAAATTCTGAGTGAAAGATTGAAATTCCGAGTGAAAGGTTAAAATTCCGAGTGAAGGTTGTGTTTTTCGAGTGGAACATGGCCGAGAGGGTTTCTTCCGAGTAGAATCCCTGTCAGATACACTTTTGTGTGAAGTGGACTGACAGAATCACTTCTGGGTGAAAGAATCCGAGTGACTCACCTTGGAGTGACTCACTGCAGAGTCAAACACCTCAGAAAGACTCATTACCGAGTCAAGTACTCTCCAAAGACTCGTTTCCGAGTCAAATGCTTTTGAATGACTCGTTTCCGAGTCAATCATGGTCAGATGATGCAATACTGAATGAAAGTTCTACCGAGCAAAAACCTAAGAATTGGGAATCAGTTTTAATTAACTTACCGAGTGAACAGTCGAGTGGAATAACTCGATTTGGAGATGAATTACTGAGCAATAACTGACCTGATGTTGAGTTAGCTTTGGCAATGAAAACTGAGTGAATGATGAGCAATAAGGATTACCTTGCTGAGTGGAAAACCTGAGTGCTTGGAGACAGACTCAGAGAAATACTTCCGAGTATAAGGAAGAATGAGATGCTTCTGAGAGAGGAATCAAAATCGTGTAACATACCAAGTGAAGCTTATGCATATTGCCCTTTTTCCGAGTGGTGAAAACCTTAAAGGATTCTGAATGAAAAGCAATTCAAGGGAGGTTAGTCTGTGTTGCTAAGAGATGAATAACCGAGTGTAATTCCGAGTGTGTCTGCCCAGAAGCACTCTGGAATAACTTCACTCGAGTGAAAGAAAAGGGAGTCGGATTTAGATTGAAATTATCAAGTGAAAGACTGAATTGAGATGACTCAGATTTGGATCGAAATTTCTGAGTGAGAGACTGATTAGAGACTGACTCAGTTTCAAGAGTTTCTGCTAAGTGGGAACCTGGGAGCCTTGAGTCAGTCTGAGACGACTTGACCGAGTGAAAGGCTGAAGGAAGATGAGTCGGTTGAGTGAAATCGGAAGAGACACTTCTGATCCGTTCTGAACCAGAGTAACATCCAATGTCAGGGACGACCTCAAGAATTAAAAAGTGGAAGAACGGATGTCAACTAATGTCTTCATCACATTGGATGACCGGTGTAGGGAGGACTACCTTGTGTGTTGCACATCGGATTAATGCTCTACCGAATGAGCTATGGGACGGCTGACTTCAATTCAAGTGAGACCGGATAAACTTAGTACAGATCGGATTATCATTTAAGAACACCGGTTTGTTTCTATGCTCAGCCTATCCTTAGAACCGATGTCCACACCGGATGACTTTGAGCCGGTATGCAAGACCGGATTAAGTCCGTCCAAAGGAAGGAAATAGGAGATTGCTGAGTTCTCCTCAGCCGGACTTGGAAGTGGAATTCCAGTCGGTTTAGAGGCTGACCGAGTGGAATTCCGGTCAGTATTCAGTGTCAGGAGTAACTTTTTGACTCCAATCTTGTCTCTTATGCATATTTTAATATATCTGACCCCATTATTCACCCCTAGTGTGTAGGTCGGCCAGAAGTGGACCACTATAAGCTCACTTTCTTATTTTAATCCTCCATTATCTCCACTAACAGCACTACGGTCCACTCACAAGGAGCTTGTCTCCCACTGCTTTGCATTATTAAACACACACACTGATTCTGAAACTCCCAATTCCTCTTCTCCATCAATACACCTTCGATCTGAACCAGGACAGCCAGGGGACTTCTTTTCAGTCAGCCAAAGATCATCAATCCAAGTAAGAGGGGACAGGGTTGTGAATAACTATGAAATGGGTAGAATTGTATGTTGTTCTAGGATTTCAGAATTAACTTTGTAAATTGCTGCTCATTTTTGAAATTGAAAACGTGTGAATTTGACTCTGACTTCTTCATGAAAGTTGTAGATCTTTTTGTTATCTGAATTTTGAGACCTGAATCAATTAATTTGAATATGTATAGCAAAAGTTACAGCCAAACTACTACAGCATGTTTGTGTGGAAGATTTATCCTATGTTTTGTGTATATATTAATATGCTGGGACTTGTATGTGCATAATCAGCCTTTTATGTCTTCATAAAAGTTGTAGATATTAATGTTATGGATCTATAGAAAGTGGTTTCAAGTCAAAATGATTTTTGTAGCTCGAGATATGCCTAAAATACTGAAGTATGTCCAAGCTATAAATCTGTTAACTTGAGATATGAAATTTATTTTTAAAACTGGGAATTTTGTAGTGAGAATTAGTGATCAGTGTCTTCATGAAAGTTATATATCTTTTTATTATGTGAATTTTAAGACCTGAACCGACTGATGTGAGTATGTGTAGCAAAAGTTATAGCCAAAATACTACAGCATGTCCGAGTGGAATATTTATCCCATGTTTTGTGTATATATTATTATGCTGGGACTTGAACGTACATAATCAGCCTCTGATGTCTTCATGAAAGTTGTAGGTATTTATGTTATGGATCTATAGAAAGTGGTTTAAAGTCAAAATGATTTTTGTAGCTTGAGTTATGCCTAAACTACTGAAGTATATACAAGCTGTAATTCTGTTAATTTGAAATCTGAATCTTATTTTTAAAACTGGGAATTGTGTAGTGAGAATTAGTGGTTGGTGCCTTCATGAAAGTTATAGATATTTGTGTTAAGGATAATTTAGAACTAGTTTCATGCCAAAATCATTTTTGTAGCTCCAGAAACGTTCAAATTACTAATATATGTACGTTTTGGAAAACTCACCTTGAGGCAGTGTGGTATTTTGTGAATAAGTGGTAATTCTGTTTGGAATTTGAAATTGTGTTCTTCATGAAAGTTGTAGATAATTGTATTATTAAGCTATAGAAAGTGGAATCACATGAAAAGGTTATGATTTGCTCATGTTATGATTGTTTTACTAGAGTATGTTGCTGTTGGAAATGCTGAAAGTTAATTATAATAGTTATTATGAATGAAAATGATATTTTCTCTATGAGTAACAATTTATTATTAAACTCTTGAGTGATTATGATTTATTATTGATATTGTTACGTTTTAATGAGTATCATACAGTTGTATATTTTGGTGGTGAATAATTATGAATGACATAATTAATATATATACATGAATGCCTTGTGGTTATTGATACATGTGGTTGAAACAGTAAATCCATGATTCTGAAAATTATTATATGTGATGTGTCCTTTGAGGACTTGTGGTTTTTTCAAGTGGTTTTGGAAATTGGTATATCATGGTATGTTAAATGATAAAGAGGATTAAAGGCATTTATGCATCATAAGCATTGGACGCACCATGGAATTTAGGGGTTCCATGATTGCCTACCCTGGTGGGGGTTACTCTATGATGAGTTTAAGCCCTATTTTCACAAGAACCATGGAAGTGTAGGGATCCATGGTTGTGCAAATTCCTACTGGTATACTTATTTATGCAGGAGCCATGAAAGTGTAGGGATTCATGGTTATTCTAATTCCTACTTGTGCACTCAATTTCACAGGAGCCATGAAAGTGTAGGGATTCATGGTTATGCTAATTCCTACTGGAGTCTCTATGAGACTTTTTACTGCAGTATTCCCACCAAACCAAATGGATCTAGCATGACATCATTGGACTAAATTAAAGACTTTTAAATATAAATGAACTTGTTTGGCATATTCATCATATCATTATGGTTTGTTGATTGTGTTTGTGTAATTTTATTTATTTTATATTTATTCTATATTCTGTCTCACTCTTACATTAATTTTTACAGTGAATGCCACCCAGAATGAAGAGTGATGCTATGGTTGATGCCTATGTGAATTATTGCTTGGATTTCGAATTTATTCTAATTTTATGATTTGTAATAAATATAATGGGTTATGTACTGTTATTTTTAAAATCATTTCCGCTACGTAATTATTCCTTGAATTTTATTATTCACGACTAGTATGCATGATAATATTCCGCTATTATCGACTTTTATGTGAACTCTGATTTTAATTCATGAATTTTAAAATGATCTTTTAAAAACGTGAAAAATTTATTCAGAAAATTATACGGGACGTCACACAATCAATACCTCAACATATCATCATTCTCTAAATAATTATCATTCTTAAATCTATACAAACAACCATATTCCAATAATGAGCATCTCGCTCCAAAGATCACCATAAGTATCTCACTATTGAGCAATCATGCTCCAATCATCCATAATATCAAATCCTCACAGAGCAGCCATGCTCTGGAAATAACCAATAACTCCAATTCAGAGCAAAATATGCTTTGATACCAGATTATAACACCATTGATTTTCTGTACTCGAATCCCAATGTGATTGTCATATTTAATAAAAATGCGAATAAATTTTTCGCGTTTGAAAACATTTCCAAGACACCACCATGATCACATCAAGACCCAAATCACAGAAAACCAAAGAGTGAGATTAAATAACCTAAAGCTGGATCGATAGATAAATTGCCCATAACGGTATACAAAAATAATGGAGTTTACAGCGGAAGAATATGTATACCGGGCACACGCCTAGTCCCATATATGACGATATGAGAAAAGGCTCGGCAAAGCATGCAATGGCATATCATAAGCCTAATAGACAACCATCATCATTTTACATAATTACATAAGCATACAATGCCTAAGATATAACTAATCTTATATACATTCGGGAATATACTCCCGACTATCTCAATCATCAATGAACATCATTCAATTTCAATCCTTCTAATGCACATCAAATCATCTCTTATATTCTACATATATATTCACCATCCACAAGTTCAAAGGATTGTCTTATACATATTCAGAATCTCTAAATCATCTACATTCTCATAACGAATTCATTCATTACGTAAGAACTCATGAATGATGCCGGCCAAGGCACTTCCTCTACCGCTATTTACCTTCACCCAAGCTTTAATTAAAATCCGAACTTATCCCATGGCAACCTGCATCACAATGCTAAAAAGGAGACCACATGGGAGAGTGAGTTATACATTCAAAATGACGAATAATATATATTGTGATCATGTGTATATGCATACAACATCATGTGTGCTTTGCTATCAAAACATCAAATTATCATGCATTCGTTATCTCATTATCACAATAGGCATACAAGCCTCATGAATCGCAATTCATATCATAAACAAGTACAACATATACACAATCACAAACACCATCACTTTGCCACTTATCAACAAGGGCATTCACAATCATTATCATCATTAATTCATTAAGGTCTCACTCAATACCTCCTCGCAAGGGGTTTCTTAACACTCGTGGTCATCCCATCTCAAATGCCATGGTCTTAAAGCTAATGCATATGTTAACTGTTAATGCATATGCAATGGATCCGATTTTCAAATTCAACAATAATCACAATCACTTAAATTATCATCATCACTCAGGGATACACCCTTCGTGGCACACCGCAAGATGATTCACTTCACAATAATTATCACAATACCATCATCACTCAGGGATACACCCCTCGTGGCACCCCGCAAGGTGATATATTCAACAATAATTACGATAACATCGTCTTTACTCCGGGATATACCCCTTATGGCACCCCGCAAGTTGATTCTTTAATATTAATTCAATAACAATAGGACAACGCCCTCTTCACTCCGGGATATACCCTTCGTGGCACCCCGCAAGGTGATATATTCAACAATCATAGTACATATCAATGCCATGCTATGCCATGAATGCAACAATGCAATAATGCATGTGCCCAACAACCTCGCAAGGATAGCTCACCCTCTCTATTAGGGGTATTTTAATTTGGCATTTCAATAATCATACATAACCATTTTTAAAGCCCTTCAAGGCACATCATTCAAATAATTGGCATCCAATAGCCATAACCATCATTCATAACAATCCACATATGGATATCAAAAGGCATAGCAAACAATCATAATAGCAAGCCATACATGTATCAACAAGGTGTTCTCGGAATATATATATATAGCAACCCTCATTGCCTCACACACATACAAGTCAAGTACTTGTATCAACCACAAGGGTGTCATAATATTTCTCATTATTCATCAATGCCATTATACATTCATTTAGTGGTTTTCAACCCATCATAATTGTCATCTCCGATTTATTCGGTTATTAACATACACCTTGCTATTTAATCATTCCCATGAAGGGTTCATAATCACACAAGGCAAAGGAAGAAGGCCCAATGCCATCAGAACCGAGAAAGAAGGGTCAATATAATCAAAACCGAGAGAAAAGAAAGGAAACAAATACTAACAGTGTTCCCTTGCTCAAGCGAGGCATATATTCGCTTGAGCAAGACAGCCCATCTCGCTTGAGCGCCTCAGCTCGCTCGGGCGAAATCAAGCCAGTATCTAATTTCCAGGTTGCTTGCTTGGGCACACACCCAGTTACTTGCTCTGGCGAAATTACTCCAGTAACCATTTCCACACTCGCTCGCTTGAGCGAGGAATCCATTCGCTTAAGCGGAATCCGACCAGAGGTCGTCCTTTCCAACTCTCGATTTTTCACTCGGGGAAGTTATTCCAGAACCGATTCCTCTCATTCGGTCCCTCACTCGGTAATTTACATTAAAACCGACTCATCTGGCTTGGTTTTCTACTCGGCAAAATCAATCAAAGCCGACTCGTCTTTCACTTGGCATTTCACTCGGCAAATTGTTCCAAATCCGAGTCATCTCTTAATCAGTCTTTCACTCGGTAATTTCATTCCAAATCCGAGTCAACTCTTAACCAACCTTTCACTCGGCAATTGCATTCCACATCCGACTTATCACCTGATCGGTCATTCACTCGGCAATTACTCTAAAACTGACCCATCACTCGATTGATCCTCACTCAGTTAAATCATTCCAGACCGGCCCCACACTCGTTCGATCTTTCACTCGGCTAGACAACTCCAAGACCAACCATCTCTCGATCGGCTTTCCACTCGGTAAACTTATTACAAAGCCGACTCCTTTTTCTTTCATTCGAGCGAGGCTTCCTAGCACTAAGTCCTTCACTCGGGTGGATTTATTCCAAAGTACTTCTGGGCAGACTCACATCGTATACCCCCAATCGGTGGATCCCTCAAAATCACACACTCGGGGGCACTCCACTCGGAACGAGTTACTTTGAACTCAGAAATTTCCACTCAGAACTCCACTACTCGGAATATCCTACAGGGAGACCTCTCAATCGGGATTGTCCACTTCCACATTCGGAAGGTCCCGTCTCGGACATAGTTCACTCGGAATTTCACTCGGAAATTCACTATATCATAGAATTATTTTCTAAGGTTCCCACTCAAGTAGAATTTCATCCAGAGTCCCACTTACTCACCATACACTCATCACACCCAGTCAAAAACACAACCATACCAGTCACTCACTTGAGTGGGCACCATCCCAGTATTAGACTTCCCACTTTCGCTCAAGCCACCCACACACGCTTGGGCGAAAAAGGTCCAGTGACAATTCCTCTCTAGCTCGCTTGAGCACCGCCTGGGCGAAATTGGTCCAGAGACCATTATACCAATACAGGGGATCCTCGCCTGAGCGAGATCCCTTCTTGCTTAAGCGAGACTATCAGTACTTAGTCAGAAAACGAAAGTTCTCACAGTTAACACATGAAATAATATCCAGGACCAATATACTCACTTCCGACATGTCATATATATAACAGGTGAGGCATATACAACTTATTCTAAGCATTCTTACTCGGAAATCTTAATTATAAGCCAAATTTGGACTTATCCAACATTTCATACAAATCATAACAGTCATACACAACCTGTTCACACATTCATACTTATAAATCTTCATTCCCAACTTATTAATAATGTAAGATTCGAATTCATCATCAACAGATATACAAATATTCATACATTGCCACAATAATTTCACATATATCACATCATTCCCAATAATCTTTAACTTGCCATTCATAGCACCTCAATAAATACATGGCAAGGCAAGCATGAGTGTCCATCACATACATCAATCACTATTGATTTATTCATGCAATTTGAATGTTAACTCCTCTCCTACCTCGAGGGAAGAGCCGAAACGGTTCCAATGCTCCGAAAGCTCCTTCGCATCACCCGGAGTACGATCTACATACCATATGCAAGTATATTCACATAATTAATAATCATCATGATTTTAATCACTTGCTAGCTTATCATAAAGCTCAACCCCAAGTCCTAGACTTGCTAAACACCAACATATGCAATTGTGTTAGGCTTCGGGAATTCCTTTCCCAAAGCCAAGATCCTCTAGATCATAAAAGGCCAACTAAACCCAACAACATCACCATCATATTGTTACTCAATATTCAACTTAGCTCTCATATCCTTCAATAACCACAATGGTTTAGAACCTCACCAAGTCACAATCTTTTTACACCAATCTTCCACATTCATAACAATACTCATCACTAAACACCACCCATTAACATTCAATTCAACCTTTCAAGCTATACAATATCCATTTCCCCAAATTCTTAGGGCTAGGATTTTCATCAAAACCCAACAACATTTACCCATGCTCATTAATCACCATCAATGGCCATCTTTCATCATTAATATCATTCTCCAATATCATTAAACCTACATTCTACACATATTTCACACTTTCCCCAATTTATTAAAGTTAGGGTTTCACTAAAAACCCATCAACATCATAAATGCTTATTTATTTTCCACTCATCCAAGTATTAATTCCATGCACCTATAACAACCCACCATTAATGCCATAATAACAACACCCCACCTTAGGGTTTCCTCATATTAATGCTCTCCCAACAATCCATATCCCATAAATACTCCCCCAAAAACCAAGAACCAAAATCTAAGACATAAACACATAAAGAATGGTGAGGAAATTACCTTACCCAAGAGCCAACATTGAGCTTTCTATGGAGGGAGAGAGAACATGAAAATGGAGGAGAAGAGGGGAGAGGAATTCCAGCCACAAGCTTCTCCTTCAAGCTCCCATGAAAACGAAATGGAGAAGAAGAAGGCACACCACCATGCTTAGGGTTTTTAGGAGAGAAAGAAGAAGGTGGAAGAAGAAGAAGTGTAGAAAGGAGAGGGAGAAAGTGACGTGAAAAGGAGAAGAGAAAGTGGAAGTTTATATTTTTATTATTTGGCTTCACATTAAAATCTCACCGTTTTATAACCAACAGGCTCTCAGTTCGGGCTCAATACTAATTCCAAAAATTATTTCGAATATAGATTCGGATTCCTAATAATATTCTTAACAGCCCTGACCAATGGCATCTCAATCGAAGATACTTGGTCCGACACCCATATTCTATTCGGGTAAAATTTTAACTCTTAAAGTCCCAATAAATCATAAGTAATTTCTTATAAATCTCAATTTAATCATTTCTATATTTTTGGGACGCAAATCAACTCACATACAATTATTTATTATTTATTCTTATCAATTATCCATTTTTATAAAATTCGGGATGTTACATGGAGGATAATCACCTTTTCCGTACATCACGTCTGCGATCGTACCTACTCCTTTCTGCGAGTGATATTGGCACATTCCGCTGTGTAGTGTATCCATACTGATAAGTTATAACCCCTCTTATCTCATTGTGACACTGAGGCAAACGGTTATATGTGACGGGGGAGTGAGGACGGATGAAGTATCCGGAGAAGTGAGAGCGCATAAGTGAGAACGGATAACCGGTGTGAAAATACTGCCCTGCGATACCGGTTGTCCCTCTGAACAGTAATACTGACGCAACAATTTATGGGGCCGGTATCCAGACCGGATCAAAAATCATTAAAAAATACTTAAAACTATAAATTTTTCTTTCATTCAAGGATTAACTATCTCAACCTTTTTATAGATTAATTTTTTATAAAATAGTTTCTTTCTAAAATGAATATTAGATTTTATCCTAAATATTAAAAGTAAGGTTGATGAAAATAATTTTTTTAGAAGAAATAAAAGAATAAAGTAATTATAAAATACTTTTTCTTAGAATAAAAACTTAAAGTGTAAGGTAAGAATATTTTTACTGAGTTTTAGTTTTTCGTCATGTTTGCTATATGTTTAAACTCCACATTACAAGATCATCAATCAAAACCAAATATTGTCAATCACAATTAAATATCATCAATATCAAATAAATATTATCAATTATAATCAAAATAAATAAATTAAATATCATTCATAAATATCATAATTCAAAGTTTAATAGTTATTTAAATTAATAAACTTAATTTCAAGTCCTTATAGTCCATTCCTCGCATAGGTCTATGTAAGTCCATATAATCCAGTCTTGCATAGGTTTAGTTCAGTCCATATAGATCATAATAGTCCAAGTCCTTGCATAGGTTTAGTCCAGTTCGTATAGGTTATAAAAGTTCAGGTCCTTGCATAGGTATTTCAGAGTAAGTTACACAAGATACTTAATTTAAAATTTATTATAAATTTTAAGTCAAAAAGTTATTATTTTAAAATAATAATATTATTAAATTTAAAAGAAGTAAGAGACTCCTCTCATTATTCTTATGCCTTTTCATATTATATTCCTATCTCACTCCCTCTTACCTTGAATTGCTACCAAAAGTGAATTCGCTTTGTGCCTTTAAGTTCTAAAAATATTAATACCAATTTATTTCAGTATAGACATAAGATAAAAATAAAAATTACTATTTGAAACAGAAATGGTAATTAGTAATTATGTATAGTAACAATAAATAGTAAATTTTAAATAATAATAATAATAAATAGTAAATTTTAAATAGTTACTGTGAATAGTAATAGTAAATAATAAATCATGAATAGTAACAGTAAATAGTAATAGTGAATAGTAATAGTGAATAGTAAATTGTGAATAGTAATAGTAAATAGTAAAACATGAATAGTAATAGTAAATAGTAAATCGTAAATCATGAATAGTAATAGTAAATAGTAAATCGTAAATAGTAATAATAAATAGTAAATTGTAAATAGAAACTGTAAATAGTAATATTTATTATTTGAATAGTAATTTACTATTTGGAATAGTAAATTACTATATTTACTATTCAAAATAGTAAATTACTATATTTACTAGTCCGAATACTTAAAATAATATTATATCTAATATAATAATAGATTTCTAAAATGATATGAAAATAAACATAAAAAATAGAAAAAAGAGTTATTCTTACCTTATAATTTTGGCAGAACCTCTTTCTATAAAAATTATTTCTCTCTCTTACTCCTACCACTATCTCTCTAATACGACTATATTAAGAAAATTTAATCTGAAAATGAGAATTTCCTACTCCGCTTCCTCTTATTTATAGGCAAACTTATGCACTGTGCATTCTATTATTTTATTATAAAAGTACTGTGTAATTTCTAAAATTTTCGTTTCTGGTTACCGTACAAGTTTGAAAATTTTATACATGCACAGTGTTTTTACAAATTAAATATCGGCTGAATTATTAAGTCAAATAGTAACCATTCACTTGGTATATTTTAAATATTCAAAATCAGTCCTTTTTAAAATTTAGCGATATTATATCAGTCCTCACTAATTTTATAATAAGTAATATAAAGTTTAAATTTTAAAAATCTAAAATTGTTCGTTAATAAAAATTTGTTGGTACCTTTACGGACTCCTTACGATTGGTAAAAATCAAGATTTTACTCAAATCTATCATTTTTAAATAAGTCTACTTGAAATGGATTTTATAAAATTTTCTTATAATTTAACTTCACTTTCTTATAAATATTTTTAATTTTAAGTACTTTATATAAATATAAAATGATTTAAAATATATTTTTTATTAAAATATTTTCAAATTTTTAAAAAATTCCAGAAAATCATAAATAATACGTAGATTAAAAAGTTTTAAAGAACCATCTAATTCCTTCAAAATTTTATTTTAAAATTCTAATAAGAGTTAAATCATAAATATGTAAAAACATAAATATAAAAACATAAAATAATTCTTAATTAGTGAATACTAATTAAGTCATTTTAAAATCCTCATTCAAAATACATATATATTTTTATTTTATTATTATTTTTTAAAATAAAATAATTAAATATAATTACCAAAATTTCATAAAAATAGTAATTAGTTAGTAATCAACTAACTAATAATAAGTGTTTTTTCATTAAAGAGATATTAATATCTATTTTCTATTTGAGTGGAAAAATGGAATGTTACGTATTGAACCGCCATCGTTCAAACGCTTCCTTTTGACTGCCTCTTCTGTCTTAGTCATCACTTAGATTATAGCAATATCTTGCCATCTGTTGGTCCCCCCTCACTAGGGATACTTGATTATTGTAACACCTCCTTTTATACACGAGACATATATGTATTCTTCTTACCTTAAAAAAAACTTTTAGAAAGATATACATATTTATCACTCTTTATCTCGTGTATACTAGAACGTATATACATCTGATTTCCTTTGAATATTGAAAGTATAAAAAAAACATTATCTTTCAATATTTGTTCATAATGACAAAACAATTAATAGAAATCATAAGTGATAAATCATTATAGTATTATATCCGAATGAGAAAGTTTATCAAATTTTAACCTTTACCTTGTTATAATTATCTAACTTGATCTTTTAATAAGGCAAAGTAAATCTAAACTATACCTCTACTACAAATATGACCAATCATTTCCTAGTCCTTGAACCAACAACTTTTGGAATCCTACTCTTGTCATGTCTCTTCATCTATCTGATTGAGGATGAAACCACTTTACCCTTCTGTAATTACATATCCTTCCATCTTGGACTGCTAGCTATATATCACATAACATATATTTTGGACACAAAATTCAAACAAGGAGTGAGAAACAGAATATAATACTTTACAGATAAGACATGAGCATAAGGGTTTTCACAATCTAATATAATAATTTCAATCACAATCATATACATAATCAATTATGAATGTAGAGTTTTCATAACATAACAATTATACTTTCATTCACAACCACCCACATAGAATGTCACAATCACATGAATGTCATGCAATGTTTTTAATACTACCATCTCATTCATTCTATGCATGTGGGCCCTTAAAGTTTTAGTTTGCATTGGGCCAACCAGGAGTTTACACTGTTCCATAATTCTAGATAATAATAACAAAAATGCCTTCATGGCATATGAACAGCTCAACTGACGTGGAAACACTTAGAGACTAGTCAAACTGAGAAAGTTTTTATTGTGAAAGTACCTGACACTAGGGAGCGACCCTAGGTCACCTGAAGCACCCTTTCACACCCTCTTACCCCAAGGCTCGCAATTAAGCCTCCTCTAATGTATCCTCGGTTTCTATAATCCGTCCCCAGGCAATATCACATCTCATTTCTCTTTAATGATTCATGATGCATGAACTACTCGTATATTGGTTAAGACTTTTAGAAACTCAATTATTAAATACCATAAATGTTCACAAATCATCTCAATAAACTGTACATTCCCATAAGTTCTTCTTTGAACTTTCGTTATACATAAATAAATTTAGTACAGTCTTCGAATTCAGATCTCACCAAAATTGAGTTTCCAAGCCTTAAATATCTCAAAACTTTCTCTTAGAAAACGTCACATATTTACGTAGTTTTTCTCAATTTGAATCTTATCTAGATTGAGTTCAAAAATCTCAACTATAACAAAATATCCTTTTAGTTATTTCGTTAGGGAAAATCATTTACTTTACACTTCTGATTACTAAAAGAAAATAATTTTTAAAATCATTAACTAAGAATACTTAAAACTATAAAAATTTTCTTTAATTCAAGAATTAATTATCTCAACCTTTAATTTTCATAAAATAGCTTCTTTTTAATACTAGATTTTATTCTAGAGATTAAAAATAAAGCTAATGAAAATAATTTCTAAGAAGAAATAAAAGACTAAAATAATACTTTCTCTTAGAATAAAACTTTAAAGAGTAAGGTAAGAAAATTCTTACTGAGTTTTAACTTTCCGTCATGCTTGCTATATGCTCAAACTCCATATCACAAGGTCATTAATCATTCATAAGTCACAACCAAATATTGTCAATCACAATTAAATATCATCACTCACAATCAAATATTGTCAATCACAATCAATTTATCAATCATAATCAAATAAATTACTTATCATTCATAAATATCATAATTTAAAGTTTAATGGTTATTTAAGTTAATAAACTTAATTTAAGTCTTTATAGATTATTCCTCGTACATGTCTATGTAAGTCCAAATAGGTCATAATAATCCAAGTCCTTTCATAGGTTTAGTTCGATCCATATAGGATATAAAAGTCCAAGTCCTTGCATAGGTTTAGTCCAGTCCATATAAGTTATAATAATCCAGATCCATACATAGGTATTTCAGAATAAGTTACACAAGATACTAAATTTATTATTAATTTTAAGTTGAGAAGTTATTATTTTAAAATAATAATATTATTAAATTTAAAAGGAGTAAGGGACTCCTCCCATTATTCTTATGTTTTTTCATATTATATTTTTATCTCACTCCCCCTTACCTTGAATTGCTACCAAAATTGAGTTCGCTTCACCTCCGAGTTCTATAAATATTAATACCAACTTATCTCAGTATAGGCATAAGATAAAAATAAAGATTACTATGTAAAACAGAAATGGTAAATTTTAAATAGTAAATAGTGAATAGTAAAACATGAATAGTGATAGTAAATAGTATGTCACGACCTAGATCGCGGCGGGAGGCCGACTGTAAAAAGAAAATAAGGTTTCCTGAGTTCCCTTTGAAAACCGTGGAGTCGCCACCAATGTTTTTAAGGTAAAACATCAGAAAAACCCTAACGTGAAGGTACCAGTCTTAATTTGAGATTTTAAAGTTCGGGAGTCTAATTACAGGTGGGGAAGGTATTAGCACCCCACACTGTCCGTTTTAAACGGTTACCCTAACTTGTTTAAGTTTTTTGAACAATCCTAATAATTTGTAATTTTTAGCCTCTTAAATGCCTTATGGGTTTATTGTCAATTTAATAATTTTAAAATTATAAATTTTATGATTAACAGGACGTCTTGTCCAAATTAATCGAGTTGTCGTTAAAAGCGTTATGATTTTATTTTATAAGTTAAAGGGATATATTTATTTTTTAAATTTGGGCCCGACAGGAATAATTGTTCCTGCTCCTACGTATTCTCCAAGCGTTAGGGGAAATCGGGGTTACGTAGTTCTTTGGGTTATTTTAAAAATCGCAAAGTAAGTTATTCTAAAAAAGGGAACCTTGGGTTTTATTGATTTTATTATATTTTTAGAGAGAAACTTAACAGTCAAGATTGATATAAGAATAAAAAGTTTATTTGAAGACCTAGATTAACAGGATGTCTCGTCCAAAGAATCTATAAAGATATTTTGGTTTTTGTTATATTATCGATACCATTAAAGTGTTTTATGGTCTAGATTATTTTAGAAAATTTAACATAGATTGATAGGACGTCTTGTCCAAAAAATCTATAAAGACCCTAAATTTATTATCAAAATATTTTTATGGGGACGTCTCGTCCAAATTGATCTTTAATGTGAATATATTAAATTTCATGGTCTAGAAATTAAACATAGGTTAATGGGACATCTTGTCTAAATCAACCCTAGCATAAAGATTTTAATTTTAGGCACAAACCAATATTAATTTTGTTCTCTATTTTACAAATGTAATACTCTAAACTTAGTTAGTAGTAAACATTAACAGGTATTATGTGACACTAATTATTAGAGTATTCCTAAAAGGAAAAGATTTCATAATTTAATTCTTCAAGAGACTAGGATTACGTACAATCACAACAAGATAAATTAAAGAGAAAAGAATATACCTGGTGTTGGTTTTATTTGTCAATAGTTCCTTATAGCTGCGCGTGAACACGTTCCGTTTTTCCTATTCTAGTCCTGTGTGAATTGCGTAAATATGCTTATATGTTGGAAATTTTGTTATGGTTCTCGCTTCTGCAGCTGTGCCAAGCCTCACGTCAATTGTCTCCACCCTCTTGGTTTTCATGAATTCAAAAATACATGGCCATTGCAAAAAAATTTCTCCTCTCCCTTTTACAACTTGGAAGTCCTTATAAATATATATATATATATATATATATATATATATATATTGAACTCCTGTCTCAGTTTATGCGCCTCTTAATTGGAAAATTGAATTTCTTTCTGTTTCTTCCCCCCACCTTATAATAATATATATTATATATATCTTTTGCTTCAAAAACTGATATTATCCCTTTTCCTTGCGTGAATTTCTTATAATAATATACTAATCCCTTTTTTCAATTGCGTCATCCCCTGTGCATTGCGTTATCTGCTCCTTATATTATAATATATAAAAGCTCCTCTTTTTTTCATGTGGATCACATTATATATAAATATATTTCTTATTTTTTATAATATATATTAAAAAACTGATTTCATTAATATAAATATAAACATCTATCTCCTAAAACTCTTATCTCTTAAAATCTTCTCATCATTTTCTTTAATCTCTTTTCTGATCTGTTAAAATTTGAATTTTAAACTTCCTTTCTCTATTTGAATTTTAAATTTTTTAGGATTAGAGGTTCAAAAATTCAAAATTTATTGTTCTGACAAGGATTAAAAATTTTGGAGACCACAGCCCAGATCAATAATTTGAAATTCAAATAAGCCCACAGGTTCACTTTTTTCTTAAAAATAATTCCTAAAGAATAAATAAATTATTTTTTATATTTTTTATTTTTTGGTATTTTTATTATTTATTATTTTTTTGAAAATTTTAAATGGGCCTGGACAAAATTGGGTAGCAACAGCTTGCCCCTCTTTACTTTTCTCTTACTGTGTTACACTAATGGATAAATAAAGACAGAGCGAAACAATCTTGTCCAGGGCGCCAGCTTTAAAGAATGTCGTGTTTGACGACGAAGAAATTAAAATGGTGCCTCACTCAAAGACTGAAAATTTAAATGATGCCATGCTCGGCGACCGACAAGACCATGTACGGTGACATGTAAGTAAAATAGTGCCTCACTCGACGACATGGTGCCCCGCTCGACGAATGAAAATTTAAATAATGCCATGTTTGGCGATAGACAAGACCATGTTCGGTAACATGTAAGTAAAATAGTGCCTCACTCGGCGACTGGAAAATAAAATGGTGCCCCGCTCAACGAATGAAAATTTAAATGATGCCATGTTTGGCAACAGGAAAGTAAAAGTGCCCCACTTGGCGACTGGAAAGTAAAATGAGGCCCCGCTTAGCGACTAAAAACTTAAATGATGCCATGTTCAGCGACAGGAAAGTAAAAGAGTGCCCCGCTTGGCGACTGGAGATTTAAAAGATGCCATGTTCGGCTCTAGAAAAGTAAAATGGTGCCCCGCTCGGCAATTAAAAAGCAAAATGGTGCCCCGCTTGGCTACTGGAAAGTAAAATGGTGCCTCGTTCGGTGATCAAAAAGTAAATGGTGCCCCGCTCAGATTCTGGAAAGTAAAATGGTGCCTCACTCGGCAACTAAAAATTTAAATGATGCCATGTTTGGCTCTAGGAAAGTAAAATGGTGCCCCGCTCGGCAAGTAAAAGTAAATAATGCCCCGCTCGACTGCTGGAAAGTAAAATAGTGCCCCGCTTGGCTACTGGAAAGTAAAATGGTGCCTTGTTTGGCGACTGAAAAGTAAAAGGTGCCCCGCTCGGCTGCTAGAAAGTAAAATGGTGCCCCGCTCGGCTACTAAAAAGTAAAATGGTGCCCCGCTCGGCTACTGGAAAGTAAAATTATGCCTCGCTCGGCTACTAGAAAGTAAAATGGTGCCCCGCTTGGCTGCTAGTGCCCCGCTCGGCGACTGGAATTTTAAAGGATGCCATATTCGGTGATAGGAAAGTAAAATGGTGCCTCGTTCGGTGACCGAAAATTTAAAGGATGCCATGTTTGGCGACAGGAAAGTAAAAGGGTGCTCCGCTCGGCCACTAAAAAGTTTAAATGATGCCATGTTCGGTGACAGGAAAGTAAAAAGATGCCCCGCTCGGCGACTGGAAATTTAAAAGATGCCATGTTCGGCTCTAGGAAAGTAAAATGATGCCCCACTCGGCAAGTAAAATGGTATTCCGCTTGGCGACTGGAAAGTAAAACGGTGCCCCGCTCAGCTACTGGAAAGTAAAATCAAGTTTGAAATCTAGGGAGAAACCTTTAGAACTGCAATCTTTATAGATTTTAGGTTTATACTCATGGGTGAAATGGGTGAACGAGGTGATTTTCCCTTCTGAGCATGTATTCAGCGCGTCCTTGTGATGCTTGTCTGAGGTGCTAATAACAGAAGCCTCTCACTCCAATGACTTTCCTCTTCTTTTGTGAAAATAAAATTCATTGCCTCGTTTTATTTTGTTAAAAACACATGTTTTGTCACATTAATGAAACTATGTATAAATGCGTATTAAAAAGGTATCAAGTTTATTTATGTGGGTTGATCAAGTACCGTAAAAGACAAAGGGAAATCAGATACAAAAAAGAAACAAATGTAGTTAAAGAGTTTGATAGTAGGGGATGTAATAGGGTTTGCAGATCTTCTAGTGAATCCCTGAGAACAGCAAGAATCTTGATCCTGTATCAAGACGACGAGTTTATCCTTCGATCTTGCTTCTGAGAAAGTGATTCAATTATAGTCCTTGTGCCTCAGTTTGGTTCTTGGATGGGGATATTCAGTTACTTTGCCAAAATTTTGACCTTAATTTTTGCCTGAGCCGCCCTTTTAGGTTTTCGACTTACCAGGTCGCTCTAATTTTTGCCTAGGCCGCCCTTTCAAGTTTTCAGCCTAGCGAGCATGATTCATTTATTATCCTTTTTTTTTGTTTTTTTGTTTCTTTTTTTTTGTTCTTTTAGGAAAAGTATCTTTTGACTGTGTCTGCATTTATAGGCATCGGTAGGTCATCTCCATCCATTTTGGTCAATACCAAAGCTCCACCAGAAAAAGCCCTTTTTACCACATATGGTCCTTCGTAATTAGGTGTCCATTTGCCTCTGTGATGCTTGTGAATTGGCAAAATTTTCTTGAGAACTAGATCCCCCTCTTGAAATTGTCGAGGTCGTACCTTCTTTTCATAAGCCTTTTTCATACGCTTCTGATATAACCGTCCATGACATAAGGCGGCTAACCTCTTCCCATCTATTAGGTTCAGTTGGTCATGTCGAACCTGAACCCACTCAGCTTCTTCCAATTTGGCCTCCATGATTACTCTTAGAGATGGAATTTCGACTTCAATAGGTATGATTGCTTCCACGTCATATACCAAAGAGAACGGGGTTACCCCTATTGAAGTCTGAACCGAAGTACGATACCCGTGTAAAGCAAAAGGGAGCATCTCGCTCCAATCTTTGTAGGTCACAACCATTTTCTGTACTATTTTCTTGATGTTTTTATTTGCTGTTTCAACCTCCCCATTCATCTTTGGCCGGTACGGGGAGGAGTTATGATGATGGATTTTAAAATTCTCACACAATTCCTTCATCATCTTGATATTTAGGTTTTTGCCATTGTTAGTAATGATCTAACTTGGCAAGCCATATTGACATATTAGCTCCTTTTTGACAAATTTAACCATAACATTTTTTGTTACATTGGTATAGGAAGCTGCCTCGACCCATTTAGTGAAATAGTCGATAGCGACCAAGATGAAGCAGTGGCCATTTGAGGCTTTTGGCTTAATGGGCCCAATAACGTCCATACCCTACATCAACAAGGTCCATGGAGCTGATAAAACATTCAGGGATGAGGAGGGTGCATGAATTTGGTCAGTGTAGGTTTGACATTTATGGCATTTCTGAACATAGTCAAAACAGTTAGGTTCCATAGTTCTCCAGTAATACCCAGCTCTTAGGATCTTTCTTGCCATGGCATGGCCATTGGCATGGGTTTTAAAGGATCCCTCGTGAACATCAACCATGATCCCTTTTGCCTCACTCACGTCTATACATCAAAGAAATACGAAGTCATGATTCCTTTTGTAAAGCACATCGCCGTTTAAGAAGAAACCCATAGAAAGTCGTCGTAGGGTTCTTTTGTCGTTCTCCGTAGCATCCTGAGGGTACTCCCGACTTTTGATGTAGTTCTTGATATCATAATACCAGGGCTTCCCATCTGTCTCCTCATCTATTGATTGGTAGTACGCAGGTTGGCCATGGTTGCCTACCTCAATGAGGGGCATGTCGCTATCATTGCTTATTTTGAACATCGATACCAGGGTTGCCAAAGCATCGGCCATTTGATTGTCATCACGAGGAACATGGTGAAAAGAGATCTTGTCAAACCCCTTGATTAATTCTTTGATGTGAGTACGATAAGGAATTAACTTGGCATCCCTAGTCTCCCATTCACCTTTTAATTGATGAATAACCAATGCAGAATCCCCATAAACTTCCAGCAACCTTACTTTCGTATCTAAAGCTACTTGGATCCCCATAATGCATGCTTCGTATTCAGCGATGTTATTGGTGCAGTCAAAGCATAACCTGGCACAAATAAGGATAATCTTTTTATCTGAAAAAATCAGAACTGCCCCTATTCCATGCCCCATTGCATTAGACACTCCGTCAAATCTTAAAATCTATTTGTTTCCCTGGGTTTCCTCTTTATTAATCAAGGTTATAGTGTCCTCATCAGGAAACTCAAATTGTAAGGGTTGGTAGTCATCCATAGGTTGGTGCGCCAAATAATCTGCTAGAGCTCTTCCTTTTATGGCTTTCTAGGTGACATATGTTATATCATATTTAATCAACAAAACTTCCCAGTGAGCAATCCTCCAAGTCAAGGCGGGTTTTTCAAAGATGTATTTGACTAGATCCATTTTGGATACAAGCCAAGTAGTATGAAATGACATGTATTGCCTTAAACGTCAAGCGGCCCATGCCAATGCATAACAAGTACGCTCTAACACGGAATATTTTTACTCGCATTCTGTGAACCTCTTGCTTAAATAATAAATAACATGCTATTTCTTTCCTGTCTCATCATCCTGCCCTAGTATGCAACCCATGAATTCATCCAACACCGTCAAGTATAGAATAAGAGGCCTCCTAGGGGTCGGAGGTATCAGGATCGGTGGTTCCCGTAAGTATTGTTTTATCTTGTCAAAGGCTAGTTGACAATCCTCATCCAATTGTCCTGGTTGATTCTTGCGGAGTAGCTTGAAGATAGGCTCGCAAGTTGTTGTCAGTTACGAAATGAATCGAGCAATATAATTTAACCTTCCTAAGAATCCCCGGACCTCTTTTTCTGTACATGGTGGGGGCATTTCAAGAATCGCTTTGACTTTATTAGGATCAACTTCTATTCCTTTTTCACTCACCACAAATCCTAGCAATTTGCCGGATCTTGCACTAAAAGTGCACTTGGCTGGATTTAGCTTGAGTCTAAACTTTCTCAACCACGCAAAAAGTTTTCTTAAGTCATGAATGTGCCCTTGATCACTTTGGGATTTAGCAATGATGTCATCTATATAGACTTCTATCTCTTTATGCATCATGTCATGAAACAAGGTCACCATTGCTCTCTGATAAGTTGCCCCAGCATTTTTTAAACCAAAGGACATCACTTTGTAGCAAAAGGTCTCGCACAGGGTGATAAATGTAGTTTTCTCCATGTCCTCAGGCGCTATTTTAATTTGGTTATACCTAGAGAAATCATCCATGAATAAGAAGATGGAATTCTGGGCCGTATTATCGACTAGGACATTAATCTGTGGCAAGGGAAAGTCATCCTTGGGACTAGCTCTTTTTAAATCTCGATAATCCACACACATCCGCACCTTCCCGTCTTTCTTTGGGACGGGGACAATGTTGGCCACCCATTGAGGGTATTTTGTAACAGCTAGAAATCCGGCATCGAATTGCTTCTTTACTTCATCCTTGATCTTTAAGAGCATCTCGGCTTCATTCAGTGCAATTTCTGCTTAACCGGGAGGCATTCAGGCTTTAAGGGTAGTTTATGTTCCACAATGTTGTTATCCAACCCAAGCATATCTTGGTAGGACCATGCAAAGATGTCCTGAAACTCTATCAACAACTTAATCAGTTCTCCCTGTTGTTCTTGGCTCAAAGAAGTGCCAATCTTGACCTCTTTTTTATCTTCTTTATTCCCCAAGTTGATGACCTCAATCGCTTCTTGATAGGGTTGAATTTCTCTGGCCTCTTGTTCCAACATTCTAGTTAATTCGGGCAGAGACCATAATCTTCCTCACTGTCCTCATTAGCGTAATCAACTAGATACTCGAAATCATGAAATGGGATCACGATCTTACTGCTTTCGAGTGGATCTTTTTCAGGTCTGCATTTAGGTGAATAATAGAAATACTCGAATAAGGGAAAAGGGAAAAGGAATCAGAGAAAGATGTAAAGAAAGAGATATTGAAATTCAAATATGCATTTATTAATGGAAATTTCAAAAACATGACAAAACTTGTTTTGCCCTTATTGTAAAAGTAAACCCGAAAGCCTTGGGCATAGTAGTAGGGAAATTGAGTCATTAAGGCAATTACAAATTACTTTGAATCAAAAATTAAAGTCGTGGGGAGTTCAGCGGCCTCCCAATTACAAAGTTCTGTGCCTGGTGAACAGATACGCATAAAGCTTGCATCATCACAAGAGTCGTCCTCAATAGCGGCCACTTAATCTAGATATATTAGGCCTGCACTCTAAAAGCTCTGATAGAGGTCACAAATGGGGGTTCTTTTGATGCACGGTTCGTGACCTTCTAGGCGGGCTTTCCTTCTCTCCTTCTTCTCCTCTGCAACCCTCATTTTATTAGCTGCAGAGGGTCTGTATCCCAAGCTAAATCTATCCTTATTCTCTAGTAATTGTACCACTTTCAATTCTCCTTTTAGTCTATGTTCCAAACCTTTCCCGAGTTGATACTTGTTTCACAACATCATTTTCGCTATCATTAAGGATGCATTTGGCATATAAGCTTTCATCAATGAGGCTCCTTCCCTTATATAAGAAGTTTTCGTAATTTCTAGTACTTGAAAGGATGTCTCAAGAGCTTCTTCCGCCGCTTCAATGTAAGGAGTGGATGAAGGTTTGCTAGCCAAGAAATCTTCCTTTCCTGAAAGAATTACTAGCTTGTTACCTATGATGAACTTCAACTTTGGATATAATATGGATGGGACCACTCCAGCAGAATGGATCCACGGCCGACCCAACAAGCAACTATATGCTGGTACGATATCCATGACTTGAAAAAGAATTGTAAAAGTACACACGACCACATGGATAGGGATCTCAAATTCCCCCATTACCTCTCTTCGAGTCCCATCAAAGGCTCGTACTATCATGGTACTTGGTTTCATATGGGTCCTATCAAAAGGTAATTTGGCAAGCGTAGATTTGGGCGTAACATTAAGAGATGACCCATTATCCACGAGCACTTTTGCTAGAATATGGTCTCGGCATTTGACTGAGATATGAAGGGCTTTGTTGTGCCCCATTCCTTCTGCTGGTATCTCATCATCGGTGAAAGTCAAATAGTTATCAGTGACAATGTGCCCCACTATCCCTTGGAATTTGTTAATAGAAATATCATGGTAACATGGGCTTCATTCAAAACTTTCATAAGTGTTTTCCTATGAGGTTCTGAATTGAGCAATAATGATAAAAGGGAAATTTTTACAGGCGTATGATTCAACTGGTTTACCACTTGTACTCACTTTGACGAATGAATTTTAGAAATTCATGGGCTTCTTCATCAGATACAGTACTTTTAACCTCCCCCGTCTCTCTTTCATCAGCTTTAGCTTTTCCACTACTAGCGTTTCTCACAGCGGGCCTAGGGTCTTTTCTTAACTCTGGCGGAGCAAAAATTCTGCTGCTTCAGGTAACTCCTCCTATTCCAGATATATTTATTACATCAAAAGAGGATAGTCCATCTGCTTCGGAGCCTTTGGCAATTACATTCATATCGTATTTCCATGGCACAGCATGAGAGTCCTTAAATGAAAAAGGAGTAGGTGTTTCGATAGTTACTGGTTGAGGCATTGGAGTATCAGTTGATGCAGAGTTCTTGGTGTAGTAAATTACCAACGGTGCGGGAGTTGGAACCTTAGGTTGCCCTTGGATCATATTTACGCCATTGCTATGGCGCTTGGAGATTTGAACGAAATCACTATCCGTCAACCTTTGAAGGGTTTCATGAAAACTAAGGTCCCAAGATGCCTCTATCAGTCCTGCCTTAATCAAATGACCATGAATTTCTTTCAACGGTGTTTTGATGTCACAGACATTTTTCACATATTCCTCCGCTTCTTCTATGACATTAACCCCAGAACCCTTGTGATTAGGCAAGGGATTTGTAGCCATATTCGGATTTCCTTCCCAAAAATTAAGCCACTTGGCTTTAACCAAGTCTTGTACTTTACGTTTCAAGGCCAAACAGTTTTCTGTTAAGTGCCCTGGTGCCCCGGCATGATATTCACATTGAGCATTCAGATCATATCCCTTGGGATAAGGTGGTCCAAGAATTATGGAAGGACAAGGCACCACAAGGGAGTTCTGGATAAGGTGCGGCAATAGTTCAGTATAACTCATAGGGATAGGGTCAAACTGAACATGGTTGTGATCATTGTTTGTCCTTTTGTGATTCTGATTAGGGTTTAGGGCCGAGTCCATTATTACGGTGGTTGTACTGGTATATGATGATGATTGTGTGGTGGTACGGGTGACTGATAACGAGGTGGTTAAGGGGAAGGCTGAGAATGGTTGTTGGTAGTAGTAGCTACTTGAGGATATGACGTGAATTTATAGGGGTTATCCTGGGGAAGAAATGCAAGGTTGTACGGCTTTTGAGGAAAGTTCCTTAAATCATAGGTGACAACATTAGTCCCACCTTCCTTTCTTTTTCCAGTTTGCACATGTTTTTTATGGAAGGTTCCCCAGATGAAGTTTGGGTAATTTTCCCTGTCCTTACCCCGCTTTCCACTCTTTCTCTAATGGTAACGATGTCAGAAAAATTTGATGATACACTTCCAATCATTCTTTCATAAAAAGGAGCTTGAAGTGTGTCGATAAACATTGTCACAACCTCCTTCTCTAGCAATGGGGGTCCACTTGTGCAGCTACTTCTCACCAACGCTAGGCATATTCCTTGAAAGAATCATCATCTTTATTAGTCATATTTTGTAATTGCATCCTGTCTGGCACCATGTCTAGGTTGTATTTGTATTGTTTCAAGCAAGCATCAGCTAAGTCTCTCCAGCAGTGTATGCGAGCACGTTCTAGATGCATATACCAAGTCGGGGCGGCTCCTGCCAGACTATCTTGGGAACAGTGAATAAGCAGTTTATCATCGAGGGCATGGGAAGCCATCTTTCGACAATACATGGTCAGATGATTCCGAGGAGAATATGTGCCCCGATATTTGTCAAATTCGGGCATTTTAAATTTTGGGGGTATCACCACATCTGGAACTAGGCAAAGTTCAGATGCGTCTGTTGGGCCAAAACCTCCCACATCTTCCATGATGCGAAGGCGTTCCTCGAGAATCTCCATCTTTCCCTTAGGCTCAGCATTTGCAATAGCAGGATTGGTGGTTTGCACGACGACGGGGCGAGGCATCATATACCCATAAGGATAATTATGTTGTAATTGGAGGTGAGGAAATTGTTGTGTTTGATATGCCAGATTTTACTGTGTCGCCCCTTGTGGGTTCAGCATAAGTGTAGTTACCTGAATTGCAGGCGACTAAGTGTTTTGAAGCTCAGAGGTCCGTGGGCTCAGGACTTGATTATGAGCCTGTGGGTTTAACGGGGGTATTGCATTCCCATCTTGTGGACCCGAGATTACAGTAGGAAAATAACCAGGAGGTAAACCATACAACGGAAAGGGTATGAGGTTACCATCCTGATCAGTGAAGGTTTGAGGAGGCATGCATCCATATGGCATGCCATAAAATGGTGGTTGCATGGTGTGGGGTTCAGCAGTTTTGCCTGGGTTTCCGATATCGTTAGCAGGCCGAGCATCCTGGGCAAGAGCAAAACCAGGAGGGTAACACAGAAAAGTTGGTTGACGCTTGTTGTTTATGGATGGGCCCTCCTTTGTGACCCTTTTCTCTAGAAGCTTGGTCAACTCAGTTATCTGCTCCCTTAAATAGTTGACCTCATTCCTTAAATTCTTAGTCTCGTTATCCGTTTCAGCCATGAGTCATGTCTGAAGTCGGGTTCTATAAGGATGCCTCCTCGTGATTCTCTCTTTCTTTCTTTTTCTTTGTTAATGAAAAAAATGTATTAGTGAAAAGAAAAAGGAAAAGAAAGAGACCAAACATTAAAAATAAGAAAAAATTAAATAAATAAATAAATAAAAATAAAAAATAATGATTAAAGCGATCATGAGCCTTGGCGAGCATCCTTTTACCGTTCCTCATAATGTCTCGTTCAAAAGTACTAAGTTAAGCAATGTGGAAACTAATATGGTATCATTGTGGATGTGAAGCAATCATTTTATTACTTTAATAAAAGCAGTCATTACATCTAACAGAAATAATCAGTCTTTCCTTACTCGGGCAATCACAGCCCTCATTTCACTAAGCTAATTTTTACAATATTCTAGGAAAACTACAATCTCCTTAGGGGTAGTGAGGGGATTTGTTGTTTCTTCGGCCTTTCTCAGCAGCTGTGGGATGTCTTCCAAAGTTCTGTTAGCCAGATACGCCAACTGGTGGAAGCGGCGCATCCATGAGTGAATGATTTCATCCTGATTTGCTGCTTCGGCTCTCATAGACTGTATCATCTCTTGACATATGTTCTCTATTTTGGTATGCATGCCATTTCTCATCATTTATTTCTTGTCGAGAAGTTTCTGTCATATCTTTGATTTGTTGCTCCATGATAGTGATTTGAGATTGCAGAAAACTCTTTTATGCTACGGTATTCTGTTCATTTTCTGTTTCTCTCTCCATCATCTGTTTCAGTAGCTGTTTGTCTGCAAGAATGACATCCCTTTCTTCATTCTTG
This sequence comes from Clitoria ternatea, assembly GCA_037962975.1. NCBI lineage: Eukaryota > Viridiplantae > Streptophyta > Magnoliopsida > Fabales > Fabaceae > Clitoria > Clitoria ternatea. The sequence continues at coordinate 199,834,219 of CM075671.1, read as the reverse complement.
GCTTTTAGCTAGGAGTTAGCCGCTCGGAGGCATTGATCTAACTTCTACATATGAATCATTTTAGCCTTTTGCTTTTTACTAATGTCCTCATAGGCTTGTTCTTTTCATGATTTTCTCTCTTCAAAAGAGCACAATCTTGATAGGCTTTTGTCAAGTCATCTTCTAACTTCTTGTTCTTGGCTCTCAACTCCTCTATTTCTCTGACCCTTTTGTCTTCAAAGGGGGGTCCAGTAGATGACTCATACCTCAAAGGGGGATCGAATGTCCTGAATGGTAGCTTGATGATGGAGACCCGATTTAGGATCCACTGATAGTATTCTTCTTTGATACCGTGACTTCTAACACCTAACTCTTTCCCTTTCTTGCAGACTTTCTGCCAAGCACCCTTTATATGCTTGAGGGTAGAAGCGTATTCCCCGTTTGTGTAGTAAAGGACAAAGGGGGCCAATGACTCTTCACTTGGTGGTCCGAGCAAGGGGTAGGCCAACTGGCGCTTGGCTATGACCGGATTATAATTGATGCATTCGCGAGTGCCTATGAGCGGGACATTCGGATAGCTTCCACAATGGTAAATGATGGTGTCGACCTTTAGCCATTGCGGATACCATATTACCTTTTTAGTAGTGAGCCCAATAAGATGGTTGGCCCATTCATGCCGTTCTTCATAGTTAATTGGCACCACTTTAGGTCTGATATAGGGCATTCAACCTTGTCCATTTGGCTGAAGACATATGATGTGAGCCACATATATAAAGGAGGTGAGCAATAAAGGATTCTTTTCCCCCCTTGAGTATGGCAATAGTCCATGGTACAGTAAATATCTGCCAAAAGTACAGTAACAGGATTTTCATGATGAAGTTTACGGGCCAGGAAGACATCTATGGCATCATAGTCCACATAATTCTCGATTTGAGGAAACAAGATGATACCATAGAGGGTAAGTACCAAGGTATCCATGAAAGTTTCCCAATCTTTTTTTTCAGCCAAACTGTCCATATGTTTTTCCAAATACGCCCTGGTAAACCCTAGTATCTGATTCCTGCATAGTCGTGCTTTTTCTAGCTTGGTCGGACTAATCTTCAGTATTGAAGAAAGGGAGGTGACGTTATCATACTGCCCAAGTCGTCTGTAAGGTACCTGCCCCTCTAATGGCAAGCCCAAAATCTGCTCGAACTCTTCCACTGATGGCGCTAACTGGAAGTCTCGAAATGTGAAGCATCGAAGAGGCGGGTCGTAAAATTGGGCTAAAGCAGTGAGTGCTTTGACCCGTACTTCAACTTCCAAAAGCTTTAGGATCTTCCCATATTTCCTTGAGAAGGTCATCCTTTGGGTCAGATTCAGCTTCTTTCCCAAAACCTACAGCCTAGCAGTGTCAATTTTCCCAACCTTGACATGTAGTAACTTCCTCAATTCGGCCTTGTTGGCCCCACATTCATCTAAATCCATATTAGTTTCCATTTTTCGTTGCATACTCACCAAGTTCTGATTACTTTCTAGAAAAGGAAAAGAAAAAAATCAACTTATGAGCTTGTTATCATTATTTCTTAAAAATATTTTCTATGTGAATAAATTACAGACATCTCAGATCATCCACTTTTTGAAAAACTTTGCATAAAAACTTACGATCCAAAAGGCCTATAATTTAAAGCACGAAATTGAACGGGCTTGAACCATTTGCCCCATGTCAAATTATTAGGCTTTTTTTTGTTCTTTTAAAAAACATTTGTTGGAAAAGGAATCTTTTAATTTAGGGAAAAAAAGAAGGTAAAAGATCATTGCCCCTTGTGTTCCCTATACAGGGTTTGTCTGAAGGCCTCTTATCGGTTCTAAGGTTCCTCTAATAGTGTCCTCTCACATTGGGTGGCTATTTTAAATCACTAAAGGCCACTAGAGCTCAGACTCTATCCATGATGTGGACCACAACGGTAGGAAGTCTACCAGGTGTGGGCACCATGAGAAAGTCACACTCTAGCTGAGGCTATCACGATGTCAAACGGAGACGAATGTCCCAAATGACACCGATACACAACCTCCCCTAAACTTAATGGTTTATTCAGACCCTTGGGTGTAGGGTCCCACTCAGAATGTGTGTGAAAAAAGTGTAAGTGTAGTGTATGAGGGGCATACATACATGTAATTTACCCTTCCTTCACAAGAAACAAACACAGAGCAATACAAAAAAAAATCATCTACCCTAAGGTTCAATAATACAAAATATAACGTCCTCTACCCTAAGGTTCGATAATAACATATATCAACAAAACACATGGCATAAACATATGCAAGAAGTCATGTAGGATAATTCTAATCTACTCAAACAAATTAAACGGGCTTGACTCTCTAAGATCCCCAGCGGAGTCGCCATCTGTCGCGACCTAGATCGCGGCGGGAGGCTGACCGTTAAAAGAAAATAAGGTTTCCCAAGTTCCCTCCAGAAACTGTGGAGTCGCCACCAATGTTTTTAAGGTAAAACATCGAAAAAACCCTAACATGAAGGTACCGGTCTTAATTTGAGATTTTAAAGTTCGGGAGTCTAATTACAGGTAGGGAAGGTATTAGCACCCCACACTGTCCGTTTTAAACGGTTACCCTAACTTGTTTAAGTTTTTTGAACCATCCTAATAGTTTGTAATTTTTAGCCTCTTAAAATGCCTTATGGGTTTATTGTCAATTTAATAATTTTAAAATTATAAATTTTACGATTAACAGGACGTCTCGTCCAAATTAATCGAGTTGTCGTTAAAAACGTTATGATTTTAATTTATAAGTTAAAGGGATATATTTATTTTTTAAATTTGGGTCCGACAGGAATAATTGTTCCTGCTCCTACGTATTCCCCAAGTGTTAGGGGAAATCAGGGTTACGTAGTTCTTTGGGTTATTTAAAAAAACGCAAAGTAAGTTATTCTAAAAAAGGGAACCTTGGGTTTTATTGATTTTATTATATTTTTAGAGAGAAACTTAACAGTCTAGATTGATTTAAGAATAAAAAGTTTATTTGAAGACCTAGATTAATAGGACGTCTCATCCAAAGAATCTATAAAGATATTTTGGTTTTTGTTATATTATCGATACCATTAAAGTGTTTTATGGTCTAGATTATTTTAGAAAATTTAACATAAATTGACAGGACGTCTCGTCTAAAAAATCTATAAAGACCCTAAATTTGTTATCAACATATTTTTATGGAGACGTCTCGTCCAAATTGATCTTTAATATGAATATATTAAATTTCATGGTCTAGAAATTAAACATAGGTTAATGGGACGTCTTGTCTAACTCAACCCTAGCATAAAGATTTTAATTTTAGGCACATACCAATATTAATTTTGTTCTCTATTTTACAAATGTAATACTCTAAACTTAGTTAGTAGTAAACATTAACAGGTATTGGGTAACACTAATTATTAGAGTATTCCTAAAAGGAAAACATTTCATAATTTAATTCTCCAAGAGATTAGGATTACGTACAATCACAACAAGATAAATTAAAGAGAAAAGAAGATACCTCGTGCTGGTTTTATTTGTCAATAGTTCCTTATAGCTGCGCGTGAACACGTTCCATTTTTCCTATTCTGGTCCTGTGTGAATTGTGTAAATATGCTTATATGTTGGAAGTTTTGTTATGCTTCTCACTTCTGCAGCTGTGCCAAGCCTCGCGTCAATTGTCTCCACCCTCTCGGTTTTCATGAATTCAAAAATACATGGCCATTGCAAAAAAATTTCTCCTCTCCTTTCTGCAACTTCGAAGTCCTTATATATATATATATATATATATATATATATATATATATATATTGAACTCCTTTCTCAGTTTATGCGCCTCTCAATTGGAAAATTGAATTTCTTTCTGTATCTTCCCCCCACCTTATAATAATATATATCATATATATCTTTTGCTTCAAAAACTGATTTTATCTCTTTTCCTCGCGTGAATTTCTTATAATAATATACTAATCCCATTTTTTCAATTGCGTCATGCCCTGTGCATTGCTTTATCTGCTCCTTATATTATAATATATAAAACCTCCTCTTTTTTTCACGTGGACCATATTATATATAAATATATTTCTCATTTTTATAATATATATTAAAAAAACTGATTTCATTAATATATATATATATATAAACATCTATCTCCTAAAACTCTTATCTCTTAAAATCTTCTCATTATTTTCTTTAATCTCTTATCTGATCTCTTAAAATTTGAATTTTAAACTTCCTTTCTCTATTTGAATTTTAAATTTTTTAGGATTAGAGGGTCAAAAATTCAAAATTTATTGTTCTGACAAGGATTAAAAATTTTGGAGACCATAGCCCAGATCAATAATTTGAAATTCAAACAAACCCACAAGTTTACTTTTTTCTTAAAAATAATTCCTAAATAAATAAATAAATTGTTTTTTTATATCTTTTTATATTTTTTATTTTTTGCTATATTTATTATTTATTATTTTTTTGAAAATTTTAAATGGGCCCAGACAAAATTGGGTAACAACATAGTAAAAATATGAATAGTACCGTAAATGGTAAAACATGAATAGTAACGATAAATAGTAAATATAAATAGTAACAGTAAATAGTAAAACATGAATAATAAAGGTAAATAGTAACAGTAAATAGTGATTTACTTTTTGAATAGTGATTTACTATTTGAATAGTATTTTACTATTCAGAATAATAACTTAAAATAATATTATATTTAGTATAATAATAGAGTTCTAAAACGATATGAAAATAACTCTAAAAAATATAAAAGAGAGGTATTTTTACCTTGTTATTTTAGCAGAACCTTCTTCTAAAAATATTATTTCTCTCTCATACTTCCACCACTATCTCTCTAGCACTACTATATTAAGAAAATTTAATCTAAAATTGTGAATTCTAATGAAGAATTCATTCGGTATTTATAAGCAGAAAAGTTACTGTGTATTTCATTATTTTATTATAAAAGTACTGTGTAATTTCTGAAATTTTCGTTTCTGGTTACTATGTAAGTTTGAAATTTTCATACATACACAATGTTTTGTATAGTAAATGTCGGCTGAATTATTAAGTCAAATAGTAACCTTTCACTCGGTATATTTTAAATATTCAAAATCAGTCCTTTTCAAAATTTAGCGATATTATATCAGTCCTCACTAATTTTATAATAAGTAATATAAATTTTAAATTTTAAAAATCTAAAATTTCCTGTTAATAAAAATTTATTGGTACGTTTCTAATTTTTTTACGATTGGTAAAAATCAATATTTTTCTCAAACCGGTCATTTTTAGATAAGTCTACTTGAAATGGATTTTAGAAAATTTTCTTATAATTTAACTTCACTTTCTTGTAAATATTATTAATTTTAAGTAACTTTCTATGAATTTAAAATGATTTAAAATATATTATTTTATTAAAATATTTTGAAATTTTCAACAAATTCTAGAAAATCATAAATATTATGTAGATCAAAAAGTTCTAAAGAACCATAATCTAATTCCTTCAAAATTTTATTTTAAAACTCTAATAAGAGTTAAATCATAAATATGTAAAAACATAAATATAAAAACATAAAATAAAAGTTGTGAATAATAAAGATATTCAAAATTCTTAATATAATTTCATTAATCAATGACTACTAATTAGGTCATTTTAAAATTCTCATTCAAAAGACATATATATTTTTATTTTATTAATATTATTTTTTTTATTTTTATAAAACAAAATAATTAAATATAAATACCAAAATTTCATAAAAAATAATAATAATAAACTAACTAATAGTAAGTATTTCTCATTAAAGATATATTAATATCTATTTTCTATTTGAGTAGAAAATGGGATGTTACAATTACCCTTATCTATAAACTTAATCAACCAATGTGGTGTCGAAACTAAGGCTTCCAAAGCATTCAAGGACGGCCTGCCCAAGATTCCATTAAAAAGGGACTTCACATCTATTACTAACACTGAGTCCAGACAGTTTTTGACCCCGATTCTCCTTCGAATGCCAACCTCATGTCTAAGTAATCTTTGGTAGGTTGTTTTGCCCCGTTGAAAGCCGTTCAATCTTAGGTGTAAGGTTGTAAATCATTTTCCGTTAACCCTATCTTTTTAAAGCAATCATAAAAGATTATATCACAAGAACTTCCTTGACCCACCAAAATTCTTCTTATTGTCTTATTGGCTATTACTGCCTCGATTACCACTACATCATCCCCCCAGGCACTGTGGGTCCGTAGTCCTTATTTAAGAATGTGGTCGTCAGGGTCTACACTCCACCCTGGTACGACTTATTATCTACTTTTGCTTGAACAAACATGATCATTCTCAAGTGGTTCTTTCGAGCCGAATTGAATACTCCTCCTCCTGTAAATCCCCCTACAATCATATCGATCACGTCCTTTCTTCCTGAACCTAGAGGCTTCATCCATGACTTATCATCTTCTTCAATGTTATCTATGATTGCTTTGCCTTTGTCTAGGGCTTGTGTTCTTTGACTCCCTATTTTCTTCTTCTTCAGCCGGACTGATGTCCCTTCTCTTGGGAGGTTCCTTGGCTTTCTCTCTATACACCCCTTGCCGGAATAGGTACTGCTTTAGCTTTCCTTTTTGAATCAAACTTTCGATAGCCTCTTTCAACTGCCTGTACTCGTCAGTGTTATGACCGGTCTGCTCATGAAACTCATAGTACTTGCTTGTGTTGCCTGGTGTCTTCATAGGCATAGGCTTTCTGATTTCATTCACCATAAAACTTCTCATCCCTACTTCCCTTAGAATTTGACTGGGTCGTACTGCCAGGGGTGTGAACTGGGTCAAATTGATACTCCAGCGCCCTTTCTGCCTTTGAGGGGGTCTCACTCCCTATTTCCACTAAACTTTGGCCCTCTTTGTTCATGAGCTTACGACCTGTCCTCTGTAATTGGGGTCTTTCCCTTTGCCGCAGCTAAGTGCATTTCTTTTCCTACATATTTCGTAGCTTTTCTCTTAAACTCCTCAAATGTCTAGGGTGCCCCTTCGCTAAAGATAAAGCAAATGGTGACTGCGGTTGTAAAGCTTCAACCGCTATGTGTAACTGAATTTGTACAGTCAACCCCGGCACTAATACAGCTTCCTTATAAAATATTTTCAGGAAATCTCTTAGACTTTCTTCTGGTCCTTGTTTGATCTTAGCTAGTGTGTGGGACGTCCTGGGAATATCCCTTGATACAATGAAGTGTTGCAGGAAAGCATGGGCCAAATCATCCCAACAGTCAATCGACCCCAGTGACAAACTTTTGAACCACCCCAACGCTTCAGCAGATAGCATCTTAGGGAACATTCTACACATTATATCTTCTTCTACCCCCAAAAATAATGATTCGTTAGCATAGGCATCTAGGTGTTATCCTGGGTTGGATTCCCCATTGTACTTCCCTATCGACAGCAGTTGTGGGGTCTGTAGGTGCCTTGTATGGGTATATTCATAAGCCTTCTAATAAATGGTACACTGAACCGGTATTCCCTAGTTCATCCTTACAGTGGACCTCTCATTTTCTTATTCAACTCTGTGGTCCAATACGTTGATTCCTGCTCATCGTATATTTGTGCCTGTGAATATTCATGGGTATGAGAAGGTTCATGTTGCCTCTGCTCTCCTGCTGCGTCGTTTCTCAACCCCCTGTTTTGATTTAACTCTTGTATCTCCATCTGAAGTTGCCTAATAAGCCCATCTCAAGGATCCGGCTGTTGTACAACTTGCATCCTTTCCTGGGGTTGTTCTGTCCCAGGAGTCTCCATGATTTTGCCCCCTCGAACTCTAGGATTCGGGGTTCGACCCTCTACGCGACATTCTCAACATGTCCCACAAGGGCTCTATTCCTTCTGTTTGCTTCCATGACTTCTATGATACAGGTCCCACTGGGCGTGCCAATGATCTAACCGGTGTACGGGGTTAAAGTTATTGACTTCTGGATCGGTGTAGAATCTCTCCCTCTATTACCTTTTGCACCGCCCTAGTAGGAGTACGGTGTTGTAAACTTGGGTTCAGTAGGAATTCCAAGCCCTTCGTGTTAAGGTAATGAAAAGTCAATTCCTGCTATTGTTCTTGAGACCACACCGGAGGTGTACCTACAAAAAAGACTCTGATGCTTAAGTCAGTACGGTTGTAATGGAGAAATTTGTATTACAGGGTAAGAGTTAGAGAGAAAGAATGTTCTCTGATTTGCTTAAGAGTGTGTTATGTGTTAATGAATGAGCTCTTTATATAGCATTCCCCTAAAACACAAGTGGGTGATTTGACCTGTGTCAGGGGGCATAAAACATCCTAACCCTCAATATGATTATTCTAAAATATGATTATCAAAATTGATTAATTAGAACAACACAATTCAGGGTAAATTTTTCACGGGTTATCAATTTAAATAAATTGTAGAAAAAACTGTGAAATAAAATTTAATAACTACCCCTGGACCATTTAAATAGACCTTTCCCATATATGGCTATATGAGAAGGTATAAAAATCAAATTAAATTACATCTTGGAAAATCAAAATGGAGATTATCACAAAGATCAGCGAAAAACGTAATTTAAATTATTAAATACAAGAAAATATAATTTTATAATAAAAATAATAAATTCATATTTATGAAAATAAAGAAAATGAAGAAAATAGCATTCTGTGCAAATCTCGCTTAAGCGAGAAGCCATTCGCTTGAGCGAATTTGATGTTAATCGCTTGGGCGAACTAACTCGCTTTTTTATAGAAGCAAATACACTCATTCTCGCTTGAGCGAGATTTATTCGCTTTAGTGAGATCAACATAATTCGCTTGGGTAATGCTTGGCTCGGTTGGGCGAATCCACCATCAGCATCAGACCACTATCTCGCTTAAGCGAAACACATTCGCTTGAGCGAAATGTTCAATTTCGCTTGAGCGGAGTAACTTCGCGTGAGCGAATTCAAATGAGGTATCAGACCCTTTAGTTCGCCCGGGCGAAACCAATTCACTTCACATTCCCAGTCAATCTCGCTTGAGCGAGCCTCCACTCGCTTGAGCCAGATTTCTTCCAGAATCAAACTTACCTTCATTTCGCTTGGGCAAGATATGCTCGCCTGAGCAAAATTTGTCCAGAACCAAATTTCCATCCATTTCGCTTGGACGAGATGGGCTCGCCTGAGCGAAATTCATCTAGTAAGCACCCCCTGATACTCAACCATTTTCGCTTGAGCGAGTATTAATCTCACTTGAGCGAAATTGGGCCAGAGACCACAACTCTGATACAAACAAGTCTCGCTTAAGCGAGATCCACTCTCACTTGAGCGGAACACCATTCTCGCTTGAGCGAACCAGTTTTGCTTGAGCGAGAATTATCCAGTAGACCAACCGCCTTAACTCGCTCATCTCGCTTGAGCGAGTTTTGCAGCACAGACCTAGAAAACATAGTATTCCATACGAAATTGAATTCAAATGTTCTAGGCCAACTTCCGACTTACATAATTTGCCCGTTTCAAGTCCGAATGCTATGAAACTTCATGGGCACTATATTTTCCCCATTTCGAGACTAATGGCGATGTCCGTTCGCCAAAATTTCAACATATAACCAACTTATGCGTAAAAACGCAATATGATCAAAATATGCCAATTAAATACATCAACCCCTTCTAATTCTATTCAAACACACCAAAACCTATTTAAACAAGTCATACATGATATAGGGAATCTATCGATCCCTTCCGACGATTCAAAAACTCATCGGATCACAATTTCACTATTTCAATTCCTAAATTTTCATTTCATGCATATGCATCATATCACTCTAGGAATTCAAACTCATACATCATATCATATAACATGAACATATACATGAATTCATATACATATTCAGATTTCAAACTTCAAAGTGAAGTTATTCATCATCAAATCCTCAAGTCATTCATACATAACATAAAACATTTCCAAGAGCCGGCCAAGGCATAAACATACTACCAACACATACTATGTACAAACATATGTACATAATACTTTATCTTTATGCTGAGTGACACTTCATAAGCCTTCACTTCTTCCTACATCCACTGAAAAACATAAACACAAATAGGGGTGAGCATAATACATGGTAAATGGCAGTTATTGAATCCGATTACATATCTAATTCACTAACACATATAAATCATATTCACTATCATATAATCTCATCATAGTTTATTCATTCATATATTCTCAAATGATCATGTAATTATGTTGTTCTCAACAACATTCATCAATGCATAAAACATACTCAATCGATTGGATCCATTATTAAGTTTTAATTTGTGTTGCAACACTGGCTCTCAGCCACATACTCAGCTCTTAGCTGATCCGGCCGTTTTACTGGTACCAAACCGTTTGCCCTCTCACGTTACACAATCACACTCAGCGACAACGGTAGTGTCACGGGCTAAACCCCGAGCCCTGCTCAAGAGGTTTGCCTTGAGTACCACCCAAGGTCTTTTGTGGAATCCTCGAAACCACATCATATTTTATATTTGTTCATCAATTCAAGCATCCCATGCTATCTCAATTTGCATCTCATGCATATACTCATATCATCATCAACTGCATCTCATGCATAGGAATCACAATAAGTTCACAGATACAATTTATATCTCATACCAATTCAATTTCTCAATATCAATCATATATGAATAGAAGATATCATATCACAAATATGTCACACATATTATATATTCAGGATTTCTCATTAAATATAACAATACTATCCCGAATTCGTTCATAAACTATGCATTTAAAATGTAAACGCTCCCCCTACCTGGAATAAATGATTCCAGAAGCTCCTCGAGCTATCAAATATATTTCGCCCGCTATTCGCAAGCTCCGAATCGAACCTCTAGCTACGAAACCTTCCGAAGCTACCTAGTTTATTGAAACAATCACTATTAAGCTTCAATTCTATAGACTTAATAATTAAGAAGCTATCTCTACTATCTTTTTCATGATAAACTCATGCTCTAAAAAACCTAAGCTCTTTCTCCATTTCAATGGATTCCAATCTCTATGAAACTTAAGAAATTGAAAGGTTTAAAGGAATAAACCATATTTCAATATAGGAGTTCATAATCTTACTTTGAATTGAAGAATTCAAGCTCTTTCTCTCTCCCTTTAATCCAAACTGCTCAAATGAAGAGAAAAGTGGAGAAGATGATTGATTTCCTCTTCAATTTGGTGATTTGCAATAGAAATTGGAAAAGAAAAGGATTATGGATGGTAATCTTAGATGAAAAGAAGAAGATGATGAAGAAATCATATACTCTCTCTATCTCATGTAAGGTTTGGAGAAGAAAAGAGAAGAATTTTAGTTTTAAAACAACTTAGGGACGCGTCGGTCATTACGGCAAATGTTGGGACGTATTCGTCATTTTGGGAATTGTTCTAATTAATTTCCCATTTCCCTTTAAATCCCTCTTTAAACCATGTTTTAATAATAAATCTTATTTTTAGGATGTTACAATTCATGTTCCCAAGTATGCATAATACATTGATCCTGTTGCCATGCAACCTTGACCAACTGAACATTCTTGCTTCTCAAGTGTTTCACAGATCTATCCACTATGCCAGTGGGCTCAGCTATAGTGGTCAGGTTCTCTCTGATTTTAACATCATCATCTGGCATCTCATGAGTAGGATTTGGCAAATACTTTCTCAACTAAGAGACATGAAATACGCTATGCAGATTTGACAAATGAGAAGGCAACGCTATCTGATAAGCCACAGGGCCAACTCTTTTCAGTACTTCATATGGTCCAATATACTTCGGGCTCAGTTTCTTGCTTTTCAATGCTCTCCCAATGCCTTTACTAGGAGAAACTTTCAGAAATACTCTGTCACCAACCTGAAACTCAAGTGGTTTCGTCCGCTTATCATGATAACTTTTTTGACGATCCTGGGATACTTTCATTTTCTCTCTGATCATCTGAATCTGCTCAGAGGTCTGCTGCACAATGTCAGGGCCTAACATCAAACTCTCGCCAGTCTTTGACCAACAAAGAGGTGTTCGGCACTTCCTGCCATATAAAGCCTCATATGGAGCCATACCTATGCTACTGTGATAGCTATTATTATAAGTAAATGCGATCAATGGAAGGTACTGCTCTCGGCCACCACCATGCTCTAGCACACAGGACCTCAACAAGTCCTCTAAACTCTAAATAGTACACTCGACTATCCATCTGTCTGGGGATGATAGGCCGAACTTAATCAAAGCTTCGAACCTAACTCCTGATGCAAACTCCCTAAAAATTGGGAAGTAAACCTCGGATGTCTATCCGACACAATAGAAGATGGAACACCATGTAGTCGAACGATCTCACTAATATATAATTTTGCTAGTCTCTGCAAGGGGTAACTCATATTAATAGGCAAGAAATGTGCAGACTTTGTCAATCGATCCACGATAACCCATATATCATCATGACCACTACGAGTCCTGGGTAATCGCATTACAAAATCCATAGCAATAGCATCCCATTTCCACACTAGAATCTCAAGAGGCTGTAAACCACTAGATGGTTTCTGATGTTCAATCTTTGCTTTCTAAGAGATAATACAATGACCCACAAAGTCAACTACATCTCTTTTCATTCCAGGCCACCAAAAATGCAATTTCAAATCATGGTACATCTTGGTAGTACCTGGATGGATACTCAACATACTTTTATGAGCTTCATTGAGTACCATTTGTTGCAGATCACTAGAATCAGGTATATAAACTCAGCCTTTTACTCGCCAAATGCCATCAGAACCCTCTATTAAGAACAAATCTTTACCACCAGCCTGAGTTTCTTTCATCTCTGCTAGATAAGCATCAGACAGCTGCTTGCATACACAAGTTTCAAAAATTCATTGGCTATTTTCAAGGCACCAAGAGTCACCTTTCCAGGCAATGAAACATCCACATGCAGATTCATATCTCTGAACTATTCAAGTAACACCATTTCTTTAACCATCATCACTGCCATATGAATAGATTTCTGGCTTAAGGCATCAGCTACAACATTCACCTTCCCCAGATGATATCTCAAATCAAAATCATAGTCTTTCAAAAATTCAATCCATCTTCTCTGTCTCATATTCAATTCTTTCTGATCAAACAGATACTTTAAACTTTTATGATCACTGTACACTTCAAATTTGGAACCATAAAGATAATGTCTCCAAATTTTCAATGCAAAAACCACAGCTGCAAGCTCCAGATCATGCGTAGGATAATTTTGTTCATGCGGTCACAACTATCGCGAAGCATAAGTGATTACTTTACCATTTTGCATCAATACACACCCAAGGCCCAACTTGGATGCATCACAATAAACCACGAAACTTTCCTGCAAATTAGGCAATGCCAGCACAGGAGTAGAAGTCAATCTAGCTTTCAGTTCTTGGAAACTTTGTTCACATTCAGAATACCACACAAAAGCAACATTCTTTCGGGTTAGCTTAGTCAATGGCAATGAAATTTTAGAGAATCCTTCAATGAATCTCCGATAATAACCAGCTAAACCCATAAAACTCTTGACCTCAGTGACTGACTTAGGTCTCTCCCAAGCCATCATAGCTTCAATTTTAGAAGGATCAACAGAAACACCTTCATTATATATAACATGACCCAGAAATTGAATCCTATCAATCCAGAAATCATATTTGGATAATTTAGCAAACAACTGCTTCTCTTTTAGTACTTGGAGTACTAAGCGAAGATGCTCTTCATGCTCCTAATGAGATTTAGAATAGATCAATATGTCATCAATAAATACAACCACAAATCGATCTAAGTATGGATGAAAGATGTTGTTCATATAATTCATGAACATAGTAGGAGCATTAGTTACACCAAACGACATTACCATATATTCATAGTGGCCATATCGGGTTCTAAACGTCGTTTTAGGAATATCAGAAGCTTTAACTCAGATTTGATGGTATCCATATCGCAAATCAATCTTCGAAAAGACTGAAGCACCACACAACTGATCAATCAAGTCATCAATTCTAGGCAACGGGTACTTATTCTTGATCGTAAGCTTATTCAACTGGCAGTAATCAACACATAGCCGCATACTGCCATCTTTCTTCTTGACAAGTAATACCGGCGCACCCTACGGTGATATGTTAGGTCGAATAAACTGTTTCTTAAGCAATTCATCAACCTGCTTCTTTAATTCTGCTAATTCAACAGAAGACATTCTATAGGGAGCTCTGGAGATTGGTTCAGCTCCAGGAATAAGATCAATATAGAATTTAATTTTTCTTTCAAGAGGAACACCAGGTACATCCTCCGGAAACACTTCAGAGAAATCACAAACAACTGGAATATCATGTATTCTAGACCCACTCTTTCCTTCATTCATACAAAATAACATAAGCAACTAAGATATACCTTGACTTTCATAATCATCGGCATTCTGATTAGGAAAGATCACCTGCCGGTTCTAACAATCAACTAGGACTCTATTGGTTGATAGCTAATCCATGCCAAGGACAATGTCAAGACCTCTCAAAGGTAGACATATCAAGTCAGCCATAAAACTCCTATCACCCAAAATGAAGGATACATTTTCACACATCATAGTAGTCCATAGTTTAGTACCAGTCAGGTTAGATACATTCAATGCCCGATTCATAGCAATAACAGGTAATCTCATACGCATCACACAATCATTAGAGATAAAAGAATGAGTCACACCAGAGTCAAACACAACATTAAGAATAGTATCCCCAAGTAAACACTTACTCTAAACCAAATCATTAGCTTGGGCAGCCTCCTCAGTAGTAATGGCATAAACTCTGCCTGCAGCTGGTGAATTAGAAGTTCTAGCTCGATCATTTCTAGGAACCATAGAATTATTAGCACGTCCACAATTTCCTCTGCCACCACGATTACCGTTTCCACGGCCTTGTCCTCGGAAGCCTCCACGGTTTACACAAGCATTAGAATCAGTTTGTTGTAAGAGAGGACAGTTAGGATGAATGTGTCTTTTTTTATTACAATGATAACAGATAACCTCTTCTTCTTTATCACAATCTCTGGCAAAATGATCACCACCACATATGAAACATTTTACGTCCCTCGGACGACCCATGGAACGATTACCAGCATTACCTCAGCTTCTGGATTTAGAAGATGATCCACCTCTAGCAAACTTTCCTTGCTTTTTAAAACTGACAGGTTGTAGCTTTGAAGAACTATCAGACCTACTGCTTGATCCAGTAGAAGCTTTATCATCTTCTTCATAAATTCTGCACTTATTGACAAGAACAGGAAAACTCCTTATTTCTTGATGTCTAAATGCCTTTTTAATTTCAGGTCTCAGTCCGCTCTCAAATTTAATGCATTTGGAGCCTTCAGTGCCAGGCAGCTGAAAAAGAGGGTAAAATAAACAAAGTTCTTCAAATTTTGCTGCATACTCTTTGACACTCAGATTACCCTGTCTGAGCTCCATGAATTCCAACTCTTTTCTGCTCCTTACAGTGTCAGGGAAATATTTTTCAAGAAAACACACTTTGAAATTCTCCTATTGATCTGTCCAGAACCGGGGTCAAGAGATCCGGTGTCGGGTCAGTCACAAATAGTGAAATGATTACGTCTCTGAAGACCGGTTATGTGAGTATCCGGTCTATTTATCCGATGTATCTGTATGAAGAGAGCGGATTAGGCGTCCTGGAGATCCTTCACACCGTCCTCACGCGTTGTTATGGGCGAAAGGTGGTGTCACCTGCAAAGATTCTCCGACGCTCAAGTCAGTGATAATATTCCAAGTGAGGAATATTTTCAGAAAGTAATTGTAAGTTGAAAAGTAGTCGAAGATCCCCCTCTCCATTGATGAAGAGAGTTCATATACCTGATTGGCTCGATATACGAGGATTCATTAGTGGGGAACCACTAACCTCCAATAATATTATAAATTATTATTTTATTGCGCACTTGCCAGTATGATTGGGTCAAGTGGCTATTTTATATTGAGCGTAGGGAGTGTAGGCTGGTCTTAGGGGACAAGTTGATCATTCCCGTGAGCAGATTTTGGCTCGTAGTGTAAGGAATTATTGATCGGTCCCTGTAGCAATGCCCATTGTCTTCTGTATAGTGACGTGTATGTTATCCGGTGTCATGGTGTTATCTTAGATAACCGGTATAGGGAGAGCGCCTGATACGGAATTAGAGTCTGGATGTATACCGATGACACCGGTTGCACGTTGGCAAGCTGTGAAAGACATTGAAATATGTCTTGTAGAACGGATACCGGTATTGAGACCGGATCACCTATATTAACTCAGTTCCCACAGCTATCATCCTGGCTTTTGTAATCTTCCACCAGTTTTCAGCTTCTTTCCGGAGCATAAATACAGCATATTCGACCTTCTGTGCTTCAGTGAACTGCAAACTGTCAAAGATCCTTTCTAGATTCTGGATCCATGCATAGGCTTGATCAGGATGAAAGCCTCCATGGAATTCAATAGGCTTGCGCTTCAGAAAACAATCTAGACTATGATTATCAGATGATTGGGGCTGATTCTACCTTTCAAGAATGTCAGCGAAACGCTAGAAGGCAGCAGCCATGGCATCCATACCTGGATGATCAGCTATTTCTTATCCTGAAATAACACCACACTTTAGTATTTTCCATGGATAAGAATACAATATTTTTATAGTGGATATCATCAACTAATTCAATAATTAACAACTAGCATATGAGTTCACTCAGTTCATAGCACTCAGTACATTAACCTTGGCCTTGGACTTTTTCAAGTATGCTCTAATACCAAAATAAAACATCTTAACCCTCAATATGATTATTCTAAAATATGATTATCAAAATTGATTAATTAGAACAACACAATTGAGGGTAAATTTTTCGCGGGTTATCAATTTAAATAAATTGTAGAAAAAGCCGCGAAATAAAATTTAATAACTACCCCTGGACCATTTAAATAGACTTTTCCCATATATGGCGATATGAAAATGTATAAAAATTAAATTGAATTGCATCTTGGATAATCAAAATGGAGATTATCACAAGGATCAGCAGAAAGCATAAGTTAAATTATTAAATACAAGAAAATATAATTTTATAATAAAAATAATAAATTCATATTTAATAAAATAAAGAAAATGAAGAAAATGAAGAAAATAGCATTCTGGCAAATCTCGCTTAACAGAGAAGCCATTCACTTGAGCAAATTTGATGTTAATCGTTTGGGCGAACTAACTCGTTTTCTTATAGAAGCAAATATACTCATTCTCGCTTGAGCGAGATTTACTCGTTTGAGCGAGATCAACATAATTCGCTTGGGCAATGCTTGGCTCGCCTGGGCGAATCCACCATCAGCATCAGACCATTATCTCGCTTAAGCAAAACACATTCGCTTGAGCGAAATGTTCAATTTCGCTTGAGCGGAGTAACTTCGCTTGAGCGAATTCAAATGAGGTATCAGACCCCCTTAGTTCTCCTGGGCGAAATGAATTCGCTTCACATTCCCACTCAATCTCGCTTGAGCGAGCCTCCACTCGCTTGAGCGAGATTTCTTCTAGAATCAAACTTACCTTCATTTCGCTTGGGCGAGATATGCTCGCCTGAGCGAAATTAGTCCAGAACCAAATTTCCATCCATTTCGTTTGGACGAGATGGGCTCGCCTGAGCGAAATTCATCCAGTAAACACCCCCTGATACTCAACCATTTTCGCTTGAGCGAGTATTAATCTCGCTTGAGCGAAATTGGGCTAGAGACCATAACTCTTATACAAACAAGTCTCGCTTGAGATCCACTCTCGTTTGAGCGGAACACCATTCTCGCTTGAGCGAACCAGTTCCGCTTGAGCTAGAATTGTCCAGTAGACCAACCGCCTTAACTCACTTGAGCGAAATTCATCTCGCTTGAGCGAGTTTTGCAGCACAGACCTGGAAAACACAGTATTCCATACAAAATTGAATTCAAATGTTCTAGGCCAACTTTTGACTTACATAATTTGCCCGTTTCAAGTCCGAATGCTATGAAACTTTATGGGCACTATATTTTCCCCATTTCGAGACTAATGGCGATGTCCGTTCGCCAAAATTTCAACATATAACCAACTTATGCGTAAAAACGCAATATGATCAAAATATGCCAATTAAATACATCAACCCCTTCTAATTCTATTCAAACACACCAAAACCTATTTAAACAAGTCATACATGATATAGGGAATCTATCGATCCCTTCCGACGGTTCAAAAACTCATCGGATCACAATTTCACTCTTTCAATTCCTAAATTTTCATTTCATGCATATGCATCATATCACTCTAGGAATTCAAACTCATACATCATATCATATAACATGAACATATACATGAATTCATATACATATTCAGATTTCAAACTTCAAAGTGAATTTATTCATCATCAAATCCTCAAGTCATTCATACATAACATAAAACATTTCCAAGAGCCGGCCAAGGCATAAACATACTACCAACACATACTATGTACAAACATATGTACATAATACTTTATCTTTATGCTGAGTGACACTTTATAAGCCTTTACTTCTAAACTGGGAAATATGAAATTTGAATTAAAAATAAAGATGATACGTGGAAATTTCTTAATAACTATTTTAAAATTTAAAAGTTAAATTCAAAATTTAAAAACCAAAAAAAATTAAAAAATGATAATTTATTTTCCATTTTTTATTTTTTCTTCGACTATTATCATCTTCTTTCAAAAATGCAACACATGACCAAGATCAAATACATTAGAATTTGTTAACATCGATTAAAAATGCATAAACTAAGTTAAAGAAATAAATTTATAAATTCAATTGATTACAAACATATCCTCTATAATAACTAGTAACAATTTCGAACAAATCATTTAGTTTTCTTTTCTTACCTTTCAGTTTCTCCTTTTAAAATGAAGAAAAAGGAGAAACAAACATTATTAGGTCAAATTTTGAAGATATGTGAACACATTTATCATTAAAAAAACAAAATAATAATTTACTAAAAGTATCGGTGCTTGATTTTCATTTACATATGTATGAGAAAATAAAAAAAACTCATAACTCCATTTGAAATCATCAACATATAAAACCAAAATCAAACTTAATTGACATCATTGTAAATTCCAAATTATTATAATTCTTCACTTATTAAATAATAGTAACAATAATATCAATAAGAAAAAACAACACAATGAACATATTTACTGATAGTCATGGTACATCCAAAAGTTATAATTAGAGTAATAAATATGAGATGATCTCGTAGATGCCTCCATTTTAGTGTGCAATGTGAGAAGCTAAAAAATTAAAGAAATGAAGAATGAATAGGAAAAAAGAAATTGACTATGAATAATCTCGTAGATGTCTTTTAAATTTATGTATACAATATACTACATCTGGTTCCAAATATAAGCAAATTTTAGTGGAATTTTTTGGTTCTTTAATATAAACAAAATTAGACTTTCTTAATGTCATTATATGCTTGTTTATCAAATATATCCTCATTATATATATTTCCAAGACCACTAATTCTTTATATAATAAATGATCATTATATATATTTTTAAGACCACTAATTTTTTATGTTAATAAATGATACCAAGGGTATTTTAAAAAATTAAATCAAATATGGTAACATTAATACAAATAACTACCTCTAACTATTATTTTTAATATGTGTGAAATTAAATACATTACTTATATTTAAAATTGAAGGTAGTAATGAAATTTTGTTTGTTTAGTTTAAGGTTGTTTCTAAATGACTATGAATGATTTTAAAGTAGATTTCTTCTTTCCGGTAGTCAATTTGATTTTCGCCATGGTAAAAAGATGCTCAAATACTTAAATAAGTTTTTTTATGAATTCGAAAACAATTTATTTTCTTAAATGATTAATTATTATTCCTCCTTTAAATTTTTTTAAAGAAATAAGACTCTAATAAAAGGTTTTCCTAGAATTAACTTATTTTTAAGATCTTTTTAGCCAGAATTTTTCTCAAAATATTTTAGAAGGATAAGACCTTTTAATATCCAGTTAGAATCTGTTCTCAAGTATCAAAGACGACTATAGTTTCTAGGACAAAATCTCTTACAACAATTTTGATATTTATGTAGAACTTTTGAATTTTTAGTTTATTAATAAGGTCTATATATAATATCAAAATTATTATTAATGCACATGATGAACATGAATATACCCAGTTAGACGAACACGAACTTTCTACTAGACAAATTCTAACAGCATGTGGGTACATTCACGTGCCAGAGATTGATATCTGTAGAGTTCATAATTCAGGAAACTTCAACTGTACGGATTCTAACGGCACAAGTACAAACAGTGACATGTGAAGCATTAATGCCTTGTAAAGTTCAGTATTTTGACTGCATTTTAGTAACCTCGCAGTTGAGCTTCTCGACTAGTGAGAGGCACATAACGAACAGAGGTCTCAGTGCGGACACTGATAGAACCATCAGAATTCTTCTCCACCACTTTTAAATCTTGGAATATGTTTCCAACAGGGATCACCATTCTTCCTCCAGGCTTCAACTGATCAATAAGTGCCTGGGGGATTTCCGGTGGTGCTGCTCCCACGTGAATGGCATCATATGGAGCAAACTCTGGCCAACCTTTTCTTCCATCTGTTCACACAACAATTACTAAAATATTTGAAACTGCCGAATCTGCTAATCATGCAGCTATAATTTTTTTTATAAGTAAATGTTAATTGTTAGTTTTTGTTATAAGTATTATTGGAGAGATTTGAATCCACAAATAATGCAACTATTATGTTTTCTCCATTTATTTCATTGACTTCACAATATTGGAAATATTCAACCTTTTAATTAGTTTCCATCCTCTATGCTTGCAAGAAGGAGTAGATTCAACTGTCATGCTAAAATATAAAGATAAATATTTCACATTCAACAGAAATTTCAGAAACCGTACCACCAACATGAACAGAAAGGGCACCATCTTTCAACAGTGCAGATGCAGCACTTTTCTGAATATTCCCTATTGAAGAAGAAACCAATTCAGGAATATGCTCCACACCAACAGCACGGCCTTGGGGTCCAACCATCAAGGCAAAGCATGCAGTCAGGTACCCTGTTCCTGCACATAGGCCCATATGTGAAAATTGTGAACACAGACTGAAGACAATAATGGGAGAAGGTCAGAAAATTGTGGTGAAATGAGAGACAACTCCCACTTGCCCAGCCATTCCTTATTAAACAACTTAGAAGCTAAAATCTCCATCTTGAATTTAGATTGCACAAATCAATAGAAATGTTTTCAGAACCGGCCGATCATTAAATCGGTGAAGGTACCGGTTTAAGCGAACCGTGGTTAAACCAAAGATCAAATCATAGTTGAACTAATAGTAATGAAGAATTAACCCAGACCGCTCCTAATAATCAGTCTCATTCACACATAGAAGTTTATGTCTCCTCAACAACAAAACACAACACAAGTAGTAATTGAACATATAGAAAAACCTCATTCACTAACTAAGAAACAATTCCCTCTTGAATGTGTCCACATTAAAACTAGAAAAACAATAATATTTATACTTCAATGCATTTAGTCACAGTAAATACAACCAATTTTAGATTTAATCTTTCGAGATTATTCGTTGATTTTAGTTCTACAAAACTTTAAATTCTTTTGAAAATGATCCTGGTCACCGCTTTCATGTAACATGTATTTAGACTTCACATTATCAACAATACTGATTTGGTATGTGATATGACAATAGGCATATCCAGATATATGACATCCTCAACGGACCAAAATCAATGAAAATGTTTTTGAATGACTAAAAAAGGACCAACTTCAAAAGTCATAAAATTTGCAAGGACCAAAATCAATGGAAATATGTTTAAAATCAAAATTAGCAATATTTGCAGGAACCAAAAACATAGTTAATCCAAATTCTAAAAACATATTATGGAGTAAATACCAGAGCCAACATCGAGAGCATGCATCCCAGGCTGCAAGTTTTCCTCGAGCAACTGAAGGCAAGTGGCATGCATGTGAGGTGCAGATATAGTAGCATTGTAGCCAATGGCCATGGGGCTGTCATCATAAGGTGAACCTCCTTCAGGGACAAACAACCCTCTATCAACACTCTCCATTACTTCACCCACCTTACTTGATGTTATCACTCCATAACGTTGCAACCTCTCCAACATCGCTTTGTTCTTACTCATCCCACTCACAGAGCAGAATCGCTGCATCGAAATAATGAAAATGCCATATTATATTCCTCGAAGAAAATACAAATTGCTTATTACATTGAGTTAATAATTGATTTCAGTTAGTTTGAAGCTTTGTATCCCAACTGATGCAAATTCCAAGGCTTGTAAAAGGAACAGTAGAATAAGATAAGTAAATATCATATTAATTTTTAAAAAAACTGAACGTAGTTATGTATAAGGAACACAGCAAACAATAATGTTAAGAGAAGGGCCAAATTAAGAAATTAACAAGACACCTAAATAAAAGAAATAATACAGACCTTATAAGAAAAGTATCTTGAAGTTTCGGTATTTTATTGCTTTGCTTGATTAAATGAATATCCGATGGGCCAAAAATGAAGTTACCTGCATCCTAAGGAAGAGAGTGTTCCCCGTGAGGAAATTAGGGTTTTGGAAGAAGAAGAGGGAGAGGGTGCAAGAAGAGTGAGGCGGCGACACAGAAAAACGACGACGTTTAGAGAAGGTTAGAGAGAGAGTGGGTTTCGTGGTTGTTGTGGCAAATGCTGCATAACAGTAGCTGCAACCAATACCATACGCGAACGCAGGGAAAGGGTACAAGTAGCAGCACGCGCTCATTTCTCTTTTCTTTTCTCCCTCTTTCCCCTTCCTTCACACGCACCCGTCATATACCACCCACACGTGTCAACCCATCCCTTACGCCCTACCCCTACGTGCCCGTCTCCTTATTTGACAGCATTTTAATAATACTGTTATTCTTATTCACTCAATTTTTTATTTTTATAAAATAAGTTAATTATTCTTTTTATCCTTTGAATGCACCATAATTTCCTAACTACCTCATTTTAATTATGTCTAATCATTTACTCAACAATAATTTATTAACCATCTCGTTCACGCATGAAATAGAAACAAACCTAGGGAGGTTCGAATAGAAAATATTCATCCTCCTAAATTAAACGCCGTCCGTAATCAATTAAGATAAATAACTATACAATAAAGTACAATTTTTTTATTTTATTAAAAATTAAACTTGTTAAAAGCCTCATAATAACTTATGCTCAACCAAGCTAATACGTTTCTACACAATTGAGTCATCCAATAATATATTCTCCATTTATAAGCTCAAATAGAACCCAATTAAATTAATTACTATTTTGATATTTTAGAAAATAATTATATTTTATAAAACTTATCCTTATTAAAAGTTAAATTTCATTATCAATATAAAAAAAGTTAAATTTCATTATCAATATAAAAATATAAAATATTTAAAAGTATACTAGAAAAAAAATATAATAAATATTCATATATCTTTTTATAGAAACTTGTAAAATAAAACACTCTTTTTTATTTTAAAGACTTATTTACCGAAGAAAAAATATGGATAACTCAACTGAATAAATATAATTATGCTATTTATCCAATTGAATTTGAAGTAGAATCCAGCGCCCCCATTCACCTGATTTTCCATTTCATAAGTTAATATAACAGATAACCCAAAAGGAAAAGCAACAAAGTAGACTTTCCTCAACATCTACCGAGTGTTGGAATTACAATATACATTAAATAATAACAGTAAAATACGTAAATCTAATCTGAAACTGCATGCCCAAGAAAGGAATTTCATTAGAGAAAAATTGACAGCATAGCCGTATCCTCTGGTCTGCGATTAGAGAGAAAGAGAACTCCTGCAGCCGACAGTGGGATGCTTGATCTACCACTCAAAAAGAGCCACGCCTAGGCCTGTCCTCAGCAACGCTCACTCTAATCGTCCTCCCATCCAGACTCTGAAATAGCAAACCCATATCAGAAAATCATCCAAAAATCAAACATACACGTAAACAATTTTGATATACTGTTTCACCGTGCCCTCAACACACACACAAAAGAGGCTATTTCAAAAGCTATACTTTTCAAGCTCAAACCATTTTCCTCGTGATCATGACCTCATAACAATCCCGTTCCATTTCAGCATTCAGCACATCTAATTTCCAATGCATGCAGCCATTTATAATTTAATAAAAGAACTTGAGTAATACCTGACCATCAAGAGCAGCAATGGCATCATTCAATTCCTTCTCATCAGACATTGAGACAAAGCCAAAGCCACGTGATCGACCGGTCTCTCTGTCGTACACTATCCGAGCACTCACAACCTTACCATGTTCACTGAAAATTTGCTCCAGCCTGCTATTATCAACATCCCATGGCAAATTACCAACATAGGCGGCTACGGAGGAGGACTCAAAGTTACGAGGAGTGCGTTCTGGCCGAACTCCTCTTGGAGAAGCCTTGTTAACAGTCAACAGTCTTCCATCAAATTCCTGTCACAAAAAATTTGAATAAGATCCAAAAGAACAAAATTAACACAAAAAAAACAAATTTTAAAAAAATATTAATGACAACACATGTTTTTGCATGCAAGACACATTTGATTCGTACATGAGGAAGAAAAAGGATCATAACTCAAAACACCTTTCACATGCAGAAAACATTCCATATTAATGAGAAATTTAACAAGAGCAAACTTATAAAGGTTCTGCTACACTTCATTCAGTGAAGCTTCAAGACAATGGGGCTTGCAAACAAATTTATTACAATTAGTTAAATAAGGTTGGTAACTCAGTGCTCCCAAATTTAAGATGTGACTAAGTTTTACAATATTTTAAAATGTCATAGGCACAAACCCCTTCATCTCTACAGTATAACTCACATATTAATTGAAGTGACATTCATCCTTCTCAGTGAGATAAATTCAGACACAAAGACAGTGTGGCAGATCCATAGATGTGACTAAATTTTACAACATTTTAAAATGTCGTAGGCACAAACCACCTCATCTCTACAGTATCAGTTATGCAATCTGCGCTGCTCACATATTAATTGAAGTGATATTCATCCTTCGCAGTGGGATAAATTCAGACACAAAGGAAGTGTGGCAGATCCATAGATGCAGAAGAGTAAGCACATACACTTCAAAACAGTCACAATACTGATTTTAGATAAGTATACTGGAACCACTAACCATATCAAATTCATCCTGAACAACACACATTCACCTAGCTTATATCAAACACCGTTTACTTTTACTTAATATATTCTAGTTATTTACGAATATGGATGGAAAACTACGATAGTTAAACAAATCATATTAGGTGTGTAGGTTAGGTTGAAATCCTGGAAACAATCTCTCCACTAGTAAGGACAAGGCTACATACTGCAAAGTGCAAACTCCACTAGGCAGGAGTCTCATGGAATGGATCACTTCGACCTTTCTTTTTTAATCATTGTCTTTTGCAACATTGATGTATCAGTTTTAATAATAGGGTTGATGTTATTATGATGTTAACTAACAATCATGCATTTCACATTTTGCCATCGAAACCAAATCTTGTCCAACATTCATATGCTTTGTACTAAATCCTTGTCCTGTGTCGCGTCCATGCAATGTACGAATAACATGCAACTTAGAGTCGGTATTTGACAAACCTGTACATAATTAAATATTTATGCACACATTTTTATAACTTATCAGCACTGAGGATTAAGGAAATATCAAGTGGTAATATTAACAATTCTACCTCCATCCATTATTCAAAGTGCAACATTTCATCATAAGTTTCAGCTATTCTTAACAGTCAGAAATAACACAGTCCAGCAGAGTTAACACACAAAACAAGGATTCACCAAATAGCAAGTTCCCATCCCCACTGGTATATAGCCAAATTTATACAGAACAAGCTTCTAAAACAGGAAACTCAATATGAAATTGAATCCACACTTTCCCCCTCCAATATCATCCCGAAGCTAAAACTCTTAACATAAAATACAAACAAAGTGGCATAAACTTACATAGCGGTTCAATTTTTCCACAGCCGTCTCAGCTTCTTTAACAGTACTCATCGTCACGAATCCGAATCCACGACTCTGGTCAGTTTCCCTGTTATAAATAACCTAAAACCGCAAAGAAAAAGAACAACCAGACTTTCAATTCAACTCAAAAGCAGCAACATCAACAGCAATGGAGACCCTAAAATTCAAAATGCTATGACCTCGGCAATTTCAACGGTTCCAGCTTGTTCGAAAAGCATGGCCAATCTCTGGCTATCGACATCGTAAGGCAAGTTCCCGACAAAGAGTTTGGCGTCTTCTGGTGGTTCAACGAAAGCCTCTTCGTGGTCGTCGCCGCCTCCGATTTCGGTGTCTTGGGCATTGGTCTCCCAACCGGAAAGGCTGGCTTCGGATTCACTGAGGCCATCTTCTTCGGCAGTGGCAGTGTTGTCTTCTCCTTGTTGGGCCCAACCGGAAGTTTGGGCGACGAAAGTGAGGAAGGGAGAAGGGTGGGTGCGGAGGGAGAGGGAGAGGGAGTTAAGGCATGAGAATTGGAGTGTTAGGGGTTTGTAAGGAGGGGAGAAGAAAGAGGGTTTCGTTTTGCTGTAAAAGAGTGAGGTTGGAGAGAATAGAAGACACGATTCGGCCATCGTCAGGGACTTGAAACCAGCAAGAATTTGGATAAGAAAATGAAACCAAATGAAATGCCCCAAGGGTTTTGCTTTATCAATAACCAAAAATATCTTTTATATATAAATATACATGTGGGCTTTTCGTTTGGGCTTTTCGATTTAATGCACCGCTTCTCTTTATAAGATTTTTCATATATAGTCATAGATAAATTTTGATATGTTTAGAATGAAGACATGACAAAAATCAACGAAACCAAATTTAGAGCAGAATAACAAGGAACCAAGCATATATGTCGACTCGTGGGTGCTCTTCCAATGAAATAATTAGTACGATTTACTAATTTTCCATGTGTTTAATCTTGCCAGTATAGGTGTACTAGGCCGATGTTTTTTGGTTTAGTACCATTTAAGGATCTGATATGTTCTTTCTTTTAGATTTAGTGAGGAAGTAGAGAGCTGGATATTAAGTTCATCTTGGTATCCCTTTACAAAAGGGATGAGTTGTGAAGTCACATGTGAGAATATTTTGATACTTAAATCAATAAAATGTTATACCAAAGTTTAATACGATGAATTAGAATTAACATCTTAATTGTGTAATGAATATGTGACATTTATAAAAGTTAAGGAAGAGGTCCTTATAATGATAAAAGAATCAAAATTTTCCCGTAGTTTATCATAATGTATGTTGTATATTGGTATAAACATAAGAATATTGATACCGATATCATACCAAGATGCATCAAAGTATATCCCTTGTAGAAAAAAATTGTTTATTTATTTTATTATTTTTTATGAAACAATGTTTTTTTGTGATAATTAAAGAACGTATTTATTTAATACCTTGAGAATGTGAGAGAAAAAAGAAGTGGCTCATGTCCCTTTCCCATTGCCTACAAGAATGCTTATGTTATTTCGGTTCTAAATATAGGCAAATTTTAGTAGAATTTTTTAGTCCTTTAATATAAGCAAAATTAGACTTTTCCAATGTCATTAAGAGCTTGTTTGTTTAAACTTATTTTAAGAGATAAATGCTTTTTTAATTAAAAAAGTATTTATTTTAAATTTTGACATGTTTGTTTAAAGTTTTAAAAATAAGCAGAAGCTAAAAATAAGCTGATTTTAGCTTATTTTAAGAAGCAACTCTGATCAGTTTATTAAAAAAGTGATTATAAAAAAATATTTTTTTATAATCACTTTTTTAATAAGTTTAAACAAACGGGCCATAAATGCTTGTTTACCAAGAATGTCCTTATTATATATATTTCCAATGTCACTAATTCTTTATGTAATAAATGATACTAAGGGTATTTTAGAAAATTAAATCTGATGTAGTATTAATGTAAATAACTACTTATTCTTAATACGTGTGAAATTATGTATATTTTTGAAACCGAAAGTAGTATCAATTTCCTTCTTGAGATTCACTTCTCTTTCTGGTATTAATTCGAAGCCACACATTTACCTTGTTGAGAAAATCAAGTTCTTGTTTTAGATAATTAAATTAAGCCAACATACATTAATTGCCATTGATAATCACTTAACTTGATAATGTTTAATGCATGAATTTTATTATTTAATACATCTAATAAACTTCACTAACAACACTCTACAATTTATTTTCCATTTTTTTCATCATCAATATTCAATTGTCCGAGTCACCCCCCATCAACATGTGAGACAAATATCTTCTACTTGAAGTAATTTGTTCATCAGAAGAACATTTATAACATGATGAAGTTAACTGCCATGTATTATTTGTGACATTTGTGATTACGTACAGAAAATTTACAAAAATCATTTCACAAGAAGAATAGGCATCACCTTAGAATACCTTGCAAATTTTTGGAAAGAACTTTACAAAAAAATAATATGAAATCTTATTCTTAATTATTTGCTGCCCTAATCTTTTGTTTGAGGATATCAGATAGATCATGGAAAACTGATCTATGAAACAAGAACGTGTCACATCAAAATTATATAGATGGAACAAAAATATTTACACTACTTTAATTTGTTGTTACCATATAAATAAACTACTCCCCTTTCTTTCATTACAACAAAGACATTTCTATATATGCTTACTTTAGGGGTTAGGTAAATAAAAAATCACCCTGAAGAATAATCAATAGGATTAGAATCACTCTGACTTAATATAGCCATATCAGTATACAAATTCTATGTCCCTCACATTGCCTTCACCACCAAGTTTAATAGCCAATAATCCATCTTCAGGGTTGTAGGAGAACTCTTCTTCTTTCATGTCTACTACACAACATTTCGGTCTAACATTGGAGTAGGCACCAAAACGGCCACATCCTCTGCCTTTGATTTTTATCATGCACTGTGTAACATCCATGATGCAATCCAGGGCTTCTACTGCTCCTCCTGAATTGTACATGTCAAGCAATCCTATTGGTGCAATTTGCACACCATGACCAAATACCTGTTCAGATCCAAGTTAATATTTTTACATGTTAGACTAGGTAAAGATGGTTTTTTAATGAAATGCAGATTAAAATTTGAAATGTTATCAAACTGACCCTGATTGGAGATACTGTAAATATTTCACATTGGAGAGTCTCTAGGGACATTTCTAGTTTTCCATTGCTAGGAACCTTGGATAGCAAGCCTGCAGTATTAATTGTACTGTAGTTAGTTATGGTAATTTTAGAGAAATGAATGTTAGGTTCTATAACGTTAGCACTTAGCATAGAATAAAATATGATGAGGTTGGACTTGAACCTGCATTGAAGGCATATACAACACAATCTCCATTCCAATTTTCACCTGCAATGTCTTCAAGAAATTCAACATCAAGGGGTCTCACTTTGCCTGAAATTCTTATCCGTGAGGGTGTGCCTTCCAATGATTTCATTGGCCAGCTTCCTGCTCCTTGGCAGTTGAAGACGCCTAACACACCAGTCAGAATATTCAGGTTCCAAATTTTCAGCAGACTGCAAAAGAATCAGCAGTAATGCAGTTGTTCAGTTAAGAATGAAAACTAAACAGAAAAATCTGGCCAGTCTTAGAGGCAAATTGCAACATTTTTCTTACCTTTTACCATCCATTACAGGGTCTTCAAATAAACAATCTCGAGTAGGGCGGCCAGCATGTCGTGCTCTTAGTACTGATCTATCAGGCAGCACAAGCTTCTTGAGGATTTTAAAATCATGATTGCCAGGTTTATCACTGTAATGTATCAAATTTGAAAAGTATTATTCTTTTTCAATTTTCGTAAGAGTGGTTTTTAAAGGTGAACTAGAGAAGCCAAGAATTGTATCTATTTTGGTGCCTTACCTAACATATACTGCACAACCACCTATTGCTCTTGCTGCAGCATGGAACTCAGCTGTCTCATGTTTGCTCTGAAATAGAATTATTCAAGAATCTAATCAATCAACTCATTACATGTTTATATGTGAAAGATTTTGGAAAAATAATGACCAAAGAATATTACATGGAACATGTCCCAGTCTGGCACAAATATCTCCCCAAGAAGAAGGCTATTAAAAGCTACAGAGGCAATGTGTAAGGTTTGAAATGTTGATTCTCTTGGCATGAAATCCTCTGATGCTCTTGCAACTGCACTCTTCTTTGAGCTGACAATTTGAGAATGAAAAAAAAAAACAACTTGTTAGTAAAGAAATTTGAACAAAATTGAAGTCAGAGTTGCATTTTCTTCAAATCAGGATAGAAGGAAAACCTGTAAATTGAATCTGAATTATGAGACATGCAGCAAATGAGGTTATTGTCCTTAAAGTTCCTTGCTACAGATTGCTCCAGTGCCTCTTGGTACCGTTTGGTCAATGAAACACGTCCACCATACCCAGAACCTAAGGTTTCTATCAGATTTTGTACATCTACTTTAACTCCATCCACACCACAGCTAGCAAGGTAACTGTGATATTCATGGTAAAAGTCAAATAGCTTAGGTGGGTCTATGATTCCCACACCATATTTTTCCAACATGTCCATGGCTATGTCTCTAAGGTTCCCCGTGTTACCAGGTGACTGAATTGGATAAGCAAGCTTTGGATTATGTTTCTTCATTGCGTCAGATGATGGGAGTACTCCCCCCCAATAACCAGCTAAGGCATGCCACATGTAAACATATCTGCAGAGTGCAGAATTATACTTATTGTCAATTCTT
The DNA here is from genome assembly GCA_037962975.1 of Clitoria ternatea. Lineage (NCBI taxonomy): Eukaryota > Viridiplantae > Streptophyta > Magnoliopsida > Fabales > Fabaceae > Clitoria > Clitoria ternatea. Next base: position 199,803,389 of record CM075671.1, on the reverse strand, counting down.
AAACTTCTATGAATCATATAATTGTAGCTTTAAGAGAAAATTGTGTAGGTAATGAGGAACAATTAATAATCCTCATTGAGATCAGATAGCTTACTTTACACTAATATTCTGTTTAATAGAGCCAATGAAATTGTGGAGACTGTCGCAAGAATTGTCTGAGCTGGCATTGGTGAATTTTTTGTTCTCTTTAATGTCTTTCAGTCTGGTTGTAAACCTGGTAGTCAAAGAAAATGTGAGCATGATGATTGATGACTAAGAAATGGCAGAGGAAAAAATATGGCCTCAATTGAAAGAAAAGAGTGACGTACTGGGTTCCTTCGATTATTGGTTCACCTTCTTTATGAAACTCATTGAATGTCTCCTGCCACCCATCATCAATGATGATAAACTTTGGTGAAAAACCTCCATTTGCGAGACTGTTTAATAAAAGCAAAATTGTCATTGTCATTGCATCTTCAAAATTTGCATGCTACCTATCGAGTAGCAGTATACTAGAATGTAGTGTACCTTTGAAGGCCCTCTTTTATTCCTTGTGGACTCACATCAGTGTAAAAAGCATCCCAAGTGCACCATCCAAACCAGTCAAGATGTGCAGGGATCTTCTTGCTTTCAAGATGAGAGAAAGTTCCTTTGTGTTTCTCCAATATCCTATGTCATCAGAAACAAAATGAGAAAATGTAATGTAACAACACGGAAGCAGGTAAAGTAAATGTGTAACGAGAACTTTCCAGAACTAAAAACATACTTAATGGAATCTTTGATTAACTCAAATGGATTGTCCCCTGAATTTACAAATACTGCTTCGAGTGATTTGGAAGTTTGAACTTTGGCATCTCCTAGAACATTCAAAAATCAAATGGCATAGACCCATATTATTACTATTGAACAGTTGAGCTAAACATAGTAATAAGTAATATCTTTCTTTTACCTTACGCAAACTAAGCAAAATAAAAAAAGAGTGAACTAACTAACTAACCACTTTCAATGCAGAACTGGAGCTCATTTGATGGAGTTCCTTGCAAAGTTGAGCGAAACTGTCCATCCAAAACAGGCAAGAAGAGAATATAGAAAGTGTTGTCTGGTGCTGTCTCTTCAGAGTCAGAAGAAAAATCACCCTCAAAAGCACACTCTTCTCTTGCTTCTAGGAGCAGCAATTGAGTTTCCATTGGAATATCACTGGCAGATCTCCCTACACGCGGTATCATCCACCACATTTTCACTCTAAACAAACACAATAACTTATATCCCCTGCATATTAAATCAAGTTACTGTAAACAACTCTCATTGATTTCGATGCCACATGCTTTATGAAATCAAATACAATCGCGTTCAAAACTTAATCATAGCTAAGGCTAATCGTCCTTCATCACCATTCTTGAAAAGTGTGTTTAAATCAACCATTTTTCCCTCCAAATTAATACTAGTCCCTTCTTTCTGGGTGCAAAAATATTGAAAGGCGTTTGATGTGTAACCAGAAGCTTCAAGAGAACTGGGAAAAGGAAAAGCAAAGAGGAAGGAGAAGAGAATGAATGAAAGACTCACAGGAGAAAGCCAAGATTGAAAACATGACGGGAACTTGGAACAGTTGAAGTTGCACCCAAGAAAGCTGACCCTGTTCCAACCGAAGTAACCGTAACGTTTCCGGGGACACGTGTCAGAACCACCTTTCCCCTCAGCATAAGGCACCCATCCTTCACGGTCGGCACCGCCGTGATGGTCATATTCGAAACCGAATTGAAAACGAAACGGGTAAGGTAGCACAAGTAACGGAACGTAAATGAAAAATGAAATGGAAACAAGAATGAAGTTGACAACGTGATGGGATAAGAGAGTGGGTTGAATGAACGAGGATGGAATGAATTTCAAGTTGGTATTTATAGAGAGAGGACAAGTTGCATAGTGGTGGTGGGAGACAAAATTTTATCCATTCCATACATTTTTGTGTTACGCGGATAGGAACAGAACATGATCAGCGTATGAATTTTGATTTTAAATTCGCATGTCGTGGACCCGGCACCTGGTTTTTCTTTGCTTAAACATGAAAACCAACACAATTATGTCACTTGCAACTGCCACTTCCTTTACCAACGTGATGCCATGTCAAGGATGAGTCAGCTTCTTTTAATAATATGCAAATAAACGGCGAATTTATTATAAAATTTGTAACTTTTTTTCAAAAAACAAAACTGAATGTTCTAAATAACAAAGTTTTACCAATCAAACTTTCCCTCAAGTTTTAAATTTGAGAACTCAAACACCTAGAAGTAAGGTGTTCGGGATTGGATTGAATCGGTTTTAAGGCTAAAAGTCATCTGATCCAATCAAAAAATCATTATGCGGTTTAGATTAGATCGGCTAGTGTGAACACCTCTTTTTGTCCGGCCAATTGGTACAGTTCCATCCTTTGAGCACTCTTTTATGTGCATGGTTCATTTGAAAATTCATAACTCCTTCATACGATCTTTGATTTGCGCAAACCCGGTCTCTAAATTTTCGTAACAAAATTGTCTACGACTTTTGTGAAGACCTTGAAGGCTAAATCCTTACCAATTGGTACAGTTTTAATAATCTTCCTAGACTTGCTCCAGTTTCATGACTGCTCTGTACATCTTTAAGAAAAAATTCATATCTCCCTCATATGATACTGAAATGACCCCATTCTTTTTCCTATGGCTCCACATCAGAGATATCTACAAACTTCATGAAGGCCACAAAAGCTAATTCTCCACCCATTTTGCCCAGTGAATTTATTTTGCTTTCAAATGTATTTCTGTCACACTCTGGAGCAGTTTTCGTAGATGGGTCATATCTCCCTCATTTCTTGATGAAAATTTTTGTGCCATATATCAAATTAAAGCTAAGAGAAAGATCTACAACTTTCATGTTGGACTCTTTTTCAAATTTGTCACGCATCAGCCCTCAAATACGCGAGCAAGTTTGTGATGCGTAAAAAGGAGAGTGAAAAAGCACCAAACAGCATCATGAATCGATTCAACACATGCATGAATCGATTCATGCGTGAAACAGCCCCAAAAAATCAATTCCAAGTGGTTTGAATCGATTCATAGCCCTCCTGAATCGATTCACACGGACTTTAAGCACCCAGGAAGTGAAATTTTAAGGTTTGAATCGATTCACAAGCCATTTGAATCGATTCATTCGAATTTGGAATGGTTGAATCGATTCCTCCCACCAATGAATCGATTCATACGTGTAAATTTAGTCCAGAATTGCATTTTGGAAGGCATGAATCGATTCCTCCCACCAATGAATCGATTCATGAGTGAATTATTGGCCCAGAAACACGTTTTCAAGCTTCTGGATGGTGGGCAAAGCACTGAGGATGGTGGACAATGCATTCAAGCTGATCATGGAGCACCATTGAATTGATTATTGAAGAGTGCTCCTTCCATTGAAATTTTTTTATGGCATATGATTGCTTTTTGATTCCTATAAATAGGCACCAAGAGGAAGGCTTCAGGGAGACGATTCTTCATTCACACAAATTCCTCCCTCATTTGTTCTTCCTCTTCTCTTCTCTGTTGGAGTTTTTCCAGCAAGTTCTTCAATTCCGGGCAATCAATCCCTTGAAGAAACCATTCATTCTTCCTCTTCCTCTTCTCTGTTGGCAATTTCTTCTTCCAGCAAGCTTTTCATTTCCAGCAAGTTTTTTCATTTTCCAGCAAAGTTTTTTTTTTCATTTCCAGGTTAGTTTCTTTTCTTTATAGTTGTTATTATGGAGGACTAAAACCCCTAGATTGATTTTCTTAGAGAATATTGTAATGTAATTTTGAGGTCATTATTTTTTATAGTATGCTTTTATAAAAAAAATAAAAAAAAAATAATAAAATAATAATAAAATAATAATAAATAATAAGTAATAAGTTTCGCACATGTTTTATTTTCTAGCCTAAAAATTTCCATTTTTTAACAGTGTCGTACGGAAATACTTCCGTCTACACAATCTCCTTAGGATTCGTACACGTGCGAAAAACTTCGTTTTGTATGAGTTCCCCATCTCAATAACTTCCATCATCATGTTCCGAGTCAAAAAAGATTTTTTTTTATAGAACTACGTGACCCTGATTTCTCGAAAGCTCGAGAATACGTAGGAGTGGGAAACAGTTCCTGTCGGGCCCACCTTTCTTTATTTAATTTTTAGAGTTTTCTTTTTGTCTTGCTATCAAAAAGGAGGAGCGAGATTAATTTGGACGAGACGTCCTGTTAATCTCATATTTTTGAATATCTCTTTAAAGAAAAAAGGAGGAGCGAGATTAATTTGGACGAGACATCCTGTTAATCTCATATTTTTAATATCTCTTTAAAAAGGAGGAGCGAGGTTAATTTGGACGAGACGTCCTGTTAATCTCATTTTTTTAATATCTCTTTAAAAAGGCGGAGCGAGATTAATTTGGACGAGACGTCCTGTTAATCTCATTTTTTTTAATATCTCTTTAAAAAGGCGGAGCGAGATTAATTTGGACGAGACGTCCTGTTAATCTCATGTAAGTATTTTGTGCTGATCTTTGTTTATTTTTATTTTTTTTTGTCGTTCCGTACATTTTTCTTTTTATGAAGAAGTTAAAATAATTATTGGGTTAATTATAATGCGCGCTATCAAATTGAGGTAACCGTTTTTTATAACGGACAGTTGTGAGGTGCTAATACCTTCCTCACCTGTAATCAGACTCCCGAATCATGGAATTTCATTTTTATAACCAGTGCTTTAACAAAAGGTTTTTCCAGTATTTTATCCTAAAAAAATATTGGTGGCGACTCCCTGTTTATTATTTAAAACCGTTTCGAGGGTCGGCCGCGCCGCCGCGATCCCGGTCGCGACAGATGGCGACTCCGCTGGGGACTTAGAGAGTCAAGCCAGTCAATTTGATAGTGCATGTTTTAATTTGCATATTAATTATTTAACTTCTTCCTTTATTTTATTCCCTTGTCAATGTTTAGTTTTTGTTTTGTTTGTATTCAATTATTTATGTTCTGTAAATATCTGTGTGATCATTGAACCCTAGGGTAGTCGACTTTATTTTGTTGCTCTGTGTTCGTTCTATGTGCAGGGTGAGTAAGGTACGGGTATTGAATGCCTCTTTCACACACTACACTCACAATTTGCACACACTTTTGAGTGGGACCCTATACCCGGGCCCAAATAAAACTTAAGATTAGGGGAGGTTGATAGCGGAGCCATTTGGGATGTACTTCCTGTCTGGTTACCGTGAGAATCTCAGCTAGAGTTCGACTTATTCATGGTGCTCACACTTAGTATACTTCTTACTATTTGTGATCAACATCATGAATAGGATCTTGGCTCTAGTGACCTTTAGAAGTTTTAGAACAAGCCACCTAATGCGAGGTATCACTGATAGATGAACCTTAGAACCATTAGGAGACCTCCAGAAAAACCCACCTTAAGGCACAAAGGGGCAAACTTTACTTCTACCTTTTCTCATTCTCACTTTTCCTTCTAATCCAAAATAGAGGATTACTTGCCCGTTTAGTGAATTACTTTTTTTCAAAAAAAAAAAATGACATACTTTTAACTAGTGATTCTTTAAGGGGCAAATAGTTCTTTCTCTTTGTGCACAAGTCTTTGGGATTTGAGTTACGGATGTTTTGAATCAAAAAAGGGGTAAAAAAAAATCAAAAAAAAATCAAATTTTTTATTGACAATGATCAGAAAATCCGTAGCTCACATGACCTTTGATTTGTCATAAGTTTTGTCAAATCGAAACTTCCCTGAATACAAAAATATTTTCAAAGTTACTAGGGGAGTATCGATTTGCACAACATGTCAGTACTAGTGACTAATTTTCTCATTTTCATGTTCTCGCAGGAAGCTATCAAGAGCTTAGCCAGCACCTCTGAGTGAAAGTATGGAAATTAACATGAGATCGGATAGTTGTGGTACAAATATACCTGAGTTGAAAAAATTACTGCATGTCAAGGCTAGGAAGGTCGATACAACCAGTCTGCAAGCATTAGGCAAGAAATTGGATATGAATCAGAAAATGTTTTTTTCAAGGAGATATGGGAGGATCCTAAAGTTGCTAGAAGTGGAAGTACAAGTCGAAGCAATTACTGCTTTGATTCAGTTTTATGACTCACCTCTTCGTTGTTTCACTTTTCAAGACTTTCAATTAGCTCCGTCTGTTGAGGAGTTCGAACAGATTCTGGGTATGCCACTAGAGGGACAAATGCCTTACCGCCACCTTGGACGCCATGCGAATGTTCTTACCATTGCTGATATCCTAAGGATTAATCCGGAAGTCTTAAGAAGTAAGCAGCTAAATAGAAATCAAGTCCTGGGGTTTGATCGGGAATATTTTGAGAGGCACATGCACTTGCTGGCTGAGAAGGGAGATTGGGAAGCCTTCATGGATACTTTGGCTTTAACCATTTATGGTGTTATCTTGTTCCCCAACATTGACAATTACATAGATTATGATGCCATTGGCATTTTCCTTGCCCGTAAATTCGAGTCTGAAAATCCCGTCACTGCTATCTTGGCAAATATATATTACACCATGGACTTCTGTTTTACACAAGGTGGAAAAAGAATCATTTGTTGTCTACCAGCTTTGTATGTGTGGCTCACGTCACATGTTTTCCACCAAGTCGGCAAAGTTGAATGTCCTATTTCTGATTTGAAATTATGCCAGTTAGTAACAAAAAACGGGCGTGAATGGGCCAATCACTTGACGGGGCTCACAGCTGACAAAGTAAGGTGGTATCCACAATGGTTGAAGGTTGACACCATTATTCATCATTGTGGAAGCTACCCGAATGTTCCTCTTATGGGCACACAAGGATGCATTAACTACAACCCTCTCATAGCCAAATGGCAGTTAGCTTATCCATTGCTTGGGCCACCTGATGAAGAATCACTCATTCCTTTTGTCCTTCGCTACTCAAAAGGAGATTGTACCTCTGCTATTCGGGATATAGCAAATGCGTGGAAGATGGTCCATAGGCAAGGAAAGGAACTAGGAGCTCGAAGCCATGCCGTGAAGGACGAATACTACCGATGGATCCTGAATAGAGTTTCCATTGTTAAGCTGCCTTTCAAAAGTCCCTCCCATCTCCCGACAAGAATACCTGTTCCCTCACCTACTCTTGAAGAGGAAGCCTTGAAAGCCAAGATAGAAGAGTTAATTGTAAAAAATAAGAAGCTGGAGGAAGACTTGCTAAAATCCCAACAAGAATGTGCCCTTCAAAAAAAGGAGAACTCAGAAAGTAAGCGAACCATCAAAGAGATTGGAAAGAAGCGGAAAGTTGAAAGAGATTACTTGAGGAAGCAAAGTCAATGCCTCCAAACAGCTAATACTCAACTGAGGATGAAGAGCAAGCAAAGGGATACTATGTTGGCTGACAAGCAACTCTTGAGGGATATGTTGGAAAAAGCCAAAGAGAATGAGCAAATTGCCTTGGTACAAAAGGAGCTCCTACAATTGCAAGTTGGTCAATTAGAGCATCAGCTTAATGAGGTGGTAGAAGCTTGCCAGCGAGAGATAAACAGCGAGCGACAGCACGCGATGGATACTGAGCAAGAATGTCATGAAGCTATCCGTGTTTTGAAAGCTGAAATAACACAACAAGATGAAGTTATTCATTCATGGATGAATCGCTTCGCCCACTTGGCACATTTGGCTAATGGAGTCCTCGAAGACCTCCCACTCCTACTTAAGCAAGCTGAGGGGATGGTTAACCCTCTTAGTACCCCAAAAGAAATTGTAAACTTCCTTGATTATTGTAAGGAAAGGATTTGTAAAATGAGGGACATGATTGCCCGAGCTAGGAATGGCTGATTTACTTTTCTTGCATAAAAATTGGCAGCAGTAATGTACTTTGAAATTTAGAAAGAAGGATTCTTTTGTCTCTACAACCATCTCATGTTAATTTCCATTTATCACATACTTATTACTCTTGAATGTGACGTTCTGAGGAATGATTGGAGGTTACTGGCCGAGTTTCGCGATAACTTTGTGCACCATACTGTTTATTTTTCGTTTACCATTTTTATTTAATGCTTTCTTTTTTAACAATTTCGTGTTTTCACTTACAATAGACATTACGGGTAAACATCCTTATTCGACTCGACTCCAAACGAGACTCATGGCCGAAGCAGAAATCAGGGATGAAGATTTCAGAAACGAGTTCAATCAGCTGAAAGAACAAGTAGCCGAATTGACCAAGCTTCTGGAAAAGAGAATCACAGAAGGGGTTTCCTCTGCAGGTATTGAGAACAACCAACAGCAGCCTGCCACTGTACCACTCCCCCTTGGTTCCGACCCAGCAAGAACCCAAGTACCAAACACAATGACACCCCCTGTCACCATTCATGTTGGAAGATCTAACCCTGTCATTGAGACCCAATCACCTTACGGACAGTCTTATGCACAGCATACATTTGTCGGCCCTGACGGCAACCCAGTACCTTTTCCACTTTATGGCCTTCCACCAGGATACTATCCCCCGCTCGCTAACCAAGACGCCTATGACCAGCAAGCCATGAATCCTCACACTTCATACCCTACCCAGCCAAATATACCATCACTCCACCAAACCCAAAACACACAAGCCCCTGACCCACAAATTTACCAAGCCCAAAACACGCAAGCCCATGACTCACAAATTCACCAAACTCAGAATATACAAGCCCCTATGACCCAGCTGACCTACAACACACAAGCCCAAAATACACGAGCCCAGGTGACTCAACCGAGTTATGTTGCACAGACTATGGCCCAACCCCAAGGCCCTTCACCAAATACAAGCCTAACAAACCAGTCCCATGCTTTGCCTCAGTTCAACCAGCCACTCGGTTATCCGTATGGATACGGAACCCCCTATGGGACCAATTTCCAAGATGCAACCCGTATGGTCGCAGCTTCTCGAAAGGAAAAGATAGAAATCTTAGAAGAGCGTTTGAGGATGATGGAAGGCTCTGGAGGTTTTGGACTAATAGATGCTTCGGAGCTATGTTTAGTCACAGATGTTGTCCTCCCACCCAAATTCAAGATGCCAGACTTTGATAAGTATCGGGGAATGACTTGTCCAAAGAACCATCTCACGATGTACTGTTGAAAGATGGCGTCTTACTCTTCTAATGACCAACTCTTGATCCATTGCTTCCAGGATAGTCTAACAGGGGCCGCTCTTACATGGTATACTCACCTTGATCGGAACCATATCCGTTGTTGGAAGGACCTGGCAGATGCCTTCCTTAGACAATACAAGTATAACATGGATATGGCACCCAACAGGGTTCATTTACAAAACATGATGAAAAAGGATAGTGAAACATTCAAGGAATATGCCCAACGATGGAGAGAGACAGCGGCACAAGTGGATCCCCCATTGTCGGAAAAAGAAATTGTCGCGATGTTTATTGATACGCTCCCATCACCTTTCTATGGCAAGATGATTGGTAGTGTTTCATCCAACTTCTCCGACATTGTGACTATCGGGGAAAGAGTGAAAAGCGGAATACGAACAGGAAAGATCATTCAGGGCTCATCTGGGGCAAGCATGACAAGAAGGCCGGTGCCTGGGAAAAGGGATGGAGAAACTAATTCCATCTCTTCTAATCAAAAGACACCTTCGCCAAGACCATTCTTTCCTACTATGATTCAAGCTCCCAATCCTTATGTGGCCGCTACCACTCAGAGCCCGACAGCTTATACTCCCCACTTCCGTCCACCCATGGTAAGAGCGCCAGTACCACAACCCGTGCCATACCATCACCCACAACAAATGACTCGACCACCCAATCATAATCCAAACACAAGAAATTCCAACAATGAACGCTCCCCTGTGCAGTTCGATCCAATTCCTATAACATACACCGAACTTTTTCCAATCCTCGTTCAGAAAGGTCTGGTAGCTCCATCCCCTATGAGGCCATTGCAACCTCCTTACCCAAGAGGATATGACCCAAACGCTCATTGTGATTACCATGCTGGGGCACCAGGGCATTCCACAGAAAATTGCCTGGCTTTGAAGTATAAAGTAAGGGATTTGATCAAAGCCGACTGGATTAACTTTAAGGAAGGTAGCCCAAATGTTGCCACAAATCCCCTGCCCAACCATGGAAATTCAGAGGTCAACGCTTTAGAAAATGATGAGGAGTGCGTTAAGAATGTTGCTGACATAAGAATGCCATTGAGGGTAGTTCATTCCCTTTTGCTTGAAAGGGGGTTAATTGAAGGAACCTGGAGTGAGAAACATGATTGCGAACAGACTGCCGAACATCAAGGTTTCTGTGAGATCCTTCAAAGTCTTATGGACAGCTATATTGTGCAGGTCTGTAAATGCCATGGAGATGAGGTCAACATGATCGAGGAACAAATAGGGGCACGGATCCCTAAGCCCTTGACAATTTTTTAACCAGAAATCCCCAAGTAGCTCCTGTTTCTGTACAACCAACCATCACTATTCAAGCACCCACCCCGTTTGCATTCAAAGATTCTCGGGCTGTCCCTTGGAAGTACAACGCAGATGTGATCGTTGCAAGCCCGGCAACAGGTGACCCGTCTCCTTCGTCCGTCACAAATATTGTAGGGGTAGGAGGTATAACCCGAAGTGGAAGAGTATACACCCCTCCAGAGCCGAAGAGGGATCAGGTTACCAGAAATGCCAAGGTGGACAAAGAAGGGGCCAATGGCGAGATCAAAAGGGCCGTGACTGATGAAGAAGCCCATGAATTCTTAAGGTTTATTCGCCAGAGCGAATATCAAGTGCTTGACCAACTGACCCATACTCCTGCAAAAATCTCTTTGTTATCATTGCTGATGAACTCTGAGCCACATAGGAAGATGTTGATGAAGGTCCTGAATGAGGCTCACGTCAGTCATGACATTCCCGTTGATAAGTTTCAAGGAATAATAGGGCACATTGTTGCAGATAACTATTTGACCTTCACTGATGACGAAATACCAACAGAGGGGATTGGGCATAACAAGGCTCTCCATATCTCCGTAAAATGCCGAGATTACATCTTAGCAAAAGTACTTATTGACAATGGGTCGTCCCTCAATGTCATGCCAAAGTCTACATTGGCCAAATTACCATTTGATGGGACTTTTATGAAGCCAAGTGCCACGATAGTACGAGCTTTTGATGGAACTCGGAGGGAGGTTATGGGTGAGATTGAGCTGCCCATACAGGTTGGGCCGTGCACATTCCAGGTCCTTTTTCAAGTCATGGATATCTCGCCTGCCTATAGTTGTTTGTTAGGCAGGCCGTGGATCCATTCTGCTGGAGTGGTGCCTTCTACCCTGCACCAAAAATTAAAATTCATAGTTGACAACAAACTGATAATTGTTTCTGGTGAGGAAGACCTTCTGGTCAGCAAACCTCTGTCAACCCCTTACATCGAGGTAGCAGAAGAGGCCCTTGAAACTTCTTTCCAAGCATTAGAGATAGCAAACGCTACCTATGTGGGGGAAGGAGCCACGATAGCAAAAGCTTGCATGCCAAGTGCATCTTTAATGATGGCAAAGATTATGCTACGTGGAGGGTATGAACCTGGAAGAGGGCTAGAACGTGCTTTGAATGGAGAAATAGAACCAATACGTCTGCTTGGTAACAGAAATGGTTTTGGGTTAGGATACCGGCCCACGGCTGCCGATAGAAAAAGGGTAGAAGAAGCGAAGAGGGAAAAAAGGGCTGCTCGTCTTACCGGCAGAGATCCTCATACCGCAAGAGTCCCCATCTGTGATCTCTACCAGAGCTTTCGGAGTGCCGGACTAATGCCTCCAGACCAAGTCGCTGTCATTGAAGAAAACCCTTGTGATAGCATTGATTTTGTGATTGCTTGTCCACCAGGCCAAGAGCTTGATAACTGGGAGGCCATCGAGTTCCCCACGACTTTGAATGTTTTGCCAAAGTAATTTGTTTATGCTTTAAGTACTTATTCGTCCCTCTGCTTTGCCTAAAGCTTTGGGACCCTTCCATGTAATAAAGGCGAAAGAAACTTGTTTTTATCATTTTTATCAATAAACGCGTATCGTAATTCAAAAAAAAAACTCTTCGTGTACCCCTTATCCTTGTTTTAAGCCTTTCTTTTTACTCGCTTGTTCTTTCTTTTTATTTGCCATATCACACTAAATTGCAGATCCGAAAGTGACTCCCTTGAGGAAAGTGAGGTCGCAACCCCGTTTCCCGACTTCGATCACCCAGTTGATTACGCTGATGAGGAAGGTGAGGAAGATTGTGAACCACCGCCTGAAATGACAAGGTTGTTAGAGCAAGAGGATGAAGGGATTCAACCCTACCTAGACATAGTCAAGGTCATTAATTTGGGGAATGAAGAAAATCAGAAGGAAGTCAAGATCGGCACTACCCTAAACAGAGAACAAAGAGAAGATTTAATCAAGTTGTTAAGGGAATTTTGTGATGTCTTTGCCTGGTCTTATCAAGATATGCCTGGGCTCGATGCTAGCATTGTCGAGCATAAACTACCCTTGAAACCTGAATGACCACCAATAAAGCAGAAATTACGCCGAATGAAGCCAGAAATGCTTTTAAAGATCAAAGAGGAGGTTAAGAAGCAATTTGATGCTGGCTTTCTAGCTGTGGCAAAATACCCTCAGTGGGTAGCCAACATTGTCCCTGTCCCTAAAAAGGATGGAAAGGTACGGATGTGTATGATTTTCCCCTACCACAGATCGATGTTTTGGTTGATAATACAGCCCGGCATTCCATTTTCTCCTTCATGGATGGTTTCTCGGGGTATAATCAAATTAAGATGGCACCTGAAGACATGGAGAAGACCACGTTTATCACTCTATGGGGTACATTTTGTTATAAGGTGATGTCCTTTGGGTTGAAAAATGCTGGGGCAACTTATCAGAGAGCAATGGTGACTCTTTTCCATGATATGATGCACAAGGAAATAGAAGTCTATGTGGATGACATCATTGCCAAGTCTAGAACAGATGAGGAGCACATTAGTGATCTAAGGAAGCTTTTTGAACGTTTGAGAAAGTTCAAGCTTAGATTGAACCCCGCCAAGTGCACTTTCGGTGCAAGGTCGGGCAAGCTGCTAGGATTTATAGTAAGTGAAAGGGGGATAGAGGTTGATCCCGACAAAGTTAAGGCGATTCTCGAGATGCCTCCTCCCCGTACAGAAAGAGAGGTCCGAGGATTTTTGGGAAGGCTTAATTATATCGCCAGATTTATTTCACAATTGACGGCAACTTGTGAACCCATCTTCAAGTTACTCCGCAAGAATCAACCAGGGCGATGGGATGAGAACTGTCAAGCAGCTTTCGAAAAGATTAAGCAGTACCTACAAGAACCACCAATTTTGGTGCCACCAGCCCCAGGAAGGCCACTTATATTGTATCTGACTGTATTGAACGAATCCATGGGCTGCGTATTGGGACAACACGATGAAACTGGAAAGAAGGAACATGCTATCTACTACTTGAGCAAGAAGTTCACTGATTGTGAAATGAGGTACTCTGCTTTAGAGCGGACTTGTTGTGCGTTAGCATGGGCCGCTAAGCGCCTAAGGCAGTACATGTTGAGTCACACCACTTGGCTAATTTCTAAGATGGACCCCGTCAAGTACATTTTTGAAAAACCTGCTCTAACTGGAAGGATCGCTCGCTGGCAAGTGCTGTTAACTGAGTACGACATAATATATGTCACTCAAAAAGCTATAAGAGGAAGTGCCCTGGCTGATTACTTGGCACACCAACCCATTAATGATTATCAGCCGATGCAATTTAACTTTCCAGATGAAGATATCATGGCATTATTCAATGAAGAAGGTGGTCAAAAGGAGAAATGGACCCTGAGATTCGACGGAGCTTCTAATGCATTGGGGCACGGAATTGGGGCTATCTTGATTTCACCCGATAAGGAATTTATCCCTATCTGCGCCAGATTGTGTTTTGACTGTACCAACAATATTGCTGAATACGAGGCATGCTCATTAGGAATCCAAGCAGCGTTGGATGCAAAAGTAAAGTTGTTAGAAGTTTATGGGGACTCTGCTTTGGTTATTCACCAATTGAAAGGCGAGTGGGAGACTAGGGACAGTAAATTGATTCCTTATTATGATCACATCAAGGAAATGATCAAGGAGTTTGATGAGATCTCTTTTCATCACGTTCTCCGGGATGACAATCAAATGGCTGATGCTTTAGCTACCCTTGCCTCAATGTTCAAAGTAAGTAGTGACTACGATATGCCTCTCATCGAAGTAAAGAAGCACTGTGAGCCTGCATACTGTCAAATGATGGAAAAGGAGTCTGATGGGAAACCTTGGTACCATGATGTTAAGAGATATATCCAGAGTCAAGAATACCCCGAGGGTGCTACAGAAAATGATAAGAAGACCCTAAGGCGACTCGCCATGGGTTTCTTCTTAAATAGGGATGTGCTTTACAAAAGAAACTATGACTCTGTCCTTCTTCGTTGTGTTGATGCTGATGAGGCAAATGAAATCATGAAAGATGTTCATGAAGGATCTTTTGGGACTCACGCTAATGGACATGCCATGTCTAGAAAGATTTTGAGGGCTGGTTATTACTGGATGACTATGGAAGCAGATTGCTTCAAGTATGTCCGAAAATGTCACAAATGTCAGATATACGCTAACCATATTCATGCACCCCCGTTATCCCTAAATGTCTTGACGGCACCATGGCCCTTCTCAATGTGGGGCATGGATGTCATTGGACCCATCGAGCCAAAAGCTTCAAACGGTCATCGTTTCATCTTGGTCGCCATCGACTATTTCACCAAATGGGTAGAAGCAGCTTCATATACCAGTGTAACAAGGAGTATTGTGGTCAAATTCATCAAGCGAGAACTGATATGCTGATATGGCCTACCAAGTCAGATCATTACTGACAATGGTACGAATTTGAATAACAAAATGATGAAGGAACTCTGTGAAAGTTTCAAGATTCACCATTGCAATTCCTCTCCTTATCGACCTAAAATGAATGGGGCGGTTGAGGCGGCCAATAAGAACATCAAGAAGATAGTGCAGAAAATGGTAGTCACCTACAGAGATTGGAGCGAGATGCTCCCTTTCGCTCTGCATGGGTATCGCACCTCGGTTCGAACCTCGACAGGGGCAACCCCGTTCTCCCTCGTATATGGAATGGAAGCAGTTTTGCCTTTTGAGGTAGAAATCCCGTCCCTTCGGGTAATGATGGATGCAAAATTAGAAGAAGCTGAGTGGGTTCAAGCTCGACATGACCAATTAAACTTAATTGATGGAAAAAGATTGACTGCCCTCTGTCACGGTCAGTTGTATCAGAGGCGTATGAAACGAGCATTCGAGAAGAAAGTACGGCCTCGACAGTTTCAAGAAGGAGACCTTGTACTCAAGAAAATTTTACCAATTCAAAAGGACAATCGAGGCAAATGGACTCCTAATTATGAAGGACCATATGTTGTGAAGAAGGCTTTTTCTGGAGGAGCCTTAATACTCACTAATATGGATGGCCAGGATTTGTCAATGCCTGTAAACACAGATGCAGTGAAAAAATACTATGCTTAGGGAGGAGATGCCAGAGCAAATCAAAAAAAAAAACAAACAAAAAACAAACAAAAAACAAAAAAAAAACAAAAAAATAAAATATAAAAAAACAAAAAAAAAACGGAAAAAAGAGAAGAAAAGAAAATTAATGCTCGCTAAGCTGAAAACCTGAAAAGGCGGCTTAGGCAAAAGTTAGAGTGACCCGGTGAGTCGAAAACCCGAAAAGGGCGGCTCAGGCAAAAGTTAGGGTCAAATTTCTGGCAATGCAAATGATCCTCTGGCCCAAAGAAGTACGAGTCCAAGCTCTTGCACGTGAATCACTGTCGAACTTACCTTTCCAAAAGCAAGGTCGAAGGGTGAACATGAAGTCGTGATAGGGGTTAAGGCTCTCATCAGTCTCAGAGATTCACTGGATGATCCATGAATCTTCCCCGTTTTCATTTATTCTGGACCTATATGACCTCATTCATTTCATTTACCTTCTTTATTTTTCTTTCTCTGTACTTGTTTAACGTGCATGAATAAAGTTCACCCTCTTCGATACGTGTTATGAATTTGGTTGATCTGATAAAAACATGTATTTTAACAAAGTAAAATGGAAGATTGGTAAACATTTAAAGTCGCAAGGGACAAGATGCTTCTGCTACTCGACCTCATCATAGGTGATCATCGCAGGGACTTGGCCAGACACGCGCTTTGAAGCTATGGTTGCCTCATTCGTTCTACTTCGTCCATGAGTTCTCGTAAGGGTCGCGGTTTCACAGGACTTACCCAATTTTGAAACTTATCTTTGCGTTACTGACCATTTTTCTGCAAGTTATCTCACAGATAGTCATGCCAGGCACTAACACCCCAATCAAGCCCTTCAAATCCCTTCCTTGAATCGTCCGAGTTGGCACTTCTCAAAACTCCCTCCTTAAAACGCCAAGGTTGGCACCTTTCAATGTTTTACTCTTTCATTAGGCACCTTCAAACTCTCATCCTCAATTACTAAAGTCCGTGCCTCTTGAAATATCCTCCCCAGTGGAATCATTCGCCAAAGACGGCACTTCTCAAGATCTCTCTCCCCACTGAATCCTAAACTTTCCATCAAGAGGCAGTATCTAAACCACCAAATTCTTCCCAGTGATAATACGCTTCCCAAATAAACTCAGCTGGGACATCTTCCTGAATTCCTTTTATAACCATTCTCCAAGAATCCTTCAATCATGTCAAACTGGGGCATCTCCCCAAATTTCTTCCTTTCCAGTCATGAGGCGTTTCTCCAAACTTTTTTCCAAACTGAGGCATCTCCCTAGATTCCCCAAAGCTCTTTTAGGTCATGTCAAACTGGGGCATCTTCCCCAGGTGGTTATCTTTTGTCAACCCAAGGGAGGTACCCTATGCTCCTGGGAAGTTTGAACTGGGACATCACCTCGGGTCTCACTCCGTCAAAAGGAAATGTACCCCAAGCCTTTTCAACCGCCCTAACTGGGACATCACCCCAGATTCTTCTCACGGCCTTGAGGTAGTACCCCTAAATCTTCTAATCTTTCCAAAAATTAGAGTATTCGTCCCAGACCTTTCCCCCATTTCTTCTCTCTCCCAATTAAAAGGCAGTTCCCCGAATCATCCAAGATAGCTTGAACTGAATCATCCCCAGATTTTCTTTCCTTTAGTAAGCCCATCATGCAGTGGACCCCAGACTTTTCTTTCAGTCAAGAAGATGTTTCCCGAGATCCCTTCAATCCCTTCCATCCAGTCGCCTATCAAGGCATCCTTTATTTTCCAGCCGCCTATCAAGGTATCCTTTATCTTCCAGCCGCCTATCAAGGCATCCTTTATTTTCCAGTCGCCTATCAAGGCATCCTTTATTTTCCAGTCGCCTATCAAGGCATCCTTTATTTTCCAGTCGCCTATCAAGGCATCCTTTATCTTCCAGCCGCCTATCAAGGCATCCTTTATTTTCCAGCAGCCTATCAAGGCATCCTTTATCTTCCAGCCGCCTATCAAGGCATCCTTTATTTTCCAGCCGCCTATCAAGGCATCCTTTATTTTCTAGTAGCCTATCAAGGCATCCTTTATTTTCCAGTCAACTATCAAGGCATCCTTTACTTTCCGTTCGCCTATCAAGGCATTTCCAGTCGCCTATCAAGGCATCCTTTACTTTCCGTCCGCCTATTCAGGCACCCTTTACTTTCCTGTCCTCCTATTCAGGCACCTTTCACTTTCCTGTCCGCCTATTCAGGCACCCATTTACTTTCCATTCACCTATGCAGGCACCCTTTACCTTCTAGTCTACCGGGGATCAATCCTGATCTTCTCACTGAAAGAATTTTTCCCGATCAATTCAGAGTTCAAAAAAAAAAAAAACAAAAACAAAAACAAAAAACAAAAAGGAGAGGAGAAAAGAAGAGAAACAGAAGTGGAGAATGCTCGTTTTTAAGAAAAAGAGGTCACACTGACTCGTGATTGCCCACACCATCAGTTGCCATACCGATCAAGAGGTCCCACTTGGCCCTCTACATCGGTGTTCATATCTTTACTTCATTTTCACTTCAAAACACGGAAAGCTTCGTGTTTCTTTTGTGAAAAAGAAGTAAAGAGGGGCATCTGTGAACACCTCTTTTTGTCCGGCCAATTGGTACAGTTCCATCCTTTGAGCACTCTTTTATGCGCATGGTTCATTTGAAAATTCATAACTCCTTCATACGATCTTTGATTTGCGCAAACCCGGTCTCTAAATTTTCGTAACAAAATTGTCTACGACTTTTATGAAGACCTTGAAGGCTAAATCCTTACCAATTGGTACAGTTTTAATAATCTTCCTAGACTTGCTCCAGTTTCATGACTGCTCTGCACATCTTTAAGAAAAAATTCATATCTCCCTCATATGATACTGAAATGACCCCATTCTTTTTCCTATGGCTCCACATCAGAGATATCTACAAACTTCATGAAGGCCACAAAAGCTAATTCTCCACCCATTTTGCCCAGTGAATTTATTTTGCTTTCAAATATATTTCTGTCACACTCTGGAGCAGTTTTCGTAGATGGGTCATATCTCCCTCATTTCTTGATGAAAATTTTTGTGCCATATATCAAATTAAAGCTAAGAGAAAGATCTACAACTTTCATGTTGGACTCTTTTTCAAATTTGGCACGCATCAGCCCTCAAATACGCGAGCAAGTTTGTGATGCGTAAAAAGGAGAGTGAAAAAGCACCAAACAGCATCATGAATCGATTCAACACATGCATGAATCGATTCATGCGTGAAACAGCCCCAAAAAATCAATTCCAAGTGGTTTGAATTGATTCATAGCCCTCCTGAATCGATTCACACGGACTTTAAGCACCCAGGAAGTGAAATTTTAAGGTTTGAATCGATTCACAAGCCATTTGAATCGATTCATTCGAATTTGGAATGGTTGAATCGATTCCTCCCACCAATGAATCGATTCATACGTGTAAATTTAGCCCAGAATTGCATTTTGGAAGGCATGAATCGATTCCTCCCACCAATGAATCGATTCATGAGTGAATTATTGGCCCAGAAACACGTTTTCAAGCTTCTGGATAGTGGGCAAAGCACTGAGGATGGTGGACAATGCATTCAAGCTGATCATGGAGCACCATTGAATTGATTATTGAAGAGTGCTCCTTCCATTGAAATTTTTTTATGGCATATGATTGCTTTTTGATTCCTATAAATAGGCACCAAGAGGAAGGCTTCAGGGAGACGATTCTTCATTCACACAAATTCCTCCCTCATTTGTTCTTCCTCTTCTCTTCTCTGTTGGAGTTTTTCCAGCAAGTTCTTCAATTCCGGGCAATCAATCCCTTAAAGAAACCATTCATTCTTCCTCTTCCTCTTCTCTGTTGGCAATTTCTTCTTCCAGCAAGCTTTTCATTTCCAGCAAGTTTTTCATTTTCCAGCAAAGTTTTTTTTTTTCATTTCCAGGTTAGTTTCTTTTCTTTATAGTTGTTATTATGGAGGACTAAAACCCCTAGATTGATTTTCTTAGAGAATATTGTAATGTAATTTTGAGGTCATTATTTTTTATAGTATGCTTTTACAAAAAAAATAAAAAAATAATAAAATAATAATAAATAATAAGTAATAAGTTTCGCACATGTTTTATTTTCTAGCCTAAAAATTTCCATTTTTTAACAGTGTCGTACGGAAATACTTCCGTCTACACAATCTCCTTAGGATTCGTACACGTGCGAAAAACTTCGTTTTGTATGAGTTCCCCATCTCAATAACTTCCATCATCATGTTCCGAGTCAAAAAAGATTTTTTTTATAGAACTACGTGACCCTGATTTCTCGAAAGCTCGAGAATACGTAGGAGCGGGAAACAGTTCCTGTCGGGCCCACCTTTCTTTATTTAATTTTTAGAGTTTTCTTTTTGTCTTGCTATCAAAAAGGAGGAGCGAGATTAATTTGGACGAGACGTCCTGTTAATCTCATATTTTTGAATATCTCTTTAAAGAAAAAAGGAGGAGCGAGATTAATTTGGACGAGACGTCCTGTTAATCTCATATTTTTAATATCTCTTTAAAAAGGAGGAGCGAGGTTAATTTGGACAAGACGTCCTGTTAATCTCATTTTTTTAATATCTCTTTAAAAAGGCGGAGCGAGATTAATTTGGACGAGACGTCCTGTTAATCTCATTTTTTTTAATATCTCTTTAAAAAGGCGGAGCGAGATTAATTTGGACGAGACGTCCTGTTAATCTCATGTAAGTATTTTGTGCTGATCTTTGTTTATTTTTATTTTTTTTTGTCGTTCCGTACATTTTTCTTTTTATGAAGAAGTTAAAATAATTATTGGGTTAATTATAATGCGCGCTATCAAATTGAGGTAACCGTTTTTTATAACGGACAGTTGTGAGGTGCTAATACCTTCCTCACCTGTAATCAGACTCCCGAATCATGGAATTTCATTTTTATAACCAGTGCTTTAACAAAAGGTTTTTCCAGTATTTTATCCTAAAAAAATATTGGTGGCGACTCCCTGTTTATTATTTAAAACCGTTTCGAGGGTCGGCCGCGCCGCCGCGATCCCGGTCGCGACAGCTAGGATATACCATGAAATCCTATCTGATCCGATATATATCGGTTTAGATTTGATTGTATTTCAGTTTTTAGAAAATATATTAAAAATAAGTCACTTACTATAAAAATCACATAATAACAATAGTAATAGACAAGCGAAGCGAAATGAGATTTTATTTTCTTTCTAATTTGAATAATTGATGAGCGTGAATCATAAAATATTAAAATTAAATCATTCGATATTGCCATTTGGGCTTAAGCTGTTTTGCACATGAATTATAAAATTGAAACAATGGATATTATCATTTGGGCTTAAGCTATTTTACTTTTAGGAATTATAGAAACAAATGAAATATATTAAGCTTTTATGTAACAGGTCCAAAGTAGTACTAATAGTAAAAAAACTTTGGATTGGATTGGTTCTTGAATGTGGAATCAAAATCCAATCTAATCCATTAAAAATATCAATTTTTTTGGTTATCAATTTTTTCGGATTGGATTGGATGATGAACACCCTTACTTAGAACAATCTCTTATGTTAAATGTTATAAGTATACTCATTAATTAGATTGATTTTCTAATTATTGATTAACTTAATTAAATTAATAGAATAACTACATATTTTACAATAATTTATTCTTTTGTTATAAATTCAATGCTCTGTGAATATTTTGACCTTCTCATAGTTTGAAATAAAGGGTATAGGGTTGTTAAATGTTTTTTAGATTGTTTTGATGTGGTGAGATTGTTTAAGGATAACTATGACATGAATAATATATGCATCAATGTCACTCAATTATTATAAGCATCAAGAACCATTTCTAGAGAAATTGGGCAATTAAGGTTAGCCACATTTTTCATACAAAAAATCAATGTGCCAATGTTTTAGCTTGAATGGATTCACCTTCCACAAATCATTTTCAACTTTTACTGAGTCATCCTTAGCCCTTCGAAATTTAATTTTTGATGATGCTAGAGATCCTTATATTTGAGGCGTTAGCCCTCCTTGTCTTTCGTCTTCTTTATCTTTATTGTCACCAAAAAATAGCTCTGTTGTGTACACAATACACATAAGTAATTTATATTTCCTTATTTCTCTATTTATTGACATTTTCCCATCACACTTACCCAAAATTTGTAAAAACATTTCGTATACCAAATAGGTATAAAGAAAATGCTAACTGGATAGAAACTGTTTAATTGGGTTTATTTAGTGTTTGATAAGAGAATTAAAAAGAAAATAAAAGGAAGAGGGTGATAATCTCTCAAATGTGTCTCTTCCAACAAAGTTTTCTATATTATATATCAACAATATTATATATCAGCAATATTATATCAATAATATTATACATCAAATTTTGATGTTTAAAAGACTCAATTATATATATATCAACAATAAGACTTTGTTGGTGAAGAAATAGAAGATATATGTATTATAGAGAGAAAGATAAAAAATGTGTTAAATGTTATATAAAGTAATTAGTTTATATTAATATAAGCATTTTAGGGTTTTGGTCCTTTATAATGGAAAAGGTCTCAATTTCTAACGGCTAGAGAACTTCCTCTTAATGTTTTCTTTAATTTAATGTTTTGTTTTATTTTATCTTTCTTAATTTCGCTGTTGCATTGTGCATATAAAGCATAAAAATTATTATTATTATTATTATTATTATTATTATTATTATAATATTGATGAAGCAAAGGAAACAATTTTACTAAAACAAAATGGAAACACAAAATGTATTAATAAAGTTAAAAATTAATAGTAGTTCTGTAACATCCCATTTTCAATACAAATAGAAAATAGATATTAATATATTTTTAGTAAGAAATACATACTATTAGTTAGTTTATTATTACCATTTTTTATAAAATTTTGGTATTTATATTTAATTATTTGTTTTTTTAAAATAAAATAAAATAATAATAATAATAAAATAAAAATATTTATGTATTTTGAATGAGAAATTTTAAAATGACTTAATTAGTATTCATTGATTAATGAAATTATATTAAGAATTTTAAAAATATTTATTATTCACAACTTTTATTTTATGTTTTTATATTTATGTTTTTACATATTTGTGATTTAGCTCTTATTAGAATTTTAAAATAAAATTTTGAAGGAATTAGACTATGGTTCTTTAGAACTTTTTGATCTACCTATTATTTATAATTTTATGGAACTTTTTGGAATTTTGGAAATATTTTAATAAAATAATATATTTTAAATCATTTTAAATTCATATAAAGTGACTTAAAATTAAAAATATTTATAAGAAAGTGAATTTAAATTATAAGAAAATTTTCTAAGATCCATTTCAAGTAGACTTATCTAAAAATGATCGGTTTGAGAAAAATCTTGATTTTTTTCAATCGTTAAAAAATTAGAAACGTATCAATAAATTTTTATTAACAAAAAATTTTAGATTTTTAAAATTTAAACTTTATATTACTTATCATAAAATTAATGAGAACTGATATAATATCGCTAAATTTAAAAAATGACTAATTTTGAATATTTAAAATATACCGAGTGAAAGGTTACTATTTGGCTTAATAATTCAGCCGACATTTACTATGCAAAACACTGTGCATGTATGAAATTTTCAAAAGGTGCACAGTAACCAGGATTTAAATTTCAAAAAATGCACAGTACTTTTATATTAAAATAATGGAATACATAGTAATTTTCTTTCCTATAAATACCGAAAGAATTCTTCTTTAGAATTCACAATTTTAGATTAAGTTTTCTTAATATAGTAGTGCTAGTGAGATAGTGATGGAAGTAAGAGAGAGAAATAAAATTTTTGGAAGAAGGTTCTTGTAACACCCCGAATTTTTAAAATAGGAAGATAAATTAGGAAAATAAATGTTGGATAATTAACTTTGGGTTAATAAATATCCCAAAATTCTTGAAACGACTTAAAGAAGGTTTTTCGAAACTGTTGGTGAAATATGGTGGTCAGATGAGCTGAAAACTGACCCGGATAAAATATAGGTGTCGGACCAAGTATCTCCGATTGAGATGCCGTTGGTCAGGGCCGTAGATAATGTTAATGGGATTCCGAATTTATATTCGGAATAATTTTTAGAATATGTTTTGGGCCCGAACGGCGAACCTGTTTGTTAAAAAATGGAAGAGTTAATGAAGAGTTAATAATTTAAATGCTAAATTTCTATTTTTCCCATTCAAGAGGCGGTTTCACTCTTTCTTCCTCACGTAGACACCCTTTTCTTCTTATCTTCTTCTTCACATATTCTCCTTCTTCATAATTCCTCTTCTCCTTCCTTTTGAGTTATAAATTAAAAGGGAATATATCTTCCTTCTCCATTAACAACCTTCAAGAGACTTCAAGGAAGTTTGGAACTAAAGTATTTCCTCCTCCTTCCTCCTCAAATTCGTGTGAACCTCTTCATCTTTTGCAAACTTACTCTTTTCTTTCATTGAGGTAAGATTATGATCATTTTCCATGTACATAAGTATATAGTTGAAGTTTAGTTGAGGTTTTGGTGTTAGAACACACTAAATGTATGGGTAATGTTGGAGAAAGTTTAAAAGTAGAAATTTAAAGATAAGTTGACATAAATACAAGCTTATGAATGATTAATGAGGTAGTTATAACTATGGTGAGAAAAGAAGAAGGTATATGAGCATTTATGAAGGTTGGTGGGTTGGTGAAAACCTTAAATTTGAATCCTAGGAGGAGAGGTAGGATATTGAAGGATATTGCATTTATTGAAAAAGTTAACATTTGTTGATGGGAAGAATGATATAAGTGATGTGGTAGATACATTAAATGATGATAAAGTTGATTTGAAGTCATAATAGGTGGGAAACTCACTAAGGTGTTGGTGGAGACCTACTAGGTGAAATAACCTAATAATTAGGTTGTAGCCTTTGATACTAAGAGATTGTAATTCAAGGAAAGGAATTCCCGAAGCCTAAGTAGGCAAACGAATGAAATTGGTAAATAGTTTTCACATGATAAGAATCATGTGTGCACCTATGTATATATATATATATATATATATATATATATATTGAATTGGTGTTTGAATAAATAATTGATGTGGCCCTATAAATGATTGGTGTAGGGCTTGGCAATATTGGTGAAGCAGGAACATCAACCCCAGAGGTCTACTTCTCTTGAGGTAGGAGAGGGGTGTATTTTCTAAATGCATGAGAATTGTGTTGATAATGTATGTATTAATGTAGTATGACATGTTTGTGTGGTTAAAGGTGATATTATGTGTATGTGAAGTGAATTGTGTATGATGATATGAATTTAGTGTTTATATGATGAAACCTAAGTGTGGCTATGGATGGTTTATTATGCGTGGTACATGATTGAATTCATATGAAGATTGATTCTTGTGTATGAGTTTGATGGAAAATTGTGTGGTTGAAAATGAATATACCCTAGATGAAAGGGTAGGATAATCTAAATGAGCTTGAGGTATGCATGAGTATTTTGTATACATGGCATGACATACATATCATAATGATGTTGATAGTGGTTGAGATCATTTGATGATGGAAATGAAAAAGGGCTTGCGAGCACCTATGATGCCCATGGTTGCGATCATGAGGCAGGAGTACCCCTTGCGAGGAGGGAAACCTATGTGAAATGTGTATGAGGCGGGAGTACCCCTTGCGAGGAGGGAAACCTATGTGAAATATTGAACGTGGTTGCGATCACGAGAAGCACCTTGTGAGGTTGCTAGAGGGAGTACCCCTTGCGAGGTAGGAAACCATTGAGAATGAGTATGTGATATGGTGGTTGCGATCACCCGAGGAAATGAAATTGGATCCGTGCATATGCATTTTCATGATATTAGCATGTGCATCAGTTTAAAAGCATGGTATAGTGTGATACTTTGATGATGAGATATGAATGAAAACTCCCTTTTTAATTACTAAATTGTGATGGTGGATTGATTGACAGAATTCTGAGAGAATCAGGAAATAGTTGTATTGGAATGAAAAATTGTTGATTGATTGATTGATATTAAATAAACTCCTCTTGAGAAGGAGTTAGTTGTATTGCATTCATGCATATATTGTTCTATTTATTCGATTTTCGTCATTGAGAAAGTATACTCACTCTCCCTATGGTATATTTTTTTAGCTCCTATGTTGTAGGTATGGCTTTGGAGCTATTGTGGAGGAAGAGTGTGAAGAAGGCCCCTTTTTGGTAAAGAATGCCTTGGCCGGCAATATTTTGGTTTACATAGATATGTGGAATAGATGTAATGTATATAGTACAATGTATGTTGATATAGTGTGGATTTAGAATGGATAATTGTATGAATAATGAGTTTGGGAGGTCATGGAGGAAAATGAGATCTTTTGTTTATGACTCATTTTTAATCATGACCCTATGAATGAATGAATGATGAAACTCTCTATATCTTGATGAATGAATGAAGTTTATATATGGAATGTTAGATTTATGAAATGAAGGAGTTAGTGAGTTGATTTATACAATAGATGAGTTGTAATGGAACTTGATAAGAATGACTTATTAGAACAAGTCTCAAATGCGAAATATGTTATATATGAAGTGTTGAAATTAGGTAAATTTGATTAGAATGAGTTTTGATGTAGAGAGTTGGGTGATTTCTGCATTTCCCCTGTTTTTCTGTCAAACTCGCTCAAGCGAGAGGGCTTTTCGCTCAAGCGAGAATGCCCTTGTGTTGAATTTTGGTTTCTGGATGATTCTCGCTCAGGCGAGATTGAAACTCGCTCAAGCGAGATCGTCCCAGCATCAGTGTTAGGCCATTATTCCATTTTCGCTCAAGCGGTTGTGCAAGTCGCTCAAGCGAAATTACATTAGAATCAGAGTTTGGACCTTGGTTGGTGTTCGCTCAAGCGAGCTAAGGGTTCGCCCGAGCGAGAGGGTCTTGCCCTCAGGTTTTGCTCTCGGGTTTATCAGGAAATTGCTCTCGGGAGCAATCTCGCTTAAGCGAGGATAGTGTCGCCCGAGCGAGTAAGCGTGGAATGGATCCTGGGCGTTTTTCGCCTTACGCTCGCTGGCTTCGCCCAAGCGAGGATTGTGTTACTCGCTCAAGCGAGTTGGGTTCGCTTGAGCGAAGTGGCCCCTGAATTTCCATTTTCTTCTTTCGCCCAGCATTTTAAGGTTCGCCCAAGCGTGCTATGCGAAGCTCGCTCAAGCGAATTAGGATTCTGCTTGAGCGAGAGGGACCTGATTCTCCCAAATAGCTTGAAATATATTATTTTCCTGTTTCTTCATACTAATCCATGATTCTACCCTATTTCATGATCACTTTGGGATAACCTTGGTTATTAAATTGCAAATGAATGATCTCTTAAGAATTTAATTCCATAATGTTATTTTACCAAAGATTCTTCCGCTTTTATTAATAATGGATTTCTTAAGAGTAATTCCTTTAACTTACCTTCTCATATCTTCATATATGAGATAGGTCTCTGATAGATCCAGGGAATTTGTTAAATGGTTTCACCACCCACATGTTTTAGAGATTAATAATAATAAAAACGCGAAAAATTTACCCCTATTTTTGGGATGTCACAGTTCTGCTAAAATTCTAAGGTTAGAATACATCTCTTTTATATTTTTTAGGGTTATTTTTATATCATTTTTAGAAATCTATTATTATACTAGAAATAATATTATTTTAAGTTACTATTCTGAATAGTAAATTATTATTTTAATAGTAAAATACTATTTCAATAGTAAATTACTATTCAAATAGTAAATTACTATTTACTGTTACTATTTACCTTTACTATTCACGATTTACTTTTTACCGTTACTATTCATGTTTTACTATTTACTGTTACTATTCATGATTTACTATTTACTATCCACTATTCACTATTCACTATTCAAAATTTACCATTTCTGTTTTAAGTAGAAATCTTACTTTTTATCTTATAACTATATTAAAGTGAAATTGGTATATTTTAGAACTCGAAGACGTGGCGCGTACAGACTTTCCATAACGAACCAAGATACAAGAGGTAAGGGGGAGTGAGATAGGAATATAATATGAAAAGACATAAGAATAATGAGAGGAGTCCTCTACTCCTTTAAAATTTAATAATATTATTATTTTAAAATAATAACTATTTAACTTAAAAATTTATAATAAATTTTAAATTGAGTATCTTGTGTAACTTGATCTGAATACCTATACAAATACCTGGATAACCTATGCGAACTGGACTGAACCTATGCAAGGAATTGGACTATTATGACCTGTATGGACTGAACTATATACCTATGCGAGGATTGGACTATATGGACCTACATAGACCTATGCGAGGAATGGACTATAAAGACTTAAAATTTATCTTATTAATTTAAATAACCATTAAAATTTGAATTATATTTAATTGATTTGATTATAATTATTAGTATTTGATTATTATTGATGATATTTAATTTTGATCGATATTATTTGATTATGATTGACATTTTTTTATTGTGATTGATGATATTATGATTGATAATATTTGATTATGATTGATGATCTTGTGATATGAGTTTAGCATATAGCAAGCATGACAGAAAGTTAAAACTCAGTAAGAATTTTCTTACCTTACTCTTTAAATTTTTATTCTAAGAGAAAGTATTTTATCATTATTTTAGTCTTTTATTTCTTCTTAGAAATAATTCTCATTAACTTTATTTTTAATCTCTAGAATAAAATCTAGTACTAGAAAGAAGCTGTTTTATGAAAATCAGAGGTTGAGATAATTAATTCTTGAATTAAAGAAAATTTTTATAGTTTTAAGTATTCTTAGTTAATGATTTTAAAAAAATATATATTTTCTTTTAGAAATTTAAATTGGTTTTCCCTAATGAAATAACTAAAAGATATTTTGTTATAGTCGAGATTTCTAAACTCAATCTAGTTAAGATTCAAATTGGGATAAAATATGTAAATATGTGAAGTTTTTTAAGAGAAAGTTTTGAGATATTTAAAGCTTGGAAACTCAATTTTGGTGAGATCTGAATTTGAAAACTGTACTAAATTTATTTCTGTATAACAGAAGTTCAAAGAAGAACTTACGGGAATGTACAGTTTATTGAGATGAATTTGTGAACCTTTATGGTATTTAATAATTGAGTTTCTAAAAGTCTTAACCAACTAAATATGCGAGTAGTTCATACATCATAAATCACTAAAGAGAAATGAGATGTGATATTGCCTGGGGACGGATTATATAAACCGAGGATACATTAGAGGAGGCTTAATTACGAGCCTTGGGATGAGAGGGTGTGAAAGGGTGCTTCACGTGACCTGGGGTCGCTCCCTAGTGTCGAGTACTTTCACAATAAAAACTTTCTCCGTCTGACTAGTCTCTAAGTGTTTCCATGTCAGTTGAGTTGTTCATATGCTATAAAGACATTTATGTTATTATTATCCGGAATTATGGAACAGTGTAAACTTCTGGTTGGCCCAGTGCAAACTAAAACTTTAAGGACCCACATGCATAGAATGAATGAGATGGTAGTATTAAAAACATTGCATGACATTCATGTGATTGTGACATTCTATATGGGTGATTGTGAATGAAAGTATAATTGTTATGTTATGAATACTCCACATTCATAATTGATTATGTATATGATTGTGTTTGAAATTATTATATTAGATTGTAAAAACTCTTATGCTTATGTCTTATATGTAAAGTATTATATTTTGTTTCTCACTCCTTCTTGTTTGAATTTTTGTGTCCAAAATATATGTTATATGATATAGCTAGCAGTTCAAGATGAAAGGATGAAACTACAAGAGGGTAAATTGGTCTCATCCTCAATCGATAGAAGAAGAGATGTGACAAGATTAGGATTCCAAAATCACATGGTTTGAAGATAAGGAAATGATTGGTTACAGTCGAAGTAGAGGTATTAAATCTTTAGTTTTAGTTTACCTTAATACAATATTAAGTTGGATGATTGTAATTCAAGGTAAAGGTTAAACTTTAACAAACCTTATTTCTTGGATATGATACTGTAATCTTTGATCACTTATGATTTTCTGAAAGTTAATTTTATCATTTTGAATAATTTGAAACTTTTTACTTTCAAAATTCAAAGAAAATCAGATGTATATACGTCCTTGTATACGTGAGATAGGAAGTGATAAATATGTATATCTTTCTAAAAATTTTAAAAGCAAAAAGAATAGATATATATCTCGTGTATATAAGGGGGTGTTACATCTAGCACTTCTCACATACACCATAGGAAGAGACAAAGCAAAAAGAGTGCTAGCAAGACTAACTATATGATTTGTTATTACCCATATGAACCTTCTTCACGGGATCTCCAATCACAAAGGTTGGGTTCCCATCACTGTTAGTTACAAGTGGCTCTCATTCACCTTGGTGTTTGACTCACTAGTTTTTCACTTTGTGAGACTCAAGATCAAAATAATTTTGATCCATGATTTGTAGCTACATTACTTGATTATGATATACATGTACATGTCTCAAGAATCTCAATATAAATATTATTATTTGTCTGTAGGAAGACACATTTCTTCCATATAGATGCTAAGAAAATTTTCTGGCCTCTATTTTTAATTTAGACTACTCAGATCTACTTAGTTGAATTCTAAGTAACAACTCCTCTTTTGAGGGTAAAATAAATTCACTTTGAAATTTATTCTCAAAAAAATTATTCATCATTGTGTCATTAACATAGTGAAAAACTCATAATTGACTAAATTAAATTAGCTAGTCAACATCACTATGTCAATAACATAGTAAAAAACTCAAAAGTAAAGAATATTATAACTCATCTCTTTCAAGATTAAAATAAATTCAATTTGAATTTATTCTCGTTTAATATTGGATTTAAGTATAATCACCATAACATTAGTATGATGGAAATTCACTATACACAAGAAATTTTTTAAATCCAATAATCTTCCAATAATTTAGTACATTAGAACTAGACAACAAAGTCTTTTTTTTATAAACAAAGTCCTTTTTTTATAGAGACTCACCATTGTAAGGGATCTATTTTAAAAAACCAATCTTTATGATAATTCTCAATATAATATTCTTAAAATATAAATTATCACACATTCTTATGATTGAAACTCAAATTAAGTTTGTGATAAAAATCATATTTGTTTCACATTCCTTCAACATATTAAAACTCAAATAGCTCATCATCATCTAGCATCACAACAACCACGTATATGCTACTAATTAAATTAAAAAAAAAATAGATAACACGGCTTATTAGAGCTAAGCATCAAAATAATTTTTCAAGCATTAATAATATTAAAGTCATGCCATGTGCCACACATCATCAAGTTTAATTTCACACATCATCATAGATAGACTTATCATTATCTTTGTCCTTTTTGATTAAAAATATTTAATGTCATGCATATCACAAATTACAAAAACTCTCATGACAGAGCACTTTTGGCTATCAATTTTCAACTGTTAAAATGTAATAATTTCATTACATTTACAATACTAATTAATAGCAGTAAATATGAACAACACCACTATTTTTTACTTCAACAAAAATTATTATAATTTTTTATTAATGCAGAAGTTATAAATAATTATATATAATTAACTTGACATTCACTAATATGTGCACAACTTTATCACTTAAATAATATATGTCAAGGCACCTCCACAAGTAGATTTTGTCTCATTTAAATCTAAGATCCAGTTGGCATCACAGTATCATTCTAATATTGTAGAATATCCATTATATAATATACCATAATTTATGGTACCTCTCAAATATTTCATTAGTCTCCTCAATTTGCCCAAAGCATACTCAAGTAATTAATCAAATATAATAGACTCCCAATAATTTGAGCATTATATTATTATCATTCCTTATGATTTTAAGGCTTAAAATATAAACATGTTAAAATTTGACAACATATATCATGATAAGATAGTAACTTAATTTTTCAATGTAACAACATAACTCAATTTCTCAATGTAGCAACACATAGCTCATTAGTCCATTACATGTTAAAAAGATGACAAATTATGCATATATTTATAAATCTCAATATAAATTACCAAACACACTAGACATAAAATTAACCAAGGTATATAATGTAAAACAATAAGTTTTTTTATGAAACAAACATCCCTTGAACAATACAACAAAAAATTGAAAGGAGTAGATATATTAGAAACACCTAATATTACGGCGAGATTTATAACCCTTTCAATTAGTGTTAATTCCATATTTCTTTATTTCAAAAGTTTTCAAAACAGAGTAGAATGATAGCCGGTGGACACATAACAACATAACCATCTAATAAAATTCTTAAAATTAGGCAAAAGACCACTCCATCAAACACACTACACACTTTGAATCATTGTAGCATATATAAGATATGATCATGATATATTGCCATGTTACACACACAAAATATATCTTATATATACTATACTAGTTAATTGTATATTAGTCACACTTGTCAAACTTCAATACGACGACATCTGAAAACTAAAACCAAAAACTTGCTAACAAGTGCTATATATATGTAAAACACTTTCAATTAAATTTTATTAAAAAAACTCTAATCCTTATCAATTAACTTCATGACCAAATTAGAATAAAATAGTTATATTCAATACATACATGAACCATGTGAACTCAAGGAATTTTTTTTTCACATAGAAAAATTCCAAAAGGCTATATATATATATAAAAATAGAAGTCCATACAACTAATAATAATATAAGCCATAAAATGATAATGCTAAAATCTAAATAAACATGATAAAATCCATCCTGATCTTTTATATATATATATATATATATATATATAAACAACATACAAAACTTTCATAGGCATTGATGCAAACATATAGCAAGCAAGGATAACATTTAAAGGCTTAAAGCCATTATATTTACTTTTAACAATTCATCGTTACTCTATCCATTATCAAAGAAAAACTCTTGGCATAAAACAACAAAACAAAACATGACTATCAATTCAACAATTCACCATATTCAAACCCATAATCATTTTGTACACCAAACACATAAAAAATACTTGCCACAACATGAAACACAAACAAAAGTCAAATAGCCAAAAAGAATTTACAGCAAAAAAAATGAATAAAAGAACAAATTTGCTACTCAACAAAATTCTTGTTCTCATGCTCAATAAAATTATTTTCCAAGCATAGTAAAACACCAATTTTTGAGAAAACAAAAATTAGAACAAGCCTTTAGGTAATAAAATTTTCTAAAGAAAAAACCAAGGTACAAAAGAGAAAAAAAACTAGTAGCATTAATCAAAGGTGAGACGATCCTCCTTCAAGTGATGCAAGAGCATGAATGATCGATAAACCCTTAAGATTGTTGGGAAAAGTTGACTGAGACGTGTGGAATCACACCGCCCTTAAGGTTTATACGCCTAAGGCGTGACCCCCAGGATACAACAGTCCTTCTATCAGAATGATAGGAAGCAAAACTCACAAAAGGTAAAGAAAAATCTTGTGTAAACCTCCTCAACTTCAACAAATCTATATACAATTTTTTTATATAAAAGAAAAATAAAATAGTAGATTTAAATCAGAGATTAAAATATTAAGTTGGAAAATAAATCTGTCAATTAAACCCATTAATGAGACGTTACAAAATATTTAAATGGTGTTAATTGACATATTAACCACATCAGATATTTTTCCTTTTAAAAAGCAAATCGTAACGTTCATGGGCCAATCAATGTGAGACTAAAAAACTTTTGAAATATATCCAAATTTTCTAACAATACCCGTATCTTAAACTTTTAAAGATTGATGTTCCTCTATCCTGATCTCTATCCCCCTTTTAGTTTTAGTACCGATACTACGGGCCCGTTTGGTTTAAAGTTGTGTAAGGTTTGTGTATTGGAGTTAGGGTTTGGGGTTTGTGAAAATTAGAGTTTTGAAAATAGTGATTTGTGTTTGGATATTTTCTTGTAAAAGTCTGTTGGAAAGTAGTGGTTGTGTTTGGTTGAAAAATATTTTGGTAAACTTAGTTTAGGAGAATAGAATTTGGGTGAAAAATTACCAAAAAGATATTAATTGAAAGAAGTGGTAAAGTAGTATATTTATTATAATAATATTCCATTAAAAATTATATGAACAAAATATATTTATTAATAATAATTATTAATAAATATATATTAAAATACTGTGTTAAAAATATTATATAAAAAAAGTTAAATCACTATTTTATAATGTTAAATTACTAATACTCTAAAAGGATACATCAGCATATATCACATTAACTTTTATAGATACATACATCTTCAATGAAGGAGAGTCACTATATTAGCATATTTGACGATCTCTAATGTGACAACACCATGATCTATCAAACTCTTACAAAAGCAAGCAACTATGAACTGGGAAGAGGAACAACTTCTCTTGTACTTCTTCTATAAACATTAGACAAGAAAGTTGATCCAATAATTCATGAAACATTTTCTTCCGGTATCATCGATCCCAACATAGATTCATTCTAGCACCCACCAACAGAGGTGACAAAACGCGACGGAGGATGGACATAGCTCAAAAGCGCTACCCAACAATGCCAACCAACAACTAAACTAACCATAACTATAGATAAAGTTGAGAGTTTGTGGAAAGATCTCACCTCCTAAATAAATAAATAAATCTATTTTCCAAAAATATCTTTTCTCCAAAATCTCAATCGAGATTCCTTTTTTTTTAATTCATATTTAAAGGTTTTTTTAAAATTCAAATAAATTATTTCCCAATGATACAATTTAAAATTCTTTCCCTTTTTTCCTATAAAATAATTATTTTCCTTTTTTAAAATTTCAATTCCGTTACTAACGAACTTCCAAATAAAAAATAAAAAACTATCCTTTCAATTTCCCTAATTTTCAAATCTCAAATATCAACCTCTTTTCAAAAATAAAACCAATATCTAGCCAATCTTTCCAAAATCAATTTCCTTATAATCAAATCCTGTTCTAATAATTTATTCTTTTCTAGGATCAAATCAAATCTAAATGCTTTCTCTGGAAGACAAGAATTGTGTAACACTAAGGTTAGTTACTACTTAGATAAAAATAAATAAATAAATGGTAGACAAGACCAAATTTGATTTGGCAATACACTACCTTTTATTTCTTTTCTCAACACGAAAAAATAAGATAGAATTTTTCCAAAATTAATGACGGTATGTGATGCGGCCACCATCATGACTTTTGTTGGATGCAAAAGCGCGCCTTCTCTGCAACACTTTCGCTTACCATTATTTTTTTTATTTAATATTCTATTTTCATATCATAAATTTGATATGACGCTTCATTCCAAATTAAATACAAGTTAAAAATCAGAATAGTTAAGCTTTGTGTTCCAATCGAGTGCGAAAATTGAATTAACGAAATGAAACAAGTTGAATAAATAAATAATAACAACAAACCGACTTGTCAAACACGGAACAGGCAACAACAAAACCGCGAAACCAATGTGCCACCACCTAGCACCAAGGAAAGATATAACAAAATACAAATGCGATGCACCAATATTTCTCCGTATAACAAATTTACAAAATCTGTTTTGACTTTTGATAGCTACTACATTGCTAATAAGGATCCACCATCAACAAAGAAAGAGAAATCAAGCAGATTGTTCATCTTGAATAAGGAGCTTTTTACCAATCATATAAGAAGCATATGCGTCAATGCAAGCATATTCAATTTGAGCATTGGTCAACTTCTTTGATTTCCATTCACTTGTACAAACATCCTTTGATTTCTTCATGTCAAGACCCACAAGCTCCTTTGCCAAATATTTGAGTCCTTTTGAAGAAAACCGACCAGGCCATTGGGTGTTTGCCAGGGTTGCCACATCTATGCCCGTTTTGCATTCTAACTCATACCCATTTCTTAACATTTTAATATCTTGCATAATCCCAACCCCAACAAATTTAGAGTCAATCAGAAAACTTCTTAGAGAGTGAGGAACATAATCCATATGTGCCAATTGAAATATCAGGCACTTATCTTCAACACATAATTGCAATATTGCAACTTTCATCTTCTTCTTGTTCTTGTCATCACGCGTCCATTCCGTGTCCAACCCCACCACCATTTGGGTTCCTTGGTGTGTTGATGAAACTAGTTGAACCCATTCCTCTGCTGCTTCGCCTTTGTTCGTAACGGTTGTTTCTATTCTTTGCCCATCCAAAAGCACCATGTATTTCTCCACTGATGAGTCGAAGAAGATCATGGTGGACTCATTAGTACCCACTGCACCCATACTTTCTCTCTTTCTGTTGGGGGCTTTCAATGTACCACCCATATATATTCATTCATCCGCACCAGTATTAAGATAATGAAAAGGAAATTAATTAAATGTTTTTTCCAATATTTTAATTTTATGGACTAGCATAAATAATATCATCATTATCGATTGTAAATTAAAGATATTAATGGTTTAGTTTTTGTGACTCATTACTTTGAGTTCAGTGAGAGTTTCCTTTTCTATAAAAACTGTCATTCCATCAAATAGTTTTAGAATGACATACGAGGAAACATCAAAGAAAAAACAAGTAGTGCCCTCTCAATCAAAATATGATAAAGTGTCATGAATTTTGGGTTATCAAAAGATACGCATTTATTATTATTATTATTATATCATCATTACGTGATAAAGTCTCATTTTATTATATTAATATTTCTTCACCGGTAGCCATATCTATATATCTATATATATAATTTAACTGAAAGCTTTTTGAGGAGAAAATAAAGGTTAATTTGGTTTGGTGATATTGGGAATAATGTGAAAAAGGGTGAGCCCTAGTTTGAATGTATGAGCAATATATACTCTTTTGGTTGGGAAAAACTCGGGTCGGATTAATTGATAATTTCTCCGGCGCAGCGGAATGACGGACCAATAAAATAGGTGGTTGCAGAATAAATTAAATACGAGCACAGTAAATAAATAATTAAAATGACACCAAAAATTTAATGTGGTTCACCTTTTTAATTTGGGCTATGTCCACAGGACAAACTCCAAAATTTCTTCCACTAAGAAAATTAGTAGGCGTACAAGAGGGACTTCTAATAAAATATTAGAGGCACAAACCCGAGATTAACCCAAAATAGTGGCACTCAAGTGTTTCCCAAACACCCCAATTAACCTCACTATTTTGTCACTCACTAATTATTTTTTCCTCACTCAACAACTCATCAAAGCAATTAACTAATTGCAGTGTTTTACACAATTGCTCTCAATTGTGTTGTTTTTCTTCCTGATGCATTATGCTGAAATACAATGCCTATTTATAGGCCTTGAGAAGCAAATTGCACCACATGAATTGAGTGGTTTTTAATGCATCCACGCCACTTGCTTTTCCTAGCCATAACATAAATATTATTTTATGACTTTAGGCCCTTCTTCTAGAGGGTACAACCACAATCTCCCCCTCCCGATTAGATGAAGGGCTCTACCAGTCCTGCTGCTTGTCGACAGTACTCCAGCTTCTCCTTTGGAAGAGTCTTTGTCATCATGTCTGATCCATTTTCATCTGTGTGGATCTTCTCAAGTTGTAGTAACTTCTTCTCCAATACATTCCTAATCCAGTGATATCTCACATCAATATGTTTTGATCGAGAATGAAAGGAGGAATTCTTCCCAAGGTGAATTGCGCTCTGACTGTCACAAAACAACTCTTACTTTTCCTGGTGCATGCCAAGTTCTTCCAAGAACTTCTTCATCCATATCAGCTCTTTGCAAGTTTCAGTGGCCGTAATAAATTTTGCTTCAGTTGTTGAGAAAGCAACACACTTCTGTAGTCTTGATTGCCATGACGTAGCTCCCCCTGCAAAAGTGATTAGGTATCCTGATGTAGACTTTCTTGAGTCAACATCGCCAGCCATATCAGCATCTGTATAACCTACTAACATAGGTTTTTCATCTCCAAAACACAAACACATTTTGGAGGTACCACAGAGATACCTGAAAATACACTTTACTACAGCCCAGTGTTGCTTTCCAGGATTTGAAAGGAAACGACTCACTATGCCCACAGAGTGAGCGATATCTGGCCGTGTACATACCATAGCATACATCAAACTCCCAACTGCTGAAGCATATGGAACTCTATCCATCTCATCCTTCTCATCCTCTGAGGAAGGGCACTGCTTGGTACTTAGTCTAAAGTGATTAGCAAGAGGACAACTAACCGCTTTAGCCTTGTCCATATTAAATCGTTGAAGTACCTTCTCGATATACTTCTCCTGTGACAACCACAATTTCTTGGTGTTCCTGTCTCTGGATATTTTCATGCCAAGAATTTGTCTTGCTGGCCCCAAGTCTTTCATAGCAAAAGTCTTGCTTAATTGCTTTTTCAATTTGTTGATTCTGGAAATATTCTGGACAACAATCAACATGTCATCTACATAGAGCAAGAGAATAATAAAATCATCATCAGAGAATTTCTGTACGAACACACAATGGTCTGAAGTAGTCTTCTTGTAGCCTTGCTCCTTCATCATAGACTCAAACTTCTTGTACCATTGTCTTGGTGCCTGCTTCAAGCCATACAAGCTTTTATTAAGCTTACAGACATAGTCCTCTTTCCCTTTTACTTTGAAACCCTCTGGTTGCTCAATGTATATCTCTTCCTCCAAGTCACCATGAAGGAAGGCCGTCTTTACATCCATTTGCTCGATTTCAAGGTCGAAACTTGCTGCTAACCCTAGCACTGTTGTGATAAATGTCATCTTCACCACTGGTGAGAAAATCTCATCAAAGTCAATCCCCTTTCTTTGACTAAAACCTTTGGCAACTAATCTAGCTTTGAATCGTGGTTGGGGACTGTGTTCTTCATGCTTGATCCTAAACACACACTTGTTCTTCAAAGCCTTCTTTCCTTTTGGCAACTTCACTAGCTCAAATGTTTTGTTCTTATGCAAGGAATTCATCTCATCTTGCATGGCTTCAATCCACCTTTTATAGTGTTCATCATTCATAGCTTCTTGGAAGCTTTCTGGTTCTACCCCGTCAGTCAGTAACACATATTGTTCTTCAGGATATCTTGTAGAGCGTTGTCTGACTCTATCAGATCTCCTTAGATTTGGAGAACCCGCTGGAGCTAGTGGTTTATTATGAACACTTTCATCATCAGAATTATCTGGTGGTAACTCAAAAGGAGGAATCAGATCACCTACCTTAGGTTGATTATTAGGAGTTTCATCTTCAACTTCTCTTGGCACCATCGTTGAAGGAACTAGCTCTATGTTTGTTGAATCATCATTGGATTTGAAAGCATTTTCCTTGGCTTTTTTTATATCTTTAATGGTCTCATCTTTAACAAACACCACATCACATCTTCTGACAAGCTTTTTATGGACTGGATCATAAAATCTATAGCCAAACTGATCTTGACCATAGCAGACAAACACGCATTGTCGTGTCTTGACATCAAGTTTGGATCTTTCATCCTTCGGCACATGCACAAAGGCCTTACAGCCAAACACCCGCAAATGATCATAGGAAACATCCTTTCCTAACCATGCCTTATCTGGAGTGTCGTACTGGAGAGGAACACAAGGTGAACGATTCAATACATGAGCGACTGCTTGTATAGCCTCACCCCAAAACATCTTTGGCAACTTTACATGTGAGAGTATACATCTGACTCTCTCCATCAAAGTCCTGTTCATCCTCTCAGCTAAACCATTCAATTGTGGCATCTTTGGAGGTGTCTTTTGAGAATGATCATCAATGAAAGTCACAAAGTATTGAGCACCGCCAAGTGACTTTGGCATTGGCCCACACAAATCTGAATGTATTAGGTTCAATACATTCTTTATTTTGGAAGGAGGGGAACTCTTGAAAGCAACTCTATTTTGCTTTCCCGCCAGACAATCAGCACACTTCTTTAAATGGACTTGATCCAATCCAGGCAACATATGCTTCTTAGTTAAAATGGTCATACTTTTCTCACTTATATGACCAAGCCATTTGTGTCATAATTCAACTGTACCGTCATTCTCCACTGTATTCACAACATCTTGCAAAACCTTTGCCTGCATCATGTACAGTCTTAAGCACTTGTCTCCTTTGGCCACTACCAACGATCCTTTGGTGAGCTTCCACTGGCCGTTGTTGAAGATGTTGCAGTAACCTTTATCATCCAACCTTCCGGTTGAGATCAAGTTCAGGCGCATGTCTAGAATACGCCTGACGTCTTTCAGGACTAACCGCGTACCATTCTGTATCTCTAAACAAACATCTCCTTTTCCTGTAACTTCTGAATAATTTTCATTCCCCATTCTAAACACACCAAAATCACCTGGTTTGTAAGAGGAGAATAATTCCTTCTGAGATGTCACATGAATGGTAGCTCCACTGTCAACTACCTAACTGGTCTCATGGGTTGCAAGGTTGACAATGTCTTCTTCATAGATGATATGGAACTCCTTAACTGCATTGGTCTATTCATCATCACTGTTGTCATCTTGGACCTTCTCATTGCCTTTGTTCTTCTTTTGAGATCTCTTGAGTATCTGGCAGAACCTCTTTATGTGGCCCTTCTGCTTGTAGTGATGGCACTCCATATTTGCATACCTATTTGACTTTCCTCTACTTTTTCCTTTGGAATTGGAACTTTTGGTCTGATTTCTCCCCCTTGTCTCTGCAACAAGAACATCCTGCTATGATGATGTGGATCCTTGTGCTTTTCTTCTCATTTCTTTATTTAGGACACCACTTTTGACATTTTCCAAATTTACTACACCATTTGGTGCAGAATTTGTGATTGAAATCTTCAAAGTCTCCGAAGACTCTAGTAGGGAAGCCAACACCAAAAGAGCAAGTACTTTATCGTCAAATTTAATACACATCCTTGACAGCTGCTCCACGATCCCCTCTATCTCATTCAAATGATCTTCCATCAATGTACCCTCTCGGTACTTCATCTGGAGTAGCCTTGTCAAATAAAATAATTTATTATTGCCGCTTTTAGAAGCGTACAACTCCTCTAACTTGTTCCACAATGTTCGAGCATGAGTCTCACTATAAATGTGATTGTACACATTGTCTTCGACAAATTGTCAGATAAAATCATAGACTCGTTCATGCTTAAATTCCCATTCTTCATCTGTCTTGTCCTCAGGTTTAGTTGTACTAAACCCTAGTAGCTGCATCTTCGTCACAAATAGGAGATCCTTCATCTTGTTTCTCCATATGTGGTAATTCATGCCATTTAAATTAATCATTTTGTTCGTTTTCACCTCTATGGCCCCAACTAAACTTTTAAAGGGTAAATAATAATCTGACTTATTTTCTGATGTGGAGGGTCCACCTTAGTGGCAACCACAGAGCATACGAT
Source organism: Clitoria ternatea (assembly GCA_037962975.1). NCBI lineage: Eukaryota > Viridiplantae > Streptophyta > Magnoliopsida > Fabales > Fabaceae > Clitoria > Clitoria ternatea. The sequence goes on along the minus strand of CM075671.1, from coordinate 199,762,476 downwards.
AAGTAGATATCAAGTCCCCCTTGTACCTCTTTGATACCAGTTGTTGGGAAAAAATCGAGTTGGATTAATTGATAATTTCCCCGGCGCAGCGAAATGGCGGACCAATAAAATAGGTGGTTGCAGAATAAATTAAATATGAGCAAAGTAAATAAATAATTAAAATGACACCGAAAATTTAACGTGGTTCACCTTTTTGATTTGGGCTACGTCCATGGGACAAACTCCAAAATTTCTTCTACTAAGAAAATTAGTAGGCGTACAAGAGGGACTTCTCTAATAAAATATTAGAGGCACAAACCCGAGATTAACCCAAAATAGTGGCACTCAAGTGTTTCCCAAACACCCCAATTAACCTCACTATTTTGTCACTCACTAATTATTTTTCCTTCACTCAACAACTCATCAAAGCAATTAACTAATTGCTTTGGCCTCACAAAACACTCTCTCTAAGTGTTTTACACAATTGCTCTCAATTGTGTTGTTTTTCTTCCTGATGCATTATGCTGAAATATAATGCCTATTTATAGGCCTTGAGAAGCAAATTGCACCACATGAATTGATTGGTTTTTAATGCATCCACGCCACTTGCTTTTCCTAGCCATAACATAAATATTATTTTATGATTTTATGGCCCTCCTTCTAGAGGGTACAACAACACTCTTCTCCAATATTTCACACATACTTATTGTTTTAAAAATATGTTGTAATCTTTTATAAAATTAGGAAACTCAGTTAATATTTTTATATAACATTTAAGATATTATAGTAAGAGATCAACATTATTAAATAAATATTGGGTTAAAATCAAGTATACATCTTCATGCATATAAATATTCAAGTAACATTTTTGAAAAATCTCTAATTTTTAAAGTATTCTCTATGACTTGTATTTTATACTTAGTGAACATGTATCACCTTCAATTTTAAATATAATAGTTAATTTTATTTATATTAAAAATAATTGTTAGAAATAGTTTTTTACATTAATATTATTAAATATTTGATTTAGTTTCATAAACTATCCTTAGTATTATTTATTACACAAAAAATTAGTTATTTTGTATATATATATATATATATATATATATATATAGAGAGAGAGAGAGAGAGAGAGAGAGAGAGAGAGAAAGAGAGAGAGAGAGATGACATATTTAATAGACATACATTTAATGATATTAAAAAATATTATAGTAAAGTATAAAAAAATCTACTAAAATTTACTCTCATCATTTAAAATAACTGGTGATGTTAATTTTTTTTGCATTATTTTTTCCTTTTGTATTTTGCCCCACCATTTTGAAGATAATAAAAAGGAAATTGATGAAATAGTTTTGACGTGCGAAGAGTAATATCTGCTGTTTAAACAAACTCATTCAAGCATTTGTTGTGCTAAAGCACTATTTGATTTAATTATTACTATTATTATTTTGTCAACATGATTATATCTTTCCAACAATCTAAAAGTCGTGTCTCCACGCATACATATGGTAAATATATAAAATAATTAATCAACTAAATGTTGGTTCAAATCGACGGGGGCTTAAATTTGGTAATCAAAATGCCAAATTTTGCTCTTATGTATTTTTAAAAACTTACACTCATCTTATATGTATGGCAACGGGTGGGGTAGGTACGGATAGTACTTGCCCGCTACCCGTTTTGTAATGGACAATTCATGTATGTGCCCATTATTACCCGTTGTTTACCCGCCTAAACAGATTTGAACGGGTTTGACGGGTGCCCGCGGATATTGCGGGTATCCATAATTAATTATTATTTAATAAAATATCAAGAAAAATATAATTTTTAAAAGAAAAAAAACCACAATCATGGTATGAAATATTTTGTGAAGTGCCAAATAAATCAAATAATATTTCACTAACAAGTCTAATATATTTCAGTTCCAAAAAAAATAAATTCACATGGCCATAGTCGCCTGTTTATTAATGGGTTTCTAAAATACCTATTTAATTTACCCACAAGTACCTATTAAGCTACCCGAATCTGCCCCGCCACGGGTAATATCCGTGGATATTCGTGGGCATGAGTTTTTTTGTCATGCCTATATGTATGTTAGTAAACATAGTATCAATATCTAATTTTACAAGTACGTTGCCATTAAAAAAATATTTTAAAACATTAAAATAAAACTTGTTTCATATTAACTTTACTAATAAAAGTCAACAAATAACTGAAATTAAACACTTAGTAAATATATACGCATAAAGAAAATAGAAATTTTAAAAACATACACTAAAATTCACTACAATAATTTTCTTGAGGGTGTGAGACATAGCCAAAAATTCACATTATAACTCTTAGATGTGAGATATGCCTTGCCATGTTAATTCATCCAATGTAAAATTGGCATGTGACCAGAACTCTCACATCCTAACCTGACGTAGGACTAGTGTCCCACGCCATTCCTTAACACGGATAGGGGTATGGTCAAACCTCGTTGCATCCCACCTTTTTTAATTATAATAATTAATTGTTATTATTTAATATTTATTATTATAGTAATTGATCTATTCGGTATAGGGGACAAAACTTCTAGTATAGTTACCGGGTAAAATCTCCCAGTCTTACATCGATCTAGTAGGGATGCGGTATTATGTCTCTTAGTCTAGTAGGGACTAAAAGTCTTGTAGATACTCTGTCTTGCCAACACACTGGTATTTCGCATTGATGGATGAAATATGGTGTCTCCTATAAAGACACTCTAACGCTAAGTCGGTATCGGGTAATTAACACTAGAGCTTAAGCGTTAGAATAGTGAACGTACCTTAAATTATCATAAATGCAAGGTATTTATAAAGTTGGGTGATGGTTGAGTCCTATGCTGCATCCTCGGATCCTACTTAATTGAGGTGCCACGAGTTTGTAAAAGTGTGGAAGCTTTTTTTATACAAGAAAACAATGGTGTATCAAGAACCTCAATGAATTATTTTATACATAACATGATCTCAACACTATTACATACTCTGAATAAACAGGACACGTAGGCTCTCACAAAATGCAAACATAATTTAACCTAACACTACTTCTCTTGAGAGTTGAGCCTACTCTTCCATGTTGTTGTTGTAGTACACCTCCCTACTCTCCTTACAATGACTCTCCAAGAACACCAAGGCTTCTGCGACGTAACTTTGATGGCGAACATTCTTTTCTCATTTGTTCCTTGTTAGCCTAGAGTGCATATTTGAATATACATGATAGGAACCACAGAAATAAGATGGGTGAGTTTATCTTACTTCAGTCGTGTTGGAAAACATGCAAAAGTACACTGCCATAATTGACAGATTTCATACACACAATCAAGTCATTGAACAAGTCTTACCTACCACAGATTCATATCATTGTCTTACTTAACATGCATCATCATATAACCTACTAATTAGTTATGGTTCCACGCTAACAATTTATTTACTACCTAATTGTTAGGGAATCCATAGTACATAAGCAACAGAAATACAAGGATTCTTATTGGACTTGCAAAACTTCGTGTTTCAAAGCATAAGACAAACATCAAATTTATTAAGCGTTTTAGGATTACCTCTTGAAGAAAATCGAAGCAGTTATAGCTTCATCTTTTAGGAGTCCACATGAGTACTCCCACCAGAAATGCTACACCTTCCAAATACTAGGTTGACGATGTATAGCTTTTGCAACTTTTGCGCATTTTGTGTCTCTTTTTTTATGAGCCGCCTATGAGCATCTTATGCTTTACAGACTTAGGTTTGACCTAATTTGCTCTCTCTAAAGAATGAGCTCTTTACTCATTCTAAATGAGTTAGGCTCAATAGTTTTATTTTAGTCTAACTAAAATGAAAGCTATTTTTTGATGGGCTTACTCTATGTGTGTGACCCTATAGGTTAAATATTCGGTCATATTAATAATAAACTATTTTATATTAGTATAAAATAAGAGCGGCATCTAGCAATGCATCATTATGTTTGAATACTAGGCATGGTCGCGTCATCCTTGTACGGCCCAATTTTTTTTACTTGATACCGGAGTATACTTTATCTGAATAAATATTTAATATTTATTCTTTCTAGCATGGTCATGCATTTCCTTAGTCTCACTCCATCAAGTGGCCTATAGATATCACTCTTGTCACATAGGAGAGACAAATCTCATCTACATCACTCACATCCCTCTGTATAATTTATTCATTGCTTAATCACAACCTTTATAGTCCTCTTATTATAGAAGACGTTTGATTGTATTAAAACAACAAACTCCTTATGTAAGAATCATAGTGACTTGAGGTCGAAGGACTACATATACCATTATCACATTGAGAATCATTTATGACATTCATGTAACGGTCCATGCAACGTTCTCATGGTGGGTCTATCCAGTACATCATTACTTTTAATGTGCACCCATGTGAAGACTTGATATCTTCTATATCCATGATCTGTGAGATCAGATCATCACTACACTCACACACTAGTCTTAATGTACTTACATGTCCCTACGTAAATACTTGACTAGGGATATTTTAGGAATAACTCTCATATGACCTATTACTTCAAGAATAAATAAAGGTTGTTAAACTATTTAAAAAAATACCTTATTCAAAATGATGCGTCCTATATAGGATCTTAGTGCATATTTCCAACACCAATTTATAATACTAGTTATATAATCATTATCTGATTATCCTTAACATATATCAACATAGATCATTTAGAACTAGACATCTTGGCTACCCTCCATGACTTAGAATCTCAGCAACCCAAATTCATACTTCCATTTATCTCATTTACTTTTATTTCTGTTTCCACTAATCATATTCAATTCATAAACTACCAGCAAATTTATATAAAATCTATGCCAACATTTATCAAATTCAGGCCCTAGGCAGATCATTAGCTTACTCAATGCCATTTCACATAACATATATAGTATTTATTCATAAACATTTAATCACACACATCAATCAAACCATAATGGGGTTAACCACATAGAATGCGATGCGATGAATGAGTTAGCTCTCTTATGATTATCTTGTCATTAAGTGTTTCAAGAGTGCAAATGAGGGCCCTTACACATCTAATCAGAGTCATTCTTTCACAATACGCATACTAGACACAACACTTGTGTACTAGAGTGGCCGAAGTACACCAGTTCTTTACAACACAAAGGGTAAGGGAACACAGTAGGCCAATCACCATATGGATCCATCACACCACCAATCGTGATCACTATACAATGAGAGCAAACTCTCCATGGTCCTTAATGACATTTGTCTTAGTCGAAGTAAACCAGGCTTGTCACGGGATTCCCGGCTTTGGGCGCGACTCTTGAACCATTGGGTACCTGACACGGTTATACTCCCAAGATCCCAATGTATAGATCGAAACAAAGGTATCCTCTAATGTACCCATCATTGTAACTCTAGTATCCAACCATAATTCATAATACAAATGATGCATGCACACACAAATCTAATATTCTTCTCACTTTAATGTCACCGGGTAGGATTCTACCTCGCTAAGTTCTTTGTCCTTAATGTCGAGTTAAAGTCTTACTAAAGAATTTTCATACGTAACTTCCTTACACTTTTTGATTTGAAACGTGAAAAAAATTATTCGTATTATTATTATTATTATTATTATTATTATTATTATTATTATTAGGTCGTGTAAATTTTTAACAAATTTAAACCCTAAACCCTTAAATTATTATTATATCTTTGTATAGAGATAAAAGAAGACAAAATTAATAAATTATATCATTATTAATAACAAACACGTACTAAAACTTTTATCCTAAAATCTACTTTTATTCTATTACTATCTATCCTATTTACTAAATATACCAGGCTGACATGTTAACAATTCAAATTCTTTGTATAAATAAAGTTTCGTTGAGAGTAATGTCCATTTTGTGATTTTTACACCTAAAATAGATTGGTTTTCAGCTTTCAATTGACCCTTTGATACAGGGGGAAAAAATACTTGGCATGGCTTGAAAATATATTTTGACGAGATGCAATTGTTTAAGCACAAGATGTAATAAAATGGTAGACAAAGGAAATTATAGGCACCTGTGACCTAAAGGTATGCTATGATTACCACTCTTTCGCCAAAAACTTGTGCGGATAAAACTCAAACTACGAAGAAACTTCATTAGGGAGATTTTGATCAGCAGAGGAGGGCTTAAGAGTATGTATAGGTGGATCAATCGAAATGAGGGATTTGAAGAAGATGAATACTGCTTGTATCCTGAAACTGGGGTGAAAAGTAAAGAATCAGGAAAACCTTCCTGATAATGGTCATGTTAAGCAAATACGATAGAGATTTAACTATTGATTAAGAGATTGGAATTGAGAGGTAAGCATTTAAATTCTATTTACAGCGCTTGATAATTGTCAGAACATGGCTCGGAAGATGCATTTATCAATGTACAGGTTAAAAACCGTTATTCATTAAAAAAAACCGTGATTTTAATTCTCTAACTATATATATATACTCATTAATAATTCCTTCAACTTATTCACAGTGGATACAGAACCCAATTCAGTGTTTGTAATCAGGGTGAGATGATGATATACTGATAGACAGATGCAGCGAGGTCTTCGTAGAGGAGACGCTGAGGTGTGAAGTTTTGTTGTGTCAAACACTGTTATGTGTGTTTTGAAGATTGGAGTATGATATGTAGGGTAAACTGTCACTCAGTTCTGTTTACTGATGTACAATTTTGTAAACTGATATGTGAGGTTGTAGTTGCCTTGGCAGATATCAAGCGTCGTATACACTAGTTGGAAGAGGCTGAGTATTAAGGGTGAAGTTCTAAATTCTTCGTGGGAATGTATTCAACAACCTCTTTCTCTGCATTCGGAAAGTTTGGGCTTGCGGTGATATGAATCAATTTTCTACAGGTTTTTGTATAAAAAAAAAAATCAACGAACATACGCAGTATACTGCAAGAATAGTATGCAGTTTTTGTGCATCAAAACGCAACAAGCATGACTCTACAGTAATCTGGTGGTATTGGTTTAGCTGATATGTAGGTGGTCATAATGGGGATGCATAAGAGGTTTCAGTGTCTATGTTGTGTGTTGTCTTGGAAGCTTGTTACTGGCTTGCCTTTGCCTAGTAACAATATGACTATGTTGCTGGTACAGAGAAGCACAACTTATGCTTTTCTATCAATTGAATTAAAATTTATACTTTCAGAATATATATATATATATATATATATATATATATATATATATATATATATATTAAGAGGTACTAAGTACCACTGTAATCTCTTTTATCTCAATAATTATCTCATTTTTTTCCATGACTACATTCCAAGTTTATGAAAAAAACTTTCTTCTGCAAAAACCAATGCTTTTAAAATATAGTGACTACTTTCTCAACAATTTACCCTTCTCTATTAATTTTCCTTTCATTTCTAATCATATACAACATCTAGTGTTCATATGATTTATCCATACACAACTTGGACAAAAGAAGCAAAAAATACTTCCATGAAATATTAAGATGTATGAACATTCAAATGATTCACTTGCATCCATAGCGAGTCATGTTTCTCCACTTGTCCTTCAAATCAACCTGATGAGAAAATTATTTTGATTAGCATCACAAGCATAGGTTCAAAAAGAAAATAACCACAATTTATTAGTGAGCTTACTTCAGTTCTCTCTTCAAATATATCTTGGTGAGAATTTAGGATTAATTTCCAGTTTCCCCTTCCAAATCTGTATAAAAGCAAATACAACGAGGATAAAAAATAATATTAAAACAGTAATTAATTCTAACTTGTATTGTTAAATGAAGTAAATAGGTATCATAGGTAGGCAAACAACTCAATTGCAGCAGTAAAATAACAAAACAAACAACGGCTTGAATGATTGAAACCCATGTATGACTTAATCTAGAATAAGCGCATACTTATCTACAGCAGTTTTTAGAGTCTCCTCTTCCAATTCACTCCACTTTTTGGCTTTTCTCCTTTTTGATAGGTGTGTTGGCTCATACTTCTTCAATGGCGAAAGTTTCGGCCTCTTTGGACTAGGCAATTTAAATTTTCCCGCATGATTTGTTTCTGTGCCCTGCAAGTCATCTGTTGCATCGTCCCACTACCAAAAAGAAACAATGAACAATATACTAAATTTAAATATATGTTCAAATAAACAATGATTATCACAAAATAGTAAAAGAAAAAAGAGACAAAAAAGATGTCCTTTAGATTTACATAATAAGCCACCTAAACTTACAAAAATAAAACAAAATTCAAGCTCAGTTAATTACCTCATAAGTTCGAGCAGTGCTATTTTTTTCCAACAAACTTTGGCGTTCATAACCACTTTGAAGAACAGATGTTCTCCTATTCATATTAGCCTCATCATTATTAATATTCTGGCAAGCATGAGAACAGGGTTCATCCATATTTCTACTCTGGTTTTCAATAAGTGGCTCGTGATTCATGTCGTTCATTTCCAATTCAGACCATGAAGTGTCAGACACTTGCAACAATGAACCAACTACTGGATAATTGGCTGAAGTTTGCAACACTGAAGAACTGCCTTCAAGTGGTCCTCCAGCACTATCAACTTGATCCTTGGCCAATGTTCGTAACCCCAAAGAACTTCCCTCAAATGATCCTCCAACAGTATGAACTGGATCCTTGGCTTGCAGCCCCAAAGAACTGTGTTCAAGAGATTCTCCAACATTTTGAACTGGTTCCTTCACCAATGTCTGCAACTTCAAAGAACTGCCCTCCAAAGACTCTCCAACATTTTGAACTATGTCCTTGACTGATGTCTGCAACTTCAAAGGAATGCACTTAAGAGATTCCCTGACCTTTTGAACTTCACTATTCGACACAGATTCAACTCTGTTATCAGTTGTGAATGGATGTACCTCCTTAAAACCCCAAGTAGTATCCTTGCCTTCATGTAACTTATTGTCTTTCTGAATTTCTATTGCAGACACTAAATCCCAAAAAAATAAGTAATTATAACCAAAATTTGCTAATAAAAACACTTAGATAGTTCCCTGGAATTTCATTGCCTTCTTAAACATAATTGTTAAGGTGTGCCATTTTTATAATTTAAAAGGGAAGCCCAAGAAATAGAAAATCAAACCTTCGTCTTGGTGTACCAAATCACGTGCATCCACCACATTATCATTTAATCTCTGTATATTGCCTGATCCTCTCTGTAAGCTCTTGCTATTGTTTGGGTGCATGGAAGTGGCTATTTCAAGAAAAGAAGGACCGACATTTGCCCAGGCTTCTTCCAAGTAAACTTTAAGCTTTTGAATCGCATCTCTTCTGCTATCGACAGAAGCTAATCTCTCCCTCGCTCGCAGATCCAAAACGGAAGCTTCAATGTCATTTCTCCAGCGGTTCAGCTCGTCTGAGAACATGAGGCTTCCTACGCCGGAGGGGTCCTCGGAGGGGTCCATGTGGCGAATCCTACGACGCCATATCCTTTGGACAGCATTGATGTAAGTAGGGTTGTTGTGGAGTTCAAATTGAAGGAACTTAAGGGTGCACTCGACGGCGACGGAACAATAGGCGGCTGCCATGGCGGGGGTTATGGGAGAGGCGTGGAGGCGGTGGAGTTCCTCGAGGAGTTCGAGAATTCGGAGGAGGGATTCGGAAATGGAGATGGAGGACAAGTGATGTTGAAGGGTTTTGAGGAGAAGGGTTTTTTTGAGGCGAAAATCGGGGTTTGAAATGGGGATTTTAAAAATCAATTTCTTCATTATGTTAGTGTCTGTGATTGGGCTCCCAACGAGGAACTCCAACAACCAACGACCCATGTCTCCGTCCATATCTGCTCCGACACTTCTCCGGTTGCCTACAATTCCGTTGTTTGTTTTCGCTGATTTTAGGGTTATTTGCATTTTGCTGTGCCTTTTGCTTCTTCTTTTTTTCATGTTTTATTGTTTTTGCAACAAGCATAGAAAACAAGTAATACGCAGCGCTACAGAACAAAATAAGTGCCGGAATAAAGTTATAAAAATAATTTCATCTAATGATTAATTAATAATTCAATATTCATCTTTTATATTCTTTAAAATTAGTCTCGTTTAATTAACGAATTAAAAAGTTCCATTTAATCAACTCAATTAAAAAAATCCCAATTAGGAAGCACACCCTAGGAAATCTTGTTTATCAAAAGACACTAGGAAATTTAAGGGAAGACAATAAAGTTTAGGTATTGTTTGGGTAACCGACCAAAAACAGGTATGGTTGGGTTTGTTAAGAGTTTTTATTTTTCTATTTTTAAACATAATTTTAAAATTAAACTTGTTCATATAAAATATTATAAATTTTTTAGTATGTTTTTCAAAATAGTTTACAAATTACATTTTAAAACTTGATTTTGATTTTTTATTTCATGTTTTGGTTTTTATGATTTTGAATTTAAAAAATTGTTATAAAACTTTTATAATTTTAATCACAAATACTTTACGTATAATATTAGCGATGACTATGACAGTTATGGTAATTATGGAGAAGGTGGTGACAATGGTGGCGACGGTGACTAATATTTTAAGGCTTAGTGTTTAGGGTGGTGGATGGTAATGGAAAATGACACTGACTGACGTAGTAGGGGTCACAACAATGGTGGCGACGATGGTGGTGGTAGTTTTGGATGAGTCAAAGGTTTGTAAAACTAAAAGAAAAAAAGTAAATCATTTTTCTTGTTTTAAAATAACACTAAGAACTGTTTTAAAAATAAGTTAAAACTCAACTTAATACATGTTTTACCAAACGTTTTATTTTCAAACTTACTTTTAAAAACCAAAAACTCACTATCATCCTACTAGGCATGCGATATGTTTTTTTGTTATTTTTTAACTTAAAATTCCAAAATTATTTTTTATTCAAAAAAGTTAGAGCAATATATATAGATATATATAGAGAGAGAGAGACTTTAGGCATGTTACTGAGTATTCATTACAAAATAATCACTCTTTACTTCTATAAATACACAATATTCATTATTGAAGGTTCAATAAGTCTTAAACTCTTTTCTCACGGAACTTAGAAAATTTTAAGCGTGAATCTACCAGACTTTTTGAAATATATTTTTATTGGATCAGAGATACAGAGATTGAACACAAAATTTATATTGGTTCACTGCAACTCAGAAGCTACATTTAGTCCCTTCAAACTTGAAGAATTTCCACTATTGTAAAAACACCTTTTACAATCACAATACCAGACCGTGCCACAAGTATTGTTGACTCTAGCCACTTCTAGCTTAAACCCAAGTATTGTTTCAACAAGCCACTCCCGACTCAATCTCTAGTATTCTTTCAAAAGCCTTTTCAGGTCAATAACTGTTTTCCAACAGAAACTAAGGCTGACAACACACTAGACTTTTACATAAATAAGGATTTGAAAGATATTGTGTTTGTGTTTCTGATGACTTATTCTATATAGAAGATACAAGATAAGAACTTATACACTAAGTATGAAAGACAAAGACTAAGGTCTGTTAAAAACAGAACAACAAATAAAATCTTTGCTTTAGAGAAGAAAGCTAAGACTGAGAGCTTTAAAAGAGCAGCTTTCGTGGATTTGATACTCAGTTGTTACAAGTCTTAACTTCTTTTAGATTTGAAATCCCCTATATATATATATATAGGCTTTTGAGATAGGCGTTGTGAAACCGTTGGAAGGATTAAGCTAAGGGTGACAAAACGGGTCAACGGGCTAGGCTGGGCCAAAGCCCGTCAAAATACGGGTCGAGCCAAACAAAGAAAACATGCTAAAACATTGGCTTAACTCGTTTTCTATGTGGCACGCGGGCAAACAAGCCGACCCATTTTTCCAAATTATTTATACTATTTTTTAATTTTAAATTTGTATTATTTTAAATTTTTAAAAAAATTGATATACAAACTAGATTTTACCTTTTTTAAAACTAGTTTTTTTTATAATTAACCTAATTTATTTCATTGAAAGTTCAAATAAATTATATTTATATTAAATGGAAACAAAAATTTATTATTTATATTTTATAATATTATACTATTGAATTTATAATAACATATATAAATTAGAAAAATAGGAAAACATAGTCTCTTTAACATATATAAATTATATATTAATATAAAATTATTTTTTAGTATTTTAATATTGGCCCGACGAGCCAGCCCACATAGGGCTAGTTTTTTCACAGGCTAAAACAGGTCGTGCTTATTTGAAAAATGGGCTCAAATACTTGGCCTGACCCATCTATTTTTAACGGGTCAAGCCCAAATTGCCACCCCTAGATTTAGCCATTGTGAGCATTGGACCTTGAAGGTGAAGAGAGGACAAAAGGTCTGGTATGAAGGAACATCAGAGCTTGCACATGAATGGTGTTTCTTGAGAGCTTTAGAGCAAAAGACCTTCTGTTGGCTTTCTTCTTTCAACTAAGATGTGCAGAACATATAAGGTTGACCTTCCGAAAGCTTACTAACACAAGAGCTGATCTTCATCAGCTTTTCTGAAATACATAGAGTAGTTACATTGGTTTCTTCCCATGAGAGCTTTGGTTCGTACATTGTCTTGTCTTCTTTTCTCTTCTCTTTTGATGATAAAAGCAATTTATCTTGATAAGAACTTGATTCAGAGCATCTCAAAAAATAAACTTTGATATTTGTTTGATGCAAGCTTTGAGATAACGTTCTTGTTGTTTCAAAAGTCTGGAGTCCGATTAATGAAGCAAGTACACGTGTTGAGTTCTTAGTAGTCCAAAAGTTTGGACAGGCGCACTTGAATCAAACTCTTCTTGAGCATTGTTCTAAGATCAGAATTTTCTTGGGACGAACTTGTCGTAAGCTATTTTTGATCTCGGTCAGACTTGTCCTAAAATAACTTGCATGACTCTAGGCAGACTTTTTAATTGATGGACTCCCCCTTTTATTTGTAACTTGTGTATCTTATGTTTGTATTCTAAAACACTTAATTGAACAAGTTAGATAACACATAGGCAGACTTTATTTAATTTAAATACCTTGATGTGTGTTATTAACAAATCTCGGGTCTGGTAAATGATAATCAATATCTTGAAATCCTTTACAAACCAGACTTGGTTCCAACAATTATACTTAAAGTACGTGATATGATCTCTAACGCTTAAGTTTCGGTATTGAATATCATACTAACTTGAATGTTTAAATATTTTACAGATGTCACCAAATTTTATCCTTCAACACAAAGTACATCACATTGAATAACACACAGTAAACTCTTTGTTCTTCAATGGACTTGGGAAAAACATACTAGATCTCACTAGACCAATATCAAGAAATGTATACATGTGGTCGGTACCCCCCACATCGACCAAATCAACATATTAGAGCTAAAATTAATGATTTAAAATGTTTGGAGATAGAAGTATTTTCTCGGTGTTTAAAGCAAACCTATAGGATTTTTTGTATGGTGTGAGATTAGCCCACGGTATGAGTATCAACAAATTGTTGTTAAAATGGACTTTAAGGTTGTTATGGTCCGATTGAGAGTGGTTGTTTGCTTGGCCACCATTGTTTTAGAGAGAGTTTGGTTCCCTGTTCCAAAACTTTAAAAATATATCTTACGGTCAAACAAAGTTTTGATCATCTTGAACGGTGTAAAGAATCAATATTAACTTTTAGATTTTTCTATTTTCATAACTTTGTTTTCCCAATTGCATATCAAATGGATACTTAGTTTTTTTGAGGAAATGTGTTCCATGTTATTATTTTTTTCAAACTCTTCTTTGTCATTCCTATGTATATATATAGAGAATAAAAGCATTATGTGGATTGTTGCATCATTGTTATGGTAATCAAACTAGAATTAGATCAATAAAAAAAATTGTTGACTTGATGAAAATTTAACTTTATCAAACAATATATAAAATTAATATTAATTATTAAATTTTTTATTTTTATAAATCTATTCAGACAACTATTATGAAATAGGCACCACTTCGTTGGGTAACTTGAACCCAATAGCTTTAATTGTTTATTCTTCTTGTAATTTATCTTTAATTAGTTTTGTTTGAGTCTTTGAGAGGATTCTCGGGGTGTGGTATTTCTTTGTAACATCCAGTGATGTAATTGTTTGGACTTTGGCCTTGTTTTTTTCTAAATGTCCAGAAAACAAAATTTTGATTAGATTTAAAATATACAGTGAGGCGTGAAAGGGAAGAGATGAAAAATTGTTTGGAAAATTTATTTTTAAAGAGTATTTTATTTTTTTTAACTATACTATTTTTAACAAAAAAAACTTGTGATGAAATATATTTTTATACACCTGAATTTTCCTTTTCTCATATCAAAGAATCCCTTACAAAGTCTAGTGTTAGACTTTAACCCTTATTATTTTTTGAGTTGTCTCTTCACTTTGTAATATTAGTAGTAGTGCAAGATTAGGGTTACTTCTTTTTTTCTTTTCGGTTGTAGTTGGATCTTCCAGTATAAACCACTTGATTCTTATTTTGATTTTTGTTTATTGTCTTTTCTTTTTCTTCTATTACCAAAAAAATAGTAATGCCTGAAAAAAGAAAAGAAACAATATTTAGGGTTGTTTCAAATTTTAATTCACAATAGATCATAATATAGTTTATGTACACATAGAAAAAGCAAAGTTGTTGTAGTATAGTGGTAAGTATTTCCGCCTGTCATGTGTAACATCCTAAAAATTTTATTCTCATGTATAATCATTTTGATTTAGACCATCAATGATATTATCCATTTTATCTTAACTTTCTACATAAATTTTTGGTTAGGACAACATCTTCAATTTAACCTTTTACCATGGTAAATAATTTTAACTTTATACCTTCGGTAAAAGTTAATCAAATAATTTATTACCTATTTCCTTAGTTATTAATTTCCTTGGCTTTTCCAATTACTCTCATCAAATTGCCACATACTCCACTCAAAATTCATCATCTTGTACACATTTTAATTGTTAGTTAGAGTCCGAATTTGGAAATATGGTCAACTACAAAGTTGTTCCTATTTTTCTTATCTTTCCAACAAGACTAAATTTGTTAAAATCCAGTAAGCTATGAGAGAGATATGCCCAAAATACCAAAATAGTGTCAGAATTGATATTTTACTTCAATTATATCATCTTGTACATATTTTAATACCTTGTTAGAGTCTGAATTTGAAAAAGTGGTAAACTACAAAGTTGTTCCTCGTTGTCTTAGCTTTCCAAAAAGACTAAATTTGTTAAAATCCATTAAGATATGAGAGAGATATTCCTAAAATACCAAAACAGTGTTAAAGTTGATATTTACTTCAATCATACAAGCTACATTATGTAGGCTGCGGAAATGGTAAACAATCCAGCTCATTTTTCTCACATAAAACCTCCATTATCACCATAATTCATGCACCTAACATCCCACTATAATCCCATTATGAAAATCTTGTCCCCCACTTGTCATTTGCATCATTAAATCAACACTACATCTTGTTCCCAAGTCTGAATTCTTAGAACAAGCTAAAGTTAGTGAAGTCTCTCTCTTATTTTCTTTCACTTTCTCCATCAAGTTCACTCTTGATATGAAGCTAGGACAATAATACAACACTTTCAACTACTTTAGGAACCTCCATTAAGGTAAGAGGGGATAGAGTTGTGAATAATTATGGAATGGGTAGAATTGTATGCTGTCCAGTATTTTCCAGAATTAAATTCGTATCTTGTTACTCAATTTTTGAAGCTGAAAACGTATGAATTTGATTCTAACTTCTTCATGAAAGTTGTAGATCTTTTTGTTTTATGAATTTTAAGACCTGAATCAACTTATTTGGATATGTATAGTAAAATTTATAGCCAAAATACTACAGCATGTCTGTTCTGGAACATGTACCTTATGTTTTGTGTAAATATTAATATTCTGGGAATTCTACATACATATTTAAACTTTAATCTCTTCATAAAAGTTGTAGATATTTATGTTATGGATTTATAGAAAGTAGTTTCAAGTTAAAAGGATATTTGTAGCTCTAGTTATACCTAAAATACAGAAGTATGTTCATGCTAAAAATCTGCTGACGTGAATCACTGTTTGTATTTTTAAAACTGAGAATTTTGTGATGAGAATTAGTGTTTAGTATCTTCATAAAAGTTTTAGATATTTGTGTTATGAGTAATTTAGAACTGGTCTCATTCCAAAATTATTTTTGTAGCTCCAGAAACATTGAATTTACCAACACATGTACGTTTTGTTACTTTCTTTGGGATAGTTTAGTATACTATGAATTTGTGATATTTCTGTTTGGATTTGAAATTTTTGATCTTCATAAAAATTATAGATAATGGAATTATTGAAACATAGAACTTGGCCTCATTCAAAAATTATTTTTATACCATGAGTTATAGCTAATTTACTAAATATTGTCAAACCAGTAAATTTTCCAGCAATTGGTGATAATGAAAAATGATAACCTATTGACTATTATGTGATTATGTGATGTTTCTGTTTGGAATTTGATCCGGTCCTAACACCGGCCCCCAAGAGCATGGCTTCAATGCCCTGCCAGATCAGCATTTGGAATAAAAAGAAGTATTTTTCTAATACACTACAAATACAATACGGAGTGCATACCGCCAAGGCACGTTACCCCGCCAAGGAACGTAACTCCGCCCAGGCATGTTACTCCGTCAAGGAATGTAACCTCGCCAAAGTTGTTACTCCGCCAAGCCATAGGCTCAACTCAGGCGGAATACTGAATTTCCCACACTGCGTAGCGAGCCCATACTCACAACCCCGGCACGAGATTGACTCTGTCTTGAGAGGTTAATAATGGGAATCACGCTGTCACGCATAAAGGGAAATAACAATAAAATATTAAAGCACTAACGCTTTCCAGACAAGTTGTGATACCTACTACAATAATGGTGCTAGTAAACGGCGCAGGGACCCACTACCTTTTCAGCATTATGCCTGGAGACAAGGAGCGGGTCCTACCAATAATGCAGCACCCGTGACAGGTATATAAACCTCTCTTGAAAAGGTATAAGGGATCTTTTTCCCATTCTCTGAACCTTACACTCTATGACTTGCATAATCTTCTCTGATTATCTTTCTAAGTCTCTAAGTATTCTGAGATACTGACTTGAGCGTCGGAGAACGATTGCAGGTACCACCCCCAATTGGGTCAAGGCAAATCAGATCCCGTCAGGCGGACTGTGATACCGCCCCGCAGTACATTACACTCCGCCTCAACATACGAAGACTCTTTGTATTTACATTTATATATACATTGCTTTGTATCAAAACACACTTATATGTATATTTTGAGTTGTTCTACAAGCACACTTCTACACCCCCTGTAAAGAACAGTTCATTGGCACGCCCAGTGGGACCTGTAAACTAGATAATCCCACAATCTTGATCAATCTTCATCATCAATGGAGGGACAAGGACCAGAGATGCAGAACGAGGATTCTCCTCCACGCAATCCCAGACGCCTTAACTTCGATGATGGTGCTAAGAAAAAAGCAACGCAGGCTGATTCTCCAGATCCGAGAGATGACATAATTCGAATCTTGAGAGAAGAACTTGCAGAACTTCGTCGTGAAAAAGCAAACCCAGCGCATGAGAAAGCTGGTCCCGCAAAACAACCACATCATGAATCACACATGCAGGAGGAATCAAGTACTCCTCACTACTCTCGTATTCCTACGTACATGGAGGAGCAACGAAGCCTCCCACTGGTAAATGCTCAGCATCAGGAAGGAAGGAGAGCAGGATCAAACGCTTCCCCCTCAGGATATAAGATGAGTATCCCATTTTCCAAAAGGCTCATGAATGTACATGTACCCAGACACTTGCAAACCATGCAGCCCATTTCTATAGGGAAATATACTGGGGAAACAGATCCCTCTAAGCATTTAGATGCTTATATCTATGAGGCCATGTTTCTAGGAGCTGAGGAGGACATCATGTGCAGAATGTTTCCCAGAACTCTTACAGGTGAAGCTCTTAGCTGGTTCAAGAGCTTACCTTCAGGTTCCATTAATTCGTGGGAGGAGCTGGCCTCAGCTTTTGGAAGCCACTTCGTGATCTCCAGGGATGCACCCAGAACCTCTCATACCTTGGCTCAGATCAAACAAGGCGACAAAGAATCTCTGAAGGATTTCCTTAAGAGATTTTATAAAGAGGCGGCCATGGTCCCTGATCTGACTGAGGCAATCCAGTTGCATATTCTCATAGAAGCTATGCAACCAAAGTCACCTTTCGCTTTGTCTTTGGCAAAGGGACCTCCAACTACGATGGAGGAATTTCGCAGGAAGGCATCTAAGTACGTGGGTATTGAGATGCATCTGGAAGCCACTGCATCTCGCAGCAAACCACTCCCTGCAACTCCATCCCAAGACAAAGGGAAAGATAAATTGTTGAAGAATGACAAATCCCACCAAAGAGACAAAGTGGGGAACCAACCTTTTAAACAGCAAGACAGACGCGTGTTCAATTTTGCTCACTATGCACCACTGAACACAACCTGCGAGCAAATCTTGCGTGAGATAGGATGGACCACCCTCAATGTTTATGGAATTCAACGTCCATCCCCAATCAGGCGCGGTGGAAACCCAAGGAAATATTGCAAATTCCATGAATCAGTTGGCCACACCACAGAAGAATGCAAGCAACTCAAAAATACCATTGAGGTGCTCATTCGAGAAGGTAAACTGAAACATTACCTGTTCAAAGGCAAATCTCATGATGAGCCAGAGAAGTTTGAAAAGCGACATCGTGATCGTTCTCCGGATCCTGATAGTACTCGGGAACCAAAACGTACGACGGTGTCAGATAAACAAAAAGGCATTGTTTTGGAGTCCGCCCAACGAGAACCGAGCCCTGAACCTAGGTCGCGAGGTAAAAGGCAGGTGGTGGACATGATTGCTGGAGGCTTCGCAGGAGGCGGACCCTCAAACAACGCCCGAAAAAATCATCATCGTATGATCTTATCTGTGCAGGGCAAGAACAAAGAATATCGCCCATTTAGGGACGGAGTTCAGACTCCGCCTATAACTTTCACAGATGATGATTTTGGCCCAACCATCCCTGAGGGAGATGATGCGGTAGTGATCATTGCGGTGATCGCTAATATGGATGTAAAACGCATCCTAGTTGACCAGGGAAGTTCCTGCGACGTTATTTTTTATGACTGTTTTAAACGCATGGGACTGACTGACGCTGATTTGCAGCCTTACACACAGGACCTCACAGCCTTTAATGGCGCCAAACAGCCTACTAAAGGCTACTTGGACACAAGGATTACCTTCGATGGTGAACCTGGAGCAAGGACTGTGAAATCCAGGGTCCTCGTCATTGATGTTAAATCCCCATACAATGGCATCATTGGGCAGCCTACTCTGAATGCCATGGAAGCCATCGTTTCAACCCCCCACTTGTTAATCAAGTTCATTGATAAAGATAATCAAGTCTCATCCGTCAGGGGTGACCAGGAGATGGCTCGTTACTGTTACAATTTAAGTCTTAACATGGTGAAGCTTGAAACCATGTCTAAGAAAAGGAAATTGAATGAAGGAAACAGTGTGGCGGCATCCGTCAACTTGGTGGATCTTGATCCCAGGGCGGAGTCTTCTATAGACCCACTGAACCCTTTGAAACCAACTCCTGAAGGTGGCTCCAAGTCTATTGTTTTGGGCAGCACCCCGGAGCAAATAACTAACATTAATGACAAGCTGGAGCCTAACATGGAAGCGAGACTGATTGCACTCCTCCATGAATATAAGGAGATTTTTGCCTGGACAGCCGCAGACATGCCTGGTATGGATCCTAACTTCTGTTGCCACCGCCTGGCGGTGTATCCTGAAACTAAGCCAGTGGCACAAAAGAAACGGCGTATGGGTCCTGCTAAGCAAAATGCTGCTTGCGAACAAACCGAAGAACTCCTTAAGGCGGGGTTCATCAGGGAACTCCGTTACTCTTCTTGGCTGTCCAACGTGGTTATGGTGCAGAAAGCCAATGGCAAATGGCGCATGTGCATAGACTACGTTGATTTGAATAAATGTTGTCCCAAAGATCCTTATCCTCTCCCCAACATTGACAGGCTGGTTGACGATTCATCAGGATACAAGTATCTATCCTTCATGGATGCTTACTCCGGATACAACCAAATTCCAATGTGCGAGGATGATCAGGAGAAAACAGCATTTATCAACGACAGAGGGGTCTTTTGCTACAATGTCATGCCATTTGGGCTGAAGAACGCTGGGGCCACCTACCAGCGCATGATCAACAAAGTCTTTGAGGGCATGCACACAAAGCTGGTGGAGGTTTATATTGATGACATTATCGCCAAAACCCCAGAAGGAGGAGACCATGTTGAAGACTTACGCCTCATTTTTCAACGCCTACGGCAATACAACATGAGACTCAACCCACTAAAATGTACATTTGCTGTGCCTGGGGGGAGATTTTTGGGTTTCATGTTAACGCAAAGAGGCATAGAAGCTAATCCTGACAAGTGTCGTGTGATACAAGAGTTGCAGAGCCCCAAAACATTGAAAGAGGTACAATCCCTCAATGGCAAAATCGCTGCTCTAGCACGATTCATGCCAAAAATGGCTCATCGCTCTCTCCCCTTGTACAAGATGCTGAAGAAGGATAAAAAATTCAATTGGGGCCCAGAGCAAGAGGCGGCCTTCCAGAGCTTGAAAAATGTCTTAGCCAGCCCCCCAATCCTGGTAAAACCAAGCCCAGGTGAGCAACTCATCGTTTATTTGTCTGTTTCAGATGAAGCGCTGGCAGTGGCACTGGTCAAAGAAACAGTCGAAGGCCAACGACCGGTATACTTCACTGGTAAAACATTGCATGGTGCGGAGTGCCGTTATCAGAAGATTGAAAAGGCAGCACTTGCAGTTGTTTGGGCCTCACGACGTCTAAGACCATATTTCCATGCACATCCCATCCTGATTCGCACAGACTTGCCACTCCGTACTATATTGTTCAAGCCAGACTTGGCAGGAAGGATGATCAAATGGGCCATAGAGCTCTCTGAATTCGACATATCCTACGAACCAAGAACTGCTATTAAGGCACAAGTCCTAGCAGATTTCGTAGTTGAATTAACAGGCTCTAGCCCAGATGCAGATCATTCACACTGGACAGTATACGTCGATGGGTCTTCAAACAGCAAAGGATGTGGGGCAGGAATCGTTATAGAAAGTGATGACGGGGTACATCTTGAAATTTCATTGCACTTTACCTTCACTACGTCTAACAATCAGGCGGAGTATGAAGCCTGCTTAGCCGGACTCAGAGCAGCACAAGATATTGGGGCCAAAACTGTCACCCTATGCAGTGATTCTCAACTAGTCATCTCACAAATTCTTGGTGAGTATCAGGCTAAAGAACCTCTACTGCAACAATATCTGGACTGCGTCAATGAGCTGAAACAGCGCTTCGATGAAGTAACTTTCAAGCATGTACCTCGCGAAGAAAATACGCGAGCTGATATCCTGTCCAGGTTAGCCAGCACAAAGAAGGCGGGGTGTACAACCACGGTTGTACAGAGTACTTTGGCCGAGCCAAGTATATCCCTTCCTTCTTCAATTCATATGATTAAAAGCCGCCCCGTTGATGATAACTCCTGGGTAACACCAATAGTTCGTTATCTTGTTAATGGACAATTACCCACGGATGATCTTGAGCGAAAGAAGCTAAGGAGGGAGGCACCCTATTATACGCTCCTAGATGGGCAGCTATACCGCCGAGGAATTTCTGTCCCATACTTAATTTGCATAAATGAAAACGAGGTGCAACCTGTTTTGGAAGAAGTCCATGAAGGGCAGTGTGGACATCATCCAGGGGCACGAAGTCTAGTGAGAAAAATCCTCAGGGCGGGGTATTGGTGGCCCACTATGAAGCAAGACACTGCCTCATATGTTCAAAAATGCGATCAATGTCAACGATTCGCAAATTTTCACCATACCCCAGCTGAGGAAATGTCATCATCAGTGACGCCCTGGCCTTTCTATCAATGGGGTATGGATATTCTAGGTCCATTCCCAACTGCGCCCGGCGGTATCAAATACCTGATAGTTGGTGTTGATTATTTCACCAAATGGATTGAGGCAGAGGCAGTGGTGCACATAACGTCAGCCAGGACTCGAAGATTCGTCTATGAGAATATCATTGCACGTTTCGGAGTCCCCGAACGCATAGTCACTGATAATGGCACCCAGTTCACAGATCGCAAGTTCACTGAACTCTTAGAAAATCTCAGCATCACGCAGATTTTCTCTTCTGTGGAACACCCTCAAACCAATGGACAAGCTGAGGTCGCCAACAGAGAAATCTTGAAGGGCCTCAAAAAACGCCTTGGTGAGGCAAAGGGAGACTGGGCAAATCAGTTATGCCACGTTTTATGGGCATATAGAACCACCCCACACTCCACTACGAATGAATCTCCATATCGGCTGACATATGGAGTCGAGGCGGTCATTCCCATTGAATTAACAGCCCCCTCAGCTCGAGTCCTCTATTTCAATGAGGAAGCCAATCAACAGAACCTCGCACACGAATTGGAGGTTTTGGCGGAGTTGAGAGAGGAAGCCTTTGTGAGAGATCAAGCTGTCAAAGCAAAGGCCGCCAAACGGTATAATGCACGCATGTGCGAACGCCGTTTCAAAGAGGGAGATTTGGTCCTGAGAAGGGCCAACATTGGCAACAAATTTGCACACCAAGGCAAATTGGCACCAAATTGGGAAGGTCCATACCGAGTCATCGAAGTTTTGGGCAAGGGTACATACCGCCTAGAAAACCTAGATGGTACTCCGGTCAGAAATAAATGGAACATTTTGAATTTACGCATATATTATAGTTAGTTGGGTGATACGGTATGATCTTTTCTTCCTAACTCAAGGATCTTCCTCTGTATGCTTTCCTTGAAAAGGTTTCGAAAAGATATATCCCAACGCAATCTTTTATGTAATTCCATTCCCAATGAAATACCTTCCTGTATTTAATCTTCGCTCTAACTTTGAATTGATTATCCATGGCAGAATTTGTTCCCATGCAGATAAAACAACGGCTCTAAAATTGAAGCACAAATGCATAACTCTTTATTCCATAAAGATCAACCAACATGCAACGCCGCTTCACAAACGGAGTCAACAAAAACTCCTTGGGGAATTGGTGTCTCAGCTATATGCTGCACCATACTGACCCTAAGGTACAGAAAACTCCTTGGGGGGAAAGGATTGGTGTCTCAGCTATATGCTGCACCATACCGACCCTAAGGTACAGAAAACTCCTTGGGGGGAAAGGATTGGTGTCTCAGCTATATGCTGCACCATACCGACCCTAAGGTACAGAAAACTCCTTGGGGGGAAAGGATTGGTGTCTCAGCTATATGCTGCACCATACCGACCCCAAGGTCCTGCAGGCCGCCTATGGAAAGAACTAGTGTCACAGCTATATGCTGCACTAATTCACCCCCAAGGTCCTGCAGGCTTCTTGTGGGAAGAGCTGGTGTCTCAGCTATATGCTGCACCACGCTAACCCCAACCAATTTCTTGCAGGATGAATTGGTGTCACAGCTATATGCTGCACCATACCGCCTCGAAGGTTTAACCAATTTCTTGCAGGATGAATTGGTGTCACAGCTATATGCTGCACCATACCGCCTCGAAGGTTTAACCAATTTCTTGCAGGATGAATTGGTGTCACAGCTATATGCTGCACCATACCGCCTCGAAGGTTTAACCAATTTCTTGCAGGATGAATTGGTGTCACAGCTATATGCTGCATCATACCACCTCGAAGGTTTAACCAAATTCTTGCAGGATGAATTGGTGTCACAGCTATATGCTGCACCATACCGCCTCGAAGGAGTCGCGCTCCAATCAAAATGCAAAAGGATGAACATTCCATCCAAAACTTGACTCTGCTTAACTCCCAACGTTTTACGGAGTACATGAGAAACAAACTCAAGCACTACCCAACAAGTTCAAGTAAGTTCAATACTTGTAAAATTGTGCTTCATCAAAATTCCTAAGGGGTTACTCCGCCTCCTTACGGAATACAACTTCATTGAAATTCCTAAGAGGCCACTCCGCCTCCTTACGGAATCCAATTCCTTTTAAATTCCTGAGAGGCCACTCCGCCTCCTTACAGAATACAACTTCATTGAAATTCCTAAGAGGCCACTCCGCCTCCTTACGGAATCCAATTCCTTTTAAATTCCTGAGAGGCCACTCCGCCTCCTTACGGAATACAACTTCATTAAAATTCCTAAGAGGCCACTCCGCCTCCTTACGGAATCCAATTCCCTTTAAATTCCTAAGAGGCCACTCCGCCTTCTTACGGAATCTATTTCATTGAAATTCCTAAGAGGCCACTCCGCCTTCTTACGGAATCTAGTCATGGAAATTCCTAAGAAGCCACGCCGCCTTCTTACGGAATCCATTTCATTGAAATTCCTAAGAGGCCACTCCGCCTTCTTACGGAATCTATTCCTTGGAAATTCCTAAGAGGCTACTACGCCTCACTATTAAAATCATTTCAACGAAATTCCCAAGAGGTTACTACGCCTCATTATCGAAGTTACTTCAGTTAAATTATCAAAAAGGCTACTCCGCCCCAAGAGGCTACTTCGCCTCCTCACTGAATTTTACTTCGCCAGAATTGCAAAAAGGCTATTCCGTCTCGTTTTACTTAGTCATATTTTATTAAGTCCTCAGATGAATATTCCGCCTTCTCAATATCATTATACAAGGCATAAATACGACGGACTTAAACACTACATCTATGAACAAGTATACATTTGCAGGAAATATGCTTCATTAATATTGTCAAGGATTGATAAAAGTCCAGAGCCTATCCTGGAACAAGGCAATATTAACAAAATTCAAAAAAGAAAAGCTGGCGAAAGGTTTCAGGAGCTGGTCTTTAAGGGTTGGACGGCGTCCCTTCTTGTTGGACAGAGGTGGCTTGACCTTCACCAGGTTTGCTTAAACTTTGAGAGGGAGGCAAGTCCGCCAGAACATATTCGTCATTGGGCGCAGGAGCATGACCCCCTTGAACAGGCACCATCAATTCTCCATTGATGAATTCATAATAAGGATGAATGCCTGTGGTGGTTAGAGCAACACCTGGATTGCGGTAACGGAGTTGACGAACAGCCATGCTGAAAGCATCATCAATCGCTGCCTCAGCCGCATCCAGCGTGGATTGTAAATCCTTGTCAAGCTTTTCATTGACGGCCTCAGAGGTAGCTTTTTCAGCTTGCAACACTTCAACCTGTTTTTCAAGGTTAGTGTACGCAGTAGCTGCTTGGTCTAACTCCGCCACCCAGGTATCTTCAGCAGTGGCCTTATCAAGTTCAAGAAAAATCAACCTCTGCTGGAGCTCACTTGCATCCTCGCCCAATTTTTGTTTCTGTTGAATTAAGTCTGAGATCTGTTGTTTTAGCAGATTATTGTCAGCCCTCACCTGGGTCAGGCCATTCACCTCCTCGCCCAGTTTTTTGTTTTGCTCTTTTAAGCCGGAGACCTGCTTCTCCAGCAAAGCGTTATCAGCTCTCACCCGAGCCAGCTCCTCCTCCAGCTTCTTGGTGTTAGCATCGGCGGTGTCAAGATGTTTATCCTTCGCCTTGATCACCTCCGACAGCTGCTCATTGTCATGTTCCAAGCTACGAATCTTTTCCACAGACTCGTGGTAAGACGCCTGGAACATGTTGGCTTCCGCAGCAACGTCAGCTATCCGAGGGACAGAGGCCAGGAAACCATCTATCTCTGCAAGGTGCCACCTCGCAGCTGCTGCTCCCTCCGGAATCTCGTCAAAGTCGATGTCGGGGCGGAGGATGTATTCTGGATCACGCCTCTCTGCTTGGCGGGATCCTATATTCGTGAAGTACAGAAAGGGATTCAAGCGAGACCCCGCCTCAGGCAAAGAGACCAACCGCCTGGATGATTCCCCTGGCACATCAATCGGGAAAACTGCTGTACCTCGAGTGGTCAAACTCAGGGCGGGATCCTCAGACGGGCAGACTGGGGAAATTTGAATTCTCTCTGTCTCGTCCCCCATACCTTGGTCAGAAGTAGCTTGGAATCCCTCCGCTCGCTCCCCCCCGACATCTTCTTCGAGAATGCCTTCAGCTCCGCCCATATCAGCAGAAGTACCCACAACAGGTACTTCCGGAGTCTCCTCCAAATCAATGGCGGCATCAACTGACGTCCCCGCCTCAGCCCTCTTCTTGCCCTTGGTCCTCCTTCTTTGCAAAGGCTGGAGGTCTATTTCCTCTTCTTCTTCTTCAGCAGCTTCTGGTTCTTGGCGTTTTTTAGAACGCCTTTCAACAGTAGCTGCTGAAGATCCTGCACCACCTTCAAAATTTGCTATGTTGGTGGAGGCAGGGAAGGGAAGGGTCTTTGTGAGAGCAGCAGTCAAACTCCTCCTGGGCTGCACATTATTCTCCGCGTTCCTTTCCCTGCGGCTCATTTGCATCTGCTTAATACGGTCCATCCCAGGGAACTCCGTGATTTCTCCTGCAAAATAACAAGATTAAGATTCAGTTAGAAAATGCAAGGTAGAAGAAACACTCAATCACATTGCAAATTGTTCATAATATTACTCAAATATCCTTGAGCATCCCGCCCAAGCAGCCTTCGACAAAGAATCAGCTTGTGGACGGAGTTGTACTCCTTCAACATCCGGAGTACTTCCACAGACGCCGCCGATAGAGCACCCTCTTCAACCTCATACGCTCGTTTGGTCAAGAGAAAGTGCTCATGCGTCCATGCCACTGGAAATTTATCAACACCCTCCTTATTCCGCCAAAAAACAGGTTTGCCCTTCCTGACGGATACCTTCACAAAACTCATCCTGAAGTGAAGTCCGCCTTCCTTGGCGGAGTCAGCAAACGCCTTAAAATTCAAAATCTTTGGCTCCGCCCTGAGAGTCACAAAACCCATGCCGCCGGTTTTCATATTTACTCTCCTCATAATGCGGCAGAAGGAGAAAAATAACGCCACTGTAGGCGTAAACCCCAAATGATCAGCCATTACCTCAAAGCTGCGAACTATTCCCCACCCATTCGGATGCAGCTGGGAGGGGGCACAATCCAAAAACCTGAGCACACCCATCTGGAATTTATTCAATGGGAAGCGCACCCCTAACTGGGTGAACAGAATATCGTACATATATATGGTACGATTATCCTGAGGACGATGGCAAACCCGTTCATACGTCTTGGGTGAACGGACGATGAACCTATCCTCATATTTCTCGTCCTTCCATACCGGAACAGGCAACTCCACTACCCCTCCGCTTGTCGTCGCATGTCGAGAGGAAGCATCCTTGACATCTTCCTCAACCCAACAGTAAGGGTCATTTTCGAGTGTTTTCTCCCAATCCAACCCATGCAATACAACATTTCTGCACTCTGCCATAGTTAGCACTTGTGTATGGGAAACACCTCCTGACACAAATGAATGTACAGCATTACTAAAGTACTCCACGCTGCTATAAAACGTCGAGTCCCTCCCAGTATAAAAAGCATCATCTCCACTCTCAATGTCAGAAAACATGGGACGAACAGAAACCCTAGAACGTGACCCTGCCCTCTTTCCTCTCATCTTCCTTTTTACAAACACACAATAAGGGGAAACAAAGCTAACCCAAAGGAAATGAAGAAGCAAAGAAGAAGAAGAAGCAAGTACCTTAAGCTTCTGAAAGATAGAAGAACTCCAAACACCAGTGAACTTGCAAAAGAATAACAAAAACACTTTCAGCAAACAAATACGAACAAAGAGATGAAGCAAAACATTCCCCTTCTGAGAGTTTACCTATTTATAGGCATGGCTTGGGGGGAAAATAAGCGAATCCTCAGAAATTTCGAAGATGTGTTTGCAGCCGTTAGATGAATCTCGTCGACGGTTCTAAAATTGAAACATGCGATTACAACCGTTGGATTTACCCCACTGACGGTTCCTTTTTTACTGAAACCAATAGATATATCTAAGGGCAGATATTTCATGGGCCGCGTTTTCAAAATCCAAGGCCCACGGTAATAACCTCGAAAACGGTTCTCAATTGCCATCACGCGCATTTATGTCCCATCATTGGAATGGCAACCGTTACGAGGGCATACGTGGCAATAGGAGACTGAAGAACAAAAAACGTGGTTTCGAGGCGCATTAATGACAGGCGTGACAAGTAATGACAAACCAATAAATGCATGAAAGCACTTGTCCACAAATCCTGAACTAGCAAATGCCGCCTAAACCCATGCCTACAAAAGCTAAACTTAAGTGTTGTAGCTTATTAAAGTGACTCCGCCAGTCACTATAACAAGCTAGGGGGCATATGATCCGGTCCTAACACCGGCCCCCAAGAGCATGGCTTCAATGCCCTGCCAGATCAGCATTTGGAATAAAAAGAAGTATTTTTCTAATACACTACAAATACAATACGGAGTGCATACCGCCAAGGCACGTTACCCCGCCAAGGAACGTAACTCCGCCCAGGCATGTTACTCCGTCAAGGAATGTAACCTCGCCAAAGTTGTTACTCCGCCAAGCCATAGGCTCAACTCAGGCGGAATACTGAATTTCCCACACTGCGTAGCGAGCCCATACTTACAACCCCGGCACGAGATTGACTCTGTCTTGAGAGGTTAATAATGGGAATCACGCTGTCACGCATAAAGGGAAATAACAATAAAATATTAAAGCACTAACGCTTTCCAGACAAGTTGTGATACCTACTACAATAATGGTGCTAGTAAACGGCGCAGGGACCCACTACCTTTTCAGCATTATGCCTGGAGACAAGGAGCGGGTCCTACCAATAATGCAGCACCCGTGACAGGTATATAAACCTCTCTTGAAAAGGTATAAGGGATCTTTTTCCCATTCTCTGAACCTTACACTCTATGACTTGCATAATCTTCTCTGATTATCTTTCTAAGTCTCTAAGTATTCTGAGATACTGACTTGAGCGTCGGAGAACGATTGCAGGTACCACCCCCAATTGGGTCAAGGCAAATCAGATCCCGTCAGGCGGACTGTGATACCGCCCCGCAGTACATTACACTCCGCCTCAACATACGAAGACTCTTTGTATTTACATTTATATATACATTGCTTTGTATCAAAACACACTTATATGTATATTTTGAGTTGTTCTACAAGCACACTTCTACACCCCCTGTAAAGAACAGTTCAGAATTTGAAATTATGGTCTTCATGAAAGTTGTAGATATTTATGTTAGGAGTAATTTAGAACTAGTCCCATGCCAAAATCATTTTTGTAACTCCAGAAACATTGAAAATACTAACATATGTACATTTTGAAAACTCTCTTTGAGGCAGTTTTGCATTCTGTAGATAAGTGGTGTCTCTGTTTGGAATTTGAAATTATGGTTTTCATGAAAGTTGTAGATATTTGTGTTAGGAGTGATTTAAAACTGGCCCCATGCCAAAATTATTTTTGTAACTCCAGAAACATTGAAAATACTATCATATGTACGTTTTGAAAACTCTCTTTGAGGCAGTTTTGTATTCTGTGGATAAGTGGTGTTTCTGTTTGGAATTTGGATTTATAGTCTTCATGAAAGTTGTAGATAATTTTATTATTGAACTACAAAAAGTGGAATCACTTGAAAAGGTTTTGATTTGCTCATGTTATGGTTGTTTTACTAACATATGTCGCTGTTGGAAATGCTGAAATTTACTTATAATGGTTATTATGGATGAAAATGATATTTTCCCTATGGGTAACAATTTATTATTGAATTCTTGAGTGACTATGAATTGTTATGGATGATGTTGAGTGTCTAATAAGTATCATACAGTTTGTATAATTTGGTGGTGAATAATTACGAATGACTAAATTGATATATATATATATATATATATATATATATATATATATACATGAATGCCTTGCGGATATTGATACATGTGGTTGAAATAGTAAATCCATGATTCTGAAAATTATTATATGTGATGTGTCCTTTGAGGACTTGTGATTTTCCAAGTGGTTTTGGAAATGTTGATATCATGATATGTTAAATGATAAAGAGAATTAAAGACATTCATGCATCATAAGCATTTGGACGCACCATGGAATTTAGGGGTTCCATGATTGCCTACTATGACACCCTGAAAATAGGGGTCAATTTTTCATAAATTAATTAGAAAAATAGCCTAGATCTATAATAAAAACACTCCCATATATGAAGATATGAGAGCTGGTTTCATGACCAACCAAGAAGACAAACAGCAGAAGAATAATTTTTCCAAAAGCCAACCCAGCAACCGGGTAGAATTTAAACAAATATAAAGGAAGGCAAAAGCTGACCAGAAGCTCGGAAAACCGATCAGAATAAAGGAAAGACATTCACAACGGAAGAATAAAACAGCGCCTGAGCGACCCAACAATACAGCGTGCACTCGCTTAAGCGAGATCCGACTCCGCTTGAGCAAGACAGCACAATTCGCTCGGGCGAACACCCCTTCGCTTGAGCGAAACCAATATCAAAAACCTTCTTATCCAACATACTCGCGGAAGCGAGATCTCACTCGCTGAAGCGAGAAGCCACACTCGGCTAATCTATGACTCGGTATACGAGACAGCCATTCCCTCGGTAATGACTTAGTCCACTCGGGATTCATTCCTAAGGCCACTCGGTACGAGGGGTTCCAACACTCGGGAAACGACCCCAACACGCCTACATTCCATAACATAGTCTCTTATATTTATCCACCAGTGTACAGACCTGATTCACTCGGTAAATGAGGGTTATCCCACTTGGATTCTATAAACCCTCAACCAGAATATTTCCCAATCAAACGCCACTCGGCATATTGCAACCCTTCACTCACTCGGGAGTATTTTACATGTTCATCACTCGGCACAATCATCATTTCTCTCACTCGGAGAATATTCAAGCCATCCACCAAGTTAAGTCACTCGGACTTATGCATTACGTAACCACTCGGATTATATATTTCCAACACTTAGAATATATCCCAAGCTAAACCATTATCACAAGACCTCCCTCGGAAGAGAATCACTCAGATTTTCCCTCGGGTTTAGATAAATCATTCCCACTCGGGATTTACACATACTTTCACTCGGAATCATTCAAGCCTATTTTACTCGGGAAATCCTCCCACAACATCCATCACAAGGAGATCATCAAGAGGGAATTTCTCTCAGAATCCATCTAAGTGATCTTCACTCAGAAAAACTCACACATATGAGTCTCACTTGGACACATTCCATACTTATACACTCAGAACACTCATTACCCTATTCATTCAGAATAGGTTCCTATATTCACTCGGAATACATTTATAATTCATGCACTTAGAATATATCAATCTAAATCCTTGCAATGGATCTTCTCTCGGGATATTCAAATCATCCCCCACTAGAGTTCACTCGGATTTTCATCACTTAATTGCAATTAGGCTATCCTTCTCTTATAATACGTTCCACTCAGAATCCCATAAGACCATTATCTTTTGGCAAAGGCCCAAGGTATGAATCTCACTCGGAAATGAGTCTAAACCTCTTATATCCCTCTCGGGATTCATTAACTTAGATTCACTCCTTCAACACCATTATATTTCAGTCGGTAAGAAGCATCAAATCAATATAAAACTCATACATAAATGTACTCTCTGCTTCCCAAAGCCGACTACCCACTCAGCAATACTCAACACTAAAACATATTCATGTTATCCCTAAAACATATGTATACATACAGACACTCAGATTATCCATCATCTTAACATGATTTATCATTATTAATCCTAAGCCAACTCCAATACATAATGCCCAAAGAAAACATATATATATATATATCAATAGGAATTTACACTCGAGTAATGTCAACTTAACTTTATTCATTCACTAGCATCCATTATCCAATACATTTACATGATTTCAATGTAAATCTTATATATACACACACTCGGATTTAATACATATATTCGTATTCATTATATAACAGGTCATAAGAGCCAACCAAGGCTTTAATACATCAATTGCACTCGGTACATTACATTATTCATACAGCTTCATCATAAATACCCATCACTCGGGTTTAAGACCATCATAACATTCCAAACCGACCTGCATTCACTGAAAAATAGTGTAGGGGTGAGCATTACATATTAAATGACAGATATTGGCTCGGATTAATCATAGAATCCATAACATGCCATAACATATACATCAATCAACTCAACATTCACTGCCATTCAATATAAACAATCACAAACATCTTCAATCGGGTTTCTTACCACTTTCACTCGGCTATAAAGCCTAACATCCTCATCAATAATATAATCCCTCGATCGGGTTTTATCTCAAGTCTACCCCAAGACTATATCAACAATATTCACACTCCAAGCCATGCTCAAGGAGTCTGTCCGAGCCCAGCTCCAGAACTTAAACATATTCATCACATGTTGTCATCTGATTGCCGATCGGTATAGAAGTTCAATGCATTCCAGTGGCGAATCGGATGCATACGGTTTCATCCACTCGGCGTCCAACGCCAATGCACTCGGTATTTTATCAAGCGTCTTATTTCACGCTTTGTGCCCCAGGCACTGCCCCGAGTCCAACCCGAGGTCTTTCATCATATACAACATTAGGACCATGTCCTCTTCACTCGGGATTACACCCTCGTGGCACCCCGCAAGGTGTTCATATTCAATAACTCGATATCACGTATGCATATAAATTCAACTCATATTCATTCGATTGCCCACTCGAAAATCTGCGTTCAACATTAAATTCACTCGGTAACTCAACAATAATCAGATGACTCGGCTTATACCACATGCACTCGGCATCACTATGCCATCACTCGGAATTATCATCTATCACAAGCCTCACAGGCTATTTCATGGGATACACTCAGACTTAGCATTTTCTAAGCCTCACCCACCATCGTATATGTATAATTCCACTCAGAAATCAACACTAGTAATTAACCCATGCCAATATTTCACTCGGATTTATCCTTTCCAATAAGCATTTCATGCTTTCATTTATAAGCCTACTCGGCATTCATCATAATCATCCCCATACATGCATTCAGCATACGCATGTACATCAATATCAAGCATCTCATGCATACAGTCATACCATTACTCACGTAGGGACCAGTAACAAATCACACAATGCACTCAGCATTATCATGACATACATCTCAAGCATCTTAACATAGTCATCACCATAAACATCAACACATATATGGACTGAATTCAACAACATCAAGCAATATATAATCATCATGCATGTTCGGGCTACTACTCACTCGGAAATCAATCAAACAAACACATATTGAATACCACACATCATGATACAAGAGTTCCACCCAGAAAACCCGTCCATAAACTATGCACTTAAGATGCAATAGCTCCCCTTACCTGGAATGATGTTCTAGAGGTGACGTGGCCACTCGGCTCAGCCACAGCAGCACCCTGCTCGGCTTTTTAAACCATAGAAGAGCCAACACAGCTTCCTTCTGAAGCAGCTCTCCCACCAAGTCAATGAAGAAGTCTCCTAAAGCTCACAAACTTCACTCGGCCCAGTAGAGATCCTAGACTTTACTCCACTCAAGCCTTCAAGCCACCAACACCCAAGTTCCACTCTGCTCACAGCCATGGAAGAGTCCATGCTGTTTCACTCGAGCAGCAACCTCTAAGCTCCCCAAGGCATACAACCATGCCCTCATGCATCATGCATGTCTTCATCCTCACAACACAGTGGACCATCTTGCATCCACAATTGAGGCACCCAGAGACTGCTACAGCTTCCAACCAAGGCACAACCAGCCCATCACATGGAGAAAGATGAAGAGGAAGCACCAGGGAAACAAGAAATAGCCTAGTTTCCATAACACACAGCCGTACGCTGTTCCACTTCGTTCTATGCCATACAGGAGTGGAAGAAGAGGATGAAGGAAAGGAAGAAGATGAAGCAGGAGCTCCAACAAGTTCTAGAGGGAAGGAGGAGCACTTCTCTCCTCCATAACATGCACCAACAAAGAATGAAGAGAGAGTGAGAAGAAAAACACGCAACCAAGGCCTTATCATCTCAGCCTTATCAGCATCCCCCTCATCACAACATCCCATCCTCATTTAATTCAAGTCCATCAGCATTTAATGCCAATTCTCTCAACAATGATTACATAAACACCACGTAGACAAGGAGGAAGAGAAAACCGGACCCATTTGACCATCAAGGCACATGAGTCATCAACATGGGGACCACACAGAAGAAGAAAAGAAAAAAGGGAAACTGGGCCCTACAATGGTCCAAGAGCACCAGCGGTCCCCCATTAATCAATTGCCTCGCCTGAGCGAATGCTACC
Organism: Clitoria ternatea; assembly: GCA_037962975.1. Lineage (NCBI taxonomy): Eukaryota > Viridiplantae > Streptophyta > Magnoliopsida > Fabales > Fabaceae > Clitoria > Clitoria ternatea. The sequence goes on along the minus strand of CM075671.1, from coordinate 199,728,126 downwards.
CTTAAGATCCTTCGCTCGGGCAGATTCCATCCAGCAACTGATTCCCTTCGCCCTCACTCAGGCGAAGTTCCATTCGCCTGGGCGAATTCCCTCCAGTGTCTAAACACTGATACTGGGTCAAGCTCGCTTGAGCGGGACTTACCCTCGCCTGAGCGAGAATTACCCAGAAGCTAAATTCCCAACATGTGAGTCTCTCGCTCGGGCGAGAATTCACTTCGCCTGAGCGAAATGATCAGCACTGGCGCAGAAACTGAAAGCTCTCACCTCACTCATAATTTCATTCAACTCAACCCATGTAATTACACTTAAGCCAGCTCAATTATTTCTAGCATACCATATACAACCTACAAGGCATATACTTGTCCAATCATCCATACTTATAAAATTCTCATTCCAAACTTATTAATCATATGAAGTTCAAACTCATCTTTATCTTATATATGTTCATACCTTGCCACAATGATTCCACACTTTCCCACACATCATCCTCAATAATCAAAGATTTTCTATTCACACTAATTACTCATTTTTATAAAATTTGGGGTGTTACAATTCTCCCCACCTTCAAGGAATTTTGTCCTCGAAATTCAATCATGGACCTGCCTCAGTAAACAACTCAACATTCACTGCATGCCAAACAAAACAACTTACATACCAATGCTCTCTAAGCATTCACTGATTGCCAATTCCAATCGGCATAATTCCACCTTACTCAGCAACTCTTTCTTTCACTTACCCATCACTTTAATACTCAACCACATACTCATCCATTCAGATTCAAATCCTCACCTTACTTGGAGCAGTCCAATAGACTCAAGCCATCTCTATAAGCAGCTACAGTCTCACTTGCCGACCTATGAACTGCTGCATCCAACTTATAGGATGACGCCTCATTCCTATAGGGTTACAACAATTGCATAGAGTCACTGCAAAATACAAACTGCCACAATACCTATGGCATGTAGAGTCATACTGGAATAGCATCCTCACAGTTATGTCATTCTTACCGACTGCATTCACTCAGACAATGTCAATCTATATGAAAGTTATGGGCAATTCATACACTTTTATGAGCAATATTCCAATAATAATATCATCACTATGCATTAACTATGATGCATCATACGCCAACAGTCAGTAAACACCAGTTATCATCACAGTAAAATGCATTTTATCAATAAATTTTCAACCCATTCAAGGTATATTTCCAGTCCTTATACCTATTCTAGTGCAATCCTCATGATAATAATCATCAAATGCCAACTACACTCACCATAAAATGGCATAAAAGCAGTCGGTTTCCAGTCCAAACCGGGTAAAAATTCCTTCTTTAATCTTACTCATCACAAAATCATAGTCAATCAGCCAATCGATCTCTCAATTCATCATTCATCACTAGCCATTAATTAATTTAAGCCTAAGGAACTTATCAAATTCTCTTAGATATACCACTCGGTTTTCAATATGATTCTCAATCATAACTATAGGTTTCTACATTGGTAACTCTCTTCACTGAGCAAAACACAGTCCACCAGTCAGATATACAATCATCATAATATTATTTCCATTATCACCATATCCAATACCAAGGTGTACTCGGATTTCAACCTTAAGACACTTTAAATCTCAACAATTTGTTATACCATTATTTGACTCAACAATCCATATAGTCAATTAAATTAACTGGCTCAGAATTCCAAGGGTTACCAAATACCCCACAACATCCAATTATCACCGAGTCAATATCAACATAAAGTCTAGTTCCACAAGGTCTAATCAGTATAAGATTATACAGAATCCAATCGGGTTACTATACCTTATGGGTCATAATTCAATCAACCACTCACTCAGTTTTCAATCACAAAACCGAGACAGTACCCAAACTAACAGGTACACTACTATATCAATCCTCATAACATCCAACCACACATGATTATTCCCAACCAATTGGGTTACCACACATCAAACCGAGACAAAAATCCCAACCAATCATGCATCAGGTTTTATATTCAATCACCTATCTCATATTAAAATCCTCCAACTTAGGAATCTGCACTCATTCAATCTACATCAAGTGCCATATAGGGGTTCACGTGCCAAGAATATAATTCACCCATCACAAATTGCATAAGCAATCACCCAATTTAAATTCCTCACAACCGACTCAACATTACCATTACATCCTCTCGGCCAACTCAAGCTGAGAAACACCACAAGAAATGATGACCACTCGGTCATACAGCACATAACCGCTTACACTCAATAAGCAAACCTTGGCCATGGACCTTTTGGTCTGCTCTGATACCAGCTTGTGACACCCTAAAAATAGGGGTCAATTTTTCATAAATTAATTAGAAAAATAGCCTGGATCTATAATAAAAACACTCCCATATATGAAGATATGAGAGCTGGTTTCATGACCAACCAAGAAGACAAACAGCGGAAGAATAATTTTTCCAAAAGCCAACCCAGCAACCGGGTAGAATTTAAACAAATATAAAGGAAGGCGAAAGCTAACCAGAAGCTCGGAAAACTGATCAGAATAAAGGAAAGACATTCACAACGGAAGAATAAAACAGCGCCTGAGCGACCCAACAATACTGCGTGCACTCGCTTAAGCGAGATCCGACTCCGCTTGAGCGAGACAGCACAATTCGCTCGGGCGAAGACCCCTTCGCTTGAGCGAAATGATCAGCACTGGCGCAGAAACTGAAAGCTCTCACCTCACTCACAATTTCATTTAACTGAGCCCATGTAATTACACTCAAGCCAGCTCAATTATTTCTAGCATACCATATACAACCTACGAGGCATATACTTGTCCAATCATCCATACTTATAAAATTCTCATTCCAAACTTATTAATCATATGAAGTTCAAACTCATCTTTATCTTATATATGTTCATACCTTGCCACAATGATTCCACACTTTCCCACACATCATCCTCAATAATCAAAGATTTTCCATTCACACTAATTACTCATTTTTATAAAATTTGGGGTGTTACACCTACCCTGGTGGGGGGTTACTCTATGATGAGTTTAAGCCCTATTTTTGCAGGAGCCATGGAGTGTAGGGATTCATGGTTATGCTAATTCCTACTTGTGTACTTCGGTACTGCAGGAGCCATGAAGGTGTAGGGATTCATGGTTATGCTAATTCCTACTTGTGCACTTATTTTCGCAGGAGCCATGAAGATGTAGGGATTCATGGTTATGCTAATTCCTGCTGGAGTCTCCATGAGACTTTTTACTGCAGTATTCCCACCAAACCAAATGGATCCAACATGACATCATTTGACTAATTAAAGATTTATTAATTATAAATGAACTTGTTTGGCATATTCATCATGTCATTATGGTTGGTTGATTGTGTTTGTTCAATTTTATTTATTTTATATTTATTCTATATTCTGTCTCACTCTTACATTAATTTTTATAGTGAATGCCACACAGAATGAAGAGTGATGCCATGAATGGAGTTTACGTGAATTATTGCATGGAATTTGACTTTATTTTAATTTGATGGGTTGTAATAATATAATGTTTCATGTACTGTATTTTTCTAAATCGTTTCCGCTATATAAATATTTCATGACTTTAATTATTCACGACTAGTATGTATAATAATAATCCGCGTTTATCAACTTTTACATGACTTATTACAAATTTTAAAAAAAATGATTTTTAAAACGTGAAAAATTTATTCGGAAAATTAATAAGGACGTCACATTGGTGGTATCAGAGTATTTTCAAAAATTCAGGACCAATTTCTATGACATGTATTGATTCTTCATATACTATATGAATTGTTTGATTATTTGTTTGAAAATATGATAAGTATATGCTATATGACTTGTGCCTAACTGATAAAATGATTTGTTTGATTACTGCTTGATAATATGATAAATGTGTTATACAATTTATTGCTTAACTAATAAACTGTAGAATACTTATAGTTATGTTATAATACAATATATTTTCCCTTAGAATTAGTATAAACCAAACTACGAATGTAGGATGGCAAGAAACAACAACAACAACAACAACAACGATATGGCAGCTGCTTTCAACCGCTTGGCTGAAGCCATAGAAAGACAAAATCAACCGAAAAGTACTGGAGGACTTCACGGGTTAGATCACTTCCTAAAAAGGAAGCCATCACAATTCAAAGGAGGTTATAATCCGGAGGTAGCATACCTATGGGTTAAGGAAATGGAGCACATCTTCCGAGCCTTACCCTGCACAGAATTCGAAAAAGTGGAGTATGCCACTTATATGATGGTTGAGGAAGCAGAAAACTGGTGGATACATGCCAGAACTCGTATGATTGAAACCGACAGACCTTTGGACTGGATCAACTTCAAAGACTGTTTCCTGGAGAAATATTTTCCAGTGAGTGTGAAAAGCCGAAAAGAGCTGGAATTTATGGAGCTGAAACAAGGCTCAATGTCTGTTAGTGAGTATGCTGCAAAATTTGAAGAATTATCTCTCTTTTACCCTCCTTTTCAACAGGCTGGTGCTGAAGCCTCAAAATGTGTCAAATTCGAGAACAGGCTGAATCTTGAAATCAAAGAGGCTATCGGATATCAAGAAATTCGAAGTTTCCCCATCTTGATTAATAAATGCTGAATTTTTGAAGAAAATCACCAAGCCAGGTTGGCACAAGAAAAGGCCAATAGACAACTAAGACCTCAACTCGTTGCTTTCAAAAGGAGAGGATCGTTCTATCCAAGTCGTTTCAAGGGAGGATCATCATCATCATCTTCTAAAAGATGTAACAATATGAGATGTCTAAAGTGCGGAGGTAACCATTATATACGTGATTGTAACAGACGTCTTGAAGATGTCACTTGCTATCGTTGTAATCAGAAAGGTCACATCAGTCCAAATTGCCCCCAGAACTGCCAAAACAACAACAATAACACTATGAATCATCAAAGAGGTTCCGATTATCAGGGAGGTCGTGGAGGAAACACGCGTGCTGATCAACCTCTAAGACAAAATAGGGGGTCAACAGACCAAAGATTGCAACCGGCAACAGGAAGAGTCTTTGCCATCAGTGGTTTAGAGGCAGACCAAGCAGACGATCTTGTGCAAAGTAAGTGTGAGATCAATGGTACTATTTTATCTGTGTTGTTTGATTCTGGTGCTACTTATTCTTTTATTTCTGAGGAGTGTGTCAGATGTCTTCAATTACCTGTGAAGTCTATAATATATGATCTGACTGTTTCCACTCCCACCGGTACACAACTTAGGACTACTAAGGTGTGTAGCGATTGTTCTATGCTCATAGAAGGTAGAAACTTTCTTGTAGATCTTGTTTGTTTACCTTTGAAGGATCTGGAAGTAATTCTAGGGATGAACTGGTTATCAGCGAATCGAGTCTTGGTGGATTGTCATAACAAGACCATGATATTTCCATCAGAAGAAAATCTTATTTCTGACAATCTCAAGATCTTTGCCTTACAAGGTGAAATTCAATTATTTGCCTTGTTTACTCTTTCCAAAGGAGATGATGAATCTAAAGTAATCGAGATGCTAGTTGTTTATGAATTCCCTGAAGTATTTCCCAAGGGTGTCTCAAGTTTACCTCCAGAACGCGAGATAGAATTCTCAATTGATTTAATTCCAGGAGCAGAACCAATATCTAAGGCCCCATATCGTATGTCACCTATTGAACTGGCAGAACTAAAGAAGCAAATTGAAGAGTTGTTGGAGAAATATTTCATCAGGCCTAGTGTGTCACCATGGGGAGCGCCAGTATTACTTGTCAAGAAGAAAGATGGAAGCATGAGATTATGTGTAGATTATCGTCAGTTGAATAAATTAACGGTGAAGAATAGATATCCTTTGCCCAGAATTAATGATTTGATAGATCAATTGAGAGGTGCTACAATATTTTCTAAAATTGATCTACGATCAGGTTATCATCAGATTCGTGTCAAGTCTGAGGATATTACAAAGACGGCATTTAGAACACGCTATGGTCATTACGAGTATCTTGTGATGCCCTTCGGAGTAACCAATGCCCCAGTTGTATTCATGGATTATATGAATCGAGTGTTTCATTCATACTTGGATCAGTTTGTTATTATCTTCATTGATGACATTCTGATTTATTCCAAGACATGGGAGGAGCATGAAAAACATCTTCGAGTAGTATTTCAGATCCTAAAAGAGAAACAGTTGTATGCTAAGTTGTCTAAATGTGAATTCTGGTTGGAAGAGGTAAAGTTCCTAGGCCATGTAATCTCAAGCAAAGGAGTGTCTGTGGATCCTTCTAAAATAGAAGCTGTAATAAACTGGGAGAGACCTACTTCAGTCACTGAGATACGAAGCTTCCTAGGATTAGCTGGATATTATCGGAGATTCATTGAGGGGTTTTCTTGAATTGCCCTACCAATGACTCGTCTGACCCAGAAGAATCAACCCTTTTCTTGGACGCCAGAATGTGAAGAAAGTTTCCAAGAACTAAAATTGAAGCTTACATCTGCTCCAGTTTTAACTTTGCCTAATCCATAAGAAGACTTTATGGTTTATTGCGATGCTTCTAAGATGGGCTTAGGTTGTGTTTTGATGCAACAACGGAAGGTGGTTGCCTATGCTTCTAGACAGTTGAGACCACATGAGATGAACTACCCGACGCATGATCTAGAATTAGCAACGGTGGTATTTGCTTTGAAAATCTGGAGACACCATTTGTATGGAGTCAAGTTTGAAGTGTTCAGTGACCACAAGAGCTTAAAGTATTTGTTCGATCAGAAGGAATTGAACATGAGACAGCGTAGGTGGATGGAGTTTCTTAAAGATTATGATTTTGATTTGAAGTACCATCCAGGAAAAGCAAATGTGGTAGCAGATGCACTTAGCAGGAAATCCATTCATATGGCATCCTTAATGGTAAAAAAGATGGAGATGATAGAACAGTTCAGAGATATGAACTTAGGTGTGGAGTTGAAATCTTCAAAAAGTATGACTTTGGGAACTTTGAAAATAACCAATGATTTTCTGAAGCTGATAGGTGAAATGCAGACAGAGGACTTGCAACTACAGGAGTTGAGAGAGTTGCAGGCGAATAGAAAGGATATGGGATTACAAGAAGGATCAGATGGAATTTGGAGAATCAGAAGCAGAATTTGTGTACCAGATGATGTTGTTCTAAGAAGGACAATCCTAGAAGAAGCGCATAAAAGTATGTTGAGCATTCATCCAGGATCAACTAAGATGTATCAAGATCTGAAGAAAAGCTTTTGGTGGCCAAGGATAAAGAAAGAAATAGCTGAATATGTGTCTTCATGTCTGGTGTGTCAAAAAGCCAAAGTGGAACATCAGAAGCCATCTGGTGAACTACAACCATTGGAGATTCCTGTCTGGAAATGGGATGACATTTTAATGGACTTTGTGTCAGGATTACCAAGAACACGTTCAGGAAATGATGCAATCTGGGTTATTGTAGACAGATTGACTAAGTCTGCTCACTTCCTTCCGATGAATATGAAGAATTCTCTACAAAAGTTGGCACAATTATATGTGAAAGAGATCGTGAGACTTCATGGTGTACCATCCAGTATTGTGTCAGATAGAGATCCGAGGTTCACTTCCCGATTCTGGGGAAGGTTGCATCAGGAGTTGGGTTCAAGACTCCGATTAAGTTCAGCTTATCATCCTCAAACAGATGGACAGTCAGAGCGTACCATACAAAGTTTGGAAGACTTACTGCGATCTTGTGTACTTGAGCATGGTGGTAGTTGGGAGTAATTTCTTCCACTGATTGAATTCACGTATAACAACAGTTACCATAGCAGTATTGGTATGGCTCCATTTGAAGCATTGTATGGTAGAAAGTGTCGAACGCCCCTTTGTTGGTTAGAAACTGGTGAAAGTTTGGCGTTAGGACCTAAAATTATACAGTAGACTACTGAACAAATAGAAGTAATCAGAGAGAAGATGAAGGCATCCCAAGATAGACAGAAGCACTATTATGATAAAAGGAGGAAACCACTTGAATTCCAAGTTGGTGATCATGTATTTTTGAAGGTTTCACCTCACAAGGGGATTGGCCGAGCATTGAAGAGTAAGAAGTTGAGTCCAAGGTTTATTAGACCATATGAAATTCTAAAGAGGATTGGTACAGTGACGTATCAGATTGCACTTCCTCCTCATCTTGCAAATTTGCACAATGTGTTTCATGTATCACAATTGAGGAAGTATGTACAAGACCCCACTCATGTGATTGCTAATGATGATGTTGAAGTTAGAGAAAATCTAACCATCCCTACAGAACCCACACAGATCATAGAAAGGTCGATTAAACACCTAAGAAACAAGAACGTACCATTAGTGAAGGTTGCATGGAAACAAGGGAATGATGTAACTCTGACTTGGGAGCGTGAGGATGCTATGAAGACGCAATACCCAGAATTGTTTCACTGAGGAGTGCGTTATGTTAAATTTCGAGGATGAAATTTTTATTAGGGTGGGAGAATTGTAACATCCTAAAAATTTTATTCTCATGTATAATCATTTTGATTTAGACCATCAATGATATTATCCATTTTATCTCAACTTTCTACATAAATTTTTGGTTAGGACAACATCTTCAATTTAACCTTTTACCATGGTAAATAATTTTAACTTTATACCTTCGGTAAAAGTTAATCAAATAATTTATTACCTATTTTCTTAGTTATTAATTTCCCTGGCTTTTCCAATTACTCTCATCAAATTGCCATATACTCCACTCAAAATTCATCATCTTGTACACATTTTAATTGTTAGTTAGAGTCCGAATTTGGAAATATGGTCAACTACAAAGTTGTTCCTATTTTTCTTATCTTTCCAACAAAACCAAATTTGTTAAAATCCATTAAGATATAAGAGAGATATGCCCAAAATACCGAAATAGTGTCAGAATTGATATTTTACATCAATCATATCATCTTGTACATATTTTAATACCTTGTTAGAGTCCGAATTTGAAAAAGTGGTAAACTACAAAGTTGTTCCTCGTTGTCTTAGCTTTCCAACAAGACCAAATTTGGTAAAATCCATTAAGATATGAGAGATATATGCCTAAAATACCAAAATAATGTCAAAGTTGATATTTACTTCAATCATACAAGCTACATTATGTAGGCTGCGGAAATGGTCAACAATCCAGCTCATTTTTCTCACCTAAAACCTCCATTATCACCATAATTCATGCACCTAACATCCCACTACAATCCCATTATAAAAATCTTGTCCCCTACTTGTCATTTGCATCATTAAATCAACACTACATCTTGTTCCCAAGTCTGAATTCTTAGAACAAGCTAAAGTTAGTGAAGTCTCTCTCTCTCTTATTTTCTTTCACTTTCTCCATCAAGTTCACTCTTGATCTGAAGCTAGGACAATAATACAACACTTTAAACTACTTTAGGAACCTCCATTAAGGTAAGAGGGGATAGGGTTGTGAATAATTATGGAATGGGTAGAATTGTATGCTGTGCAGTATTTTCCAGAATTAAATTCGTATCTTGTTGCTCCATTTTTGAAGCTGAAAACGTGTGACTTTGATTCTAACTTCTTCATGAAAGTTGTAGATCTTTTTGTTTTGTGAATTTTGAGACCTGAATCCATTTATTTTGATATGTATAGCAAAAGTTATAGCCAAAATACTACAGTATGTCTGTTCTGGAATATGTACCTTATGTTTTGTGTAAATATTAATATTCTGGGAATTCTACATACATATTTAAACTTTAATCTCTTCATAAAAGTTGTATATATTTATGTTATGGATCTATATAAAGTGGTTTCAAGTTAAAAGGATATTTGTAGCTCTAGTTATACCTAAAATACAGAAGTATGTTCATGCTAAAAATCTGCTGACGTGAATCACTGTTTGTATTTTTGAAACTGGGAATTTTGTGATGAGAATTAGTGTTTAGTATCTTCATAAAAGTTTTAGATATTTGTGTTATGAGTAATTGAGAACTGGTCTCATGCCAAAATTATTTTTGTAGCTCCAGAAACGTTGAATTTACCAACATATGTATGTTTTGTTACTTTCTTTGAGATAGTTTAGTATACTATGAATTTGTGATATTTCTGTTTGGATTTGGAATTTTTGGTCTTCATAAAAATTATAGATAATGGAATTATTGAAACATAGAACTTGGCCTCATTCAAAAAGTATTTTTATACCATGAGTTATAGCTAATTTACTAAATATTGTCAAACCAGTAAATTTTCCAGCAATTGGTGATAATGAAAAATGATAACCTATTGACTATTATGTGATTATGTGATGTTTCTATTTGGAATTTGAAATTATGGTCTTCATGAAAGTTGTAGATATTTGTGTTACGAGTAATTTAGAACTGGTCCCATGCCAAAATCATTTTTGTAACTCCAGAAACGTTGAAAATACTAACATATGTACATTTTGAAAACTCTCTTTGAGGCAGTTTTGTATTCTGTAGATAAGTGGTGTCTCTGTTTGGAATTTGAAATTATGGTTTTCATGAAAGTTGTAGATATTTGTGTTAGGAGTGATTTAGAACTAGTCCCATGCCAAAATTATTTTTGTAACTCCAGAAACGTTGAAAATACTATCATATGTACGTTTTGAAAACTCTCTTTGAGGTAGTTTTGTATTCTGTGGATAAGTGGTGTTTCTGTTTGGAATTTGGATTTATGGTCTTCATGAAAGTTGTAGATAATTTTATTATTAAACTACAAAAAGTGGAATCACTTGAAAAGGTTTTGATTTGATCATGTTATGGTTGTTTTACTAACGTATGTCGCTGTTGGAAATGCTGAAATTTACTTATAATGGTTATTATGGATGAAAATGATATTTTCCCTATAGGTAACAATTTATTATTGAATTCTTGAGTGACTATGAATTGTTATGGATGATGTTGAGTGTCTAATAAGTATCATACAGTTTGTATACTTTGGTGGTGAATAATTACGAATGGCTAAATTGATATATATATATATATATATATATATATATACATGAATGCCTTGCGGATATTGATACATGTGGTTGAAACAGTAAATCCATGATTCTGAAAATTATTATATGTGATGTGTCCTTTGAGGACTTGTGATTTTCCAAGTGATTTTGGAAATGTTGATATCATGGTATGTTAAATGATAAAGAGAATTAAAGGCATTCATGCATCATAAGCATTTGGACGCACCATGGAATTTAGGGGTTCCATGATTGCCTACCCTGGTGGGGGGTTACTCTATGATGAGTTTAAGCCCTATTTTTGCAGGAGCCATGGAGTGTAGGGATTCATGGTTATGCTAATTCTTACTTGTGTACTTCGGTACTGCAGGAGCCATGAAGGTGTAGGGATTCATGGTTATGCTAATTCCTACTTGTGCACTTATTTTCGCAGGAGCCATGAAGATGTCGGGATTCATGGTTATGCTAATTCCTACTGGAGTCTCTATGAGACTTTTTACTGCAGTATTCCCACCAAACCAAATGGATCCAGCATGACATCATTTGACTAATTAAAGATTTATTAATTATAAATGAACTTGTTTGGCATATTCATCATGTCATTATGGTTGGTTGATTGCGTTTGTGCAATTTTATTTATTTTATATTTATTCTATATTCTGTCTTACTCTTACATTAATTTTTACAGTGAATGCTACACAGAATGAAGAGTGATGCCATGAATGGAGTTTACGTGAATTATTGCTTGGAATTTGACTTTATTTTAATTTGATGGGTTGTAATAGTATAATGTTTTATGTACTGTATTTTTCTAAATCGTTTCCGCTATATAAATATTTCATGACTTTAATTATTCACGACTAGTATGTATAATAATAATCCGCGTTTATTAACTTTTACATGGCTTATTACAAATTTCAAAAAAAAAATGATTTTTAAAACACGAAAAATTTATTCGGAAAATTAATAAGGACGTCACATCATGCAGACAACTCTATATTATATATAAAAATTCTTTGACTATATATGTGACATGGATTTTTCTCTATTTTTTCATTTTTAAAATTCTTTTAATTATTAACATTGTCTTTACATTTACCACATTAAAGTATATAGAACTTCTTTATATTTTTAAAGTTTAAAGTGCATTTTTTTAATTTTATTAAGATTTATTTTTTTCTAGATAATAATTAAAAATAAACTAATTTTCTAAATATTGAAAGACCGAACACCCCAGTTAGTCTTTGTCTCCAACAGAGTTGGACACTTAGTCCTCTATTTAGTAAGTTGGACCTGTTTATCCCCCACGTCCATCATCGTCAGACACGTAGGTCCCTACCGTTAAACGTCCGTTGGAAGTATGTGACATAGGTCGTTAAGTGCCAACTGGGATTGCCATGTATGCATCAACAAGCGACGTCGTTTTGCTTTCTCCCATCAGACCTCATAATGGGAGCCTAACGACGCCGTTTTGGGTGTAAAACCTAACCAATTTCATCTTCCCATCTCTTCCCTTTTGTGTCTCCTATTTTCTTCTCTTACAGCCCTAATAAGCCATCTACGAATTACCATCTTCCCCTTTCTTCTCTTGCATCCCTAATCACTATCCCATTTTTTTCTCCACTTTACTCTCTCGCGTTATCTTCTCCAAATTACCATATGTGAATTCTCCTCTCTTCTCCTGCAGCCCTAATGAGTCAAAACCCCAACCAGGGATTGTCGTCCTCGTCATCCAGCCAAGGTCGATGCTGGCTCTGTTGCCGTTATGGCGACCTACCAGCCCTGCATGTATCCCACACAGTGAATAACCTAAATAAAAAATTTTAGAGATGTGCACAACTCCGGGGAGGACAATGTGATTTTTTGCTTGGGTCCAGGATGAGGACAATGTACTTCTCGAGGAAGAAATGAGGAATATGGTGTTATGTAAGCTAATAGAGATGAAGGAAATGATTGAAGGGCATAAATATGATGTGCACAAGAATGTATATGAAGCTATGACCCAAGTTATACGTAAGGAAGAAGGAAAATGGCAGATGCAAATGGAATCGTTGGTGAAGAAAGGGTGTATGGAAATCCATCAGGAATTGCAAAAGTTGAGGATGGTTTTGGTTGCTCAGAGTTTCGCAATTTTGATTTTGGTTTTGGTTCTTGGTTCTTAGGTTGTATAATTCAGGAAGATGTGTATGTGCTTGTAATGGGAATCCTAGCTTTATGTTGTATTCTTTTGACAATGACAATAAGAATGTGTATTCCTTTGACAATGAGAATTTTGTATTGTTTTCCTATTATAGATAATTGATACATTGAATTGCCAAGGGTTTGTTAAAAAATGATTTAATTATCTCCATGGTTCAAAAACTCAGTTAGTGTTTGAAGCAAGTAATGCAATGACTAAAGTACAAGAGTTACAGTAAATGGTTTAGGGATATAGCAGTAATGCAATTACTAAAAATTAACTCTGTTGTTTTTGTGCTGCAATAGAATAAAATAAAATGCAAGTTAGACCATTAGAGTTCAGCAACTTTGTTCTTCAGTTTTCACCAATCACCATTTCCATATGCTAAAATAGATCATGCGATTCATTTTAATAATGAATCTAACTTTATCATTCAAATATTACAGCTAATACCCCAGTTCCCAACCACTTCATATTGTCATTGACATAATTAACTTCTTGAGTGTGTTTCTTGACTGATATGACACTGGCAGTCCCCTCCACCCAACCTTAAGAGTTAATCATCTTAAGCATGATTTTCACTATGTATTTTCCTCATATATGTGTTAGTTGTATGATGTATCAGTTTCCTATGTAGTGGATTCCACAAAGGTATTGGATGTACTAATATTTAAAGATATCAAGCAATGTATCATTCCCTTACAATTTCAATTTGGAATATGCCTCATAAAGTGATTGTGTCTTGTTTTTAGAATTCGATGGACAAAGCAATGTTGATTAGGACAAAAACATTTATAATTATAAACCCCTTTTAAGGTAATTGAATGTAATGTGATGCAGCCCCGACATAACATCTAAGCACAATTAAAGGTAACAATCCAAAAAAAAGAAATCATGCACAAATCCACTTGCTTATGAAATTAACACAATAAAACTTCTATTAATCAATCAACTGGATAGTTTTCCTGTTGCTAACTTGAATTAACTCACAAGTCTCCTATTGCTAACTTGCCACATTCTTCAGCTATATTAAACTACTATGCAAATTGATTTACTAGCTATATGATTGTACTTCCTTTGACTTGTTTTGGCCACCCTCACAACTCAGTATTTGCATGAAAAATAATGTCTCTCTATCTTTGTAGGCACTGAAAATGCACCAACTTTAATATACACCAGCTTTAATATGCAATAAATATTGTACCAAACTGTGCTAGCATTAATATGAACCAGAATTACAACTCTTACACCAGAATTAACATATAACCAAAATTATAGTAGAATTAACATGAACCAACATTGTCTCATTAATCATGAAAAATTTGGTAGCACCCGGCTAAACCAGAATTACATCAAACCATGAAATAGTGTAAGCATTGTCATACAAAAACAAGTGAAAAACATGAAATAGTGTCAGCCTTGTCATTAGTTACTACAACTCTCATTTTCTTAATCTGGGGGTTTCTATGAAAACCATGTCTCCTGCTTTTTGGATTGACAACTTCCTTCTTAGACTCCTTATAAGATCGTACCCTTAATTTGCATTATTTTTAATCTGTTTAATTAAAAATTCTAATAAATTTTTCAAAAAATATTTGATTAACAATTTCCTAAACCTCCTAAGAAGTCAAATGACTCCCAAATGGCATCTATATAGCTCCCCTTATAGCCTATGGATCATTTCCCCTAAGCAAAATATGCATAACAGGAAACAGGGGCCTGGCATTATGCACCAACCCCACGCTATGCGTGAGCCCTAATCTTCACACCTGGCGTTGGACATCAGTCTCATGCTACGCGTGAGCATGACAGTAGCAACAATGTTGCTGTCATGGATTATTGGCCATTTGGCCAACTTCTGACCTACCCAATTGGCCCGTTTCAGGTCTGATTGCCATAAAACTTCACGGGCCATATGTTTTCCCCATTCTGGAATTATTTGTCCATTTGCCAAAATTTCATCATATATGTGACTTATATACAAAAGTTCATTTAAATCAAAATAAGGTGAATGCATGCACCAAACTCATCAAACAAGCTTCTAACTAAGCAAGGCCTATATGCACACCATCACACATCACAAAGCATAACCTAAACATCGCAATCACACCTATGTCACTAACATACTCATCATAAATCAACTATCCAAGTGGCTCTATACCACCTGGTCCTTATCCACCTACGAACACTAATTTGATTTACATACATAACATTAATAACTTAATGTATATCCACATTCCCAAGCCTCAAATATATATATAAATAACCATCTATTTATTTAACTTCCTCTTCACCTAGGCCTTATTTAGTGCTTTTCTCTATGGTGTCCATCAACAACCTGCTACCAGTCACTAAAACCATAATAAAAGGGGGTGAGTGACTGGAATCAAGAATTAACATAAAAATAAATACACAAATACTAGGAAAAGCGTAATCTAGCTACATTCCTATTTAACAGCAGTATTCATTATCACTTTTCAATTATTATTATTAAATCATCATCATTAAGCTAAACTACATCATTTTGTACCATCATCCACCACACTAACTCAATTATATATATATATATACATATATCATCCAACAAGCATGTTAGTTAATCACATCATGATCACTAACACACGCCATTACCAATTATTTATTTTATTTCGCGTAACACATAAGATATATAAACATATTCATATCAGTTCATGCATATGCCCCTCCCACTGGAAGCCTATTAGGAGCCACTTCTTGTCCGTGCATATGCACCGACGATCACCTCCCACCCTCAACAGCGCTGAGATATCGCATGATCACCGATATGAATATCATCGCATGACAAGCATATAAAACACAATTGACTATCAGATAGATAATATGACGCCCTAGTATCCAGATACTAAAAGGATCGACCTTCAACTGGGGGTCTGACTTGACACCTCATGAACCCGACTTGGTTCATCGAGCCCAACTTGGCTCCCCCTCAACCATTAGGTCCTACTTGACCACTGGGTAGCTCAACTGGGTCCGACTTAACCATAGAAGCTAAAAGTGAAGGTAACATATACTGTTGGTCATCCTCCACCACATAAATCACATAATCAATCATCTCTTACTCAATTGGTATAAAAGCCTTACCTTTTAATTATCCAGGGTAGCCACACAGACCATGCCCCAAATATAATATCATACCATCACAAGGTATCACCTTACTAATAATCAATCATCAGATATACAATATAACTGATATGTTCGGGGTATGGGGTCAAAGATGTTGACTTCCGTACTGGTGTCAAACCTTTCCCTCTCCCATCTTTTACATTGTGTCAATTGGAGTACGGTATTATAAACTTGGGTTCAGTGGGATTCCAAGTCCTTCGTGTTATAGTAATGAAAAGTCACTTCCAACTGTCGTCCTTGAAACCACACCGGAGGTATAGCTGCAAAAGTGACTTCGATGCTTAAGTCAGTACAGTTATAACGGAGAAATTCGTATTACGGGGTAAGAATGAAGGGGGTAAGATTTTCTTAACAGTGTGTTATGTGTTAATGAATGAGCTCTTTATATAACATTATCCTTAAACACAAGTGGGTGATTTGACCTGTGTCAGGGGGCAGAGTCTACAGCTTTTACAGGTGCAAGTTGCCTACTTGCCTCTTTTGGCTGAGGTCATAGTCATATTTTCCTTACTGAAGAGACCTCTTACTCTGGTAAGCCTGGGGCCTAGTCCGGTTCTGTCTTGTTCCTTAAATAATATTCATATTTTTTTATTACTATTATGTTTTTTACTATCCGGGGTTGCTAGTTTAGGGACCGGTGTCCACACTAGATCATTTGCTCCCTAGCTTGTTGTTGTGACTTGGTTACGATAATGAGGTAAGTTCTGAACCTTACCAGGGTAATGATTTTGATCGTTATGGGATTTTCAACTTTTTTTTATCCGAAGTGACTTGGTTTTGCTGACATCTCCCCAACTACCTTATTTATTACGTCTGTTCGCTGGAAAGGTGACATGGCACATGGATTGCTGACTTGGTAATTCCTTGTTGGTGCGTCTTTTACACGCGCCTTCCTGTTAGAACGGTCACGTCATTTGGAACTCAAATGATGCAGCCTTTCTGGGCCGTGACATTTCATATTCCATTTCGTCCATGGGCCTGTGACGTTTCAACTTCGGCCCATACCATTTCATTTCCTATAAAAGCTGGTGAGTTTCAGCTGCTTCGCTACTTATCCGTTTCCCTACTAAATCTCTATTCGACCATTGTTTTCCTTTCTTCTCCACTTCGTCCTGGCTCGTACTCAAAGAACAGCCTACGTCATACCCACAGGTAGCCTCTAAAAACCCTTTTCTTTTACCATGTCTGCTTTCTTATCTAACCACGGCCAAGAGCAAGACAGTTCTTGCAAAATTATTTTGAACCCTTTAGTTTCTTGGCTATTCGGGGTCCCTCATCAAAGATCTCAGCTCATACAAATGGACATCTATAGGTTGATGACTTCGGCCATCTAGGGTAATAATTTCTAAGAGCTGGAGTCTTCCACTTCCAGAGTTCGAGCACCATAATCCCCTTTACCTCTTGTGTCTCTGGACCAAGAAGAAGATTTCAACGTAGTGCACTACTATGCTAACGACACTGATTTTTACTCCAGTGTCCTTTTTTTAGCACACGTCATGACCATGGACACCGCCGGTTCATCAGTACTGAGGAACGACCCTGATGACATCTTCATGATAGCTGACAAAGTGAATTGGCTAGCACGAAAGGCTGAGGATCTGTACTTCTGGGTCTCTTAAGATGTGGTTCCTATTTACAACCACCTTGCTAAGCCTACAGAGGGTGTAGAGCTTGAGATCGACTACCACTGGCGTGCAAAAAAGTACGCCAACTCGTTTACCCATTTTATCCCCACACTTATAGAGCGGATTTACCATATCCCTAGGGATCGCTTTATTTTTTTTCATGACTATATAATAACCAAGGTGGGAGTCTGGTTCCCCCTTAATAAGTTTGAAATGGGGGTGTTGCACTTTTTAGACATCGCCCCCAGTCAACTTCAGCCCAATGGTTGGGCCCTGGTCCTTTCGCTGGAAGTTTTTGGCAAGCACCTCGGCTTCACTTTCATTATCGCCATCTTCTTCCGGTTTGCCTACGTAATACGTCATGGTGGTACTGGGATAAGCTTCATGAACTTGTGATGCCAGAGCGACATCGTCAACTTCAAAGCCTTTGCAGATTCCTGCAAGATTGCCAGGGGTTCTTTCAAGAACTTTTTTTTGAAACTCTTCATCAAAGGGACGGACCCTCCTTTCTAGAAGGACGAGGAACGCCGGTTCAGGATTCACACCGACTGGACTCACAAGCACTTTTTATTGGAGAGCATGGCTTATGTCGTTGTGGAATCTGCTCTTTCTGAGTCCACCAAGGTGATGATTGACGCCCTCCATAATCTCTCTCGGGGTGCCCCCATCAAGTGCCGCTCTCTTCTTGGCACTAGGAAGAAATGAAATGAGTACTTAGATCATTTGGGTATTTACCCTTTCTTGACCTTAATTTAGTCATTTTCTGTACTCCCATTTTACTAATGACTTGTCTTCTTTTCAGGGAACATGAGTATCGACGCGTTGGAGAACCTCTATAAGCTGATGGAGGGTTCAATGACCGATGTTTCTATAAAAAACAACATCACCCCGAAGCAGCGAAAGGCCTCAGCTCTCCAAACCCTGGGTGGGGTCATCGCCATTGAGGACACCCTGATAATAGGAAGAAAAGGAATAAGCAGATTGGTGGTGCCTTGAAAAGGCAGAGGGTTGACCCCGCCCCTCAATCTTTGGATAAAGGCAAATGGGTGGCCACCGACGCACCCACTGAAGATGATGTCCCTCTTCCTCATCCGTAATCTGATATGGATGCCTTGGAAGTGCTCCTTACCTGGACTTCTCCTCCCAACACCAGATTCAAGCTTCCATACCGGCTCAATAAGGGGCTTAAACAAGATGACATCATATTTTCCTTGAGACAATGATGTGGTACCATGTCAAGACCCTCTTCACCATCTACTCTGCCGCACTGAGGGCCCATAGTTAGAGATGAATCGCCTGAAAGAGAAAAACTCTCGTCTCTCTAAAAACTACGGGTGGGCTCACCAAAGAATCAAGTCCCTTAATGAGGTGAACCAAGCTCCCAAGCAGTCTGAGGAGGGCTTGAAGAAGGATAAGGATGGCCTCCTTGGGAAGGTGGGTGAACTAGAGGGACTCGTGACTGACCTTCAGAAGAAAAATGAGGAGCTATCCATGGAGGTTAAGAATGAGCAAGCGAAATATAAAGAAGACATGATTCAATTTGCTCACGCCGCCATAGACTCCTTTAGTCACGGCGGTCTGTGAGGTCGTCTACCGGAATTGGGATACCCCCTATTCTGAACAAAATTAGTTTTTTCAACCGATTCTAGAATGGTGAGTTGGTGACCGAAATGGGAGGTCAAACTTATGTTCCTTCTGATGAGCCTTATGACTGAAATGGCAAGTTGGTGGGGGAAGATAACGGCCTTCCTTTCAGGGATCAGAACGGTAAAGAAGCTGATGTCAGTTCAGAGAGGGAGAAGGAAGAAGGTGGCCCCTTGAACCCTTAGTTTTATTTCTTCTTTTTGCTCTGTAGGCAGGATGAGCTCCACCCCTTTTTTGATAAGTTATTATTTCTTCTTTGGTCGATATGCCCTCTTTTTTGTACTTTTTTTGTAATTATTGAATATTTGAATGAACACATCTATTGATTATGCTTTCGTATCATCCGACGTTACAATATAGACTTTATCATGTATTATTTTTAATTCCTTTTTTATACAATTGAATCGTATTGGGGTCTTTTAACCGCTCTGGGGTTTGAATGTAACTTAACCACTTCGGGGTCTTTTGACCACTCCGGTGCTTTTTAATATAATTTAACCACTCCGAGGTCTTTGACCACCTCGGGGTTTTTAAATATAATTAACCACTCTGGGGTTTAATAGAAACCTAACCACTCTGGGGTCCTTGGACCACTCCGAGGTTTAATAAAAACTTAACCATTCTGGGGTCCTTGGACCACTCTGGGGTTTAATAGAAACTTAACCACTCTGGGGTCCTTGGACCCAACGGGGTTTTAATGTAAATGAATCATCATCCATGCCAAACAGTAAGTACTTGAATACTTCAAGAATATTTCATTAATGAACAAGCACCTCAGCTGCATACCTCATTAAAAATCTCCTAAGTAAACCCTGTGGGAAAAACCTTAGGTACGAAAAAAGAGTGCATGACTTGTTGTGCCGGTTAGCTAAAATACGTACAGAGATTCTTTACATTCCACTTATTTTTGAAAACCTCTCCCTCTAGAGTTTCTAACAGATAAGCCCCTCCTGTAGTGACATCATTCACCTGGTATGGGCGTTCCCACGTTGGTGCGAGTTTTCCCTAATGCGTAAACCTGTTTCCAACTGAGGCCCTTCTTAGCACCAAATCTCCGGTGTTGAATCTCTTCTTTTGTACCTTTTTATTATACCAAAGTGCTACCTTAGCTTTGATAGCCTGATCCCGGACAAAAGTAACTTCTCTTATTTCATATAGGGATTGGAGTTCGTCTTTCAATCGTCATTCATTTTCCTCTTCACTGAACTGTTGGACTCTTAGGGAGATGTAGTTGATTTCTACTAGAATTACTACATCGACTCCGTAAACCAACTGGAACAAGGCCTCTCCTGTCGAAGAATGGGGCATAGTCTGGTATGCCCAAAGGACATGGCATAGTTAATTCGCCTATTCTCCTTTCGCATCACTCAGTTGTTTCTTCAATCCTTTAAGTATCTCCCTATTCGCAACTTCAGCTTGTCCATTCGTTTGTGGATGCTCCACTGATGAGAAAACTTGTTGGATTTGAAGTCCTTCTAGTAAGCTCATGAGCTTCAAATCTGTAAATTGCATTCCGTAGTCCGTGATTACTCTTCCTGGGATGCCGAACCCGACGATTATATTTTCATACATAAATCTTTGAGTCTGGGCTGCTGTGATGTGCACCACGACCTCTACCTCTATCCACTTAGTGAAATAATCAACTCCTACGATTAGATATTTGACCCCACCTGTTGCCTTTGGAAAAGGTCCCAGAATATCCATTCCCCACTGATGGAATGGCCATGGGACCGCCGAGGTAAACAGTTCCTCTATGGGGACGTGGTGCTCATTGCTGTTTTTCTGACAGGCATCGTATTTTTGGACGTAGTCTACTGCATCTTTCATCATCGTGGGCCACCAATATCCAGCCCGGGCTATCTTTCTAGCCAGACTTTTGCCACTGCAGTGATGACTGCACATTCCTTCATGTACCTTGGCCATTACTTCTCTTATTTCCGCTTCATTCAAACATTTTAAGTACGAGATCAATATCCCTCTTCGAAACAAATTCCCATCTACTAGCACATAGTTTGACAACTTTTTTTTAGCTTCTTTTTCTTCAAGGGGTTTGTTGGAAGTTGTCCATTTGCCAAATACCTGATAATAGGGACGACCCATGAATCATCTGAGAATGCCCTTGACCGAATGACACAAATTTTCACTGGCGTCGTTATGCTAGGTTCTCCCAAGGTGCTTTAGATGACCGTATTCGTCGATCCCGTCTTCTGCGTGCTAGCTAGGCGAGACAGAACGTCAGCTCTAACGTTATCCTCCCTTGGTACATGCTTGTACTCAATCTGAGTGAACCTTTCTTCCAACTCTTTTACTTTCACCAAATATTGCTGCAAGAGCGGCTCTTTCACTTGATAACTCCCATTAATTTATGAAATTACCAACTGGGAATCACTACAAAGTATGACGCTTTTTGCTTCTATGTCTGACGCAGCTTGTAGTCTGGCTAGACAAGCTTCATATTCTGCCTGATTGTTCGATGTCTTGAAATCAAATCTAAGGGAAATTTCTATGCTGACCCCGTCTTCACTCTCTATCACTAGGCCTATTCCATATCCTTTTAAGTTTGAGGACCCATCAATGAAGATGGTCCAATGTTCCTATACTTGCAAAGGGGGTTCCCCTATTAATTTAGTTGCAAAATCAGCTAAGACTTGAGCCTTTATGGCCGTTCTTGGTTCGAAGGAAATGTTGAACTCTGAGAGTTCTATGGCCTACTTTGTCATTCTTCCTGCTAAGTCTGGTTTATGCAGTACAACCCGTAGTGGCAGATCAATTTGTACCACGATAAGATGGGCATAGAAGTACTGCCTCAACCTCCTGGACGTCCATACCAATGCCAAGGAAACCTTCTCAAGTTTTTGATATCGTCCCTCCGATCCTTACAACACTTTTTCTACAAAATAGACCGGCCTCTGTCCTTCCATGGTTTCTTTTATCAGGACCACTCCCAACGCTTCATCAAATACTGCTAAGTGCATAAATAACTATTCACCTGGGTCTGGTTTTGTCAAGATAGGGGGATTGCTAATACTTCCTTGAGACTTCGGAAAGCCTCCTCCTGCTCCGTTCCCCATTCAAACTTCTTGTTCTTTTTCATGATTTTCTATCATGGCAATGCCCAATGTGCCATCTTGGGCATAAATCGAGATAGAGCGGCCACTTTTTCGTTTAGCGACTATACTTCCCTTACATTTGTTGGGCTCTGGAGCTCCTTTATAACTTTGCACTTATCCGGACGGGCTTCTATTCCTCTTTGGGTTGACATGAACCCTAAGAACCGTCTTGTTGGGATTGCAAATATACATTTCAGAGGGTTTAAACGCATGTTGTACATCTGTATTCTTTGAAATATCATTCTTAAATCGTCAACAGGATCTCATCCTATCGACGTCTTTGCTATGATGTCGTCCATATACACCTCAACTTTTTTAGACCTCATACCGCCAAAGACTTTGTTCATCATTCTTTGATATGTTGCTCCGGTGTTTTTGAGCCCGAACAACATTGTTGTGTAACAGAATACTCCTTTATCGTTCACGAATGTGGTTTTTTCTTCACCATCCTTCCATATCGGAATTTGATTATAACCGAAGTATGCATCCATAAATGATAAAAACTGATACCCTGAAGAATCATCTAGCATTTGATCTATGCTTGGAAGTGGATACGGATCCTTTGGACAACATTTGTTTAAGTTACTGAAATCAGTACACATTCGACATTTCCCATTGGCTTTTTTAACCATCACTACATTGGAGACCCAGGTCGAATACTGGACTTCTATGATGAAACTTGCCTTCAATAACTTTTCTGTTTGTTCACAAGCAGCTTGCTGCTTTTCAGGTCTAAGCTTTCTTTTCTTCTGTCCTACCGCCCTCGACTCTGGATACACTAGCAATCTATTGCAGCAGAAGTTTGGGACTATCCCAGGCATGTTGACCGCTGTCCATGCAAAGAGATGTTTGAACTCTCTCAAGAGTTTCACCAACTGTTCTTCCATGTCCTTCTCCAAACAGTCATTTACTCTAGTTGTCCTGCTGAGGTCATCATCCAACATTATTTTCTTGACTCCTCCTTCCAGGGTCGGCCTCTGGGGGTTTACTAGGTCTGCTATCATTTCCTCTCTTGGGTCTAGGTCTATTAAATTCACTAACTCAGGCACTGATCCGCCATTATTTAGTTGCTTTCTTTTAATTGTTTCTTCTATTTTAGTCATCAACACACTCAGGTTGTAGCAGTACCTCGCTATTTACTGATCCCCCCTCACTGATGACACTTGATTATCCTTATCTATAAACTTAATCAACAATTGTGGCATTGAAACCACTGCCTCCAGAGCATTCAGGGATGGTCTGCCTAAGATTCCATTGAAAGGTGACTTCACGTCTATTACCAACACCCGAGTTCAGACAGTTGTCGACCCTGGTTCTCCTTCGAATGTAAACCTCGTACCAAGTAACCTTTAGTAGGTTGTTTTGATTTGTTGAAAACCGTTAAATCCTCGGTGTAAGGATGTAAGTCTTTGTCCGTTAACCCTGTAACACCCTTGGTTAAATAAGATAGACCCTTCTATAAGATCATCCTATTTAACTAAGAGGTTAACAGTTTTTAGAAAAAGTGAATATATATATATTTTTTAAAATAAAATAATGGCAGATCAGTGGAAGCAAATAGTAGATAAATCACATAGTCATTCACAAACTATAAGTAATTGTACTCTTAACAGAATGGGGCACACAGGCACCCTTAAATAATTATACAGTCATCCATTGTCTTATTATTTATTAATAAATATTCAATTACATATATCCTTCTTTTAATGAATGCCCCCAGTTGGTCCAACGTGTTGCTGTTCTTCGTACTCCGGTTCTTGGTTTCCTAGCTCCTTTGTTATTATTCATCAGAAAGGGTGAGTATATACCCCAGACCCTGAAGGTTCCCGGTGCGGACATATCCAGACAACAGATAATATAACATAAATCATACAATTAACATATTTACAACTATAACAATCAATAATGTTGTCATGGAATGCATGAGTTAGGTTTATTATAATTTATCTTTAGTTAAGTCTCATGATGTATGTGGGCCCAATAAACCAATCCACCATCACCATTATCTCATTCTTTGGAAGTCGTCCTGCTCAAGTTGCCCTTTGGCACAATGTTTCCATTCTAGAGCGATCGGAGCTCACCAAGTCCCCCGTTCATTATTTAATCATCATAAGGTACGAATGAACTCACAGGTTCTAATCAATATATTATCTTGGGACTTGGCTCTACACGATCATAGTTACATTCCGTCATTTAGTCAAAGTACACCAGAATTGCATCATCTGAACCTGCTTCAGGCGTGACTCTGATGCCATTGGGTTTCCGTCCCGGTTGTACTCCCAAGATTCTCCTTAGAGATCGAACGTGAATTTCCTCCAGCGTACCAGGTGTATGCTCTAGTTTTACTCCTTCAAAAATATTTTCATGATACAAAATGCATTATTTAAGTTCTATCATTTGATCCTTGGGTATCTATGTGTTTCCAGTCTCATAATATTTATTCACAAGTTCTTGGGTCCCATCAGTTTTTCAGACGTTGTAGGTCATTTTTATTATTTCATTTATTTTTATTCTAGAAAATATATCGGTCATATCTTGGCTAAAATAATGCTTCGTTTAAAGAGTAAGTAGTATGTTCCTTATTTCATTATTCATAATTAAAACAATAATAATATTAGTAATAATAATAATAATAATAATAATCATAATAATCATAATAATGATAATGATAATAATAATAATAATCATATTCATAATTATAATTATAAATGTAATCATAACCATAATAATAATAACAGTGATATAAATGGTGACCCTTCATCATTATTTCTTCGTTTATCTCATCTTTCAAGACTTCCTCACTGGAATCCACATAGACACCCATGGTTCTTAATATTTTCACAATTCAATACCGATCATATTCACTTAATCATCATGGTTAATAATGATCAACACAGCCAATTTATCATATACATAGCAATAAAAATATATAAAATAATATATACCAATTAAAGCATCTAATTTAACAATAATTCCTGAACCTGCCCTTGGAAAGGTAAGGACCAGCAGTACCTTAGCCTTTCCAAACACTCGGTTCCCCCCCAGAATACCAGAGAATATACCCCCTGACCTTGATGGAGAATCTTAGAGTAGTTGAGTACGTTCTCTATTGTCCTTGTTTCAGACCAAGGTGACTTGACGGAGAAAAGGAAAATGAGAGAGAGAAACTTTTACTAATTTTAGCTGTTCTAAGAATTTAGACTTGTGAACAAGCTGTGGTATCGATTTAATAATGCAAAAGACAAGTGAGGGACAAGCTTTTTCATAAAGGGATGTTAGGTGCGTTAATTGTGGTAATAATGGAGATTTTAGATAAGAAAATGAGCTGTGTTTTGACCATTTCCGCCGCCTACGTACAGGAACTTGTATGATTGAAGTAGATATATTAAAATATGTACAAACGACATGATTGGAGTAAAAAGGTGCAAGTGTCCCTGCATGTGGCTCGTCCGTGATAACATACTCGGATTTGTGTGAACTAGCAGACCGGTCACTAAGTGGAATGGCGTCACTATCCCAACATTGATCCAGTCGGTTTCTATTGATCATTTCCCCTATCATTTCTAACACTGTTTGGCATCTCTCTTTTCTGAGAAGTTTTAGAGCCTCTTTCGTTCGGAATTGCTCCACTCGGAAGGGAATTCACTCAGAACTGTTTCTGCTTGAAACACTAGGTCAGCTTTTCCTTCCTCGGAAATGACTCACTCAGAAATGTCTCACCCAGACTCATTCAGAAATATCTCACTCGGATATTTATATATATCTGCTTGAAGTGTTCTTTCAAAGCCACTTTTCTTTCCGAATTGATTCACTCGGGAATTATCCACTCGGATATATCTCTGACTGAATTTCTTCACTCGAAAATACTTCTCTCGGAAGTGCATAACTCGGAAATCATATAACCAAAAGGTCATTCGGAGTTGTGTCACTCAGAAATCTTACAACTGAGAGGTCATTCGGAGTTGTGTCACTCAGAAATCTTACAACTGAGAGGTCATTCGGAGTTGTGTCACTCAGAAATCTTATAAGTGAGAGATCGTTCAGAGTTGAAGTTCAGTCCTCTCTTAGAAATCGTTCCACTTGGGAATATCACTCGGAGTCGAAGGCAATTTCGAGGACGGACCCGAGCACAAACTCTCGGCAACTTTAAGACATTCGAGCACGAATAGAATGAAGGGGTTCATCACTCGGATATTTGCTCCCCCATAAAATTTTCACTCGGAAACTTATTCATTCGAAGTCAAAGTCTTTCTCTATAGAAAAGTATCTCCCTTGAAAATAACTCACTCAGTTTATTTCAATCGGTGATATACCATACGGAAATCGGAAATCTCACTCGGTGTTATCCCACTTGGAAATGTCTCACTCGGTGAAATCCCACAGGGCAGTGTCACACTCGGAGACACCCATTTGGGAAAGTTACACTCAACTCGGAGATAACCTACTTGGGGATTCACTTCTCGGAAATATCTCGGTCCAAGAAGTACTCATTCGAAATCAGTTTTTCTTCGTTCGGAAGTACTTCTCTCGGAAACGTTTCACTCGGCTACGTTTCATTCGGAAACAAGTCATTTGAAGACGTTTGACTCGGAAACGTTTCACTCGGAGATGTTTCATTCGGAAACGAGTCATTCGAAGACGTTTGACTCGGAAACGTTTTATTCGGAGATGTTTCACTCGGAAACTAGTCACTCAGAGACGAGTCACTCGAAGATGTTTGACTCAGAAATGTGTCACTCGAAGACGAGTCACTCGGACCTTTCACCCAGAAGTGGTTCTCTCGAACACGCTTCACTCAAAATGTCTCCGAGGCTGGGACTCCACTAGGAAGTTCTCTCGGTCGTAACTCACTCGGAAACATTACCTTCACTCGGACTTTCTCTCGGTCACTCGGAAACATAACTTTCACTCGGAATTTCTCTCGGTTACTCGGAACAGATTCCTTTCTTCACTCGGACGGTCTTATCTAAGACATGATTCACTCGAAAAATGGATAATATCATTAATGGTCTAGATAAATTCCATGATTTTATACGAGAATAAAATTTTTTTTTGGGATATTACAGACTAGCTACAGGGTATTTTATTTACTTATTAACGCTTACAGAACCTCCATACTTTAAAATTTACAAGATTAAGACTACTACTAAAAATAGGGAT
The DNA here is from genome assembly GCA_037962975.1 of Clitoria ternatea. Taxonomy (NCBI): domain Eukaryota; kingdom Viridiplantae; phylum Streptophyta; class Magnoliopsida; order Fabales; family Fabaceae; genus Clitoria; species Clitoria ternatea. The sequence continues at coordinate 199,700,276 of CM075671.1, read as the reverse complement.
GTTACAAACCCTATCTTCTTAAAGTAATCATAAAAGGTTACATCACAAGAACTTCCTTGATTTACCAAGATTCTCCTGATTGTCTTATTGGCTATCACTACTTAAATAACCACCGCGTCATCTCCTCCAGCACTGTTGGCCCGTAGTCCTCATCTGAGAAGGTGATTATCAGGGTCTGCACTCCACTCTGGTATGGTTTATTATCTACCTTGGCTTGTACTAACATGACCATCCTTAGGTGATTTTTTCAGGCCGAATTAGATACTCTTCCTCCTATAAATCCTCCTATAATCATATCGATCACATCGTTTCTTCCCGAACTCGGGGGTTTCATCCAAGACTTATCATCTTCTTCGATGTTATCTATGATAGCCTTACCCTTATCCAAGGCATACTTTTTTGAATCCCTATTTTCATCTTCTTCAACTGGACCAACGTCCCTTTTCCTAGGGGGCTCCTTGGCTTGCTCACTGTACACCCCCTGCCGGAATAGGTATTGCTTTAGCTTCCCTTCTCAAATCAGAGTTCCAATGGCCTCCTTCAATTGCTTACACTCATCAGTGTTATGGTTGGTCTGCTCATGAAACTCACAGTACTTACCTGTGTTGCCTGGTCTTTTCATAGGCATGGGTTTTTTGATTTTATTCACCATAAAACTTCTAATTCCTACCTCCCTTAGGATTTGGCTGGGTCGTACTGCTAGTGGTATGAATTGGGTCAAGTTAACACTCTGGAAATCCGTCTGCCTTGGAGGGGCGTCTTATTCCCTATTTCTGCCAAATTTTGGTCCTCTTCGCTCATGGGCTTGTGACTGGTCCTCTATAACCGGGGTCTTGCCTTTTGCTGCAGCCAAATGCATTTCCCTTCCTACATATTTGGCTGCTTTTCTTCTGAATTCTTCAAACGTTTGGGGTCCTTTTTGCCAGAGACAAGGAAAAGGATGACTGCGGCTGTAAAGCCTCAACCGTTATGTGTAGCTGAATTTGCTCAGTCAAACCTGGTACTAGCGTAGCTTCTTTGTAAAACCTTTTCAAGAAATCCCTAAGACTTTCATCTAACCCCTGCTTGATTTTGGCTAGTGTATGGGACGTCCTAGGAACATCCCTTGACACAACGAAATGCTGCAGGAAAGCATGGGCCAAATTATCCCAACAATCTATAGACCCAGGTGGTAAGCTTTTGAACAATCCTAAAGCTTCAGCAGATAGAGTCCTGGGGAACATCCTATACATTATGTCTTCTTTCATCCCCAAGAATAATGACTAATTCGCATAAATCCAAGTGTTGTCCTGGATCGAACTGTCCATTGTACTTATCTATTGACAGCGATGTTGGGGTCTGCAGGTGCCTTGGAATAGGTACACACATCAACCTTCTAGTAAATGGCACACTGAAATAGTATTCTCTAATTAGTCCTTGTAGTGGACCTCTCTTTTGGTTGTTCATCTCTATGGTCCTGTACGTCGATTCTTCTTCATCTAAAGTTTGGGCTTGTGAATACTTGGGGTATGAGAAGGCTCATGTTGCCTCCGTTCTCCTGCTACATCATTCCTTAACCCCTTATTCTGCTTCAACTCTTGTATCTCCATCTAGAGTTGTCTGATAAGCTCGTCTCGAGGATCCAGTTGTTGTACTGCTTACATCCTTCCTTGAGGTTGATCCATCCGGGGAGTTTCCACGAATTCTCCACTGAATTCTAAAATTCGGGGTTCAACCCATTGGGAGACGTTCTCGACATATCCTTCAAGGTCTCCATTTTGCCTGGTTTCTTCCATAACTTTTGATAATGTGGGACTTAGTTTACAGGTCCCACTGGGCGTGCCAATGATATGTTCGGGGTATGGGGTCAAAGATATTGACTTCCGTACCGGTGTCAAATCTTTCCCTCTCTCACCTTCTACACCGTCTCAGTGGGATTACGGTATTATAAACTTGGGTTCAGTGGGAATTCCAAGTCCTTCGCGTTATGGTAATGAAAAGTCACTTCCAACCATCGTCCTGGGAACTACACTAGAGGTGTACCTATAAAAGGGACTTCGATGCTTAAGTCAGTACAATTATAATAGAGAAATTCATATTACAGGGTAAGAATGAAAGGGGTAAGATTTTCTTAATAGTGTGTTATGTGTTAATGAATGAGCTCTTTATATAGCATTACCCTTAAACACAAGTAGGTGATTTGACCTGTGTCAGGGGGTAGAATCTACAGCTTTTACAGGTGCAAGTTGCCCACTTGCCTCTTTTGGCTGGGGTCACAGTCATATTTTCCTTATTGAAGAGACATCTTACTCTGGTAAGCCTGGGGGGCTAGTCCAGCTCTATCTTGTTCCGTAAATAATATTCGTATTTTTTTTTACTATCCGGGGTTGCTAGTTTAGGGACAAGTGTCCACACTAGATCAATAACCAATGCCACTTGCTACACAATTTCACAATATACCTATCATACACTTGAAATCAAAATCCTGTCATTACATCACATGTGCACATATCAACCTCATCAATCACATTATATCATCATCCATCATTAACCATCAACATAAATCATCATTATCTTTAATTCACCAACACATTCTAACAAGAATCATCATCAAGGAAGACAATATTCATGATATCTATATACATATGAATATACACATCGTCGATATTAGCAACATGCCCTTTGTGTTATCTTTGCTCATTAACTTAAAACCCAATCATCATTTCATTCTACTTTACCTGCATTATTTTCTCATCAAGATTATTCACTATAATTTGTAACTTCCCATCTACTTACATAGTCTTATTATCTCACTAATATCATTTATGCATTATCGATTACAAATTATCATATTTCTCGTCATTTGGTTCTCACTCACCCACCTCGCATTTATATATTTATGAATGTGCATAACCCACTTAATCTCGCCTCCTATTTTATAAATTACTAAATATGCATACTTCACACTATATCATTTCACTTCACAATTTTTCTTATTCCATATAAGCTATTCTATAATTTTCTGATCATCACATATCAATATATTCAACTAAATATATATATATATATTCACCTATTCATTTATTTCTCACTTATCATTTTTGAGATTTATAATTCACCCTTACTTTCTAGTTCTCTAATCTTTCATCATTAAATTTCAAGATTTAATTAAGTCAGCTAATATTGGCTATAATGTACCCTTTTCTTATCTGCCAATGACACAATTAAGTTTCTATATTAACTTTAAACCTAGCACACCCCTTTACCTCAGTTCCAGGCTTCAGCTAATTATTCTCGATGCCAATCACGTCCAACGATTTGTAATTCACTGTTCCTCTTCTGATTCAAGCATCTACATCGCTCAACGGTTATCTGCATACTCAGTCCATCATATATGGTCACCGAACCAAGAAACCAATAAATCATTAGTGGCACCCATTACATTAAAGACCCTAGCTAAGCTCCACCTTACCATGAAAATGCCAAACAAGACCCCTACATGTATGTACCCATTCGGTCAAGAAAAAGGGAGAAGAGAAAATACAAAATTGAGACACCCACGCTATCAAAACATCATCTTTATGCCTTAAATGCCATAATAATGGAAGATACAAAAACCCTATTTTATTACCTCATGAAATGCAAATTTAATAAGGGAGAAGAGAAAGAAAGGCACAATTAAGGGTACCCATGGACATACCTTATTTTCCAGAAGCCAAAACACGATTAACTTTAAGATCTCTCCATGAATTAACTTGAATTAGAGTCCTAAATAGCAAGAGGAAAAGGAAAAGAGAGGAAATATGTTTTTGTACGTGTCTACGTTTCTGCCACTGCCACATTTTAGTTCTGCCTACGATGCTGATGCTATGCGTCAGCTCTAAATTTTTACCCTGATGCTACGCGTCAGCTGGGCGCTACGCATTAGGCAAGGTCCATAAATCCCCCTTTTAATTCATTTTTAAATTACAGAAATGCCATATTTCCTTAATTATCATACTTTATACTTATTTACACATTTATTATCCCTTTTTAAATATAAAAACATGCAGGATGTTATACTCCTCCTGGGTGGTGAAGTTATGGCACAAGGCGGAGTTGCCAACCTTGAACTCCTCCTAACAGGGGTTGTTTGAGACATTATTGGCTATGAGGCAGTTACTTCAATTACATCTTGGGTTTTTTGAGGTATTAGGTTGGTATCCTGGGCCTGTTGTGGCTAACTGGTTTAGTTGGTTTCCTGGGTTTGGGTTTGTTAAGCCCTTCTCTTGTCTTTAACCATTGAACATGAGCCTTTCCTATGTCCAGTCTGACCACACTCACTACATCTGCTTGGTTGTAGTTTCCTCTTCATCTTCTTTGTATGGTTGTCCTCTCTATTATTGTTTTTACCCTTCTCTATTGAATCCTTGTTATCCTTTGTAGGGTTCTCCTTCCTCCTCTACTTTTTGGGCCTCTTAATTGTCTTTTGAATTATTGGTGGAACTAGTTTGACAAGGATTCAATATGGTGTTCATTAGTTGCAATCCAAGCTGCCATGGTGACCCCTACATGGCAATGATCCTCTGGCCTTTCTCCTGTGTGAGCTATGGCTGCACAGGCATGTTTGCATGACACTCCTACAATTAACATACAGGTATCAATTTATAATGCACACAAAGGTTGTTTAAATTAAACATTACACACTAAACACACACAAACCTATCAGCTATCATACTCTACAAGTGCATTTTTGTATCCCCAAATTAGCAAACACCTTGTCTAAAAAACAACTAACCTCATACCTCTCAACTCCACCATCACTTAGTCAGGATATATGACAAGTCAGACACTTTACTTAAGAATTAAGCAAAAAAAACAATAAAGCAAATATGACATACCTGTCCACACCACTGTATAGTTGTTACTTGTAGACTTGGCCTTTTTAACCTACTCTATTGAATTGGGGGTAACCTCCCAGAATGGCCTGTTAACTTTAACTTGTGGTTGCCTACGGTGACCATGATATAGGTTCTAACCTTCTCAAGCATTGTTAGAATGGGCTTGTACTTAGCATGCAGAAGCTTGGAGTTGAGCATCTCACAATTGTTGTTGGTGAGGTTGTGCACCTTGTAGTTTTCATCAAAGAAGGCCTTGCTCCATGCCTCCTTTGGGAACTTATAGAGGTATGTCCAAGCCTTCTCATCCATCCTAATTTTTAACATATTTTTTTCAAAATCATTTGTAGTTGTTGACCTGGCTGCCTGCCACAGGAGTCTCCTAAGCTCTTTCCCCCTCTATTGTTTTAAGAAGTTCTGCCATAGGTGCCACACATAGTATCTGTGTGGCACACCAGGCATCACTTCCTGCAGTGCAGGTATCAAGCCCCACAAAAAGAACACACAAAAAAATACAAGCATTAGTTATCAACAGGTCTTAGTGTTTGAAATAAATATATAATCATGAGGGTTAGTGTTTATACCTTCTGTATGTCACTCATAAAGGTAAGCATCCTCTTCTTGTAGTCACCCATATCTCCATGTAGCAGCTTGTTCTCAACCTGAAAAACCCCATAAGTAATGGGCCATATGTGTTGGCATCTTGTCCTACAGCAGTCAATAATTGCCCTCTGTAGTATCCTTTCAGAAAACATCCATCAAGCCCCACCAATAGTCTTTTGTATTTAATGAATCCATCTTTACACCCCTTTAAACAAATGTATAGCCTATTGAACACTGGTGGGCCTTCAGGTTGTGGCTCACACTTCTTCTTCACTGTCGACCCAGGTTCCTCTTTAATAGTTCCCCATAGTAGTCCCACAACATGGTAAACTATTGTTTTTCACTACCTTCAATCACTTCTCTGGACCTCTTCATTGATCTATATATCGTCTTATCCTCCAGCTTCACTTTATACCTTTCCCTAAACAATTCATACACCCTTGGGAGTGTAATCTTATGAAGCCTCCTCATATACTTCACTAATTTCCCTATAACCCCTAGTCATTGAAGGTTTTAATATGATATGATTGCCTTATTGGGTTTAGACTATAAAAAATCTCCCAACCATAATGCTTGTCCTCGCACCTTGCCCTGGCTCTAAGCTTGTCATTTTTCACTTATTTGAACTCTCTGCCTAGAGCTGCCCCCAACATCTTCTTCCCTGGTCCTAGAGCTACCCCCAACATCCTCTTCCCTAGTCTTAGGACTAACACCCTCAGCTTCAACAAGGTCCCCCATCCATATCCATCAATACCGTGTCATCAAGTAGAAGTAGAAAATATACACCCATTACCCCCTGGTTATCCTTAGCACACCAGACCATGTCCAATATATCAGTGTTCCCTTCAATACATTCAACCCTTCATTTATCTCCAACTTGGGGTTATACCAATAGATCTTCTCTATCCTAAAGTACCCACGATTTTTAACAAACCTAATGAAAACAAAGAGTTCTAAATAGTCAGGGTCTAACTCCTCCCACTCTTCCACCTTACCCCCCTTATATCCCTTTTTGCCATGCCCATCAACCACAAACCTACCCCCTATGTGAAGCCCAATCCAAATATCCTGTCCAAAATACATAACAACAGAATCATAACAGGGTCATAAACAGAAGGATAATAATAAATACAACTGAATCATAACATGGTCATAACAGAAGGATAACAGTACACAAAACATAACAATAAACATGTTCATAAACACAAGAATAATAATATACATAACATTAGAATGTCTTCATGGTTCATAAACAAAAGGATAACAATAAACATAACATAACAATAAATATGTTCATAAACATAGCAGAACAATGGAATGGCTACAGGGGGAATGGCCACATGTTCGAAAACCATGTTAAAAAAAGTAACAACTCTAACCTTAAGCACATCTTCAAAAACCCTATTTGAAAAAAGTAAAAATAACAACACATTCAACCTTGAGCAACACAAGCATCTTCGTTCGCAGAATGCACTGTGTCATTGGGGAATTAGGTTTTCTATGAACGAGAATGCACTATGTTGTTGGGATTCTAAGGCTAAACGACGCCGTTCAGCTTTTAAGCCTAAATGATGTCGTGTTGTTTCTAATGGGATCGATGTCGTTTGATGCATACATGACAATCCCAATTGGCACTTAACGACCCACGCCACTTACTTCCAACAGATGTTTAACAATAGGGACCTATGTGTCCGACGATGATGGACGTGTGGGATAAACAGGTCCAACTTACTAAATAGAGGACCTAAGTGTCCAACTCTGCTGGGGATAGGGACTAACTGGGGTGTTCTGTCATATTGAATGATACTTATTGTAGAGAAACATAAAATAATTTCAATATAATTCCTATTAAAGACTAATTTTTATGTATTCATAATTTGCAACATCTTTATGTCTTACCTTTTAAATTTTAATATATTTGTCTCCCGTTTTCTTAAGTTCTATTAATATTTATGTAATTTACTTCATAAAACTTCTTTAATAAAACTAAATATTAATTCTTTTGACTTATTTGGTAGATTTTTTAATATACTACCTCCAGTTTTAAAATTTAGTGGAATTTTGTATCCCATAATATAAGTAAAATTATACCTTTTTAATGTCATTAAATGTTTGTCTATCAATTATGTTCTTCTTATATATATATATATATATATATATTCCCAAGACAACTAATATTTTATGTAATAAATGATATTAGGGATATTTTAGGATATTACATTAAATATTTAATAATATTGATGCAAATGATCACTTTCAACCATTATTATTAATATGTGTGAAAATAATTACTTTTGCTTATATTTAGAATTGGAGGTAGTATTTTACATATTTATTTATTAAATAATAATTGATCCCGTCTGGATACCGGTCCCCAAAGTTATGACGTCAGAGTGACATCTTAGAGGAGTAACCGGTATTATAAGAGGACAAAGCTACGTCGATTGTCCGTCCTCACCTCATCCGTTCTCACTTCATTAAATGATTCATCCGTCCTCTCTACGACGGATACCTTATCCGTTCTCATTTCCACGACGTGTATAACCGTTTGCCTCAGGATCACTATGAGATAAGAGTTCCTTATAACTTATCAGTGAAGATACCCTGCATAGCAGAATGTGTCTATGTCAATTACCTCAGAGAGTAAGTACAATTGTCAGCGAAATATGCGGAAAGGTGATTATCCTCCATCCCTATCACAGGGTCGTACTCTGATAATTAACCTACCCCCTGACACACTCTGAGTACTGAGTCATCTTGATTGACACACTTTACACGCTATCCGAACCAAGGGGCCCACTTGCATCCAACGATTCATTTCCTACGTTCAACCATAAATAGCATGTTCCAACACACATGCAAGGTTACGTTGTTCTGTCTCACACCTTTACTATTGTATTGCTTGAGTATTCACTGAGTTTCATATACTCTTCTAACTTGAGTGTCGGAGAATCTTCGCAGGTGGCACCATCTTTCGCCCCCTTTCAATGCGAAACGTTGGAGTGAAGGATCTCCGGGACAACAAGACCGGTTTCTCCCACTGAGAGGCCAGATTACAACACCGGATACCCACTGTACCAGTGTACAAACCCTAAAATACCTATACTTTTGTGGCTGGTCCCACACCGGATCCTAGACCCCGGTTCAGGCCAGTTCATTGGCACGCCCAGTGGGATTCGTTAGAGTTATTCCCATTTTTCGTAGAAGTTTGGTGGTCATAATGGAAAGTGATGGACATGATTTTGTTGATGGTCATATGGAGGACGTGACCCACCAGCAGACTGGGAGGAGACTCGTCTTTGAATCCCCTGTCACCAACACCCGAAGGATGGTACCAGTGGCAACCCCTGACCCTCGTGATGAGGTTATTAGGCAGCTCATGGAGGAGTTGATAGAGTTGAAGCGGGAGAAGAGAGGAGTTGGGGACAGGGTGACGTCCCATGTAGAAGAGGCTCACCATGCATCTGTGAGGGAAAGATCCACGACCCTCCAGTACTCAAAAATCCCTACATACGAGGAGAGGGAACAGACCCAAGACTCTGGTGATAGAGTCAGTACCAGGAGAAGGGAGCAAGCGGTGGTGACCTCTGGAACTTATAGACTCAGTGTTCCTTTCTCGAGGAGACTCATGAGTGTCATCATCCCTAAGCACTTGCAAACGACTCAGCCACTGTCGATCGGGAAATACAATGGAGAAACTGGTCCCACTAAGCACCTGGATACTTATGTTTATGAGGCTATGTATCTGGGAGCTGATGAAGACGTCATGTGTAGAATGTTCCCCAGAACCCTGACGGAGGAGGCTCTTAGCTGGTTCAAGAGCTTGCCTTCAGGATCTATAGATTCCTGGGAAGAGATGGCAGCTACGTTTGAAAGTCATTTTGTCATTTCCAGGGACATCCCAAGGACTTCTCACACCTTGGCTCAGATAAGGCAAGGAGAGACTGAAACTCTTAAGGAGTTTCTGAAGAGATTCTACAAGGAGGCTGCGTTGGTTCCACACCTCACGGAGGCCATACAACTACACATCGTGGTCGAAGCTTTGCAACCTAGTTCCGTTTTTGCCCTATCTTTGGCAAAGAGCCCCCTGCAACCTTTAAGGAGTTTCAAAGGAAAGTTTCCAAATACGTGGGTATAGAAATACACCTGGAGGTTACAGCAGCTAGAATGAAGCCTCCAGTGCCCTCTCAGCAGCCATGGAGAGAGAAGGAGAGGGTAAGACCAGAAAAGCATGCCTTCAGAGAGGACTTTGCAAGCGCTCGACCTCATCAACGAGATAGGCGCGTCTCGTTCTTCAGCAACTATGCTCCTCTGAACGCTAGGCATTCCCAAATCTTGAGGGAAGTTGGCTGGCCAGCGCTCAGTGTCTTTGGCATAAGGAAGCCACCCCCAGTCAAAAGACCTGGGAACCCACGTAAATATTGCGCCTTTCATGAATAGACGGGTCACCAAACAGACGAGTACAAAGCGTTGAAGAATACTGTGGAGACCCTTATTAGAGAGGGAAAGTTGAAGCAATATCTGTTCAGAGAAAAATCCTTAGATGAGCCTGACAGGATGGACAAGAGGGGGAGAGATCCAGATGATGAGGGTGACAACAATCGTAACCCAGTTAGAAGGTTTACTGCGGCTGAAAAGCAAAAAGGAGTGGTGATCACTAGAGGAGCCCAGCAAGACAACATGCCTCAGTAGTAGAGGCAAGGCAGGCGCGAAGTGATTGAGATGATTGCTGGAGGATTTGCTGGAGGAGGAGCATCGATCACAGCCAGGAAAAATCACCACCGGATGATCCTGTCTGTACAGGGCAAACCTAGAGATAACCACCCTTTCAAGGACGGCGTGGCAGCTCCGACGGTGTCATTCACTGATGATGACTTCGGCTCGACGATCCCAGTAGGAGACGACGCAGTGGTGATCATTGCTGTCATTGCTAACAAAGATGTGAAGAGGATCCTCGTCGATCAGGGAAGTTCTTACGATGTAATTTTTTATAACTGTTTCAAAAGAATGGGTTTTAATGATGCAGATTTACAGCCGTATACGCAAGAACTCACAGCTTTTAATGGGGCGAAGCAACCTACCAAAGGGTATCTCGATACCCTCATTTCTTTTGAAGGTGAACCTGGCGCGGGAACGGTGAAATCGAGAAACCTAGTAATCGATATGGAATCCCCTTACAACGGGATCATAGGCCGCCCTACCTTGAACGCGATGGAAGCAATTGTGTCTACCCCCCACCTCCTGATCAAATTCATTGATAAAGACAACTGTGTATCCTTCCTCAGAGGTGATCAAGAGATGGCTCGATACTGTTATAATCTGAGCCTCAATATGGTTAAGTTGGAAGCGTTCAATAAGAAGAGGAAGCTGAATGACGGAGGAACGGTGGCTGGGTCTGTCAGTCTGATTGACTTGGACCCCAGGGTGGAATTGAAGATCGACCCTCTTAACCCCTCAAAGCCCACACCGGACGGTGGTTCCAGGGATGTCATCTTAGGGGATTCCCCAGAGAAGGTCACGCACATTAATGATAACCTGGAGTCGGGCATGGAGCAGCGCTTGTTGGCTCTCTTGCAGGAGTTTAAAGACCTTTTTGCATGGACTGCAACAGACATGCTTGGGATGGACCCTAAATTCTATTGCTATAAACTCGCTGTTTACCCAGAAACAAGACCGGTGGCCCAGAAGAAGAGGAGGTTGGGACCGGAGAAGCAGAAGGCAGTGTGTGAGCAAACAGAGGAGTTGTTAAAAGCTGGTTTTATAAAAGAGATTCGTTATTCGTCTTGGCTTTCTAACGTAGTGATGGTGCAAAAAGCCAATGGCAAGTGGAGGATGTGTACGGATTACGTGGACCTTAACCGATGTTGCCCCAAGGATCCATACCCCCTCCCAAACATTGATCGTATGGTAGACGACTCATCTGGTTATCAGTACCTCAGTTTCATGGATGCTTATTTAGGGTACAATCAAATTCCGATGTGGGAAGAAGATCAAGAAAAGACGACCTTTGTCAATGACCGTGGTGTCTTCTGCTACACCGTCATGCCGTTTGGACTGAAGAACACCGGTGCTACCTACCAGCGCATGATCAACAAAGTATTCGAAGGCATGCACACCAAGCTGGTAGAGGTATATATCGATGATATCATCGCAAAGACTCCCGCTGGAGGGGATCACATTGAGGATCTGCACTAAGTATTCACTCGGCTGCGACAATACAACATGGGGTTGAACCCATTGAAGTGCACTTTTGCCCTTCCAGCAGGGAAGTTCTTGGGGTTCATGTTGACCCAGCGGGGCATCGAGGCCAACCCTGGTAAGTGTCAGGCAATACTGGATATGCAAAGCCCTAAAAGCCTATGAGAGGTACAATCGTTGAATGGGAAGGTGGTCGCTCTAGCTCGATTCATGCCCAAAATGGCACATAGATCCCTTCCTCTGTATAAGGCGTTGAAGAAACACAAGAGCTTCGAATGGGGAGAAGAGCAAGAATAAGCTTGATACTGGTAAAGCCTGACCCTGGTGAGACTCTAGTCCTGTATTTGGCAATTTTTGATAAGGCCTTAGGAGTGGCTTTGGTCAAAGAAACTTCAGAGGGATAGAGGCCAGTGTACTTCACCAGCAAGACATTCCAGGGGGCTGAGAGCAGATATCAAAAGATAGAGAAGGCCACTCTAGCAGTTATGTGGGCTTCACGACGGTTGAGGCCGTATTTTCATGCGCATCTAGTACTTGTGAGAACGGATCTACCTCTCCGTTCAGTGCTTAGTAAGCCAGACCTCGCTGGAAGGATGATTAAGTGGTCCATCGAGCTTTCTGAGTTTGAAATTTCCTATGAGCCTCGAGGAGCTATTAAAACCCAAGTTTTGGCAGATTTCGTGGTGGAAATGACGGGGGCGGATCTAGCCACACCTCAAGCGCATTGGACCGTTTATGTCGATGGGTCGTCAAACAGTAAAGGTTATGGAGCCGGTGTTGTAGTGGAAAGCGATGACAGTGTGCACTTAGAAATTTCCCTCCGATTCAATTTTAAAACCTCCAATAATCAAGCTGAGTATGAGGCATGCCTGGCTGGCCTCCGAGCGGCGATCGACATCGGAGCGTCGGAAGTAACATTGTGCAGCGATTCACAGCTGGTGATTTCACAAATCCAAGGAGAATATCAGGTCCGAGAGCCACAACTTCAACTGTACTTGAATTGTGTGAATGAACTGAAGGGGAGATTTGATGTGTTGGAATTTAAGCATGTGCCAAGAGAGGAGAACACCAGAGCGGATATCTTATCAAGGCTTGCAAGCACAAAATAGCCTGGCAGTACCACGACTGTGGTTCAGAGCATGCTGACATCACCTAGCATCCCACTGTTCCCATCTCTAAATGCTATAATAGTCAATTACCCTTACGAGAATTATTGGGTCATCCCCTACATCCGTTATCTGGCAGACGGACAGCTCCCTATTGATGAGAAGGAAAGAAGGCGAGTGAAAAAGGAACTACCATACTTCACCATGGTCGATGGTGTTCTATACAAAAGAGGATTTTCAGTGCCATATCTCCTTTGTTTGAGAGAAGATGAAGTACAAGGAGTGTTGGAGGAAGTACATGAGGGGCCGTGTGGGCACCATGCTGGGGGCAGGAGTTTAATGAGAAAAGTCCTCAGGGCTGGATATTGGTGGCCCACGGTGAAGCAAGACTCAGCTGATTTTGTGAAGAAATATGATGCTTGCCAAAGATTTTCTAACCTCCATCACACACCGGCCCAAGAACTCTCTTCATCCGCTGTGCCATGGCCGTTCTACCAGTGGGGCCTTGATATCCTGGGTCCGTTTCCTACCACTCCAGGAGGTATTAAATATTTGATCGTGGGAGTAGACTACTTCACTAAGTGGATCGAGGCTGAGCCAGTAGTACATATCACCTCTGCGCGGACAAGGCGCTTTGTATATGAAAACATCATAGCTTGATTCGATGTCCCAAGGCGAATTGTGACTGACAATGGCACCCAGTTCACAGATAAGAAGTTCACAGACTTGCTTGAAGGACTAGGTATAGTCCAAATATTTTCATCTATTGAGCACCCGCAGACAAACGGCCAAGCGGAAGTAGCCAATCGAGAGGTGCTAAAGGGGTTGAAGAAGCGTCTTGGAGAAGCGAAGGGAGGATGGACTGACCAGCTATGTCATGTTCTGTGGGCATATCGTACTACACCACATTTTTCCATTAATAAATCCCCATATCGGCTGACTTATGGGGTCGAGGCGATGATTCTAGTAGAGCTACAAACCAGATCAGCCCGAGTGGAATATTTTTCAGCGGAAGACAATAACGCCAATCTGGCATCAGAGTTGGACGTTCTCCATGAGCTGAGAGAAGGAGCCTTTATTAGAGACCAGGCAATAAAAGCGAAGGCAGTACTCCGGTACAACAAGCGTGTCCAATATAGAGCGTTTAACACTGGGGACCTTGTTCTGAGGAAGGCGAGTGTGGGGAATAAATTCGCTGATCAAGGGAAGCTGGCACCAACATGGGAAGGCCCTTACAGAGTTTCTGAGGTGACTGGAAAGGGATCATACCGGCTCGAGGAGCTCGATGGAACCCCAATTCGCAAAAGTGGAACACTCAGAACTTACGTATTTATTACAACTAGTTGGTAAGACGGTATGTACTCTTTTTCCTTACTTGAGTTTTTTCCCATTGGGTTTTCTCAAGAAGGTTTTAACGAGGCATGACCCTAACTATGCTTCCTTTGTAATATATATTCAGCTTAATGAAAATGCAATTTATGACTCTCTCGCTCTCACCTTTTCATTTGTATGTTGTGATTTATAGTTATAAGTTGTCACGTATAAAGACCCTCAGGACGGATGATCTCAATCACCCATTCTGTGTATTGACGATGTAACTCCTCGAGGGGTGAAATGGGTTGTAGGATTAAACCGAACCCCATTTGAAGACCCAGATTGTAGGATTAAACCGAACTCTGGGTATGGTTAGTAAGTTTGGCTGGACACCGGTGAAGGCTCGAATTGTAGGATTGAACCGAACTCCGAGTACGACTAGTAGGTTTGGCCGAACGTCGGTGAAGAACGGTGAATGGGTAAAATCCAACACCGATTGAAGATATGGCTAGTAGGATCAAACCGAATGCCATTGAAGACCTGAGTGGTAGGATTAAACCGAACCTCAGGAAATGGGTTGTAGGATTGCACCGAACCCCATTCGAAGACCGGTGAATGGGTAAAATCCAACACCGAGTGAAGAAAAATGGTGAATGGGTAAAATCCAACACCGACTGAAGGCTCGGATTGTAGGATTAAACTGAACTCTGAGTATAACTTGTAGGCTTGGTCGTTTGCTATTGAAGAATCGGTCGTTATCGAATTCACTCGGAAGTATTCTTGAGAATTCCTCACTCAGAAATATTCCCCCTTGGGATTCCTTACTCAGAAACACTCCAAATTAGATGCGAGACTCTTAAATTCTTTAGTCGATAATATCTCATTGAAATCCGACTCGTAAGCTCTGTAAGTTGAGAAAATCTCACTTTAAAGTTTCAATCAGAAATTGTTTACTCGGGAAAGTCTCTACCCAAAACATACTCATCCAAAATTGAAGCCTTTCTCTGTCCCTAAGTGTTTCACTCGGGAATTCTTCACTCGGTGCCGTATTACGTGGAAATCAGAAATATCTCACTCGGGATTTATCCCGCTCAGAAATGTCACAATCGGGGACACCTTCTCAGGAGAGTTGCACTCGGGAATCTCCAACCCGAATAGAGACTCGGATTGTAGGATTCAACCGAATCAAACTGAGCGCCGTCGAAGCATCAGCCGAAAATCTTCACACGGGAACGGTCACTCGGAAATCCTCCTCTTAGAAGGACCAATATGAGAACTTCCACTCGGAATTATCACTTGGAACTTCCCAGATAATACGACCAGAACCAATTTCACTCGGAGTGATCACTTAGAGTCAAATGCTCACTCTGAATCGGTCACTCAGAATCAAATGTTCACTCGGAGTTGTTCATTCAACGTCAAACCTCCACTCGGAACCGCTCATTCAGAGCCGTTTGATTCGTAACGCTTGCTGCCAATGTCTGACGACTAACGAGTATTACTAAGGTAAAAACATAACGTGTAATTTTGCAGGTTATATCAGCATCCAGACCTCTCGCAAGTTGTATAGCTCATATGAGCAACTTCATAAGTCCCTCATATAAGCTAGGGGACATAATATCCGGTCTGGATACCGGTTCTAAAGACAGGGCGGTTGAATGCGAATATTGCCATTCCACATCTCCGAGATTGAATAAACCTTTTCAACCTCCGAAGAAGTTAAAGGTAACACTTCACAACAGATATTTCCTTCCCAAAATACTCATACTTGGGGACAGGGCATACTTTAACGTAAGTCTCGTGTATCTATTACAATTTTTGTTACCTTCCTCCGGGGTGAAAACTACGCTTTAAATGACAATACAGTTAAACAAAGCGGATGTACAACGAATGAAGAAGTAAAAGTATAGCGTACATGTCTAAGTTATTTGGCAATCATATACTTGTTACAAATGATAGAAGAGAAGTGAAGACGAATTTAATTGATGAGAAGAAAAGTTTTATAAGTATAGTTCATCAAAACTGGAGCTGATCCCAGTACACAGCTATAAAAAAAAGCACAAAATTAAAGAACAGGCGGTTGGTTCTCCAATGTGGGCACTTCCATTCTCTCCTCTTCAGCTCCCTCAGCTTGAGTCTCATCCGCTCTGGTCTCTTGGCCAGTTTGGGCATCCCCTTGTGTTTCATTTTCGGGGCCAGGAGTGGTCAGTGTTGGTTCCATGCTTTGACCCTCCGGAAGTGGAGGCAGTTCATAAAGAGTATCAGGAGGATCCTGGTGCGAGCCGTCACTCTTCACTTCGACAAGCTTCCCTCCGTGGAATTCATAGAACGGATCCAGTCCGTACAAGTCGAGCTTCACATCGGGGTTGCGATAGAAGACTTGACGAAGGGCCAGGCCGAAGGATTCAAAAGCTACGTTCTTGCATATCTCCAAGCCTTTGGCAGCCTTGGCCTTAGAAGCAACCAACTTCTTTTGAAGCTTGGTAAATTCCTCCTCCGACGGCCCAGTGCTCATACTCCCCTTCTTTAGCTCTTCAATCTGAGTCTGCATTTCCTTCTGAAGGGCCTCCCACTCTCCTAGGCTTTTATTATGGTCGGCCTCTATTGCTGCAAGATCGTCAGCTAGTTTGGCCGATTTCTTCTTCTCCAATTGAAGCTCTTCTTCAAGGAGGGGGATGGATTTATTCTATTGCTGAAGCTCAGTAACCTGCTGCTCCAAGGATTTGTTGGTGAAGTAGAGCTGGCTTATTTCTTCAGTCTTCTTCTGCAGCGTCTCTTTGGCCTTAGTCAATTCTGCCACCACCCCTCTGTGAGTCTCAGCTTGCTTGGCCGCCCAGGCCTCCTTTAAAGCGATGTCAGCTTCAAGTTTTTCAACCTGTTCCATGTAGTCTGCCTTGTCGCTTAAGGAGTCCAAGAGGCCGGATAGCTCATCCAGCTGCCAGCGACCGGCCTTACACGCGCCTCGAACTTCGGCAGCATCGAGAGAGGGGCGGAGACAATACCTTGCCTTTGGAAGAGTGGGAGGCATGGACCCCTGGAACCAGAGGTAGGGGGAAAGAAAAGACTCGCTTGGAGGATCAATCACTGGAGGAGGACCGCTCTCAGAGTCCGGTTCGGACGTGGCGTGTGAAGGAGGGCCAGAGGAATCGAGGATGGGTTTCTTCCCCTTGTCTTTTTTTAGCCCAGACTCCTTGAGAGTCTTCTGGTGTTTCTTTGCAGGGTCACCAGAGGAAGGCTTCTCCACATCCGTTGCCTTGACCAGATGTCTCTTTTTCTTTTTCTTTTCTGGGACGGCCTCTTCATTACCTTGCCCTGCGGCCTCAGTTTGTCCCTCAAGTTCCTTCTCATCAAGGAGAGGGACCTCGTCTCCCATGGCGGAGGTAAGAGGAATTATTGGAGCCACTGCCTTAGTGAAGTTCCTCTTGTCTTGAATTTCATTTTCTTCAGAAGAAGAATCGCCATCCACCAGCATGGATTTCAGGGACAACATCTCAGGGGAGACTTTTTCGATTTGCTCTGCAAAATAAGGAAAATTCAAGTTAAAACATGGAAGGAAAAATAATAAGAATGGAATGAATATGCAACATAACCACAGTTCAGGAACGACTATTACGAAGGTAAGTGTCCCGGACAACGGCATCTCCCAGAAGAAGCCTGCACGAGAACCCCTTGAGGGCTTTTGAGGCCAATTGCATGGCACTCAACACTTCGATAGAATAAGAGGAAAGTTCACTCTCCTCAGTGTAGTAAGCACGGCTCAGCAGCAGAAAGTGCTCGTACGACCAACTGATAGGGAATTTGGTGAACCCTTCCTTGTTGAGCTAGAAGACCGGCTTATTCGATTGAACTCGGACCCGTATGTAGTAATGTTTAAAGGAGCGTCCATCCACCTTAGCAGATTCGGTGTAGGACTTGAAGTTCACTACCCTTGAGTCACAACGGAGTGTTATGAACCCAAGGCCGCCCTTCTTGTTGGCACGGCGGACCACTTGGCAGTAGTAAAATAGTTTGGCCACAGTGGCGGTGAAGTTGAAATGTTCTCCCAGAATTTCGAGAGCGCGCACTAAGCCCCAGCCATTAGGATGAAGTTGAGTAGGGGCGCAGTCAAGGAAGCGGAGGACGGCCATTTGAAACTCCGTCATGGGGAAGCGGACTCCCAGGTTTTGAAAGACGAAGTCATACATGTAGACCGACCTCTCATCAGGGACACGGTGGCAGACCCTCTCCATTGGGCGGGGGGCAAGGACGAGAAAGCGTCCCTTATACTTCTTATCGAAATAGATTTTGCAGCGGAGAGTAACTGGGTTTCCCTCTTCATTTGCATGATGAGAGGGGATGCTCAAGAATTCCTCCTTAACCCAGCAGTACGGTTTTTCTCTGTTCAGCTTTTCCCAGCTCAGCCGGTGTGCCACGACGTTGACACACCCTTCAGTAGTTCGCAGAATCAAAGTTTTACCAGACCCCAGAATCTCCATGATACCTGATGCACGATGGAACGCGTGTGTATTGTGGTAGAAGGCAACATCGTCAGAGAGGTAACCTTCATTACTTGACCCATCGTTAGAGCAGCTAGTAGCCCTCGAGTCAAGGGGATCCTCAGGGCGACGCCGAACAACTGGCGCTCGCGAGGAGGAAGTTTCAACCCTCTCTGAGCGACGAGGCCCGGCCACAGGAAGATTCACTGGAATCCTTCCTCCACGGTGGCTAGAGGGGGCACGAGAGCTCAGACTCCCCCTGTTTGAGGTACCAACGCTGCTTGTTCTAGGGCGCATGGTTGAAGCAAAACAAACTAAAATGATATGGAGGAAAGGGATTGGGAGGTTACCTAAAGAAGGAAGAGCTTTGTGAAGAGGAAAGGCAACAAAGGAGTCTTCAGAAATTTGAGCAGAGGTTCACTAAGCTTGATGATAGAAGTGAATTCCAAAATTTGTTAAGTGACCCTTTTATAGGTAACGAAGAAGCACAGTGTTCAACCAACAGTCACGACGTTTATTTCAAAATGCAACTTTTTGGATTCAAACGACTTCGTCGTTTCGTAACTAAAAGCGCAAAAATAGCAACGCTTCAGGAAAGTTTTTGAACGAAACGAGCCTGTGGAAGTTGAAATCCAGGCCCAATAAGCCCAATCGATGGTTACACTCTTGGGTAATGATGGTTCACGTGTTAAAAAGGGCATTTAATGTCCAATCATTTTAGAGGCATTTAATGCACCCCAACAACTATTCGAATACCAAGAGTTTTGATTTCCAAAAACTCTTGGTATTTCCCTCGCTATGAATTCTTGTCTGAATCCATTGTGAAGACATCAGAAGAGCGGCAACTTAATCTACAGAGCAGATGTGTTGGTAAGAAACCAAACACGCATATGTCAAAGAGTTTTTAGAAGGAACTTCGGGAGTGTTCCACCGGCATCCAGACTTCTCAAAGACTGAATAACTCATATGAGCAACCTAACAGTCACTCACATAAGCTAGGGGATAAATGATCCAGTCTGGATATCAGTCCCCAAAGTTATGACGTCAGAGTGACATCTTAGAGGAGTAACTGGTATTATAAGAGGACAAAGCTACGTCGATTGTCCGTCCTCACCTCATCCGTTCTCACTTTATTAAATGATTCATCTGTCCTCTCTACGACGGATACCTTATCCGTTCTCATTTCCACGACGTGTATAACCGTTTGCCTCAGGATCACTATGAGATAAGAGTTCCTTATAACTTATCAGCGAAGATACCCTGCATAGCGGAATGTGTCTATGTCAATTACCTCAGAGAGTAAGTACAATTGTCAGCGAAATATGCGGAAAGGTGATTATCCTCCATCCCTATCACAGGGTCGTACTCTGATAATTGACCTACCCCCTGACACACTCTGAGTACTGAGTCATCTTGATTGACACACTTTACACGCTATCCAAACCAAGGGGCCCACTTGCATCCAACGATTCATTTCCTACGTTCAACTATAAATAGCATGTTCCAACACACATGCAAGGTTACGTTGTTATATCTCACACCTTTACTATTGTATTGCTTGAGTATTCACTGAGTTTCATATACTCTTCTAACTTGAGCGTCGGAGAATCTTCGCAGGTGGTACCACCTTTCGCCCCCTTTCAACACGAAACGTTGGAGTGAAGGATCTCCAGGACAACAAGACCGGTTTCTCCCACTGAGAGGCCGGATTACAACACCGGATACCCACTGTACCGGTGTACAAACCCTAAAATACCTATACTTTTGTGGCTGGTCCCACACCGGATCCTAGACCCCGGTTCAGACCAGTTCAATAATTTATTACATTAAATGTTTTACATATTTGATATTATTATTGATCTGAATCCAATATTGAAATACCAACATAAACCCTAGAATCATAATCCCCAAAACAAACCACCTAATTGGTATTATACACTAAGTTGTTATTAGTTATGAGGATAAAGGATTGGCCAAGGGGCATACTGATGCATATCTACAAGTGTGTTAGGAATGTTTGCAATTGTGTCAGTTATCACCGTGCTTTAAGAGAAGTCATTTTGATAGAGGCCACTTAGCATACCATTATTGACTTGAGCATCAAAATGTCTTTGTAAGTGATATCCTATTTCGTCCAACGATATGAGATATCTGTGGTTGTTGGACAAAATCACACCAAGACCATGAGATCTCCACTAGACTTAATGATGTAATATCGGATATTCATTGCATCTTGGTACCTTATACTAAAAGTCTGTCCTACATACAAGAAAGATCAGTTACATTAATTATTGGGGTAAATTTTATATCAAGTTTTTTTACTAAATATTTGTCATGATAAAAATAATTAAAAATAATTTTGCTTTGATTATTTGATTAATAACAAATTTATTTAGTACTTAGTTAAGTGTTGCCATTTTTTATCCTTTTAAATAACATGTGAGAAGGGACAAGTGTGAGAGACATTTTATTTCTATACCACACACCAACAGTAAAATCGCTCATTATCTCTCTCTCTTATCTTTCACCATTTTTCTCTCCTTTCCTAAAATTATATTGGGATTAAGCATTATGTTAAACATTAATCACACACCTCTATGACCTTAATTTGACTAAAATTCTACTAAAATTCTAAAACTATTATTTTCACAGAAATAAAAACTTTTAAATCTAGGCTCCTTTAATTATGGAAAAAGTTCATGAATGGGGCATTTTTAGAAACAAATTTACACAAATGGGGTAGTTTTTCAAAATTTCCATGTCTGAGGCTCTTTTTTATGTGTCAGATTCATTATAAGTGACATGCAAAACACCTAAAATTGTGACGATTTATGGGGGACCTGAGACGTGGCTGTGTTGCCATAATTTTATACAACACAACTTGTGTCGTCAGAACTATATACGACACACATGATGTGTCACCAAAAAAACATGTACCTCATCTCCTTTGTCGTTTGAACAAGCAACGACACATATGTGTCATCAAATTTTGGTATGTCAAGCGTACGCCCCATCCTCCCTTATATATACCCAGCTCCCGGTGCTCGTTTTATTACATATCTAAATTTTTGTGGCATACAAGTGTTTGTTTATGCATTTCGTTAAATTTTTTGGTCTAAAATATTTTTTAGAATGAGTTTTTTGTCTGATGATGATTCAAACTATAGTATACCTTCTGATGAGGTTCTTAGTGACTCTTGTGGTGATGATCTGATGTTGATGGTTGATTTTGACAATGATGATGATGATGTTGGTGGATTAAAAGTAACCTCAAATGCTGGTGCATCTAACCCAGTCCCAATTCAATGTATAGAACAATCTTTACATAATGATGGTAATTTTTAATAGCAAATGCAAAATAATATAGGTGATGTATATTTATAATTATTATATATATATATATATATAAAGATTGTATAAAAGAGTTGACATTTACGTAGATAGTGGTGTGGTTCCATTTTGGAATGAAGCATCTTTATCAAAATATTAATATTGAGTATCCGGACCTGGAAATAGAATTTTATGATGATAACTAGAGCGTGGAGGATGGGTTGTACGTTGGGTTAAAGTTTGAAACCAAAAAGGATGTGCAGAATGCATTGAAACAATGATGTATAAAGTTGCATCAAAGTTATATTGTCGTCGGATTAAAGCCTACTAAATTTGTGGTTAAGTGTCCTAATCAAGTCAGTGGGTATAGTTAGAGAATGCGTGTAATTTTGTCAAAGAGAACGCACAAATGACTTATATCACAATATAAGGGCCCACATACCTGTGTCAACAATTTCTTATCATAGGATCATAAGAAACTAGATGCAGACCTAATCTGCTCATTGATTTTAGGTAAAATTACATCAAATTGCTAATGATAATTGTTTATTTCTTTACTTTGTTTATAATTTTGGTAGGCATAATAAAGAAGGAGTCATCGGTGCCGATATCCTTAATTCGAGAGAGAGTGAAAGGAGAATACGGATTCATAGTTTCATACCAAAAGGCATGGAAAGCTAAGCAAAAGGCAATAACAAAGGTGTGGGGAGATTGGGAGGAGTCCTATGCCTTTCTGCCTCAGTGGTTAAATCATATGAAACAGGTTGCGGTGGATTCCATAACTGTGCTACAAACAAGGCGTATTGTGGTTGGAGACAAAGCTCATGAAAGATATCATAAATTTTGTTGTGTGTTTTGGACATTCAAGGCTTGTTGTGATGCCTTTAACTTTTGTAAGTCGATTATCCAAGTAGATGGAACTCACCTATACGACAAATATAAGGGGACACTATTGGTTGCAACAATTCAAGATAGAAACAGTGTAGTGTTACTGTTAGCATTTGCTATCGTGCCTGGTGAAACCCTGGAGGATTGGACTTGGTTTCTATCGAATTGCAATTGTTTGTGACCCAAAAAATGGAATTTGTATAATTTCAAATCGTCATAGGAGCATTCTGAGTGTAATCCGGGATCCAGGTGCTGCATGGACACCACTCACTACTTATCACAAGTACTGTATTCGCCATATAGCTAGTAACTTTAACCAAAAGTTTAAGAATCAAGAGTTGAAGAAGGACCTGATCAAATTGGGTAAGTCTGTAACCAATCTCACATTAGTAATGCATTATTAATAGTTTTGTGCAGGTAATGATTGTATTTACATAGGTTATAATCCAAGCAAGTATTCATTTAATTGACAGTATCAAAAATTTCATGAAGTTAGCCCTTAGATTGCAACATAGATGGGTTCCATCCTGAAGGAAATATGGTTATTGGCGTATGATGAAAATGGATCTAGGTTTGGCCATATAACAACAAACCTTTCTAAATGTGTGAATAAAGTGTTCAAAGGCGCTCGTAAATTACCAATCACTACGTTGGTTAAGTTCACATATTCCTGATTAGTGGAGTACTTCGTTAATCGTGGTGGGCATGTGGCAATGGAAATGGCTACCCAACAGATATACTGCACGAAGGTGCTTGAGAAACTGGCTTTTTATCAGGCACAAGCATGCTTGATTGATGTTAAAAGATTTAATATGGAATCCATGTTGTTTGTGGTAGATGAGAGATTTAACCTAACCACCCAAAAAGGGTGGGTTTGTGTGGGCTCTGAATCTTACGAAAAGATGGTGTCAATGCGGAAGGTTCTAAGCATTTCAGTACCTAGTATGCATGTGATTGCTGCCTGCAATGCGGTTAATGTTAACTTCTTCCAGTATGTTCATGAGTGTTACACGTTATGCAACGTTGCTCAAGCTTATGCAGGGCAATGGTTTCCAATTAGTAGTGATGACCTAATTCCTGAACTAGAGGAAACACACATAGTAGTTCCTGATGAGGACATATTGCACGAAAAGGGGTGCCCAAAGGCATCAAGGATAAGGAACGAGATAGACTGGGTTGAGTCTCAGACCCTATATAGATGTAGTCTCTGTCGATAAGCAGGTCACAAGCGTTCGACGTGCCCTAATGCTATTGGAAGTGGTTCTGGTTCTGGTTCTAGTGAAGACACCTATGGGTGATCTCACATTTCATTATGTAATGCATTTGGCTCTTTAGTCGTTGAATATTAATTAAGTCCGTAAATAATGGTATTTCATAATAAAGTCCCAAATATGAACATGCATATACAAATAAAATTCAATTACAAATAATTAAGTAAAATAAACATAATCCTAATGACCATGTCGGTGCTCAGAAGGATATAGGAAGTAGGGCCTGGGATTACCCCGGTTAAACCTTGGAGGGTTGTGACGAACTTACTCAACCTAGTCTTCTATTTGTTCCTCATCCTCTTGTGATGTTCCTTCACACGTAACAGCCTCTAATGCAGCTGTGTTTAAGTCAAATATCATCAGATGAAACGCAGATGAAGAACCAAACATCATTAGGGATGTATAGGGACATAGGTATTTGAGATGAGCTTGGTTGACCAACTTGTTGCCCCCTTTGAAAACTACCACCTATATCTCCCATAAATACAGATCCATCACCAATAAACATCTGTGGGTTAAGATACTCATTGGTATGTAATGGATGCTGCTGTGACGACTGGGATAGGTAGTCATAGGTTAGCCATGGTGAATGAGGAGGAGGCTGAGATGGAACAAAATATTGACCAAGTTGTCTATCTAGTATCCTAGGGCAGATGCTCCATAGGCATAACCACCACATAGGTCAAGATTCTCAAGCATGTAAAGGTATCTGAGAGGGACCCTGCTAAATGATTGGTCGGAAAAGATACATCAACCAATCAAACGTAGAATATAAGCTCGAGAAAATCTTTCAATCGCCACCTCATCATCAACATGATCTACAATATCTCCAAAATTCTCCTGCAGCCATGACATCTTAAGACTTGGCCATGTAATGCACTATGGGGGAGCCGCCTGCCTAATTGTTGTTCCACATAGTCTTGCCAGTCACGTGAACCAGATAACGCCACAACTACAAAAATTTCCAATGTATTTTTTAACATGGATATTAAACATTAAAACAAAATATTGTTACTCCTATATAAATTTAGCCTTTAATGTAATGTTATTGCTTGGTTAGGTTATGATTTATTATGACAAAAATTTAGGCCTCTTATATAATCTAAATTATTTATTAACTAATTGTCTAAACATTTTTATATTTAGTAGCAAAAAATTCCAATGTATTTTTTTAACATGAATATTAAACATTAAAAAAATATTGTTGCTCCTATATAGATTTAGCCTTTATTGTATTGTTATTGCTTGGTTAGGTAGTATTTTATTATGACAAAAATTTAGGGCTCTTATATAATCTCCATTATTTATTAACTAATCTACTAAATATTTTTATATTTAGTAGCGAAAATTACCAATGTATTTTTTTAACATAAATATTAAACATTTAAAAAAATATTGTTACTCCTATATAGATTTAGCCTTTAGTGTATTGTTATTGCTTGGTTAAGTAGTATTTTATTATGACAAAAATTTAGGCCTCCTATATAATCTAAATTTTTGATTACTAATTGTCTAAATATTTTTATATTTAGTAGCAAAAATTTCTAATGTATTTTTTAACATAAATATTAAACATTAAAAAAATTAATTTCTCCTACATACATTTAGCCTTTTAATGTAATGTTAATACTTGGATAGGTTACGTTATATTATAACAAAAAATTAGAAACCCTATATAATATAATATTATTTATTAACTAATTGTCAAAATATTTTTATATTTAGTAGAAAAATTTCCAATGTATTTTTTCATATAAATATTAAATAGTAAAAAAAAGTTGTTACTCATACTAAGCATGCATATTAAACATAAAACAAATATATTTAAGACAACCAAAAATTTAAATACCTTTAGAGCTTTGATAAAAGATATAGGATTTTTAGTAGGGGACCACCACAATGAGACTTTCACCCACAGATACTACCTTCTCACATATTATTCTTCACTCTCAAAACACAAAAAAATACCAGAACTTAGTGTAGGTGACAAGGGAGGAGTGTGGGGTGGACTGGGAACACGAAGTTGGCTTTTAAAAGGGACCACACTGTTTAAAATTTCCAACACTATTCAAAATTTCCGTTTCACGTGCAACATGGTCTAAGCTGTGTCGTCAGGATTGTTGGCAACACACAGAGCCACCACCTGCTCCACCAATCAAAGTGTGTCGATTGGAAAATATACGACACAACTTTATATGTGTCAGCTTTTATAGTGGCGACAAAGCCACGTGTCTCTGCCCCATTGTGTCGCCATTTATGTACACGACACACATGGCGTCAACTTTTTCGACGATACATAAATGGCTCCAGACTACGTAAATACACCCCCAAACATCCCCATATTTGTAATTAAGTTTTCAAATATACCCATTGACAAACAATACCCTTTAATTATGGATCATGGGCGGGTACCCATATTTCATAACTTTTATTGCCATTAAAAACATACATGGTCACTGAACTTGTGATCACATTTAGAGAAAAAAATTCCATTTTAGAAGAGTTTCATTCATGAAGAAATTAAGGTATATGTATTTGTTTAGTAACCTAGTTTTGGAAACAAAATTTTATTAGAGGCGCTATTTATTTTGCTAACGGATCAAAAATTTATTTTTGATCAATTAAGGGGCCGTTTGGTTCCCCAACTAAACCAGCCCCAAAAAATAGATCCTACGGTCAAACGGAGTTTTGATTGTCTCGAACGGCGTGAGTGATCAATATCAACCTTTAATTTTTTCCATTTCCCAACCCCGTTTTCCCAACTGCAAACCAAACACACCCTAACTGTGTTTTGGTAACCTTAACCAGCGTTGAGCTTATCAATTAATTAATGTGCTATAATAAATAATAAAAAAAAAGAATAACGATCTGGCTGGCATACCCCTCTTAAAATTATTTTGTTAACATAAGTTTGGAATTTGTATGACATCCTATGTTTGAACATCAGTGTTGTTATTACACAAAAAAAAAAATGTAGAGAAAATTGAGATCTAGAGCTTTTAATCCAAGATTTAACTATAGCATTTTCCGATTATAAATTAACATCCGTTGAAGCTTTTCCCTGTGAGAAAATTGCTTCAGTAATTTGTACCACTCTGTAACAAGATTGAAGTATTGAACAAAGCTAATCCTAATCTAAGCATGTGCAAACTGAATCCACTGAGACATGCTTGGAATTCCACCATTCACAACAGTGAGCAAGTAATAACCAGAAGGTGCAACATTGGGTGATGGTGGAGCTTCCAACACTGCAACCATCCACCCATCAGCACCACCTCTAACCATACTCTTGCACCTCAGCTTCAACATCCTCTGGTTCATGGAAAACGAATGTGTAGTAAATGGAGGGGCATAGGCAATGAACTCCACCACTTTACTAGGCCTTCTTCCTAGGAAGAACAAAACTCTAAACTCTGTACCATACCTAATAGGAGCTTCTTCTATGATCAAGTTACTTGGTCTCCAATCATCGTACCTTTTGTTCATATAATGTGGAACAAATGCTTGAAGCCTAAGTTCAGTTGGGTATGCCACATTGTGAAAAATGTACCTCCCATGAGGGTTACCACCAGCAACCAAGACCCTCCCATCAGCAAGAAGTGTTGCTGACGAGTGATACATTCTGGCTATCTTCGTGGACCTAAGCACTGTGAACCTTTTTCCTAGTCTTCTTTTTGGGCTATAAAGATAAGGTTCAAGAGAAGCATTCCTAGCATTGTCATACCCTGCACATCCATGTTTAGCACCATTTATGATCAAGATGTCGCCAGTGGGAAGAATTAGCATGTCATGCATGAGGCGTGGTTTAGGCATGAAATCCATTTCCCACTTGTGATTGTTCCCTGTGATAACCATTCTGCCACAAGACCTTAAACCTTGAAGGAACCTTCTTCTCTCCCTGGCTGCTTCAATTGCCCCAGTTGCTGAACCTCCACAAACCATAACTTCAACTTTTTGGAAATTGTCTCTATGGTCCAAGGGTAGTAACGCAGATGAACCAGAACTTGGGTAGTTTCTTGACCCTTTTCCTGGAATCCTAGGGAAGGTCTTGATCACTTCGTTTCTTCTCAAGTTGAGCAAGATGGAGTCACGGTTGGCAAAAATGAACAAGTTTCCATCTGATGAAAGGTGGAGGAAGGGATAGAGGTTGTTGTTCCCTTGGTCATCACGGGTTTGGTGCATGAATGGGAGGTGGAAAGACTTTTCATTATGACTAATTTTTGGCACAAATTCATAAGTGAAAACTCTTCTTCCACCAACAACAACAACCCTGTCATGGTCTGGTAGAATCTGAGTAGAAGCATACCACCTCTCATCAGATAAGAATTTACTTGTTTGTATCCAATCACATTGGTGATTCCCACATGATGGCCTATAGAGTCTTACCCTTTTGGCACCTTGGCCAAATCCACCGGTTTGTAGAAGTGTGCCATTGCTCAAAAATGAGCCAGAGGAACACCAAGGATCAGTGTCAAGCCTCAGAGGTCGCACTTTGTTGCTAACAATGTCATACTCCACAGAGTGAGCATAGCATGTTGAGTCCATCAAATCATTGCGGCTTGTTGTGCACCTGCTTCCATTAAAGCGTCTTCGAAGTTGGTAACTGGATTGGCGAGCACCAGTTTGATCAAACATTATCACTGTGTTTTTGAAGGTTAAAGCTGTGTGCATAGCAACCACACCAGTGCTTTTAAGGAGCAGTTGCCACTGCCCTTTTCTCCCTTCTAAGTGTCCTACATTGACACCATCACTGAACCCAAAACAAAACAAGAAAAGCATGAAAATGACCATGATTTTGTTGCTAGACATGATAAAGAACGTGCAAAAGGGTTATGGATTGGTTATTAAGGTGCCAAGGGAAGGCCCTTTTGTAGTAAAAATGTTTTGTTTGAATCCGAGTTATTATAGCAATCATGCACTTGAAAAGGTGCAATCATTTTGGCTAAATTTCATAGTGGACTTGCCGCGAGGGGAATTCATAGATCGTATATAATAACATATTTAAGTGATTCTTGGATCCAATTCAGAAGGGGTTCATGCAAGAATCGTTTGATCAGTTTACAACAATATAAGTGATTATCTTCCCTGCTTTTTTGGCCCCAGGTCACAATCTTTTAACGGGATCATTTTTCTTTGGAGAAACAACGAAGTTGCTGCTCTTTTAATATTAAGGATATCACACAAACCCTTTGCAATTTTACCATAAAAATTGGTTATTTTTTACCATCTAAATAAAGTATTTTTTAAAATTATTTTTCACCTATCATATTCATGATTCATGGTGAAGAAGACCTAACTCAATTAGTTGAATAGAATTTATAATTTGTTGTAAACCTCCTTCAATTCCTACTTAAACCAAATAAAAAAATATTTATGATTCATGATATACATATTCAAACATAAAACTAATTCCATAACTCATCATGCGAAGAAACGAGATACAATAACCAGGCACACAATTATTAAAAGCAAGCCAACATCTAGGAACCATGGAACTTTATATTGATGAATTACCACAAAAAAATATATATCACATCACAGAATTCAAGCCTTA
The DNA here is from genome assembly GCA_037962975.1 of Clitoria ternatea. NCBI lineage: Eukaryota > Viridiplantae > Streptophyta > Magnoliopsida > Fabales > Fabaceae > Clitoria > Clitoria ternatea. Next base: position 199,670,681 of record CM075671.1, on the reverse strand, counting down.
CAAATTTGCAGACTTATTCATATCAGCCCTGTGGCTCTCAACGCATTGAAATAAATAAATACCAAAAATATATACAATGTAGAGTTAATAAGCAAAACAAGGTGCCAAGACCTGGGTTCAAACCTTGGCTCCCCCCACTTATCCTCTCCCTCTTTACCAATATTCCAAAGGATGAAAAATAATAAGCTAAACTTCCCACTCATCCTCCTACCCCATCATCAAGAAATTTGCATAAAACCCAGTTTCATATCTCAACATGAAAAGCCACGAACAAAGCTTTGAAAAATATCATCTAATAAAGTTTTATCCTAGTGCCAATACTACTTCTGCATATAGGGCATAACTCAAGGTCTTGTCCACACTCACAGCATGTCTGCACATTAATAAACATGACTCACATAACTATTAGGCATCCAACCTTTATTAATGTATGCAAAATTGCAAAGAAAGTAGAGTGAACTGCATGGCTTCCTTACCTGATGCCCACAACCAAAGGCCATATCTTTAGGATTGGAGAGGCAAATGGGACAAACCTGCCACGATCACATAGCAGAATAGTTCATTATTTGAGGATTTAGAAAGATGAGGTGAAGTACTCATGCTTACTGCTGTGACAGCAAAGTAAAGGAAAGATCAATGGCAAGAGAAAGCGAAGAGTTGAAACTTGAAACTACCTGATTATCAGAAGCAGAACTTGCAGGAGGATTCGTGCTAACATCATCATGCCGCTGAGATGGTGCACTGGGACAAAAACTATTTTGACGGGAAGGTTTTGGAGAGTTGAAGGATGCTGCACCATATTGAGGTGGGGGCAGTGGAATCCTGTCTATGTCTTTTCCTCTACGAGCACTGTTTCGAAAGTAATGAACCTTAAATTTTAGCTTTGTACACAGATGATATATCCAAATTCCAATGTAGCAAAGCCTATGAAGAAGAAAAGAATTCAATATCATTACCCCAATATATTAAGCTCTAGTGTTGCCTTGTATTGGGAAGGTATTTCCATCAAGGCAGTAAGTGCAAACTCTGCTTCCTTTCTGGAGCGATCCATGTTCTTTGACATGATTTCTGTGAAATTCACAAACTGCAAAATATGGAAAAAAGAATAGAAGAGATCAAGTGTATCAATATTGAGAGCATAAACAATCCTTGTTTTATAGAACCAGCAGAACTGACAACTTTTGAACAGAAGATACCTATGTACCTGGAAATTATCAAATGCTCGGGCAGGGATGTTATCGTCAAATTCTTTCATCATATCCCATGGCCCATCTCCAACTCCAACTAATATGATTGACAAGGGGTATTGACTGGTAAAAGACAAATTTTTTCCAGTGATGACAATAAACACAATTTAGAAATATGATAAACCAGAATAAGAATAAAGCAACAGACAGATAATTACCTAGCTTTCACTATAGCTTCTACTGTTTTCTTTTCTTGAGCACTCAACTGGCCGCGCTCAGTGTCGACACTTCTTGTCACCTGCAACAAAACAAGTTAACAATACTGAACATCAATTTTTTTATCATACTTCACCTTCAACGGCTAATTGATAGCCGATGGCAACCACATTAACCCCATGGCTGTATGTTGCTAAGCTGATATTAGCCAATTATCTAAGCTTATTCTGAAATATATATTACTTTTCAGGTTACTGCCAGTGCCACTATACCATATATACTGAGGAGGAACAACAAATTTACATGTAGCTTTTGTAATGAAGTTTGGTTTCCCTAACTAATTATGGTTTCTATTTAGCCTATAATAAAAGTCACTGGCTCCATCACTAACTACCACAAATGCTACATTCATTTGGTTGCTTAAATATGAATAAATATGAAGGAATTGTGGTATTTAAGGAAGGTCTTGATTTTCAGCACTAACAACCCAACCCTCCTCACACTTCCAAAAATGGAAAAAAAACATCAATTAAAAAAGATCATGTACAAGTGTGCATGGTTTTTAGTATAGATTTTGATAAGTTGGTCTCAAGATACACACATTAAATAATAGTAAAAATAATTTTCAAATTCAAATCAAATAATTCTCTACCTGCCCATCTGCAATAATCAATAAGACATGGTATTGGCCTCCACTTTGCTCAACTATGGTGATTGCCATCTCAATGACTGGGGCAAAAGACGTTGGTCCTGCCATGAACCATGAGTTAGGGGCAGAAATGGCATAAGCAAAGAGGCGATAAGAAATAAAGAAAGAACAAAAGGGGGGAAATGATGTTTGACCATGTTCCAATACCTGCAAGCTTTAATTGAGGGACCAATTCCCTATACCGTGATAGCACTTCTTCAAATCCTTGACAAAATTTCTCATCAGGATAGAAACTGAAAACTTCCTGGTCATGTGTTGATGCTGCCAATATGAAAACGCACACACAATATAAATAACCAGAACATTCAATTAAAGGATGAATGTAAATCATACAAATGTTTCTCAAATTACCATCTCCAAAACCAAAACAGGGAATTAAGTTGTCCTCATCAAAGGAAGATAATGTTTTCCCAATGATCGATATAGCTTGTTCATATGGATTTTGCTCATGACCAATGTGATGCAGGCATCTCCTTTGAAATGACCTTCCACCTAATGTAAAGGTAAGTTATGCATGTTAACACAATAACAAAAGAGAGGAAACAAAGAAAAGTAATCAAATCAAACTAACACCTGTCCACTCATTGCTCTTCGTAAAATCAATACCGACAATTAGATTGGAAGACTCTAGGCCAGCACTTGCCAGAGCATCAGTTACCTTCCAACACAGAAATCTACTTCAGAATGTCACGTAAAGAATTCAAAGTGATTACTGGTGTGCTACCAAAAGTCAGCGTAACAACAAGATATTTATATCCTCCAACTAGAACAATGACACAAAACTGAAAGCTAGACAATGACCCGAACATTAGCTAAAATATGCCGAAGGCCTGTTAACAAAAGGACGTGCATAAAACTCGCAGCAAATAGACAACAAAAGAAAATAATTTCTTTCAGCGGGCAAATTCATTACCATCTTCAGAATGACAATACCAAAATTCAAAATAACCAGTCACACGATCAAGAAAAGATTCAGCCTGTTCTAAAACAATCAAGACCTGAACTGAACTGACATAGACTCTTGTTAACTCAAAATGCAGGAACAGTTTACTCAGCATAAACCCTGGAACAGATTCTAAAGAGACCATGCACACTCATTAATCAATATTCATGATTCAAGTTATTCTCCATTTAAGCAATTTCATAAATTGAGAATGAGGAACCACAAAATAACTTTTTTTTAAAAAAAAAAAGAAAGGTACCTGTTCCAAGCTATTGTAATTATCACCTATCCTTGAAAACTTCCTCTCTAGCCTTTTACCTTGCTCTGGAGCACGACCACCGCCACCACTTCCATAGCTTTGAGATGGATTCCCATAATGCCCAACAGACCCAAGATCCTGGCTTTGTGAGTAACAAGGTTGTTGGTATTGAGGAAAAAACCTTGAAGACGAACGTTGCCTAGAACGCCACCGTTTTGAAACTGATCCACCCATAAATTCTTTATCCTAAAGGGGCAATTCACTCACCCAGCTGCCCCATCAAAAGCATTCAAATCAAATCTCTTAAAACTGTACTTTTTTCATGTTAAAGTCACATTCTTGCAAAAATCTTGTTGACATTCGGCTAGTTCACTCTTCTAACCTTGCATTTTAGTCCACTCACATTAGTTTCAAGTTTCAACTCTCCAAACCCACTATTTCATTATTCTTTAACTCAGATTAATGTCCAAGAAAGAACCCTACTTTGCAAAGTCAATAGCATTCCAAATAAAAAATTGAATTGAAAATGTGAGAAGAGGAAATAATGATACCTTGAAGAGGCAAAAGGCACTGAGTGTAGTAGTAGTTGAAGAGCATTAAGGTGTCAGCATCAGTGGCTGAGATTGATAAATCATAAATGATAATAACAATGGATATGTTGCTTATATTGATGAACGGTGAAGGTTGTTTCCAAGAAGTTTCTTTCTCTCTCTTTTCCTTTGTCACTTCACCCACTTTAACCAAACAATTATTTTTCGGTGCTTGGTTGTTTTACCTCCCCAAACTCACTGACAAACGACATTGCTTAATAATATGATAGTAATGTGTTTAATCTAATTAATTTCAATTAAGTTACCATCAAACATTAAACGAGTAGATCAGCCGAAAAAATTTCAACTTTAACATGTGATATCAGATTTACATGGAATACCCATATTATTGAGAGTTTAGTTATGTTAAATTAGTTAAAATTAAAGTTTGAAATGTATAATGGAAAATAAATATATCAATGTGACTTTATAAAAGAAACTGACTCCATTATCATTGTTCTGCTAAAAGAACAATTGCTTTTAGTTGAGTTTAGATTTAAATAATAAGAGCTTATTTAGTGAGTAAGATAAAGACATAATAGACATGATAGATAATTTATGTGTGTGATACATCAAGATATGATAAGGAATATGTATATATTATTATATTATTATTACTTTTTTTTATTATTGTTATTATCATAATATTATTAATTACTATTGTTGTTATTTTTTTGTTATTGATCTGTCCTGAACCGGGGTCTAGAGATCCGGAGTCAAGTCAATCACAAATAGTATGTAAATACTGTATAGAAGACCGGATGTATGAGTATCCGGTACAAATATCTGTTGTCCTTGCGTGAGGAGAGCGGATTGGGCGTTCTGGAGATCCTTCACACCGACCTAACGCGTTGATGTGGGCGAATGGTGGTGTCACCTGCAAAGATTCTCCGACGCTCAAGTCAGTGATAATATTCCAAGTAAGGAATGTATTTCAGAGAGTAATCATTTTTTTTAGTTTAAGTTCAGAATCCCCCCCTTCATTGATGAAGAGAGTTCATATACCTGATTGACTCGTTTTACGAGGACTCGTTAGTGGGGAACCACTAACTTCCATTAGCATTATTTTATTGCGCACTTACCAGCATGATTGGGTCAAGTGGCTATTTTATATTGAGCATGGAGAGTATAGACTAGGATTAGGGAACAAGTTGACCATCTCCGTAAGCAGAATTTGGCTTGTAGTGCTGGGGATTATTGATCGGTCCCTGTAGCAATGATTCTTGTCTTTTGCATAGTAACGTGTGTGTTATCCGGTGTCATGGTGTTATCCTGAACAACCGGTATAGGGAGAGCGCCTGATACGGAATTACAGTCCGGATGTATACCGATGACACCGGTTACACGTTGATGTCTTGACAAAGACGTTGAAATATGTCTTGCAGATCGGATACCGGTATTGAGACCGGATCATATGTCCCCTAGCTTGTGTGAGGGACTGAGTGGTTGTTCACATAAGCTACTCAACCTGCGAGAGGTCTGAATATCGGTAGGCTTACGCGTATAACAGTTCCTTAGCATTTGTTATTATATTGCAAATAACCGTTCTTAAGTCAAAAGATCCGATGTGGTGATGTTATCACAACGGATTCAGACAAAGATTCGCTGTATGAGAATTTCAAGAGTTTATTGGAATTGAAGGCTCTTGAAGTTCGCGTAACGGCTATAAAGCGTGAATTGCGTCGTATGATTAGACATTAAATGCTTTTAACCACGTGGGTGAGCAATTATTGCGTCTGAGATGGAAATCTCAATAACCGTCGTTTAGGGCTTAACGGGCCTACATTTTTTGAAACTTTTGGGCCTAGTAGATAGGCCCTTCGTCGAATGGATATTGTTTTGGCGCCCATGAATTTGGAACGGTTGTGTCGTTTCACTTGTGAACCAACGCGTTTAGTTGAGAGCGTCACAACTTCAAGAGGTGGTAACTGAGCCTTTTCATTTCCTATAAAAGAAACACTTAGTGGATTCTGGGTTCCACTCGTTTCTGATTTCTTAGCAACACTCTGCAAAAATTTCATAAGGAAGTTTGTCGCTTGTTCTACGAGATTTTTCTCAGTTTTCGTCCTCATCATCATCTGAGGTAACTTTCCCATGCTATTTTCATCTTGTTTTGGAATACTATTTTTGCTTGAAGAGAATGTGCTTTATTTAGGGGGAGATTAATTTCTCGCAACCCTAACAGTCATGGGGAAGAATCCTTGTGATTCTTCCTAGGGCTGAGTCATGTCGCTCAGAAAGGGGATCTTACTCACTGTGGAAAGTGACTTTTCCCTTCTCAGAGTCGTCCTCTGATTGTAGTCGCTTTAAAAAATGAAGTGAGTAATGGTTATCACCTTTCTGACGATATGATCTTTTATCGTAGATTAAAGAGTTCGGTCTAGGCGATTCAGATGGCTGCTGGAGAAGGGACTTCCGGAGATAATACCATTCTGAAGACAACAGAAGGTCTTTACAGCGTTGCTGTTTCTAGGTTGAATTGGGAAGAACTTCAGGCTAAATGGCCTTTCTGTTGGGCAGCTAGTGAGTTTAAGAACTTGGCTTCCTGTCATGCAGACGAGGATGGACCCCGAATTCAACCAAGGTTCACGCTTCATGCAGAAGAAGAAATGAAGAAGTGGTTTAGGGTATTTGCACCACTTCCTACAGAGCGGATATGCCATGCCGTACCCAATGACCGTTCTGTATACATGTACGATTTCATATTTCATTACCTGGGAGTTCGTTTTCCCTTATCCGAGCTTCAGATGGGTGTGTTGAGGTTCTTAAACTGCGCACCCTCTCAACTTCATCCCAACGGTTGGGGCCTCATCCGTGCTCTGGAGGTTCTGGGGATCATTTCAACTTCACGCCCACAGTAGCGATGCTGTTTTATTACACTCAAGTAGTTCGGGGGGCTAACAAGCAGGGCGGTATTGGCCTAGTGACACTCCGAACTCTCTGTTCTTTTGTAAACTTTGAATCTTACACCGATTCGGCCAAAGTCGATGGAAAATCATTTAAATCCTACTTTACTCGGATATCTGTTAGGAAGAAGAAACCAATCTTTTGGAGGGATGAAGATGGTCTTAACAAATTTTCTTTGAGTTGGACCCATAAACATTTTCTTTTAAACTCCCAAGCATATTATGCTGATCAATCCGAGCTATCCCCTGAATCGTCGAAAGTGTTGTTCGCACTTGAAGCGCACACTACACGCTCTAAAGTATTTTCATGTAGGCGTCTTTTAAGTAGTTCAAGCGGAGTCCGGGATGAATATCTACGTAATCCTCGTTTTATTTCTCTTTTTCTCCTTTGCCAAATGTATCGAGCATTTCGTGATTGTCAATATCTTGTGTTTGTGCATGCTAGTGAGATAGAACAAGAATCTCCGGAGATGAATAAGTTAAAGGGATTTAAAGCGGCAGGTAAATCCATAGCCCACGAAAATGAAATTCAGGCCAAGCCCTCTGCAAGGGATCGTCCTGAATTGATCATCCTGACTTTGGATGTTGAAGGGGAGATTCCGCTGGTGGAGGGCGGTTCAACCGGTGTTGGCGCAGCTACGGGTCAGCCCCCAATAACTGAGAGGAGGAGAAAAATCAAGAATGATTCTTTCGGGGGTCCGTCGAAGAAACATAAAACTCCAGAAGGTAAGGCTGTAGAAACCTCGGATGCAGCTGATGTTTCCTCCGGATTCCATAAGGGGATTGCTGCCGGGGTTCCTAGACCTAATCCGATCTCCTACCCAACAACTTCATTCCTTACCCCCTTCCTCTCATATCGGGGAGCAACCCCAGCGATTCTTCCTCAACCGATGTATGAACTCCGGCCCACGCTTAACACTAAAGAAATCAAGGAAGCTTGTGAGGCCGGAAAATGGCAATTAGCAGAACTGACTGGAATGCTTCACTCGTTCAGTTTGTTAGCTGACAATGTTGATAAGGTTGATGAGCTGAGTGATAAATTAGAACAGCTCAACCTCTCGTCAGGGAAGGATAAAGCCACTATAAAATTAATGGAAGACCGTCTTGCCAAGTCTAAAGAGTTCGGGGATATTATGAACAAAGAGAACCTTAAGCTTAAAGGTATTCTTAAAGACTTGGAAGATAAATTGGCAGAGAGGGAGGAAACGCTTAACAAATCAAAGGAAGAACTCCGTAGCAGCCAGGCTAAGTAGGTTGAGCTCGAGGATAAGAGCAAAGTTGCTGCTGAGGAGTGGTCCCGAAAGGAGAAGAGGCTCCTTCTTGAGATCGAGGGACTGAAGGCTGGGAGAACGGAATCTGGAGGATCAAGTGGGGAGCTATCGAGGTTGCGGGAAGAATTGGCTATAGTGAAAGCTGAGAAGCAGGAAGCTATTGATATATGCAACCAGGCGGTTGAAGAATCCTTCGGCCTAGCTATACGCCAAGTTTTCTACCGCAACCCCACTGTGAAACTTAGCCTCTATGGAATGGATCCGTTCTATGAATTCCATGGAGGAAAGTTGGTCACCGTGGTTGATGGTCGTCATGAAGATCCTCCGACGTCCTTGTACGGTTTGCCTCCTCTCCCTGAGGGTCAAACTATGGGACCGGATTACGTTCTTCCTACGTCTGAGGTCACCTCGTCTGCGGAAGGAACTGAGGCTCCCGGAGGGGGAATTCCTGAGGAAATCCCAAAGGAAGGGACACAAGAGCCTGGAGCTGAGGAAGCACAGAAAGCTGAAGAGCAAATTCCTCCTCCGTAGTCTTGTTTTTATTTATATGTAGAGTTGTATTCCGGGATCAACTCTGGTTTTGAACAGTTATAAGTAATTTCGTTTTTCATGAATAAAATTCATTTAAGAAATTTGTCTCCAACATTTCATGCATATATGTCATTTAAGTCGTTGTTAATCCGTTCTATATGATTAACCTTGAGGTCGAACTGAAATAATTGCCTCGAAAGATTAAACAACAAATGAATTTAGAACGAAGAAATATATACATGTCCCCAAGTGTGTGTTAAGAAAAGGGTGCCTGTCTTTAGGGCATGATCCTTAATTCTTTTGGGGAAAGGAGGAGCCGATCCGTCGTTTAGTAAAATAGTGTAACAGGACGGATGACTGTTCTTAATCCGTGTTACTCTCACTGGAGAATCAATGTCGTCTATTGTAAGAATATTGTTCCAAGTTTGGGGAACTGCAAAGGTGTAAGAAAGTGGTGTTTGAGTCTTCCATCATAAGGATGATGATGGGAGTTTGTTTACGCCAGGAGTTACGTCATTGTACCACAGAGTAGGTGATAAAGAGTATCCGTCCTGGGAGAATACCACTTGAGAACGAAAGCGCAGATTAACTTTCAAAATCTTCCATCATAAGAATGATGATAGGGATTGTTCATACCAGGAGTTACATCATCAGATCACATAATAGGTGATTGAGATCATCCGTCCTGGGGATATGTACGGCGCCAGGAGTTACATCTTCAGATCACAGAATAGGTGATTGAGATCATCCGTCCTGGAAAAGTTCACATCGTCAGGAGTTAAATCGTCAGATCACATAATAGATGATTGAGATCATCCGTCCTGGGGACGTTTTTTCAATTGTAGGTGTACAGATTGAGATGAATGATTCTCAATCGTACGGATTGAGTGTTCAATTTTCATATCCAAAATCGGATTTCAGTAGTACTCTACTAGCCCCCTAGCTTATGTGAGGGATTAGTAGATTTGCTCATATAAGCTATACCGATCGTACTGTTGTGTAAATATCCGCTCTTGTAATAAGGTTCCGTTATGATGAAACTCTTGAGGGCGGATTCGAACAATGAGAATCTCAGAAGTTTATTGAATTTTGTAACCCTTGGTATTCGAGTAATGGTGGCCACGTTTCTCATGATTGGACATTTAATGCCTTTACTCACGTGGGCGAGCCATTATTGTATTAAATGCGCATGTCTTAATAACCGTCACACAGGAACTTGGTGGGCCTAGAATTTGGATTTAATAGGCCCATTTAGAAGGCTCTGTGACGAAACGATGGCATTTTCGCGCCTTTGGGTTCAAAACGACTATTTTGATCCACAAAAAGGGAGAGTCGTTTGAGAGTAAACGACAGGTTGCTTGAATCGGTATTTGAGAGCTTTCATGCCCTGAAAAAGACATATTTGGCAATTCCAGTAATCACTTCTTCTTGCTCCCTTGACGAAACCCTACAAAAGTTTCGAGAAGATCTTCGTGTTTGCCTCTGTGAATTTTGATTCACCATCCTCCTTCATCCTTAGGTAACCATTTTCGTTCGACTTTTCGTATCTTCTTTCAGTATCTGTAAATGTCTAGGAGAGTTTTTAGCTCTAGGGGAAGAGGAGGAAGGGCCTCAACTCGAAATCCCTCAGTTCGTGGTGGGAGGATCCCAGTGATCTTCCAATTGAAGCCATTATATTCAGAGAGGGAGGCGTCGCCGTATCAGAGGCGGAGGGTGATAATACCCTCTTCAGAATCCTCCTCTAGTGAGAGTGCTGAGAGTGCTGATTTGTACCTCTCTGATGATGTGGATTTTTACCGCAGCGTAAAAGCTTTTACGATGGCAGTAAAGAAGACGACTGGAGGAAGAACATCTGGTGGGGAAGCACCCTCTCAACAGTACATAATGAAGACAGCTTCCGGCCTGTGCAATGTAGTTGCACACCGGATTGATTGGGTGAAGTTCCAACGGAAGCGTCCATTCAGTTGGGTGGCTGAGGAATTTCGTGAAACACCGTCCATTCATGCTCGGGAGGACGGAGCAGAATTAGAGCCGCGCTTTACAGTCTTCAAGAAGGAGGAGTGCAGGTTTCAATTTATGGTGTTTGCTCCGCTTCCAACAGAACGGATATGTCATACACCGGACGAAAGGTCCATATATATGTATGACTTTCTGTTTCTGAATCTAGGTGTGCGCCTCCCCTTCACGAAGTTTTAGATGGGGGTTCTGAGATTTTTGGACTGCGCCCCTTCGCAGCTTCACCCCAACGGATGGGGGTTGGTCCGTTCTCTTGAAGTGCTTGGGGAGCACTTCAACTTTAAACCGACGGTGGCTATGCTCTTCTATTTCTCCCAAGTGGTTCGTCGTGCGAATAAGGAGAAGGGGGGAGTGAGTTTGATAACCCTCCGGACTCTTTCCAAGATCATCAACTTTGAGTCTTACACTGACTCCGCCAAAGTTGATGGTCGTTCTTTTAAATCTTACTTTACGAAGATCAGTGTCCAGCCTAACGAACCAGTTTTTTAGTTAACTGAAGATGGGATTCCGAAATTTCCTATAGCCTGGACGCATGAGCATTTCTTACTAACCTCCCAGGCGTATTACACTGAGGAAGATGAATTGAGCCCATCTTCGGTTTCTGTTCTTTCCGCTCTTCAGTCATATACCGCCTCGCATAAATTTTTCTCCTGCAGGCATTTGCTAGGGTCAAAGTCTACCCGCGAGGAATATTTATGTAATTTTCCTGCCATTTTTCATGCTTTTATATATCATGCTTCGAAATCTTTGATCTCTAATTGTGTTATTTGGTTTTGCAGTTGAAATCGAGACGAAGTCACCAGAGATGAATAAGTTGAAAGGGCTCAAAGCTAGAGAGAGCTTTGTTGCGGCTGAAAATGACATTCAGGCATAACGGAATTCTAAGAAGGCTACCGCTGAGACCATAATACTGACTTCGTCTGCTGGTGACGATATTCCCTTGCTAGAGGGCGGATCTGAGAAACCGACCCCTGATGTGGTGGTTAAGAAGGGCGGAGAGAAAAGGAAAAAGGCAAAAATTGATTCCTCCAGGACCTCGGAACCTCAACCTTCTCCCAAGAAACCAAAAACTTCGAAAGGGGCTACTGATCCGGAGCCTTCTAAGGGAAAGAAAGTGGAAGGGCATACTCCGGATGCCCCAGGCAACGTGATTACTTTTGGTGCAAAACCAATAACAACTTACTTTACACCTAAAGCTCCCTGCCCTCCTGAAGGTAATTCCGGTCTTGCTCAATACCTTGTATATGAGGGTTATATTCCTGAGAGCGTTCCTGAATCTCCGTACAAGCTGAAGCCTTCATTGGAGAGCGGAGAAGTAATTAAAGCTTGCGATGCCGGACAGAAGCACTTGGCAGAGTTATCCGGTCTTCTGAAGTCGGTTCGCAAGCTTTCAGAAGACAATGAAAGGCTCAGTTCATTGGTTGGCAAGGTTAACGACCTTAGCATTGCTGTTGCTAAGGATAAGGCAAACATCCTCTGTTTAGAAAGTAGATTAGAGGCTTCCAAAGAGGAAGGGTACAAAAAGGATGAGGAAATTGCCAGACTGAAGTATCTTGTCAATGAGCTGGAAGTCCAAGTACTTGACCAGAAGAAAATCAATTCCGACCTCCATGCCAGCCTTTGTACGGAGAAAAAACATTCTTCGAAGCTGGGAGAAGAGCTGAAGGAGGCTAAGATTGTCTATTCTCAAGGAGCAGAAGATTGGTCGTGTAAGGAGAAAGAGCTGCTCTTAAATTTGGCGGATTCGACCGACAAAGTCAAAACCTTGAAAGTAGAATTGGCTGAGGCTGTAGATATGTGTGATCAAGCAGTCAAGGAATCTTTCGGGTTGGCTGTTCGTCTAGTTCAATACCGGAATCCCAAAGTAGAACTTAATTTGAATGGTATGGATCCGTTCTATGAGTTTCACCAAGGGAAACTGGTGGCCGTTGTTAAAGACCGTCATGAGGATCTGCCTAACACCCCGTACAAGTTCGCTCCTCTACCTGAAGGCCAATCAATGGGACCTTCTCTCCTAAAGCTTAGAAGTGAAGGAACTAGCTCTGGTGCTAATGAAGGCAAGGCCGGAGGTAAAGGCAAAGGGAAGGAAGGAGATACAAGTCAGAAGAAATAATGCCTTCCCTGTCTTTGTCTTTATTGATTCAAATTCGCTGTGTTCCGGGATCAGCTCCGGATTACTAAACGAATTTCTTCATGTAATCTTCCATTTGATCAATAAAAGAACCATTTGCCTTTATATGCTTATTTAGTTGAAAATAACTTTAATAGAAGGATTGCATGTGTATTGAATCATTCCAGATTTTTACATGCGGGATGAAGAACGGATAGAGACATATAGCTATCGTTTTTCATGTATAGGCGTTTTGATAGCCAAAGACTTGATTTGACAGAAAAGATAGAGTATCTTTTTGTCAAGTATGAACAATTTGATATAAAAGCCTGGTAGAAAACGTATCTTGCTTCTTGAAAATCAGGCCTTTTGGTCGTAAATAACATAGTATGGATTGCCGTTATGAGTGAAAATGCTATTGTCATGAGAACGGCTTGAAAAGTTAATTCTTGAGGGGAAATGATTGTGAGAACGTTTCACTAAGAGTTCATTCCCCAAAATATTCGTTAAACTGCTGATACTGTCCCCCAGTATTATTGGGTGATCAGTACCTTGAACAAACTCTGAGTGATACTTTCACGTGAGAGTTCTTAAGAGTGAGGACTTCGAGTAGAAATCCCTTTGTTTGATAATTCTGAATATAAATATTTCCGACTGAAAGGTTTCGGGTGAATATGCCTAAGATTGTGGCGTACCCGAATGAATTGTTTTTGGGTCGGAGTTCATGAGTCAGGTTTCAATTGAGCATTTCTGACTGAAGAATTAATGATTCAGAATTTAAAGCTATAAAACTCCCAGATAAGGAACTTCAAAAGAGTGTATTAATTTGGAGTTCAGTATAACTTACTTGTATTTGGAGTTCGGTTTAACCCTACAATCCACTCGTTTAATCGGTCTTTGGTTTTACCCATTGACGATTCTTCACCGACGTTCGGTCAATCCTACTAGTCGTACTCAGAGTTTGGTTTAATCCTACAATCCGAGCCTTCAACACGGGTTTTAGATCAGGGCTAATCCTGAACCTACTGCGCCCGTTACTTGGGGTTCAGCGTGGTCTTGAAGAAGAACCAGCTTACTGCGCCCAAGCCTTCAATATGGTGTTGGGTTTTACCCTTTTACCGTTCTTGGAATGGGGTTCGGTTCAATCCTACAACCCATTGCCTGAGGTTCGGTTTAATCCTATAGCCCAGGTCTTCACCAGTGTTCAGCCAAACTTACTAACCGTACCCAGAGTTCGGTTTAATCCTACAATCTGGGCCTTCAGTTTCTTACACATACTCGAGGAGTTACATCGTCAATTACAGAATGGGTAATTGAGATCATCCGTCCTGAGTATGCTCTTGTACGCTGCACATGTTCGAGGAGTTACATCGTCAACTACGGAATAGGTAGTTGAGATTATCCGTCCTGAACATGCTTCTGTACGCCGGATAAACTGAAAATCACAGCATAAGAAAAACTCGAAAAGAGTTAAATTGTTGTATGAGATTCTTATTAAATCAAAAATAAGAATTACAATGAAAGCATAGCCGGGAAAATAATTTCTCCAGTATTCAGTTTAAAATGAGGATAGGAGAGTATGTATCGTTCCAGCAGCTAGCTATAATAGATGCGCAAGTTTTGGGTGTTCCACTTATTTCGGATTGGAGTGCCATTAAGGTTCTCAAGGCGGTAAGAGCCTTTGCCAGCAACCTCGGATACCCTGTATGGGCCTTCCCAGTTTAGGGCTAGTTTGCCTTGATGAGTGAATTTGTTCCCTACACTTGCTTTCCTCAAAACCAAATCTCCAACGTTGAAAGTCCTTGATTGAACTCGTTTGTTGTATCGGAGAGTAACTTTGGCTTTGATAGCGTGATCTCTGATGAATGTATCTTCTCTAAGTTCTTGTATGACATCTATTTCTGACGCCAAGTTAGCGTTATTGTTGTCTTCAGAGAAGTATTTGACCCTTGTTGAAGCAATTTGCAATTCCACGGGTATCATTGCCTCTACCCCGTATGTGAGGCGATATGGGGATTCGTTGGTAGAAGAATGAGGCGTTGTCCGATATGCCCACAGGACGTGACACAACTGGTCTATCCATCCGCCCTTGGCTTCACCAAGGCGTTTCTTTAGTCCTTTCAGCACCTCCCTGTTGGCCACTTCAGCTTGGCCGTTGGTTTGGGGATGTTCGACGGATGAGAATATTTGGGTTATTCCTAACCCTTCGAGTAAATCTGTGAATTTTCTATCCATGAATTGGGTGCCATTATCTGTGACAACTCGTGCTGGGACCCCAAATCGTGTTATAATGTTTTCATACATGAAGCGACGAGTTCGGGCTGAAGTAATATGTACCACCGACTCTGCTTCTATCCACTTAGTGAAATAATCGACCCCTACAATGAGATATTTGATGCCCCCAGGAGCAGTTGGAAAGGGGCCCAGAATATCCAATCCCCATTGGTAGAAGGGCCATGGAACAGCGGATGTGAAGAGTTCTTCTGCCGGTGTGTGGTGAAGATTAGAGAACTTTTGGCAAGCGTCGCATTTTTTGACGAAGTCAATGGAGTCCTGTTTCATCGTGGGCCACCAGTAGCCTGCCCTGAGGATTTTTCTCATTAAACTTCTTCCTCCGACATGGTGTCCACATTGTCCTTCATGTACTTCCTCCATTACACCTTGCACCTCATTCTCTTTGAGACAAATCAAATAAGGCACAGAGAGTGCCCTTCTGTAAAGATTACCATCGATCATGGTGAAGTATGGTAATTCCCTCCTTATCTTTGTCTTTTCCTTCTCATCCGTAGGCAGCTGCCCATCGGCCAAATAACGGATGTAGGGGGCCATCCATGTGTCTTCATAAAGGGAGTTGGTCATTATGGCATTTAGAGAAGGGAAAAGAGGAATGCTGGGCGACGTCAGTGTACTTTGAACCAGTGTAGTGGTGCTACCTGGTCGTTTGGTGCTTGCTAATCTGGAGAGTATATCCGCTCTAGTATTCTCTTCGCGTGGAACATGTTTGAATTCCATTTTCGAGAATTTCTCTCTCAACTCCTTGACACAGTTCAAGTATAATTGGAGTTGAGGTTCGCGAGCCTGATAATCTCCCAAGATCTGTGAAATCACCAGTTGTGAATCGCTACAGAGCGTCGCTTCAGAAGCTCCGATGTCAATTGCAGCTCTCAGTCCGGCCAAACAAGCTTCGTATTCAGCTTGGTTGTTGGATGTTTTGAAATTAAAGCGAAGGGAGATTTCCAGGTGCACTCCATCATCACTTTCAAGGACTACACCTGCTCCAGAGCCCCTTTGGTTCGATGAACCATCAACGTAAATAGTCCAATGGACATGAGGGGTATCTGGATCCGTCCCTGTCATTTCCATAATAAAATCAGCCAGGACTTGAGCTTTAATGGCGCTTCGAGGTTCATAGGATATATCAAACTCAGAGAGTTCAATAGACCACTTGATCATCCTCCCAGCGAGATCGGGCTTGATTAATACAGAGCGGAGTGGTAAATCCGTTCTTACTATGATTGGATGGGTCTGAAAGTACGGACGTAGCCGTCGAGAGGCCCAAACAACAGCGAGGGCGGCCTTCTCGATTTTTTGATACCGGATCTCAGCACCTTGTAAGGTTTTGCTAGTGAAATAGACCGGTCTCTGTCCATCGGGAGTTTCTTTTATCATGGCAACGCCCAAAGCTTTATCTGAAATAGCCAAGTATAGGATGAGTGTGTCTTCGGGGTCAGGCTTCGTGAGAATGGGAGGTTTAGACAACACCTCCTTAAGCTCTTGGAATGCTTTCTCTTGTTCCCGTCCCCACTCGAATTTCTTGGACTTTTTCAGTATTTTATACAGGGGGAGTGACCTGTAAGCCATTTTTGGCATGAACCGTGCCAAAGCTGCTACTTTGCCATTCAGGGATTGGACTTCTCTTAGATCCTTTGGACTCTGCATGTCTAGAATCATTTGGCACTTCCCTGGATTGGCTTCAATACCGCGTTGGGTTAACATGAAAACCAAGAACTTCCCAGCAGGGATAGCGAAAGTGCATTTCATTGGGTTTAGCCTCATGTTAAATTCTCTTAAGTGGGTAAATACTTGGCGTAGGTCTTCAATATGATCGCCTCCAACCGGTGTCTTGGCTATTATGTCATCAATGTACACTTCAACAAGTTTGGTGTGCATGCCCTCAAAAACCTTGTTGATCATGCGCTGATATGTGGCCCTAGCATTTTTCAGGCCAAAGGGCATAACTGTATAGCAAAAGACACCACGATCATTTATGAAAGCTGTCTTCTCTTGATCCTCTTTGCACATCGGAATCTGGTTGTAACCCGAATAAGCATCCATGAAACTCAGGTATTGATAACTAGAGGAGTCATCTACCATCCGATCTATATTAGGAAGAGGATAAGGATCCTTTGGACAGCAGCGGTTGAGGTCCACATAGTCAATGCACATTCTCCATTTACCATTGTATTTACGGACCATCACCACATTCGATAGCCAAGAGGAATAACGGATTTCTTTGATAAATCCGGCCTTCAGCAATTCCTCAGTTTGCTGGCAAGCTGCCTTCTGTTTCTCTGGTCCCAATCTTCTTTTCTTTTGGGCAATCGGTCTCGTCTCTGGATAGACGGATAATTTATGACAGCAGAAAGCAGGGTCTATGCCAGGCATATCGGCTGCAGTCCATGCAAAGAGGTCTTTAAATTCTTGCAGGAGCATCAGTAGTCGCTGCTCCATTTCTGTATCTAGCTTGTCATTAATATGGGTGATCTTTTCTGGAGAATCTCTCAAGACGATGTCCCTGGAACTCCCATCTGGTGTGGGCTTTAATGGGTTGGACGGATCAATGTTCAAATCCGCCCTAGGGTCCAGGTCGATAAGGCTTACAGATCCAGCGGCTGCTCCAGAATCATTGAGTTTCCTCTTTTTATTGGAGGCTTCCAGTTTTGTCATGTTGAGGCTTAGGTTGTAGCAGTACCTAGCCATCTCTTGATCACCTCGGATAGATGAAACAGCATTATCCTTATCAATAAACTTGACAAGGAGATATGGAGTTGATACAACTGCCTCCATGGCGTTTAACGTAGGACGGCCTATGATGCCATTAAATGGTGATTTAACATCGATCACCAGCACTCGGGATTTAACCGTTCTGGCCCTTGGTTCGCCTTCAAACGAAATAAGGGTGTCAAGGTACCCCTTCGTTGATTGCTTTACTCCATTGAAAGCTGTCAGTTCCTGTGTATAAGGCTGTAAGTCTGAGTCTTTAAAACCCATTCTTTCAAAGCAATTATAAAAAATAACATCGTAGGAACTTCCCTGGTCAACAAGGATTCTTCGGACGTCCTTGTTGGCTATTACTGCAGTGATGACCACAACATCGTCACCACCAGGAACGGTTGGGCCAAAATCCTCATCGGAGAAAGAGATTATTGGAGCTTCAACCCCACCTCTGTAAGGGCGATTGTCTTTGACTTTCCCTTGCACAGACAGAATCATTCTATGATGATTCTTACGGGCTGTAATTGAAGCTCCTCCTCCAACGAATCCTCCAGCAATCATGTCAATGACTTCACGCCGGCCTTGACGCTGTTGCTGAGGCATGCTATCTTTATGTGCTATTTCATCAGTCATCACACCCTTTTGTTTCTCCGAAGCAGAGAATTTTCTAACCGGATTACGGTTATTGTCATCCCCGTCCTCTGGATCCCTTTCTCTTTTCTCATTCCGCTCTACTCTGTCAAAGGATTTTTCTTTGAACAGGTATTGCTTTAATTTGCCTTCTCTAATTAGCGTCTCAACCGTATTCTTTAGAGCTTGACATTCATCAGTGGAATGACCATTCTGTTCATGAAAATCACAATACTTACGGGGATTTCCTGGTCTTTTCATAGGGGCTGGCCTTCTAACGCCATAGATGCTAAAAGCTGGCCATCCGACCTCTCTCAAAATCTGAGATGGCTTGGCAGATAGTTGTGCATAATGGCTGAAGGAATTAACCTGCCTTTCTCGAGGTCGAGGAGAGTGGTTATTAACTTTAGGATTGGTGAATGGTCTCTCCATGCGTTCTGACCTCGTTTTCTCCTTACCCTTCTGAGTTTGGGAAAGTGGTATTGGTGGCTTTTTCTTTGCAGCTATAGCTTCTAAGTGCATCTCTATACTCACGTACTTTGAGGCTTTTTTCCTGAACTCCTCAAACGTTACTGGAGGGCTCTTTGCTAATGAGAGGGCAAAAGCTGATCCTGGCTGCAATGCCTCAATGACAATATGCAGCTTAATGGACTCTGTGAGGTTAGGAACCAGGGAAGCTTCCTTGTAGAACCTCTTCAGGAAATCTTTTAAGCCTTCGTTTCTACCTTGCTTAATCTGAGCCAAGGTATGAGATGTCCTGGGTACATCTCTAGAGATGACAATGTGAGTTTCAAAAGTAGCTGCCATTTCAGCCCAAGAATCTATAGATCTAGAAGGTAGACCTTTAAACCAACCCAGGACCTCTTCTGATAATGTTCGTGGGAACATCCAACACATTACATCCTCATCAGCCCCCAAGTACATAGCTTCAAATACATAAGCATTAAGGTGCTTGGTAGGATCGGTTTCGCCATTGTATTTTCCAATGGAAAGTGGCTGAGTAGTTTGAAGGTGCTTGGGGATGTGGATGCTCATGAGTCTCTTTGAAAAAGGAACTTTTAACTTGTAAGTTACTGGGGGTGCTGTCGTTGACTCCCTCTTCCTTTGGGCAGTTTCAACTTCAGAGTCATGAGTCTATTCTCTCCCCTCAAACGTAGGGACGTTCGAGTATTGGAGAGTGGTGGACTTTTCTCCGTCAGTTGTATGGGGAGTGTTTCGTGTGCGAGATGATTCCTTGTCCTCGCTTTGCCTTCTTTCTCTTCGCAGTTCAGCGAGTTCCCTCTGAAGTTGACTGATCAGCTCATCACGAGGATCAGGATTAGACACTGTTACTATCTTCTTTGAGCTGCCCCCATGAGAATCAAAGTTGAGTTTCCTGAAGACGTTGGGGTTGGTTCTGCCTTCAGGTTGATTCTCCACGAAATCTTGTCCTTTGCCTTCCATCGAGGACCACTTGTTCTTTCAATGGATATGGGAATAACTTTATCGGGTCCCACTGGGCGTGCCAATGATCTGTCCTGAACCGGGGTCTAGAGATCCGGAGTCAAGTCAATCACAAATAGTATGTAAATACTGTATAGAAGACTGGATGTATGAGTATCTGGTACAAATATCTGTTGTCCTTGCGTGAGGAGAGCGGATTGGGCGTTCTGGAGATCCTTCACACCGACCTAACGCGTTGATGTGGGCGAATGGTGGTGTCACCTGTAAAGATTCTCCGACGCTCAAGTCAGTGATAATATTCCAAGTAAGGAATGTATTTCAGAGAGTAATCGTTTTTTTAGTTTAAGTTCAGAATCCCCCCTTCATTGATGAAGAGAGTTCATATACCTGATTGGCTCGTTTTACGAGGACTTGTTAGTGGGGAACCACTAACTTCCATTAGCATTATTTTATTGCGCACTTACCAGCATGATTGGGTCAAGTGGCTATTTTATATTGAGCATGGAGAGTATAGACTAGGATTAGGGAACAAGTTGACCATCCCCGTGAGCAGAATTTGGCTTGTAGTGCTGGGGATTATTGATCGGTCCCTGTAGCAATGATTCTTGTCTTTTGCATAGTAACGTGTGTGTTATCCGGTGTCATGGTGTTATCCTGAACAACCGGTATAGGGAGAGCGCCTGATACGGAATTACAGTCCGGATGTATACCGATGACACTGGTTACACGTTGATGTCTTGACAAAGACGTTGAAATATGTCTTGCAGATCGGATACCGGTATTGAGACCGGATCAGTTATATTATGAAAATTATTATTATTATTATTATTATTATTATTATTATTATTATTATTATTATTATTTTATTGTGTTATATTAATATATTATTATATTTTATTATTATAATAATTATATTATTATTAATAATGAATTTAATGTACATAAAACTAAAAACTTATCCAATTCTTATAATATCATATTTTTATTATAGTCCATGTTATTTGTTTATCTCAAATCATCAAAGGGGACCTAAGATCACTAACACTCACGAATCATGTGCCTTCAGCATATCGTAGTATTAAATAGAAGCACTCACAAAATCATTTGCTTTACGTTATTTCATGTCATGTTAATAATGTTATTGGCTTTGCTTAGTACAAGTAATGCTGGTTGGTTAGCACGCACCCAGAACCAACTAGAGCTGTCAAAACGGGCCAACCCGGCCCACACGGGTTGGCCCACACGGGTTGGCCCACCACGGGTTGGAACATTTTGCAACCCAACCCAACCCGGCTTACCTTCTTGAGTGAGCTAGTTTTCTCAACCCAACCCAACCCATAAACTCACCGGGTAGCTCGCGGGTTGGCTCACCATTTTTAAAAAATAAAATTTAAATAAAAATAGAGAAATGTCAAAAAAAATATTATCATCATATTCCAAAACATCAATTTTTTTTCACATTACAATACTAAACAAAAATAGAAAAAGGAGAAGAAGAGGAATAGCGTCAATAAGCGTGGCTCGGTGTTTTAATTTCAACGTGTGTGCCGTGAACAATGCTGTTGACAGCAGGGGAACCTCTCGTGGTGTGCAGGAGAAGCTCGCTGGGTATGAAGAAAAAGGAGCAGCTCGCGTGCGTGAAGTGAACAGAATGAAGGAGAAGAATACTGGACCGTGTGTGTGCAATTTGTCATGGACCGTGTGTGTGCAAGAGAAAAGCTGTTGTGGTTAGGAGAAGAAGAGATCACAACAGCAGTGAGTGAGGAGAATACTATAAGCTCAAAAATTAGGGCCGACTCAATGTGTACAGTGAGTGAGGAGAATGGGAAAAAAAATTAGATTCAGGGTAGGCATGGCAACGGGGCGGGGCGGGCACGGATAGTGTTTACCCGTTACCCGCCCCGTGATGGGCAATCCATACCCGTGCCCGCCCCACTACCCGCCGGGTACCCGCCTAAACGGATTTAAGCGGGTTTGATGGGTACCCGCGGATATTACGAGTATCCATACCCGTGGATAATCATGATATAAAATATTTTATGTATTTTCAAGTGTCCAAATCTTAATATGCAAATTGTCAAATGTCACATTGTCACACAAAAGGCAATATAAGAACAATCCATTAACATAATACATGTCAAATCATATGTAAGTCTCATAATTCATATCCTTCTACATCC
Organism: Clitoria ternatea; assembly: GCA_037962975.1. Taxonomy (NCBI): domain Eukaryota; kingdom Viridiplantae; phylum Streptophyta; class Magnoliopsida; order Fabales; family Fabaceae; genus Clitoria; species Clitoria ternatea. Next base: position 199,648,695 of record CM075671.1, on the reverse strand, counting down.
AAATTATAATATATAATAGCATAACCAATCTTCAATTCTAGGCATGTGTTGGATCATCAACATCTTCATCCTACAAAAATCAAATAACTAAAATTAGTATCAAAATCCAAACATTAAATTGTATTAAGAATAATTAAATTTTATAAAACAAAATCCACTAACTTCTTCAATTTCATCCATTACTTTGAAAGCTTCAATCATTTGAAGTTTTTTATCATCTGTAAAAGAATAATATTATGTTAATAATCACCTAAATTCACATAAATTGAAATGTAAAAGTAATTAATTTTATTACCTTTCACAACACTCCATAACCAGTTTTGGACACACATCAATTTCTCCACAGTCTCTGGAAGTAATTTACCACGATGAGGTGTGATCAATCTACCACCAGTACTAAATGAAGACTCTGAAGCAACAGTTGAGATAGGAATTGCGAATAAATCTCTTGCAATTTTTTTGTAAAGTTGGGTACTTCAACCCATTTACCTTCCACCAACCTAAGATATCAAATGGGTCTTCACCCATAGGCAACACTGTCTCTTCTAAATATCGGTCCAATTCTGTCTTACAAAGAGCAGAAACAATGTTTCTTCCACTCATATGTTTTTCCCAAATACTCCTCCAGGCCTCTTTTTTTCCCACAACATGTGTATAATCATAAGTTGGAAACCCACTTGAACTTTTATTACCTTCGACTTCCTTATTTTTCAAATCATACTCTCTCACCAAATCTTGACAAGTACTTTTCACTTTCTCCATTTCAACTTCATATCCTTCTCCATAAATAAGAGGAAAAAAACAAACTAACATCTCCAACTTGTATCTTGGATCTAATATGGTCCCTATAGCCATTACCATATTAATCACACCCCAATATTTTTCAAATTTGGTAACCATGGAAGTAGCCATTTGAAAGACCACACTATTAGGACAACTAAGCCAATTATCCAAAGCCAACTTAATTTCACAAATTTTTGGAAAAAGAATATTTGCAGTTGGAAACAAAGTTCCAGAAAACAATAAAGTCATATCATAAAATAATTCCAACTTGTCACAAATCTCTATTGCCATCATCCAATCATTTTCATCAGGTATGATTTTATATTGACTTTCCCGCTTGGACAACCGATCAAAGACATCTTTGTATTTTATTGCAACTTGAAGCATTAAAAATGTAGAATTCTATCTAGTTTTACAATCCAAAGCAAGTTTCTTAACATAAGGTATGCTCAATTGTTCACATGTTTCTCTAAATTTCTCTTCCCTTTTAGGGGTTGCCGACCAAAAAACAACACTTTCTCTAACTTTATCAAAAGCATCAGAAATTAAAGACAATCCATCCTTCACAATTATATTTAAGATATGAGCACAACAACGCATGTGAAATATTTGACCACCCAAAAGAAGATCCCTTGGTTTAAGCTTTTCTAAAATGCGCTCAATCATGGCATCATTTGTACTACAATTGTCAACAGTCAAAGTGGATAACTTCCTATCTAGATTCCAATCCATCAAACAATCAACCAACACTTCAGCAAGAACTTTACTAGTATGAGGAGCAGGCACATATATAAACCTAAGATTCAATACAAGTATTGCTAATATTAGAAGCATTCTACAAACAACATAAAAAATATTAATCAATACTAATATTAGAAGCATTCTACAAACAAATTAAAAAAATTAATCAATACTAGTATTATAGATAAATTTTATTACCTTATTATTCGACTTTGAAGGGTCCAAGAATCATCAATAAAGTGAGCTATCACGGCCATGTAGCCTCTATTTTGATGGGTAGCTATCCACATATCAGTTGTGATTGCAAACCGACTTGGGTTGTTTGACAATAATTTCATCATCTTTTCTTTCTCAACATAATACATTTTGAAGAGATCACTCTTGAGAGTGTTCCGGCAACACACCTTAAATAATGGTTGCATGGAAAAACAGAAATCTTTGAAACCAAAATGATCAATCATGGATAGTGGATACTCATGGAGAGCAACCATTCTTGCAAGTGCACGCCTTGAAATATCTTGATTAAAAGAATAAGAACCGACAACCACATTTTCATCTCCAATTGTCTCATTTTTTAAAAAAGATTGCCTAATATCTCTTGTAGTTCGAAGCAAGCATCCTTTAAAGTGACTACGCAAGTGACTTGTTCCTTGTTTTGCTTCACCCAATAATTTTGCATCACAATAATTACAAACTGCTTTCCATTTGCCATCAATTTGAACCCTTTTGAAATGATTCCAAACATCAGAAGTTAGTTTTCTTTTCTTCCCTCTATCTCTATCTTCATTTTCATTTGGAGTGAGACCTTCACTTCCAACTTCATTCTGGGTTGAAGGTGTTCCTTCTTTTGTATCCTGGGAAACATTTGAATCATCCATAACCATAATATCAGCTTATTGAACTTCTTCATTCACAGGGCTAGAGCCTTCATGAGAGGACATTCTACAAAAATCAAATAGGAATTAAGTAAGAATTAGAAACAGAAAAATAAAACAAAATGATAAGGTAATTATTTTTTAAATCAAAAATCAACATTAGCACAATTAAAAGGGCATCAGCATATGCAAACAGCCTTCATGAAGAAACAATATATTATTAAAATATGACACGTGAGGGAGGAGGAGAAGAAAATTTAAACTTTGCCTGCTACACTTAGAATTGTCAAATGAAGAAACAATATATTATTAAAATGCTAGGTGCGTTGAAGCAATTATGTGCTGGTCCAATTATGACAAAATTGCTTACATCCCACAAATGCATCAAATTAGAATCAGGATTCACTAATGAAAAGTGACACAGACCTCGACCTCATTTAGCAGATTCATGAACTTTACTAATGTGTTGTAAAGAGCACATTAAAAGTAAAATAGTGTTATTAGCAACTTTTTAAAAGTAAAATATGTTATCACAAAAATATACCAATCCACTCATTTTACATTATTGGACGTTATAATCTGGTATAGGTTGCAGCAAATTTTTTTGATGTATGTAGCATTTGCCTTCATTTGAACTAAAAAAAGTAAAACTAGGAATTAACACTTTGATAATAATGATATATTGTTATATACTAGGAATTAACTCTCCTGCATTCTCAAAAGTAAAACTCAAGCAACATTTAACTGCTTGAAATTCCAAAACTGAGATTCAGTGAAAAAGAGATAGGTAGTTTCAGGACATAAGCAACTTAAGCTCACTTCCAAGAACAAATATAATGTTGAAGAAATCATTGAAACAATAAATTTTCGGTCTCAGTCCAATAGAACTCAGTAGAATCAATGTTACAAGGCAGAAGAAAGATGAGCCAGAAAACAACAAATAAAAGTTCACAAGAACGCATAATCCTGAAAGTCTTTCTTCAGCAATGTTTTGAATTCTGCATCTTGAAGGAAGTACCTGTAACAGATGAAGTACCTGTAACAGATCTTGAAGGAAAATGACGATGAACAATGATACGAGCTCAGCGCCGCCGCCACGAACACCACTGCGCAGACACAGACTCGAACACGCCATCGATGATACGATCCCGGCGGCACAGAGGCGAGCACGGAGGTGAAGTGTTGTTGGGGTATGAACACGGGGGAGACGAGAGGCTTGGAGTGAGAGAGAGGAGGAACGACTGATCTCAGACTATCCCGCCGGAGAGAAGCAGTGACGAGGGACTCAGGCTGAGAGGGAGAAGTGATTGTGAGAAGCTAAGCGGCAGGGTGTGCTTGTGGCCTGGGAACGACGGTTCTGCGCATTAGAGATAGGGTTGTATCAAAAAATTTTACCCTTTTGAAGATCGTTGGTTTTGCTCTCTCTCCAATTCGCGTTCAAGTCTGAAGGGAAGGCACATTTAGGGTTTGAGACTTTAAATATATATATATATATATATATGTAAGGGTATACATGTAATTTCATATTTAACGGGTACCCGCGGGTACGGATACCCCTATACCGCTACCCGCCCCATTTAATAACGGGTTTTTAAAATACCCGTTTAATCTACCCGGGGTACCCATTTAGATACCCATATCCGCCCCATTGCGGGTAATATCCATGGATATCCGCGGGTACGGGTTTTTTTGCCATTCCTAATTCAGGTAGAGACCCTTCTTAACCCCGTGTGTGTTATTTTTTTATTTAATTAATAACCCATGGGCCAACCCGGCTCACCACGGGTTTAACCCACTGTGAGCCGGGTTCAATAGGCTGGGTCAGAAAATGCATTGCCTTGAAAATAAGCCTTTTTTTTTCAACCTGGCTCACCAAAAACCCACCTCGAGCCGGGTTGGCCCATGGGTTACAACCCATTTTGACACCTCTAGAACCAACCAACGTAGATTTCAATATACGATCAATTATTGTATTAGTCATGTTCACGTTTTGAATAATTGAAAATACGAAAAATGAAGGGTTTTTTTTCTTTTTCTTTTTTAGTTTATTGCAAGGCAAAATTTGTTGATTCCATGATTTGACTATCCGAGAAAGTTGTAAGTGTAAAATGGTGGAACTTTACTAATTTATTTATGGGTTTGGTTGGATAGCAATATACCATGGGCGAGTTTGTTTGTTTGGGAATTGACTAATTGTGATGTTATGTATCTATCTATATTAACAGTTATGATTGAGATGTGGTTCTACAACTGTTCACCAACAGCTCATCAATTTGCCATTTTGTTGTCGTCGTGGCAGTGGCTAAGGGCCCCAATACCATACCTACCTATACGTATTCTTGGTCAATTTTCCTACTTTATTTTATACTTGCTTTTTCAGTAGCATTTTGCTTGTTTCTTGTGATTGTATATGGTATTTTTAATTAAAGTTAATTTTATTTGAAAAAACATTGACAATATATATTAAATTATTCGAGGAAAATCTCAGAGTTATCCTCGTGATTAATCAATTTCTTTTTTAAGTCATTATAATGATTTTATAAATTTCAACATTTACTCTCTTTCATCAAGTTGGTTTATATTATTGAACTGTCCTTTACAGGGGGTGTAAATGTATGATTGTTGAACAATTCAAAATGTACATGAAACGTAAAATCTGGTATAAGAGAGTGCTTATACAGATACAAATATAGAATGTTCTTGTATACTGGGGCGGAGTATAATGCACCCTGGGTGGTGTGATAGTCCGCCTGAAGTAACCTCCCTTGCCTTGACACAATTGGTGGTGGTACCTGCAATTATTCTCCGACGCTCAAGTCAGTATTCTGAAATACTGTAAGACTTAGAAAGCAAATCTGAGAGAATTATGCAAGTAAGAGAGTGTAAGGTTTAGAATTGAGGGGGGGCCTCTATACCTTTTTGCTGAGGTTTATATACCTGTTACTGGTGCTCCATTATTGGTGGGACCCGTTCCTTATTTTCAGGCATAATGCAAGAAAGGTAGTGGGTCCCTGTGTCGTTCACGAGCACTATCACTGTAGTGGGTATTTCCACTTGCTTGGAAAGCGCTAATGCTTTATTATTTTATTCATTGTTCCCTTCTTATGCGTGACAGCGTGATTCCCATTTTCAACCTCTCAAGACAGAGTCAATCTCGTGCCGGGGTTATAAGTATGGGCTCGCTACGCAGTATGGGAAGTTCAATATTCCGCCTGTATTGAGCCTGTGGCTTGGCGGAGTAATATGCATTGGGAATATTTCATGCATGTGTATAAGGTATTCAATATTTTCCTCCTTGGCGAGGTAATAAGCCTTGGCGGAGTAACATACCTTGGCGGAGTTACGTGCCTTGGCGGAGTAACGTTCCTTGGCGGAATAACATGCCTTGGCGGTATGAACTCCGTATAGAAGTACTTATAATGTATTTGAAGCGTACTTCTCTTGTTCATAATGTTGATCTGGCAAAGCATTAAAGCCATGCTCTTGGGGGCCGGTGTTGGGACCGGATCAATTATCATATACATTACTTTTTCGTCTGGGTAAAGGTCACATGACATGTTATCTTTCAACATGTCACGTGTCCTTAACAATGCTTATGTGGTGCTTATGAAAAATTAGGTGATAAAACTTCATTGTATATGTCCTGAACGTATATGTAATGTAACTAAAAATTTAATTTTATTTATATTGTGGCAATTTATTAATATTTATGATGATTTAAATTTAAATTTAATAAATTAAAGTGTTGGGAGAATTATAAATTGATAGAATTAATCTAAATGATGTAAATTAAATTCAGTTAATTAAATTGATTAAAAAAAGTGAAAAAAGATTTGGAAAATAAAAGAATTTAGAAAAGAAAAGGATTACAAAGAAAAGAAAGAAAAGAGAAAAGAAATAAAATAGTAAAAGGATAAGTTTGCCCTTATGCATATAATAATTATAATTTCAATTCTTTTCCTTCTACTTTTTCTCTCTTTCTCGCGTGAAAAGCCATTCCCTGTTTCTCCTCCATTGCCGCGACCTTGGAGCTTCAAGGGAGGTTTGATTCCGCATTTCTTGAAATTAATAGCATTTTCTGACTTGTAGAAGTGAGGTGAATAAGTAAGTAGTTTCAATTTCCTTATTTATGGTTTTCTTCTCCAAATACTGAATATGGGATGTCAATGGTGTAACACCCCTATTTTTATTTTTATATTAAAATTTTAAAGGAATTAGATTGTGGTTCTTTAGAACTTTTTAATCTACGTATTATTTGTGATTTTCTAGAATTTTTTTGAAAATTTGGAAATTTTTTAATAAAATAATATATTTTAAATAATTTTAAATTCATATAAAGTGACTTAAAATTAAAAATATTTATATGAAAGTGAAGTTAAATTATAAAAAAATTTCTAAAATCTATTTCAACGAGACTTATCTAAAAATGATCGGTTTGAGAAAAATCTTGATTTTTACCAATCGTAAAAAAATCAGAAACGTACCAATAAATTTTTATTAATAGAAAATTTTAGATTTTTTAAATTTAAACTTTATATTACTTATTATAAAATTAGTGAGGACTAATATAATATCGCTAAATTTCAAAAAGGACTAATTTTGAATATTTAAAATATACCGAGTGAAAGGTTACTATTTGGTTTAATAATTCAGCCGACATTTACTATGCAAAACACCGTGCATGTATGAAATTTTCAAACTTGCACACCAGAAACAAAAATTTCAGAAATTGTACAGTATTTTTATAATAAAATAATAGAATGCATAGTGATTTTCCTTCAAATAAATATTGAGCGAAGGAACGAAGGAAAATCACAATTTCAGATTAAATTTTCTTAATATAGTAGTGCTAGAGAGATAGTGGTGGAAGTAAGAGAGAGAAATATTTTTTTGGAAGGAGGTTCTGCTAAAATAACAATGTAAGAATACCTCACTTTTATATTTTTAGGGTTATTTTCACATCGTTTTAGAAATCTATTATTATACAGGATATAATATTATTTTAAGTTACTATTCTGAATAGTAAAATACTATTTCAATAGTAAATTACTATTTACTGTTACTATTTACCTTTACTATTCATGTTTTACTATTTACTATTACTATTCACATTTTACTATTTACCGTTACTATTCACATTTTACTATTTACCATTACTATTCACGTTTACTATTTACTGTTACTATTCACGTTTTACTATTTACTGTTACTATTCATGATTTACTATTCACTATTTACTATTCACTATTCAAAATTTACCATTTCTGTTTTAAGTAGAAATCTTAATTTTCATATTGTAACTATATTAAAATGAAATTGGTATGTTTTAGAACTCGGAGACGAGGCGCGTACGGATTTTCAATAACGAATCAGGATACAAGAGGTAAGGCGGAGTGAGATAATAATATAATATGAAAAGACATAAGAATAATGAGAGGAGTACCTTACTCCTTTTAAATTTAATAATATTATTATTTTAAAATATTAACTTCTTAACTTAAAATTTATAATAAATTTTAAATTAAATATGTAATGTAACTAATTCTAACATACCTATGCAAGGACCTGGACTTTCATAATCTATACGACCTGGACTATACCTATGTAAGGACTGGATTATATGGACTTACATAAACCTATGTAAGGAATGGACTATAAGAACTCAAAATCAATTTTGATAATTTAAATAACCATTAAAAGTTGAATTATATTTAATTGATTTGATTATAATTATTAGTATTTGATTATTATTGATGATATTTAATTTTGATCGATATTATTTGATTGTGATTGACATTTTTTGATTATGATTGATGATATTGTGATTGATAATATATATTTGATTATGACTGATGATCTTGTGATATGAAGTTGAGCATATAGCAAACATGATGAAAAGCTAAAACTCAGTAAGAATTTTCTTACCTTACTCTTTAAATTTTTATTATTTTAAATCTTTTAATCCTTCTTAGAGATTATTTTTATTAACTTTACTTTTAATATTTAGAATAAAAAATTAGTATTTATTTAAACAGAAGTCATTTTATGAAAATTAATTTATAAAAAGCTTGAATTAATTAATTCTTGAATTAAAGAAAAATTTTATAATTTTAAGTATTTTTTTAATAAATTAAGAATTATTATCTTTAAGTAAAATAAAATTTTCAAAAGTAAATTATTTTGTTCCAACCTAATAACTAAAGATATTTGGAAATAATTGAGATTTCTAAATTCGATATTGTTAAGATTCAAGTTGAGAAAAAAATATGTAAAGTTTTCTATGAGAAGTTTTGAGATATTTAAGGCTTGGAAATTCAATATTGGTGAGAATTAAAAACTATACCAAATTTATTTCTGTATGACAGAAATTCAGAGAATTGAGAAAATATACAGTTTATAAGATGATGTTGTAAACCTTTATGGTATTTCATAATTGAGTTTCTAAAAGCCTTAACCAACTAAATATGCGAGTAGTTCATGCATCATAAATCATTAAAGTGAAACAAAATGATATTGTCTGGGGACGGATTATAGAAACCGATGATACATTAGGGGAGGCTTACTTACGAGCCTTGGGATGAGAGGGTGTGAAGGGGTGCTTCAGGGGACCTAGGGTAGCTCCCTAGTGTTGGGTACTTTCACAATAAAAACTTTTTCAATCTGACTAGTCCCTAAGTGTTTCCATGCCAGTGGAGTTGTTCATATTATTATTATCTGGACTTATGGAACAGTGTAAACTCCTGGTTGGCCCAGTGCAAATTAAAATTTAAGGGCCCACATATATAGGTAAGTTATGATAAGGATATTGCATAACATTCATGCATTCATATGACCCATTTGGGAATATTATATATTAGTTTGTGAAAACTCTTTATTGCTTATGCCCCATTTGGGAATATTATATTGTGTTTCTCACTCTTTTCTCCGTGTTTTTGTTTCATATGTTTTAAATTAATGGTTCAGAGGGAAGGATCGAAGAATCTCGGCAGTGAATATAGCACGTTCTAGAAAGGGAGCTCGGTATGAATACCGTGGTCCAATGAATAAATAATGTTATTAAGTAAACGCTTCTGGGCCATGGAGTTTCCTCTCTTTCTTACAATGTTTAATATTTATTTTCTTCAGATAAATGTAAAATTACTTTATAAAGTTTTAATAATATTTATAAGGTATTTCAAAAATGATGTATGTAATTTATTCCAATAGTTTCTTTTCAACAATCATATCTTTTTTTAAAAAAAAAATTTACAAATTTTTATAGAATTTATTAAGGTGTAACAGAGGTGTTACAAAGTGGTATCAGAGCAGTTAATCCTGTAGGCTGGGGAAAAGGTCTATCTTGCTTTGTCTATAAACTCTATATGGGTGATAGAGAATAGAATATCTAACTTGGTAGTAACTGTGATTGATGTGACAAGTCTCAGTTACTGTAAAACAGGAAACTAATGGCTGAAACGATCTTGCTGGAGTTGTAGAATACTTAATCAATGCAATGGGAGCACGTGAAGGTCAAGGTAATGATGCCTTGAGAAGGTTGGACCTTTTCGAAAAGCGTAATCCACCTCGTTTCAAAGAAGGATATAACCCCGATGGAGCACAAATCTGAATTCGAGAAATAAAAAAGATCTTTTGAGCATTGCAATGTAATGAAGCTGATAAGGTAGTCTTCGCTACTTATGCCTTATCTGAGGATGCCGAGCATTGGTGGGATAGCATGCGTAGATAATTCGAAGTGAACCACGTGGAGATCACCTGGAATCATTTCAAGGATATGTTCCTGGAAAAATACTTTCCAGCTGATGTTAAAGAGAAAAGACAATTTGAATTCCTGTCGCTGACCCAAGGAAATATGACCGTGGGAGAGTACACATCCAGGTTTAAAGAGCTATCTCGTTTTCATTCTCATTATAATGATGCTACTAACGAAGGTGATCGGTGCGCAAAGTTTGTAAATGGATTGCGACCAAAAATTAAAGAAGCTATACGAATGCAGGAAATCTGTGAATTTTCTGTATTGGTAAATCGCTGCAGGATCTTTGAAGAGGATCATAAGGATAGAATGGCCAAAAGTCGTGAGCCTATTCACAAGGCGAGAGAAATGAGAAGTGGAGGACCTCACCAGCACCAAAGAAAAGACTTCAGGAGAAATAAGCCTTACCAAGCGCCATTTCACCGGTTTGGAGCAGCATCTGTTCCTAATAGACCCCAAGCTTCAACTAGAAGCTATTACCCGGCATCTGCACCAAATTTTAAATGTTTTATCTGTGGAGGACCCCATTTGAAAAGGGATTGTCCTAAAAACACTTATGTTTGCTTTAAGTGTAACAAACCAAGTCATCACATCAAAGATTGTCTAGGGATAAAGAGGGAAAACCCTGAAGGTGCGAGTACAAGTATAAATACTCAGGGAGGTGTACATAGTGCAGTCGGAAGGCCGAAGGTGAAAGGAAAGGTTTTTGCACTTCCTGGAGAAGAAGCGTCCCATTCTAACTCTATGGTGGAAGGTAAGTGTATCATTAATAAGATTCCTTTAACTTTTATGTATGACTTAGGTGCATCACATTCCTTTATTACCGATGACTGTGTAGAAAAACTAAAATTACCCATGATAAAATTGCCATTTGACTTATCTGTACATACTCCATGGAATAATTCTATTGTCACTTCTACAGCCTGTTGGAACTGCCCTATTGTCATAGATGGTAGGGACTTTAAGGCTAATCTCTTTTGCTTACCCCTTTCTGGCTTAGAAGTTATTATTGGACTAGATTGGTTGTCTGACAATCTTGTTCTAATAGATTGTCATAATAAAACCATAATGTTTAAAGAACTAGTGAATTTGAATCCTAAGGATTCAAGATTTCTAACCGCCAACCAAGTGAGTGCCTCTTTAAAAGGAGGGGCTTAAGGATTCATGTTATTGCTTTCAATAAAAGGAGAGCAAGAATCAAAAATAAAAAATCTGTCAGTTGTGTGCGAATTTCCTGACGTTTTTCCTGAAGATATCCCTGGTTTACCCCTAGAAAGAGATGTGGAATTCGCCATTGATCTAGTACCTGAAGTTGGACCCATTTCAATTGCACCATACCAAATGTCACCTCTAGAATTAGCAGAGTTGAAGAAACAACTTGAAGAGATGATAGAGAAGCAGTTTATACGACCTAGTGTATCCCCCTGGGGTGCACCAGTGTTATTGGTTAAGAAAAAGGATGGTAGCATGAGGTTGTGTGTAGATTATCAGCAACTGAACAAGGTGACGATCAAGAACAGATATCCTCTACCAAGGATTGACGACTTGATGGATCAACTGCGTGGTGCCACGGTGTTCTCCAAAATTGATTTGAGATTTGGATACCATCAAATAAGGGTGAAGAAAGATGTACCAAAAACTACTTTTAGAACACACTATGGCCATTACGAATATCTAGTAATGCCTTTTGGTGTAACTAATACACCAGCCGTATTCATGGATTACATGAATAGGATTTTTCATCTGTATCTAGATAAATTTGTAGTAGTATTCATTGATGATATACTAGTGTATTCTAAAGGTAGAGAAGAACATGTTGAACATTTGAAGGTTGTGCTGGAAATCCTGAAAAAGAAACAACTATATGCAAAGCTTTCGAAGTGTGAATTCTGGTTGGAAGAGGTGAACTTTTTAGGACATGTAATTAGTCAAGGAGGAATAGTGGTCGACCCTTCCAAGGTGGAAGCAGTTTTGAAATAGGAGAGACCAACCACAATACTGAGATTAGAAGTTTCTTGGGCTTGGCTGGATACTATAGGAGATTCATTGAAGGATTTTCAAAGTTAGGATACCCACTGACCAAGCTAACACGGAAAGGATAACCTTTTGTGTGGACGACACAATGCGAGAATAGTTTTCAAGAGCTGAAAGATCGACTTACTTCTACGCCAGTGTTAGTACTCCCCGATCCATATCGAAGTTTTGAAGTTTACTGTGATACGTCTAAATAAGGACTAGGAAGTGTACTCATGCAAGACAAGAAGGTTGTAGCCTATGCGTCGCGCCAATTAAGGCAACATGAGATTAACTACCCTACCCATGACTTAGAGTTAGCCGCTGTAGTTTTTGCCTTAAAGATTTGGAGGCATTATCTATACGGTGCAACATTCGATGTGTTTAGCGATCATAAAAGTCTCAAGTATTTATTCGACCAAAAGGAGTTAAACATGAGGTAACAGAGATGGATGGAGTTCTTAAAGGACTACGACTTTGAGTTGCAATACCATCCTGGAAAAGCGAATGTAGTAGCTGATGCTTTGAGTCGAAAGTCTCTACATGCGTCCACAATGATGATTAAAGAATTGGAATTGATAGAGAACTTCAGAGATCTTAACCTAGCAGCAAAGGTTAATGCTAACAGCTACAAATTAGGAGCGTTGCAAGTGACAAGTGAATTCCTGAGGCAAGTTTTAGAGGCTCAACGAGAGGATGAATTCCTGCAAGAGAAGAAAGAACTCTTGAAACAAGGAAAAGAAATCGAGTTCAATGTGGGAAACGACCAATTGTTGAGGTACAAGGATCGAGTGTGTATCCCTAATCAAGAGTAATTGAGGAAAGCAATTCTAGAAGAAGGCCATAAAAGTTATATGAGCATTCATTCCGGAGCTACTAAAATGTATCAAGATTTGAAGAAGCTATTTTGGTGGCCTGGAATGAAGAAAGCGGTGGCAGAGTATGTGGCTGCATGTCTAATTTGCCAGAAGGTTAAAGTGGAACCCCCTGGAATGCTATAATCAATGGAAATACCAGAATGGAAATGGGATAGCATTACCATGGATTTTGTGACTTCTTTACCTAAAACTCCATTAGGACATGATTTAATATGTGTAATAGTTGATAGATTAACCAAATCTGCTCATTTTATTCCCATTAATATTTGTTACCCTATGGAGAAGCTGGCGAAATTATACATCGAGGAGATTGTGAGATTGCATGGAATTCCTTCAAGTATCATTTCTAATTAGGACCCTCGTTTTACATCATAATTCTGGAAGAGCTTACACAAGGCTTTGGGAACAAGACTACGTCTGAGTTCAGCATATCATCCTCAGACGGATGGACAATCAGAAAGAACAATCCAATCTCTAGAAGACTTGTTACGAGCTTGTGTGTTAGAGCATAAAGGAAGTTGGAATCAATTCTTACCATATGTGGAGCTCACCTACAACAACAGTTTTTATGCTAGCATTGGCATGGCACCTTTTGAAGCATTATATGGAAGAAAATGTAGGACTCCGCTATGTTGGTTTGAGACTGGTGAAAACTTGATGCTAAGACCAGAGTTGGTACAACAAACCACGGATAAAATCAAAATAGTTTAGGAAAAGATGAAGGCAGCACAGAGCAGGCAAACAAGTTACTATGACAAAAGAAGGAAGCTGCTCGAATTTCAAGAAGGCGATCATGTATTCTTGAAAGTCACACCTACGACTGGGGTCGGTCGGGCAATGAAATCTCGAAAACTAACTCCTAGATTTATTAGTCCATATCAAATAATTCATAAAGTTAGTCCTCTTGCCTACCAAATAACATTACAACCTTTTCTTTCTAATATTCATAATGTTTTTCATGAGTCCAATTTACGAAAGTATATATATATGATTCTACAAACGTTATTGAACCTGATGTCATACAAGTTAAAGATAATCTTACATATGATGCACCACCTTCAGAATAGCTGACAAAAGAATAAAAAAGTTAATAGGCAAGATAATTCCACTTGTAAAGGTCATTTGGAGTGAAAGGAGAGGAGAAGATGCTACATGGAAACTAGAAATTGAGATGAAAGAATCTCATCCCCATTTGTTTTATTGAATAATATAAATTTCGACGACGAAATTTTTCTAAGGGGAGAAGAGTTGTAACACCTCTATTTTTATTTTTATATTAAAATTTTGAAGGAATTAGATTGTGGTTCTTTAGAACTTTTTAATCTACGTATTATTTATGATTTTCTGGAATTTTTTGAAAATTTGGAAATATTTTAATAAAATAATATATTTTAAATAATTTTAAATTCATATAAAGTGACTTAAAATTAAAAATATTTATAAGAAAGTGAAGTTAAATTATTAGAAAATTTTCTAAAATCTATTTCAAGTAGACTTGTCTAAAAATAACCAGTTTGAGAAAAATCTTGATTTTTACCAATCATAAAAAAATCAGAAACGTACCAATAAATTTTTATTAACAGAAAATTTTAGATTTTTAAAATTTAAACTTTATATTACTTATTATAAAATTAGTGAGGACTGATATAATATCGCTAAATTTCAAAAAGGACTAATTTTGAATATTTAAAATATACTGAGTGAAAGGTTACTATTTGGCTTAATAATTTATCCGATATTTACTATGTAAAATACTGTTCATGTATGAAGTTTTCAAACTTGCCCAGTAACCAGAAACAAAAATTTTAAAAATTGCACAGTACTTTTATAATAAAATAATGGAATGCATAGTGATTTTCCTTCCTATAAATACTAAGCGAAGAAACGAAGGAAAATCATAATTTTAGATTAAATTTTCTTAATATAGTAGTGCTAGAGAGATAGTGGTGAAAGTAAGAGAGAGAAATATTTTTTTGGAAGGAGGTTCTACTAAAATAACAATGTAAGAATACCTCTCTTATATATTTTTTAGGGTTATTTTCATATCGTTTTAGAAATCTATTATTATACTAGATATAATATTATTTTAAGTTACTATTCTGAATAGTAAAATACTATTTCAATAGTAAATTACTATTTGAATAGTAAAATACTATTTCAATAGTAAATTACTATTTGAATAGTAAATTACTATTCAAATAGTAAATTACTATTTATTGTTACTATTTATAGTTACTATTCACATTTTACTATTTACCATTACTATTCACGTTTACTATTTACTGTTACTATTCACATTTTACTATTTACTCTTACTATTCATGATTTTACTATTCACTATTCACTATTCAAAATTTACCATTTCTATTTTAAGTAGAAATCTTAATTTTCATCTTGTAACTATATTAAAATGAAATTGGTATGTTTTAGAACTCAGAGACGAGGCGCGCACGAATTTTCAATAACGAATCAGGATACAAGAGGTAAGGGAGAGTGAGATAGGAATATAATATAAAAAGACATAAGAATAATGGGAGGAGTCCCATACTCTTTTTAAATTTAATAATATTATTATTTTAAAATATTAACTTCTTAACTTAAAATTTATAATAAATTTTAAATTAAATATCTGATGTAACTAACTCTGACATACCTATGCAAGGACCTGGACTTTCATAACCTATACGACCTGGACTATACCTATGCAAGGACTGGATTATATGGACTTACATAGACCTATAGAAGGAATGGACTATAAGAACTCAAAATCAATTTTGATAATTTAAATAACCATTAAAATTTGAATTACATTTAATTGATTTGATTATAATTATTTGTATTTGATTATTATTGATGATATTTAATTTTGATCGATATTATTTGATTGTGATTGATACTTTTTGATTATGATTGATGATATTATGATTGATAATATATATTTGATTATGATTGATGATCTTGTGATATGAAGTTAAGCATATAACAAGCATGATGAAAAGCTAATAACTAAAGATATTTAGAAATAATTGAGATTTCTAAATTCGATATTGTTAAGATTCAATTTGAGAAAAAAATATATAAAGTTTTCTATGAGAAGTTTTGAGATATTTAAGGCTTGGAAACTCAATATTGGTGAGAATTGAAAACTATACCAAATTTATTTCTGTATGACAGAAATTCAGAGAATTGAGAATGTATAGTTTATTAAGATGATGTTGTAAACCTTTATGGTATTTCATAATTGAGTTTCTAAAAGCCTTAACCAACTGAATACGCGAGTAGTTCATGCATCATAAATCATTAAAGGGAAACAAAATGATATTGTTTGGGGACGGATTATAGAAACCGAGGATACATTAGAGGAGGCTTAATTACGAGCCTTGGGATGAGAGGGTATGAAAGGGTGCTTCAGGGGACCTAGGGTAGCTCCCTAGTGTCGGGTACTTTCACAATAAAAACTTTCTCAATCTGACTAGTCTCTAAGTGGTTCCATGTCAGTTGAACTATTCATATTATTATTATCCAGACTTATGGAATAATGTAAACTCCTGGTTGACCCAGTGCAAATTAAAATTTAAAGGCCCACATATATAGGTAAGTTATGATGAGGATATTGCATAACATTCATGCATTCATAATTAATTATGTATGTGATTATGATTGATATTATTATATATTGGTTTGTGAAAACCCTTTATTGCTTTTGCCCCATTTGGGAATATTATATTCTGTTTCTCACTCGTTTCTCCGTGTTTTTGTTTCATATGTTTTAAATTGATGGTTCAGAGGGAAGGATCGAAGAATCTTGACAGTGAATATAACACGTTCTAGAAAGGGAGCTCGGTATGAATACCGTGGTCCAATGAATAAATAATGTTATTAAGTAAACGCTTCTGGGCCATGGAGTTTCCTCTCTTTCTTATAATGTTTAATATTTATTTTCTTTGGATAAATGTAAAATTACTTTACAAAGTTTTAATAATATTTATGAGGTATTTCAGAAATGATGTATGTAATTTATTCCAATAGTTTCTTTTCAACAATCATATCTTTTTAAAAAAAATTTACGAATTTTTATAGAATTTATTAAGGTGTAACAGAGGGTGTTACAAATCGGGGGTTTCAAAATTTTTGGGTTCTTGTAATTAAAGCTTGGAAATTAAATTATGGAGAGCGGGTGTTGCTAAAAAGCTAAAGGAATCGCGTTCCGGTGTTGCTAGGTGTCGAAAGAAACTACGAAAGTCATTTAAAGCTTGTGGGTTATTGAACGGAAGGTCAAAATTGAGTGAGGTAAGTTATTTTAGTTTCCAGAGATAATTTTAAAGTGTTTCGATAAATTAAATTAGAATTTCGGAGTTCAAAAATTTAGATACCATGTGTGGGTATATGATTTTAGGTGTTTCGAAGCGAGAGTACCATCAACAACCTCGTTAGAGCTTGGAATCGAGTTAAGGGGAGTGTTTCGGGTTTTGATTAAATGAAATAATATCAAATATTAGATTCTATGATTTTTAGAATTGAAGACTTTTAATTATATGTATATGTATTTCATAAAAAATGATGAAATTGAGTATATTGTGTCTGATATGGCTTATGAAAATGATGTTGATTATGTTGGTTGTGAATTATTGATATCCCAAGATATGGCTTTTATGCCGGGGATTATATATATGTAATGAGATTGATGATGTTATGTGTATTTATGCGTGATTGAGTGGTGTGGAACGGTCAACAGTATGATTCGCCCCTCGTTTTCAGCTCCTGTGGTCCTTTGAGATCCGGTTGAGCTACCCAGCGGTCAAGTAGGACCCAATGGTTGAGGTGGATAGCCAAGCAGGGCTCGGTGGACCAAGCAGGGCTCACAGGGTGTCAGGTAGGACCCCCATCTGAAGGCCAATCCTTTAGTATCCGGATACTAGGTGTCATGTTATATGATGAGTTTAAGAGTCTGATAATTATTTGATTATGATTATGATTATTATTTGATTATGATTATGATGATTATTTGATGATGTGGATGAGATTATTGAAATTAATGTTGTTTATAAGTAATGTTGTAATTGTTGTTGATTATGAAAGGAATGAGTAATTGCTTGATAAGCCGAGGAGGTAAGTGTACCTCCAGTTGAGATTTAAATTGCATTTGAGTTTATTACATTGAATTATGATTCCAGTCACTTACCCTTACAATTGTTTCTCAGTGAATGAGGGCAGGGACATTGCGAAGGCTGTAGAGACTAGTGCAAAGTGAGCAGTGGAAGCAATGCCAATGCCAGGGATATTATTACATAAATGGGTTATATATATAAGTTTTATATGGTTTCAATATGAGCATGATGAGTATTGATATGTTTATGTTTATTTGTGTGATCTGTGGTTTATATGCCTTTATTGATGGATTTATATCTAATGGCAATGAGCCATTAGTATTTATATATGTGATATGCCCAGGTTCTGCTTGATTTGTGTGTGCGATGTGACATTGAACCATGTATGTAATTAATTATGCAATAT
The DNA here is from genome assembly GCA_037962975.1 of Clitoria ternatea. NCBI lineage: Eukaryota > Viridiplantae > Streptophyta > Magnoliopsida > Fabales > Fabaceae > Clitoria > Clitoria ternatea. Next base: position 199,630,141 of record CM075671.1, on the reverse strand, counting down.
GGGCAGGCTATGTTTTATTCTTGGCTTTCATTTAATTTATGGGTGATTTTGATGAGAGTTGAATGCTTCGGTGATGTTGAATGAATTGCATAAGTTAAGAATAATGGGTTTTGATTAGAATCAATGATATTGTGTTGAATGAAGAGAAATTATTGAGTTAGCATGATAAGTATTGAGAATTAGTGAATTATAGGTAAAATTGATGAACTACATAGATGAAACGGAGATCTAATGGGATTAAAGATCCCTAGAGAATCTTTATAGCTTCCTTGGGTTATTTATGACTTGTGTGCATATTTGGTTGCATTAAAAATGGTTTTGAAATGGTTTTGGTACCTTTAGTTGCATAAAAGTGTTCAAATTGCAATTTCATGCATAACTCACTCATATTTTGGAATTTTGTCAAACGGATTGCTCCAACAGCTTTGGAATAGGGAAAACATAGTGCCAATAAAGTTTCGTAGCAATCAGAGTTAAACGGGCTAAATAGGTAGGTGGGAAGTTGATTTATACGTTTAAAGCTGTCATTTTTGCTCAAGCGAGTCAAATCTCGCTTGAGCGAGCCTTTGTATGAGTTTAGGTGTGCATTCTAGGTAAATTTCACTCAAGCGAGTATAATTTCACTCAAGCGAGCTGTCATTTTCGCTTAAGCTAGTGTGATTTTCACTTAAGCGACTAATCAGGGTCTGATATTGCTGAATTTTCGCTCAGCAAGAGCTTGAGCGAAAATCTCATTTAAGCGAGCAAAATCTCGCTCAAGCGAGCTGATTTAGCCTTTGTCTTCTTCATCAAAGTTATTGAAAATTTTATCTTCATCGTTTTGATCCCTAATTTGTGGTGATTGGAGGTCGGTAGCCCAAGTTATGCCCAAAATACTACAAGGTATTCATGCTGAAATTTTCAGCAAGGCTGATTTTATAAATTTAGGAATTAAGTAATCTTAGGGGCACAATTGACCCTTGACTTCTTCATAACAATTATAGGTATTTAAGTTATGGAGATGTACCAGTTGGGCTCATCTCGATTGGATTTGTGTAACTCCTATTTGACTCAAGTTACTGAGCAGTGCGTGAGGAGTTAGCATGCTGAAAAAATTTCTTTGAGCTGTGTTGGGTCTTCCAAGTCTAAGATACATTATTAGGGACCCGTAGAGTCATGTGAGGACATCCTAGGATGGATGTAGAAAATTTTGAAAAAGTTCTCCCTGTATTTTTATTAATCGGTGTAGCATTTTATGTTTAATTAACTTTAATTGCATATTTAGGATCTGATAATTAGGCGGGACGTTACGTGTAACATCAAATAAGTCTCACATTTAAAAAACATAAAATTTGGATTGAGTTTATTTATAATGACTATTTCTTTTTCTTCATAAAATAAGTCCCATTTGCTTCCATGGATGTTAAGAATGACCAAGGTGAAGCTCATTGAGAAGACTAATTAGCAATGAAGTCACAGAGTGCATAAAGATTTATGGGAGGGAACTCAAGCACTCAACATTAAGATTTAGAGGCTATTTTTCATTAGCTAAGTTATAGAAACTCCTTTTCTATAAGTGCAACCAACAAGCAACATGCTTGGAATCACACACAACTTAAAATCCTAAGAGATTATTTTATAAAGACCAAGAGAAGGAGGCCAATGTAACTTTAGGTGGATTGAAAGGGTTGAAAAGCCTAAAAGGGAGTTGATGTTCATAATAGTTGAGTTGTTTGTATTAAGCTTAGTGTTTGTAGTCCGATTGGGAAGTGGAGCACTTCAAGTGTTGTAGAGTGTAGGCTTTAAAAGCTTATGGAAAGAAATGGCATCATTGTAGTCCTTGAGGTAATGGGAAAAATATCATATTAGTCCTTGAAGTTAGGGGTGTTCATCAACCGATCCAGACAGCCAAAGATCGTTCAACCGATCCAAATAAAATCAAAACCAAAAAGGCCAAAAATAAAAAAGAATTGCATTTCCTAGTTGGTTTGGTTTGGTTTTCAGTTCCGCCTCTAGAAACCAAACCGTACCCTTATTATATATTCTACACATTATACATGTTCTATTGAATTTGTTCCATGTCCTTTGCTAAATAGACTTTATTTTATTCATTTTAGTCACTTATTAATGATTTACTTATTAAGGATTCCATTGAATCCGTTGAAAACTTGAGATGTTTTATTTATTAACGATTATGTCATTGTTGAAAACTAGAGATATTTTTTGAATTGCTATAATTATAATTTTTTATTTGATTTTACAAAAAATATAAACTGATAAAAAATCAAATAAACTAATCCAATCCAAGCCGTATTTGATCGAATTGGGTTAGGTTAGATGATGTCATTTATTTTAACCAAATCAAACTAAACTGTAACTTAATAAAATAATTAGATCAAATGATATTTTGTCTCAAAATTGAACCAATCCAGACCGTGAACACCCTTACTTGAAGTTATAATCATGTTTATGAATTTAGTCCCTATGTATATCTATGAGTCTATTGTGGTAAAAGTTATTGTATGGAAATGAGTTTTGATCCGGGGTGGTGAATAAGACCCATATCGGGGTCCAACAACACCATGCCACGTCATTGGAAAGGCTAGCAAGTCCATAATCGAAGTCCAAAACTGTTGGGTGACCACGGACTCCTCCCTTAACCCCAACCCGTAACTGGCAATCAAACAACGAGTCAGAGAAGGTATGGGCAACCTGACCCTGCAGAAACTGTATCAACAGTAAGTTAGGAAGATGGTCAAATCACTTTTAAAACTAAGGTAAATACTATAAATACAACTCATTTATTACTAAAGAGAGGGCTGAACTAATCTTGTATGTTACCTCCGTAATACCATATTACCTTGGTCACTGTACTGACTTAAGCATCGGAGAATCTTCTGTAGGTACACCTCTGGTGTGGTCTTTGACTCCAGTACAGATTGAACATCAAAAGCCATCTTTACTTGAAGAATCTCGGATTCCCACTGAACCAGGTGCATAATACCATACTCCACTGAGGCGGTGTACAAACTAAGAGTTAGTGAGGTAACTACGGTCAAGGTGCTTAAACTTTAACCCCGGTCAAGACATTCAACTCTTGACCCCGGTTCCAGAACAGAACATTGGCACCCCGGTGGGACCGTGTAAATTTGTGAGTCCCACATCATACTAAAACAGAGAGCATGGAGTGCCCTATGTAACACCCCTATTTTTATTATTATATTAAAATTTTGAAGGAATTAGATTATAGTTTTTTAGAACTTTTTAATCTACGTATTATTTATGATTTTTTAGATTTTTTTTTGGAATTTTCGAAATATTTTAATAAAATAATATTTTTTAAAATAATTTTAAATTCATATAAAGTGACTTAAAATTAAAAATATTTATTAGAAAGTGAAGTTAAATTATAAGAAAATTTTCTAAAATCCATTTCAAGTAGACTTATCTAAAAATGATCGGTTTGAGTAAAATCATGATTTTTACTAATCATAAAAAAATCGAAAACGTACCAACAAATTTTTATTAACAGAAAATTTTAGATTTTTAAAATTTAAACTTTATATTACTTATTATAAAATTAGTGAGGACTGATATAATATCGCTAAATTTCAAAAAGAACTGATTTTGAATATTTAAAATATACCGAGTGAATGGTTACTATTTGGCTTAATAATTGAGGCGATATTTACTATGCAAAACACTGTGCATGAACAAAAATTTCAAATATTGCACAGTAACTAGGAACGAAATTTTTAAAATTGCATAGTACTTTTATAATAAAATATTCAAACGCATAGTAAAATATTTTAGTATAAATGGAAAGGCGAGGAACGAAGTTTTTCATCAAAATTTTGAAAACTTAGTAGTGTTGGGAGGAGAGTACTAAGTGAAAAGAGGAAGATATTTTCCAAAGGAAAGAGGTTCTGCAAAAATTTTGAGGTAATAATAAATTTCTTTTATATTCTTTTTATGATTATGAAGGTTGTTTTTATATCACTTAAAAATCTATTATTATACTAGATATAATATTATTTTTAGTTACTATTCTGAATAGTAAATTACTATTTACAAATGCGAACTAAACTAAATCTATGCAAGGACTTAGACTATTATGACCAATATAGACTAAAATATACCTATGTGGGGACTGGAATTATATGGACTTACATAGACCTATACGAGGAAATAGACTATAAGGACTCAAAATCAATTTTAAATAACCATTAAAAATTTGGATTACATTTATGAGTAATATTTAATTGATTTAATTTGATTATAATTGATAATATATGATTGTGATTGATGATATTTAATTGTGATCAATAATATTTGATTGTGATTGATTATGATTAATAATATTTGATTGTGACTGATGATCTTGTGATGTGGAGTTTGAGCATATAGCAAGCATGACGGAAAGCTAAAACTCAGTAAGAATTTTCTTACCCTACTCTTTAAATTTTTATTCTAAGAGAAAGTATTTTTTAATCATTTTAGTCTTTTATTTCTTCTTAGAAATTATTTTCATTAATTTTACTTTTGATCTTTAGAATAAAAAAAATCTAGTATTTATTTCAAAAAGAAGCCATTTTATGAAAATTATTTTATAAAAAGATTGAGATAATTAATTCTTGAATTAAAGAAAAATTTTGTAGTTTTAAATATTTTTGGTTAATAATTTTAAAAAAATTATTATTCTCTTTTAGTAAAATAAAATTTTCAAAAGTAAATTATTTTGTTTTTTTACCTAATAACTAAATTGTTAAGATTCAATTTGAAAAAGATTATGTAAAAGATGTAAGATTTTCTATAAGAAGTTTTGAGATATTTAAGGCTTGGAAACTCAATTTTGGTGAAATTGAATTTGAAAACTGTACCAAATTTATTTCTGTATGACAGAAATTTAGAGAATTGAGGAAATGTACAGTTTATTAAGATGATGTTGTAAATCTTTATGGTATTTAATAATTGAGTTTCTAAAAGCCTTAACCAACTAAATACGCGAGTAGTTCATGCATCATAAATAATTAAAGTGAAACAAAATGATATTGTCTGGGGACAAATTATAGAAATCAAGGATACATTAGAGGAGGCTTAATTTCGAGCCTTGGGATGAGAGGGTGTGAAAGGGTGCTTTTGGGGATCTGGGGTAGCTCCCTAGTGTCGGGTACTTTCACAATAAAAACTTTCTCAATCTGACTAGTGTCTAAGTGTTTCCATGCCAGTTGAGCTGTTCATATTATTATTATCCGGACTTATGGAATAGTGTAAACTCCTGGTTGGCCCAGCGCAAATTAAAATTTAAGGGCCCATATATATAGGTAAGTTATGATGAAGATATTGCATAACATTCATGCATTCATTATTGATTGTGTATATGATTATGATTGATATTATTATATATTAGTTTGTGAAAACCCTTTATTTCTTATGCCCTATTTGGGAATATTATATTCTATTTGTCACTCCTTTCTCCATATTTTTGTTTCATAAGTTTTAAATTGATAGTTCAGAGGGAAGGATCGAAGAATTTTGGTAATAAATATAGCACGTTCTAGAAAGGGAGCTCGGTATGAATACCGTTGTCTAGTGAATAAATAATGTTATTAAGTAACTGCTTCTGGGCCATGGAGTTTCCTCTCTTTCTTATAATGTTTAATATTTATTTTCTTCGGATGAATGTAAAATTACTTTATAAAGTTTTAATAATATTTATGAGGTATTTCAAAAATGATATATATAATTTATTCCGATAGTTTCTTTTTAATAAACATATCTTCAGTAAAAAAAATTTACGAATTTTTATAGAATTTATGAAGGTGTAACAGAGGGTGTTACACCCTAGAGGAGACGAAACCCCGGAAGGACATGTCCAGAATGTGGCAAGGACATTGGATTATAATGAAGGCATAGTGGAGACCCCTGGGACGGAGTTTAGAGCCCAAGCCGTAGTGCGAGCAGACCCCAGGGACGAAGTTATAAGGCAGCTACGTCTAGAGATAGAGGTGTTACGAAGAGAAAATCAAAGTGGTGACCAAAGACAACCATAAAATCCTTATTAGCAGGAGAGGTTTTTAACGTATACGTATGATGAGCAAGAGTCTATGCACAGGACTGAAGAGATGAGCAACCAAAGAAGGGAAGTGCTTCACAGTAGAGGGGAGAATACCGGTTCAAAATTCCGTTCACAGAAGGTTGATGAGTGTCCCAATCCTGAGGCATCTTTAAACCCTACAGCCGTTGTCAATTGGGAAGTACACTGGGGAGTCAGACCCCAGTAGCCACCTGGACGCTTATGTGAACAAGTCTCTATTCCTAGGTGTTGAGGAGGACATCATGTGAAGGATGTTTCCAAGAACGTTGTCTACTGAAGCTTTGGGGTGGTTCAAGAGTTTGCCTAGCGAGTTAATAGACTCTTGGGACGACATGGCCCATATATTCCTACAACACTTTGTGGTGTCCAAAGATGTGCCAAAGACTTCACACACTCTGGCACAGATTAGACAAAAAACGGAGGAAAGTTTGAAGGACGTTTTAAAGAGGTTTTATAAGGAAGCAGTGCTAGTTCCGGGGTTGATGAAAGAAATATAAATGCACATCATAGTGGAAGCTTTACAACCGCGGTTACCTTTTGCATTATCTTTAGCAAAAGGACCACCCCGGACGATAGAGGAATTTAGAAGCAAAGCAATAAAATATGTAGGAAGAGAAATGCACTTAGCGGCTACCAAGCAAAGAAGTGTGGAGACAGAAGTGAGAAGAGCGGACAAGAAAGAAGGCAGGCCGGAAAGAAGAGTAGTCGGTAGGGACACGTTCACGAGACCACGAGAAGGAAGAAGCATGAACGTAGTACAATATACCTCGTTGGTTGTACGACCTAGCCAAATCCTATAGGAGATCAGATTGAGAGGGTTGATGGTGTACGGTGTGAGAAAACCCATTCCGATGAAAAAAGTTGGGAACCCTAATAAGTATTGTGAATTTCATGAGCAAGCATGGCATAATACTGATGAATGTCGTCAAATGAAGGAAGCAATTGAAACGCTAATAAGAGAGGGAAAATTGAAGCAGTATTTGTTTAAATAAAGAATGAATCCGGAGCCTAAGAAGGCAGTACCAAGAAGAAGGAAGATGGATCCGATTGAAGAAGAAGCCCAAAGTTTAAAGAAGCCAATGTTGGACAAAGGAAAGGCCATGGTGGACAACATTGATGATGATGATGAGTCCTGGATGAAACCACCACCCAGTTCAGGAAAAAGAGACGTTATTGATATGATTGCTGGAGGATTTGCTGGGGGTGGAGTGTCAAATTTGGCAAGAAAAAAATCATTTAAGGATGATCATGTTGGTTTAAGCAAAGATGAATAACAGACCATTCAGAGATGGTGTTAAAACCCCGGCCATCATTTTTACTAACGACGATTACGGCCCGACGGTGCCAGGAGGTGATGATGCAGTGGTGATTGAAGCCGTGGTGGCTAACAAAACAATTAGAAGGATGTTAGTGGATCAGGGAAATTCATGTGACATAATATTTTACGAATGTTTCAAGAAGATGGGACTCCGACCTATTGCCATACACTCAGGAGCTAACAACATTCAATGGAGCCAAGCAATCTACTAAAGGCTACCTCGATCTAGACTGACATTTGAAGGAGAACCGGGGTCAAAAATGGTACACACAAGGGTTTTGGTAATCGATGTTAAATCCCCATTCAATGGGATTATTGGGCGCCCTTCTCTGAATGCCCTGGAAGCGGTGGTATCAACCCCACATCTATTGATAAAGTTCATAGACAAGGATAATCAAGTGTCCTCTGTCCGGGATGATCAACAAATGGTAAGGTACTATTATAACCTCAGTATGTTAATGACCAAGGCAGAGGAGTCCATAAAAAGGAAGAGATTGAATGATGGCGGGCCAGTACCAAAATCTGTAAATTTGATAGACCTTGACCCAAGAGAGGAGTTGAAGTTAGACCTAGAAAACCCTCAGAGACCAATACCTGAAGGAGGAATCAAGAAGGTGATGTTAGAAGAAGACCTAGCCAGGGGCATGGAAATTAATGATTCCTTAGATCAAGGAATGGAAGAGCGATTGGTCAAATTACTTAGAGAATTTAAGCACCTGTTCACATGGACAACGACCGACATGCTAGGAATTGACCCAAACTTCTGCTGTCATAGGCTGGCAGTTTATTCAGAGTCGAGAGCGGTGGCGTAGAAGAAAAGAAGACTGGGTCTGGAAAAGCAACAAGCAGCGTATGAGCAAACTGAAGAGTTACTAAAGGCTGGATTCATAAGAGAGGTGTAATATTCATCTTGGGTCTCAAACGTGGTAATGGTAAGGAAGGCTAATGGTAATAGCCCTAATTTTTGGGAACAGGAGCCCAAGCTCTCAGAACCCCTGAGAGTACCTTGCTAAGTGTTTTAAGAGAATGAGGCTTAGGCGTGTCCCCTAGATCATCGTGAGAATGTAAGAAAGATTTGAAGGGATATGAGAGTGGACAATTTAGTTAAACGGAGACAAGTGAGTAAGGGAGGCTGTGTGAAATAGTAACCCCTAGAGGAATTTGTTGAGTTATTGATAATTTATGTAGAGATAATTGTGTTTGACTCGACAATTGAATTATTGATGAAGTAATATATTCGTGAATGTATTCTGTTTTGACGCTAAAATTGATGAATTATGATATATATTTAATTTTGGTAGATTATAAATGATGATGGTCAATTATCTGATTGAGAACATATTTAGAATAATTAAATTTATTTAAGTATCAAGTTAGATTTAGAGGATAGATAATTATTAGAGCCCAAGATTCCATAGAACTTAATTAAGTTCCTTTAATAAAATGATTACTAGAACTTAATTAAGTTCCTTTAATAAAATGATTACCTGAAAGTACATTATTTTTTATATCAGCAGGTAAATAAATACTACTATTGAAGATTTTAATTAATATAAAGGGGAATAGGTAGTAATAATTACTTTGGTATTTAACATTATTTGTAATAAGTTTAAGATATGAAAAATATATATCTATAATATATTTAAGAAATCATTTAACTACTGTTGTTTTAATAATAAACATCGTCTGGTTCCTCAAGAATTAAACTGTGGGACTCAGCTTAAGGTCGGGCTCCGACCAATCAAACCAAGGTTAGTGGTCTAGTAGGGGGACTAGTTCTCCTAGGATCTCTTCCTAAAGAATCGAGGGTACTTGACTTAGCCCGACCGACCAAATCAAACTCCCCAACGTCTCCTGCGTTGACTGTTTATATATCTTGGGATGTCTGATGGTGACACAGTCAGTCCCTGATAACTCGTTTCGACATTTTAGGAATGTTTCATGAAGAGCACGGAGTTCGATTTGGACTCTGCCAACCTCACCTATTCTATTCCTTTGGAAGTTCAATCTGTGCGTTTCTGATGTTTCCTACGTAACTTTCTCAAACTATGTTTAATTGAGGTAATTCTAGTTTTATTCACTTCGTTTCGAAGATATCTTCAAACTCTATTTCTGGCCTCGATCTCAAATTCCTATTCTATCATGTTCAAATTCAAGAATTTATTAAATTCTTCATAGAACCATGATTATTCACGTTTTTGTCTTGCGCATGGTTAGTTAAAAATTTCATAACTCTCTCATACAACCTCCGTTTATTGCAAACTTAGTCTCAAAATCACCATAACAAATTATCTACATTTATTGTGAAGACTTTGAAAGCCAAATCCTCACATATTGGTATAGTTTTTAGAATCTTTGCTAGTTTATGACTTTCACATCACTATGCTAACAGGTCCCAGAAAATTGCTATATCACCCTCTTTCGGAACTCAAATCGCTTCATTCTTTTTAGTATAGATTTGTATAAAAAATATCTAAAATTGTTATGAAGGGCACAAAACCCAATTCTTAAAGGATAATTCTTGGTGAATTTATTTCTGGACACCTACCTGATTCGAAGATGATTGGAGCATCCTGTCGTATTTTGACCATATCTCAGGCTACGGGTATCGAATCATCACGTATGATATATTGATTTAAAGAAAAAATAGAGACCTACAACTTTTGTGTTGGGAGTTTAGCTTGATTCTGACCCCACGAATTATTCCAAATTTGTTTTTAATGTGATTATTTTTCGGTTCATGAAAATCCTGCACACTTTGGCTTCTCGCCCGATAAGTAACCTTCCAGCTACCAATTTTGGAACCACTAGCCACCTCTAAACGTTTCTCTCTCTTTCCAGGTGTCTCTTCTCTGCCTTTCCTTCCCACTCAGCCCATAACTTTCCCCCTTGGCCAATCAGCTTACATGCAAGCTAGCTGCCCATCATCCCACTCATATTGCTTTCCATGATTCCATATGCATATACTATACTTTCAGCCATGTTCCACTCTGCCCTTGTTCCATTCACGTTGCATGAAGCCCATGCCACACCTCAGATTTCAAAACATTCAACTGCATAGTACTTATCATTTCCAATAAGGCAACACACACTCATGAATCCAAGTAGCAATATTCTTCACCATTCTTTCTCTTGGGTAATGGCCAGCCAGCAGCATTTCTTCCCCTCACTTTGAAGCTTAAGTAAATTTCAGCCTATCCCTTCCCCCTCTCCTTCCATAGCCAACGTCAACTATAACCTCCACCACCTCTAGCCACAAAAAAATGGGACGCCATCACCACTTATCTCCACCTTTCGAAAGCCTTCACTTCTTCTCTTCTCCTACCTCTTCCAAACCGTGACCAAATCCCCATCATTCAGCCCCTTTATTTTAAGTTTCTTACATGCAATGGACTCCTAAAAATCAACTTCATCTTCCTTATCTTGGCTTCCAAGACCGTGAGCATCACCTAACAAGATAAGGATTATGCAAACGATCGACAGCGAACAACGAGAGATTTCTAACAAATGGTGAACCTTCGATCTAGGAGCTTAAACGACGATTGGAGTACGTCAGGATCGATCGGTGGGATTTTCGACGAAATCTCTAATTTCTCTCTCTAGGCAGCAGCTATAAAATGAGGTAAAGGGGATCTCCATCTTAACTGTTTGTAATCCTAGTTGTGTTATGATGATGCTTACGTATGTAGGAACTTACGTTTCAAGTTTCGTCGCGATCCAACGGTCGGATCTTAAACCGTAAAATTTTTCGTAACCGACGACTAAAAGTTTACATTTTTGAATTTACCGGTATTTTAAAATTTTAATTTGTGTAACTCAACGTTCACAAACTCGAAAGGATTTATCATGATCAGACCAACGAAAAAAATTTAGAAAAATTTAGTAATTAAGCGGGCTCGGTTTCATTCGATATGGTTGTAATTAATAAATTTCAATGGTTAGAGATTATTATGTAATTTGTAGAACACTATCTGGTAAGCCCTGCCATTAGATAGTTAATTTATCATTACCGAATCTTTTTACGAAATATTTTGTACGATAAAAGAACCCTCGATTGTTAGTCGTGAAAAAGTTTTCTAGAGTTAAAGTAAAGAAATTAGATTTTTTTTGGAAAATTTCTTATGATGATATGAATCAAAAATTGAAATAAAGAAATTTAATTTTGAGAAAATTTATTAAGGTGGTGATGAAAAGCTTTGCTATTAAAAATGATTTTTTTCAAGGTAAGTAAATGGGTGTACTTTTGTAATTAGATGATTTAATTCAAAAAAAATGGCTATGACAATGTAGTTAAATAAATTGGAGATTTCTCTTTTGGGCCATGTAAAGATTTTTTTTAGAAATGAAAACAAGAAATAAATGTTAGTAGTAAAAGAGGAAAACATTAGTAATTAACTTTAGCCATTACTTTAGTGACCATTTCAGGATCATTTAGTAGAAGTAAGTGATAACTTTAGATATTAAGAAAAAGGGATAGAAGCCTTTAAAGAGAACCGGATTAATAAGAATGAATCTAGAACTAATTATTTTAGAATATCCATGAGACTTGGAAGTAAAGATAAACAAGTCACAACTTAACATATTAGCCAAGACCCTAAGGAAAAGTTCAAATAGATTGACAAGTTCCTTCTTTTAAATAGAAAAGAGTAGGAACCAATATTCTTTTACTTCTTTGGGCAATGAATTAATAAGGGAATAATTTAACCATTATGATTAAAGAAAGAAACCAAAGGGAAAGTTAGTCTAGATTAAAATGGTTAACAACGAAGGCATGAAAGTTAGTTACACAAAATTTTGGTGTATGGTAAAAGAGAAATTAATTAGGCTAAATATTAATTTCCTTAAATGACTAAGATACCTTGAATTAGAGAAGTTCAACGCTCATGTGTAGGTAAAGTAAATTATCCTAAGAGAAAAAGGATTGAATATAGTTAGAGAAAGTGGGTTGACTAATTAAGTTATTAAGGAAAAGTTATTTAATCTAGTAAAAACTAAGTTAAAGAAAATATTGTGATTATGTGCAAGGAACTAAAATAAGGTAAATATGAGATATATGATGAATTAAAAGGAGTGAAGTATGAAAGTTAAGATTTATTTAAAAATGAAGATAAGATATTAGTTACCGAAGATAATCAAAAACCAACTAAGAATTTAGCAAGGAATGTCGAACGGTAAAAATCCAATAGACTAGTTTTACTTAATAAGATCATGGAGAATTATAAATGGTTTTTAATTACACTTGAAAGTTTACCGAGTTGATAAAAATTCGATCCACGTACTACTAAGTGACCCAAGACAACGAGACCTTGTGAATACGTACGTGTTTGATATGTAGTGTGCTGAGTGATTGTGTGATGGTTTCTTAAGTACAATGGATGTATGTGTGTGCTAGTTATGCAATGTGTATATGTGATGAGATATGTGATGTTTGTGACAATGTGTATATGCGATATGATGTGATGAATAGCCTTGGTATGATGCATTTAATGAATATGTCAAAAATAAATAAGAGAAGAACTAATGAAGAAAGGTCTCGGTAGGGGCCTTAAGATGGTTAAATTGTGAAAATGATGTGATGAGACTAGATCAGATCCGATGTGATAATGCACATTGTAGCGCTAATATACCCTATGGTTTTTTGGAAAATGTGAAGTCTCATTTCATTTCTAAGTGTCGGGTAAGATCATTATGGATTGGGAAATTTTTGAAAACAAAGAAAGAATCAATTGAAATAGACTCGACGTTAGAAATAAAATGGAGTCATTGAAAGACCCTACCGATGACTAGTGAAAATAAAATTTTGTGTTGTATACATAATACATGGAAGTTGAGGAGGGATGTTGGAATAATCCCCTAGAGCATACAATAGTGGGTACACTGAAGAAACAACAGGCGTCTCGATCCCGTAAGGGCGGTCTTGGGAGTATATCAAGGGCGAACCTTCAATGACTCGGATTCGCGCCCGACGCTGAATAGCCCGTGGCAAACTCTGATATATTTTGACATGAGGCGGGGGTTTCTATGACCGTGGAGTGCCCGTTTTGCGGTGATATATGATATATGTGATTGGCCATTTTGATGTTGGGACCATGAGTCCTTACCCACTGTGAAAACTAGAATGAGGAGAGCTCCGGTCACTCTAGTTGGGGAGGAAAGATAAGGGTGATGTGGATATTGTCATACGAGATTGTTGAGTAGAAGATGGGCCTACATGCATCGTGAGGACTAATAAAGAGAATAGAAGTATTGAAATAAACCCATGCATTGCATAGTTGTACTGAGATTGTGATTGTTTATTGTTAAGTGTGAATGTATAGATGCTAGTAATCCTGGGAGAGGAATAGGAATGGTTAATTGAGACGAAAAGTGGTGAGATAACTTAGAATGTATTATAGGGACCCTAAAGAGAGTGGGAAGGACTCGATCCTTGATTGTTTGTGTTGTGTATGGGGCAGGTATCGATGATATACCTTCCCGATTGTTGTAGGGATGGCGACTCATCTTTACAGTTAACTACTCAGGCCACCAATACCGCACTAGAGGAGCAGCACGTAAGGAAGGCCAGACAGGTCCCCATCAGCTAGCAGCCATTCCTAAGGATGCTCCAGTGGATATTCCCCCACCACCACCTCAGCAGGATGCAGAGAGGCCCTATGACAAATATGTAGAGGTCATCAGTTCGATCAGGAGGTACGGTGATCCACCCCGCCCCATGGGAATGGCAGAGCTTGAGGAGATGACGGAGTAGGACATAGCTCTGTTGATAGATCCCTTTAGTTTCCATCCTATAACAACTCCACTTTCGACCCCGCCTCCTGTCCATCCAACAGATGTTCCCGCAGCACCAGCTCCAGATAGTACAGCCCAGAGGGGGTCGACACCAGAGTATACTCCACTCTCCAGGGACGAGTACGAGGAGGAAGACCTCGAGGAGTTTCCTCTTGAGGACATGCCAGAAGGTCTGGTAGCTCTGGCAGCGTTCCCAGTTCTGCCTCAACAGACTCAGCCAGTAGCCCCACCCGTAGTTCACGAGGCGGAAAGAGTAGAGAGTACCCCTATGCAGCAGGGAGTTCTGATTATGACGCCTATGGAGAGGTACCTGGTGAGGTGACAGTAGGACCACTCTCAGGGCTTCCTCCGACATATTTACCGGAGTTATTGGTATGGCGAGATGGAAGAGTACGTCGAGATGTCAGCTGCGGCTCAGAGTCTTTTAGCTAAGGCCTATGAGGCCTATGTTAGCTGCCAGCACCAGATGATTTACGATATCAGCAACATACCATCTACTAGCACTGCCCCTCCAGACTATCCCCGGTTGACATCTGCTGTTGATCTTCCTGCATCTCCATGGTCCGATGTTGAGTTCCTAGATAGGGACTCTTAGTGATTAGGTTGCTTTACTTTCATTTCCTGTATTTTGTTTAGGGAGCCTGCGTGCCCCTTTTTCTTTCAGTTATATGGTTGCAGTTATGACCATATACCATATATGTCTATGTTATATATATGAGGTATCAGTTCCACCAAATTTATTGTACAAAAAAAAACTTCCACATTTTTCTAAAACTCGTAACCTCTCAGTTGACCAGGATAATCTAGTAGAAGGGATTGTCCTAGTTAACTGAGGGTGTTACACTAATGGCAAATGGAGAATGTGCACAAATTTTACAAATCTGAACAAGTGTTGTCCCAAAGACTCGTACCCCTTGCCAAGTATTGATCAAATGGTGGATGATTCATCAGGATATCAATTCCTGTCCTTCATGGATGCGTACTCTGGCTATAATCAAATTCCTATATGGAAAGAGGATGAAGACAAGATGGCGTTTGTGAATGACAAGGGAGTCTTTTGCTATACCGTCATGCCATTTGGATTGAAGAATGCAAGAGCTACATACCAAAGAATGATGAATAAGATATTTGACAGAATGAGATAAATAATAGTCGAGGTGTATATTGATGATATAATAACCAAGACCCCAACTGGGGAAGACCATATTGAGGATTTGAGAAGAGTATTCCAGAGACTGCAACTCTATAATATGAGGTTAAACCCACTAAAATGCACGTTCGCAGTACCAACTGGGAGGTTCTTAGGGTTTATGCTAACATAAAGGGGCATAGAAGCTAATCTTGACAAATGCAAGATAGTGAGAGAATTATGAAGTCCAACCAGTGTAAGGGAGATGCAGTCATTAAATGGAAAAGTTGCGGCTCTGTCCTGGTTTATGCCAAAGATGGCACATCGGTCGTTACCCCTTTACAAAGCACTGAAGAAGAATAAGGAGTTTCAATAGGGAGTAGAGCAGGAGAAAGCGTTTCAAGAGCTGAAGGATGTTCTGGCGAACCCACTAATGTTAACAAAACCTGACCTCAGAGAAAAAATGTTCGTCTACTTATCCGTATCTGATGAAGCAATAGGGGCCGCACTGGTAAAAGAAACAGTCGAGGGCCAGAGACCGGTGTATTTCGTTTAGAAAGTTCTACAAGAATCGGAGGGCCGATATCAGAAATTAGAAAAGGAAGCTTTGGAATTAGTCTGGACGTCCCGACATTTAAGATAATACTTTCATGCATATCTAATCACAGTTCAGACGGATCTCCCATTAAGAACGGTTTTTCATAAACCAGACCTGGCAGGAAGAATGACGAGGTGGGCAATAGAACTATCAAAGTTTGATATTTCTTATAAACCCTAGACTACCATAAAAGCTCAAGTCCTGGCAAACTTTGTGATGGAATTGATAGGGGAAGCCCCAACAACACCACGGGAGCATTGGAAGATTTATGTTTATGGTTCATCGAACGCAAAAAGATATGGGGCCGGAGTAGTAATTGAGAGCGTAGACAAGGTGAGTGTCGAAATATCTCTTAGATTTGATTTCAAGACATCAAATAATCAGGTAAAGTATGAGGCATGCTTGGCAGGACTCGGAGCGACTCTAGATGTGGGAGCGTGCATGGCGGTACTATGTAGCGATTCACAATTGGTAATTTCACAGATCAATGAAAGTTATCAAGCGAAGGAGTCGTTGCTGCAACAATACCTGGCGAAGGTGTTGGTGTATGCACTATGAGCTATTAATGTATCAATTTTAACTTATCAATAAAATTAGTATTTTTAGTTTTTTAGACTAATTTTAATGCTATTTATCCTAGAATAATAGGTTATATGAGAATTATTCCTAAAACGTCCCTAATCTAGTATTTACATGGGGACATGTAAATACATTAAGATTAGTGTATGAATGTACTGATGATTTGATCTCACAAATCATGGATATATGATATCAAGTCTTTACACAGGTACACATTAAGAGTAATGTTGTACTGGACAGACCCACCATGAGAACATTGTATGGATCGTTACATGAGTGTCATAAACGGTTCTCAATGTGATAATGGTATATAGTCCTTTGACCTGAAGTCACTACGATTCCTACATAAGGAGTTTATTGTTTTAATACAATCAAACGTTATCTGTAATAAGATGACCATAAAGATTGTGATTAGGCAATAGACAACTTATGCAGAGGGATGTGAGTGATGTAGATGGAATTTGTCTCTCCTATATGACAGGAGTGATATCTATGGGCCACTTGATGGAGTGAGACTAACGAAATGCATGGCCATGCTAGGACGAATAAATATTAGATATTTATTCTGTAAAGTCTACTCTGGTATCAAGTAAAATGAATTGGGCCATACAAGGATGACGACGACCATGCCTTGGACCCAATTAGATATCGTGACAAAAGGAATAAATATATAAAATAATTATCACTTATAGGTCATGTCGATGATAAATAATATTCGAACATAATGATGTATTTCTAGATATCGCTCTTATTTTATATTAATAATAAAATAGTTTATTATTAATATAACTGAATATTTTACCTATAGGGTCACCCATATAAAGTAAGCCCACCAGAGGATAGTTTTATTTTAGTTAGACTGAAAATAAAACTATTTGGGCGTAACTCATTTAGAATGAGTCAAGAGCCCAAAGTTTAATGAGAGCTCAGGTCAAGACCTAAGCCTATATGTTGAGCATGAGTTGCTCATAGGCTGCTGCTTAGAAATTAGACTATAATCAAATTTCCGTACTAGCATTCGGAACTTTGTTTTTTTGGTGGGAGTGCTCGGGTGGACTCCTGAGGGCGAAGCTATAATTGCTTCGATCGAGGAACTCATTTTGCGTCTACAAGAGGTAAACCCTAATTAAAAAGTTTAATTTTGCATAATGCCTTGAGACATTTGTGTTTGCAATTCTTTTTGGGAATCCTTTGTGTTTCCGCTGCCTGATCCTGATGGGATTCCCTTACAGAAGGTTATGGAGTTAGGAGAAAGGTTTGATAATATGGAATTTAAACACGTCCCCAGAAAAGAGAATGTTAGAGCCGATGTTCTATCTCGGTTGGCAAGTACAAAAAAGGCGAGATGTATGACTACAGTTATATAGAGCACTTTAGCTGCTCCAAGTATTTCAAACCCACTTAAAGTGTACGCCATCCAATTTAGAACGTATCCAAAAGACTCCTGGGTCATTCTAATTATTCGATACATGGTAAGTGGACAGCTTTCAGAATGCCCAATCAAAAGGAAGAAGTTGAAGAAAAAACTGCCAAATTTCGCATTGATAGATAGAGGCTTATTCAGAAGAGGACTGACGGCACCTTACCTAAGGTGCCTAAACGAGGCCGAGGTCGATGAAGTCCTATCCGAGGTGCATGAAGGAACATATGGAAACCACTGTGGAGGCAGGAGCTTGGCCAGGAAAGTATTAAGAGTAGGTTATTGGTGGCCCACTATAGCCAAGGATACAGTGAAGTATGTCAAAAAATGTGATGTGTGCCAAAAGAATAGCAATGAACACCATGTCCCAACTGAAGAATTATTCACGTCCGCATCCCATGGCCTTTCCACCAACGGGGCATGGATATATTAGGACCTTTCCCAAAAGCTCTGGGTGGAGTAAAATACCTAATAGTCAGAGTGGACTATTTTACAAAGTGGATTGAAGCGGAAGCAGTAGTGCATATCACCGCGGTACGGACGCAAAAATTCTTCTACGAGAATATAATCATAAGATTTGGAATACCAGGGAGAGTAATAATGGATAATGAGACGTAGTTCACAGATGCCAAATTCAAAAGTCTGCTTGACAGACTCTAGATTAAGCAAGTATTCTCTTCGGTTGAGCACCCTTAAACGAATGGTAAGGCCGAGGTTGCAAATAGAGAAATCCTAAAGGGATTAAAAAAATGCCTTAGTGAAGCAAAAAGAGAATGGGCCAACTAATTATGTCATGTTTTATGGGCACATCGGACAAGTCCGCACTCGTTTATTGGTGAAGCCCCATTCCAGTTGGTGTATGGGGTAGACGCGGTGATACCAGTAGAAATAAATTTAATCTCTCGAAAGGTCCAACAATTTGATGCGATGGACAATGATCAAAGAATAAGGAATGAGTTAGATCTACTACCTGAAGTCAGGGAAGCAGCTTTTGTCTGGGATCAAGCTGTTAAAGCCAAAGCTGTATTATGATACAACGTGAAGGTTCAGCAAAGGAGATTCAACATAGGTGACCTCATCCTAAGGAAAGCATCGGTTGGAAATTGTTTCACACATCAGGGAAAATTGGCACCGACGTGGGAAGGGCCATACCGGGTAAACGAAGTCACACCAGGAGGAGCCTACTTGTCGAAAACTTTAGAGGGAGAGGTGTTTAAGAATAAATGGAATGTAAAGAACCTCTATGTGTATTACAGCTAACCGACACTACAAGTCATGCACTCTTTTTCCCTACCCAAGGTTTTTCCTACAGGGTTTACTTGGGAGGTTTTTAATGAGGTATGCAGCTGGGGTGCTATTCTATCAATAAAACACAATGTTGAGAATACTCATGATAACAATATTTCAGCAATTTTCTCTAAGTTTTATTAAACGCCAGAGTGGTCTAAGGACCCCAGAGAGGTTAAGTTTTATTAAACCCCGGAGTGGTCTAAGGACCCCAGAGCAGTTAAGTTTCATTAAACCCCGGAGTGGTCTAAGGACCCCAGAGCAGTTAAGTTTCATTAAACCCTGGAGTGGTCTAAGGACCCCAGAGCGGTTCAGTTTTACTAAACCCCAAAGTGGTCTAAGGACCCCAGAGCGGTTAAGCTTTATTAAACTCTGGAGTGGTCTAAGGACCACAGAGCAGTTAAGTTTTACTAAACCCCAGAGTGGTCTAAGGACCCTAAAGCGGTTAAGTTTTATTAAACCCTGGAGTGATCTAAGGAACCCAGAGTGGTTAAATTCTAGTAAACCCTGGAGTGGTCTAAGGACCCCAGAGCGGTTAAATTCTATTAAACCCCAGAGTGGTCTAAGGACCCCAGAGTGGTTAAATTCTATTAGACCCTGGAGTGGTCTAAGGACCCCAAAGTGGTTAAATTCTATTAAACTAGTTTTAAAAAAATTACAGAATAGTTTAAGGACTCCAAATAAATCATTCACATAAGCTCTAAATTATAACAATGAAAATAATGAAAACGAAATACTGATATCATTAATAAGTGATTACAAAAGAAGGGGCATTGCGGCCAAAGAAATCAAAATTCAAAATGGGGGGAGCTCATCCCACCTGCAGAGCAAAAATAAAACTAAGGATTCAGTAGAGGGCGTTCCTCTTCTTCATCCTCAGATCCGGCGTTAGCTTCCTCAACATTTGGGTCCCTAAGACCATCGTTCTCCCCTGCTGCCAAAGGACGAAGCTTGAAGGGCTCATCAGAAGGAGAGAAGGATTGACCACCCATTTAGGTCACCAACTCACCATTTCGAAATCGGTTGAAAAAACTAATCCCATTTAGGTTAAGAGGGGAATCCCGGTTCTAGTGGATTACCTGGCAGATGACATTACTAAAGGAGTCTATGGCAGCATGAGCAAACTGTAACATATCCTCCTGGTACTTATTCTGCTCATTTATGACCACCATGGATAGCTCTTCATTCTTCTTACGAAGATTGGTCACTTGGCCCTCCAGTTCGGCCACTTTACCATGTAGTTCTTCCTTCTCTTTCTTCCAGCTCTCCTTGGATCATTGATAAGCTTGGTTAGACTCATTAATCCTCTGATGAGCCCGACCGCAATCTTCGGAGAGGTGGGAGTTTTTGTCCTTCAGACGATCCAGTTCCAACTTCAGACCATCGGTAGCAGCGGAATAGATAGCAGAGAAAGTTTTGATGTTATACCACATTGCTGTCTCCAAAGCGAATGTGATATCTTCCTTCTCTAACCTAGGCTTGAGGCAGAATGGGAGTTCGAAGACAGAGTCAGGGGGAAGGGTCATGGTTATTAACTCCTCCAGGGCATCCATACCAGAACGAGGAGAGGAAAGAATATAATCATCCACCGGGGTTTCAACAGCTACCCCCTTACCCTTGTCAACTGCGCAAAGGGTGGGGTTCGCCCTCTGCTTCTTCGATGCCCTGGCAGCCTGCCCTCTGTCCTTCCGCTTCTCTAGGGCATCTTCAAGATTAATCACCCCACCGGGGATTTGGAGTCTGGAAGACTTCCTTATCTTGGGAGTGACATTGTTTTCAGCTGTAGTGTCAACTACTGACCCCTCTATCAGCTTGCAGAGGTTTTTCAGAGCGGCAGCACTCATGTTCCTTGAAAAACTTAAAGGACAATTAGTAAACTATGGTACAAAAATATATGAAAATAGAAAGAGATGGGTATATACCCAAATGAGCGAGATACTCATTCCGTGTCTCTGCGGTGCCAAGGAGAGAGCGGCACTTGAAGGGGGCACCTCGGGAGATGTTGTGGAAGGTGTCAGCCACTGTCTTGGCGGACTCAGAGAGGGAGGACTTGTCAATGGTGTAAGCCGAACTCTCCAACAAGAAATGCTTGTGAGTACAGCCGGTGTGGATCCTGAAATGACCTTCTTCATTCTTCCAGAAAGGAGGCTCCGTCCAAGTTTCAGGAAGGAGTTCTTGAAGGAGCCTCCGGCGATCTTGTAGGAATCCGCAAAGGCCTTGAAGTTAACGATGTCACTTTGACATCGCAGATTAATGAATCCTATTCTAGTTCAACCTCGGTGCATCACATGGACAAACCTAAAAAAGATGGCGACAATGGGGGTGAAGCCTAGGTGCTTGCCCAGGACTTCAAGAGAGAGGACCAAGGCCCAGCCACTGGGATAGAGTTGGCTGGCTGCGATGCCTAAAAAACACAACACCCACATCTCGAACTTGTTCAAGGGGAACCAGACTTCCACCTTGCTTATTGTGTAATTGTGGAAATAAATGAGACGGTCCCTCAGGATGTGATAGATCCACTCTGTGAGTGTAGGGGCAAAGAGGGAAAACGAATGTTGGCATACTTCTTGGCGCGCCAGTGATACTCGATCTCAAGTTCCACCCCCTCTGTAGGCTTGGCGAGGCAGCTGTAAATGGAGAGTTCATCTTGAGAGACCTAGAAATAAGGATCTTCAGCCTTACGAGCTAACCAGTTTACTTTATCCGTAATCATGAAGGTGTCATCGGGGTTGTTCCTCAAAACTGAAGAGCCGGCGACGTCCATAGTTATAACGTGCGCTAAAAAAGGGATATGCGAATAAAATTTAGTATCATCAGCATAGTAATTCACTACACTTGAATTATCACTCCGGTCCGGAGACACAAGAGGAAGAGGTGAAGGAGGATTCTGAACTCCAGAAGTGGAAGACTCTGCCCGGGAGGTCGAGCCCAAGTTAACCGGAGTCGTCCACCTACGGATATCTGTTTGAGTAAGTCGAGGTCCCTGACGAGGAACCTCGGGTGGTCAAGATATCGAAGGGTTTGATATAATCTCATAAGAGGAATCTTGTTCCTGGCCGTGGTTAAAAGAAAAGGAAGACTTGGTAAAGAGAAGGATGTTTAGAGGCTACCTGTAGGGATGATACGAGCAGTCTTTCGAGTACGAGCTAGGATGAAGTGGGGGAGCAAAAACAGATGGCGGTTGAGTAGAGTTTTGGTAAAAAATGAATGAAGTGAAATAGCAGAGGTGCTTGCTTTTATAGGCAGAAAAAGGCATGGGCCGATGTTCAACCACTGTGGCCCTGGACGAAGTAGAAGACAAAGCGTTGTGGCCCAAAAAGGAGCGCCGTTTCACCTGGGAATGACATCATCTGATGGCACGTGGAATATACGACCAATTGTGATGTGACACGTTAGCAATACATGTGAAATGACAGCTTTTATAGGTGAGGCATATTAAATACCTCACCTAACCTAAATTATATCTAACTACGATTGTGTTGGCACATCGGCACGCATATCCCAACAAACCCTAAACCCTCAACTGGACTTTAGATAGTTCATTCATTGTAGAAATACTACAAAAATAAGCTAAGGGAAAAATGATCCGGGGTGGTGAACAAGACCCATACTGGGGTCCAAGAATACCATGCCACGTCATTGGAAAGGCTAGCAAGTTCATAACCAAAGTCTGAAACTGTTGGGTGACCACAGACTTCTCCCTTAACCTCGGTCCGTAACTGACAATTAGACAACAAGTCAGAGAAGGTATGGGCAACCTGACCCTGCAGACACTGTATCAACAGTAAGTTATGAAGATAGTCAAATCACTTTCAAAACTAAAGTAAACACTATAAATACAACTCATTTATTACTAAAGAGAGGGCTAACTAATCTTGTAAGTTACCTTTGTAATACCATATTACCTTGGTCACTGTACTGACTTAAGCATCGGAGAATCTTCTGTAGGTACACCTCTGGTGTGGTCTTTGACTCCAGTACGGATTGAACATCAAAAGCCATCTTTACTTGAAGAACCTCGGATTCCCACTGAACCTAGGTGTATAATACCGTACTCCACTGAGGCGGTGTAAAACCTGAGAGTTAATGAGGTAACTACAGTCAAAATGCTTAAACTTTGACCCCGGTCAAGACATTCGACTCTTGACCCCGGTTCCAGAACAAAACAAGTTTAATGCATCAATGTACTCCTTAAAGTATGATTATTTTGAATGAAAATGATCCCTAATATATTAATTTAAAATTCTATTATCCCTAATGCTTTTTTTACATTTACTGATTTATAGCATGTTTGGTTCCCCGTTAGGTTGGTCAAACAGTTTGACCAACCCAAAAAAAATCCTACGGTCAAAAAGAGTTTTGACTGCCTTGAACGGCGTGAATGATTAATATTAACCTTTAGATTTTTCTATTTTCATAACTCTATTTCCCTAACTGTAAACCAAATGAACAACTTTACTCCTTGTATGTAATGGTAATTAAATTATGGTAGAGCAAAATCATGGATAACAACAAGACATGATGTTCACACTATATAAAATTTTAGCATCAAACACTAAAGTCACATCAAAGGTGGATTATGGACATAAAGTCCTCACCCATTCCTAACTAGGTGTGTCCTGAAATACATGATTGCCATACTAGGGCTATTTGGAACTATCCATGTCCCCTAAATACACCAAAGTACACAATATAACCAGTCTACAAGTTTGAAACATAATGGTTTAACTACTTAAATGAAACAAAATAAACATAAGCATTTGGCTTTATATTTGCTTTATTTTGCATTAGGAGCCATCCAACCTAGGCTTAGCATGAACCCTCATAAAACATTATGGAGTACCTTTGCTAGCACCACTCATTGTTGCTTTGATTAAATGCTTAACACTCCTTGAGGGAATGTTAATTGATGAGGATCATTACCTTGCAAAGGATAACAAAGATGCATGAACTATAGGTAGAGAATCAGCAGCTTAAGGCTAGAAAATGGGTGTTCATTCTTTACACAACTACAACACGCCTAGTACTTACCTTATTAAGTGTGGTTGCAATGTAGAAGTCACAAGCTAAGTTACCTATAACAGCAAACATGCATGTTAGTGAAATAAAAAGAAAAAAATAAATAATGAAGTGGAATACAACATACAAACATGAAACCATAGTTGGTGTCATAAAAACTTGAACTATTGGAGTAGAAGAAATCATAACATCCCTTGTAATTTAGACTACATCAATCTATGAAAAGAGGTCACTAGTTACGTCACAACATCTACATATAATTGAACTATATAAATGAAGTAATTTGGATATTTGTTGATTGGGTTATGGTTGCTAAAGGGTTTGGTTAAATGTTAGTGTTGATTGAGAAATCTATACTTCTTCTTGAGTAGTTAAGGTTGAACTCGGTTGAGTAAATGAGGTTGTTGCAAGTGTATGTCCATATGTAGGAGCAGGTATAGGTTTTGGAAGTGGTGGTAGTTAGCCTCTATGACAATGCATTGGCAATGTCTTCATACCTATCAATCCACCAGAAACAATAAGCTTATCAATATCTTTTCTTCTGTTCTTTTTAGGTACTCCTATCTTTCTTTTAATTAAAGGTGGGATGACAGGAATGAAGTCGGTTTATGGATGAAATTCTAGGTTAGCACAAGGATGAACAAAACCTTTATATGTTTTATTATAGAAAGTCATGGTCAACCATTCATCTATTTCTCCAAGGCATTCCTCATATGTGAGCCTATTTATGACTATTATTCTAAGTGAGGGTCTCCCTTTATTTTTCCTTATATTATTTTGTACTTTGGCCTTTCCCTTCTTCTTTTTTGACCTGTGCCTCTTGTTTTCTTTCAACTTATTATGGATTAGTCACAGACAACTTCTTTAACCCATATTCTAATTTTGTGGAACCCTGATCATCTACTAACTTCTTTAGTTTACATTCCAACTTCTTTGAACCTCTAAACCTATATCGAATAATGTCTACTTCCACATGCCTTTGTTCTTTAAGAAGTGCCAAAGATTTGAAATAAGACCAATAATCTTCATCTATGTGCCAAGTTGTATCTTTATCACTTCATATAAAATTGTTAGATACCAAATTTATGTTGTTTTTTAAGTAAAATTTGTCTCTAGGTGTTTAATAGCTTATTCAATTAAGAAAACTATCCTCATCATGTTTAGTTGAATAATTACCATTATTATTAGCTTACAAACTTTTTTTTGATGTATTTGGATAAGTTAAAGGCCTTAAAAGTGCATAAAAACATAAGAAATGGAGTTTAGAGCCTTGAATTTCTGTTCAACTCCTAACCATCAATTTTAAATTTTCCATTTCCACTTCGTTCACCGTTGGATTGGACTAAAACTTTAATAACGGGTATGGGACATCTAACTCTTCATTTTGAATAGTAGGACCATATTGTTATTCTAGTGGCCTCCTATAACTCGAGAGGGGGGGGTGAATTAAGTTATACTAGTTTAAAATTTCTAACCACACTTTTCTCAAATCTTAATTCTATTGTAATTGAATGTAAATAAATATGATAGTGCACAACAGATAGTATAAAATATAAGACATAGAGTAGGGTTAAGAGATTTGTAAACAATATTTATACTGGTTCGGCCAACCACTGCCTACGTCCAGTCTTCTCAAGTCACCCTTGAGGATTCCACTATTATTCCAAATAGTACACTGATTCCTCCACACCTTGGCATACCCTTGCCTTTGTACGAGGTTTCTTTACACAACAAGAGTTTCACTACTCTTGAAAAAATCCCTTGGGAAATACTTTCCCAATCAACATAGTATCTTACAATTTAGAGAAAAAGTTTCTCAATAGAACACTCTCTTCTTAGAGTAAATGAACAATTTGAAGAACAAAAATGAGTAATAATCTTAACAAGATTATATGGCCATTAGGGACATGAGTTAAGGAAGAAAGAATTGATTTTCTTAATTGGTGTTTCTTTGTAAATGAAATACCCTCCTATTTATAGGAGAGGAAATCCCTTCAAGAGGTGCAAAAAAATTAATAAAATATTTGAAAATGTACCTCTTGATTAAAATAAATTAATTGTGAAAGGATGTAACTTTTTATCCAAACTTTGTGATGAAAAGGTGCATAAATTTTTCATAAGAATTAGCCTGTAATCGATTACTAAAAGTAGGTAATCGATTACATTATTTAAACGTTATTTTAAAAACAATCCGTTGAGTATGTAATCGATTACATAGTATTTGTAATCGATTACTTAATCAGTTATTTTAAAATGTTTGGTTTTGAAAATTTTCTGATTTATTTTCAAACGTTTTAATCTTGGTAATCGATTACGTTATGATGGTAATCGATTACTGAAGTAGTTATTTTATAACGTTTGTTTTGAAAGATATTCTGATTTAACTTTCAAGCGTTTCAACATGGTAATTGATTACATGGTGATGGTAATCGATTACGGTCAATAAGAATGTATCTTTTAGTTGACTCAAAATGTTGTAATCGATTACACCTTATGGGTAATTGATTACACTGCTTTAGAGTGTAATTATTACTTTATTTTAATGGCCATATTTTCTTATTAGATCTTACTTTTAAAAGATATGGTCATTGATCTTGTCTTGCTTGATCCTGCTTCTTTGTTCTTGATCTTTGGCATCATCTTTGTCATTATCAAAATCCTTGATGGTCTTCATTCTCCCCCTTTTTGATGATGACAATTAATATCCTGAAAAATGAATTTTTGCTATACGATACACATTCTAATTTTTGAGAGATTATATTTGTAACTTTTGGGTACTCCCCCTTAATTTTCCAGTTTAGCCTCTTAATGAATTTGATAATGTTATACTCCATTTTTGGGAATATTATCTCCCCCTTTGTCATTATCAAAAATAGTAAAGCACACAAACAGAGAAAAGGAAATATAGATAGTATTTATTGCAAGGGAAAAATAGAATAGAAGCTGACCAACGAAAAATAAAACAAGGACTTGTTTTGCATAAAAAAAAGGAAATTATGAATTTTTTTTTAATGAACAGTCAAAGAACATTAAAGACAATGGTTAGTGGTCAAAATAAAAAAATGGATGGAAAATTATTTTGAAGAAGAATTTTAAAGTTTGGAATGTTAAGTTTTTGAATAGGAAATACATTTGTGAATTTTGTAAACTTTGATCGTGCAGTATATTCAAGTATGTACTTGGAAGAATAGAAAAAGAGAGGAATGAGTACTGACCTAATTCATGTGATGAGGTAATCGATTACGATGAGTGTGTAATCGATTACGCATGTTTAAGTATAGGGGTCACGTGTCTGCCTCAATTTGCTGACCGGACTTTGAGAGCTTGTAATCGATTACAGGTTTAATGTAATCGATTACTGAGACTAGTCTTTAGATATTTTCAATTATTTTAAGGACAGTTAATAATGCCTAATTCATTTCTAAGCTGGAAAAATTGTTCTTTAGGCAAAGGCTTTGTGAATATGTCTGCTAGTTGCTTATGGGTCTTAATAAATTCTAATATACAATCACCTTTTTGAACATGATCTCTAAGGAAGTGATGTCTGATTTCTATATGCTTAGTCCTTGAGTGTTGCACTGGATTTTTAGAAAGGTTTATTGCACTTGTATTGTCGCACTTAATAGGAATATGATCTAAATGAATTCCGTAATCTAGTAGTTGTTGTTTCATCCATAATATTTGAGTGCAACAACTACCAGCAGCGACATATTCGGCTTCTGCTGTAGATAAGGTGACACTATTTTATTTTTTACTGTGCCAGGATACTAAGGCTGATCCTAATAGATGGCAAGTACCACTGATACTTTTTCTATCAGTTCTACATCCTACAAATTCAGAATCGGAATACCCAACTAGATTGCAAGATGTTCCTTTAAGGTACCATAGGCCTAGGTTTCTTGTTCCTATTAAATATCTCATGATTCTCTTTACTGCTTTTAGATGAGATTCTTTTGGATTAACTTGGAATCTAGCACAGAGACAGACACTAAACATAATATCGGGCCTACTTGCAGATAAATATAGTAGTGATCCGATCATACCTCGATACATTTTAGCGTCAATGGATTTTCCAGCTTCATCCTTATCAAGATAGGTAGATGTGCTCATTGGTGTTGAAATGTCTTTGGCATTTATCATTCCGAATCTAGTTAATAATTCCTTGCAGTACTTTGATTGATTAATGAATATGCCTTCTTTAGATTGCTTAATTTGTAGCCCAAGGAAGAAGTTCAGTTCTCCCATCATAGACATTTCAAATTCACTCTATATTGCTAGGGAAAATTCCTTACACAGATTTTCATTAGTTGATCCAAAAATAATATCATCAACATAAATTTGAACCAAGAGAATATCATTATCATTTCTTTTGATGAATAAGGTTGTGTCTACCTTTCCTCTATTGAAATTATTTTCTAGCAGAAATTTACTGAGTCTATCATACCATGCTCGGGGTGCTTGTTTAAGACCATATAGTGCTTTATTTAATTTATAAACATGGTCAGGAAATTTATCATTTTCGAATCCTGGGGGATGATAGACATATACTTCTTCATTTATGTAACCATTTAAGAATGCACTCTTCACATCCATTTGAAATAATTTAAAATCCATGTATGCTGCAAAAGCTAAGAGCATTCTTATTGCTTCTAATCTGGCTATAGGTGCATAGGTTTCCTCATAATCTATGCCTTCTTCCTGATTGTATCCCTTTGCAACTAGCCTTGCCTTATTTCTTATGATTATACTGTGTTCATCCATTTTATTTTTAAAAACCCACTTGGTACCTATGATTTGATGATTATCAGGTTTTGGTACTAATTTCCAAACTTGATTTCGTTCAAACTGATTAAGTTCTTCTTCCATAGCTATTATCCAATTTTCATCATTTGTTGCTTCCTTAATATTCTTTGGTTCTATTTGAGAAACAAAGGCCATAGTATTGCATGTATTTCTAAGAGATTTTCGAGTGATTACTCCTTTTGATATATCACCAATGATGTTATCAATAGGGTGGTTCTAGTTGAATTTCCATGCTTTGGGTAGATCATCACTTGGTGTTGGATTATCTGCTTGACTGCTTGTATGATCTTCCTTCTTTTCATCAATTTGAATTTTCTCCAGAGAATCTGAAATATCATCTATAGATCTTTCCACACTACAAGGGTTATATTCATCAAAAGTTACATGAACAGATTCTTCAATGGTTTGTGTCCTTTTGTTATATATCCTAAATGCTTTGCTTGATAAAGAATATCCAAGAAAGATTCCTTCATCGGCTTTAGGATCAAATTTTCCTAGATTATCCTTTCCATTATTTAATACAAAGCATTTACATCCAAATACATGCATATGGGCTATATTAGGTTTTCTTCCATTATATAGTTCATAGGGTGTTTTCTTTAGGATAGGTCTAATTAGTACCCTGTTCATTACATAACATGCAGTGCTAACGGCATCTGCCCAGAAATATTTAGGAAGATCAGTCTCATTAAGCATTATTCTTGCTAATTCCTCTAGTGATCTATTTTTCCTCTCAACTACTCCATTTTGTTGAGGGGTCCTAGGGGCTGAAAAGTTATGTTTGATTCCATATTTATCACAAAACTTTTCAAAAGATCTATTTTCAAATTCCCCTCCATGTTCACTTCTAATACTAATAATTTTAAGATCTTTTTCATTTTGGACTATTTTGGCTAATCTTTTAAAAGATGAATAAGCTTCATTTTTGTTTTTCAAAAATAGGGTCCAGGTAAATCTTGAAAAGTCATCAACAATTACTAGAGCATAATAGTTACCACCAAAACTTCTAGTTCTTGATGGTCTAAATAAATCCATATGTAGTAATTGTAGAGGCTTAGTTATAGAGACAATATTTTTTGATTTAAAGGATGTTTTTACCTATTCGCCCTTTTGACAAGCATCACACATTTTATCTTTTACAAACTTTAGTTTTGGAACACCTATGACTAAATCCTTTTTAATTATTTTATTTAAGTGATCCATGTGTATGTGTGCTATCCTTCTATGCCAAAGCCATGGATCTTCCTCATGACTTATTAAACATCGGGCTTGACCAGATGATAGGTTATCTAAGTTTATCATATAAATATTATTGATTCTTTTTCCAATGAATTTTATGGTGTCATTATCTTTTCCTTTTATTATGCATTTGTCAGAGTTAAATATGACATTGTTACCTTTGTCGCATAGCTGACTTATGCTTAGTAAATTGTGCTTTAGTCTTTCAACATACAGCACATTGTCAATGGAGGTTGTAGGATTCTTTCCAACTTTTCCAACTCCAAGGATTTTGCCTTTGTTGTTATCACCATAGGTGATGTATCCTTCTTCCTTCATAATCAGTAAGGAGAATTTTGATATATCTCCTGTCATATGCCTGGAGCAGCCACTGTCAAGGTACCAGCTTGACTGTCTACTGACCAAGCATACCTGCAACAAAGATTAGATTTTTATCTTAGGTACCCATATCTTCTTGGGTCCTTGAAGGTTAGAGTTTGTCGGGACTTGCTTCCTAATCCAAATCTTATTTAAATTTTGAATTCCATTCTTTCTAATATAACATGTTGATGTAGCATGACCCTTTTTCCCACAATGATAACATTTGACAAATGGGCTAGTTGAGGTCTTTTGAGAAATAAAGAAGTTTTTGTACATTTTTTGCTTTTTAGACGGATCAAAACCTAGTCCTGCCTTATTAAGATGACATCCTTATTTTCCAAGGAGTATATCTAGGTTGTTGTTAACCCGGTAATAATGGTTGTTTTTGTTTAGCTGTTTGTGTCTAATACCAGGTCATTAATTGGCAAGCGCACCAATCTTTTGTAGTTTTCAAAATTTAGATATCGTTCCACTGGGATTGAAAGTCCAATAACAATAGTAATTTCCTAGTTACTATAGTAAATGTAAAGAAATTATAGACAAAAGAATGATTTATATACAATTTATACAATATTCACAGGATAACATGGTTGAATTGTTCATGAGATAAGAAGAAAATAAAAATCTATCTAAAAAGTTTAGTTGCAAACTAGAATAGGTAAGATACTTGAGGATAAAACACAGATAGACAAATTATGTTGGAAATTGGATCCTTAATCTAGAATAACAATGAGGACTCAAGACATGCATATTTAATCATCAAGTTTCATGTCATTGCAGCTTAAATTCATTATAACCGATCCCTCATGATATAAATTCTAAGAATTCATCGTAAAGTCTGATCCCTCGTGAGCTTTCTCAGTAAAAACTTGCATTAAGTCCTGGCCTTATGGCAACAATGGTTAACAATCCCTATAGAATTGAGATACCAAGGGTATTCTAACTTTTACTTTCGTCAAAACAAGTTTCAATACAGCATGAATAATCATTCTCCTGTTTGACATTCACACTAATAAAACAAGTTTCAATACACATGAAAATATTCTCCCGTTTGATGTTTATATTAATAAAAGATTGAAATACTAACATGGACTTGAATCATAAACATGCAGAGGTCGAATTCATAACATCATACTCAATAGATTAATTCACCAATTCCAACATAAACAAATTAGTTACACATGGTAAAAGTAGAAACAACACTTACAGAGGTTGACATTACGAAGGCGATGAAAACTTCACGATACAACAATCACAATACACCACAACACTCTCAAGTATCTAGAAAACTATTCTAGAACTACAAACTCTAAAAGAAATACTCAAAACTCGAGTATAGAAGAGAGAAAAAGAACTCTGAATATAGAGAATGGGATGCTTAGAATGGTGTTGGATGGTCCTATTTATAAGGCTGAGCAAGGGTGCTGACGCTACGCGTCAGTGTGACGCTACGCGTCAGACCCCTGACTAAGCTTCCATTAAACAACTGATAATGGCCTCTTCAAATTATTAAATTTGATCATGCTTGGCCACTTGGACGTGTCTCCATTGTGTTTTGGCCATTTGTGCTGAGTGGAGTGGCCATTATTGGGTCAAAGTTGAGTGCTTGGCCAAGTTGGATGTGGAGTCCACGCAGCACTGACGCTACGCGTGGCTGTGACGCGTAGCGTCAGCATCAAAAGTAGCCACGCTACGCGTGGGGTTGATGCTACGCGTCAGCTCCTCCAGTATCTTTAATTTTCTCTTAAATTCTCTACTTTTTCACTACAAAACTAGAGAAAATTGATCAAGGGCAGATTATTTCCAACAACATCCATTTATTGAATTTAAAACCTAATTTTCTAACAAATTAAACTAATTTTTATGATTTTTGTGAAATTTTTATTAAAGCTTTTATTGAAAATTTGAGGACTAACAAATACCCCCAACTTGAGACATTGCTCATCCTCGAGCAAGAGAGAAAAATAAAAATAAAAATTTGAAATCAAATTTTTGAGTTAGTCCGAGCATTTACCACAAAAAGTAATTTCACAATTTCACAAAAAATTGATATCTAATATAACAAAGTTTAATGATAAAATTAATTACATTGTTTTATTAACAAACCAAGCAAAATTTCAGGCTTACCTCACAAGTGTTTATCTCTATGTAAAGGGTAACCTGTTTCACTCAATCAATCATAAAATCAAACGAATTTAACTTTGATTGTCATCTAATCAATGGTTAGTCATACAGAGATAATTCAGAAATCACAAGGTCTTTTCACGGGTTGTAATGAGGCTTGGCTTACAAGAATCAATGGTTTTTCTTGGAATTCAAAATCCTAAAATCATAAAAGAGCTTTTTATAATTTTTAGGCTTTCTCTTGTCCCAAACTCTCATTTTCTTTTATTGATGAAAAATAAATACCCCCAACTTGATTCTTTTTACTATTTTTGATTTTTCTTTTTCATATTATGTTTTCTTTTATTTTGAAAAGAATCAAGTTGCTTATCTTTTTCACTCTCCATTTTTGTAAGAACTCTCAAAATATTTTTCATTTATTTCAACTGCTCTTTTAATCAATCAAGTATAGGGAATGGTTAAAACTGTTTTAGGTTTAAGAGTACCAATTCTCGGGCTCAATATGGGCTTGCAAAGGATAAAATAATTTTTACCAAGGTAAGCTGTTTGGCCCAAGGTTTCTTTTCACCAACAAATATGCCTTGATCATTTTCCTGAATTCTCTATACAACAACACAAATCAAAGATTTAAAGCAAAATCAATTCGAATGAAGTTATGTCGAATAAACCCTCAAGTGTTTAAAGGGATCTCTAAGCTCACCGGGTTATCGAAATTTACTTGATAGTTAATAAACTTATTGTAATTAAATTTATTAAAATTCCTAAGTTATAAAAGAACTAATAATTGATTTTACAGAATTGGTTTTATTGTGTGAAAACTTTGAGTGAATTTTCTTTCTTTCAAAAATTTGAGTTATTTGATAAAACTTATTTTTGAAACACGCAAAAACATATAATTATGCTATAATTACGCAAAAGTAAACACACCACACATAAAGAAATATCATAATATAATCCAAAATGTAAATATAAATGTAAATGTGAATGTAAACTAAAAATAAAATGTACTCAAAGTAAATGAAAAAAGTGCAGAAATGGCTTCATCAGTCCTCCATCTGATCATCGTCCTCCCCTTCCTCACCAGAATCAGCCTGTGCTCTAGACGGTCCACCAGTCTTAGGGTAGGTAGGTAAATCACCAAGCCAAGCTACATGAGCTGCAAACTCAGCTGGTGTGACATATGGTGCTCCCTCACCCTACAATCTGTACTGATAAAATTCATCATGAAGATGAACATATGCTTTATGTGTAGCAGCCATCATCCGCATCATATGCTGATGCTCTAATGTCATCCTGGCAAATCCATCTGTGACAGCATCAACAGATGGTGGCTGCACTGGTGGTCTCCTTCTCCTGGGTCTGGGCTGAGCCTCCTACTCCTGAGGTAGAAGCTCGCACTGCTGAACAAAATAATCTCTGTTCACCGAGACCTTGGGACTCTCCCCGAAGAACTCGTGAACTCAGGTGATGGTACAACAACTCCCTGCCTCCTCAGCAAGGCAGATATGATGAGGGGGAATGGAATAGGATGATTCACTTTATACCCAAGGGCATAGAAGTGAATCTGCTCTGATATAAGCTCGGCGATGTCAATAGTATGGCCCTAGAGGATAGAAAATAGAAGGCAGCATCGGTCGATTGGAATAGATAAGAGGTGGGTGACAGGGATGATGTTATGCAGCATAAGGTGGGACCACGCCTGGGCTAGAGGGGTCAGTTGGGTCTTTAGGAGGTTAGATGAACTCCTTCCAACCTTACTCAGGTTGAAAAAGATTCCATCCTTGCTCAAGAAATGAGCAACCTTCTCGAGGGAGTATCCTAACTTTCCCTCAGCAGTGACCTTGTTTCTGTTTTCCTTCCAGAAACAAGTATCATCCTCGGGAGTAGGCTCCCAAGGATTACCCAACAGGTACTGATGGTGTCCCAGTCATATGTAATATACCGGTCCCTAACCCAACTCGTCCTCTGCTGTCCTATGTTAGGTGAGTCTTGGCGAGTCCTATAAGCGTTTGCGTAGAATTCCATCACCAAGATGGGATCCCCCTCAGTCGGTAGAGAAAACAGGGATCCCCATCTCCTCCTCTGAACTCCATCCTGCAGCTCACGATAGTCTCCAACACTAAGATCCAACACCCTCTCCCAGATAAGCCTTTGCCCCTTTATCTGATGGAAGCGGGCCCATTTCACGTCAGTGTGAAATCTTGTGGGATCCCTTGGTCCCAGAACCTCCTCTCCCTGAAGATCAGGATCTTCAGAGGTGGTGTCGGTATCTGTGGTCTTTCTTTGTCTTTTAGAAGGACCAGTAGTAGGGATAGATTTCCTCGGTGCCATCTGCAAAAAGTAAAAATTTAAAATTAAACACACTTTAAAAAGTAAATCAATCATTAAAAAGTTAACAAACATACATAATCAACAAAATATTTACAAAATTTAAACATAAATATTTTTTTGGATTTTCTAAAAATTTCATTACAGAAGATCTATACAAAATGCAACATTTAAATTCACACAAAATTTCACAACAACATATTTTTGAATTTTTAAGAAAAGTTAAAATGCATATTTTTGGATTTTTAAATGTTTATCAAAAATCAAGCACTTACAAAATTTTTTTTTTTTACAAAACATGAAAATCATACAAGATACATATTATTCAAATTTATGCAATTTTATTTTTATTTTTACACAAGAAAGTATAACAAATACAAATTAAGAAAATTATTTAATTTTAAAAGAAAACAACAAACATACAGCATGTTAAACAGATGAAAAACAGAAAATAAAAAATAACTAAAATAAAATAACAAACAAGAATTAATAAAAATCAAAAATAGAGGCTGACGCTACACGTGGGTGGGACGTTATGCGTCAGCCCTGTTCTGCCCACGCTACGCTTCAATGGGACGCTACGCATGGGCTTGCAGTTCATCCTCACGCTACACGTCAGTGAGACGCTACGCGTAGGCTGCGCAGTTTTGAATAGAAACAGGGGTTGCACAACAACAACCCCTTTCAATCAAAAATACACTTATTCAATTCCAATCAATTCCTAAATCTAACAGCAATCAAACCCAATGGTCTTCTAATCCTAATCCTAACCACATGCAATTCTAAAAATTGAAAAACAAAACCGAACCAAAAAAAAGAGAAAAAGAGAGATAACTTACTTGGATTTGATGAATGTAGAATAGGAATGAAGAGGATTTGGAGGTTTAAGAGAAAAAGAGGTTTGTGAAAATTAGGTTTTCTGAGAGAGAGGGAGGCAGTTTTTAAAAGTGATGGACTTGGGCCTCCCTCTGTTTCAGTTTTAAAAACTGAACGTGTGCTCTGACACTACGCGTCAGGTCCAAAATTCAGAGTCCACGCTACGCGTCCATGGGGCACTACGCGTGGGCTTCTGTTTTTCATTTTTCAAAATTTTAATTTCCAAAAGCCACTTTTAAGTTTAAAACCCCCTTTTATTATTAAAAACACAATTCTAAAAATATTTTTGTTATTTTTTTATGTTAAAAATAACTTAAAAATAAAACAAAAATAATGGGTTGCCTCCCATTGAGTGCTAGGTTTAATGTCTCCAGCCAAACATTACTTCTGATCAGGTGGTTCCTTAATTTTGGTTGAGGAATCACCTGTTTGTTTCTTCCTCCTTCTTCTTCTCCGATGCTTGATTACCTGTCTTTCATCATTCAAGTCATCGGTTAATTTAATACAATTTAATTGATTGGGAAGAGATATACCTGGTTCGGTTAAAGGGTAAACTTTTTCCTCATCATTTGTCCTAAGATGTTCATGAGCACTGAAGCTTACCTCTTCTTCATAGACTTTGACTGCAACCATACTTTGATCGACATCTACCTTTATCTTTGCAGTGTTCATGAAAGGTCTTCCAAGGATCAGAGGGATCTCAGTATCCTCCTTCATATCTAGTACCACAAAGTCAACCTTGAAGTGGTACTTATCAACCTTTACTAATACATCTTCCATAATTCCAACAAGTTTCTTGACAGAGCGATCCTCAAACTGTAAGTCTGTCTTAGCTTCTTTTAGCTCGAATTCACCAATGCGCTTTATTAAATCTAGGGGCATTAGATTGATGTTTGCCCCTAAATCTAACAAAGCATTCCTGATGTTGATACCTCAAATGGTTACAGGAATGGTGAAACTCCCCGGATCTTTACATTTTTCCAGAGTTATGATGGTAGTACAGTTTGTTTCTTGCTCTTCATTCACAGGCTCTTGCATATTTTTTTCTTTTTTATTTTTTTCATTTTTTTCACTTTCTTTTTCTTCTCCTTCTTTCTTTTTCTCATTTTTTTCTTTACAATCAATTTTAAAATTAGAAGAAACAACATTACATTGTTCCCTTGGGTTTTGAGTGTTTACAGTAAACCCAGAATTTTTCAATTCAGCTATTTCTTTTGCAAGCTGACCCATTTGTATGTCTGATGCTTTCCTGGCAGCTTCATTTATTTTCACAAATTGCAATAATTGTTGGATAGATTCCTCAATCCTTGTCAATCATGCATTATCAATTTTTGATTGCTTGAACTGATTGTTAGGAGGTCTATTGGAAGGTTCAGCATCTTGTCTCCAGCCAATATTTTGATTTTGCCAACCCTGTTGAAAATTGTTAGGAAAAGAATTACCATAGTTGAAAGGAAAGTTACCATTATTCTTTGATGGTTCAGAAAATTGATTGCTCTTGCTCATTTCTATCAGGGGCACAGTAACCACATGGTTGTTCACCCATGCAATGCATACATTATTTCAATTAAGGAGGGGGGGGTGGTGATGTCACTTGAGCAATTTGAAGTTTCTCTAATTGTTTGCTCATACCTTCAATTTGTTGAGTCAACAATTTTTGCTGAGCCAATACTGCATCATTCACTCCTAATTCGAGCATACCTGGCTTCCTTTATACATTACCTCTTTCATGTTTTTCTTGGCGGTCACTAATAGACATTGATTCCAATATCTCAATAGCTTCCTCCACAGTCTTGCTCATTAAAGAACCACCTGTGCAAGCATCTAACATCATCTTGAACTGAGGTAATAACCCATGGTAAATGATCCTTACCTTTTCGGCATCATCTAGGTTGTGGTTTGGACACTTTCTCAAGAGTGCCTTGAATCGTTCCCATGTTTCTCCTAATGATTCATCATTGTTTTGAGAAAAAGAGTGTATGGCTGTCATGGCTTCAAAATATTTTGAAGGAGAATAAAATCTTTCCAAAAATTTTCTTTCAACATCGGACCAGTTTGCAAAACTACCCGGTGGACAAGATTTAAACCATTCTTTAGCTTTACCAATTAATGAAAAAGGAAATAATCTCATATAAACAGATTCTTCTTGATTGGGTTCAAAACCAATTGTGCTGCATAGTTCATAAAAAATAGTTAAATGTTCATACGGTTCTTCATGATTTAAACCAGCAAATTGATTATTTTGAATAATATTTAAAGTAGCAGGTTTAATGTCCACTGGCACAACAGGTCCTTGAAACATTCCCAAAACTCGGGGTGGATCATTAATAGCAGCAAACTGTCCCAATGTTCTCCTTTCAGCAGCCATATTTGAATTTTCAAAAATTTTAGAAGTAGAAGAAGAATTAGTTTGTGTTTTAGATTTCAAAGACTTGATCTTCTTTACAAACTTTTCTATCTCAGGATCAAAATAAATTTTTCCTGCTGTAGATCGGGTTTGCATACACAAACTAGACAAAGAAAGTTAGTGTAACAATGATAAGAAAATAACAAAATAACAAAATTAAAAATTTACTCAAGGTAAAAAAAATTTACCACGGTAATTAAAAATTTACTGTTTTACTGAAACAGTTCAATCCCCGGCGACGGCGCCAGAAAACTTGTTAACCCGGTAATAATGGTTGTTTTTGTAGCTGTTTGTGTCTACTACCGGGTCATTAATTGGCAAGCGCACCAATCATTTGTAGTTTTTAAAATTTAGATATCGTTCCACTAGGATTGAAAGTCCAATAACAATAGTAATTTCCTAGTTACTATGGTAAATGTAAAGAAATTATAGACAAAAGAATGATTTATATACAATTTATATAGTATTCACAGGATAACATGGTTGAATTATTCATGAGATAAGAAGAAAATAAAAATCTATCTAAAAAGTTTAGTTGCAAACTAGAATAGGTAGGATACTTGAGGATAAAACACAGATAGACAAATTATGTTGGAAATTGGATCCTTAATCTAGAATAACAATGAGGACTCAAGACATGCATATTTAATCATCAAGTTTCATGTCATTGCAGCTTAAATTTATTATAACCGATCCCTCGTGATATAAATTCTAAGAATTCACCATAAAGTCCGATCCCTCGTGAGCTTTCTCAGTAAAAACTTGCATTAAGTCTTGGCCTTATGGCAACAATGGTTAACAATCCCTATAGAATTGAGATACCAAGGGTATTCCAACTTTTACTTTCATCAAAACAAGTTTCAATACGGCATGAATAATCATTCTCCCGTTTGATATTCACACTAATAAAACAAGTTTCAATACACATGAAAATCATTCTCCCATTTGACGTTCATATTAATAAAAGATTGAAATACTAACATGGACTTGAATCATAAACATGCAGAGGTCGAATTCACAACATCATACTCAATAGATTAATTCACCAATTCCAACATAAACAAATTAGTTACACATGGTAAAAGTAGAAACAACACTTACAGAGGTTGACATTACAAAGTCGATGAAAACTTCACGATACAAGGATCACAATACACCACAACACTCTCAAGTATCTAGAAAACTATTCTAGAACTACAAACTCTAAAAGAAATACTTAAAACTCGAGTATAGAAGAGAGAAAAAGAACTCTGAATGTAGAGAATGGGATGCTTAGAATGGTGTTGGATGGCCCTATTTATAAGGCTGAGCAAGGGTGCTGACGCTACGCATCAATGTGACGCTACGCGTCAGACCCCTGACTCAGCTTCCATTAAACAACTGATAATGGCCTCTTCAAATTATTAAATTTGATCATGCTTGGCCACTTGGACGTGTCTCCACTGTGTTTTGGCCATTTGTGCTGAGTGGAGTGGCCATTGGTGCTGTGTGGAGTGGCCATTATTGGGTCAAAGTTGAGTGCTTGGCCAAGTTGGATGTGGAGTCCACGCAGCACTGACGCTACGTGTGGCTGTGACGTGTAGCGTCAGCATTAAAAGTAGCCACGCTACGCGTGGGGTTGATGCTATGCGTCAACTCCTCCAGTATCTTTAATTTTCTCTTAAATTCTCTACTTTTTCACTGCAAAACTAGAGAAAATTGATCAAGGGCAGATTATTTCCAACAACATCCATTTATTGAATTTAAAACCTAATTTTCTAACAAATTCAACTAATTTTTATGATTTTTGTGAAATTTTTATTAAAGCTTTTATTGAAAATTTGAGGACTAACAGTTGTCTCTTCCCATGGTGAATTTTGCTAATGCATTTTTCAAATCATTAATTTCTTGAATATGCTTTTGACATGTTGAGAATGTATGTCTAATGATAGTTTCATTCTTAAGCTTAGTTTCTAAGTTTTCTTTTTCTACTTTAACTTACCCTAGTTCTTGATTAATCTTTGATAAACTTTATTCTAAGGTTAGGTTAGAATTTTTCATATTTAAAAATTTCTTAGCTTGTTTTTGGTATTCTTCATGAAGTTCTTCAAATGCTTCTTGCAATTCATCAAATGTAGGGTTTGAGTCATTTACCTCTTCGGTGTTAGCCATTAAGCAAAGATTTGCTTCTTCTTGATCTGATTCCTCAGAAGAGCTGAGATCATTATCATCCCAAGCAATATATGCTCTTCTCTTGTTTTTGAAATGCTTCTTCTTCTGTTTGTCCATATTCTTGTTTAGGGTTGGACATTCCATCTTCATATGTCCAAATTTTCCACATTCAAAGCATTTCAGACCTTGATTGGTTTCATCATTCTTTCTGAAGGATTTCCTGATGTTTGGTCTCCTCTGTCCTTCTTTCTTCTTAAGAAATCTATTGAACCTTCGGACTAGCATTCCAAACTCCTCTGTATCATCCATGCTCTTGTTTTCCTCTATGTTTTCATCATCACTATCATTCATTATTTGTATTGAGGTTTTGAGAGCAATACCTCTTCTCTTTTTGTCTCCTTCTTCATGATGATTTATCCTGTTAGTTCAAGTTCATGTTCCTGTAGTTTACCAAACAGAGTAGCAAGTGACATTGTTGCTAAGTCTCATGATTCTGATATGGCTGTTACTTTTGGTTGCCATTCCCTGTTTAAGCATCTCAAGACTTTGTCAATTAAATCTTCGTTTGAAAAGGTTTTTCCTAAGCATGCAAGATGATTGATTATGTGATTAAATCTCTTCTGCATGTCCTGTATATTTTCATTATTATTCATCCTAAATAATTCATATTACCTAGTTAGGGTATTTATTCTTGATCTCTTAACTTCGCTTGTTCCTTCGTGAGTTACTTCTAAGGTATCCCACATCTCTTTTGCTGTCTTGCAATTAGATATTCTAAAGTATTCATCCATTCCTAAGGCTGAGGTTATTATATTTTTGGCCTTGAGGTTGTATTGTACTTTTGTTTTGTCTGCATCAGTCCATTCACTTCTTGGTTTAATCATGGTTACTTTTCCAACTACTTTGGTTGGTATGAATAGACCATTTTCAATGGAGTCCCATATGTCTATGTCAATAGCTTCTATGAATATTTGCATATGGGTTTTCCAATATTGGTATCCTACTCCATTAAATACAGGAGGTCTATGGATGGAATTTCCCTCAGGGAAGATAGGGTTAGAAGAGGCCATTTCTACTTCTTGAAGTTTCTAAACCTTATACAAGAAGCTAGCTTTGATACCACTTGTTATTCTAGTGGCCTCCTATAACTTAAGAGGGAGGGGGGGTGAATTGAGTTATACTAGTTTAAAATTTCTAACCACACTTTTCTCAAATCTTAATTCTATTGTAATTGAATGTAAATAAATATGATAGTGCATAGCAGATAGTATAAAATATAAGACAGAGAGTAGGGTTAAGAGATTTGCAAACAGTATTTATACTGGTTCGGCCAACCACTGCCTACGTCCAGTCTTCTCAAGTCACCCTTGAGGATTCCACTATTATTCCAAATAGTACACTGATTCCTCCATACCTTGTCACACCCTTGCCTTTGTGCAAGGTTTCTTTACACAACAAGAGTTTCACTACTCTTGAAAAAATCCCTTGGGAAAGACTTTCCCAATCAACACAGTATCTTACAATTTAAAGAAAAAGTTTCTCAATGGAACACTCTCTTCTTAGAGTAAATGAACAATTTGAAGAACAAAAATGAGTAATAATCTTAACAAGATTATATGGCCATTAGGGACATGAGTTAAGGAAGAAAGAATTGATTTTCTTAATTGGTGTTTCTTTGCAAATGAAATACCCTCCTATTTATAGGAGAGGAAATCCCTTCAAGAGGTGTAAAAAAATTAATAAAATATTTAAAAAGGTACCTCTTGATTAAAATAAATTAATTATGAAAGGATGTAACTTTTTATCCAAACTTTGTGATGAAAAGGTGCATGAATTTTTCATCAGAATTAGCCTGTAATCGATTACTAAAAGTAGGTAATCGATTACATTATTTAAACGTTATTTTAAAAATAATCCGTTGAGTATGTAATCGATTACATAGTATTGGTAATCGATTACTTAATCAGTTATTTTGAAACGTTTGGTTTTGAAAATTTTCTGATTTATTTTCAAAAGTTTTAATCTTGGTAATCGATTACATTATGATGGTAATCGATTACTGAAGCAGTTATTTTATAACGTTTGTTTTGAAAGATATTCTGATTTAACTTTCAAGCGTTTCAACATGGTAACCGATTACATGGTGATGGTAATCGATTACGGTCAATAAGAATGTATATTTTAGTTGACTCAAAATGTTGTAATCGATTACACCTTATGGGTAATCGATTACACTGCTTCAGAGTGTAATTATTACTTTATTTTAATGGCCATATTTTCTTATTAGATCTTACTTTTAAAAGATATGTTCATTGATCTTGTCTTGCTTGATCCTGCTTCTTTGTTCTTGATCTTTGGCATCATCTTTGTCATTATCAAAATCCTTGATGGTCTTCACATATTTTAAAGTTAAGACTAGTAGTGAAGTGTCAATGTCAAAATTTTGGTCTAGCGCTTAAGTGCCCAGATGACGCCAAAGCGTCAACGTTAGACCTAGTCATGGTTAAGGTTTTCTAAAAAAAACCACACCACCATAACTAGTTTTAATCCATATAAGTGGTTGGATTTCAAAACCTAAACCATATTTCAATTTAAACCAATTTGGATTTTTATAAACCAGTTCCAGACCAATTTTAGGTTTAAAATAAGTTTTATTTTAAAGCCATTTTTAGGTTACAACAAGTTTTAAACTAGTTTTTCATAAATGGTTCTAAACCAATTTTTTAGAACTAAAAAATGGTTTTTGAAACAAGTGTTTTTTTCTAAAATAAAAAAATCTTAAGGGTAATGATTTGTTACCTTCACTGCTTATCAACTAGTTAAAGTCCATTTTAGCAATATAAACTAATTAGTTTAAGTTTGGTATTGTAACATTCCTGATGTTAAAAAAATTAAATTTATTTTTTCCGCATAAAATTAATTAAGTGTTATTGGGTATTAAATTAAATTAATTTAGATTTAATTAAAAATCCTCCTAAGTTATTATAAATTAATTGAGAGTTGTAAATAAAGCGATAAAATTTAAATAATTAATTTTAGTGAATTAAATTTAAATTAAATTATGGTGGTAAAATATAGACTATCATGAGGTAAAGGTAAGTTTTATTTAAAGAAATAAAAGGAAATAGAAAAGAAACGACAAAGGACCAAATTGCCCTTGAACTTAAAACATTTTCATTCTCATTCTTTCTCCTTCACACGTGGACATTAAACACAAGTTGCCCTTGATTAGAGCTCAATCCTTCAATGAAACTTGAATTTGATTACATAATTGTGATAGTGGAAGCGAGGTAAGCACGATGGTGGCTTCAATTTCAAGCTTCGTGGTGTTTTCTTTCAAAACCAAAAATGCATAAACAATGGGGGTTTCAGGTGGATTTTTCAATTTTAAGCTTGTAAATGGAAGTTGTGTATGATGGGTATTGATATTTCATTAATGATTTTTCAATTTGGTGCCCGTAGGTTGTGAATGAAGCACCGCTAAGACATTGATCAAAGTGGAGTTCGGAACCAAGAGTAGAATTAGTCAAGGTAAGCTTCGAAAACATTAAAAGTATATTTGAGGTTGTTTTGGCAAAGTGGGTTTTGGTTTCAAAGATTGAAATGCTAACTCCTTTTGTAAATTCTTTAAATTTTAGATATTGGGCGCACCCAGCATCAATAACAAGTATCGAAAGCGTAGGACCGAGGTATTTATAGGTGGTTAGAGTATTACTTAATTTAGAAATATTATTCGATGCTGATTGGCATTCGAAAAAGGATATAATTAGCGTTAAATGGTTAATTTAATTATTATATATGGTTGATAAAATTTCTAGTATGAATTATAACGAGACATGACTTTAGTAGTGTTGAGAATGAAAAATTAGGAATTATTATGCATAAATTAGGTATAATGGTGAAATGATGAGATTGATAAATTAATTCTTATTGAAGTTGAATAGATAATATATATGTGTGTGTGTGTATGTTGGAATGAGTTTCCAAGCATGGAA
Source organism: Clitoria ternatea (assembly GCA_037962975.1). NCBI lineage: Eukaryota > Viridiplantae > Streptophyta > Magnoliopsida > Fabales > Fabaceae > Clitoria > Clitoria ternatea. The sequence continues at coordinate 199,585,643 of CM075671.1, read as the reverse complement.
TAATTAAATTGATGTTGTATAAGAATTTATAAGTGAAATTGCATCTATGTATATATGTAAACTTGTATCTGAGTGGTTGTTAAAGATTTTGATTGAATATTAATTATGCCTGAGTGACTTTATGTTGATGTGAGAAAATAAATTATGATAAATAGAGAATTGAGAGGTGGTGTGTGCCTGAGTGACCGCCATTTTATTTGATATCGAAAACCTGAGTGACTAATTATGAAATTAAATGCCTTTGATGACTTTAATTGTATTTATAGCCATTACTGCTAAACTGTTAAAGAGAATTAATTAATTAACCCAGTGAAGTGATTAAGAATGAATACATATGACTCTGTGTGGTTTGGACGAATGTGCGGTATATTCACCCCTCAGTTTTGGCTCCAATGGTCAAGTAGGATCCCATTGAGCCACCCAATGGTCAAGCAGGACCTAATGGTTGAGGTAGAGAGCCAAGCAAGGCTTGGTGAACCAAGTAGGGTTCATGGGGTGTCAAGTATGACCCCTGTTAGAGTCAAAAAGACTCAGAATTATATCAAGATTTGTTGATAATTAACATCGCGTATTCTAATTTAAATCAAGTCCTATCATATTTGATATGTGCATTTAAGTATTTCAGGAAACATAAGGCTTTTGCTATAAAAGAAAGGGGGAGTCTGTGTGTCAAAAGTCTGGAAGGACTTTCATAAAGTTTGGTCACAACATAAATACTACGATCGAAGACAAGAGAAGTCTTGAAGTCTGGAATTTCACCTCAAAGAGAAAGATCTTTGCATCTGATTATGTTACCAAACCTAGACCAGAAAATTCTTATATCTCATACCTTAAAGTCTATGAAAACATTAGATTTTGTTCTTACATGTGCTTTAAGCTCTCAAACCTTACGAAGGTATCTATATATTTATGCCTTAAATTGTCTCATCATCAACACCTTATGGATCACCAGACCTAGAATCCTCCAAAAGGTAGTTCCTATACAAGTCTAGTCCAAAGAACTTTAACGGTCAGAAAACATCTTCATCAGCTCTTTAAAGTAAAGATTCATGAGAAGAAGAATGACCAAGTAAGGCAGATTCTAATCTATCCTAATAGCATCAAGTCTTTCACTTATGCCTTATGCATTTAGAGATTCTTTGAATAGAAGCTTCCTCCTTATGAAATTTATGCTACCTCTACCCTGCCTATGTTTGCATATATCTCAAAGCTCTCTATCCTATAATTACGTGCTCAGAACGTCTCTCTTTGACAAAAGAAGCCTTTTGTCCATTGTGCAACATCCTTCTCAATGGGTATATCATCTCTCAATAGATTTATAACAGTTATCCTCTCCTCGAGCTCTTTGGAAAAATCTTCTATAAATAAAACCAATCTCTTAAAAAGAAGAGTGAGTAAAAGAGTAGGAGTAGACTCAAAGCAAGAGCAGAAATATAGATAGCATAACATGGAAATTAGAGAAAGAGAGAGAGTGTGTTGAAGAAAAAGTAGTTGAGCAAAACACACTAAGAAAAGTGTGAATGAAGAAGAGAAAATATGATCGTGCATCAGACGCTCATATACAAAAGCCCAAGAAAAAAATGAAATGGTAAGAGATCAGACCAAGAAGAATTACCGTGAAGACAAAGAAAGCTCGCTATGTGTAACTCTTTCCTTCCCAGAAACCATAACAATCAGAGATATGCCATTAGCTCATATCTCTTCTTTCTTCTACGAATATATCATCTCTAGTCATGCTTTCAGACTCAATACCTTTTGTTCTTATCTTTCATATTACATAAGTATTGAGTCTATTGTAAGAATAAGTCCTTCTCTTTCTTCACAAACCCATTTATGTGGTTTATCACTTATCTTAGCTAAGTTAGAAGGCTTATTTATTTTGTTTGTAATAATTCTTCCAATCCACTAGTAGTATAGGTCTGCTGTGTTACCAAACTCTGTTAGTGTGGGAAACACTATTGACCTGGAGAGACTTTTAAAAAAATACTCGGGGTTGAGTTAGGAGTGGCTTATGAAAAAATACTTGGGTATGTCCCAGGAGTGGGTGCTTGCAAAAGAATACTCATAGGAATCCAGATGGGTCTGGTATCTTAGCATGGGTTATGCTTAAGCCAGGAGTGGATAGTGTCAAGAATACTCGAAGCACGGTCTGTGCTTAAGCTTGGAGTGGCTGGATTCAATAATATTCATCATCTTATGTAAATGGTTTTTACATAGTGGAAATCCTTCAAATTTGAAGGTATTGGATGTAACTTTTGAGTTGGGAGTAAACCAGTATAAATTGCTTGTGTGATGTCTCTTTCTCTCTAACTCTTTATCTATCAAAAGTCTGGTGCATTCTCGATAATATATGTGATAGTAAAAGTCTGGTAAATTTATCCTCATTCAATCATAGAATCATGCTCTCCGTCTCACAAAAGTCTAGTCTGCTATGCAAAATGCATTTACATTTAAATATCACTTTTTGGTTTAAAAAAGTGAGCAGACTTATTCAACCCCCCTTTTAAGTATGTTCTCCAAACCATCAACCCCTAGCTGGTAGCCGATCCAGTTTTAGTATCGAAATACTAGTGAGTCTAATTAAACCCTAAATGAGAGTTATGTTGGAAAATTTCTATTTAACTTTTATGGAATTTCAAATAAAATAGAATAACCATTACGTCTGATTATTAAATGAAGAATAGAGTCTTAGGAATACCTGGATCCATTAAGTTACAGTGGAATAACCTTTTAGTGTAAAGATTTTCCTCAGCCAAATCATCAGATTCTTCAATAAGACTTGATCTTTCTCTTTGATGGGGGAGAGAAAAGCAATTTCTGATTTAACGTCTTGGGGACCATGACTTTTTTCTTATTTTAAATATGTTAGGATTCCCATTAACTCCTAACGGGCCAAATCCCAGTTTCCACTCATTTAAGCCATATCGCTTTATTATTATTGTCGTTCTTGGTAGTCTAAAAGGCTTACCAATATTAGATCACCTTTATTGAGCTTAATTAAATGTAAATAGCTAATATAAATTCTATAAATAATATATCATCCCATATTAATTATCAGAAATATAATTTCTTACAATCTCTCACTTGGGCTTTATGTTCATTTAAGTATTTATATTACAAAATTCTTTAAGCATGCAACTGTATGCTATTTACTTTTAGACTACCCTTAAATAATCTGGTTCGTCTCATAAAACAACAGGGAATCATAATGATCACCACAATTGTATATACTCAATGACATAGATCAAATATGGATACATGGCATGGAAATTACATGTAATGTGATCTTAATCATGACTATTTCCAACTGGTCTAAACTTTATTCTTTATAGAGATCAACTCAAAATGCAATACAAGTATTGCACAAAATAAGCTAGATTAGAATGACAAATGTTAATGTATTCTTAAAAAAAATACTCAGAACATATAGTATAAATGAGACTCCCACTTAAACTAAGGTACTATCACAAATTACACCCATATGAATAATGTGCTCATGAAAAACTCTTGGCACTAAGTCCTTAGTAAGTGGATTAACAAGCATAAAGTCAGTCCCTATATGTTTTATGGAAATTGTTTATTCTAAACTCTTTATTTAACAACCAAAAACTTGATATCAATGAATTTTGACTTGGTTGTACTTCTGTTATTACTGGAATAAAGAATTGTTAAGTTATTGTCACAGTAGATCTTCAATGGACTTTCAATGCTATCCACCACACGTAAATTAATGATAAAATTTCATAGCCATATCCCATGGTTTGGACGCCTCAAAACAAGCAATAAACTTCACAGCCATGGTTGAAGAAGCTATAATAGTTTGTTTAACAAACTTCCAAGAGATAGTTCCTCCAACCAACATAAAGATGTATCCTGACGTGGAGCATTTGTTGTCTTGACATCCATCAAAATCAGAGTTAGAGTACCTAATGATCTCCAAATTATCTAACTTCTGAAAAATGAGCATATATCCTTTTGTTCTCTTTAAATAGCGCATTACACACTTTACTGCCTTCCAATGCTGTATCCCAGGATTACTTAAGTATCTGACCAAAATTCTCATTACAAATGTAATATCAAGATGAGTACAAACTTGAGTATACATTAGACTTTCCACAGCTAAGGCATAGGGAATCTTTTTCATCTCATTCATTTTAAGATCATTATTAGGGCACTGTTTGAGGCTAAATTTGTCTCCATTGGCTATAGGGGTATCTCCTGGTTTACTATCTTTCATGCTGAATCTATCCAAAACTTTATCGATATAGCTTTTTTGTGATAACCTTAAGATACCATTAGAATAATATCTTAGTATTTTAATATATAACACACAAGCGGCTTCGCCAAGATCTTTCATTTCAAAATTCTTTGTCAAAAATCTATTGGTTTCTTGCAATAAGCCTATATCGCTTCTAGCAAGTAGTATATCATCAATATATAACACCAAGAATATATATTTACTCCTATTGAATTTAGGATAAACACAATCATCAACTATATTTTCCTCAAAACCATATGAGGTAATAACTTGATGAAACTTGTGATACCATTGACGAGAAACTTGTTTGAGACCATAGATAGATTTCTTTAATTTACATACCATAGACTTTGAGTCACCAATCACAAAATTTTTTGGTTGCATCATATAAATTGTTTCTTCAACGTCTCCATTTAGAAACACAGTTTTAACATCCATCTAATGAAGCTTTAGGTCATAATGAGCTACAAGTGTCGTAATTGTCCTAAACGTATCCTTTAAAGATACCAGAGATAAGTTTTCTTTGTAGTTGATGCCTTCTTTTTGAGTGAAGCCTTTAGCAACTAAACAAGACTTATATATCTCAACATTACCCTTCAAATCTCGCTTGGTTTTAAATATCCATTTACAACCAATGGGCTTCACACCTTTAGGTAATTCAATAAGATCCCAAACATTATTATCTGCATAGACTTTATCTCATCATCCATAGCATTAATGCACTTTTGAGAATTAGAACTTTGCATGGCTTGGCAAAAATTGATTAAATCATTTTTTATTAAACCAATATCATCCTTATGTTCTTTCTCCAATGGATCTCCTCAATGACACTTCTTGGGGTTGTTGAGCTTGCTTTATAGGTACTTGAGGGATAACCTCATTGTTGTCTTATGTTGGGACAATGACAAGAATAACTCCATTATTGTCATCTATTACTGGAGTAGATACTTGAATAGTAATCGGCACGAGGACTTGATCGTTATTAAAGATAGATTCTTCCTCAAAGACAACATTTCTTATGTTCTCTTCCTTCCCAAACTCAACATCCTCAAGGAATCTTGTATTCCCCATCTCGAAGAATGATCTAGTAGTAGGATTGTAAAATTTATAACCTCGAGAGCATTCAGGATAGCCAATAAAGTAACAGTTAACAGTTCTTGATTCTAGCTTGTTTCTGTGCGGTCTATAAGGACGCACCTCAACTGGATAACCCCAAATGTGTAAATGCTTTAAGCTTGGCCTCTTACCAGTTCATAACTCATAAGGAGTTTTGTTAACTACTTTACTTGGCACCCTATTTAGGATGTAAACTACAGTCTTGGGCGTTTCTCCCCATAATGACTCTAGCAAAGAAGAATGACTAATCATACTTCTTACCATATCCTTAAGAGTCTTATTTCTATGTTCCGTAACACCGTTCATGCTCGATTTCTCAGGCATAGTATACTGAAGTTTAAAAGGACCTAGATATTATTCACCTGGTCCATCATATCTACCATAATATTCACCTCCACGATTAGATTTGACGCCTTAATTTCCTCTCCAAGTTGAAGCTCAACTTCAACTTTAAAAATTTTGAAAACATCTAGGGATTGGGACTTCTTATGATTAAAAATAGGTAGTCATGCCATGAATAATCATCTATGGATGTAATGAAATGTTGTTGTCCATTCCATGATGCCGCAGGGAATGGTCTATAGATATTTGTGTGAATTAATTCCAAAACACTCTTAGCCCTTTCGGCACCTAATTTTTTGGAGTTTGTTTGTTTTCCCTTAATACACTCAACGCATGCCTCAAATTCTGACAAGTCTAAGGGTCCAAGAATCTCATCTGACACAAGCCTCTGAATTCTCTGTTTAGAGATATGACCTAAATGCTTATGTCATAAGGTGGCTGAGTTCTCATTTAATTTACACTTTGTTCCTCGTGAACTTATTTGCAATACTTCATTATAAGAGCTAATAACATCAAGTATATATAGATTATCAATCAAACAACCAGAACCAACAATATTTGAATTTTGATAGAGACTAAATTTATTACTTCCAAATAAACATGAAAAACCAAATTTGTCCAAATTAAAAATAGAAATTAAATTCTGCCTAAAAGATGGCACGACAAAATTCTTAAATAAATCTAGATAAAATCTAGTTTTTAATTGTAATCTAAATGTTCCAATAGCCTCCACTGTAACCTTGTTGCCATCGCCCACATAGATAAATATTTCATTATCACTTGGCGGTCGACTCCTAAAATAACCCTGCATGGATACATTAATGTGAATAGTAGCACCAAAATCTACCCACTAAGTATCATATGGTACAAAAGCTAAATTAGCTTGAGATCAAAAAAAGAGAGAAAATTACCTTTCTTTACACGCCAAGAGGCATACTTGGAACACTTTTTCTTCAGGTGTCCAGGCTTTTTACAAAAGAATCAAATAAGTGTTTTCTCATCCTTTTTGACTTTCTTTTGCTAAAAAGTCTTTCATATAACATCCTTATTATTCTTTCTCTTCCTATTCTGAGAGTTTGAGGCCAAATGAGCACTTTCAATTTTCTCTCTTTGTTGCCTTTCCCCTTCTTGCACACAATGAGAAATGAGTTCATTCAAGGTTCATTTTATCCTTCTGAGTATTATAATTCACCTTGAACTATCCAAAGTGTGCAGGAAGAGAAATCAAAACTAAGTGCATAAGCAAGTCATCAGACAACACTAACTTTAGTGCTTTCAGTTTTGATGCAAGATTAGATATTTCCATAATGTACTCCCTTATGTTTCCCTTGCCTTTGTATCTCATAGAGATTAGCTTAGCAAGTAAACTGCTTGCATCAGCCTTCTCATTACTAGTGAAATACTTTTTAATAATATCAAGGAAACCTTTAGCACTCTAACTCTCTAAAATAGAGCCTCGAAATACTTCTGGAACAGATCGCTTCATGATCATCAGACACATTTGGTTTGAGCGTTTCCACTTTTCAATCTTATCCTCTTCCAACCTTTTCAGATTGGGAACAAGTTTATCATACCAAAGTGCCAGATCAAGATCCATATAGCCAAGAATTATCTCAACTACTTTCTTCCAGACCTTAAAGTTTGTCCTACTAAGCATGAAGATATAATTCATTTAAGTAGACAAGTTAGCAACACTAGCAATAACAACTGGAAAAGAATATACACACAAATAAATAAATAAATAATAAAATCTACAGATACTTTTCATGATAGATTATTACAAGATACTGAGCACAACATTAATTTTTAGTCTCTAGGTATACAAATTATTTCTGTCAAATAGTTTTGTTAAATAATAGCCTTTCTTTTGATCGACTATTATTCACATGATTATAACTTTATAATTATTACATATTTATCATTAATAAATATGGTCTTTTATTTGCTAGAATTTACATTCAAATATAATTCCTCCTATTAATAATAACAAGATTCTGTACACTATATATATAAAATAAATAACATTATAAAATATAGCAACTAGATTTGAACGTTAAAGTACGCTAATTAATAATATAATTATTTGATGCAATCATATTATTTAAACATTACATATCACAATTTGAATGTTATTGCCATATATTTAATCAGATTTAAACGTTACTATATATATATGGAAATAACAAAAATAAAATTTGTAATGCACGCTAATCAATGGCAACGATTAATATTTGTTATATCAATGACAATAACATTTATATAGATTAATACACACACTAGATCCATGCCAATAATCAAGTAATATATATATATAACGTATGCCAATTAATAATAATAATAATAATAGTAATAATAAGTTACAATGCATTAACAGCATATAAACATATAATATATTATTTGATTTCTCATAATACGCGTAGCAATCAAACATGAATATGATTCACAACAATATATATATATATATATATATATATATATATATATTGGCAGCAAATTCACGCGAATTAGAAAAAATGAACGCAATATATATATATATATGTATATATATATATATACTCGCAGCAAAAGTTATCATATATATAAGGAAAACGAAACCATGTAATATATAATTCACGGGTTTATGAGTGTGAAGCATTATATATAACAAAAAACAAAATCATGCAGCATATTTTATCATATATATATATATGTATATGTGTATAAAATATTATGCAAGCATAGACATATTATACGTGAAATACTTGAAATCCAATAATCTAATAGTAACGGAGCTCTGATACTACTTGTTGGAAAATTCCTATTTAACCTTTATGGAATTCCAATTAAAATAGAAGAACCATTACATCTGATACTGAATGAAAAAGAAGGCTTTATGAATACCTGGGTCCATTAAGTTACAACGACATAGCCTTTTGGTGCAATGATCTTCCTTAGCCAAATCACTAGATTCCTCAATAGGACTTATCTTTCTCTTTGATGGGGGAGAGAAAAGCAGTTTCTGATTTGACGTCTTGGGGACCATGACCTTCTTTCTGATTTTAAACCTGTTAGAATTCTCATTAACTCCTAACAGGCCAAATCCTGGTTTCCACTCATTTAAACCCATGTCACTTTATTATTATTATTATTATTAATCATTGTCTAAAAGGCTCACCAATATTAGATCATTTTTATTAAGCCCAATTAAATGTAAATAACTAATATAAATTCTATAAATAATATATTAGCCCATATTAATTATCAGAAATAAAATATCTAACAAGTTAATGGTGCATTGTGTGCTTGATGAATGGTAACTAATGCATCATGTGATGTTTTATGAATATTCAAAGTGATTGAGAATGAATTTATATATATATATATATATATATATATATATTAGTATTTGTAGCGTAAATGGCTTGTGATGTTTAACAACGTAATTTCGTGTAATTAATGATTGAGCACATGTGTTGTGATTGAAATATGAGAAAATAGAGAATGATAATGGAATATGATTTGAATAGGTGTAAGTATATAGTATTATAGGCTAATGTTATGCCTTTTTCAATATATTTGAGTTTTTATATTAATTAGTCATTTTAGCGCTTACCCTTTCCGTTGTTATTTTTAGTAAACAATGACAGGGATACCACAGATACCCCGGAAGCGAGCACTAAGTGAGCTATGAATGCCAATGAATGAAGGATTAATTTATATTGTTTGTAATGGTATTAAATTACGAGAATGTTTATTTTAATATATATATATATATACACACACACTTAAGCATATACTGATAGTTAGTAGATAATACTTAATATGGGCATATACTGTTATATATTATATATTTTGTTTATGGATGACACTGAGCCAAATAAATGTTATTGTTGATAATGATGCTAGGAGTGATGATGATAATTAGGATGGGATGTTGATATTATGCTGAGTGATAGTGCTTATAAATTGTGTGATGCTTATAGGTATGGTAAGGCTTAATTGAGAATTTGATAAATATAAGTGCATTAGTGGGAATTTAGGTAGGGGTTATAGGTATAGTCTTTTAAAAATTTGCATGACTATGCTAGTGTCAACTAATATTTATTTAACTAGTTTTTTCTATTATATATTCAATGGGTTTTGCCATCATATGTTTCATAACTTAGTTATTAACTAACATGTCATTACTTTCTTTTCTTCCTTTGTTTTCACTATAGTCATAAATTTTTTTAAGGAGAAAAATCAGTAAAATATAATTTATATGAAAGTGAAATGAACAACTTTATGAATAGTAAAATAAGATTGATCAACCTAATCCTTCTGTACTATGGCATTATGAACAACCTTACATATGAATGCTCGACTAACATGTAGTTAATAAGCTAAAGATTTTACTACTAAAAGTTGAATTCTAAATGACAAAGTGTGTCTTTTTACCACATTAACATTGTGACCCCTTTGTACACTAAAGCACCCCTTGAAGCTGAATTCTTATATATTTTTAATTTTTTAATCTTATTATTCATATAGAAGAAACAATCTATCTCTTAAATCCATTGAACAATGATGTCAAACATTGGGTAGGTAAAAGCATTTGTCATTTATTACATGGTAAACCTTAATAGACTATGACCAAGTAAATTAGTAATGCTAACAGAAGCAAGGCCTTAAGAATTCTAAATTTGAAATGAGGGCATTATTTGTTGTAAAAATCTTGATCAAAATTCCTAAAACTATATAGAAGAAACTATTATGTGGAATAACAAAAAATAAAGGTATGTAATAACAAATTAACTGAGCCGATAATGCCATAAAATACCTATAATTGCAACATGTAAAGCAGAAAATTATTAACAATTTCCCATTCACCATTAAAAAGAAAGGCAAATGGAACAAGATCACAAATAAAAACTTGATCATAATTTAGTGGTTGTTTGTCACATTAGATTTAATAATCCTTTGACATCCATAAGTAACATAAATCACTAACAACTAACTCTCACTTTAGCTCTAAATAAACTGCTACGTGCCAAATCTCATAAAACTACTAGGACAAAAAATTATATATAACATATGAATAACTTAATTTCCAGTAATTCTGTGAAACTTTTCTTATAAAGGAAGTTGTGTCATGGTTATGAGCCATTATCATAAAAGCAAAAATTTGACAGACCTTTAGTGCAATCAAAATCGGTATTGCTCACCAAGGGTTTACATAGCCATACACAGAATCAGTACACTTAAACCATTACATGCTAGAAACTCCATAATATTGCCTAGAAATAAGAGAAGAAAAAAAGGAAGAAGAAAAATGAAAGGCTTGCTCAGAAATGGTGTGTCTAATAAAGCTATCAAGAAGTTCTTTTATAGGTTATGGATGGATCAAAACGGGTACGAAGAAATCAATGACATTAACCAATAGGCACAAAATGGCCAAAAATAATGATCGTTGAGCATAATCAAACCGCAACCATTATTGTTATCGATATTTTCTTGTAACCAAAAAAAGGGAAAAACTCATAAAAAGAATGTTCTGATGACAAAAGGTTTTCTTTCAATCTTATGATCTAGTTTAACCCTAGCCCACCCAGTGGCACGTGCGTGTGATAGGGTTGGTTGCTGAGCTCATCCACTAGTCTATAAGATATCAAAGAGGGTTGACTAGAATATATAAAGACATAATCAAGAAGAAGATTTTTCAATATGGGACTTGAAAAGTCAAGGAATGCCCAAAGCCAAATAAAGCCATTTATTCCAATAATTACTAGTATATTGATGATTCTTGAAATCCATTTATTTCACATATTGGTACCCCATAAGTAAGTCATCATTTGGTCTTCTTCACAAGGCCCCATTGATTATTGTAACATCCTTAATAATAAATTAAATTTATTATGTCGTATAAAATTAATTAATTATTATTACATATTAAATTAAATTAATTAGGAATTTTAATAAAGCGATAAAATTAGAGTAATTAATTTTGGTAAATGGCGATGATAAAATATAAGTTACCATATAGTGAAAGTAAAAGATTATTTACTTAAGGCAAGTTTTTAATTAAAGGAAATAAAAAAATAGAAAAGAAATAGCTAAATAACGGAAATGCCCTTGTGGCTTAAAACAAAATTTCAATTCTTTTTTCCCCTTTCACGCGTGCCACCATAAAACAAAGAAATAAAAGCTCCTTTTCCTTCAATAATGGTCGTGAGTTTGAAGGGCTTAATTGGAGCTAAATTTCTCATTGAAACTCAAAATCAATCGTATTTTTGGAATCATGGAAATAAGGTAAGTAAATGGTAGCTTTAATTTCAAAATCAATGTCACTTATTGCAAAACCAAAAATTACATAAATGGTAGGGGTTCTTGAATTCTTCTCGATTTAAGGTTCTTATGCAAGAAATAGATAAAAGTAAGCCTCTAAGGTCTAAATATGGTGTTCAGTGTTAACAGGTTTCCATTTCAGTGTGTTTAGGTGACAAACCAAGCACCGATGAACCATTAGTCGAAGTAAAGCTTAAAGGAAAAGACAAAACTAGTCGAGGTAAGCTTCGGAAATCTTCAAAATGAATTTGAAGTTATTTAGGTGGATTAAATTATGGTTTTAGAGGTCGAAACATTAATTCTCTTGAATTTCTTGAATTTTAACTATTAGGTGTACCTGAAGGAGAAAACAAGTATTGGAAGCGCAAAATTGAGGTAAAAAGGTGTATCAGGTTCAGATTAATATAGAAAGTTTATTTATGTCGTGTGGCGTATAGGAAAAAGGTAGATTATAGTCATCATTGGTCAATTTAATTAATTATAATGATTATGCGCCGCTTGGTAAGGAACTAAATAGGAGTTAAATTAATAATGAAAAGGTCAAGATTTATAATATGAATATACATGTATATGGGTTGAGAAAGGAAAGCTGTGAGGATGAATTATAATTTAATATATATATACACATATATATAATTGATAAGGATTATAATGTAAAATGAAAAATGGTATGTTTGACTCATAAAATAGTGAGTTATGATTTGTGTGAAACAAGAGAGGATATGAGAATTGAAAAGAATTGATAGATTGATGAATGATTAGTTGCAATACTAATTATTGTAAATTAAGTGAATGTGGTGTAAGTTTATTGGAATTGATGATTTATCAAGTTATACGTGGATTTATGTTTAGTTAATGTAAAAACTAATTAATTATGAGCAGGTTGGTTATATTATTATATGAAAATAACAGTGATTTAAACCATATATTGATGCTAAAAATTATTAGAGCAAATGTTATGATGGTGATAAGATATTTATAGGTGATGATACTTAATGCTATTATTTATGAAAAGAATGATTGATGTTAAGAAATGAATTATGCATTAGTATATATTGGTATTGTGATGGAATTAAATAAGAATTAATGGTTATTAAACTCCGTATATGGAAGAAAAGAGATTGAGGATGTCCCTTTATGGCCAGAGTGTCGCGACGACAAATTGTGAATTTAATTATATACGTTAAGGGTTCTTTTGAGGCTGAAGTGTCGAAACCAAGTTGGAAATATGGCGAGAATTAATTATGTGTTATGTATGCATTGAGTTTTTATTGGATGACTATTCGGTATGTTTCACCCCTCGTTTTTGGCTCCAATGGTCCAGAGGGATCTAGTTGAGCTACCTAGTAGTGTGGAGGGACCCAGTGGTTGAGGTGGAGAGTCAGAGGGCTCGGTGGATGGGAAGGTCCAGGGATGTCAAAGGACTTCCAGCTGATGGCCAATCCATTTCAGTATCCAGATACTATAGAGTCTTATTTATATTGATTAAATGTCAATTGTACATTCTGTGGAATGATTGGATATTGATGATTGAGATTATAATGTACATTGATATGGATTCATTATAAAATAGAGTCAATGGTGATTAAATGATTTGAATTAATATTGTGATAATTTCATTGTGTTGTCAAAGATGATTATGATGGACTTAGTGTGTGAAATTTGTTAACAATGTGAAAATGTAATATAGTAAATTGTTGGTTGATTCAAACTATGAAATAGAGTTATGCGAAGGGAATGGTATAAATATAGATACGAATAAGAAATAAAAAGGGTAGCATGGATTAAATCAGTGTAAGAGGTAAGATTATATTAGTTATATAAATGAGAAGATAAAAAATGATGAGAAAGGTATCTAATCAAAAGGTAGCTAGATTATGCTTTTCCTATTGGTGTATTTTTAAATTAATCTTTAATTTCAGAGACTTACCCCCATGTATTTTCTTTTAAAAAAGGTGAACAATGACAGGAAATTGATGGACACCACGGAGACGAGCACTAAATGAGGCTAGGAGAAGATCAATGCCAAGTGAGATGGAAATGATGTTTTTATTGATATATGTATATATTTATGCTTTGAGAATTTAAGGTGTTATGATATGTGATGTGTATGGTATATTTTATATTTTGTAATGAACCTTGACTAATGTGGTATGATCGGATGAGTTTTAGAAGTAATAATTGATGCATTATGGTTGCTAATGTGGTCGATAGGTAGTCAGATATGTTTTAATAAATGATAATATGCTATTGATAATGATGATGAACAATTCACATATATGTTATGCTTATGTATTGCGAGTGGTTGTGAATTGGCATTGAGCCATTCTATTTGAGTAATATATTAACTGATTAAAATGGATTTAGATTATTGAATTGAAAGCTAGAAATGTATTGAGTTTGTTAGATGTATGATTTTATGAAGAGATAAGAGAATTTAAAGAACTTGATAGTTGATATTTTAGTTTATGAGGTTTTAGGACCTCCGGATGGAATGTGTAGTGCCTATACCATATTTGTAATGTGTTTGCAATGCCTTGAATGAAATTAAAGGTGACTAGGTTGGCTTTGAATGTCCAAATGACAAAATGATCTACTTGTATTTTACTATGTATATTCCTCAATTTTGAAAAATTTTGAGTGTGGTCAATCTTATTAGTTCATAATTGATGTATAGTAGCTGCCTGTAAAATTTGGCAGCATTTGGAGACCATTTGGATAGGTTTAAGGCATGTAGAGCTTTATATGAATGGAAAATTTAGCATAACTAGTTGATGTATCCTGCAAAATGTAAGCATGTTGTTGATTCTGTGTTTTAAAAGGTTATTGTTGTTGTTGTCTTTGTTTTAAATCTGTTGTTGTTGGTTTTGTTTAAAGTCTATTACTAGGCCTATTTTTAAAAGTTTACTGTTGTCTTTGTTTTGAGTCTATTTTTGTTTCTGTTTTTAAGAGACTATTGTTGTTTTCATTTTATGTCTGTTGTTATTCCTGTATTTTGAGGCTATTGTTGTTGTCCTTGTTTTATGTTTGCTATTGTTGTTTTTGTTTAAAGTCTATTACTGTGTCTGTTTTTAAAAGTCTGTTGTTGTCTTTGTTTTGAGTCTATTGCTATTTGTGCTTTTAAAAGTCTATTGTTGATTTCGTTTTAAGTTTGTTGTTATTTTGTTTTATTTTAAGTCTGTATGGTTGTACTTAATTATTAAAAGTGAAAAAAATTTGTAAATTGAATAAAGTTATGTTTAAAATAAATAAAATAGGGTGAACTATTATAATTATCAAATTGAACACCACCTATTGCTATGCCCCAATCAGTACTTTAGTGATAATCAATAGTAGAACTCAATGATGAGCAAGTTATGTACCAGTGTCCATTCTCTGCATTACATGAGTTCCAATCACCAATTTTACCCTCTTGACATGTTCCTATTATACCTACATGCAACTCCCCAAAATCACGATTTCCTTTAGGCTCCTCCTTAAGGGTCATAACATTACCACTTGGGTTCACAATGAAACCAAGTGCATAAGAGGCATAGTAGAGCTTGAAATCGCTAAAGACTCTAAATTTGGAGAAATTAAGATTAAGGTTTAAAGTGAATGAGAAATAGTAATTAAACTTTTTTAGAAAATTAAGGGTTTTCCTAAATCGATTTTAGAAAATGGATAAGGTTTTAGAAAATGGATATCCATATTGTAAATTAGGTTGGGTTAAAAAACCAAACTTTTTAAAATGGATTGGGTTAAAAAAACATTTATAAAATTGGTTTTACAATAAACAGGTTGCTTAAATTAAGATGAGGTTAATGGTTATTTGATTTTTTTTACCAGGCCTAGTTGGCGTAACAACAACACATATCTGTTTCACCCCTAAAAGGTCAAATAAAATGATTTAGGTTGGATTTTAGGTTATCTTTTGGCTACGGAAGGAAGGAAAACATGGTAGGGAGTCACTCCTACATCATGGGGAGGCTTGAAGATAAGGGATTTTTTCTGGTTTCTCATCATTTTCTCTTGATTTCCATTTATCTTTGTTGTTTTTTGTGTTTTTGTTGTTCTCTAGTATTTTGGGTTAACTCTCATGAAAATGTGTGGCTAGACCTTATTTTTATTGGGTTTAGGTGTAACAAACTCCTTCTCTAGCTATGTAATTGAACGTTTTGCATTATTTATGCTTTTAATAAATGTTAAGTATTTAAATTATCAATTCTTAATATCATTTCAAATGGGAGAATGATATATGTGTGTGTTTGGGGTTTCCAAACAGGTTTTATAAATGAAATACCCATTAATTTCTTCATCTAAGGATAAAGTTGAATTTAGCGGTTGTTGAGGTCAATTCCTAATGCAATGACTTTAGTCAAATAGTCGAGGGATCAATAATTAAGTAAAGGACTTAGGATCTATCTATCGAAAGGTCGAGTTTATTGAATTTTATACGATAAGAACTTGATTAATTTCTTTATTTAATGGTAGAGTTGAATTTAATGGTTGTCATAGGAAATTCTAAATGCAAGAACTTTTGTCAAATAGTTGAGGTATCAATATTTAGGGAAATGACTTAGGATCTATCTTCTAAGAGATCGGGTTTAATGAATTTTTTGCTACAAAAACTTGATTAATTTCTACATCTAGGGATAAAGTTGAATTTAATGGAATTCCTAATGCAAGGACTTTCGTCAAATAGTTAAAGGATTAATATATGGGGAAGAACTTAGGATTTATCTATCGAGAGATTGAGTTTAGTGAATCTTATGCTACAAGAACTTGATTAATTGTGTAATTATACTAAGTAGGATAACATATGCTAGAGAGGAGGAATATGAAACATAATCTTAATACTTTTGTTTATATTTGTTTTTGTTTTTATTTTATATGTTTTTATCACCATTATTATATCCTCCAACAACAACAAACACTTTTGAATATTTGTGAATGTATTGTATATAGTTTCATAATGATTTTATAAGTATAGAAAGTTATTTTTTCGATTTCTAATAAGTCCTTTTGGATATGATACTCGATACTCATCAAAACTACAATGGATTTAATACACTTGCCAAAGTTCCAATAACAACAAGTTCTTATTTTTCCATAAAAGCTTCCCTGTAGTGGATTTTGAAATCATATTTATCTATCATTTACAATAACCACAATGCAGACCGTTATTTATCTATCAATAAACATGCACACTAACATTAAAGAAAAGTCCATCTTTTCAGGAAAAGAACTAAACTAACCATATAAAGAAAGTCTAAATGTAACAACTTAAGGATCATGCTATATAATCATATTACTCTATTTCATGCATGTAACTTGGTTAAAAACATGAAACCTACTTGATGAACTTCCTCTTCCGCTTCATTGTCAACAATGGATTATCAAGGATGCCAAACTTTCCACCTTAATTTCTTCATTTGAAATCCAACTTCATTTTCAAGTCTTATACTTCCCCATTCACAAAATGATAGACTTTTCCTTCATATTGCAAAGAAGTGGAGAAAACCCAATACCGTTAATGATAACATGTCATCTTATCCTTCATAAATGTTATTTGGGGGCACATATGAATATTTTGTTAGGGTCAATGAGGGAGATAACAAATGTTATATACGATAATAGTCGAAAGAAGAAACTATAATTCTATTACCACACTTAAACCAAGTGAATCGAGGTCACTTGTATATACAATTTTTTAAAAACAAGATTTTGTTAACATGTTCTATTTTTTTGTTTAACCATGCATATTCTTTGTCGGAGGTAATCTTTGTTGGAATAATAGCTTTGTTTAGCTTTTGGCATTCATTGACTTTTGAACTATCTGGTATGGGGGCACATCCTTCTAGTTAAGAACTGGTATTCTTTCTCTCTCCTTCTCTTTGTTTTATATTGGTCCAATAGGATTTGGTATTATGTACCTTTGAGTTTAATGAGAGCTCAAAGTCTTCAAGTTTTGCTCCAATACTAGAATTCGTGTTGTGTTAAACCCTGAATACTGTTGGGTCTTTTAATTGGCAAGCGCACCAATTGTTTGTAGTTTTCAAATTTAGATATCGTTCCATTGAGATTGAAAGTTCTAGTAATTCACAATAATTTCTATTTACTATGGCAAATATATCAAAACTTATTAACAAAAGAATAATTTATAAAAAATTTATACAATATTCACTGAATTTGATGATTGATTTGTTCATGTGGTAAAAAGATGGTAAAGATAAAATCTATCTAGAAAGTTAAGATGTAATTCAGAATAATTCAGATACTTGAAGTAAAAACACAGATTGACAAATTATGTTGGAATTAGGATCTTCGCACTAAAATATAATGAAATGATTACAAACATACATATTTAATTATTAAGTTCATGTCATTGCAGCTTAAAATCATTATAATCGATCCCTCGTGATATAAATTCTAAGTAGTTACTGTAAAGTGCGATCCCTCGTGATCTTTCTCAGTAAAAATTTGCATTAAGTCCTGGCCTTTTGGCAATAATAATCACCAATTCTATTCCTAGTAATTGGCATATTAAGGGTATTTCAACTTTTACTTTCATTAAAACAGATTTTAATCCCG
Organism: Clitoria ternatea; assembly: GCA_037962975.1. Classification (NCBI taxonomy): domain Eukaryota; kingdom Viridiplantae; phylum Streptophyta; class Magnoliopsida; order Fabales; family Fabaceae; genus Clitoria; species Clitoria ternatea. The sequence continues at coordinate 199,567,051 of CM075671.1, read as the reverse complement.
CATGAATAATCATTCTCCCGTTTAACATTCATACTAATAAAATAAGTTTCAATATGCATGAAAATCATTCTCCCATTTGATGTTCATACTAATAAAAGATTGAAATACTAATATGGTACTTAAATCATAAGTATGTAGAGGTTATAATCACAACATCATATAATAGATTGATTCACCAAATTCCAACATAAATAAATTAGTTACACATGGTAAAAGTAAAAACAACACTTATAGAGGTTGACATTACGAAGACTTGAAAATACTTCACGATACGAGAGCTCACAATACTACACAACACTCTCAAGTATCTAGAAATCACTCTAAACTTACAGACTCATAAAAGAACACTCAAAACTCGAAAGAAGGAAAGGAAGTTCTGAAACTCAGAGCTCAATTGGATACCTTCAATGCCTTGGAAGTGGCCTATTTATAGGGCTGAGGAAGGGTCCTGACGCTACGCATCAGGTTCCTGACTCAGCCTCCATTAAACGCAGCTTGAAGTGGCCATGATTGAGATTATTTAATTCTAATCATAAACAGACATTGGGCCAATTGTCTCCTACTACGATTTGGCATCTGCTGTAAGTGGGTTAGCCATTATTTGGGCCACTTTGCAGAGTGCTTGGCCACCTGGAAGTGGAGTCCACATAGCTTTTGACGCCACGTATGGCTGTGATGCGTAGCGTCAGCATCAGAAATTCCTACGCTACGCGTGGTGTTGATGCTACGCGTCAACTCTCCAGATCTTCAATTTTCTCTTGAATTTCTTTAATTTTTCATTTCAAAACTAGAGAAAATTGATCAAGGTAGATAAAATCCAATAATTTCCATTTATTACAATTAAAACCTAAATTGTTTTAGAAATTAAACTAATTTTTATTATTTTTTACACAATTTTATTAAGAAATTTATTGTAAATTTGAGGACTAACAAATACCCCCAACTTAAGACATTGGTCGTCCTCAAGCAAGAGAAAAAAATTTAAAAATAAATTTAGGATCAAGTTTTGAGTTAGTCAAATTTACCACAAGAAATAATTTACAATTTACCATTTAAAATAGTCAAAGATTAAATATCTTTAACGTAAGAAAGACCTAAAGATAAAATATACGCAATATGATATCAATAAATCAAGCTTATTTCAAGGTTTACCTCACAAGTGTTTATCTCTGTGAAAGGGTAACCTGTTTCACTCAATCGATCATAAAGTCAAGCAAATTTAATTTTGATTTTTATCTAATCAATGGTTAATCATACAGAGTCAAACCAGAATCACAAGGTCTTTTCAAGGGTTGTAATGAGGCTTGGCTATAAGAAATTATGGTTTTTCTTGGAATTCAAACACTTGAAATTATAAAAAAGCATTTCATAATTTCTAGGCTTTTTCTTGGCTCAAATCTCACTTCCCTTTTTGGTGAATACCCCCAACTTAATCCTTTTTATTATTTTCTTTTCCTTTTTATGCATATATTTTTGTTTTCAATTTATTTTACATGCATCATTTTTGAAAAGGAATTAAGTTAAAAAAATTTCACTCCCTAATTTTGTAAGAACAATCAAAATATTTTACTATTTTAATCATTTGCTCTTTTAATCAATCAAGTAAAGGGGATGGTCAAAAATTATTAGGGGTTAAGGGTACCAAAGAAATTATTTTTCAGGCTCAAAATTGGCTTTCAAAGGAAATTACAATTTTACCATGGTAAGCTTTTTGGCCCAAGGTTTCTTTGTGGTTACCAAAAATGTGCCTTGATCATATTCTTGAATCCTTTGTACAACAACACAAATCAAAGATTAAAGAAAAATCAATTTGAATGAAGTTATGTCGAAACCCTCAAGTGTTTAAAGATCTCTCAACTCACAGGATTTTTGAAATTAGCTTGATTATTAATAAGAGTATTGTATTTTAATTTTATCAAAATGCCTTAGTTACAATTAAGAATTTAATTATTGATTATGAAAAATGGTTTATTGTATAAAATTTCAAGTAAGTAAAATTTTCAAAATTCTTTTCAAAGTTTGATCATTTTTATTTAGAAACATACTTAAAAACTTAAATAAAACCTAATTATCACACATATCACACACAAAATAAATAAAACTCCAAATATATAATCCAAAATGTAAAGATAATGTAAATGTAAATATCAAATTAACTAAAAATGTATGAAAAGTGCAAGAAAATGTGAGATAACACCATCAATCCTCTATCTGGTCATCCTCATCATCCACTCCTCATCAGCATCTCCCTCAATATCAGTATGTGCTCCATACGGTCCACCAGCCTCATGATATGTAGGCAAATCACCAGGCCAAGCCACATGAGCAGCAAAATCGGCTGGTGTCATAAATGGTTCCCCCTCTCCCTGTATCCAGTACTGATAAAATGCATCATGTAAGTGTACATAGGCACGGTGAGAAGCAGCCATAAACTACATCATTTGCTGATGCTCTATGGTCATCCTAGTGAATCCCTCAGTGATAGCATCAGCAGATGGTGGCTGGGCTGATCTCCTGCGTCTAGGATTGGGCTGAGCCTCCTGCTCCAGAGGTGGAAGCTGAAACATCCTAACAAAATTAAATAAAATCCGAAACGAGGGAAAATTTTTTCCAAAAATTCTGAACGGCTAACAGGGGAATCGCAGGAAAAATCCGACCAAGAAGAAAGAAGGAACCGGGTCAGGGTGCCCCCTACGTTAGCAAGGCCCAATAACAATTAAGTAATTACCAGCGGAAGAAACGCCTAAGCGAACCATGATCGCTGAAGCAAAACCTTACTCGCCCAAGCGAACAAGGCACTCGGATAATTCGACCACTCGGAATCTAACTCAAGTCCACTCGGTATCCTCATTACTCGGAATCTGAACCTAAGTTCACTCGGGAATTATTCCCTCGGCCATTTCACTCAGAATCTATAAGTTTTCCTCGCTCGGAATATTTTCCACAGTCTCATATCAATCGGAAACGTTTCACCTATTTTTCACTCGGCATATATAATCTTTTTCACTCCGAGAATTTCTTATTAAGCCAAGCCTCGTCTAAGGATTTTAAGGCTTCGTTCACTCAGAATACTCTAGCTTCTCTTCACTCGGGAAATTCTAATAAATTCTTACTCGGGAGTTTTTAAGTCAATTCCCACTCGGAATTACATGACTTCACTCACTCAGGATATCATGGCCTTATCCACTCGGAATAGGCATATAAAAGGGATTTCTCACATAACACCCTTCGTTTGATCCTCCTAAGGGAATAGTCCTTTAATGAGCATAACTCACTCAGAATTAGCCCAACTCTTCTTCATTCGGAAGAGGGTCTCCTATCTCACCTCACTCGGATTTACCTTAGCTCTCCCTTACTCGGAATCACGTAAACATTATCCATTTAGTAGAAAATAAATGTGCACGACTTAGACGTTCCCCCACATCATTATCCACTGAACAAGATAAAACACATAGCATCAAATATATATATAATGAAATATGTTTAGTTTTACTCTCAATACCGAGAGAGTTCAAATCCTACACATTAAAAATAGAGTGTTAAACTAAGAGCCAGCCAAGGCTATACAAAACCATCTATACAATATATATATATACATGTACAATTCCACTGTACAATGCACTTCCCAGCAATCAGTGCTCTCCCATCATTCCATATTCCGAGCAACATCCACTGAAATATGGCCATAATAGGGGTGAGCTTTTACATTTAAAATGACAGTAATGACTCAGAAAATCCTCTAGTTTTCCAGCACACAACATTATCTCATCAATCAATCCATCACATGCACTGTCATTCAATATATCCATACACGGTACATTCAATCGGAATTTATTCAAATAACACACAGCCATATTAATCAGTAATACACAGCCATATTGCTCATATTGACATTCCCATACATATGCATATAACCACATTAAGCTCATCAAAAGTATAAGTGTGCACACACATTAATTTCAGTCGGATCCGATCAATTTTATTAAGTTTTATGTTGCAACATAGCCTCCAAGCCTTTTTCTCAGCTCCAAGCTGATCCGGCCATTTTACTGGTACCAAACCGTTTGCCCTCACACGTAACACAATCGCTCCAAGCGACAACGAGAGTGTTACGGGCAGCCCCGAGTCCAACTCGGTAAGCTTGCCTTGAGTCCAACCTAAGGTCTTTAAGCGTCCAATGCTTAGTGCACTCGACACTGCCTCGAGTCTAACCCAAGGACTTTCACCAAGCGTCCAATGCTGGTACATGAGCGTTTCACTCGGTATTGCCTTGAGTCTAACCCAAGGTCTTTTATTATTTTTCCATACATATTCATAAGCACAACAGAGGCATTTCACTCGGTAAAACCACATATCACATGCATCTCATGTATTCATGCTTTCATATATGAAAATCTACACAGGAATCAACCAAAAGTCCCACAATATACACTCGGTATTAGCAATATCATTAACATATACCACATGCTGTTAGGTGTTTTAACCACACACGGGACTCAGCATAACAACAACCTCTTAATGCATGCACTCGGCCAATACAGATCCAGTACATTTTCATGCATTCTCATGTTTATTAACACACCTCTCATGGACGGAGAAAGGATATAACCTTACTTGACTCAGCTAACACACACACACACACTCGGTATTTGAAAGTTATCATCATATGATTCACACAACCAACATGTTCACAATCATAAACACAACATACAGTACTTTCACCCGGGATCCGTCTATAACTAAGCATTTGAGATATAAAGTGCCCCCTACCTTCTGGAAGACGCAAGAATCTCCTCTGTTTTTAGTGTTAACCCGTGCTCTATTTTTCAACGCTGATTCCGTTGCTCCTTCGCTTCCACAATCACTCTCTCCAGCTCAGTATCCGTCGAACCCAGTCGAACACTACACACAGCTTGGAGAAACTGGGAGCTGCTCCTCCTCCGAACGATCACTCCTTTCCAACAGTTGGGAACCTCAAGTCCTCCACAACACCACAGTCGTAAACTAAACTAACTGACGAAGAAGAAGAAGAACGAAGAAGAAGAATCGCAGAGGAAGAGGAAAAGTCTCATGGAGATTTTTGAGAGAATGCAGAAGTGGTTGAGAGCTCTGAGCATGTACTCAAGGTAATGAGGAGAGTGAGTGGGAAACGTGCAAATGGCAGCCCCATCAAATCATGTGTCATGTCCCATTACTTCCATCAGCATTAATTTTTCTTTTATTTCAAATTAATTCTCAATTAACAATTAATCCTAATTTGTAATTAATCTTAATTTTAATCTGGCCATTAATTAATAATTAGGATGTTACAATTCTCCCCCTCTCAAAGAATTTCATCCTCGAAATTCAAATACAAGCTTACCTCAATAAAATAGCTCGGGATACTGCTGTCTCATGGTATCCTCACGTTCCCAGGTATAAGAAATACATCCATTCTACTGCCACGCTACTTCGACTAGTTGCACATCCTTGCTCTTCAAGCGTTTTACCGACCGGTCCATAATTTTAGTCGGTACAGCAACAGTCGTCAAATTCTCTCTGATTTCGACTTCATCATCCGGCATCTCGTGTGTACAATCGGGCAAACACTTCCTCAACTGAGACACGTGAAACACATTATGCAAGTTTGATAGATGAGTCAGTAATGCTAATCGGTATGCCACAGGACCGATCCTTTCCAATATCTTATAGGGTCCAATGTACCTGGGGCTTAATTTCACACTCTTCAAAGCTCGTCCCACCCCTTTATTTGGCGAAACCCTCAAGAACACTTTATCGCCGACTGAAAATTCAAGTGGCTTGGTCCGCTTATGATGGTAGCTTTTCTGTTGGTCTTGAGATGCCTTCATCTTTTCCCGAATTACTTGAATCTGTTCAGAAGTCTGCTTCACAATTTCCGGTCCCAACAATAGACTTTCACCGGTTTCCGACCAACAGAGTGGGGTTCGACATTTCCGACCATACAATGCTTCATATGGTGCCATGCCAATGTTGTTGTGGTGGCTGTTATTATATGTAAATTCAATCAGAGGGAGATATTGATCCCTGTAACATCCCTGTTTTTAAAAAAAGTTTTACCCTTGTAAATTTTGAATTATAGAGAGTTGTAAGTAAGAATAACTCAATATATACCCTATTGATGGTCTGTGGTATCTCAGAAATGTCATTTTTGTGCATAATAATGGAATTTATATGGATCATTAGTGAAATTATGCAAAAATCGAGTGAAAAGGACTCTGTTCCGAGTAACAAAGAGGAATTCCGAGTGAAGAAATGAAATTCCGAGTGAAGGAATGAAATTTCGAGTGAAGGAATGAAATTCCGAGTGTAACGTTACGTTTTTCGAGTAAAACATGACTGAGAGGGCTACCACCGAATGGAGTCCTGACCTGAGAGGCAATTCTGAGTGAAGTGTGTTCAAGAAAACCACTTCTGGGTAAAATTTCGAGTCAAAACACCCTGGAATGACTCATTTCCGAGTCAAACCGTGCCAAATGCTTCTTTTCCGAAGGAAACTCCTCCGATTAAAGTATTCCGAGTGAAAGAATGTATATATACTTATGTTTATGTTGATTTGATGCTTCCTACCGACTGGAATGTGCTGTGGAATCAATTGGGAAGGATTCCGAATGGTTTCGTATGTATTTGCTTAAGAAACCGAGTGGAAAATGGTAAAAGGAACCCATTCCGAGAGAAATGTAAGAGGCTGAGCCAATTCCGAGTGAGATATACTCTACTGGACCAAAACCAAGTGAGAGTCGTACGTGTAGGTCTTGTTCCGAGAGGTAATGGCTTAAACCGAGTGAACCAAGTGAATGAAGACTCGGATTTCCGAGTGAAAACTCTGAGAAAGAGAGGACTCGGTCTGGACAGATATTACCGAGTGAGAAACCGAGTACCTGAGTCGGTTTCAAAGGAATTCCGAGCGAGGACTTGAAGACTCGCTCAAGCGAGTCGGATTCCGCTTGAGCGAGAAGGACCCCTGATACATATTTCTCTACTTCGCTCAAGCGAGCAAGCCACGCTCAAGCGAGCCTTGTATCTGTTGGCTCGGAAGAAGAATTCTAGTCGGCATAGTGGTTAACCGAGTGGAATTTTCACTCGGTATTCAGTGTCAGTTGTGCGTATTGACTTCAATTTTGTCTTTTAATGATTATTTTAATTCAATCATGCGCATTATAGCTAGTGGGCGGCCAGAAATGGGCACTGACTCAGCATATCTCCTTATTTAATCTCCACTGACATCCATTAGCACTCCACTAGCAGCCCACTTAGAAAAGCTGTCCCCCATTTGTGTTTTTTCCATTTACTCTCTCCCTATTTAACCAGCGCAAGGACTCTAAAGAACCCACACACACGAAGCAAACACACCTTCATCATTCTTGTTCCTACAAGTTACTTTCTCTCTCTTTCCTCTTCTGTTTCACTCAAAATTCATGCAGGACAGTGAAAGGGAACTTCTTCTTCTCCTCCAGGAGCTCCATAAAGGTAAGGGGGTATATTCTTGGGTGCTCTGTGGGAAAACCGAGTGAAGGAAAGGGTTAAGGAACTTGTTCCTCACCTTTCCAGGACAGATTCAGTGTTATGTGAATTAAATGCCTTAATTGTTATTATTTGTATTTATATATATATATTTGTTATTAAATGCATATAATCAGTGATGAATTGTGAAATGATATGTACTGCATTGGACTGAAAATACTAAGAATCATGGGTACCGTGTGATTTCCAGTAAAAAATTATGAATAGAAGATGGATTTAATGATAACAGGTTCTGTTTTATGTTAATCCGACCGGTTTTACATCTATAACAACTTGGTTTTGCTTAGTTTCAATCGGATTCAACCTTAACTGAATGTATTTCATTCTGATAGAATAAATTTTCACTCGGTAAACAACCTTATTGCACTCGGATAACTTTTCCTAGTTTACTTTCACACGGTCAGCATCTTCCCAGTTGATTTCACTCGGAAAACATCATATTTCACTCAGAAAATAGTTAGTTTTACCCAGACAACACCTTTTAGTGATTTCACTCAGAAAACAATTTATTTTACTCAGCAAACAGTTATTGTCACTAAAAGAACTCCTTTCAGTTTGATGTAACTCGGTATATAAAGTCAATTCACCCAGAAGACCTTTCCCAACCTGATTCCACTCGGAATCAGGATTATCTTACTCGGATTTATTTCACTCGCATGTGTCTTATTCAGACAGAACCCTTTTCAACTAATTTCACTCGGTAAACTCATGTTTCACTCAGAACTTATATTGAATTCACTCAGAAAACTCCTTTGAGACTGATGTCACTCGGAATCGTAGTTTATTACACTCAGAAATTCATTTTTACTCGGTTTCACCAACATTTTCACTCATGAAACTCTTTCTTACTGATTCCACTCGGAAATTATATTTTAATTCACTCAGAAATTTATTTCACTCAGAATTTAAGTTATTTCATTAAGAAAATACTTCTCAGTTTCTGTTTCACTCGGAAAACATATTAATTTCATTTAGTAAACTCTGCTCATTTTTGTTTCACTCGGATTCATAGTTAATTCATGCGGAAAACTCATTTTCACTCGGAATCAAACCTGTTTCAGTCGGAAAACAGCCTTCCAGTTCATTTTCACTCGGACCCAAACTTGTTTCAGTCGGAAAACAGCTTTCCAGTGCAATTTCACTCGGATTTTTAGCCAGATCGTTTGGAAAACCCTTCTCAGCATGATTCCACTCGGAATCATACTTATTGCACTCGGATTTACCCTTGTTTCACTCGGAAAACTATGTTTTTAGTGTTTTTCGCTTGGATTTTCATTTAGAAACTATTCTTAAACATTTTTTTAAATTATTGGGAAGTTATAATTATTATTATCATTCTTATTCTATTATTATTATTATTCTAATTATTATCAATCTTAATATTGTTATTATTATTATTAGTTTTATTGTTATTAACATTGTTAACGTCTTAATTATGAGTATTTACATAAAAAATATATTATTTTACTCTTTATGGAAAATATAATTTTAACCAAGATATAATAGATATATTTCTAAAATAATAAACGGATATCTTACAATGTTTAAATAATTGATGGAATTCAAAGAACTTGGGAATGATATGATGAGACTGGAAACACATAAGATACCCAAGGAATCAATTGATAAAATAAATGCATTTCGCATCATGAAAATATTTTTGAAGAAGAAAAACCTCTAGAGCATACACTTGGTACAGTGGAGGACACTCATGTTTGATCTCCATGAAGAATCTTGGGAGTACAATTGGAACGGCAACCCAATGGCATCAGAGTCGCGCCTGATAGCCGGGTGAGACGATGCAATTCTTGTGTACTTTGACTAAATGACGGAGTGTAACTATGATCGTAGGGATCCAAGTTCCAAAAATATTTAAATCAATGATGAGAACCAATGAGTTCATTTGTACCATATGGAACTTGGGCGGACCCTGATCGCTCTAGATGATTGGAATGGAGATATTCCAAAGAATGAGATAAAGAAAAATCGATTTATTGGGCCCACATGCATCATGAGACTTAATCAAAGATAAATCATAATAAATTCAATTCATGCATTTTCATGACGACATGCTTGATTGTTATAAATATGCTAATTGTATGAACTATGTGATATTATTTGTTAACTGGATTATGTCCACACCGGATTAACCAATCAGGGTCTTGGGTTATACTCACCCTTACTGTTGATAATTTTCAGAGGAATTAGGAAATCAAGAACCTGAGTATAAAGAACAGCAATCTGCTGAACCAAATGAGAACGCTCCTTAAATAGAATATAAGTATCTGAATATTGACGGATGGCTGTATAATATTTAAGGGTGCCTGCGTGCCCCATTTTGTTAAGAGTACAATTACTTGCAGTTTGTGAATGACTATGTGATCTATATAATATTGCTTCCACTGATATGCCATTATTTTATAAAAAAAAATATTCACTTTTTCTAAAAACTGTTAACACTCTCAGTTAAATAGGATGAACCTACAGAAGGATATGTCTTATCTAACCGAGGGTGTTACATTGGTGGTATCAGAGCATAGTCGATTCATCAAGCTTGGGGAGTGGACCATTAGGTTCCACGTACTCTGATAGAAATATTGAACAGTCCATAACACTCCTAAGACTAAATATCCTATGTGGAATGCTCCACATAACGCATACCCTGAATCTATTTGTTGATATTCTTTCAGCAAATTCCTAATGGCACGCCAAAATAACAATCATGTGATGGAGAATCTTCTTACCAGAATTATAGAGGTAATAGAACGACAAGAGTTACCTCATGCTTCTGCTAGACAGGGATTAGCTGATTTTCAAAGGAACAATCCTACGCAGTTCAAAGGAGGCTTCAATCCAGAAGGAGCACAACTATGGATTGAACACTTTGAAAAAATTTTTGCCGCTATGCGATGTTCTGATGAGGATTGTGTAACCTTTGTTGTCTTCATGCTGGTTGGAGAAGCAGAACACTGGTGGACTCATGCTAGAGTCAGACTAGCTACTGATGGGCATATCATTACTTGGGGACGATTCAGGACAGAATTTCTCACTAAATATTTCCCTGAAGACATAAGGAGACAGAAGGAGCAGGAATTCTTCAATCTGAAACAAGGTAATATGACTGTTGGGGAGTACGCTGCTAAATTTGATGAATTGGCAAAATGTTGTCCCTACTATACCCACATGGGAGAAGCGTCAAGATGTGTAAAGTTCGAAGCAGGGCTACGACATGAGATTCGTCAAGCCATATGTTGTCAACAAATTACACAATTCACTACTTTGGTTGACAGATGCCGCATATTTAAGAACACCTTTAATCTTCGACGACCTGGAGCGTCTAGTCATGGGCCAGAACGACGTATGACAGATCGACAACAAAGAAGGGATTTTCGAGCAGATCGGCCATATTTCCGACCTTTCAACTCAACCAACCGAATTCCTCCTAGAGGTCAGGAGAACCAAAGCGGTAAAAACTGCACAATTTGTGGACGGATTGGACATCGTGATGCTGACTGTTGGTACAGAAATAAAAATAACCAACAACAAGTAACTCAAGGACAGGCAGTACGACCAACAGGTCAAGGAAGTGGAGGATCTACTACAAATACCTCTACCAACAATGTCCCAAGGATGCAAAATATTCACCGCGGCAACAATTTCAATCAGAACAAAAATCCTAGAAGGCCCGGAAATAACTCTACTGGAAGACTAGGAGGAAATGCTAGAGTTTTTACTATGAATGGTGCAGAAGTATCACAAGAGAACGATCTTGTGCAAGGTACATGCTTTATAGGAAGTACTCTATTAAATGTATTATATGATTCTGGAGCCACTCATTCTTTCATATCTGAGGATTGTGTAAAACATTTAAAGCTTCCTACAACCTCTCTGCCTAATAAGATGATTGTCACAACTGCTGCAAATAAGCCCATTTGCCCTTCCTGCATGTGTTTGAAATGTCCTCTCAACATCGAAAGGAAAGCTTATCAAGTAGATCTGATATGTTTGCCTTTGATTGATCTAGATATTGTTCTAGGAATGAATTGGCTTGCTGCCAACCATATTCTGATTGATTGTCATAATAGATCCATCACTCTCGGGTCTACTACATCTCATTGTGATCAAAACACTGATCCTTGTCCTATTAGCTCAGAAAAGGTAATTCCAGCAAAGGAAGTCCAACTATACATGATCCTTACTGAATCTGAAAGTAAGACCACTCCTCAAATTGACCAGATTCCTGTTGTTCAGGAATTTCCAGAAGTTTTTCCTGATGATATACTAGAGCTACCACCAGAGCGGGAAATTGAGTTCAGTATTGACATTATACCGGGCATAGGACCAATCTCTATTGCTCCTTACCGAATGTCACCCAAGGAACTCAGTGAACTTAAAGAACAAATAGAAGAACTTTTAGAGAAAGGAATGATTAGACCCAGTGTCTCACCTTGGGGAGCACCAGTTCTTCTAGTCAAAAAGAAGGATGGTAGTATGCGATTATGTGTTGACTATCGTCAGTTAAATAAAGCTACAATCAAGAACCGATACCCTCTCCCAAGAATTGATGATTTGATGGACCAATTACAAGGAGCCACTATCTTCTCGAAAATTGATCTGCGATCAGGGTATCACCAAATCAGAGTGAAGAAAAATGATGTACCCAAAACAGCATTCAGAACACGATATGGACACTATGAGTATCTTGTTATGCCCTTTGGAGTTACCAATGCACCTGCTGTCTTTATGGGATACATGAATCGAATCTTCCATGAGTACTTGGACAAATTTGTGGTTGTATTCATTGACGATATTCTCGTCTACTCCAAGAGCCATGAGGAACACGAGGAGCATCTCCGAATTGTCCTAAATACTTTGCGTGCAAGGCAATTGTACGCCAAGTTTTCAAAATGTGAATTCTGGTTGACAGAAGTGAAATTTTTAGGACATGTCATCTCTAAGGAAGGAATTGCTGTGGAACCTACAAAGGTAGAAGCTGTACTAAATTGGGAATAACCCAAGAATGTGACGGAAATCCGCAGTTTCCTTGGACTTGCTGGATATTATCGTCGATTCATCGAGAATTTCTCTCGAATTACAACACCTTTAACCAAGCTGACTCATAAAGATCAACCATTTGAATGGACTGACAAATGCGAAAGCAGTTTTACGGAGTTACGCCAACGACTCACTAGTGCACCTGTCTTGATTTTGCCAGATCCTGCCAAGCCATATGAAGTGTATTGTGATGCCTCAAGACAAGGACTAGGATGTGTCCTAATGCAAGAAAGAAAGGTTGTTGCTTATGCTTCAAGACAGCTAAGAACGCATGAAGTTAATTATCCCACACATGACTTGGAATTAGCTGCAGTTGTGTTTGCCTTGAAAATCTAGAGACACTACTTGTATGGTACATACTTTGAAGTCTTCAGTGATCATAAGAGCTTGAAGTATCTATTCGACCAGAAAGAATTGAATATATGACAACATAGATGGATGGAATTCATCAAAGATTATGAATTCGAACTCCGATATCATCCTGGAAAGGCAAATGTAGTAGCTGATGCACTCAGTCGAAAGGCTTTACGTCTATCATATATGATGACAAAGGAGTTAGAATTGATAGAACAGTTTCGTGATTTGAATCTGGCAGTAACACCAAAAAGGGGAAGTCTTATGATTGGAATGTTGAGAATTTCCAATGATTTCCTGGAACAAGTCAAAGAAGCTCAAGCCAATGATCAGGAGTTTCAAGATCTAGCAGAAAAGACAAAAAAAGGAGTCTCAGAGTTTAGCAAAGATGAACATGGGGTGATCAGGTATCAACAGAGACTCTGTATTCCAGTCAACATAGATCTTAAAAGATCCATCCTGGATGAAGCACACAAAAGTAAATACAGTATCCACCCAGGATCAACCAAGATGTATCAGGACTTGAAGAAATTATTCTGGTGGCAAGGAATGAAAAGGGATATCGCTGAGTATGTAACAGCTTGCCTGATGTGTCAGAAGGTAAAGGCGGAACAACAATGACCAAGTGGGACCCTTCGTCCTTTGGATATTCCAGAATGGAAATGGGATGAGATTGCTATGGACTTCGTGACTGGATTTCCCAGAACATCAGCTGGATATGATGCTATTTGGGTAATCATGGATCGATTAACAAAGACCGCTCACTTCATTCCTGTCAATATGAAGTATTCCCTAGAGAAACTCACCCAGATCTATATCAAGGAAATTGTACGATTACATGGAACTCCCACTGCAATTGTGTCCGATCGAGATCCTCGTTTCACATCATAATTTTGGAAGAGCCTGCAACAAGCTCTGGGAACTCGTCTGAAGTTAAGTTCCGCATATCACCCACAGACAGACGGACAATCAGAAAGAACAATCAAGACTCTTGAAGATTTGTTGCGTCTTTATGTTTCCTAGAACATGGGGGAAGTTGGCAAGAATACCTTCCACTTGTGGAGTTCACTTACAACAACAGCTACCATACCAGTATCGGAATGGCCCCCTATGAAGCTTTATATGGAAGGAAATGTCGTACACCTTTATGTTGGTATGAGACTGGTGAAAAGACAATAATTGGACTAGAGATTGTTCAGAAGACTATAGAACAAGTCCAAAAGATCCAAATGGCAATGAAGGCTTCGCAAGATAGACAAAATAGTTACTATGACAAACGTAGAAAGCCATTGGAATTTGAAGAGGGCGATCACGTATTTCTCAAAGTTACCCCTACCACTGGAGTAGGAAGAGCTTTGAAGGCCAAGAAGTTAAGCCCCAGATACGTAGGACCATATCAGATTTTGCAAAAGATAGGAACTCATGCCTACCGTATTGCTTTGCCACCCGAGCTGTCAAACCTTCATAATGTCTTTCATGTCTCCCAACTCCGTAAATATGCACCAAGCACTGATCATGTTGAGTCCTGATCAGTTTGTTCTGAAAGAGAACCTCACCTTTGAAGCATCACCAGTTAAGATTGTTGACCGACGTCTCAAACAGCTAAGAGGTAAGGAAATCTCTTTGGTCAAGGTAGTTTGGAGTCGGACAGATGATGGGGATGCTACTTGGGAAATTGAGGAGAAAATGAGAGAATTGTACCCTCAATTGTTTTAACTTTGAATTTCAGGACGAAATTCCTAAAAGGGGAGGAGAATGTAACATCCCTGTTTTTAGAAAAAGTTTTACCCTTGTAAATTTTGAATTATGGAGAGTTGTAAGTAAGAATAAGTCAATATATACCCTATTGATGGTTTGTGGTATCTCAGAAATGTTATTTTTATGCATAATAATGGAATTTATATGGATCATTAGTGAAATTATGCAAAAACCGAGTGAAAAGGACTATGTTCCGAGTAACAGAGAGGAATTCCGAGTGAAGAAATGAAATTCCGAGTGAAGGAATGAAATTCCGAGTGAAGGAATGAAATTCTGAGTGTAACGTTACGTTTTCCGAGTAAAACATGACTGAGAGGGCTACCACCGAGTGGAGTCCTGACCTGAGAGGCAATTCTGAGTGAAGTGTGTTCAAGAAAACCACTTCTGGGTAAAATTCCGAGTCAAAACACCCTGGAATGACTCGTTTCCGAGTCAAACCGTGCCAAATGCTTCTTTTCCGAACGAAACTCCTCCGATTAAAGTATTCCGAGTGAAAGAATGTATATATACTTATGTTTATGTTGATTTGATGCTTCCTACCGACTGGAATGTGCTGTGGAATCAATTGGGAAGGATTCCGAATGGTTTCGTATGTATTTGCTTAAGAAACCGAGTGGAAAATGGTAAAGGGAACCCATTCCGAGAGAAATGTAAGAGGCTGAGCCAATTCCGAGTGAGATATACTCTACTGGACCAAAACCGAGTGAGAGTCGTACGTGTAGGTCTTGTTCCGAGAGGTAATGGCTTAAACCGAGTGAACCAAGTGAATGAAGACTCGGATTTCCGAGTGAAAACTCTGAGAAAGAGAGGACTCGGTCTGGACAGATATTACCGAGTGAGAAACCGAGTACCTGAGTCGATTTCAAAGGAATTCCGAGCGAGGACTTGAAGACTCGCTCAAGCGAGTCGGATTCCGCTTGAGCGAGAAGGACCCCTGATGCATATTTCTCTATTTCGCTCAAGCGAGCAAGCCACGCTCAAGCGAGCCTTGTATTTGTTGGCTCAGAAGAAGAATTCCAGTCGGCATAGTGGTTAATCGAGTGGAATTTTCACTCGGTATTCAGTGTCAGTTGTGCATATTGACTTCAATTTTGTTTTTTAATGATTATTTTAATTCAATCATGCGCATTATAGCTAGTGGGCGGCCAGAAATGGGCACTGACTCAGCATATCTCCTTATTTAATCTCCACTGACATCCATTAGCACTCCACTAGCAGCCCACTTAGAAAAGCTGTCCCCCATTTGTGTTTTTTCCACTTACTCTCTCCCTATTTAACCAGCGCAAGGACTCTAAAGAACCCACACACACGAAGCAAACACACCTTCATCATTCTTGTTCCTACAAGTTACTTTCTCTCTCTTTCCTCTTCTGTTTCACTCGGAATTCGTGCAGGACAGTGAAAGGGAACTTCTTCTTCTCCTCCAGGAGCTCCATAAAGGTAAGGGGGTATATTCTTGGGTGCTCTGTGGGAAAACCGAGTGAAGGAAAGGGTTAAGGAACTTGTTCCTCACCTTTCCAGGACAGATTCAGTGTTATGTGAATTAAATGCCTTAATTGTTATTATTTGTATTTATATATATATATTTGTTATTAAATGCATATAATCAGTGATGAATTGTGAAATGATATGTACTGCATTGGACTGAAAATACTAAGAATCATGGGTACCGTGTGATTTCCAGTAAAAAATTATGAATAGAAGATGGATTTAATGATAACAGGTTCTGTTTTATGTTAATCCGACCGGTTTTACATCTATAACAACTTGGTTTTGCTTAGTTTCAATCGGATTCAACCTTAACTGAATGTATTTCATTCTGATAGAATAAATTTTCACTCGGTAAACAACCTTATTGCACTCGGATAACTTTTCCTAGTTTACTTTCACACGGTCAGCATCTTCCCAGTTGATTTCACTCGGAAAACATCATATTTCACTCAGAAAATAGTTAGTTTTACCCAGACAACACCTTTCAGTGATTTCACTCGGAAAACAATTTATTTTACTCAGCAAACAGTTATTGTCACTAAAAGAACTCCGTTCAGTTTGATGTAACTCGGTATATAAAGTCAATTCACCCAGAAGACCTTTCCCAACCTGATTCCACTCGGAATCAGGATTATCTTACTCGGATTTATTTCACTCGTATGTGTCTTATTCAGACAGAACCCTTTTCAACTAATTTCACTCGGTAAACTCATGTTTCACTCAGAACTTATATTGAATTCACTCAGAAAACTCCTTTGAGACTGATGTCACTCGGAATCGTAGTTTATTACACTCAGAAATTCATTTTTACTCGGTTTCACCAACATTTTCACTCATGA
The DNA here is from genome assembly GCA_037962975.1 of Clitoria ternatea. NCBI lineage: Eukaryota > Viridiplantae > Streptophyta > Magnoliopsida > Fabales > Fabaceae > Clitoria > Clitoria ternatea. Next base: position 199,550,012 of record CM075671.1, on the reverse strand, counting down.
AACTCTTTCTTACTGATTCCACTCGGAAATTATATTTTAATTCACTCAGAAATTTATTTCACTCAGAATTTAAGTTATTTCATTAAGAAAATACTTCTCAGTTTCTGTTTCACTCAGAAAACATATTAATTTCATTTAGTAAACTCTTCTCATTTTTGTTTCACTCGGATTCATAGTTAATTCATGCGGAAAACTCATTTTCACTCGGAATCAAACCTGTTTCAGTCGGAAAACAGCCTTCCAGTTCATTTTCACTCGGACCCAAACTTGTTTCAGTCGAAAAACAGCTTTCCATTGCAATTTCACTCGGATTTTTAGCCAGATCGTTTGGAAAACCCTTCTCAGCATGATTCCACTCGGAATCATACTTATTGCACTGGGATTTACCCTTGTTTCACTCGGAAAACTATGTTTTTAGTGTTTTTCGCTTGGATTTTCATTTAGAAACTATTCTTAAACATTTTTTTAAATTATTGGGAAGTTATAATTATTATTATCATTCTTATTCTATTATTATTATTATTCTAATTATTATCAATCTTAATATTGTTATTATTATTTATTAGTTTTATTGTTATTAACATTGTTAACTTCTTAATTATGAGTATTTACATAAAAAATATATTATTTTACTCTTTATGGAAAATATAATTTTAACCAAGATATAATAGATATATTTCTAAAATAATAAACGGATATCTTACAATGTTTAAATAATTGATGGAATTCAAAGAACTTAGGAATGATATGATGAGACTGGAAACACATAAGATACCCAAGGAATCAATTGATAAAATAAATGCATTTCGCATCATGAAAATATTTTTGAAGAAGAAAAACCTCTAGAGCATACACTTGGTACAGTGGAGGACACTCACGTTCGATCTCCATGAAGAATCTTGGGAGTACGATTGGAACGACAACCCAATGGCATCAGAGTCGCGCCTGATAGCCGGGTGAGACGATGCAATTCTTGTGTACTTTGACTAAATGACGAAGTGTAACTATGATCGTAGGGATCCAAGTTCCAAAAATATTTAAATCAATGATGAGAACCAATGAGTTCATTTATACCATATGGAACTTGGGCGGACCCTGATCGCTCTAGATGATTGGAATAGAGATATTCCAAAGAATGAGATAAAGAAAAATCGATTTATTGGGCCCACATGCATCATGAGACTTAATCAAAGATAAATCATAATAAATTCAATTCATGCATTTTCATGACGACATGCTTGATTGTTATAAATATGCTAATTGTATGAACTATGTGATATTATTTGTTAACTGGATTATGTCCACACCGGATTAACCAATCAGGGTCTTGGGTTATACTCACCCTTACTGTTGACAATTTTCAGAGGAATTAGGAAATCAAGAACCTGAGTATGAAGAACAGCAATCTGCTGAACCAAATGAGAACGCTCCTTAAATAGAATATAAGTATCTGAATATTGACGGATGACTGTATAATATTTAAGGGTGCCTGCGTGACCCATTCTGTTAAGAGTACAATTACTTGCAGTTTGTGAATGACTATGTGATCTATATAATATTGCTTCCACTAATATGCCATTATTTTATATAAAAAAAAAATATTCACTTTTTCTAAAAACTGTTAACACTCTCAGTTAAATAGGATGAACCTACAGAAGGATTTGTCTTATCTAACCGAGGGTGTTACAATCCCAACTACCACCGTGCTCTAACACACATGACCTCAGCAAGTCCTCCAAACTTTGTATTGTCCACTCGGATTGCCCATCTGACTAGGGATGGTAGGCTGAACTCAGTCGGAGTTTAGTGCCTAATTCTTGGTGCAAGCTTCCCCAAAACCGGGAAGTAAATCTTGGGTCCCTGTCCGACATGATAGAAGATGGCACGCCATGCAGTCAGACAATCTCACGGATATAAATCTGGGCTAGCTTCTGTAAGGAATACCTCATGTTCATGGGTAAGAAATGTGCTGATTTCGATAACCGGTCCACAATGACCTAAATGGCATCATAACCCGCTCGGGTTCTAGGCAATCCAATTACAAAATCCATGGCAATTGAGTCCCATTTCCACACGTGGATTTCAAGGGGTTGCAATCCGCCATAAAGTTTTTGGTGCTCCACTTTTGATTTCTGGCAAGTGATACACTGAGCTACATAGTCGACCACGTCTCTTTTCAATCTGGGCCACCAGAAGTGCATCTTCAAGTTATGGTACATCTTTGTAGTGCCCGGGTGGATGCTTAACAGGCTCTTGTGGGCTTCATCGAGCACCATCTTCCTCAATTCTCCAGTACCCGGCACATATATCCTATCCTTCACCCAGAAAATTCCATCTGAGCCCTCGGTTAAGGACAGATCCTTGCCCTTAGCCTGAGTCTCTTTCATCTCAGCTAAGTAAGAATCCGACTTCTGCTCCTCATACACCAGCTTCAGAAACTCGTTGGCTATCTTGAACATTCCGAGTGTTACCTTCCGAGACGAAGAGACATCTGTATGTAAGTTCATGTCTCGGAATTGCTCAAGTAATTCCATTTCCTTCACCATCATTGTTGCCATATGGATCGACTTTCGACTAAAGGCGTCGGCCACAATGTTTGCCTTACCCGGATGATACTTCAACTCAAAGTCGTAGTCTTTTAAGAATTCTGTCCACCTCCTTTGCCTCATGTTCAGCTCTTTCTGATCGAATAGATATTTGAGGCTTTTGTGGTCACTGTAAACCTCGAATTTGGAACCATACAAGTAATGTCTCCAAATTTTCAACACGAAGACAACAGCTGCCAACTCCAAGTCGTGAGTAGGATAGTGCTGCTCGTGTGGCCTCAATTGACGAGAGGCATAAGCTATCACTTGGTTCTTCTGCATCAGCATACATTCGAGACCGAGTCCTGACGCATCACAGTAGACCATGAAGCTTTCTTACAAATTTGGCAATGCCAATACTGGAGCTGTTGTCAACTTTGTCTTTAGCTCTCAGAAACTTTTCTCACACTCGGAACTCCACATGAAAAGGACATTCTTCCGAGTCAACTTGGTCAGGGGCAAAGCAAGCTTAGAGAACCCCTCAATAAACCTTCTATAATAACCGGCTAGACCCATGAAGCTTCTAATCTCCGAGACTGACTTAGGCCTCTCCTATGCCATTACAGCTTCTACCTTGGAAGGATCTACCGAGACACCTTCCTCGGAAATTACATGTCCAAGAAAATGGATCCTATCCATCCAGAACTCACACTTCGAAAATTTCACAAACAGTTATTTCTTTTTCAATACCTGGAGCACCGATCGGAGATGTTCCTCATGCTCCTCAGGGGTCTTAGAATAAACCAAGATATCATCGATAAAAATGACCACGAATCGGTCAAGGTATGGATGGAAAATGCTGTTCATGTAATTCATGAATACAGCAGGGGCATTTGTCACACCGAATGGCATTACTACATACTCGTAATGACCATACCGAGTCCTAAACGCGGTCTTGGGAATATCCGAGTCCTTCACCCGGATCTAGTAATATCCCGATCGTAAATTGATTTTTGAGAAAACCAAAGCACCCCTCAACTGATCAATCAGATCATCAATCCTCGGTAATGGGTACCGATTCTTTATAGTGAGCTTGTTCAGCTGTCGGTAGTCAATACATAGTCTCATGCTGCCGTCCTTCTTCTTAACAAGTAACACCGGTGCGCCCCATGGTGACACACTCGGTTGAATGAACTGTTTACCGAGTAACTCATCAACTTGCTTCTTCAACTCGGCTAATTCAGTCGGAGACATCCTATAAGGAGTACAGGAGACTGGCTCGGCTCCAGGGATTAAGTCAATAGAGAATTCAACTTCTCTATTTGGAGGGACACCCGACACTTCATCCAGAAACACCTCAAGAAAATCACAAACAATCAGAATATCATGCACCCGGATTCTACTCTCACCCTCGGTCAAACAAAGCATCACAAATAACTGGGCTATACCTTGCACTGCGTAATCATTATCGTTCTACCTCGGAAAAATCACCTTTCGGTTTTGGCAATCCACCAGTACCTTGTTGGCTGAAAGCCAATCCATGCCAAGTAAGATATCGAAGTCTTTCAGAGGCACACATACTAAATCGAAGGTAAAACTCTGATCGCCCAACGTAAAGGTTACATCTTTGCACATCATTGATGTCAACACTTTAACGCTGGTCGGATTGGCTACCTCCAAAGTCCGATTTATATACACGGTCGGCAATCTCAAACATCTCACATAATCGTCAGCTATAAAGAAGTGGGTAGCTTCAGAATCAAAAACTACATCAAGAGTATAACTACCGAGTGAGCACTTACTTTGCACCAAGTCGTTAGCTTGTGCAGCTTGCTCGGCATTGATCACATAAACCCGTCCAGCAGCTGGTTGCTCAGCATTTCTCTCTCGGTTATTTGGGGCATACATCACATTACCCCGAGCTCCATTGCCTCTGCCACCATTCCCTCGGCCGCCATTTCCGCGACCTCTTCCTCGGTGACCTCCACGCTGTACGTTTGCATTGGCTTGCTGTAGCTGAGGGCAGTTGGGGCGTACGTTCCCTTTCTCATTACAATGGAAGCATACAACATCTCTTCCAACATCACACTCTCGGGCAAAGTGATCCCCACCATATCTGAAGCACTTACCATTCCTAGAACGACCACCAAAGCGACCTCCATGGTTTCCCCGTCCTCGATATTTAGAGGAGGGTTCGCCTCTTCCAACATTGCCCGGCTTCTTAAAGCGAGGCTGTTGAGGCTTCAAGGACGAGTCGGTCCTGCTGCTCTGTCCCAGGTGGACATTCTTATCTTCCTCAAAAATTCTGCATTTGTTCACCAACATAGGGAAATTCCGAATTTCCTGGTGTCTGAAAGCTCTCTTAATCTTGGGCCTCAATCTACTTTTGAACTTAATGCACTTGGAACCCTTGGTTCCGGGTTGCTAAAATAGAGGATAAAACAGGCACAGTGCTTCAAATTTAGCAGTGTATTCCTCAATAGTCATGGAACCCTGCTTTAATTCTATGAATTCAAACTCTTTCTGACTCCTCACCGTGTCAGGAAAGTATTTTTCCAGAAAGCTTGCTTTAAAATTCTCCCAGATCAACTGGGTACCCGCATCAGTCAATCGGGCCTTAGTGATCTTCCACCAACATTCGGCTTCAGCTCGCAGCATGTATACAGCGTAGTCCACTTTCTGGGCCTCAGTACATTGAAGGCCACCAAAGATCCTTTCTAATTCCTAAATCCATGCATAAGCCGATTCGGGATTGAATCCCCCTTCAAATTCACTCGGCTTCCTCTTCAGGAAGCGGTCCAACACTTGGTCATCATCAGTTGGAGGCTAGCCCTGCCTCTCGAATATGTCAGCGAAACGTTGGAATGCCGTGGCTATAGCTTCCATGCTCTAACGATTTTCCATGACTTATCCTGAAATTAACACCCCTTTCAAGGATAAGTTTACAGAATTACTCACTACCGATCGGACTTCAACCCAACATTCAACAATTATAACACATTATTATACAATCCTTAAGTATCATATAATTAATCGGACCAGGGCAGGAACAATCTTCTACCCCCCAAAACAACACCTCATAGGCGCATGGCCACTCAAATTGTGCTTAAACATGGATCAAATCCATCAGATGCTGCAAATAATTACGACACTCGGTCATAATGCACCCAACCGCTTACTAAGAGTAAGCATACCTTGGCCTTGGACCTTTTAAGTCCGTTCTGATACCAAAATAAAACATCCTAACAAAATTAAATAAAATCCGAAACGAGGGAAAATTTTTCCCAAAAATTCTGAACGGCTAACAGGGGAATCAGAGAAAAAATCCGACCAAGAAGAAAGAAGGAACCGGGTCAGGGTGCCCTTTACGTTAGCAAGGCCCAATAACGATTAAGTAATTACCAGCGGAAGAAACGCCTAAGCGAACCATGATCGCTAAAGCGAAACCTTACTCGCCCAAGCGAATAAGGCACTCGGATAATTCGACCACTCAGAATCTAACTCAAGTCCACTCGGTATCCTCATTACTCGGAATCTGAACCTAAGTTCACTCGGGAATTATTCCCTCGGCCATTTTACTCAGAATCTATAAGTTTTCCTCGCTCAGAATATTTTCCACAGTCTCATATCAATTGGAAACGTTTCACCTATTTTTCACTCGGCATATATAATCTTTTTCACTCCGAGAATTTCTTATTAAGCCAAACCTCGCCTAAGGATTTTAAGGCTTCGTTCACTCAGAATACTCTAGCTTCTCTTCACTCGGGAAATTCTAATAAATTCTTACTTGGGAGTTTTTAAGTCAATTCCCACTCGGAATTACATGACTTCACTCACTCGGGATATCATGGCCTTATCCACTCGGAATAGGCATATAAAAGGGATTTCTCACATAACACCCTTCGTTTGATCCTCCTAAGGGAATAGTCCTTTAATGAGCATAACTCACTCGGAATTAGCCCAACCCTTCTTCATTTGGAAGAGGGTCTCCTATCTCACCTCACTCAGATTTACCTTAGCTCTCCCTTACTCGGAATCACGTACACATTATCCATTTAGTAGAAAATAAATGTGCACGACTTAGACGTTCCCCCACATCATTATCCACTGAACAAGATAAAACACATAGCATCAAATATATATATATATAATGAAATATGTTTAGTTATACTCTCAATACCGAGAGAGTTCAAATCCTACACATTAAAAATAGAGTGTTAAACTAAGAGCCGGCCAAGGCTATACAAAACCATCTATACAATATATATATATATATATATACATGTACAATTCCACTGTACAATGCACTTCCCAACAATCGGTGCTCTCCCATCATTCCACATTCCGAGCAACATCCACTAAAATATGGCCATAATAGGGGTGAGCTTTTACATTTAAAATGACAGTAATGACTCAGAAAATCCTCTAGTTTTCCAGCACACAGCATTATCTCATCAATCAATCCATCACATGCACTGTCATTCAATATATCCATACACGGTACATTCAATCGAAATTTATTCAAATAACACACAGCCATATTAATCAGTAATACACAACCATATTGCTCATATTGACATTCCCATACATATGCATATAACCACATTAAGCTCATCAAAAGTATAAGTGTGCACACACATTAATTTCTGTTGGATCTGATCAATTTTATTAAGTTTTATGTTGCAACATAGGCTCCAAGCCTTTTTCTCAGCTCTAAGCTGATCCGGCCATTTTACTGGTACCAAACCGTTTGCCCTCACACGTAACACAATCGCTCCAAGCGACAACGCGAGTGTTACGGGCAGCCCCGAGTCCAACTCGGTAAGCTTGCCTTGAGTCCAACCCAAGGTCTTTAAGCGTCCAATGCTTAGTGCACTCGGCACTGCCTCGAGTCCAACCCAAGGACTTTCACCAAGCGTCCAACGCTGGTACACGAGCGTTTCACTCGGTATTGCCTTGAGTCTAACCCAAGGTCTTTTATTATTTTTCCATACATATTCATAAGCACAACAGAGGCATTTCACTCGGTAAAACCACATATCACTGCATCTCATGTATTCATGCTTTCATATATGAAAATCTACACAGGAATCAACCAACAATCCCACAATATACACTCGGTATTAGCAATATCATTAACATATACCACATGCTGTTAGGTGTTTTAACCACACACGAGACTCAACATAACAACAACCTCTTAATGCATACACTCGGCCAATATAGATCTAGTACATTTTCATGTATTCTCATGTTTATTAACACACCTCTCATGGACAAAGAAAGGATATAACCTTACTTGACTCAGCTAACACACATACACACCCGGTATTTGAAAGTTATCATCATATGATTCACACAACCAACATGTTCACAACCATAAACACAACATACAGTACTTTCACCCGGGATCCGTCCATAACTATGCATTTGATATGTAAAGCGCCCCCTACCTTCTGGAAGACGCAAGAATCTCCTCTGTTTTTAGTGTTAACCCGTGCTCTGTTTTTCAACGCTGATTTCGTTGCTCCTTCGCTTCCACAATCACTCTCTCCAGCTCAGTATCCGTCGAACCCAGTCGAACACCACACACAGCTTGGAGAAACTGGGAGCTGCTCCTCCTCCGAACGATCGCTCCTTACCAACAGTGGGGAACCTCAAGTCCTCCGCAACACCACAGTCGTAAACTAAACTAACTGACGAAGAAGAAGAAGAACGAAGAAGAAGAATCACAGAGGAAGAGGAAAAGTCTCGTGGAGATTTTTGAGAGAATACAGAAGTGGTTGAGAGCTCTGAGCATGTACTCAAGGTAATGAGGAGAGTGAGTGGGAAACGTGCAAATGGCAGCCCCATCAAATCATGTGTCATCTCCCATTACTTCCATCAGCATCAATTTTTCTTTTATTTCAAATTAATTCTCAATTAACAATTAATCCTAATTTGCAATTAATCTTAATTTTAATCTGGCCATTAATTAATAATTAGGATGTTACAGAAGCTCACACTGCTGAACGAAATAATCTCGACGCACTGAAACCTTGGGGACTCTCCCTGAAGAACTAGTGAACTCTGGTGATGGCACAATAACTCCTTGCCTCCTCAGTAAGGCAGAAATGCTGAAAGGGAAAGGCACTGGGTAATTTACCTTATACCTGAGGGTATAAAGGTGAATCTGCTCAGATATAAGCTCAACAATATCAATGGTATGGCCCTGAAAGATAGAATAAAGAAGGCAGCAGTGATCAACTGGAAGAGAAGAAAGGTGGGTGGCAGGAGTGATGTTATGAAGCATAAGATGAGACCACGCCTGAGCTATAAGGATCAACTAGGTTTTAAGGAGGTTTGATGGAGTTCTTCCAAGCTTACTAAGGTTAAAGAAGATTCCATCCTTGCTCAGGAAATGAGCAACCTGATCCGGGAAATATCCTAGATCACCATCCTCACTAGCGACCTTGTTTCTATTTTCCTTCCAAAAACAAGTATCACTCTCGGGAGTAGGCTCCCAAGGATTACCCAGAAGGGTACTAATAGTGTCCCTATCATATGTAATGTGTCGTCCTCTCACTAAACTCGTCCTCTGCTGATTGATATTCAGTGAGTCCTGGCGTGACCTAAAAGCATTAGCATAAAACTCCATGACCAAAATGGGATCCCCCTCAGTAGGTAAAGAAAATAGGGATCCACATCTCCTCCTCTGTATCTCATCCTGCAACTCAGGATAATTTCCAGCACTAAGATTAAGGACCCTCTCCCAGATGAGTCTCTGGCCCTTGATCTGATGGAATCTTACCCACTTGGTGTCGATCCTGAATCTGGTGGGATCCCGGGGTCCCAACTGCTCCTCCCCTTGAAGATCAGGATCTTTAGAGGTGGTATCAGTATATGTGGTCCTCCTTTGTCTCTTGGGACCAGTGATGGGAACTGATTTCTTAGGTGGCATCTGCAAAAGAAAATTTTAAATAAATCACAAATTTATACAAACAAAAATAAAACATTCATCCAAAAATTGTTTTTGATTTTATATTTTTAATAAATCATGCATAATAATGTAAAACATCAAAAAATTAACATGCATATTTTTGGATTTTTAAAAGTATAATACAAATAAAACTCAAACAACATGCATTTTTACATACAAATTGATAAAAATGTAACTTACACACATATTTGAATAAATTTTTATTTTTAAGAAAGAAAATACAACAACAAATTGGATCTTCAATTTCAACTGCTCCATAAGATTTAACTTCCTTCATTACAAATGGGCCTGACCACTTAGATTTCAATTTACTAGGAAACAGTCTTAATCTTGAATTAAATAATAAAACTTGCTGACCTGGTGTGAAATGCCTATTTTTGATTTTCTTGTGATGGTAAGCTTTCACTTTATTTTTGTAACTTCTAGATGACTCATAAACATTGTTTCTCATTTCCTCCAACTCAAGTAACTACAATTTTCTTTTTTCAGCTACCGCATTTGGATCAAAGTTGAGGAATCTTAAGGCCCAATATGCTTTATGTTCCGTCTCTACTGGAAGATGGCAAGCTTTTCCATAGCCCATTTGGAAAGGAGAAAGGCCAATAGGAGTCTTGAATGTAGTTCTGTATGCCCAAAGTGCATCATCAAGCTTTTGTGACCAATCTTTTCTGGAGGAAGGCATAGTCTTTTCCAAAAAAATTTTCACTCCATGATTTGAAATCTCAACCTATCTATTGGTTTGTGGATGATATGTTGTGGCCAATTTATGTCTTACTCCATAATGTTTAACACCTTCTGAAGAACTTTATTACAAAAGTGTGATCCTCCATCACTGATCAAAGTTCTTGGTGTTCCAAACCTACAAAAAATGTTTTTCTTTAAGAAATTCACTACAGTTTTGGTGCCTCATTAGGTGAAGCGATTGCTTTTACCCATTTTGAAACATAATCAACTGCCAAAAGGATATATTTATTGAATTGAGAGTAAGGAAAGGGTCCCATGAAATCAATACCCCAACAATCAAATACCTTAACCTCCTGCATGTTTGTGAGAGACATTTCTTACCTCCTATTAACATTACCTGTTCTTTGGCAGTTATTACAAGCTTACACAAATGAGTGAGAATCCTTAAAAATGGAGGGCCAATACAAACCTGATTGAAGAATTTTTGCAGCAGTTCTTTCTCCATTAAAATGTCCTCCATAAGGTGATTTGTGACAATGCCACAACACATCTTTCTTTTCCTAATCGGGTACACAATGACGTAGCAAATTACCCATACCAATTTTGAATAGATGAGGGTCATCCCAAACAAAGTATTTTGCATCTTTTAAATTTTTTTCTTTGCTGCCAAGTTAAATCATTTGGAAGAATTCCCGCTGCTTTAAAATTGGCCATATCAGCAAACCATGGTCGTTTTGTTATTTCAAAAAGTTTTTCATCAGGAAATTCATCCAAGATGTCTTTTTCTTTGGTAGTAACCTTATCATTCATCAATCTAGAAAGATGGTCTGCAACTACATTTTCATTACCCTTTTTATCTTTGATTTCAAGATCATATTCCTGAAAGAGCAGAATCCATCGGATTAACCGAGGTTTAGAATCAGTCTTTGTCAAAAGGTACTTGATTACAGCATGATTAGTGAAAACAATTATTTTTGAACCAATCAAGTATGATCTAAATTTTTCTAAGGCATACACTATGGCTAGTAATTCTTTTCCAGTAGTTGCATAATTTATTTGATTTTCATTTAAAACTTTACTAGCATAGTGTATAACCCTAAAAACTTTTTTATATCTTTGACCTAAAACTGCTCCCACAGTATAATCACTTACATCGCACATAATTTCAAAGGGTAAATTCCAATTAGGAGTAACAATTATAGGGGTAGAAACTAATTTTTCTTTCAAGGAATTAAAAGCTTTAAGACATGCTTCATCAAACTTGAATTCAACATCTTTATTTAGAAGATTTGTTAAAGGTTTAGCAATTCTTGAAAAATCTTGAATAAATCTTTTATAGAATCCAGCATATCCTAAGAAGCTTCTAATACCTTTTACATTTACAGGGGGTAGGAGTTTAGAGATTACCTCAATCTTGGCTTGGTCTACTTCAATACCTCTAGAAGAAATTTTGTGACCAAGTACAATTCCTTCTTTCACCATAAAGTGACATTTCTCCTAATTTAGCACCAAATTTGTTTCAATACACCGCCTCAGTATGATGTCCAAATTGGTTAAACAAGATTCAAATGAATTCCCAAAGACTGAGAAATCATCCATGAAAATCTTAATGCTCTTTTCAATTAGATCTGCAAAAATAGCAAACATGCATATCTAAAAAGTAGCAGGTACATTACATAATCTGAATGGCATCTTTCTATAAGCAAATATGCCAAAAGGACATGTAAAAGTAGTCTTTTCCTGATCAAGAGGGTCAACAACAATTTGATTATATCCATAGTATCCATCAAGAAAACAATAGTAAGCCCCAGACAATCTTTCAAGCATTTGATCCATAAAAAGGAGTGGAAAATGATCTTTTCTTGTTGCTTGATTTAATTTTCTATAATCAATACATATTCTCCAACTGGTGACAGTTCTTGTTGGGATTAATTCATTTTTATCATTAACAATTACTATCATACCACCTTTTTTGGAACAACTTGTATAGGACTTACCCATGTACTATCAGAAATGGGATAGATAATATCTACTTTCAGCAATTTTAAAACCTCCTTCTTGGTTACCTCTTTCATGGTTGGATTGAGGCGCCTTTGAGGTTGAGCAGCAGGTTTAAAATCATCTTCCAACAAAATCTTATGCATGTAGTATGATGGACTTATACCTTTCAGATCTTCAAGTGTCTATCTGATTGCTTCTTGATTTCTTTTCAACACTTCTACCAACTTTTCTTCTTCTATTTCACTTAACAAATTACTAATAATTACTGGTTTTAGATTACCTTCTTTCAAAAGGATATACTTTAGGTTGGAAGGTAGCACTTTCAATTCAGGCCTCTAGATTTCTTCAACAGTTATTTCTTGGATTTCTTCAATTTTTCTTGATTCGGGGGAAATTTCTTTCCCTTGATCAAGGTCTTCAAGATACTTGTCCACCTGTTTTTCTTCTTCTTCACTCAAACATTCCACAGAGTTAGTTAATAACTTATTTAGAGGGTCAGAAATTGACATACCTTTGGATATGCGGCAAACTTCGTCAATAACATCCACCTTAAAGTAGTCTTGTTTTAAGTTAGGATGTTTCATGGCTTTGAAGACATCAAAGTTCACCTCTTCATCATGTACTCTTATTGCCAGTTTCCCATTATCCACATCAATAAGCACCCTAGCAGTCTTCATAAATGGTCTTCCTAGGATCAGGGGGACTTCAGCATCCTCTTCCATGTCTAAAACCACAAAGTCAATGGGGAAGTAGAACTTGTCAACTTTTATAAGTACATCTTCCATGATACCGTAGGGTCTCTTGATTAATCTATCGGCCAATTGCAGAGTCATTTTTTCTCTGAGGATCAAGATCCCCAATTCGCTTCATCATACTTAGAGGCATTAGATTAATGTTAGCCCCTAAGTCTAACAAGGCTTTCCCAATATTTACACCTCCAATGGAGATAGGAATGGTGAAATTTCCAGGGTCTTTCGACTTTTCTGGCATGTTATATTGCAAAATAGCACTGCAACCTACTTCAAGTTCAACAATTTCCTCATTATACCTCTTATTTTTGGTAAGCAATTCTTTCATAAACTTTGCATATGTTGGCATCTGTTCCAATACCTCAGAGAATAGGATGTTTATGTGTAATTTCTTGAATATTTCAAGGAATCTTTTATATTCCTTTTCCTTATCCTTCTTTGATGGTGCATGTGGATAAGGTAGATCCTTAACTGGAGGTGTCTGACCCAAATACTGATTTTTTTGTTTTTTATTTTTTTGATTTTTGATTTTTCTTTTTCATCATTTTCTTTATTTTTTTCTTCATTCTCTTTTTCATTTTTTTTTCTTCTTTTTTCTCTTTTTCTTCTTTTACCTTTTCTTCTTCTTTTTCTTTTTCTTTACAATCATTTCCTACAACTTTACCACTTCTTGTAAAAATAGCCTTATATTGTTTTCTTGGATTTTGAGTATTTGCAGAAAAACCAGAGCTTTTCATGTCGGCTACTTCTTTTGCTAACTGCCCCAATTGCATGTCCGACGCTTTACGTGTGGCTTTATTTGTTTATATATATTGTAGCAATTGTTGGATAAATTCTTCTATCCTAGTTAGCCTTGCTGTTTGATCAGATTGTGATTGTTGTTGTTTGAATTGATTGTTAGGAGGTCTGTTAGAAGGTCCAACATCTTGTTTCTAGCCAAGATTTTGATTCTGCCAACCCTGCGGGTAATTGTTTGGAAAAGAATTACCAAGATTGTTAGGAAAAGTACCTAAAGGTATTCTTTGGTGAATCAGGAAATTGGCTTATTCTTGATCATTTCCATCAGGGGCATAGTAACCACATGGTTGTTCGCCTATGCAATGCACACATTATTTCAATTGAGTGGGGGGTGGTGATGATACTTGAGTAATTTGAAGTTTTTTCAATTGTTTGTTCATTGCCTCCATTTGTTGTGTTAGTAGTCTTTGCTGAGCTAAAAGTGCATCGTTTATTCCCAACTCAAGCATACCTGGCTTCCTTAATGTACTACTTCTTTCATTCTTTGCTTGACAGTCACTGGTTGACATGGACTCCATGATTGATATTGCCTCTTCAACAGTTTTGTTCATTAAAGAACCACCTACACATGCATCTAACATCATCTTGAACTGAGGTAATAACCCATGATAAATGATTCTTACCCTCCCAGCATCATCCAAATTATGGTTTGGATATTTCCTAAGAAGCGCTTTGAATCTTTCCCATGCTTCACCAAGTGATTCATCGTGATTTTGTGAAAAGGAATGTATGGCTGTCATTGCTTCAAAATATTTTGAAGGTGAATAAAATCTTTCCAAAAATTTTGTTTCAACATTGGACCACTTTACAAAACTACCGGGTGGACAAGATTTAAACCATTCTTTAGCTTTCCCAATCAAAGAAAAAGGAAACAATCTCATGTAAACAAATTCTTCTTGATTGGGTTCGAATCCAATTTTGCAGCATAACTTATAAAAAATAGTTAAGTGTTCATAAGGTTCCTTATTATTTAAACTAGCAAATTGATTATTTTGAATAATATTTAGAGTGGCTGGTTTAATTTCTACAGCAGCAATAGGTCCTTGGTACATCCCTGAAACACGGGGTGGACCATTGATAGCAGCAAATTGTCCTAATGTTCTTCTTTGTTCAACAACCATATTTGATTTTTCAAAATTTTCAAAAGAAGATGAAGTTGAAGAAGAAGAAGTAGTTTGTGTTTTTTTAGATTTTAAAGCTTTGAGTTTCTTTACAAACTTCTCAATCTCAGGATCAAAGAACACTTTCCCTACAGAAGATTGAGTTTGCACAAACAAGCTAAATACAGAAAGTTAGTGTAACAATGTTAAGAAAATTGAATAAATGAATGAATAAAACAAAATTGAAAATTTAACTAAGGTAAAAAAAATTTTTTACCACGATAATTAAAAATTTACTGTTTTACTGAATCAATTCAATCCCCGGCAGCGGCGCCAGAAAACTTTTTAAACCTTGAACATTGTTGGGTCTTTTAATTGGCAAGCACATCAATCGTTTGTAGTTTTCAAATTTAGATACCGTTCCAGTCAGATTGAAAGTTCCAGTAATTCACAGTAATTTTTATTTACTATGGACAATATATCAAAACTTATTAACAAAAAAATGATTTATAAACAATTTATACAATATTCACAGAATTTGATGATTGATTTGTTCATGTGGTAAAAAGATGGTAAAGATAAAATCTATCTAGAAAGTTGAGATGTAATTCAGAATAATTCAGATACTTGAAGTAAAAACACAAATTGACAAATTATGTTGGAATTAGGATCCTCGCACTAAAATATAATGAAATGATTACAAACATACATATTTAATTATCAAGTTCATGTCATTGCAGCTTAAAATAATTATAACCGATCCCTCGTGATATAAATTCTAAGTAGTTACCGTAACGTGCGATCCCTCATGATCTTTCTCAGTAAAAACTTGCATTAAGTCCTGGCCTTATGGCAACAATAATCACCAATTCTATTCCTAGTAATTGGCATATTAAGGGTATTTCAACTTTTACTTTCATTAAAACAGATTTTAATTCAGCATGAATAATCATTCTCTCGTTTAACATTCATACTAATAAAATAAGTTTCAATATGCATGAAAATCATTCTCCCATTTGATGTTCATACTAATAAAAGATTGAAATACTAACATGGTACTTAAATCATAAGTATGTAGAGGTTATAATCATAACATCATATAATAGATTTATTCACCAAATTCCAACATAAATAAATCAGTTACACATGGTAAAAGTAAAAACAACACTTACAGAGGTTGACATTACAAAGACTTGAAAACACTTCATGATACAAGAGCTCACAATACTACACAACACTCTCAAGTATCTAGAAATCACTCTAAAATTACAGACTCACAAAAGAACACTCAAAACTCGAAAGAAAGAAAGGGAGTTCTGAAACTCAGAGCTCAATTGGATGCCTTCAATGCCTTGGAAGTGGCCTATTTATAGGGCTGAGGAAGGGTCTTGACGCTACGCACCAGGATGACGCTACGCGTCAGGTTCCTGATTTAGCCTCCTTTTAAACGTAGCTTGAAATGGCCATAATTGAGATTATTTAATTGTAATCAAAAACAGACATTGGGCCAATTGTCTCCCACTAAAATTTGGCATCTGCTGTAAGTGGATTAGCCATTATTTGGGCCACTTGGCAGAGTGCTTGGCCACCTGGAAGTGGAGTCCATGTAGCTTCTGACGCTACGCGTGGCTGTGACGTGTAGCATCAGCATTAGAAATTCACACGCTACGCGTGGTGTTGATGCTACACGTCAACTCTCTAGATCTTCAATTTTCTTTTGAATTTCTTTAATTTTTCACTGCAAAACTAGAGAAAATTGATCAAGGCAGATAAAATCCAATAATTTCCATTTATTACAATTAAAACCTAATTTTTTTTAGAAATTAAACTAATTTTTATTATTTTTTTAAATAATTTTATTAAGAAATTTATTGTAAATTTGAGGGCTAACATGTTGTCGGGAAAATTTAGGTGTTACCTATAAAGACACTTTGAAACTTAAGTTAGTACAATGATCAATACTGGAGCAAATACAAGTAGTAAATGCTCTACCTTGTTTATGTTGAATACAAGTATTTATAGGTGTTAGTTAGTGACCAACTCTAATATGATGTGTGTTAGCGTCTGTTCTTTCAGTACAAAAAGACTGCTATAGGTTTAATCTTGTCTGACATTCTTGTAGGCTTTTTGATTTGGTATGTCCCTAACTTTTCCACTTCTTCTTCTCTTGAACACCAGTCATGAATGACCTGAATGTAAAGAATGGAAATGGATGCGCTTCGAGGAACATATCAGAGACCTTAATGGTTAGTGTCGTGATGGCTACTGGATAGTCGGTGTTATGCCTTCCAGATTGGGGCTGGTATCGAGCTCAGATCAACCTTCTTTGATGTCTTCAATAAAAGGCTAGTAGATAAGATTGTCAACTTGCCCTATCACACACGTGTGCCGCCATGATTCTGTTACGCTTAGCCATAATTATTTTTTTGTTGTTTTTCTCCTATCAATTAATGTCATTAATTTTGCTTACCCATTTTAACCCCATCACAACATATAAAAGGATCCCCTGACAACATTGTTAGACATTTTTTTTATATCAAGCATTTCACTCATCTATTTCATTTCTTCCTTCTCTTGGTTTTGGGCAGTGTTATGGAGTTTCCAACACATAGGGGTCTGAGTGCACTAATTCCTACGTGTAGCTATGCAACGCCTTGAGGAGCAATACCAACTTCGATTGCATTAGAGGTCCCCTGCAATTTTACTTCCAAGGCAGTGGCTCATAACTAACTTACAAATTCTCTCCTTAGAACTAATAATCTGAAAGAAAAATTCAATTTTTGTTTATTTCTTCTTCAAGTTATTATCACGTTGTTCAGTAGCAAGCATGCGCTACCTAACCTCTAAAGGCTTGAACCCTTGGATAAAAAGTTCTTATCTTCTTTAAGTAGTATGAGATTGACTCTGTTCTGTTCAAGGACCCATCTTTCATTACTACCAGTAATGATGCTTTACCGACATGGTTCAAATGCCAACCACCGATTTGGAGTCTTATAAAAAATATAGCAAACTAGTACATGGTTATATCCTCACTCATATGACTAACAATTTATTTGTTGTGCTTTTTGGATAAATTTGATAAATCTATTTAGAAAAAAATAGGAGAAAAATATAGAGCGAATGATATTGGAAACCAAAAGTACGTGATTGGAAAATGGTTGTAGTTTCAAATGGTGAACGAAAAACTTGTCATGGAACAAGTCTATGAGTACGAGAATTTGGTTGTTGACATCCTAAGTGAAGGTACGAAAGTGAGTGAAATACTTCAAGTAAGTGTCTTAATTGAAAAATTCCCTCCATGACATCAGAAATTATCTCAAGCATAAAATGAAAGACTTCACACTTTAGGAGCTAGTTAGCCACATAAAAACTGAAGAGGCTAATAGTCTAAATGTTAAGTACCAAAACTTTACTTAAAACGTTTCTAATGCTAACTAAGTTAAAATTAGTGATGTTTCTAGAAACATGTTCAACAAAGGAAAGAAACCAAACAAACGGAAACACAAGAATCAAGTAACCACATAACATACCAACATTTAGAAAAAACCAATATTCCGTTATGTGTGGAAAAACTGGATTCAAAGCATTTTAGTGTCATTTTTTGGAAAAATTTCAAACCCCGAATCTAAGGCCAATCTTCAAAAGCACAAGCAAATTTAGCAAAAAAATAAGGAGATTATTGTTGTTGTAGTTGTAAAAGTAAATTTGGTAGACAACATAACCCAATGGAACCTAGACACTAAGATGACTAGACATATCTAGGCAATAAGTTGTTTAGAGATTTTAAAGATACAACCAATTGTGACATTGTCTACATGGGTAATTTTTTAACTGTTGGAGAATTTGGTAAAGGAAAAATACTTCTCAAATTAACTTCTGGAAAAACTCTAGCTTTATCCAATGTTTATATGTTCCCTTTATGCTAGAAATCAGGTTTCTGGTGTTGTGCTTAATAGGTCTAGACTAAAAATTGTCTTGGAATATAAAATAGTGATTACTAAGAATGAGGATTTTGTGGAAAAAAGGTATCTGAATGGTGGTTTGTTTATGCTAAACACTGTTCAGAACAATAATGTTTCTTATGTTTATATTATTGAGTGTGTTGATATTTAGCATGATAAACTAGGACATATCAATCATGCATCAGTAAAAAGGCTTAAATCAATGTGATCCAGTGTGGATACCGGTCCCTTATATCAGCTACTGACAAGGCGCAAAACTGTAAGTGTACAAATAGAATTGAACTGGTCTTATACGTACTGGAGTTAAACATTTTCTCAGTATGCATCATGATCACGACCTCGACCCAAAGAGGAAAGTGGGCAACTTGCATTTGTAAAAACTACAGGTTCTGACTCCTGACACAGGTCAAATCACCCATTTGTGTCAAAAGAAACCATGTATAAATAGCCTATTCATTAACACATAAACACACTTAAGCAAATCATAGGGCACTTTTACTCTCTTACTCTTACCCTGTAATACAAATTTCTCCGTTACAGCCGTACTGACTTAAGTATCAGAGTCGCTTTTGTAGGTACACCTCCAGTGGGGTTTCAAGGACAACGGTTGGAAGTGACTTATTCATCACCTTAAATGTGAAGGGCTTGGAGTTCCCACTGAACCCAGGTTTATAATACCGTACTCCCACTGAGACGGTGTACAAAGTAAGAGAGGGAGAGCTTTGATAGCCGACCGTAAGCTCACAGGGTATCAGACTAATAAAAAGATATCATTCCCACAAGGATTATGCCCAAGTACTAGTTATAACGGTGGTTCAATTATCTAGTGAATCGATTAAAATGAATTACTCAAACGATTTTAAACAATAAATCAGAAAACAAGAAATTCAACGTCTTTTGTAAAAGAAAATCAGAGCAAGTTTGGGAAATTGAATCAAAGGTAAATCTTGGGGTATTAAGGGTTCATATGCTAGTATCAAAATTAAAGGTTACTCACCTATCCAATTATATAATTTCCTTCCTAAGGTAGATTCCCCTAAGTTAATTAATACCTTTCTCTCAAAAGCCTATTAACATGCCTAATTCCCAAAGAACCGTGTTCAATTTGTTAATTAGACCCTTTACGTTCTATGGAAATCCGATTAACCCTCAAACAATTTTGCTTACTGTTGTAAATCAAAATTATAGGTTCAATTTAGGTATTTTTGAATTACATGCCAATCTATCGATTACCCATATAATTTGTGATCATCTACGCTTATCTCTAAGTCTTGCAGAAGCATTAGGCATACATAAATTAAATAGAGATTGAAATCACATAAATTGGAATGCGAAGAACAATTAATTGTAACACATAGGCATACTACATCCTTAGCCCTAAGAAAAGAGTTTAGTGTGCCATAAGGATTGTTGTCATCATGTCACACATCACAAAATCAATGCCAAGCATAAAAGATATCAAAAGTGTAAACTAGGGATTTAGAAATTACAAATTAGTTCTCACTAGGATTCCTAATTCTTCCTCCTAAATCTGTAGATTTAATTTCCATTGATGTATTTGACTCTTGATTCCTAATGAAAGCTTCCCAAAAAGATTCTTCAAAATCTCCCAAAAGATGTCTCTTCAACTGTCTCTGTAGAAATCTCTTTCATATCCCCCAGAGTGCCCAACAAAACCCCTAAACAATTTAGAGATTTAGGCCTCGTAAGGGACAACCACGGCCAGTGGTTCGACTCCTGTTCCTTTTTAAACATAAATTCATAACTTTTTGTAACAAACAGAGCCAACCATGGCCAGTGGTGGATAACCTTGGCCAGTGGTGGCTTCTGACTTTCTTTTCTTTGCTCCACAGTGCCTACCATGGCCAGTGGTGGCTTCTAACTTACTTTTCCTCTTTTCTAGTGCTAACCATGGCTAGTGGTTTGCCACCACTGCTAGTGGTTTCCTCCAACCTTGCTAAAATGCATTTCTAAAGGCCTCAAAGGTCTTTTCTTTCATCTACTTTTCCATTTGTCCTCAAAAAAGACCTAGAACATCATTGATCCTGTAAAAATAGGAACAACCAAGTAATATGTATAGAAAAGAATCAAAATCAAGGGAATTGGGCATGAAACAATATGCAAAAACCCTAAAAACTAGACCTAAAAAAACAAAAAACAACACATAATGCACACTTATCAAGCTTTGACACCAGTTTAGAAGTCAATTACTTTGACCCCGTTCTACGAGCATATCATTGGCACGCCCAGTGGGACCTGTAGACTAAGTCGTTCATCATCAAAGTAGAAGTATGGAAGTTAATAGGCGAAATACAGCTCTTGAAGGACATGTCGAGAGCGTTGCGTAAAGGGTCAAAACCCGATTCTTAGAATTTGGGGGGCAGATTCATAGAGACCCCTGGAACAGATCAACCTCAGGGAAGGATGCAGGTTGTCCAACAACCAGACTCGCAGGATGAGCTTATGAGGCAATTGCGGATAGAAATGCAAGAATTAAAGCAAAATAGGGGATTGTGAAATGATGTAGCAGGAGAACGAAGACCACAATAGCCTTTCCATACCTAGGAATCTTCACAAGCGTAAACACTCGACGAACAACAGTCGACGTGCCAAACCATGGATATGAAGAACTAGAGGAGAGGTCCGTTACAAGGACGAACTGGAAAATATAGGTTCTATGTGCCATTTACCAGAAGGATGATATATGTATCCATTCCAAGGCATCTACAAACCCTTCAACCGCTGTTGATCAAAAAATATAATGGAGAGTCTGACCCAAGACGACATTTGGATGCTTATGCAAATGAGTCACTATTCCTAGGAGCAGAAAGGGACGTAATGTGCAAGATGTTTCCCAGGACCCTGTGTGCTGAAGCTTTAGGATGGTTTAAAAGTTTACCGTCGGGGTCAATAGACTGTTGAGATGATTTAGCCCATGCCTTTCTACAGCACTTCGTGGTGTCAAGAGATATTCCTAAGACATCCCACACACTAGCTAAAATCAAGCAAGGATCGGATGAAAGTGTTAGAGACTTCTTGAAAAGATTTTATAAGGAAGCAGCGTTGGTACCCAGATTGACTGAGCAGATTCAGTTGTACAGAGCGGTCGAGGCCCTATAACCGCAGTCACCTTTTGCCCTATCTTTGGCGAAAGAGGCACCCTAGATGTTTGAAGAATTTTACAGAAAAGTTACAAAATATGTAGGAAGAGAAAAACATTTGGCTACGGCAAAGGGAAAGACTCCGGTTACAGAAGACCGGTCATAAATTCATGAGCGAAAAGGGCCAAAAATTGGTGGGAATAGGGAGCGAGACCCCCCTCTAATGCAGAAGGAGTGCCGGAGTGTCAATTCCACCCAGTTCATACCCTTGGCAGTACGACCCAGTCAAATTCTTAGAGAAGTAGGGATGAGAAGTTTTATGGTGAGTGAAATCAGAAAGCCCATGCCTATGAAGAGACCAGGCAACCCGAACAAGTACTGTGAGTTCCATGAGCAGACCGGTCATAACACTGACGAGTGTAGGCAGTTAAAAGAAGCCATTTAAACTTTGATTAGGGAAGGAAAGTTAAAATAGTATCTATTCCGACAGAGGGTGTACAGAGAGCAAGCGAAAGAACCCCCCAGAAGAAGGGACACCGGTCCGGTCGAAGAGGAGAACAGAGATCCAAAGAAGCTAGCCCTGGATAATGGAAAGGTCGTTATATATAACATTGAAGAAGATGATGAGTCATGGATGAAGCCTCCAGGTTCGGGAAGAAAGGACAGGATCGATATGATCGTAGAAGGATTCGCAGGAGGAGGAGTTCCAATTCGGCTCAAAAAAACCATTTGAGGATGATCATGTCTGTTCAAACTAAAATAGATAATAAGCCGTACTGGGGTGAAGTACAAACCCTGATGATCACATTCTCAGATGAATACTATGGAGCCACTATGCCTGGAGGAGATGACGCGATGGTTATCAAGGTTATGATAGCCAATAAAACAATCAGGAGAATCTTGGTGGATCAAGGAAGTTCTTGTCATGTAATCTTTTATGATTGCTTCAAAAAGATGAGGTTAACAGATAATGATTTACAACCCTATACTTAGGATTTAACAATCTTCAATATACAAGGTTGACATTCAAAGGGGAACTAGGGTCAAAGACTGTCCGAACTCGGGTATTAGTGATAGATGTAAAGTCCCCTTTCAATAGAATCTTAGGTCGGCCATCCCTAAACGCTTTGGAAGCAGTGGTTTCAACACCACACTTGTTAATCAAGTTTATAGACAAGGATAATAAGGTATCCACAGTAAGGGGGATCAACAGATGATAAGATATTGTTATAACCTGAGTGTTTTGATGACCAAAGTAGAAGAAACAATTAAGAGGAAGTCTTTGAATAAGGGCGGTCTGGTACATAGCTTAGTGAATTTAATAGACTTAGACCCAAGAGAGAGGATGATAACGGACCCTATAAACCCCTAAAGGTCTACCCTGAAGGGAGGAGTCAAGAAAGTAATATTGGATAATGACCCCGACAAAACAATCGGAATAAATGACTTCTTAGAAAAGATATGGAAGTGCGGTTGGGTAAGCTTTTAAAAGAATTCAAGCATCTCTTTGCATGGATAGTGGCGGATATGCCAGGGATAGACCCAAACTTTTGCTGTCATAAATTAGTAATTTATCCGGAGTCAAGAGTGGTAGCACATAGGAAAAGGAGACTTAGACCAGAAAAGCAGCAAGCTGCCTATGAGCAGATGGGGTAGTTGTTGAAAGCATGATTTATTAGGGAAGTCCAGTATTCGACCTGGGTGTCCAATGTCGTAATGGTGAAAAAAGCAAACGGAAAATGATAGGTGTGCACTGATTTCACAAACTTGAACAAGTGTTGTCACTCGCTCCAAAACATAGATCAAATGGTAGACGATTCTTCAGGGTATCAATTTCTCTCATTTATGGACGCATACTCCAGTCATAATCAAATTCTGATGTGGAAAGATGACGAAGAAAAACTGCATTCGTAAATGACAAAGGAGTTTTCTGTGATACGGTAATGTCGTTCAGACTCAAGAACACAGGTGCAACATATCAAAGGATGATGAATAAAGTCTTTGATGGAACGAGGTCCAAAACAGTCGAAGTGTATATGGACGACATCATTGCTAAGACACCAGTAGGAGGTGACCATGTGGAAGACTTAAGGACCATATTTCAAAGAATGTAGACATACAACATGCGTTTAAATCCTCTAAAATGCACCTTTACAGTCCAAGCAGGGCGATTCCTAGGATTTACGTTGACTCAAAGGGGAATAAAAGCCAATCCAGACAAATGTAAAGTAATAAAGGAGCTCTGAAGTCCAACAAATGTAAGAGAGGTTCGGTTATTAAATGGAAAGGTGGCCGCCCTATCTCGGTTCATGCCGAAAATAGCACACTGGGCTTTGCCACTGTACAAAATCTTAAAGAAGAATAAAAAGTTTGAATGAGGAGAAAAGTAGGAAGAGGCTGTTTGGAGTCTTAAGAAGGTGTTGGAAAATCCTCCGGTGTTCGCAAAACCAGACCTAGGTGAGCAATTATTTGTGTACCTAGCAGTGTCTGACAAAGTGTTGGGAGCCGTCCTAGTAAAAGAAATCGTGGAAGGGCAAAGGCTGGTTTATTTCATGGGAAAAGTGTTGCAAGGATTTGAAGAACGGTATCAAAAGCTCAAAAAGGCTGCCTTGGTGTTAGTATGGATGTCTAGATGATTGAGGCAGTATTTCCATACCCACCCCATTGTGGTAGGGACTGATCTACCATTACAGACCATTCTGGATAAACCAGACCTGGCAGGGAGAATGACAAAATGGGCCATATAGCTTTCAGAGTTTGATATTTCCTTTGAGCAAAGAATGACTATAAAAGCCTGAGTCTTAGCTGATTTCATAACAGAGTTAATAGGTGAACCCCTTTTGCAAATACGGGAGCATTGGACCATCTTTGTAGATGGGTCCTCAAACTCAAAAGGATGTAGAGCCGGTGTAGTTATAGAAAGTGAGGACGAGGTCAGCATAGAAATTTCCCTCAGGTTTGATTTCAAGACATCAAACAACCAGGCGGAGTATGAGGCTTGCCTCGCCAGACTCCAAGCTTCACTGGATATCAGAGTCAAAAGCGCTGTACTTTGTAGTGATTCCCAGTTGGTGATCTCTCAAATTAATGGGAGCTAGCAGGCAAAAGAGCTGCTCTTGCAATAGTACTTGACGAAAGTAAAAGAATTGGAAGAAAAGTTCACCCAGATTGAGTTCAAGCATGTGCCAAGAGAAGATAACGTTAAAACTGATGTTCTATCTCGACTTGCCAGCACAAAGAAGGCGGGATCAACAACTACGGTTGTTCAAGTACCTTGGGCGAACCTAGCATAGCGGCACCAGTAAAAGTCTGTGCCATTCAGTCAAAGGCATTCCTGGATGATTCATGGGTCGTCCCTATTATCAGATATCTAGTAAATGGCCAACTTCCAACAGATCCTTTGGAGAAAAAGAAGCTCAAAAAAGAGTTATCGAACTATGTGCTAGTTAATAGGAATTTGTTTCGAAGTGCTTAAGGGAACATGTGGTCATCACTGCGATGGAAAAAGTTTGGCTAGAAAAATAGCCAGGGCTGGGTATTGGTGGCCCACAATGACCAAAGACACAGTGGAGTACATCCAAAAATGTGACGCATGCCAGAAGAACAGCAACGAGCATCACGTCCCCGTGGAAGAATTATTTACCTCGGCAGTCCCATGGCCATTCCACCAGTGGGGAATAGATATCTTGGAACCTTTCCCAAAGGCACCAGGTAGGGTCAAATACCTGATTGTTGGGGTCGACTATTTAACTAAGTGGATAGAAGTTGAGGCTGTAGTGCACATTACAGCAGCCCAGACTCAGTGATTTATGTATGAAAACATAATCACTAGGTTCAAAATCCTAGGGAGAGTAATTATGGACAAAGGGACACATTTACGAATTCAAAGTTCATGAGCTTACTAGAAGAACTACAAATCCAATAAGTTTTCTCGTTAGTAGAACATCCACAAATGAATGGACAAGCCGAAGTCGCAAACAGGGAGATACTTAAAGGATTGAAGAAGCGGCTGGGGGATGCGAAAGGGGAGTGGGCAAACCAGCTATGTCATGTCTTTTGGGCATACCGAACAATGCCCCATTCTTTGACAGGGGAGTCCCCATTTCAGTTGGTATACGGAGTTGATGCAGTAATACTAGTGGAAATTAATTATATCTCTCTAAAGAGTCCAACAGTTTGAGAAAAAAAATGAACAATGGCTGAAAGATGAATTGGAGTCTTTATATGAAGTAAGAAAAGCCGCCTTTGTCTGGGATCAGGCAATCAAGGCCAAGGTGGCACTACGATACAATAAGAAAGTACAAAGAAGAAGGTTCAACATCGGAGATCTAGTGTTAAGAAGGGCATCGGTTGGTAACAGATTTGCGTATCAGGGAAAACTTGCACCGACATAGGAAGGCCCATACAGGGTGAATGATGTCACTACAGGAGGGGCATATCTGTTAGAAACCCTAGAAGGCAAGGTCTTTAAAAATAAGTGGAATATAAAGAATCTTCGTATGTATTTTAGCTAACTGGCACCACAAGTCATGCACTTTTTTCCTTACCTAAGGTTTATCCCACAGGGTTTACTCAGGAGGTTTTTAATAAGGCATGCAGCCGGGGTGCTTGTTCATTAATAAAATCTCTTGAATTTAAGCACTAGTTATTTTGTTTTGATGATGGTTAAGTTTCTGTTAAACCCAAAAGTAGTCCAAGGACCCTAGAGTGGTTACGTTTCTATTAAACCTTAGAGCGGTCCAAGGACCCCAAAGTGGTTAAATTTCTATTAAACCCCGGAGTGGTCCAAGGACCCCGGAGTGGTTCAAGGACCCCAGAGTGGTTAAGTTTCTATTAAACACCGGAGTGGTCCAAGGACCCCAGAGTGGTTAAGTTTCTATTAAACCCCGAAGTGGTCCAAGGACCCCAGAGTGGTTAAGTTAAACCCAGTAATTAAGAAACCCAGGAGTGGTTAGATTATATTGAAACAAAGTGGTTATGTTTTATTAAAGACTCTAGAATAGTTAAAGTAATTAAAAATCAGCTAGTTCAGTTCCGTTATATGAAAGCAGCAAAGAGCAAGACTGTAGAGCAAAACTATTAACTTTATTTAACTACTTAGAAAATGGTTACAAAAGGAGGCACATTGGCCCAGCAATTCAAGATATTCAAAAAAAAAGGGCGGAGCTCATCCTACCTACAGAGCAAAAGAAACAATGAACTAAGGGTTCGAGGGGCCACCTTCTTCCTCCTCCCCCTCTTAACCGGCGCCAACTTCCTCGGTGTTTGGGTCCTCAAGGCCATCATCTTCTCCTGCTGCTAGAGGTGCAAGCTTGAAGGGCTCATTAAAAAGAGTATAAGACTGACCTCTTATTTCGGCCATCAACTCACCATTTTGGAATCAATTGAAAAAACTAATCCCATTCAGGTTGAGAGGAGTATCCCGGTTCCAATAGATTACCTGGCGGACCGTGTGACTAAAAGAGTCCATGGCGGCGTAAGCAAACTGCAACATGTCTTCTTGATATTTGTTCTGCTCATCTTTTACCATCATGGATAACTCCTTATTCTTCTTTCGAAGATCGGTCACGAGGCCCTCCAGTTCGGCCACCTTCCCAAGGAGTCCATCCTTCTCCTTCTTCCAACTCTCCTTGGACTATTGAAGAGCCTGATTCACTTTATTAAGGGACTTGATCCTCTGATGAGCTCGACCATAGTCCTCGAAGAGATGGGGTTTCTTCTCCTTTACACAATCCATCTCCAGTTACGGACCCTCGCGGCGGCGGAGTAGATGGCGGAGAGAGTTTTAATGTTGAACCACATCGTCGTCTCTAAGGTAAATCTGACATCGTCCTTCTCAAGTCCCTACTTAAGGCGGAAAGGAAGCTCGAAGCTGACGTTGGGAGGAAGCATCCTAACCATGAGTGCCTCCAGAGCGTCCATGCCAGAACGAGGAGGAGGGACATCACCTTCAGCAGGGGTCTCAGTGCCTACCCACTTGCCCTTTTCCAAAACTTAAGGGGCGGGGTCAACCCTCTGTCTTTTTGATGCACCACTGGCCTGCCTCCTTTCCATTTTTTTATGGCCAAGGGCATCCTCAACAGGAATTATCCCACCCAGAACATGAAGTCTAAAGGACTTCCTCATCTTCAGGGTGGCGTTATTCTCTGTAGAAACGTCAGCCACCAAACCCTCCATCAGCTTACAGAGGTTCTCCCGCACAGCGACACTCATGTTCCGAGAAAAGACGACAAGTCTTTAGCAAACCGGAGTACAAAAATGACTCAAATAAAGATAAGAAAGGGTAAATACCCAAATAAGCTAGGTACTCATTTCGTGTCTCCATGGTGCCAATAAAAAAACGATGCCAGTGGTACTCGATCTTAAGCTCTACCCCGTCCGTAGGCTTGGCGAGGCGGCTGTAGACAGCGAGCACGTCCTGAGAAACCTAGAAGTACAGATCCTCAACTTTTTGGGTCAGGCAGTTTACCTTGTCGGCAATCATGAAGGTATCATTAGGGTCGTTCCTCAAGACTGACGAACCGGTGGTGTCCATAGCCACTACGTGCGCTAAAAATGGGATAGTGGAGTAAAAGTTAGTATCGTCAGCGTAGTAGTGTACTACGCTAGAATCTTTATCTAGGTCTGGAGATACGAGAGGTAAAAGAGAATGCGATTCTCAAACCCCAGAAAAAGGAAGACTCCAGCTCTTCAGAAGTATTACCCAGGTTAGCCGGAGTCATCTACCTGCGAATGTCCATTTGTGTGAGCCGAGGTCCTTGACGAGGAACCCCGGATGGCCAAGAAACAGAGGGGTTTGAAATAATTTCACAAGAGATGTCTTGTTCTTGGCCGTGGTTAGATGAGAAAGAAGGCATGGTAAAAAGAAAAAGGTTTTTTAGAGGCTACCTGTGGGAATGATGCGGGCAGTTCTTCGAGTACAAGCCAGGACAAAATGGAGAAGAGAGGCAGACTACGGTTGAGCAGAGTTTTAGTAGGGAAACGGATAAGTGGTGAAGTAGCTGAAACTCACCAGCTTTTATAGGCGATGAAATGGTATGGGCCAAATTTGAAGCGTCGCAGGCCTATGGACGAAATGGAATATAAAGCGTCATGACCCAAAAAGGTTGCATCGTTTAGATTTTGAATAACGTGACTGTTCTGACAGGAAGGCGCGTGGAGAAAACACACCAACGAGGTGCAGCCAAGTTAGTGATCCACGTGCCATATCACTTTTTTGGTTAACAGACACCATAAATACGGTAGTTGGGGCGATGATAGAAGGTCAAGCCACCCTGGACGGAAAGAAAATCAGACAACGGTCAACATTGCCAGTTTGGAAATCAATGAAACCGGAGAGGTTTGAAATTTAGCTCATTATTGTAACTAAGTTACAACAATAAGCAAGAGGGAAAATGATCCGTTGTGGATACCAGTCCCTTATATCAGCTACTCCGGACAAGGGGGAAACTGTAAGTGTATAAATAGAACTGAACTGGTCTCATACGTACTGGAGTTAAACATTTTCTCAGTACGGATCATGATCACGACCCTGACCCAAAGAGGCAAGTGGGTAACTTGCTGACGTTTGTTTTTTTTTTGCAGTCGTTATTCCGTCAAATTAGTACATTAAAATTAATTAACGTAGTACTAGGGTGTCAACCTAGGTCGTTCTCTCAAGGATCAACACAAAAATTTAGAAAAAATCAAGTCTTAAACTAATTTTTAACAATTAAAAATAAAAACTAAACAACTAAAAATTTTTACAAACATAAGTTCACTAACATACAATTGGGGGGGTTTTGATTGATTTTTGTTGTCACAAATAAAATTAAAACAAGGTAAATAAAGGATTTAAAACAATAAATAACAAGCGATTGATTTTCTTGGAGTATTGTAAATAAATTTATCCTTGGTTCACTAAAGATAATTCGTATACTTATTAATGTTAATTTCTTAGCTCAATTTGAATTGATCAACTAAGCGTATTTTTCAATTCACAATTCCTTTACTTTCATTTAAAAATGAATATTTTAATCAAGCATCCTAATTAAGCAAAAGGAGTCAAGATCGTAAAATCTAGGAATTATTGAGCATACATAAGAACATCGCCTATTTACATAATCTATTCTCAAATTATGGAATTAAGCAAACCATAATTATTAAAAGTGATTATGAAAATATTCATTAAGCATGCATATTTCCTTAATCCATTCTAATTTGAAATCTTATTTAACTCCATTTGAATAACTAAACCGATTAAGCATACAAATTCAATTAAACAAAATGGAATTAAATAAGTAGAGAATGATTATGAAGAAATAACAATAATAAAAGCATACTATATTAAAATTAATGACCTCAAAATTACATTACAACATTCTCCAAGAAAATCAATCTAAGGGTTTTAGCCCTCCATAATTACAACTACAAACAAAGAAACTAACCCGGAAAATGAAGAATTTGCTGGAGAAACTCCAACAGAGAAGAGAAACAGAGAACGTGTGAAGGAAGGAGGAAGAATTTTGTGAATGAAGAATGGTGTGTTACAAGCCTTCCTCTTGTGCCTATTTATAGGAATTAGAAAGCAAGCATTTGCCATAAAAAAATTTCAATGGAAGGAGCACTCTTCAATAATCAAATCAATGGTGCTCCATTATCAAGTTTTAGTGCTCCATGATCAGCTTGAGTGCCTTGCCCAACATCTTCAGTGCCTTGCCCACTTTCCAGAAGCTTGAAAACGTGTTTCTGGGCCAATAATACACTCATGAATCGATTCAATGGTGATATGAATCGATTCATACGTTCCAAAATGCAATTCTGGGCCAAAATACTTCGTATGAATCGATTCATTGCAGGGAAGAATCGATTCATTATGCAAAATTTCACTTCCTGGTGTATTAAAGCCGTATGAATCGATTCAGGAGGGGGATGAATCGATTCATCCCCCTGATTCTCCCTATTTTGTGTATTTTTCCAACCATTTTGAGATCTTTTTGCATATACCTTGATTCCTTTGATCCTTAGGCACTTTGATCTTCATTTTAGATTGGAATTCTTGAGTTCTTTGATCTATTTTCTTTTTGCACAAATTATCAATCAAATATTACATAAAGATCAAATGATAAAAATGTGTTAAAATGCAATATATTACACATTAAGTGATGGCAAATTATACACATTTAAAATGGAGAATTAGAGATAAATCATGCATCATCAAATACTCCCACACTTATTCTTTTGCACTCCCGGGCAAAATCAAAATAAAGACAAGTATCACAATTTATTTGAAAACATTAAGTTGAAAACATAACACAGAATTGGCATGCTTGTCATGAAATCTTAGAAATATACAAAGAAACAAGAGTTATTCAACATGCAAGATGCAGAGCATCAAGATATATATAAAAATCATTCAAACACTTAGGCATGTGAAAATTAAATTAAACTGAAAAGAAGATCATAAGTGATAGAACCTCACAAGACATACTCTCAACTCTCAAGTGTTTAAGGTTTGTGTATACACTCAAAACAATTCCTGAAAAACAAACAGTCTAAAAATTTGGCAAGTTTCTTAATTCCACAATCAACACAAATGCATGTATAGATCAACAGGGCTTTCACAGGGTTGCAATGTGGCCAAGGTTAAAATGGATGAAATATATATATTTATATATATATATACCAAAAAGAATAATGAAGCAATTAATTTTACTGGCAAACAGTGAGGGTAAAACATTTATTGCATGGTATTTGGTAAAATTTTTTTTTATGAGATTGCATAACACTTGGAACAAGAGTTGCAATTCCTTTTTGCACACCCCCATACTTATTTGAATGCCTGTTTTGACTTGATTTCAAAGCTTCAATATACTTCTTAAGGTAGGTATATTTTTGGTTTTTCATCCATGGCTTATTTTGAGCTGCAACAAGGAAACAGTTAAATAGGCTCAAAATGACTAGCAAGAGATAATTTATTCATGGTAGGCTTATCTGGCTTAGTGGCTCAACTGAACAAAATGCCTGTATCAAAATACATTCATATGAGTTTCAAGTATTATCAAGAAATAAGACAAAAATTAAGATGTAAGCCTTCAGGAATTAATCACACATGAAAGGATTAAGATGGTTTAAAGTGATCCATCAAATTTAAAGGCTCAAAAATCTCACAAGGTATAATTCCATCATATATGATCATTTCTCAATTATCATGTCATTCTCAACATACCAAAAATGTTTGAGTTCAAATTATAACATATCATTAATCTCATATCAGACATGAAAGAATTTACTTGTACTCATGCATATCTTAAAATTCCAATAAAACATGAATTTTTTTTATTTTTTTTATTTTTAAATTAAACAAAGTCACACAAAATTTAAACACACAAAACACACATAAATGATCATCCCACCCCCACACTTAAATCATACATTGTCCTCAATGTAAGACAGAGCATACAAAATAGACAATAGAATGAAAGAGTAAAGAGATGGGTAAGAAAAACTCCCTCAAGGGGGATCAAGAAGTGGTTCCCCCAAAGCATGTTCCTCCATTGTAACATCCACAAGTGAAGGATTTTCATGAAATGGCTTCAAACGTTGTCCATTAACCTTGAAGCTTTTGTTGGAGTTTTCACTTTTTATTTCTACAGCTCCATGGGGAAATACATTCGTAACAATAAAAGGTCCTTCCCATTTGGAGCGCAATTTTCCGGCCATCAGTTTCAACCGGGAATTAAACAGTAGCACTTTCTGTCCAGCAGTAAAATCCTTTCTAGCTATTGAGCTATCATGGAATTTCTTTGTTTTCTCCTTATAGAACCTCGAGTTCTTATAAGCTGCTAAACGGATCTCATCAAGCTCATTTAGTTGTAATTTTCTTTCCTCACCTGCTTGATCAAGTGCTAAGTTGCAAGCTTTTACAGCCCAATAAGCACGATGCTCAATCTCCACTGGAAGATGACATGCTTTACCAAAAACAATTCTATAGGGAGACATTCCTATAGGTGCCTTAAAAGCTGTTCTATGTGCCCAAAGAGCATCATCCAATTTCCTGCTCCAATCCTTTTTGTTAGGCTGTACTATCTTCTCCAGGATCCTTTTGATTTCTCTGTTAGAGACTTCTGCTTGTCCATTGGTTTGGGGGTGATATGGAGTAGAGACTCTATGAACAACCCCATACTTCCTGAGCATAGCTTGCATGGTCCTGTTACAAAAATGTGTTCCTTGATCACTAATGATTGCTCTCGGGATGCCAAACCTGCAAAGAATTTGAGATCTAACAAAATCCACAACAACTCGAGCATCATTAGTTCTGGTGGCTTTAGCTTCCACCCATTTAGAAACATAATCAACAGCCAATAAAATATAAGTAAAACCAAAGGATGGAGGAAATGGACCCATAAAATCAATGCCCCAAACATCAAATACTTCACAAAACAACATTGGTTGCTGAGGCATCTGTTGTCTCCATGTGGTAGCATTACTTGCTCTTTGGCATTTCTCACAGGTGATACAAACTTTCCATGCATCCTTAAAAATTGTGGGCCAATACAAACCTAAATCCAACACTTTTCTTGCTGTTCTTTGTGGACCAAAATGTCCACCAACTGGTGAAGCATGGCAGAATCGAAGAACTGATTCTATTTCATGATCGGGAATGCATCTTCGAATCACCTGATCATTACATAATTTCCACAAATATGGGTCATCCCAAATATAATACTTTGCATCACTTTTTAATTTTGAAATTTGGTTTCTGGATGCACATGGTGGAAAAACAGAAGCAACAAGATAATTTACAATGTTAGCATACCAAGGTGAATCAAAAGAGTTAGAAATACTCATGAGGTGTTCATCGGGAAAATGGTCCCGAATAGGTGCCGAATCAGGAGCATTCTCAATTCTGCTTAAATGGTCTACCACAAGGTTTTGTGTTCCACTTCTGTCATGAATTTCCAAGTCAAACTCTTGGAGCAAAAGCATCCAACGAATTAATCTTGGCTTGGACTCACCTTTCTTCAACAAGTACTTCAGAGCTGCATGGTCAGTAAAGACAACTACTCGAGAACCGAGTAGGTAAGATCTGAATTTATCTAATGCAAAAACAATGGCCAAGAGCTCTTTCTCAGTGGTGGTGTAATTTACCTGAGCAGCATCTAAAGTTTTAGATGCATAGTAGATGACCCTCGGCTGCTTGTCAATCTTTTGACCAAGGACGGCTCCCAATGCATAATTAGAGGCATCACACATTAACTCAAATGGAGCTGTCCAAACAGGTGCTTGGATTATTGGGGTTGTTGTCAATGCTTGCTTGAGGCAATTAAAAGCCTCCTTACACTTTTCATCAAATTCAAATGCCACATCCTTTTGAAGCAGACTGGATAGTGGCCTAGCCTTCTTGCTAAAATCTTTTATGAATCTTCTGTAGAATCCTGCATGGCCAAGAAAAGAACGAACCTCTTGAACACAAGAGGGGTAAGGCAAATGTGATATAACTTCTACCTTAGCAGGATCTACCTCAATTCCTTTTTCAGAGATTACATGCCCTAAAACTATTCCTTGTTTTACCATAAAATGACATTTTTCATAGTTCAAAACAAGGTTAGTTTCAATACATCTGTTTAAAACTTTATCAAGACTATCAAGGCATGCATTAAATGAAGATCCATAGACAGTAAAATCATCCATAAACACCTCTATGCAATTTTCAATGAAATCATGAAAAATACTTATCATGCATCTTTGAAAAGTTCCGGGAGCATTGCATAGGCCAAATGGCATTCTCCTATAAGCAAATGTGCCAAAGGGACAGGTGAAGGTGGTCTTATCTTGATCCTCAGGTGCAATGTGAATCTGAAAATATCCAGAGAATCCATCAAGAAAACAGTCGTGAGACTTACCTGCGAGACGCTCAAGCATTTGGTCAATGAAGGGTAAAGGGAAATGGTCCTTCTTTGTTGCTTGGTTAAGTCTCCTGTAGTCAATACAGACTCTCCAACTATTCTGCACTCTAGTTGAGATCAATTCATCCTTTTCATTTTTCATAACTGTGATCCCTGTTTTCTTAGGAACCACTTGAATTGGACTCACCCATTGGCTATCAGAGATAGGATAAATGATTCCTGCTTGTAGAAGCTTGGTGATCTCCTTCTTAACCACATCAAGGATTACAGGGTTGAGTCTCCTCTGGGGTTGTCTTACTGCTTTAGTATTTTCCTCCAGAAATATTCTATGCATGCACATGGATGGACTAATTCCAGGAATGTCTGCTAATGTCCATCCTATAGCCTTCTTATGTCTTTTCAATACCTGCAACAATTTTTCTTCTTGATTTTCATCAAGAGAAGTGGAAATTATCACCGGGAGCTGTTCATTATCCCCTAAGTATACATACTTTAGGTTCTCAGGTAGGGGTTTCAATTCTAACTTGGGTGCCTGCAAAACAGATGGAACTAACAAAGTAGATTTTGATTCTGCTGTTTGCACCTCAAAAATTTTGTTAGAATTTTCTTGAAATCCTGCATACAACTCCTTATGGTTAACAGATATATCTAGAGACTCTGAATCAGAATTTATGTATCTATCAATTTCAGCATAAATATCACAACTTCTAGAATCATTGCATGCAAAACATTTGTTTGAATCATCCATGTATTCCAAATCAATATTAGAAAAATGTTCAAAAACTAGTTCATCAATAATGTCAATTTGGAAAACAGAATGATTTTCAGATGGAAATTTCATGGCATCAAGAATATTAAATTGAACTCTCGTGTCACCAAATTCCATAGAGAGAGTTCCAGAATGAACATCTATTTTGGTTCGAGCTGTTTTCAAAAATGGTCTTCCCAAAATGATAGGAACAGGAATTTGAGGCATACCTTCTTCCATATCAAGTACAAAAAAGTCAGCAGGGAAAACAAGCTGTTCTACCTGAACCAAAACATCCTCTATGACTCCAGCAGGGTAAGCAGTGCTCCTATTGGCTAGCTGAATTACTACACCAGTAGGTTGTAAATTTCCAAGAGACAAAGATTTAAAAACAGACATAGGCATAACATTTATTGAAGCTCCTAAATCTAACATACAATTTTCAAATTTATTATTGCCTATGATACAGGGTATAGAAAACGTACCTGGATCCTTACATTTCTCAGGGATATTTTCCTTACCAAGCAGTGCAGATACATTTCTTCCCATGCTTATCCTTTCATTGCCCTTGAGTCTCCTTTTGTGAGTACACAACTCCTTCAGAAATTTGGCATACTTGGGAATTTGCTTGATTGCATCGAGAAGAGGTATATTCACTTCCACTTTCCTGAAAGTATCCAAGATTTCTTTATCAACTTCTTCTATCTTCTTGCTTGGAATTGCTTTTGGTGGGAAAGGAAGAGGGATATGAGATGGAACTTGGGGTGGTTGCATCTCAAATTTGCTTGTGCTTGAAGAGGGCACATCATTCTCAACTGTTGTGGGCACATCTGTTTGTTTCTCAGGTTCCTTAGGTATGGGTACTTCAAGGTTCTTACCTGATCTTAACTGAATTGCACTCACATTTCTTGGATTTGCAGCTGGTTGAGATGGTAATTTGTCAGAGTTTTGAGATTGTAACTGGCTTAATGATGAAGCCAATTGCCCAATTTGGTTGCTTAAACTCTGGATGGTAGCATCATTCCTCTGTTGATATTCTAAGTTCTGTGCAGCCATTTGTTTCACCAGATCCTCCAAAGAAGGGCCACTTGTGGGTGGTTGAGGTGTCGGTCTTTGGAAGGTTGGTGTATTGTTTTGAAATGGAGGTTGAGGATTTTGTTGTTGGTTTCCCCATCTCAAGTTTGGATGGTTCCTCCAACCTGGGTTGTATCTATTGGTGGAAAGGTCATGGTTTTGTTGTGGTGGAGGTCTATCATGGTAGATGTTAGCTGCATAGGCTTGGGGACTATTATTATCCTTTTCTTGTAGAGAAGGACAACAATCAGTGGGGTGCTCTTGTGAAGAGCAGATTCCACACACTTTAGCAGTCATGGATTTTTGATTTACTGCCAATTGTGTGACTAGAGTGGTGAGAGCGTCAAGTTTGCTCTCCAATTTAATTCCAGATGAACTAGAATTGGAATCAAACATGGGTTTGAAAGAATCATTTCTCACACCAAATTGTTGAGAGTTAGATGCCATCTTCTCAATCAGATTTCTTGCTTCAGCAGCAGTCATGTCTTCTAAAGCTCCTCCACTTGCCGCATCAATCATGTTGCGATCAACGTGGTGCAGACCTTCATAGAAGTACTGAAGAAGAAGTTGTTCAGAAATTTGGTGGTGAGGGCAACTTGCACAAAGTTTCTTAAATCTCTCCCAATATTCATAAAGACTTTCTCCAGAGAGTTGCCTAATGCCAGATATGTCTTTACGGATTGCAGTTGTTCTAGAGGCAGGAAAGAATTTTTCCAAGAACATTTTCTTTAAGTCATTCCAACTTGTGATTGATCTTGGAGCAAGGTAGTACAACCAATCCTTAGCAACACCTTCTAAAGAATGAGGAAACGCTTTAAGATAGACATGGTCTTCTTGAACGTTTTGGGGTTTCATTGTGGAACACACAATGTGGAATTCTTTGAGGTGTTTGTGTGGATCTTCACCCGCAAGACCATGAAATTTAGGCAACAGGTGTATAAGTCCGGTCTTAAGAATAAAAGGGACATCCTCATCAGGATATTGAATACACAAACTTTCGTAAGTGAATTCAGGAGCAGCTAGTTCTCTAAGAGTTCTTTCACGAGGTTCAGCCATATCAGAAAAACTAGCAGTAGTACTTTCAACAGATTCAGAAAAAATACTATCACTATCAATATCAACAAAATTATTATTAAATCTAGCTTCTCTAATTAACCTATGAAAAGTTCTTTCAATTTCAGGATCAAATGAATATAAATGCTCAAAAGTTCTTCTAGTCATACATAGCATACAACAAGATATTTGATCATGATGAGCAATAAATCATAAGAATCCTAAATCATACAAAAGAAATAAAATAAACAAACAAACAAAAAAAAAATTTTTTTTTTATATTAAATTTTTTTTTTTCAATTAAAAAAAAAATTAATTAAAAAAAAATTAATTTAAAACAAGTGTTTTTCCTAAAGATCGTTGATCCCCGGCTGCGGCGCCAAAATTTGACGTTTGTTTTTTTTTTGCAGTCGTTATTCCGTCAAATTAGTACATTAAAATTAATTAACGTAGTACTAGGGTGTCAACCTAGGTCGTTCTCTCAAGGATCAACACAAAAATTTAGGAAAAATCAAGTCTTAAACTAATTTTTAACAATTAAAAATAAAAACTAAACAACTAAAAATTTTTACAAACATAAGTTCACTAACATACAATTGGGGGGGTTTTGATTGATTTTTGTTGTCACAAATAAAATTAAAACAAGGTAAATAAAGGATTTAAAACAATAAAATAACAAGCGATTGATTTTCTTGGAGTATTGTAAATAAATTTATCCTTGGTTCACTAAAGATAATTCGTATACTTATTAATGTTAATTTCTTAGCTCAATTTGAATTGATCAACTAAGCGTCTTTTTCAATTCACAATTCCTTTACTTTCATTTAAAAATAAATATTTTAATCAAGCATCCTAATTAAGCAAAAGGAGTCAAGATCGTAAAATCTAGGAATTATTGAGCATACATAAGAACATCGCCTATATACATAATCTATTCTCAAATTATGGAATTAAGCAAACCATAATTATTAAAAGTGATTATGAAAATATTCATTAAGCATGCATATTTCCTTAATCCATTCTAATTTGAAATCTTATTTAACTCCATTTGAATAACTAAACCGATTAAGCATACAAATTCAATTAAACAAAATGGAATTAAATAAGTAGAGAATGATTATGAAGAAATAACAATAATAAAAGCATACTATATTAAAATTAATGACCTCAAAATTACATTACAACATTCTCCAAGAAAATCAATCTAAGGGTTTTAGCCCTCCATAATTACAACTACAAACAAAGAAACTAACCCGGAAAATGAAGAATTTGCTGGAGAAACTCCAACAGAGAAGAGAAACAGAGAACGTGTGAAGGAAGGAGGAAGAATTTTGTGAATGAAGAATGGTGTGTTACAAGCCTTCCTCTTGTGCCTATTTATAGGAATTAGAAAGCAAGCATTTGCCATAAAAAAATTTCAATGAAAGGAGCACTCTTCAATAATCAAATCAATGGTGCTCCATTATCAAGTTTTAGTGCTCCATGATCAGCTTGAGTGCCTTGCCCAACATCTTCAGTGCCTTGCCCACTTTCCAGAAGCTTGAAAACGTGTTTCTGGGCCAATAATACACTCATGAATCGATTCAATGGTGATATGAATCGATTCATGCGTTCCAAAATGCAATTCTGGGCCAAAATACTTCGTATGAATCAATTCATTGCAGGGAAGAATCGATTCATTATGCAAAATTTCACTTCCTGGTGTATTAAAGCCGTATGAATCGATTCAGGAGGGGGATGAATCGATTCATCCCCCTGATTCTCCCTATTTTATGTATTTTTCCAACCTTTTTGAGATCTTTTTGCATATACCTTGATTCCTTTGATCCTTAGGCACTTTGATCTTCATTTTAGATTGGAATTCTTGAGTTCTTTGATCTATTTTCTTTTTGCACAAATTATCAATCAAATATTACATAAAGATCAAATGATAAAAATGTGTTAAAATGCAATATATTACACATTAAGTGATGGCAAATTATACACATTTAAAATGGAGAATTAGAGATAAATCATGCATCATCACTTGCATTTACAAAAGCTGTAGGTTCTAACTCCTGACACAGGTCAGATCACCCACTTGTGTCAAAAGAAACCATGTATAAATAGCCCATCCATTAACACATAAACATACTCAAGCAAATCATAGGGCACTTTTACTCTATTACTCTAACCCTGTAATACAAATTTCTCCGTTACAGCCTACTGACTTAAGCATTGGAGTCCCTTTTGTAGGTAAACCTCCGGTGTGGTTTCAAGGACAATGGTTGGAAGTGACTTATTCATCACCTTAAACGTGAAGGCTTGGAGTTCCCACTAAACTCATGTTTATAATACCGTACTCCCACTGAGACAGTGTACAAAGTGAGAGAGGGAGAGCTTCAACACTAGTTCGAAAGTCAATTACTTTGACCCCGTACCACGGATATATCACAATGGAACTTTATATTGATTCTAAACCCTAAACCCTAAACCCTAAACAAGACAAATTAAACTTTTAGAATTAATGGTCTTAAATTTGGTTGATTTTAAAAATTGTGAGTAAAGGTGGTAAGAAATAATATTACATTTGTTGATGTTTTCTTGCGTTATACAAAGGTCTTTTGTTAAAATCTAAAGATGAAATTGAATCGATGTTTTTGAAATACAAAGCTAAAATGAAAAATCAATTAGACTAAAAATATCAAAAGGTTAAGTTTTAGTAGAGGTGGTGAGTATGACACTATCAGTCTTAAAGATTTGAAAAGAATGGTATTATTCATGAATTTACCACATCCTATTCACCTCAACAAAATGACATTACAAAAAGGAAAAATAGGACTTCAAATAATATAATGATTGCTATATTGATTGGTTCTAGTATGCCTGATAATTTAAGGGGGGCATTCTAAGTGCATGTTATATTCTAAATAAAGTTCCTAATAAGTATTTGGATAAAACCCCTTATGAAATATGAAAAAAGTATTCCCCTAATTTGAAATTCTTATAGCCAAAGTTGTAATACCAAATTTTTTAAAATCAAACATTGATGTTAAAGTTATTGGTACTATTTATATTGGATATTCTCACAGCTGCTTATACAATTTTTTGCTTGAATGATAATACTATTTTTAAATCTAGAGATGTCGAGTTCTTTGAAAGCATTTTTCCATATAAGATAAGTAATGATTATAATGATTCTATTCCTAAACCTATTTATTTTCCTTTAAATGTTAATGCTTCTAGTTCTGAAATGATACCCTTTAGTTTTAAACCTAGAAGAAGTAAAAGACGATGAACTAAAACTAGTTTTAGACCAGATTTTATAACTACTTTTCTAATTGATATTAAAGACATTGATGTTTTTTCTAAAGAATTAATTTATTATTATATGTTGGAAGTAGATCTAAAAAAAATATAATGAGGCAATTAGTTCTACTGACGCATCATTTTAAAAAAGTTAGAAAAAGTGAAATTGATTCAATAACGATCAATCATACTTAGGAACTTATTGATTTGCCTATTGGTAGCAAACTAATAAGGAGTAAGTGGATTTTTAAAAGGAAAATGAGACCTGGTAATTTAATTAAAAACTTTAAAGTTAGACTAGTCAAAAAGATTTTACTAAAAAATATGGAATAGGCTTTTTTTATACCTATTCACCAGTCATAAAAATTTCCATTATTAGAGCTTTGATTGCATTGGTTGCTATAAATGATTTACTCATTTATCAAATGGATGTAAAAACAACATTTTTAAATGGTGATTTGAATGAGAGATTTATACGAAGCAACCAAAAGGTTGTGTTGGTTTTGGTCAAGAACACAAGGTTTGCAAGCTTAAAAAATTTTGTATGATTTGAAACTGACACCAAAGTAGTGGTATGAAAGTTAATAGTGCTATGATTGAATATGGATTTATTGTGAATTCCTCTAATATTTGTGTTTACATAAAGCTATTTGAATCTGGTTGTGTGATAATATGTTTATATATCGATCATATATTAATTTTTGGAACAAATTTGGATTTGATTAACCAAACAAAATCATTTTTATATTCCAAATTTGTCATGAAAGATTTAAGAAAAGATGATCTTATTTAAGGAATAAAGATAAAGTCAATAGAAAATGATTTTTCTTTAAATTAATCACACTATGTTGAAAAGCTTTTAAAAAGATTCAATAGTTTTGATGTAATACTTTCAGAACTCCTTATGATTCTAGTATATGTTTAAAAATGAACAATGATGATTATGTGTCTTAATTTGAATATGAAAAAATTATTTGAAGTGTTATGTTCTTAATGAATTATACTAGACCCGATATTGCATATAATACAAGTAGATTGAGTCATTATACTTATAATCCAAATGGTAAACATTGGAATGCTTTACTTCATCTTTAGAAATATTTGAAAGATACTATAGAATGTAGTTTGTATTTTTCAAAATTTCCTTCATGTGTTGAAAGGTTATTATGCTTATGAGATGTATTATATGAAGGGTAATTAATACCCATGTAAATAACTATACAAGTAAGAATGATATAATTCATCTTCTTTGAAAGGTTTAGACAATCTTTCTAAAACATTCACATAATTCCCCAGATTGAGAATGACTTTACTTTTTATCATGGAAACTCTACATTTTAAAGTAAAAGTATGTGTAATTGGGGTTTCAACCTTAATTTAAGAGTAACTCACTATTTGAATAAAGTGTTGCTGCATCACTTTACTGGATGTTAATTCAATCCTTTGGATATTAACACAAATCCACAAAAGTAAACTTTCTCTATCTAGAGAACTTCTTTTCCTTGCAAATCCATTAGTGGGAGTAATGTGGACATACCCAAGGAAGACCCTCACACTACATTGGAGAAAGGACTTGAGGCATATAGAGGTCCCCTCACAAGGGTAAAGACCAAAAGGGCCAAAGAGAGCATTCATAAAGCCCTTTTCTCTTTTCTCTCTTCTAGTGGGCCTAAGCCCAATAAAGAACCTATGAGGATCTATGTGTACTTTACTTGTAATATACTTTCTAAATAGTTTCTCTAGGCTTATAGGATAGTTTTGGGCCTTACAAGGTCAAATGGGTCACTTTTGGGCCTTGTACTTTCCCTTTTGGGCCATGTATAGGCCATTTGCTCATCTTTTCTCTTAATGGGCCTTGGATTCATGATCAAGCCCATTCTTCTAGTCCTTGGCCGAAATCCTCTATGGCCTATATAAGGGCTTCTCCTTTTGTAATCAAGGACCATTAATTCATTTTACAAAATTTGAGAGCACTTAAGTGTTTCCTAGTGAGAGATTCTCCTCCTTCTCTCTAGAATTTGAGAGCTCTCTCAAGCTCTTATCCAAGGGGTTTCTCCCTCCCTTGGTGGTGAGTGGAGTTATCTTCCTACACCTTAGGAAGTGGCCTCCAACCTTTCCCTCTCCCTTTTTCCAAGCCTTCCTCCATTGTCCTCCTTCTCTCCTTTCCATTTCCACTCTCTTTTCCTTTGTTTTTGCGTCACTCTCCTCTAGTTTTTAGGCTTTAGTTTCGGCTTCCCTTGCCTTGAAGAAGAAGTTCTCAAGCTTGCTTTAAAGGAAGATAGAAGAAAGAGCCCTAGATCCATCCCTCTTCAAGAAAGTGCATGAAGAGCCTACATCATGTGGTATCATTGAGCCTTGGGAGGTT
Source organism: Clitoria ternatea (assembly GCA_037962975.1). Taxonomy (NCBI): domain Eukaryota; kingdom Viridiplantae; phylum Streptophyta; class Magnoliopsida; order Fabales; family Fabaceae; genus Clitoria; species Clitoria ternatea. The sequence continues at coordinate 199,506,698 of CM075671.1, read as the reverse complement.
CTTTTCTTCTTCTCTTCCATTTTAATTTTCGGTTTTCAATTCATTTTGCTGGCTGGAATTCTGTTTCTTAGTCATTCATATGCCTTATTAATGCCATATTAGCATAGAAAAATCATAAAAAGTCTTGGTTCTTTTGAGTTTTTGTGCTAGTTTCTTTGTGGTTTCAATTTTTGCATCTTGTTGTGGTCATTTTCGGTTGGCTTGTGTTAGCATTCTGTTTTAGTTTCTAAAAATCAGATTTGGCACATGTTAATTTTGGTTAATAGGTGGTTAGGATGTTGTTACATGTTAGTTACTTGTTAGTTGTTAGTTAGAGCCAATTTAGGAAGTTAGTTAAGTGCCATGTGGAACCTTTTCTAGAGTTCTAGGAAGTTAATTGCTTCTCCCTTTTTAGTGTGCAAACCGTATGGATTAGGGGCAATTCAAGCATCTTGATTAGCTCCTACAAAGGTTCCATTCTTGTTAGGAGGTCTCACATTCAAGACACTCCAAAGTCAACTCAATTTTAGGATTGTTAGTTTCTATTCTTAGTTTGATTCTAGGTTTAATTTTGTTGCACTATTAGGATATCTCTTTTACATTCCTATTTTCATCTTGCTTGAATCAAAAACAAAACTTGTCAAAAAAAAAAGATTTTAGTCACCTCCTATACATCAATTTAGGAGAAGGTTGCATAATTTCCCTTAAGCAAGAAGCATTAATTGAACTTGTTAGTAACATTTGTGCATTTCGGTTTGGTATTATAAAATTGGTGTTGTTATCTTGAAATCTTGAGAGGCAAAAGAAAAGAAAAGTATCAAAAGAAAAGAAAAGAATCACAAGAAAAGAAAAGTACCAAATAAGAAAAAAAAAAGTATTGAAAAGAAAGCCTCATTACAAAGTTGAATTTGAGACACCAAACATCATCACCAAAATTTCAAAATTACTAATACCAAATGAGAATTGTCTTCATTACTTGACATTTCTAAGACTTGTTCATTAAAACTTCCTTGCTTATTCTTGCAACTTTAGAGTTTCTAGGCTAGGTTATACCTTAAACTTTGTTTCTTGCATTTATTTTCTTGTTTGTCTTGTTTTGTCAATTTCAATTCTATTCCAAGTTAGCCTTCATTCTTTTGAACTTTTATTTGTTTTTAGAGTCTTGTCATTCCAAGTTAATTGTTGATCCTTCATTCTATCCCATTTGAGTAGCCTTTATTTCTTGAACCTTTTTAGTTTGTCATTTTTGCTTCTTAAAGTTTTGTCTTGAGTTTGTATTCTTTTGGACTTCTAAAGATCACTCCATTTCGCCATTAAGTGAGGGTAGCATATTGAAACACTTGATATTGGTGTGGAAATTGATTGAGCTTGAAAATCTCTAAGAGAAGGCATACACTTGAGAGATACACTTTTGTGAAGTTTAAAGTTTCTTTGTAATTTCTATTAACCAAATCTTGTTTGGAGTTGTTGCCTTGTGTTCTTTTGCTAGGTAAAGTGGAGCTTATACATCAAGAAGGACTTGTGAAGACACTTGTAAAGGAGGCAAAAGCTTTATAACTAGTAGAACTTAGGCAAAGTTTTTCAATTTTTAGGCTTTAGTTTCGGCTTCCCTTGCCTTGAAGAAGAAGTTCTCAAGCTTGCTTTGAAGGAAGATAGAAGAAAGAGCCCTAGATCCATCCCTCTTCAAGAAAGGGCATGAAGAGCCTACATCAGGGAGGCTATATGAATAAGGACTTTTTTTGGCTTTTCACTTTCCTTGACTTTTCAAGCCCCATGTTAAAAACTCTACTTCTTGATCACGTCTTTATATATACTAGCCAACCCCCTTTGATGTCTTAGGCAAAAGGTTAGTGGATGGGATCGCTAACCAGCCCTATCACACACGCGCCATCAAACCGAGCCATAAGATTTGAAAGAAAACCTCTTGTCATCGAAACATTCTTTTTATGATTTTTCCTATTTTTTTGTTACAAGATAGAGTATCAATGATAATAATAGTCATAATTTAGTTGTTCTCAACCATTATTATTTTTGGTCATTTTGTGCCTAGCGGTTAATCTCATTGATTTCTTCATACCCGTTTTGATCCTTTCATAACCTATAAAAGACCCCCAAACAACTTTGTTAGAGACACTATTTATGAGCAAGCCTTTTGTTTTTCTCCTTCCTTTTCTTTCTTCTATCATTTTTAGATAGTGTTCTGGAGTTTCCAACATGTAGGGTTTGAGTGCATCGATTTCTATATATGGTTGTGTAAACCCTTGGGGAGCAATATCGACTTTGATTGCACCAGAGGTATGCCAAAATTTTGCTTTTAAATTAATGACTCATAACCATGACGCACATTTCCACTAACAATCCTATTTGAGTTAAGAATATCCATATCATGATAAAGTTAACTTTTCCAATGAGAATATTTTCCATATACAAAGCTCGAACTCAATACCTAACTTAAAGGAATTAAGCATGTACCTTTTGAACCAATCATCCATGAATCTCGTTAAGATGTTATAATCACATTAAAAAATATAGAAAAATGTAATACTTAAACTTAATCCTAAATTTGCCTCTTAAATCTCAACTCGTATAGAGAGCTCTAGTTTAATTTAAATATCTCAAATTTGAGCTACGTTAAACATATTGGTTGATTTTCCCCTATATTAGTCCTACAACCTTTAACCCAACTCAAAACATTCTTTTGTAACATTCTATGTTGGAGTTCAAGTTCAGTAATGATAAAACTCAAGATTTTCACACTGTTGTACTATTTTATAACTTAGATTTATGATGTTTTATTAAAGTAATAGCATGACCCACCACTATTATGTGTTCCAACTCAAATAAGATTGCTTATGAAAGAAGACGTACTTATGATTAAAATAAAAAAACCAATAGCACAGTTTTCTGTATGCACATTCTGATATTATATATCCATCTGATTATTTTATTTTATAAAATCTAGCTATTTAATTCTAAACAAGACAACCATAACCTCAAATAACATGACTTAATATTAATATTTTTTTTGCTATAAAATAATTTAGATGAATCAGATATCGAGAGCTTGCCAAGTTAAGGTAGGTTGCTTGTAAGGATGTCAATGGGACGGGGTGTGACAAGGTGAATAGTATGATACCCGTACTTGCAGGTATAAGAACGAGTATGGGTGTCCGTGGGTAGGAGAGGTTTATTAGTTAACACATATTAAATATAAAATTCCTTATAATATGATATAAATTAATATTATATAATATAATTATAATTTTATACATTAAAAATATTATTACTAATGAATTTTAATTTTTATCCTATCATATAATAATAAAATATTTTTATATTTGAATATATCTTAATTATATATATTTAGTAGTTCATAGAATCTCCCTAGATGGTGGAATTTAACAAGTGTCACTCTCTGGTGAACCTTGATTTCCCGCGTAAAACTCTTCTTCATATATTAAGCCTCTTAATATTTTCTATTTTTTATTTTTTATTATTTTTTTAATAAATACTTCTTATTAACAAAATGCTGAAGTTTGGGTTTGTGTTCCACTATTGCATGTCTTTTCCGCTTCTATCTCTCCCTCTGTATTTCACCCATTCAACTACGTTTCTATTGTTTTGCAACTTTCCATTGCAAATGAGTCGCGTCCCTTTTGTTTTCCACCCTGTGTGCCTCCCCATCGTATATTGCTTCCTTAATATACCCATTCATTGATTTTTCCTCTTCTTTCATGTACCCATTGGTATGTCCCCATATACCCCTTCAATGATTTTCCCCCTTCATTCATATACCACGTCCCTTTATTTGTCATATCACTCGTTTAAGAGACCTTCCCTTTCTTAATGATTCCGATTTTGAAGACAATTCCTTTCTGGTAATTGTTTTTCACAAAGTGTGGGAACCCTAAACCCCGAAACCTTTTTTTGGTCTTCCAAATGATGAAGGGTATAGAGATTATCTACGATAAAGATGATGGAAAAAGGTGATGTTGTTTCTTTTTAACTTTTATTTTCAAGTTATTTATTCTTTTTAAGTTGTATAATGTTATTTTTAATTTTGTTTGTTTTTTTAATTTTTCACAAATTCTCTAAACCTTGAGCCCCAAATCTTTCTTGACATTCAACATCAACCCAATGTTAATGACCTTTTTGTCATTATATGTTTTTTTGTGTAGATGTTAATGTTTGTATATCTGGACACTAAACATAAACCCAATGTCAAATGTTTTATTCTGCCCAGTCAGGAACCGTGAATGTATTTTATGTTGATTTTTTGTTTGCATGTTATTTTTTTAAAAATGTTTATGTTTGGTGTATCTGTTGTTTTTGTTACATGTATCTGTCAAAGAACCCTAATTATATTTTCCTTTTTTCATAAATTCTCCGAAGCCTAAACCCCAAATTGTTTTGTTGACCTTTGAAATAAGCTTTTTGTCATTGCATGTTTTTTTTGTATTTTTTTGTCTAGATGTTAATGTTTGTATATCTAGACACTGAACATAAACCCAATGTTGAATGTTTGATTCTGCCCAGTTAGGAACCGTGAAAGTATTTTCTTTTAATTTTATATTTACATGTTATTTTTTTGTAAATGTTTATTTTTGGTGTATGTGTTTTTTTGTTACATGTATTTGTTAAAGAACCCCTCTGAAAGAAACTCAATTTTGAAAAGTAAAACCACATTGTATATCAAATTCCGTTACTATATATTTGTTACTGATTTCTGTTACTAAGTATTTTCTGAAATACTTTGCATCTAGATAAATTGTTTTCTTGACCTTTTAAATGAGCTTTTTCTTTGCGGAAGTTTTTTTTGTGTGTACATGCTTATGCTTTTTTATATCTGGATAGTTAACCTACAACCAGTGTTGAACTAATATTAAATTGTCCTATGTTGTTTTGTTATGTTGGATGACGCTCTTTGTGACAATGTTGGTTTTGCGGTGCTAATGCTTTATATTATATATTGTATATTATTTTAAAAGGTATTATATATTACATATTTTATATAAAGAATATACATATTATCTACAATGTACATACATATATATATATATCATATATATATAATATAGACGTTGTGTTAGACTATATGTTTTGTATTAAGATTATATATAGTAAGTGTTTTGGTTTATGTAAGTTTTTATGGTTTATGTAAGTTAAAGGTTGTTGTTTTTACATATTATATGTATTTGATAAACCTTATTGTTATTAAAAAAACATGTATATTATGAGACAAACATATTGTTTTAGGCGTATATATTATGAGACATGTAACGTCTTGAATTTTATAAAAATGAATAATTGATGAGAATAAATAATAAATAATTGAATGTGAGTTGATTTGTGTCCTAAAAATATTGGAATAATCAAATTGGGATTTATTAAGGATATTTATGATTTATTGAACTGATATGAGATAAGATTATACCCGATTAGAATATGGGTGTCGGACCAAGTATCTCCGAATGAGATGCCGTTGGTCAGGGCTGTTAAGAATATTATTGGGAATCCAAATATATATTCGGAATAATTTTTGGATATAGTTTTGAGCCCGAACTGTGAACCTGTTTATTTTAAAACGATGAACCTTTAATGGAGGATTAAAAATTAAAACCAAAAGCCTATTATTCTCTTCATATTTTCGTTGGGTTCTTACCCTTATTCGAAAATGTCATTTCTTCTTCTTCTTCTTCCACCTTCTCCATTTCCTCTTTTCTTCTCTCCATGAACCAAAAGCCGTGTGGAGCTTTCTTACCCTCCACCATTTTTGTTTATGGAAGCTTGAAGGAGAAGCTCATGGTTGGGTCCTCTTCCCCTCTTCTCCTCTATTTTTGTGTGGATCTTTCTCTATTGGAAGCTCATGTTGCCTCTTTGGGTGAGGTAAGTTCCTCATCATTTTCATGAGCTTTATGCCCTAGATTTTGGGTTCTTAGTATTTGGGAGAGTGTTTATTTCATATGGGTTGTTGGGAGAAGCTTTAAATGAAGAAACCCTAAGGTGGGGTGTTGTTATTATGGCATTAATGGTGGGTTGTTATAGGTGCATGGAATTAATACTTGGATGAGCGGAAAATAAATGAGCATTTATGATGTTGATGGGTTTTTAGTGAAACCCTAACTTTAATAAATTGGGGAAAGTGTGAAATGTGTGTAGAATGTAGGTTTAATGATATTGGAGAATGATATTAATGATGAAATATGGCCATTGATGGTGATTAATGAGCATGGGTAAATGTTATTGGATTTTGATGAAAACCCTAGCCCTAAGAATTTGGGGAAATGGATATTGTATAGCTTGAAAGGTTGAATTGAATGTTAATGGGTGATGTTTAGTGATGAGTGTTGTTATGAATGTGGAATGTGAGGGATTGGTGTGAAAAGATTGTGACTTGATGAGGTTCTAAACCATTGTGGTTATTGAAGGATATGAGAGCTAAGTTGAATATTGAGTAACAATGTGATGGTGATGTTGTTGGGTTTAGTTGGCCTTTTATGATCTAGAGGATCTTGGCTTTGGGAAAGGAATTCCCGAAGCCTAACACAATTGCATATGTTGGTGTTTAGCAAGTCTAGGACTTGGGGTTGAGCTTTATGATAAGCTAGCAAGTGTTTAGAATTATGATGGTTATTAATTACGTGAATATACTTGCATATGGTATGTAGATTGTATTCCGAGTGATGCAATGGAGCATTCGGAGCATTGGAATCATTTCGACTCTTCCCTCGAGGTAGGAGAGGAGTTAACATTCAAATTGTATGAGTAAATTCGATAGTGATTGTTGTATGTGATGAATACTCATGCTTGCCTTGCCATGTGTATGTATTGAATTAATTGAATTGGCAAGTTGATGATTATTGAGGATGATGTGTGAGAATATGTGGATTTGTTATGGCAAGGTATGAATATATGTATATAAGATGATGATAAGTTTGAATTCAACATGAATAATATGTTTGAAATGTAAATCGATAAGAATGAGTGTGTGAACAGGTGGTATATGCCTTTTATAATGTGTAAGAATGTTGGATAGGTCTAAATTTGACTTATAATGAGAACTTCCGAGTGAGAGTGCTTGGAACGAGGTGTATATGCCTCACATATTATATATGATGGTGTATAATTTCATATTTCCTGCAGGGATTCTGCAGAACTCGCTCAAGCGAGTGAGAATCTCGCCCGAGCGAGATTGTTGTAGTAAATAGGATTTGCTACTGGCCCAAATTCGCTCAGGCGAATGGCCATTTCGCCCAAGCGGGATTGTTAATAGAATCAGGGGTAGCCACTGGACAAAATTGGCCTGAGCGAAGGATCTTGGGGATAGTATTCGCCCAAGCGAGATGAGTGAACGGAGAATGGGTGAGATCCTGGACAAGTTCTGTCCGAATGGGAGTTTTGAAAACAATTTAAGTTGTGGTGAATTTCTGATTGAAATTCTGAGTGACCTATGTCCGAATCAGGACCTTCCGAGTGAGGGAGTGGATATAATTCTGAGTGAGAGGTCTCCCTGTATGATATCCCGAGCAGTAGAGTTCCGAGTGGGAATTTCCGAGTTCAAAGTGACTCGTTCCGAGTGGAGTCCCTCCGTGTGTGTAGTTTTGAGTGGGGATGGCACCGATTGGGGATATATGTTGTGTTGTCCAGAAGTATTCTGGAATAACTTCACTCGTGTGAAAATGAAAGGAAGTCAGTTTTTGGAATAAATTACCGAGTGGAAAACCGAGTGAGAAAAGACTAGGTCTAGAGTGAAGTTGCCAAGTGAAAAACTGATTGAGATGACTTGGACTTGGAATGAAGTTGCCGAGTGAAAGACTGATTGAGACGACTCGGATTTGGAATGAATTGTTGAGTGAATGACCGATTAGGTGTTGAGTCGGTGTTAGGGTGAATTACCGAGTGAATGACCGACCGAGTGATGAGTCGGCTTTTGGTGTAATTTACCGACTGAAAGACTGAGTGAGTGAGAAGTCGGTCCTGGAATGACTTAATTATTCTGTTCAATTTTAGAATTAATTCGTTGTGTAAGTGATTAGTTTAGCCTTATTATTCAATTAATTGATAATAATTTATAAATTATGTAAATATTGCAAAAGTGTTTTATTTATAGAAGAGAATGGTTAAAAACATTAATAAATTAAGAGTTTATTACTATTTATAAATTTAATAAGTAGCCAGCATACAAATTCTAGGCAATTAGTTGATTTTTGGTGCAGGAACAGGACGTACTCGAGAGAAAAGGACAAATCCGAGTGAAGAATTACCAAAAGCCGAGCAAGAATTTATAAAACCGAGTGAGAATTCGTAAATCCGACTGAAAGAAGTTCACAAGACCGATTGGCTGAGACTTCAAAGGGTTGACCGAAAGGAATTAACAAAAGCCCGACTTGAAAAGACTCCCAAGAGACCGACTCCAAAAGAGAACAGGGAATCAGATACTGCATGAGAACCCGAGCGTCAACTTTAGAACGTTGATTCATTTATCAATCCGCTCTAGCAAGAGCCGACCTCGTTCAAGTGTAACTTCAAAGAACCGAACTCGCCCAAGCTTCGCCATAGCGCTTAAGCAAGAAAATAACACTGCAGTACAAGTCCAAACTCGCTCAAGTGAGAGTTTAAATTAGCTCAAGCGATATTTCAGTTTGCTAAAGCATAGAGGCAGTAACTTAAACATTGTTCCTTTCCTCCAACAACACACTCGATACCGATGTAGTTTCATGCTGTTGTCCCTCCTACTGCACCTCAGTAACTTAAGTTGTGAGCTGTTATTAGCTGGCGCTGTGCTGTAACCAGCTAGGGATGAGCTGGAATCTGTTAGGAGCTGATCTATAATTAGTTAGTTACTCTGTAAGCTATGTAATTAGTTAGTTTAGACGATAACTTAAGTTTTTCTAAGTTATCAGTTAAGTTAATTAGTTAGGTAGAAACATATATATAGGTTGTACATATTCTGTAAGAGACACACACGCATACACAGATACGAAATAACAGAACAGAGAACATTCATTAAACACTTCGAACATCTCACTACACGTTTTTCTCTCTCTAAATCCTCTCCTCCATGACGTTCCACAATCCTTCGATGGAACCGAAGTCAATGGAGTTCTAAATCCCTAAGGTTGGGATTACGAAGGTTAGCAATGGAGTCTTGAAGCTGTGAGCAAGGAGATCAGCTTCTAGATCCTGAGGCGAACAAGCTGAGGAGTGGAGCAGAATTGCTGGATTGACAAATCCAGAACTGATGAAGAACTTCGCTAGTGAGGAATCATGGTTGAAGCTTAGGTAACTTCCAGCTTTCTAACTAGTTCAGGCCTAATCAATTTAGGTGAATAGTTAGAGTTCAACCTCCAATTTCGCATTAGATTCTTAGGTTAATCGAGCACTTAAGGAATTAAGGTTCATTGCTTATGGATTAGTGTTTTTTCACCTAAGGAATTAGGGAATAACCACAAGCGGATTGTCCTCTAGATTGTGAAGTTCGATTATACTTTAATTGCATGTTTCTTGAGGAAATTGTGAGCCGAAGCAATCCTGACCTACTTTCTTTTAATCACTTTTTCACATTCATCTTAACTCTGTTTCTAAAAATACCAAAAATGACTAGAAAACATTAAAATCATAAAAACTGAATGAACTACCTGTATTTCGTGTTGGTTCAGCTTGTACTAGTCCAAGATTGAAGTACTTACCACAATCCCTGTGGGACGATCAAATATTCTACAATTTTAACGACTGGTGCGCTTGCCATAAGTGTAAATCCGAGAGTCATATTTTGTTTTACTAAGATTTTCAGCACCAAGTTAATGGCTTGGGATTTTAGCATCAAGTTAATGGCGCCGTTGCTGGGGATTGTTGAGTAATATCAACAATCCTTGGACCGGTACTAGACTGAACTGTTTTACTTTTGTTTGCATTTAATACGTAGTTTCACTTTTGTTTTTAGTAGTAGTAGTTTGTTATTTTTGTATAGATTTAGTCGTAGCTGTGAATTGTTCTTTTGTGTGACATTTGTTGTATGCAGTCAAGGAGCAGAGGAGAGCCTTTCTTCTTTGATCCTGACATAGACTTGTTAGAACGTAGACTAAGAAAAGAGAAAAAGCAAAAAGAAGAAAAAGAAATGGAACAGAGGAGAGTTACATTAGGTGACTACTCCAGGCCGACTGAAGAAAGATCGCAATCTAGCATCCTTAGGCCACCAATTTCAGCAAATAATTTCAAACTTAAACCAGCTTTACTGCAGTTGGTAAGAAATGAACAGTTCGGAGGGCCATTCCTAAAGGGCCTAACCAATTTTTTAGGGGATCTCTTTGAATTTGATAAATTCCTTCTTTTATCCCATTGCAGTACTTTCCATCGTTAAACGGTCCTATTTGAAAACAATTAGATGATGACAAAATTATCAAAGATCGGTATTTTTCATTTCTGTTAAACAACATACGAATAGTTCCGTGATTTTGGTTAAGTGATTGTTGAATTTTTGACTTGGAATAAATACAAACAAATGGATTGATATTGATCTGATCGGACTCATTATCCGAGATAAATACGGAATCGGACGGATCATTCCTTTTTCTTATATACGAAATATGGTATTTCACTAAGTCAAAGTGAGGTTGAGGATCCAAATTTGCATCTAGCAACCTTCCTCCAAATCTGTGACACAGTAAAAATGAATGGAGTCCCTGACGAGGCAATCCGACTGAGATTGTTTCCGTTTTCTGTGAGGGACCGAGCAAAAGCCTGGTTGCAGAGTCAACCGAGAGGCAGTATTTCAACTTGGGAGGTCTTGCAACGAAAATTCTTGATTAAATATTTTCCTCCCTCTAAATATGCAAAGTTGCGCAATGAAATCACATGTTTCCAACAAAGAGAAGGTGAGTCTTTGATGGAAGCATGGGATCGGTATAAAGAGAGCTTGAGGAGATGTCCTCATCATCAGATTTCTGATGTGCAACAGGTAACTATTTTCTATAATGGTGTCAGGCCAGCTACCAGGGTCCTGATTGATGCCTCAGCTGGAGGTTCATTAACAACAAAAACTGTAGAAGAAGCCATAGAGCTGATTGACGTTATGGCTTCTAATGAATGCTTGATTAGTGAGAGGAGCCAAGTCCCTAAGAGAGGGATATTAGAATTAGAAGCACAAGATGCTTATCTGGCTCAGAGTAAACTTGTGACTTAGGCTTTGGAGAAACTAAGCATACAGATTTCAGAACTCCAAAAGCTGAGTCAAGTTTCTATGATCAGTTGTGACTTTTGTGGTGGAGACCATGAGAATGGATTGTGTGATCCAAATGTGCCTTCCGAGCAAGTGAATTATATGGGGCAGCAACAATATCAAAGGAATTATCCTTCTAATTCCTTTAATCCTAATTACAGGAATCACCCCAATTTTTCCTGGCAGAAAGGTCCACATCTGAATCAGAACATCCCACCAGATCCACCCACAAATAGACCACAACAACCTTCTCACCCCCTCTGTTAAAGAAAAATCTGAACTTGAGAATGTACTTTCTCAGTTTATTCAGGCCACTTAGGCCAGTTTTAAGAATCAGGAAGCGTCCATAAGAAATTTAGAAAATCAAGTCGGACAGCTTTCTAAACAATTAACTGAGAGGCAAGTAGGCAATTTCCCTGGAGATACAGAGGTAAATCCAAGGGAACATTGCAAGGCTATAATTACTAGGAGTGGAAAAATTATTTCTCCATCTCCGAGTCAGGAAATAAGTTCAGAAAAAGAAAAAGAAAAAGAAATAATACAAGAAACCGAGCAGGTTAATAATGAAGTAGAAAATAAAAATGAAACAGAAAAAGAAAAAGAAAATAAAGTCCATCAAAAGAAAAAGAAAAAGGTTGATCTGATTCTGGAGGAAGCTTCTAAGCTGACTCCTGAAAAACTGAGGAATGCTCCATTTCCACACAGGTTTAAAAAGCAAATAGAGGAGCAGAAGTTTGCTAGGTTCTTAGAGGTTTTCAAGAAACTTCACATCAATATCGCTTTTGCCGAGGCATTACAGGAGATGCCTTCCTATGCAAAATTTTGAAAGAATTATTATCTAAGAAGAGGAAGCTTAAGGGGGATGAAATGATTACTCTCACTCAAGAGTGCAGTACAATCATTCAAAAGAAACTTCCCCAAAAGCTAGAGGATCCTGGATCTTTTACAATACCGTGTGCAATTGGGGATATTCATGTAGGAAGCGCTCTTTGTGACCTAGGAGCTAGTATAAATCTGATGCCTCTATCTTTGATGAAAAAACTGGGAATTAATGACTTGCAACTGACTTGTATGTCCTTGCAGTTGGCTGATAGGTCCATTAAATATCCCCAAGGGATGCTGGAAGACTTGTTAGTTAAAGTAGATAAGTTTATCTTCCCAGCAGATTTCATAGTGTTGGATATGGAGGCTGACCGAGAGATCCCTTTAATCTTAGGAAGACCCTTCCTAGCTACTGGCAGAGCATTAATTGATGTAGAAAAGGGTGAACTCATGCTGAGAGTTCAAGAGGAGCAGGTAATCTTCAATGTCTTCAATTCCATGAAACATCCAACTGAAAGGATGGATTGTTTAATGATTGAAGAGATTAAAAGCTACCACACTCCAATGCTTTTAAAAACTGAGGAAGAGGCCTTACGAACTTTTTTAAAGGATGACTTTGACTCCGAGACTGAGGAGTTAAATGACTCTCACTCGGAAATATTGAGCCTACTGGAAGTATTAGAAGTAGGTGATTTTGAAAAAGAAAAGAAAAATGATTTGAAAATTACTGAAGTTGAGAAAGGAAAGGAATTTTCTGAAGAAAAATGTGATTTAAAACCTTTACCTTCTCATCTGAAATATGTTTTCCTGAGAGAAGACGACACACATCCTGTCATTATTAATGCTGACTTAAACGATGAGGATGTGGATAAACTAATTGGGGTATTAAAGGCACATGAATCTGCGATTGGCTGGAATATTTCTAACTTGAAGGGAATCAGTCCATCATTTTGTATGCATAAAATTCTGATGGAGGATGATTATTCCCCTGTAGTACAGCCACAACGTAGATTGAACCCCATTATGAAGGAAGCGGTAAGGAAGGAAGTGGTCAAGCTCCTTGACGCAGGAATCATTTATCCTATCTCGGACAGCACTTGGATCAGCCCGGTCCAAGTGGTACCCAAGAAGGGAGGAATGACGACTGTAAGAAATGACCAAGGTGAAGTTATTGTCACCTGGCCCACAACAGGCTGGAGGATGTGTATTGATTACAGAAGGCTGAATGACTTCACTCGGAAAGACCACTTCCCCCTGCCATTTGTTGACCAAATGCTCGAGAGGTTGTCAGGGCATCAGTACTATTGTTTTCTTGATGGGTACTCGGGTTATAACCAAATTGTGGTTGACCCAAAAGACCAAGAAAAGACTACATTCACCTGTCCTTATGGAATTTTTGCATATAGGCGCATGCCGTTCGGGTTGTGCAACGCTCCAGCAACCTTTCAAAGGTGCATGCTGGCAATTTTTGGGGATATGGTGGAGAAATTCATTGAAGTGTTCATGGATGATTTCTCGGTATTTAGGAGTAATTTTGATACATGCCTCAGCAACCTATCTAAGGTGCTGGTGAGATGCCAAGAAACTAACCTCATCCTTAACTGGGAAAAATGCCATTTTATGGTTAAGGGAGGGATAGTCATTGGCCGCAGACTCTCTGCTGAGGGCATTCAAGTGGACCAAGCCAAGATAGAAATTATTGAAAAACTTCCTCCTCCAATCAACGTGAAAGGAGTAAGAAGTTTTCTAGGATATGCTGGCTTTTATAGAAGGTTCATTAAAGATTTTTCAAAAATAGTTAAGCCTTTGACCGACTTGCTTGTAAAAGATCATGTGTTTGCGTTTAATGAAAACTGTGTCAAGGCTTTTGAAAAATTAAAACAAAGTCTGATTTCAGCTCCGATCCTTGCAGCACCTGATTGGTCTTTACCGTTTGAATTAATGTGTGATGCAAGTGACTTTGCAGTCAGAGCTGTACTGGGTCAGAAAGTAGGAAAATTGACTCATGTAATTTATTATGCTAGTAAAGTGTTGAACGAAAATCAAATACATTACACCACTACTGAAAAAGAAATGCTTGCTGTGGTGTATGCATTTGATAAATTTCGTGCTTACTTGATTGGGGCCAAGGTTATTGTATATATAGACCACTCGGCAATCAAGTATTTACTAGCTAAGAAAGAGTCTAAGCCGAGATTGATCAGGTGGGTTCTGTTACTCCAGGAGTTTGACTTAGAAATACGAGATAAAAAGGGAGTAGAGAATTCAGTTGCCGACTAACTGTCTCGTCTGGAAGGTGAGTCGGATTCTGTTTTAATAAAAGAAGAATTTCCAGACGAGAAGTTGATGGCAATTATCACCGGGCCATGGTATGCCGATATGGCCAACTTTAAAAGTGCTTCGGTGGTACCTGATGGTTGGACATCCCAAATGAGAAAAAAATTCTTTCATGATAATAAAAACTTCCTTTGGGATGATCCATTTCTATTTAAAATAGGAGTAGATGGATTGATCAAGCGGTGTGTGCCTGAATCCGAGCAAGAAAGGCTCTTGTGGCATTGCCACGACTCCTATTATGGAGGTCATCATGGTGCCTCCCGTACAGCAGCAAAAGTCTTACAGAGTGGCTTTTATTGGCCAACTATCTTTCAAGATGCTAAAGAGTATGTCAAAAGGTGCGATAAATGTCAAAGGAGCGGAGGTCTCTCTGCTAAAGCTGGCATGCCTTTGACAAACATTCTAATTATGGAATTATTTGACGTTTGGGGTATTGACTTTATGGGACCCTTTCCTAAGTCGTTCTCCAACGAATATATACTTGTTGCTGTAGACTATGTCTCCAAATGGGTGGAGGCAGCCCCGACCAGAACCAATGATGCATAGGTGGTGCTTAGGTTCATCAAGAAGAATATTTTCTCTAGGTTTGGAGTTCCGAGAGTACTTATTAGTGATGGGGGTTCACATTTTTGCAATAAGATAATGGAAAAAGCCCTCGTCACTATGAGGTGTTACATAAGATATCGACTCCTTACATCCACAAACTTGTGGACAAGTCGAGCTGTCAAATAGAGAAATCAAAAGAATCTTAGAGAAAGTGGTCGGGAAATCTAGAAAAGATTGGTCGGTAAAATTAGATGATGCATTGTGGGCTTACCGAACAGCTTTCAAAACTCCGATTGGCATGTCCCCGTATCAATTAGTATACGGTAAGGCTTGTCATCTCCCTGTGGAGTTGGAACACAAGGCGTGGTGGGCCACAAAGCTATTAAACATGGACTGTGACCAATCTCAGGAGGAAAGAGTTTTGAAACTCCATGAATTAGAGGAGTTCTGACTCAACGCTTATCAAAGTGCCTCCATCTATAAGGAGAAAACAAAGAAATGGCACGATAAGCGAATTAATAAGAAAGAGTTTCAGAAGGATGATCAGGTGTTATTATTCAATTCCCGACTGAGACTCTTCCCTGGAAAACTTAGATCGAAGTGGTCGGGGCCTTTTACTGTAAATGAGGTTTTTCCTCATGGTGTAGTCGAACTAAAAGACCCGATTACCGGTCGGATTTTTAAGGTAAATGGCCAGCGACTCAAACTCTACTTTGGAGGAGAGTTTGATAGGCAGAAAACCTCCTTGTTACTACAAGCATCTTCTTAGATGCCATAAGGTCAAGCTAGTGACCTTAAAGAAGCGCTCTAGGGAGGCAGCCCTATGTTCCGATTGTTTTGTTTTGAACTTTGAGTCGGAAAGAATAAAAAGAAAACTAAAAATTTAGTGAATAAAGTTTGTGAAGTTTGAAGAAGGAAGTCTGAGCTTGATTCTTCTATTTCGCTCAGATGAAGCATTTGTAGCTTAGGCGAGACACTGCTGATTGTTGTTTCGCACTTAAGCGAAAATTTACTGAGTTTGAGTGAGAATAGTACACTCAGATAACTGTTACTTATTCTTAACCCTTCTTCCCGACTGAACTTCACTCGTCATTTTTCAATAAAATTTCAATTCGTGATGCGAATAAAAAGGAAGACTTTGAAGGATTTCTGATCGTTGATTTAATAAATGGGTCAGATGGTGAAAGGTGACTTATTTCAGTCGGCCTTTTATCACTCGGATTCCTCACTCATCACAATCAGTTTTGTATCCATTAGTCTCCTATTCACTCGGTCTTTCGATTTTTCATTCATCCATTCGGCTTTCTCTCATTCTCTTGCCCGATCTTTATCACTCGGTATTTCTTTCACGCGTCTCTTTTTACAGTTCCTTTTTCATTCATTTAATTTCTCATTAGAGTATTCGGTTTCTTCCACTCGCTCGTACATTTACTCATCTTCTTCATCCATTCGGTATTCCGTTCACTCGGATCCCTCCGCAGTCGTTCACTTTTCACTCATCTTTCTTACTCTATCATTTCATTTTATTCTGACTTTCATTTTTCACCTCATTTTTTCATTCGGTTCTTCATCCACTTGGTATAACTTGTACTCATCTATCCCACTCAGCTTTTATTCATTCGGTCACTCTATTTCACTCATTCTTCATTCACTCGGTCATTTATTTTTCCATTCACCCGATTTTGATTCACTCATTGCTTCATAAATGCTGTGTCTTCCGGTTTTCTTTTACGATTCACTCAGTATTTCCAGTACCCAGTTTCCTGTTATTTAGTTTTTCATTCACCCGGTGTTCGCATCACTCAGTTTCTCATCCTTTCAGTCTCATTCAAATTCTTTCATTTCTTCGACCCACTCCTTTCTCGATGTTATTCATTCGGTAATTTGTTATTCATTTTTCCATTTATTCTTCCACTGGCTTGTGCATTAACTCGTCTCCTTCATCCAGTCAGTATAGCTTTCACTCATTCCATTGACTCAGAATCTTTTCATCTGTTCTTTTCAACCACTCGTTTCCTTCATTCACTTCGATTTGTTTGTTATTCATTATTTCTACCTCCCTCAGCCACTCGTTTTTCATTTCCCCACTCTCTCCATTCACTCGACCCCTTGTGCATTCATTTTGTTCACTCGTTTTTTTTCATTTACTCAGTATTTCATTCATTTGATTTTCCACTCGTGTCATTTTTGTTCTTCACATGAATTCTCATTGTCATTCACTCATTCTTCATTTCTCAGATCTCTATCACTCGGTATCTTTCTCCATACTCATTCGGTCATTATCGTTTTACTCTTTTCACTCATTTACGTGATCTCTTCCTTTACAATCTTCCATTCTTTGTCTCTTATTCATTTACTCAGTATTCATTCATTCATTCATACTTTCATTCGTTCTTTCTACCATCTGCTTTTCTATTCACTCGTATTTCACTACAGTGGTTCACTCGTCTCTCATACGCTTTATTTCATTCATCCATTCTTTCACTCGTTCTTATATCCATTCATCCTTTATTCATTCAGGATCTTTTCCATTAAATGTTTCATTCACTCGGGATCCTGTATTCATTCACGAATCTTTCACGCATTCATTCTCTTACTCACTCGTTCATTTACTTATAGTTTTCATTCGCCCATTCTTTCTTATCGTTTGTTCATTTATTCATCTTCCTTTCTCTTGTGTCCACTTGGCATCACTTCCCACTCTTACTCGATCTTCTACCTATCCAGTATATAAGTGTATTAAAAAAAAGAAAATAATAAATAATAAATAATAATAATATATATATTATAATAATAATAAAGTAATAAATAAAGCTGGAACACATTTACGCGTTTCTTGGAAAATGAATTCAACAGTATAAAAAACATTTCAACTTCCAAACCCTAAGTACCTATGCTGAACTTGGGCTAAAGACGAAAAGACATTTTCTGGTTTGTAAGAAAGGTACTATCTTTCCACTTCTTTCACTTATTTCGTGCACTTCTAAGTTCGTGTTTATTATCTTCTTGTTTCATTGTTATTGTTTTTCCACTGTTCATAAGCCATGTATCTCACAGTTTTGGTTTGCTATCTTTCTTTTGGATTTCTGTTCTTATTTTTTTTATTTTAGGTTGTTTATCATCATTCTTTTAACATTAATCATGAAAAGAAGATCACAGAGACTCCTGTAAAAACCTAGACCAAATTTTGCAGAAGGAAGTGTGAGAAGAAAACAAATAGATAACGAAAGGGAAGTAGCAACCATAAGTATATCTGATTCTTCTGAACATGTGCCCAGTCAAAGTCAAGCTGAAAGGAATGTATCTCCTCTGGTTTAAAGGAATGCATCCCATGTAGTTGAGAGGAATGAATTGCCAGAAGTTGAAAGTGTTAAAGCTGCTGAAGATCATGTTGTAAAGTTTACAACCAAGAAGTCCGAGCGTCCTAAGCAATCTGCAGGAGCCGGTTCTTCTTCTTCTTCTGACATTTCTGTAGTGTTGCAGGAATTGCAGGTCATAAAAAAGATGCAACTTGGAATTTATGATCGGGTTTTGAACCACGATCTCATGCTCAGAAAGATTACCACGAAACTGAGGGTTGAGCACACGGCAGAAATGGGAGCCCCACCTGATAAAAATGCGTGGTTAGCTTCCATTGGATTCAATATTCCCTCACAGGATGTATCCCAAGCAGCTGACCTCTCACCACCTTCAGAGCAGGACAAAGAGAATGAAGATCAGGATGCTTGAATTGCTACTACGTGTTATTATGATGTTTTTATGTAATTAACTTGATATTATTCTAAACTGTTTCCTGAACAATGAATGTGCTTTTATTTGATTTATAATGAAACTTTCTTTCCTTGTTAAATTTATTTGTTTTATTCGGTTTTTCGTATGTATTGGTAAAATCCATGCGTCCCAATCTGACTATGTATTTCCCATCCACAGCCACTCAGGTAAAAAGGGAAGTATCTTTCCGACTCGTTCCTTAATTAATATTCTGACTTATTAATTGCTAAATTATGTTTATTGTTTCTTTCAATCCAACTTAATAATTTAAAAGTTGCTGATTCTTAAGCTTAGTCGGATAAATTAATTGATTGGTTTTGTTTAACTCATCATATCTGCCCATAACTATTTTTCATCATTAATTAATTGTTTACTCAGTATGCTAGTTAGCAATCTGAATATATGATCTTACATTAAGTTTGGGGACATGACTGGCTGATTAACTATTATATTCATAGCTTTTGAGCCTGTTTTATTCTTTTTCGAGTGAACTTGCATGCTAGTTAGTGAGACAGAATTTGCTTCAGTACTTGCTAACTATTTGTATGCTAACCAATCGGAAATGATGAAGGCCTTCTTTGTTAATTTAGCCAGGGCCAAAAAGTAACCTTCCTGATATATTTAAATCCTTTGACCCAAAAATTTGAGCCTGAGACCCTTTTATTCTGTTTATTCACCCAACGTTAAAAGCTTATCTATCTAGAAAAACCTGACTAAGTTACCCCTGGATGTTCCACTGGTGAGTTGCTCGGTTCTTTCTTATTGCTAGGGACTAGCAAGTTTTAAGTTTGGGGATGAAGAGTGTGCCTAACAGTAATTCAGGACACACTCCAACCTAAATTATGGGTGAGTATCTTGACAAATGAAAGGAAGAAAGGCAAAGCCGAGAGAAAAAGTAACAAAGCCAGAAAGAGGAAAAAGGTGCAAAGCACCAATTGGAAAAAAATATACACCGATTGAAATATGATCGGAAAAAGATGGAAAAGAAGAAAAGAAAAGGAAAATTCAGAAGGACTGAAAGAAAAAGAAGGTGCAAAGCACCAAAAGTGTTAAGTTAACATTCACTCGGAAAATAATGGAGCTTGCTAAGGAAGAGGCAGTTAAGCTAAAAATTGAGTCAAGGCATCAGTGGATACATCCTATAACCTGACACTCACTCGGAAAACAATAATTGAGCCTATAGCCCAGCCTCATTATAAGCTTAAAAAGCCCTTACTGATCTGATTGTGTTGGCATATGGCATGACGTGTAGAACTGTTGCAAGCCTATGTTTATCTAACAAGTATGTAGGTGATGAGTACAATTTATTTACCCTATACACCGAGAGAAGAGTTAAACACCGACCAGAGAGGAAAGCATCAGCAGCTTGTCTCCCAAAGGAGGTGTAAGTTATTATACTTTTAAAAATTGCGAGAAGAAAGCATGATCGGTATTCGATAATTATAGCATGAACTAAGTTAAGGAAAGGTTGATTGTGTTAGATAACAGCTTGTTAGTTAATTAATCTGAATAATTGCTTGAGGACAAGCAAAGTTTTAAGTTTGGGGATGTGATAAGTCTTGAAAAGACTTAATTATTCTGTTCAATTTTAGAATTAATTCATTGTATAAGTGATTAGTTTAGCCTTATTATTCAATTAATTGATAATAATTTATAAATTATGTAAATATTGCAAAAGTGTTTTATTTATAGAAGAGAATGGTTAAAAACATTAATAAATTAAGAGTTTATTACTATTTATAAATTTAATAAGTAGCCAGCATACAAATGCTAGGCAATTAGTTGAGTTTTGGTGCAGGAACAGGACGTACTCGAGAGAAAAGGACAAATCCGAGTGAAGAATTACCAAAAGCCAAGCAAGAATTTATAAAACCGAGTGAGAATTCATAAATCCGACTGAAAGAAGTTCACAAGACCGATTAGCTGAGACTTCAAAGGGTTGACCGAAAGGAATTAACAAAAGCCCGACTTGAAAAAACTCCCAAGAGACCGACTCCAAAAGAGAACAGGGAATCAGATACTGCATGAGAACCCGAGCGTCAACTTTAGAACGTTGATTCATTTATCAATCCGCTCTAGCAAGAGCCAACCTCGTTCAAGTATAACTTCAAAGAACCGAACTCGCCCAAGCTTCGCCATAGCGCTTAAGCGAGAAAACAACACTGCAGTACAAGTCCGAACTCGCTCAAGCGAGAGTTTAAATTAGCTCAAGCGATATTTCAGTTTGCTAAAGCATAGAGGCAGTAACTTAAACATTGTTCCTTTCCTCCAATAACACACTCAATACCGATGTAGATTCATGCTGCTGTCCCTCCTACTGCACCTCAGTAACTTAAGTTGTGAGCTGTTATTAGCTGGCGCTGTGCTGTAACCAGCTAGGGATGAGCTGGAATCTGTTAGGAGCTGATCTGTAATTAGTTAGTTACTCTGTAAGCTATGTAATTAGTTAGTTTAGACGATAACTTAAGTTTTTCTAAGTTATCAGTTAAGTTAGTTAGTTAGGTAGAAACATATATATAGGTTGTACATATTCTGTAAGAGACACACACGCATACACAGATACAAAATAACAGAACAGAGAACATTCATTAAACACTTCGAACATCTCACTACACGTTTTTCTCTCTCTAAATCCTCTCCTCCATGACGTTCCACAATCCTTCGATGGAACCGAAGTCAATGGAGTTCTAAATCCCTAAGGTTGGGATTGCGAAGGTTAGCAATGGAGTCTTGAAGCTGTGAGCAAGGAGATCAGCTTCTAGATCCTGAGGCGAACAAGCTGAGGAGTGGAGCAGAATTGCTGGATTGACAAATCCAAAACTGATGAAGAACTTCGCTAGTGAGGAATCATGGTTGAAGCTTAGGTAACTTCCAGCTTTCTAACTAGTTCAGGCCTAATCAATTTAAGTGAATAGTTAGAGTTCAACCTCCAATTTCGCATTAGATTCTTAGGTTAATCGAGCACTTAAGGAATTAAGGTTCATTGCTTAAGGATTAGTGTTTTTTCCCCTAAGGAATTAGGGAATAACCACAAGCGGATTGTCCTCTAGATTATGAAGTTCGATTATACTTTAATTACATGTTTCTTGAGGAAATTGTGAGCCGAAGCAATCCTGACTTGCTTTCTTTTAATCACTTTTTCACATTCATCTTAACTTTGTTTCTGAAAATACCAAAAACGACTAGAAATCATTAAAATCATAAAAATCGAATGAACTACCTGTATTTCGTGTTGGTTCAGCTTGTACTAGTCTAAGATTAAGGTACTTACCACAATCCCTGTGGGACGATCAAATATTCTACAATTTTAACGACTGGTGCGCTTGCCATAAGTGTAAATCCGAGAGTCATATTTTGTTTTACTAAGATTTTTAGCACCAAGTTAATGGCTCGGGATTTTAGCATCAGTGTTAGTGATTATGATGATGATGTTTGATGAGTGGCATTTAGGATGCACAGAGTGAGAATGCATTTGATTTGCATTGCATTGCATCCATGGTATATCATAGTTGCCGGTGTTGGAATATTAGGGGATTCCCCTGGTTGGCCCAGTGGGAGGGCGGATCAGTGCACGAGCAATATATTGTTTCCCCTGTGACTCGGTGTGTGAGTCACGAAGCTGCCCATGCTAAGCTATAGGGAGCTGCATGTGGTTGACCCTTGTGGGGGGTGGCTCTTGAGGAGCAGGTGTCCCTGGTGGTCCTTTGGATCACAGCTGCCATGTTGAGAATCATGTTGGCCCGCAACACCATATGTTGAATATGTTGTATACCGCGGTCATGGTGAAAATGACCAGGTGTTGCATGATGGGCGATGCGGTTTGGTACCAGTAAAAATATGGTGAATATGCATGCATTATGATATATATATACATATTTTACTACTGCAGTAGGGGCATGGTATGTGATCATGCTTGAACCCACAATTGGTGTTATTTCCCACAGTCGGATCCGCATTTGTTGTCTATTCCATTGTGCATATGCATTAGCCATAAAAGCATTTGCATATAGCATGGAGATATGCCAGAATATGATGATGATTGATGATGAATGAGATGGTGGTATGGTGTTGATGAGATGAGAAATTAATATACCGGAAGACCATATAAAAGTAAGAAAAGATATGAATTAATGAAATGATGATGATAATTTGTGAATGCCCTTGTTGATAAGTGGCAAAGTGATGGTGTATGTGATTGTGTATATGTTGTGCTTGTTTATGATATGAATTGCGGTTCATGAGGCTTGTATGCCTATTATAATAATGAATTGATAAATGAATGATAATTTAATGATTTTATAGCAAAGCACACATGATGTTGTATGCATATACACATGATCACAATATATATTATTCGTCATTTTGAATGTATAACTCACTCTCCCATGTGGTCTCCTTTTTAGCCTTGTGATGCAGGTTGCCATGGGATGAGTTCGGATTTTAATTAAAGCTTTGGTGAAGGTAAATAGTGGTAGAGGAAGTGCCTTGGCCGACATCATTTATAGATTCTTGTATAATGAATAAGTTGTTTATGATGATATAGACGATTTAATGAATTTGGGTATGTATAGGATGATCCTTCGGAGTTGTGAATTGTGGACATAATTGTAGTAAGTAAAAAATGATTTAATGGGTACTGGAAGGATTGAAATTGAATGATGAATATTGATGATTGTGATAGTCGGGAGAATATTCACGAATGTATAAATATAATCATATCTTAGGCATTGCATGTTTTTATAGTTATGTAAAATGATGATGGTTGTCTATTAGGCTTATGATATGCCATTGTATGCTTTGCCAAGCCTTTTCTCATATCGTCATATATGGGACTAGGCGTGTGCCCGGTATACATAATCTTCCGCTGTAAACTCTATTATTTTCGTATACCGTTATGGGCAATTTATCTATCGATCCAGCTTTAGGTTATTTAATCTTACTCTTTGGTTTTCTGTGATTTGGGTCTTGATGTGATCATGGTGATGTCTTGGAAATATTTTCAAACGCGAAAAATTTATTCACATTTTTATTAATTATGACGATCACATCGGGATTCGAGTATAGAAAATCAGGGGTGTTATAAGACACATTCCTTTTTTACATATTATATGTAAATAGAATGTATGATTTGTTGACTTTATTAAATACCGTTCCATCTTTTCTTATATGTGGGTAATTTTGTAAATTATAGAATGAGGTATTCGTCACCATTGGGATAGTGAAGCAAATTGAGTCTGAGTATAGTTGGTGTTACAGAGGTTGTATGAAGTGTGTGCATGGACTTAAGGTTAACGAAGATATGTTCTACAGCAAAAATTGTAGAACACATTACTTATCTTTCATTGTAAGGTATGTAATTGTTTTGATTCTTTTTAGTTTAGGGTTTTGTCCTCATATGGTTGTCTTTTATATAATTTTTGGTTTTAAACAACTCTATTATGTTATTTTCCAAAAGGGTATTGTGTTCATCCGTGGGTGGTGGATGAATTAGACTCTGCATTGTTCATTCTATTTGATAGAGAGGCGGCCAACTTGCTAGACATTTCTGTATGGATCTTCACAGTGCCTATTCTTCAAGGGTATAGTTTAACTATTCCCACGAAAGAAACATTTATAAAAAGATTTTTGTTCACTTTTTTTCTTTCTCATGTAAAGGGTGGTAATAAGAACATGTATCCTAAGGAGCTGGATGCCCTTAAGGACAAAAAAATTATTTTCAAAGTTCAAGTCAAGATTCAGGAGTTCATGGGATTGGTTCCATTCACGATTAATGTAATTTATCCAATGAGGATAGATTGATAAGGGAATTTGAAAAGAAATATCAGGTTTATGAGGTAACTTTAAATTATATTTTCAGTTTTTCATCCTTTTATTTTATATATACTACAACTATAAAAAGCAAAGTGTCATGATAATTTGTTGTTCGATACTTTCAGTCTTCTTTCGCTATTGAGAATTGTGACATTCTAGGTCAATTTACAATTATTTTTATTCGTTTAATTGAAATTTACAATAAATTTTTCATAATTTAATCGATAAATAACTCTACAGTGATCAGAATGATTATTTTCTATAAATAAGATCAAAATATAAATTACGTTACAATTTAGAAACTTCCTAGTAGCCATTTAAGAAAGGAAACGCAAAACTGAAATAGGGGGCTGACGCCTAAAACGTAGCCCTGACGCTACGTGTCAGGCTGAGGCTTACTGTCAACTTGACAGTAAAACACCTGATGTTGTTACACATTTTAGGCCAATCAGCCAACTTCTAACTAACCCAAATGGCCCGTTTCAGATCCAATTGCCATGAAATTTCAAAAGTCATATGTTTTCCCCATTCTAGAACTGTTGGCGTTATCCATTCGCCAAAATTCCATCATATGCGTGAGTTATGTGTAAAATGCAGTTTAACCTAATTAGGTGCAAAACCCTTGCACCAAACCATCTAAATGGGCACTAACTAGCCTGAGGCCTATATGCACAGTTTCTGAATGACCTAAGGGACCTATTGGTACCTTCTGGGGGTCCCAAATCCTACTGAATCTCAAAATTACCTATTTAGTTTCTAAATTTTTGTATAACCACTATATGCTTAATTCTAATAAATCATCAAAATTACCAATGCACTCTCAAATCTCAGAATCTCATCTTACCACAATCACACACCTACACAATACCTGCCTATATCAATTCTCAAACACGAATGACTCCATGCCATGTTCACATAATTCACACTTTGAACATAATTATTAAAGCCTAATCAACACACCAATCATCAGGATTCAACTCATCATCATCATCAGTCATCATCGCACATTATCATCATGTCACACCTCAATTATAAATTTATCCACAGTGATATGACACTATAGTCCCATCAAACGTATACTATACTAATTCATCAATCACATAAAGCAGGTTATATAATTACATACATTAGATCCATGACATAATTAGTTTAAATTCATAAACTTTTAATCGCTCCTTGGCATCAATTCTCCGCTTGGCGCACCTCCGGGGCATTGGCATCCTCCCTGTCACTGGTCACTAAGATTAAACAATAGCAAGAGTGAGTGTTTGACATATCATAATTAATTTAGAAAGGAAATAACAAATATGGATATTAACTACCTAATATTTTTATTATTATTTAACTTGCCAAATTCATCATATTCACATATATCTATTTTATAATTATTATCAATGATTAAAGTCAACATTAACTCATATTATTCATCATTAAATTCATCAGCAATCACTACTATGTCAATCGTTAAATTCATCATAAAATACACATCAATATTAAATCATATGTACACAACTGACTCGCATATATCTCTGACTCCTAGTATCCGGATACTAAAGGATCAGCCTTCAGCTGAGGGTCCTACTTGATACCCCATGGACCCTGCTTGGTCCACCGAGTCCTACTT
The DNA here is from genome assembly GCA_037962975.1 of Clitoria ternatea. Lineage (NCBI taxonomy): Eukaryota > Viridiplantae > Streptophyta > Magnoliopsida > Fabales > Fabaceae > Clitoria > Clitoria ternatea. The sequence continues at coordinate 199,480,590 of CM075671.1, read as the reverse complement.
GACTCTCCACCTCAACCATTAGGTCTTAATTGACCACTGGGTAGCTCAACCGAGCACAAAACCCACGGAAGCCAGAAAACAAGGGGCTACACATACCGTCGGCCATCCCACACCACATAATCACATATCAAGTCTCATCAAACACGGCATATCATCAACAGTCTTTCATATAGACGTCAGAAACTGACATATAAACATCACACAGGGAGGCCACACTGACCCAGCCCTCACAAGCCATGTTATACATTTCCATAATCATCATTTCATCATTTTCATCAAATTATGTATAACTAAGATAACATACACTTTACTACACATTATCCATATTTCTCACAATTCATGTTTTACTTAGTATCACTCATGCATATAAGTCAGATACACATTTTCTTACTTTCCAATGCATAACTAACCTAATTAATATATTTTGTCAATATTTAATTATTTAGTCACACAAAACATGCAAATATAAATATATAAATTACACTTAACTAAACTACATGATTTCTAATAACCTCTAATTAAATTCTAAGCTTCTCAAAGCTATCATACTATCCAATCCTAATTAATTACGACTCGAACACCCCTTACCTTGATTCCAAGCTTCGATAATTTATTCTTGGTGTCGGTTGTGCTCTCAGATCATTTAATTCACCGTTCCTCTTCCAAATTTGATGCCCACTTCATCAATCGCCCGCCTAATACTCATTCCAGCACCTACGGTCACTGAAACACCAACCCGGTTAGTACGCTACCTTTCTTACTCTTTCAAACTCATAATCCAAGCTTTCCAAGTCCACAAAACTCATAATCCAAACCCCCATTACTACATGCATGTTCAGTTTCAAGAGGGGAGAAGAAGAGGAGAAAGAAAAACATGCAATTAAAGGTCCCTAATAGCTTTTCTTAACTTCCAATCACCCAAAACCACCAAAAATCAAAGCTTCCACCAAGTTCTTGCCACAAATCGTAGAGGAGAAGAAAAATGAGGGGAAAAACATTTTAGCATTCTGTTTTGCATGTCTACTATAAAAGCCGATCGCGATGTTGACGCTACGCGTCCCACTGGCACTTCGCGTCAGGTCACTAATTCTCACCCCACGCTACGCGCCACAGCCAAGCTACATGTTAGGGTCCTGATGCCATTTTCTTTAAAAATTCATTTTAAATCTCATTTCCTACTTCACATCCTTTATTTATTATTATTTTAAGCTCAATTACATTTGTATTTATTTTCTAATTTACTAAACATACGGGATGTTACATCTACCCCCCCTAAAAAGGGATTTTGTCCCTGAAATAAACATACCTCATTGGAAAAGATGAGGATACAATCACCTCATGTCAAACTCCAACTCCCAAGTATAGGTTACTCCATTTAGATTCGGCCACTTCATTTTTACCAAAGACACTTGCTTGCTTCTCAACCGCTTAGTCTGATATCCCTCAAAGCAAATAGGTGCTACCTCTACAATTAAATCACTTTTCAGTTCAATAGAATCTTCAGGCACAATCATCGAATCACAAGGGATATACACTCTCAATTGAGACACATGGAAGACATTATGGATGTTAGTCAACGATTACGGAAGATCCAATCAGTAAGCTACATCACCAATCCACTCCAAAATCTGATACTATCCAATGTATCTCGGATTAAGCTTCTGACTCTTCAATATCTGACCTACACCCGTGGTAGGTGAAACCTTCAAAAATACCCAATCTTCCACTTGAAACTCAAGTGGCCTATGACGATTTTCATAGTAACTCTTCTGACGATCCTGGACAATCTTCATCTTTTTGCGAATCAAGGCAACCTGATCATTCATTTCCTGAATCAATTTGGGCCCCAAATAAACTGTATCGCCATTTTCATTCCAACATAAAGGTGTACGACAGCTCCTTCCATACAAAGCTTCATAAGGCGCCACCCCAATGCTACTATGATAATTGTTATTATAAGCAAATTCCACCAATGGCAAGTATCTTTCCTATGAGCCACCTTGTTCCACTACACAAGCCTTGAGCATATCTTCCAATGTTAAAATAGTCCGCTTAGACTGGTCATCCATTTGAGGGTGATAAGCTGAACTCAACCTTAACTCAGTACCCAACTCTTGCTGCAAGCTTCCCCATAATCTAGAAGTGAATCGAGGATCACGGTCTGAAATAATACTTGAAGGCACGCCGTGTAACCTTACAATCTTAGTGATGTACAATCTAGCTAACCGGTCAAATGACCACTTCATGTTCATAGCCAGAAAGTGACACTCTCAGTCAACCGATCAATAATCACCCAAATGGCATTACACCTAGAACAGGTACGAGGTAACCCGGATACAAAATCCATTGTAATACTTTCCCATTTTCAAATTAGAATTTCCAGAGATTGAAGCAAAGCAGGAGGTCTCTGGTGCTCAACCTTACACTTTTGACATATCACACAAGATCTCACATAGCCAACGATCGCTTTCTTTATTCCCGGCCATCCGAATTCCTTCTTTAAATCATCATACATCTTGGTAATACCAGGGTGAATACTTAAAGAACTCTTGTGCGCTTCAGATAACATAACTTGCCTATAATCACCTTCTGTAGGTACCACAACATGGTCTCTGAATCGCTAAATACCATCACTGCCTCTAGTCAATTCTATATTCTTGCCCCTTGCCTGGGCATCAAGTAATTCCAATAACTCTGCATCATTTTCCTGTGCTACTTCTAAAGATTCCAAAAACTCATTGGAGATCTTCAACATCCCAATTACCATTTGATTTGGGGCTTGCACAATAACCGTAATGTTCATGTCACGAAAATCGTCAAGTAATTCCTACTCTTTTCCCATCAAGAAAGCTGTATGTAACAGTTTCCTGCTTAAAGCATCAACAACGACAGTCGCCTTGCCAGGACGGTATCTTAAATCAAAATCATAATCTTTTAAGTACTCTACCCATTGCTTTTGTTTCATGTTTAGCTCCTTCTGGTAAAATAAATTTTTAAGCTTTTATGGTCACTGAATATCATAAAATGAGAACCATACAAGTAATGTCACCATATCTTCAATGCAAATACTACAACCACAAGTTCCAATTCATGAGTAAGATAATTCTTCTTATGCGGCCTCAATTGCCTGGAAGCATAAGCAATTACCCTGCCGTCCTACGCCAATACACATTCCAAACCAAACTTGGAAGCATCACAATATACCACAAATTCTTGGGTTACATCAGGTAACGTAAGTACCAGCGCTAAAGTCAAACATTGCTTCAAAGTCTGGAAGATCAACTTACACTTTTCTGTCCACACAAATGGAGTCTCATTTCTCATCAACTGAGTCAAAGGAAGTGCAATACGTGAAAATCCCTCAATGAAGCGGCGATAATAACCAGCCAATCCCAAGAAGCTCCTAATTTCAGTCACTGATTTAGGCCTCTCCCATGCCATAACTGCTTCAATCTGATGGATCCACAGACACTTCATCACAAGAAATCACGTGCCCCAAAAATTATACACTTGCTTCCTAGAAGTCACATTTAGACAACTTAGCATACAACTTCTTCTCGTGTAACACTTGCAAAATAACCTGAAGATGCTGTGCATGCTCCTCAATAGACTTTGAACATACCAAAATATCATCGATGAACACCACTACAAATTGATCCAAGGCTGAAAGATTCTGTTCATGTAATCCATGAAGATAGCTGCAGCATTCGTCACTCTAAAAGGCATTACCACTTACTCAAAGTGACCATACCGAGTTCTGAACGCCGTCTTCAGAATATCCTCCAATTTTACCCTGATTTGATGATACCCATATCTTAAATTCATCTTAGAAAATACCACAGCACCCCATAATTGATTCAACAAGTCATCAATCTGCGGTAAGGGGTACTTGTTCTTAATGGTTAATTTATTCAACTGACGATAATCAATACACATCCGCATACTACCATCCTTCTTCTTCACAAGTAATACCAGAGCGCCCCAAGGAAAAGCACTCGTTCAGATAAATCCCTTCTCTAGCAACTCATTCACCTGCTTCCTCACTTTAGCTAACTCCACCGAAGACATTCTATATGGTGCACGGGACACAGGTTCTACCCCATGAATCAAATCAATAGCAAAATCAATCTCCCTGCCAGGAGGCAATTCTGGAATATCTTCCGGAAACACATCAGGGAAATCACAAACTGCCGGAATATCAGTAGGTTTAAGATTATACCGCCCCTCTGAAGCAAACAGAATAACATAAGTTACGGAAACATTACTCACCATATTCTTAGTGTCAAGCTCTTGAGAGAAGATTATAGCCTTTCAATAACATTCTACCATGACATGGTTAGCAGACAACTAGTCAAGACCTAGAATAACATCCAAGTTCTTCAATGACATACAAATCAAACTTACCAGAAAAGAACGATCTTCAATTTACATTGGCAGTTCCCCACACATAGTGGTTACCCTAAATATGGAACCAGTAGGAGCGGAGACACTAAAAGCATTCTCCATTAACACCACCGGTAAGCCAAGCAATCGAACACAGTTTTCAGAAATAAAGGAATGTGTAGCACCAGAATCATAAATAACATTCACTAAATAGCCATGAATAACACACTTAGCCTGAACCAAGTTGTCATTTCTAGCAACCTCAGATGCATCGAAAGCAAATACACAACATTTTGAGCACCACTGGATTGAGCATCAAACCGCCTAGGGTATTGACCTCCACGACCACCGTCGCCTCGGCCTCCCCGCTGAAAATTACCACCACAAACCATAGAAGCATTAGCCCGATTACCTTGCCAACCCTGCTACTGCCTCTGTGGGCAATCAGGCCTAAGGTGCCCCGGTTGTCCATATTGGAAGCAAACAGTTTGGTTAGCGGGACAATGTTTTGCAATATGGCCCTCCTGACCATAATTATAGCATGCACAACCACCAGAATGGCTACCGAAACGGCCAGTACGATGACCAGAAGAAGAAAATGATATGGCAAAAGACTTGCCACCACGGAAAAACTGACCCATCATTTTAAAACTGAATCCTTTTGCTTTCAACGCTTTCTTGTCCCTTGATTGCGACACCCTCTGCAACTATACCTCTTCAGTTAATTTGGCCTTGTTCACAAATATGGGATAATCACAAATTTCAAGAGAAATAATCACACTTCAAAGTTCAATCCTAAACCATCTTCATATTTTGCACATTTATTGCCCTCAGTTCCTTTCAAAGAGAATAGATGGTAAAAATCACACAACTTATCAAACTTTGTTGTGTATTCAGCTACAGTCATCCTGCCTTGTTCAAGTTTCAGGAATTCCATCTTCTTTTGGATCTTTGTAATTATCAGGAAAATACTTTGCAAGAAATCACCGTCGGAAGTTCATCCACATCAATGGTTCGCCGGTATTATTCATTTGAACCTTGGTTCTTGACCACCATACTCGAGCCTCATCTTTTAGTTGATAAGTGGCAAATTGCACTTTCTGCTCCTTAGAACATTCAAAATACTCGAATGCTTGTTCAATATCACGTAGTCACATATGTGCTCCATCATAGTCATGACCTCCTTTATAGGTAGGTGGGTTCCTCTTAAGAAATTTGTCAAGAGTCGGGCAAGATTCAACCCTCTGATCATTTGTGAAAACCTTGTAAAAAAGTCATCACCTTCACCTAAGTTAGATCCCTCTACCATAATTCAATTCTACAATATCCAAACACATCACCATCAGCAACCAATAATTAACCAGGGAGTAAAATAATTATCTCATATACAAATAACATAACACCGTCGGAGTGCCAAGGGAATGATGCCAAGTTAACCTATCAACAACACAAACGACTACAAATAAGATACAATAAAATGCAAGGACTTACATAATTCACTATCTCTACCCACCCGTTCGATCATGAAAAGAACCGCTCTGATACCATATATGACGTCTAGGTCAATTTACAATTATTTTTATTCATTTACTTGAAATTTACAATAATTTTTCACAATTTAATCAATAAATAATTCTACAATGATCAGAATGATTATTTTCTATAAATAAGATTAGAATATAAATTACATTACAATTTAGAAACTCCCTAATAGCCATTTAAGAAAGGAAACACAAAACTGAAACAGAGGCCTGGCGCTACGCGTCATCCCCACGCTACGTGTGACACCCACAACGTAGCCCTGATGCTATGCACCAGGCTGACGCTTAGCATCAGCTTGACGGTAACAGCACCTGATGTTGTTACACATTTTAGGCCAATACGTCAACTTCTAACCTACCCAAATGGCCTGTTTCAGATCCGATTGCCACGAAACCTCACGGGCCACATGTTTTCCTTATTCTAGAACTGTTGGCGATGTCCGTTCGCCTAAATTCCATCATATGCATGAGTTATGTGCAAAATACAGTTTAACCCAACTAGGTGCAAAACCCTTGCACCAAACCATCTAAAGGGGCACCAACTGGCCCGAGACCTATATGCACAGTTTTTGAATGACCTAAGGGACCTATTGGTACCTTCCGGGGGTCCTAAATCCCGCCAGATCTCAAAATCACCCATTTAGTTTCTAAATTTTAGTATAACCACTATATTCTTAATTCTAACAAATCATCAAAATTACCAATGTACTCCCAAATCTCAGAATCTCATCTTACCACAATCATACACATAAACAATACCTACCTATATCAATTCTCAAACATGAATGACTCCATGCTATGTTCACATAATTCACACTTTGAACATAGTTATTAAAGCCTAATCAACACACCAATCATCAGGATTCAACTCATCATCATCATCAGTCATCATCGTACATTATCATCATGTCATACCTCAATTATAAATTTATCCACAGTAATATCACACTATAGTCCCATCAAACGTATACTATACTAATTCATCAATCACATAAAGCAGGTTATATAATTACATACATTAGATCCATAACATAATTAGTTTAAATTCATAAACTTTTAATCGCTCTTTGGCATCATTTCTCTGCTTGGCGCACCTCCAGGGCATTGGCATCCTCCCTGTCACTGGTCACTAAGATTAAACAATAGTAAGGGTGAGCGTTTTGCATATCATAATTAATATAGAAAGGAAATAACAAATATGGACATTAACTACCTAATATTCTTATTATTATTTAACTTACCGAATTCATCATATTCACATATATCCATTTTATAATTATTATCAATGATTAAACTCATCATTAACTCATATCATTCATCATTAAATTCATCAGCAATCACTACTAACATCAATCGTTAAATTCATCATAAAACACATATCAATATTAAATCACATGTACACAACTGACTCACATATATCTCTGACTCCTAGTATTCGGATACTAAAGGATCAGCCTTCAGCTGGGGGTCCTATTTGACACCCCGTGGACCCTGCTTGGTCCACCAAGTCCTACTTGACTCTCCACCTCAACCACTAGGTCTTACTTGACCACTGGGTAGCTCAAGTGGGCACAAAAGCCACGGAAGCCAGTAAACGAGGGGCTACACATACCGTTGGTCGTCCCACACCACATAATCACATATCAAGTCTCATCAAACATGGCATATCATCAACAGTCTCTCATATAGACATCAGAAACTCACATATAAACATCACACAGGGTGGCCACACTGACCCAACCCTCACAATCCATGTTATACATTTCCATAATCATCATTTTCATCAAATTATGTATAACTAAGATAACATACACTTCACTACATATTATCCACATTTCTCATAATTCATGTTTTACTTAGTATCACTCATGCATATAAGTCAGATACTCATTTTCTCACTTTCCAATGTATAACTAACCCAATTAATATATTTTGTCAATATTTAATTATTTAGTTACACAAAACATACAAATATAAATATATAAATTACACTTAACTAAACTACATGATTTTTAATAACCTTTAATTAAATTCTAAGCTTTTCGAAGCTATCATACTATCCAATCCTAATTAATTACGACCCAAACACCCCCTTACCTCGATTCCAAGCTTCGATAATTTGTTCTTGGTGTCAGTTGCACCCTCCGATCACTTAATTCACCGTTCCTCTTCCAAATTTGATGCCCTCTTCATCAATCGCCCGCCTAATATTTGTTCCGGCACTTACGGTCACCGAAACACCAACCCGGTTAGTACATTACCTTTCTTACTCTTTCAAACTCATAATCCAAGCTTTACAAGTCAACAAAACTCAGAATCCAAACCCCCATTACCACATGCATGTTTGGTTTCAAGAGGGGAGAAGAAGAGGAAAAAGAAAAACATGTAATTGAAGGTCCTCAATAGCTTACCTTAACTTCCAATCACCCAAAACTACCAAAAATCAAAGCTTCCACCAAGTTCTTTCCATAAATCACAGAGGAGAAGAAAAATGAGGGGAAAAATGTTTTAGCATTCTGTTTTACATGTCCACTATAAAAGTTGATCGCAACATTGACACTACGCGTTCCATTGGCACTTCATGTCAAGTCACTAATTCTCACCCGATGCTACGCGCCACAACCACGCTATGCGTCAGGGTCCTGATGCCATTTTCTTTAAAAATTCATTTTAAATCTCATTTCCCACTTCACATCCTTTATTTATTATTATTTTAAGCTCAAATGCATTTGTATTTATTTCTTAATTCACTAAACATCCGTGATGTTACAAGAATTCTGAAATTATAACTACGCTGGGAGACTCAACAAATGGTATAAAAGGTGTGATGTCATTTACGAAATTATCCTATTGTTGATTAACTCATTCCTGATTATTTTAAACTTATTTTGAATAACTTTAAACAGATCCTACAAAGAAATTATTTTTTTATATTTTACTAAATAAGACAATCAAACAGAGTCATCTGATGCAATTGTTCTGTTTATAAGTCAATCAACTTCTAACATGCCCATTGCCATTAATACTTTGAGTGGCATTAAGGTAGTCTTCGTTATCAAGTTAAACACTATATATTAGGAGTTTAGTTTAAATGTCAAGATCATTCTCGTATTTTTATGGACAAGAAAATCTAGGGGAGTCCTTATTACAAAATAATTCCAATCCTGACATGGGAAATGCGATATAGAATCTCACAACCACCAAGGTTGTTACACCCTGATTTTCTAGACTCAGATCTCAATGTAATCAAGTTAATTAATCAATAAAAATACGAGTAAATTTTTCACGCTAAAATGAAGTCCACAACCCTTCAACATTACATCATGATCTGAACCCCAGAAAACTGAAGAGTGAGATTTAAGAATATTAAAACTGGATCGATAAATGAACAACCCTAACATGTATACGAAATAATCGAGTTTATAGTGGAAGAAAATGAGTATATAGGGCACATGCCTAGTCCTATATATGAATATATAAGAAGAGGCCTAAAAACAGGGAAAAAGGAATCAGAAAAATCCAATCAGGGTCAACTCGCTTCAGTGAGACCATGATTACTCGCTTGAGTGAGCCCAAACTCGCCTGAGCAAGAAAACATTAAGCATTAGACCCAAATCCACGCTTAAGCAAGACATGCTCGCCTGAGCAAAAATCATCTAGAACCAATTCCATGAATATTCGCTTGAGCGAGTTTCACTCGATGAAGCAAAAAACATCCAGAAGCAATTATACATACACTCGCTTGAGTGAGATTTTGACAGAACCAAATCCCCTAGCCCTCGCTTAGGTGAAACCAAGCTCACTTAAGTGAAAAATGGCTAGAAACCACACATCTGATACATAGCCATCTCGCTTGAGTGAGATTATCAATAAATGTACAAAAACTTGGATAATTCATGCAACATGACATACTAAAACTCATTTCATGTAAATTTGGCCCAAATCAACACTTGGCATACATTTAAACATACATTTGAGATGATCCAACAAGCTATACACCTTAATTTTATTTCTAACTTGTTAAATGCATAAATGGCATTTCAAGCGCGTTTTAGTACAACCAAGCATGCCAATTTACTACATAGGCCTATTTGGCCATGACCACTCATACACACAAGTGATATACATTCATCATGAGCTATAGGGAACCTCTACACAAGATTTTAGCCATTCCATGGGAATATGACCTATCCACTTCCCCATATCCACACCTTTCAGCATCTCAATTGCATATGAATATCCAACATACATTATAAATGCTTTTAATCCTTGTATAACATCATTCATTCATTAATGTAGCATAAGCCAATGTACTATAATAGTCATCCATTCATATTAAGGTCATAACCTAAAATTAGCCTTTCAACAATAAGAACTAATTTTCACACATGACCCATAGAAATACACATCATATCTATTCAAATACATATCAAACATATATCAACATCATATGCTATACAAAACAATTGCTGGCCAAGGTATTCCTATACCATTAATTTATCTTCTACACCAAAACATGTATACTTTTAAAATAGGTGCATCTCACCCTATGTATATCCTGCATCATAACACTAAAAATAAAAAACATGGGAGAGTGAGTTATACATCCCAAGTGATGAATGTAAATACATTTGTGATTATGTGTATATGCATACAACAACATGTATACTTTGTAACATCCCAATTTAATAATTAATTGCCGAATGAAAATAAATCACTAAAATAATAATTGCAAAGTGGGGGAATTATTTATTAATTATAATTAACTTAATTAATTAACTTAAGGAAATAAAGGCTGATTAGTTGTAACTATGTACGTGTGACGCGTGTGGGAGCTGCTGCTGTGCACGATTTCCCACCCCACTCTTCCCTTCTCCGTGCATGCATATATGTGCTACTGGGCCACTTTATTATTCATTCTTTTCCCTTCAGACTTCTCTCCCTTCCGTTCTCTCTTCTTTTCTTTTCCTCCTTCTTTTTCTTCTTCGTTCTTCTTCTCCTTCCTTCGTCAAGCATGAGGGTGAGGAAGTCGAATTGAGAGTTCTCCTTCGACGATACAAGAACGACACGTTGTTCCATCCCTGTTCTTCATTCCCTTCATCGACTTCCCTCTTTCTCCCTCTCCTTTGCTCAAAGCTGCCTGGGTCTCAGTGGAAATCTACACTACGAAGTGCTTCGGGGTGGTTGGAGTGTTCACCAACGTCGTGATGGAGCTACTCCAGAGGGTGAACCGAGAGCTGGGTGTCTCAAAGGCTCGAATGGCTCCCCTGTCCTTGCATGCAGATGTACTGAGAGTGACTCAGTGTTCCTCTAGAACAAAGTATCATGTTGACCGACTGGAAGCTTCATTCCAGGTAGGGGGAGTACCTTATATCTTAAACGCATAGATTATGAACGAGTTTCGAGTGCTAATAGCTTACCGATTCTGTATTTGATTCTATGATTTGTTTGCATGTGGAGTCTGTGATACCGAATGCATAATGCTTATGAACCAAGAGTTGCATGTTTAGTTCCGTTCATAGATTGCATGCTAGTAGTGCTGAGAAGTGTTGAATGGTTGCATGAAAAGGATATGCTAAGGTGCTGTTGATGATTGCCGTGTGACTTATATGCCATGCATGTTATTCTGAGTTGAAATACTGACTGCATAAGAGAAGGTGTTGACTTGATGAATTTAAGGTTATGTAATATCGATTGTATGAGATGCATGTGTTGTCTGAGTCCTGATACTGCCTAATACCCATTGCATGGATGCTTATGTTATTGGATTAATTTATTGAATCCTGAGACTGTTTGACACCGATTGCATGAGATGCATGTGCTGTCTGGGTTCTGGTGATGTGCTATACCGATTGCATGAGATGCATGTACTGTTGAGTTCTGATGATGTATGATGCCGATTGCATGAGATGCATGTATTGCTATGCATATAAACTCTGTGTTGTGTGATGAATCCACGTGTGGCGCATTGGATGCGTTTGTGCTTGGAGCATGTAGTGTGGGACACTACCATCGGTTATTTAAAAGCGTTGGACGCTGTGAAATCCTTTTGAGTGGGACACAAGGTAGCCTTTGAGTGGGACTCGGGCTGCCCGTGAACACCTCCGTTGGCGCTGAGAGCGTTGGTGTCACCTTGTGGGCAAACGGTTGGGTACCTATAAAACGGCCAAGCAGCTTAGAGCTAAATTGATAGCTGAGAGCTATGTATAAAAAGGATGGGAGCCTACGTTGCAACGTCAAAAACCGATTACACACAAATGCGGAACCAAGTGAGATAATCTATGCATATGTACTGCTGATGTTGATTGGAATTTGATTATGCATATGATGATGTTAATGAGATGATGAATGTATATAACCGAGTGAATTATTCTGTGTGCATATGTTGTGGATGCTGACTGAAATCTATTCTATGAATATATATATATATCAATGTTATTGAAATGATATGTGTGTATAGCCGAGTGAGAACTATTGGATTCTGATCGGGAATTACCGAATATGTGCGTTCTGATTCATTGGCATTATAATGTTGTTAGTTATTGTTATGTTAATGTTATTGAAATGATATGTGCATATGGCCGAGTGATAACTGGTGGATTCCGATCGGTAAAGGTCTTATGTGTGCCCTGGTTGATTAGTGTTGTTCTGACTTTAATTATTGCCATGTATAATTATGTATATATATTGTTGCATAACTGTGGGTCAACCCGAGTCAGTATCTATCATTTAATATTTAAGATGCTCACCTCTACACCATTTTTCAGTGTGTGCAGGACGGACTCGGAAATGATGATAGGGCCTCAAGTCCGAGTGTGGTACACTCCGACTGTTGAGTGCTTGTGTTGCATTTATTACGCTTAATCAGTGTAGCCTTGGCCGGCTCTCATGTAAAATGATAATTAAACAAATTTATTTATAAAGATTGATTTTGAGAAGTATAGTCATGGTGTCATTTGCATGGATCTGTAAATATTGGTAAATGTATAATGTTAAGTTAATGAGTATTCCGAGTATATGGTTACATATATATGGGTCGATAGATTGGATTGTGGGCAGGTTTATATCTCTGGGAACATATATTTATGCGTAAGTGCTTTATGTTGATTTGATGCTTCTTACCGACTGGGAGAACTGATGTAGAGTGAATAACTCTAAGTTGTTGAACCCTGAGAGGAATATAGGAGATTTCGATCCGGTTCTGAGTGAGGATTACTGGGTGGCTTTTCTGAGTGAATACGCTTGAGTGATTCTGCGTGAAAGATATAAGTAAACCCCGAGTGAGGAAGAGTTTGTATTCCCGAGTGGAAACCTTGAGTGATCCTCTTCTGAGAGAGGAGTTAGTGTAGTGGTTCAGAGTGGAATGGATTTTAAGTGTATGATAATCTGAGTGAATGATGTAAAATCCGAGTGAGTGAGGATCTGTATTCTGGTGGTTAAGATTAGACTAAGTCCGAGTGGGGATTGACTTAATGATTTTCCCTGAGCGAACAAGATGTCCTATACCGAGTGGACTAGTTATTATTTTCCGAGTGAATGAGTCGTATGATATCTCTGGATCCCGAGTGTCTGAATAGCCGAGTATAGTTACTCGCTGCAGCGAACAAAGTATTCGCCCAGCGAGTTTGATCTGATAGGAGGCTGTTGCCTTTGGCTTCGCTCAAGCGCAGGCGCTCAAGCGTACTGGTTCTCGCTTGGGCAAGTGTACGTTATGTTGGCTTTCGCTTGAACGCTTCTGTGACTTCCGCTGTATGCCTGTTCCGATCGGTTTTGTTCTTCTTCTGCCTTCCATGCCCGTATTTCTTTGTACCCAGTTATTCTTGGTTTTATTTGGAAAAATTTCCTGTGTTTTTTTTGGATTTATTTATTCATTAATTTAAGGGTGTTACATTTGGTATCAGAGCAGACCAAAAGGTCCATGGCCAAGGGTTGCGTACTGTTAGTGGGCGGTTGAGTGCATTATGCCAAATTGTCATAATTGCTTATGATATTCTATTAAATGTTGATACATGTTCAATCATGACTTGTGTGATGATATATGCTTATGATCTTCTATTGGATTTGACATATGTTTGACTAAGAATGGTGTGGTTGTATGCCTGTGCCTTGTTGAGGAATTTAAATGTGTGATGAATGAATAGTATATGATGTATATGATTTACGGTATAGGAGATGTGTTGTAGTTCCTAAGTTGAAAATCTGGGTGTAGTGACCCCTTAGGAATTCTAAGTCTAATAATTTATTAACCTTGAGAGTTGTTGAGCCGAGTAAAGCAATTGTGTAATAATTCATTAAGGCTTGAATGATTATCGTGTGATGTGTTATGTGTGAAATGTGTTGGTAGCTGTGCTGTGATTAAGTAATAATGCATGTAACTCCCGAATTTGCGGTATTTGTAAATTGTTAGTGTCGTGCGACTCCGTCCATAAGAGCATGTTAATATTTCTGCGAATGCCGACTGAACGCTTGTAAATGAGAATATTACCATTATTGCCGAGTGCGTGAGTTAAAAAGGGATGATTCTCTGAGTTCTGTTTGCAAATTTATGTTCAAATCTATATGAATGAGAATGCCACGATGATTCCCGAATGCATGATATGTGAGTCGATCTGTTGGTTTCCATTTGGAATGTTGTATTGAAATACATGCTGATTTCATTAAAAATACCGAAAGGATGTGCTGTAGTATTGTTACCCTGTTTGCTTGTTGTGAGTTACTATGACAAACGCCTATGCTGCTGTAATGAAACTGTGGAATTCTGGGTGAATCTGAATGTTGTGCGGAATTGCATGAAATTGCATATATGAGAAAAGGGTGACCCATGGAAGGTCAAGGGCCCTATGAGATGACTTTCAACTACATATTCCTGGCTAGATCCGTGAGGGCCCGTGGTAGCCGAGGGAGCTAGATTTAAGTCTCGAGACGTCTTTGGAAGACCGGTACCACACGGGAAGGGCTAATGGACGAGGGGCCAGGAAGGAATCTGCAATTGAAATCACTGTTCAAGTCGAATCCGCATGCATGAGTGTATGAACGTTGTTATTGAGACTAACATGATTTGTATGGATTTAAATGATTTGAGTAGATTTCGACTTGATGATGTTGTATGAGCGAGTTCTGACTGAATGAATGTGCATGTATTGATGCTGTTACCAAGTGTGATGTGATGTTATAATTGAGAATGTATGTTATGGTGCAATTTCCGATTGGATGTCTGTGTGCACACTTATGATGGTCAATGAGCTCAGTGTGAATTATATGAATATGTGGATATGGTATTGTGAATGAAATCCTTAATATAGTTTGGAATTGATTTGGGTAAATCTGATTGGATGAGTACATATATATGTCGATGCTATTACCGAGTGAAATATGATGTTATGGTTATGATGCATACTGTAGTGAACAATAATATAGCCATGAATAATTGGTATGAAATCCGACTGAGCGTCTATATGTACATTAGTGTCGTTGCCGAGTTCATGATGTGTTATAACAGCATATGTGATTGTGAATTTCTTAATCCTGATTGAATTGCATGAACCCGAGTGAGTGACGTTATTATATAGCTGAGAATTGAGAATTTAATCCGAGCCATGGTTTTGTGATGAATAAGATTTAGAGGAAATATTTACTCGGTATTGGCTAGAAGCTGATTGTTGTATTGCCATCATACTATTTTACAGAAGTGATAAATAATTTTCATGATTGTTGTTGCGTGATATACCCTATGTGATGCGTAATGATGATGTTGATGTAGATGTATTATTTATAATGTGTGTGTGTGAACTGCCATTAATTACCGTGTGAATTAGTATTAGTTGAAGTGAGTCTGGTCGGAGTGAGGCATACTGTTCTGAGATGACTTTTCATGCCATAGGTATTGTGGCAGCGTACACGTTGCAGTGACTATGTAATTGTTGTAACCCTATAGGAATGAGACGTCATCCTATAAGTCGGATGTAGCAATTCATAAGTCAGGCAAGTGAGGCTGTAGCTGCTTATGGTGATGGTGGGTCTATCGGACTGCTTTGAGTGAAGATGAGAGTTGTATTAAGTGAATAAATAAGTGGTTATTTATCAAATTGAGGATAGAGGGTTTGTTTAACCTTGATGGGTTTGCCTCCGAGAGGATTAGAGGCTGTTGGATATAGATTGGCTACTAAGATGATGATTAGTTATTAAAACAAGAGGGGTGATCAAGTCTGTCGCTGAAATTAGAGTTTTATAAGGTTAACCGAGTGATACCGTAGTCTAATGAGGAACCCAGGATTTGAGCCAAACTAAATTGTAAGGTGAGGATTTGCTCGGTAAGGGATTAGTATATTTCGAGTGTGTAAAAGTGGAGACAATTCTAAGTGAAGTCTTTGTGAGAAAGGACTGCTGAGTGAAAATTATGGTGTTCCGAGTAGAACCTCATAGGGAGGATCATTATTAAGTTAAGGGAATAGTGTCCGAGCGTAACATTCTAAGTATGGTAAGATTCGAGTAATGTGACTCGGAGTGTACCACTTCCGAGTGGAATGGTACCGTGTGGAACGATTTCAAGTGGAGAGATATCGAGTGTAGAATCCCTAATACCCGTGTGATGTTTCACCGAGTGATCTTTCTCCAGGAGAAAAGTACTTCTGGTCGGAAAATGGAACTTAGAGTGTGCAAGTTTCCGAGTGAAGGGTCTCCGAGGGGAGTAGGTATCCAAGAGAAGGATTTGATTAAAGTTGTACTCAGGTCAGTGATTAGGAGCTGCTGGGTTTGAACTTAGAATTGTATTTGGAGTAGGCTTGAATTCTGAGTGAAAATTTAGGTAAATGGAAGTTTTCCGGGTAAGAACTACCTTCAACTCTGAACAACCCTTTTGATTGAGAGTTCCGAGTGACTTTTTCAGGGTGTAAGCATGAAATTAGCCGAAGGAATGGGTAGAAATCTGAGATGTTAGAACGGAGTGTGGTGCCTGTATGAAGTATAGCCAGGCAAATTGTACAAATTGAAGCACATAGGAACTCGTGAGTGTTCATTTTGGGTAAGAAAGGAATTTTTGTGGTCGGATTTCGAGAATCCGAGGGTTTAATCCGTGATGAATCAGTCGGAAGTGATTATTAGTGGGAATCGGTAATGCTGTTTACCGACTGAATTCTTCCCAACTGGTTGAATAACATCTAGAATGTGTCCCATGTGACACAATTTTGAGCCTATGATCTGTGTGAGTTCGTGGCTGTGCCGAGTAACTCATTGAGTCGGGGAACCCGGTGGTGTAAATATGCCGATTGGAGTTGGGGAGTGTAGGGCCGAGTGGCCAAAGAACTAGAGGGTGCTATTGATTGTGGTGTTTGGGCTGAGTTAAATGGGGTAACTTGTATGTTTTAAAAATTGAATCCCCAAATATATTAATTTCTATGATGAGGTTGTAATAAGGTAGGACCTGACTTTTGTGTTTTACCGACTGGAATTGTAGGGCGGTCGGTAAACCGCTTGAGAGGTGAAGCTTTGCCGAGTGAAATTATGATCCGGTCGGTGAATGTTTGTGGAAGCTCAGTCATGTAAGTAATTGAGTCAGTAATTTTCTGAGTTATTTATTTATGGTGGGTTACCGATTGAATTTCGAGGACGAAATTCTTTTGTGAGGGGGAGAACTGTAACATCCCAATTTAATAATTAATTGCCGAATGAAAATAAATCACTAAAATAATAATTGCAAAGTGGGGGAATTATTTATTAATTATAATTAACTTAATTAATTAACTTAAGGAAATAAAGGCTGATTAGTTGTAACTATGTGCGTGTGACGCATGTGGGAGCTGCTGCTGTGCATGATTTCCCACCCCACTCTTCCCTTCTCCGTGCATGCATATATGTGCTACTGGGCCACTTTATTATTCATTCTTTTCCCTTCAGACTTCTCTGCCTTCCGTTCTCTCTTCTTTTCTTTCCCTCCTTCTCTTTCTTTTTCGTTCTTCTTCTCCTTTCTTCGTCAAGCATGAGGGTGAGGAATTCGAATTGAGAGTTCTCCTTTGATGACACAAGAACGACACGTTGTTCCTTCCCTGTTCTTTATTCCCTTCGTCGACTTCCCTCTTTCTCCCTTTCCTTTACTCGAAGCTGCCTGGGTCTCAGTGGAGATCTACACTACGAAGTGCTTCGGGGTGGTTGGAGTGTTCACCAACGTCGTGATGGAGCTGCTCCAGAGGGCGAACTGAGAGCTGGGTGTCTCAGAGGCTCGAATGGCTCCCCTGTCCTTACATGCAGATGTACTGAGAGTGACTCAGTGTTCCTCTAGAATAGAGTATCGTGTTGATCGACTGGAAGCTTCATTCCAGGTAGGGGGAGTACCTTATATCTTAAACGCATGGATTATGAACGGGTTCCGAGTGCTAATAGCTTACCGATTCTGTATTTGATTCTGTGATTTGTTTGCATATGGAGTCTGTGATACCGAATGCATAATGCTTATGAACCAAGAGTTGCATGTTTAGTTTCGTTCATAGATTGCATGCTAGTAGTGCTGAGAAGTGTTGAATGGTTGCATGAAAAGGATATGCTAAGGTGTTGTTGATGATTTCCGTGTGACTTATATGCCATGCATGTTATTCTGAGTTGAAATACTGACTGCATAAGAGAAAGTGTTGACTTGATGAATTTGAGGTTATGTAATATCGATTGTATGAGATGCATGTGTTGTCTGAGTCCTGATACTGCCTAATACCGACTGCATGGATGCTTGTGTTGTTGGATTAATTTATTGAATCCTGAGACTGTTTGACACCGATTGCATAAGATGCATGTGCTGTCTGGGTTCTGGTGATGTGCTATACCGATTGCATGAGATGCATGTGCTGTTGACTTCTGATGATGTATGATGCTGATTGCATGAGATGCATGTATTGCTGTGCATATGAACTCTGTGTTGTGTGATGAATCCGCGCGTGGCGCATTGGATGCGTTTGTGCTTGGAGCACGTAGTGTGGGACACTACCATCAGTTATTTAAAAGCGTTGGACGCTGTGAAATCCTTTTGAGTGGGACTCAAGGTAGCCTTTGAGTGGGACTCAAGGTAGCCTTTGAGTGAGACTCGGGCTGCCCGTGAACACCTCCGTTGGCGCTGAGAGCGTTGGTGTCACCTTGTGGGCAAACGGTTGGGTACCTGTAAAACGGCCAAGTAGCTTGGAGCTGAATTGATAGCTGAGAGCTATGTATAAAAAGGTTGGGCGCCTACGTTGCAACGTCAAAAACCGATTACACACAAATACGGAATCGAGTGAAATAATCTGTGCATATGTACTGCTGATGTTGATTGGAATTTGATTATGCATGTGATGATGTTAATGAGATGATGAATGTATATAACCGAGTGAATTATTCTGTGTGCATATGTTGTGGATGCTGACTGAAATCTGTTCTATGAATATATATATATATATATATCAATGTTATTGAAATGATATGTGTGTATAGCCGAGTGAGAACTGTTGGATTCTGATCGGGAATTGCCGAATATGTGCGTTCTGATTCATTGGCAATATAATGTTGTTAGTTGTTGTTATGTTAATGTTATTGAAATGATATGTGCATATGGCCGAGTGATAACTGGTGGATTCCGATCGGTAAAGGTCTTATGTGTGCCCTGGTTGATTAGTGTTGTTTTGACTTTAATTATTGCCATGTATAATTATGTATATATATATTGTTGCATAACTATGGGTCAACCCGAGTCAGTATCTATCATTTAATATTTAAGATGCTCACCCCTACACCATTTTTCAGTGTGTGCAGGACGGACTCGGAAATGATGATAGGGCCTCAAGTCCGAGTGTGGTGCACTCCGACTGTTGAGTGCTTGTGTTGCACTTATTACGCTTAGTCAGTGTAGCCTTGGCCGGCTCTCATGTAAAATGATACTTAAACAAATTTATTTATAAAGATTGATTTTGAGAAGTATAGTCATGGTGTCATTTGCATGGATCTGTAAATATTGGTAAATGCATAATGTTAAGTTAATGAGTATTCCGAGTATATGGTTACATATATATGGGTCGGTAGATTGGATTGTGGGCAGGTTTATATCTCTGGGAACATATATTTATGCGTAAGTGCTTTATGTTGATTTGCTGCTTCTTATCGACTGGGAGAACTGATGTAGAGTGAATAACTCTAAGTTGTTGAACCCTGAGAGGAATATAGGAGATTTAGATCCGGTTCCGAGTGAGGATTACTGGGTGGATTTTCTGAGTGAATATGCTTGAGTGATTCTGCGTGAAAGATATAAGTAAACCCCGAGTGAGGAAGAGTTTGTATTCCCGAGTGGAAACCTTGAGTGATCCTCTTCTGAGAGAGGAGTTAGTGTAGTGGTTCAGAGTGGAATGGATTTTAAGTGTATGATAATCTGAGTGAATGATGTAAAATTCAAGTGAGTGAGGATCTGTATTCCGGTGGTTAAGATTAGACTAAGTCCGAGTGGGGATTGACTTAATGATTTTCCCTGAGCGAACAAGATGTCCTATGCCGAGTGGACTAGCTATCATTTTCCGAGTGAATGAGTCGTATGATATCTCTAGATCCCGAGTGTCTGAATAGCCGAGTGTAGTTACTCGCTGCAGCGAACAAAGTATTCGCCCAGCGAGTTTGATCTGATAGGAGGCTGTTGCCTTTGGCTTCGCTCAAGCGCAGGGTCCTTCGCTCGGAAAGTGGGCAGCCTCGCTCAAGCGTACTGGTTCTCGCTTGGGCGAGTGTATGTTATGTTGGCTTTCGCTTGAACGCTTCTGTGACTTCCGCTGTATACCTGTTCCGATCGGTTTTGTTCTTCTCCTGCCTTCCATGCCCGTATTTCTTTGTACCCGGTTATTCTTGGTTTTATTTGGAAAAATTTCCCGTGTTTTTTTTGGATTTATTTATTCATATATTTAAGGGTGTTACACACTTTGCATCAACAACATAAATTATCATCATTTCATGTCATTTCACATCATCACCATACACAAAGTCTTTTCTTTGTATTCATATTTTATTTGTTGTCTTTAGGTAATCATTTACCCATTTCAACTATCATCACAACTCGTCATCTTTTGGCATATCTCCATGCTATATGCAAATGCTCTTAGGCTAATGCATATGTACAATGAAATTAATATTAATCGTGGATCTGGCTGTGGGACTATAAAACACCAATTTATGGGTTCAAGCATGAATACATAACCATGACCCTACTGCAGTAGTAAAATGTGTACACTTATCTCATCATTTGTATACGTAACACCATATTTTACTAGTATCAAACCACATTGCCCATCTTGTAATATCGGTCATTTTCACAATAACCGCAGTAAACTACATAAACATCAAATTGGTGTTACAGGCCAACCATGAACCATACCATGGCAGCTATGATCCAAAGGACCACCGGGAATACTTGCTCCTTAAAGAGCTACCCCTCACAGGGTAAACCACATGCAGCTCCCGTTGCTAAGCATGGGCAGCTTTGTGACTTACACACCGAGTCACTAAGGTAACACTAATAATGCTCGTGCACAGAGCCGCCCTCCCACTGGGCCAACCGGAGGAACCCCTAACATTTCCTTACTAGCAGCTATGCAATATGCTATAAATGCAATGCAAATGCAAATCATATACATTCTTACACTATGCATCTTATCATGCCATTCATCAATCATCATCGAAATTACCACACAATTCTTAGTGGATTTTATTATTATTGGTTATTGTCATTGTTTCAAGTTTTTAATGTAGCATCCACAACATTTTCAATCAACACAATTTCATCTCATACGTACAAGTTTATACTCACATCAAACACATGTTAGACAATTTACTTGGTATCATATACTTGGTAATGATTCTTAGTATATAAAAGAAGTGAAGTGTTCAAATAAAGAATCAAGATCGTATAATATAGCTTCAATGAAGGATTTGTGCCAAGTTTAAACACAGCGGTTGTAGTAAAAGAAGTTGTCATTCCACTGAGGAGGTGTTAGCTTGAAGATCTTAGTTCTTGAATTGATTTGACAAGATGTTTGTTTTGGTTTGTTGTAAAAGATACTAATTGAAATGGTTAACAAAAAGTAATAAATGTAAATAACAACAGTGATGAGTTTTGGTAAAAATCAGATTTGGAAAATTGGGATTGGTTTTTCATCACATTTCACCTTACGTAAGCTATGTAACTTTGCATGTATATAACTTGAAATGATAATTTTTACGTCACAATCAAAGTCATTTACATCGATCACTCGACTACAAAATTCATAAGAATGATTTCAACCTGCTGATCCTTCAGTCACCTTAAAATCATTCCAGCATTAATGATTGATTATTTAGACGTTCATTGCATTAGATACCATCCCTGGTCATCTACTTACAATGAGTATTTCATTTAGATTTGCTCTCAAAATTTATTTCTCAATATACTTAAGAAAACCAAAGACAAGAAAATAGTGATCAAGTATTTTCATGCATTAAGTGTAGAATGAAATACAAAAACTATCAAATCTTGTTATACAAATGAAAAACTTACAGCAGCATTACTTGGGGTTTGAATGGATTACATCCAATCCCAATGAAGAAATTAGCTACTCAAGCCTTGCATTTTCACTCAAAATATTGGAAAGAAATGAATATAAGAGAGAAAAGTGAAGCTGAATGTTAATGAATAAACTAAAAACCATATGCCTTCCTTTCTCTTCTTCTACTCTATTTATAGAGGAGTTACGCTTAGGCTTCCCTTTGTTACGCTTAAGCATACTCCAACTTGCTGAGTGGTGTTGCAGGAGTGGTCAGAGACACGTGGAAGTGGATAAGTTGGGATCACACCATTGGTCAATAGAAAATTCAGTGCCCATCCTTCTTCGAGCACGCTCAAACGTGAGATATTCTTGTTTAAGCGTGGTCACGCTTAAGCTCCATAAAGTCACGCTCAAGCGTGGATGTCCTGTTTCATTGTTTTACTTTTAAATCTGCTTAAGCGTAAGGACAAGCGTGGGCTATTTGTACTTGTCACGCTTAAGCGTGCCCACTCACGCTTAAGTGTAAGGGGACCTGTTGCGCAATGGCTTGATTTTGCTTGAGCTCTATCTGCCTCGCTCAAGCGTGAGCCCTTCTTCATGGCATGCTTAGGTACATGCTGCCACGCTCAAGTGTGGGCTTTTCTTCATGACTTCCTCGCTTAAGCGTGGGAGTTACTGATTCTTGGTTTAACTTCATTTTTGCTTAGACTTAGTCATGATTCCTAGCTTGGATTTCCTGTACTTTACAAGTGTTTTTGAACAAAGCTTTTCTTTTATATAGGGCTATCACTAAAAAAAGAATTCATGCTTAATTTTTTATCTCATTTATTAATTTGCTTTAAATCCTGAGAATTTTAGCTCAAATCAACCATGAAATCAATGCTTAATTAATATTTATCAACACAATGACGTCACAATCATAAAAAACATTCATCAATCTTTCATCAATCTTTAAGGTATGCTAAACACCCATATTCATACTCATTTGACATCAACAATCATCATTCAATAGTTGTAGTGAACATAAATACATTCTCAATATTTCAAGGCACAACATTTGCCAAACAACAACATCACCACAAAGCATACCATCAACATTCTAAATGCATACCACGTATTGCCAAGCACAAATAGCATCACCATGTTCAACATCTCAATTTATCAACACAATATAAGCAAGGAAAACATGTGTATTGCCACATACGATAATCAACCAATACTCAATTTATATCATCCCGGATAATTGTAGAAAATTTTTGTGAAGTAGAAATATTAAAAATTGTTTTTAGGAATTTATTTCATATTTTTATGAATTATTGGTTAATTAAAAAGGATGTGATTAGAAGAAGAGAAGTTAAATAAAATCTTTAAAGAAATTGTAAAGGAAATGGAGAGATGACCGGTTGAAGAGGTTACCGGTCGAAAGTGACCGGTTGAAAAGGTAACCGGTTGCCATGAGTTTAAATAATGGATTCCTTCTCTTTCTTCAATCATTTGCGCAATCATTCACTCTCCTTCACGTAAAGAGCTTCTGTTGCCTTTTCTTCTTCTTCCTCCATTGATTGAGAGTTGTAAGCTTTGAATGAGGTCCATCTTTGCATCAAACCTTGAGATAATTGCATAGCTGTGGTTATGATTTTAAGGTAAGTCCTCTAAACCGTGTGAAACTGTCACCTCATCCCTTTGTTTTTTTCTGGACGAATAGCCATATGAGGAGGAGTACTGTTCCGATTCCACTCCTCCTGGTAGTAAGCCTGTAAATGGCCCTTGACCGTGTGGATTCTGGATGATGGTGAGATGTTAATGAACTTTACGTTCCAAACCTGTAGGTGGTGGAACAAACGCTGGTAGAACGATTGAAGGAGTCGCTGCTGGAACGGTGGTGGAATGGTGAACCCAGAAACTGTTGAGGCATGGAACAAAGGTAAGGGGGTGTTCGGGTTATAATTAATTAGAATAGGACATATTGTCCGAGTCATTGTAATGACTGTGAACCGAGTGAGAATTGATGTTGAATGAAAACCGTGTGAATATGTATATGAATGTGCGTGTGAATGTGCACACCGATCGGTTTATGATCGTGTATGTGTATGACAAGAAATGAGGTGTTAAATGAAAGTTGTGAATGTATATGTATGTATTTATGTGTACACCGATCAGTTTAGGATCGTGTGAATATTTGTTATGAATGTATATGGATGAATAAGAACACCAATCAGTTTCTGATCGTGTGTGTAGCATATTCCGAGTGTGGAATATTCCGAGTGAGATTCAATTATTTGATGCTGTGATGAAATGAGGCTGTGAAAATTATATGCATGTATATGGACACCGATCGGTTGAGGATCGTGTGTGAGTATGTGTAAATTCGATTGAAATTAAATAATGCTGTGACAATCGGTATTTTGTGGCAACGTGGAGTCGGGTTTGACCAGCAGGTCACCCGAGTGATGTTATTAATGGCCACTTGTGAAATGTGAATGTGATTGTGGTATGGGACGACCGACGGTATATGTTACCCTCGTTTTTGGTTTCAGTGGTCAAGCAGGACCCAATTGAGCTACCCAGAGGTCTATGACCCAGTGGTTGAGGGGGAGTCAAGCAGGACTCGGTGAACCAAGTAGGGTTCACAGGGTGTCAAGTAGGACCCCCAGCTGAAGGTCGATCCTTTGAGTATCCGGATACTGTGTCAATTTTGACTGAGTCAGTGGTCATAATGATGATTTGATAATTCTGCTGAGTGCAATTGGTTATAATTGCCGAATGAGAATTGAAATATTTGTTGAGTATGATTTGATGTATTTGCCGAGTGATTGTTATATTTTCCAAGTGGAAAATTGTTATGTTTGCCGAGTATGAATTATTGTACTTGTAGAGTGAGAATTGATGAGTATGATGTTATATTTTCCGAGTGCAATTTTATTGTATTTGACGAATGTGAACTATCATAATTTGCCGAGTGTGATGGTTATAATTGCCGAGTGAGAAATGCATTAAGTGCCGAGTGTTAATTGCTATGATTGCTGATTGTGAGTAAATGCCAAGTTAAATGTGTAGTTTGAGAATAAAAGAATCAGACGGAGTTGTACTCATATTTTATTTAAATTCCATTCTAGATTAATTATGATGCTAAATACTCACCCTTGCTGTGGTTTACATTTTTAGTAACCAGTGACAGGGAAGAGGTCAGAGCCATAGAGGTGCGCCAAGCGGAGGATTGATGCCAAGGCACCGAGTGAATTTGAATAAAGTATAATATATGTATATATTAAGTTTTTCGAGTGCTTGATGTTACAGTGTTTCCTGTGTGATGAAATAAATTCTTGACGTTAAATGATTGGTGTTTATGTTATAAATAAATTTTGCATTGTTGTATCAGAGTCGATTACCGGGTGAAGTTAGCCGAGTGGATTTCTTCTTATCCGAGCAAGGGCGATTAAATTGATGCTCATTTGAATATCCCTCATTCTTTCTGAGAGGAGAATAACCGAGAGACCCATTTCCGAGTGGAAGATTAGGGACTCCCGAGTGAACAATGGCTAAGACTTCGAGTGAATAAAAGATAAGAGTTTTCTGAGAGATAAAATTGTAAGCTGTTGCCGAGTGACAATTAACCGAGTGGTCCTTTTCCGAGCGAAACCCGGACTCATGAGTTTGGTTGGCCGTGTGGCATTCGCTCAAGCGAATCGACATTCGCTTAAGCGAATCAGGGGGTCGCTCAGGCGAATACCCCTGACTCTGTTCTATTCCTTCCACTGATTCAATCTTATTTTTATGTTGAAAGATTTCCGATCGGTCATTATTTTTAATATGCTTTTATTCAAGGATTTATTTCCGGTCGGTTATTGCTAATTTAAGTATGATTTTACTATTTTGATTATATTTAAGAGAAGTAAACATTATTTTTTATTGAGATCGGGTGAAATTTTATTAAAAGCAAAATATTTATTGTGAAAAATGAGAAAAATGACATGGGTCGTCACAATTGGTATCAGAGCGGTTCTTTCTAGAGCCGAGTGGATGGGTGAACCGAGTGAATGTGTGAGTCCTATGATGGACTATGTTTGTATTCTATTGCAGTGTGTGTGATTGTTTGTGCAGCTTGGCATCATTCCTTTGGCACTCTATTGGCGTTGTGTTTTATATGAGGTAATTATCTGACTCCCTAGTAGAGCATTGGTTATTAATGGTGATGTGTTTATTCATTGTAGAAATACCTTATGGCTGAAGGTACTAGTTCTAGAGGAGGGGATAATTTTATCTCTAAGTTTTCCCAGTTGATGAGTAGGACCGAGTCTGGTCCCACTCTTGATAAATTCCTGAAAAGGAATCCCCCTGCCTACAAAGGAGGGCACGATTATGATGGAGCGTATATTTGGATTAGAGAAGTTGAATAAGCCTTTGAGTATTTCGAGTGCTTAGAGGAGCAGAAGGTTCAATTTGCAACTTATCAATTGAAGGACGAGACGAGGGTATGGTGGTCTCGGACCAAGGTTCTGATGAAGGCAGGGAATGAACCCGTAGTATGGGCGAATTTCCGGAAGAGATTCCTTGTCAAATACTTCCCAGATAATTATAAAATCCGAAAGGAATTGGAATTCTTGAGGCTGGAACAGGGCCGAATGTCAATGGCCAAGTACACTGCTAAATTTGACAAGCTGTGTGATTTCTATCATCCTTTCTCTTTGGAAGGAACCGAGGGCAGCAAGTGTGCCAAATATGAGTCGGGATTACGGATTGAACTCCGTAGTATAATTGTGTCGATGGAGATTTGGGATTATCCGAGTCTGATAAACAAGGCTAGGCTGACTGAAGAAGTGCAACTACAGAGAGCCTTTCAGCCGAGAGATAAGAAACAGCTGAAGACAAGAGGATTTAACTTCAAGAAGACGGGTCAGTCCTTTCGTGGCAGTAAGTTTTCTGCTACGTCTTGTTTGTCTGGTCGGAGTTCTACTAGTCGATTGGGTAGCCAGTCGGGTAACCGAGTGTGTTATAATTGTGGCCAGGAGGGCCATATTGCAAAGCATTGTCCAGCCAGTCAGATTGTCTGTTTCCAATGTGGACAACCGGGACACATTAGACCCGATTGCCCACAGAGGCAACAACCAATTGGACATGGCAGCCGAGCCAATACTTCTGGGACTCGGGGTGCTAATGTTCCGAGAGGAGGTAGACACGGAGCTGGGCGTGGTGGCCAACACTCGGGGAGAGCAGATGCTCAATCTAGTGGCGCACAGAATGTCATGACCGGGCGTGTATTTGCTTTTGATGCCTCGGAAGCTACAAAGAATGATAACCTGGTGCAGGGTAAGTGCCTCATTCATGGTTATCTTGTTGATGTAATCTATGATTCAGGTACGACCCATTCGTTTATTTCTGAAAGCTGTGTACGACAACTTGGTTTGCCAATTGTGTTAATGGAGAATGCTCTTAGTGTCTCCACTCCTACTGGTTCCACTTTCCGGGCAACTACTATGTGTAGGGAGTTACCGATGCAAGTGGAAAATTGTATTTTCTGAGTGAATCTAATATGTATGCTGTTGAAGAACCTAGATGTCATCCTAGTCCTTGATTGGTTAGCTGATAACCGAGTGATGGTGGACTGCTATCAAAAAACTATTGTTTTCTCTCAGGAACTGGACACCAAGAATGTGATGAGTGATGTTTCTACCACCTATGTTGTTTTATTTACTTCGGAGGATCGGTATAATATTATGCCGAGTGAAATTCCAGTAGTATATGAATTCCCTGACGTATTCCCGGAAGAAATTCCGGAGCTGCCTCCCAGTCGGGAGATTGATTTTTTGATTGACTTGATTCCCAGGGCCGAGCCTGTGTCCTAAGTGCCTTATAGAATGTCTTCGGCAGAATTAACTGAAATAAAAAAGCAAGTGAACGAAATGTTGGAGAAGGGCTTTATCTGACCGAGTGCTTCACCGTGGGGTGCTCCTGTACTGTTGGTGAAAAAGAAGGATGGTAGTATACAAATGTGCATAGATTACCGACAGTTGAATAAGCTGACTGTAAAGAATAAATATTCGTTGCCACGGATTGATGACTTGTTGGATCAGTTACGAGGCGCAGTGGTATTCTCTAAGATTGACTTGAGGTCGGGATATCATCAAATCCGAGTGAAGTCAGAAGACATTCCTAAGATGGCTTTTCGGACTCGATATGGGTACTTTGAGTATGTTGTGATGCCCTTTGGAGTGACAAATGCTCTTGCTATTTTCATGGACTACATGAATCGGATTTTCCAATCATATTTGGATCGATTTGTAGTGGTATTCATTGATGACATACTAGTGTATTCGAAGTCGGTTGAAGAGCATGCTTAACATCTTCGAGTTGTTCTGCAGATACTCTGAGAGAAGAAATTGTACGCTAAGTTATCTAAATGTAATTTCTGGGAAGAAAGTGTACAATTCTTGGGACATGTGATTTCCCGAGAGGGTGTATCAGTAGATCCGACTAAGATTGAGGCGGTTATGGCTTGGGAAAGGCCTCAGTCGGTAACGGAGATTAG
Source organism: Clitoria ternatea (assembly GCA_037962975.1). Lineage (NCBI taxonomy): Eukaryota > Viridiplantae > Streptophyta > Magnoliopsida > Fabales > Fabaceae > Clitoria > Clitoria ternatea. The sequence goes on along the minus strand of CM075671.1, from coordinate 199,451,629 downwards.
GACTTTTCTTGGATTAGCTGGGTACTATCGGCATTTCATTGAAGGTTTTTCTCAGATTGCACTTTCTTTGACTCGGTTAACGAGAAAAGAGAACCCATTTGTTTGGGCGGAAGAGTGTGAAATGAGTTTCCAGACTCTTAAACAATGTTTGACGACTGCCCCAGTGCTTGCACTGCCTGATGTGACATAGGAATTTGTGGTGTACTGCGATGCATCCAAGTTTGGTTTGGGGTGTGTGCTTATGCAAGCCGACCAAGTGATTGCCTATGCTTCAAGGCAATTGAGGCCACATGAACAGAACTATCCGACTCATGACCTTGAACTCGCAGCAGTGGTATATGCGTTGAAGATTTGGCATCATTATTTATATGGGTCTCGGTTTGTGGTGTTTAGTGACCACAAGAGCTTGAAGTATTTATTTGACCAGAAGGAACTTAACATGAGGCAAAGGAGATGGGTGGAGTACCTAAAGGATTATGATTTTGACTTGAGGTACCACCCGGGGAAAGCAAATGTTGTTGCCGATGCACTGAGCAGGAAAGTATTACACACAGCTTTCTTGATGGGCAAAGAGCAAGAACTGTTGGAGAGCTTTCGGGATATGAATCTTGGAGTCGTTGTGAACGCTCCAAACCGAATGACAGTCGGTATGCTGAAGATTTCCAATGAATTTCTAAAGTCTTTAGCTATGGCCCAAAAGGACGATGAGGAGTTGCTGGAATTGCTTGACACTCAAGCAAGAGGCAAGGACATGGAATTAATTCAAGGGACGGATGGAATTTGGAGATTCCGAGACCGAGTGGTGGTGCCTGCACACGGTGATTTTAGGCAAACCGTGCTGACTGAAGCACACAAGAGTTCTCTGAGTATTCATCCCGGTATTACAAAGATGTACCATGATTTGAAGAAGGAATTCTGGTGGCCGGGCATGAAGAAGGCAATTACCGAGTACGTGAAGTCCTGTGTGATATGCCAGAAATGCAAGGTTGAACATCAAAGACCCCGAGGTTTACTTCAACCTTTGGAGATTCCGATTTGGAAGTGGGAGAGTATTACCATGGATTTCGTATCTGGATTACCGCGTACCTAATCTGGGTGCAATACGATCTGGGTGATTGTAGACCGATTGACCAAGAGTGCTCACTTCTTGGCCATGAACATGAAATGGTCATTGGACCGACTGGAAAAGTTGTATGTTACTCAGATTGTACGATTGCATGGCGTACCCTTGAGCATTATTTCCGATCAGGATCCCCGATTCACTTCTAGATTTTGGGGAAGTCTGTAACAGGAATTGGGTACTGAGCTGAGACTGAGCTCGGCTTATCATCCTCAGAGCGATAGTCAGTCGGAACAGACTATACAGACTCTTGAAGATATGCTGAGAGCCTGTATATTGGAGCAGGGTGGCTCATGGGAAAAGTATTTACCCTTGGTCGAGTTTGCATATAACAACAGCTATCATAGTAGCATCGGAATGGCTCTGTATGAAGCTTTATACGGTCAGAAGTGTCGTACACCATTGTGTCGGAATGAGAATGGTGAAGCAATTCATCTTGGACCCAAGTTGATTCAAGAAATAAATGAGCAGGTTGCTCTGATCCGAGAGAATATAAAGATTGCCCAAGACCGACAGAAGAGTTATTATGATAATTGGCACAGAACACTTGAGTTTCAGACGGGTGATTGGGTGTTCCTAAAGGTTTCACCGACTAAAGGAGTCGGTCGGGTATTGAAGAGTCACAAGCTTAATCTGAAATACATTGGACCGTATCAAATATTGGAGAGAATCAGTAATGTTGCTTACCGACTGGATCTTCCCCAGTCGTTAACTAACATCCATAATGTGTTTCATGTGTCACAACTCCGAGCGCATATTCCGAGTGATTCGATGATTGTGCCGAGTGACTCTATCGAATTAAAGGAAGACCTGACGGTGGAAGTTACACCGATCGGCATTGAGGAGTATCGAACCAAACAACTAAGGAACAAAGAGGTGCCATTAGTAAAAGTGAAGTGGCAGAATCTGAATGGGGTAACCTACACTTGGGAATTGGAATCGGACATGAGAAGGGTGTACCCCAATCTTTTTCAGTAAGTGCATTGATTTCGGGGACGAAATCCCTTTTTAGGGGGGTGAATGTAACATCCCGGATAATTGTAGAAAATTTTTGTGAAGTGGAAATATTAAAAATTGTTTTTAGGAATTTATTTGATATTTTTATGAATTATTGGTTAATTAAAAAGGGTGTAATTAGAAGAAGAGAAGTTAAATAAAATCTTTAAAGAAATTGTAAAGGAAATAGAGAGATGACCGGTTGAAGAGGTTACCGGTCAGAAGTGATCGGTTGAGAAGGTAACCGGTTGCCATGAGTTTAAATAATGGATTCCTTCTATTTCTTCAATCATTTGCGTAATCATTCACTCTCTTTCACGTAAAGAGCTTCTGTTGCCTTTTCTTCTTCTTCCTTCATTGATTGAGAGCTGTAAGCTTTGAAGGAGGTCTATCTTTGCATCAAACCTTGAGATAATTGCGTAGCTGTGGTTGTGGTTTCAAGGTAAGTCCTCTAAATCATGTGAAACTATCACCTCATCCCTTTGTTTCTTTTCTGGACGAATAGCCATATGAGGAGGAGTACTGTTCTGATTCCACTCCTCCTGGCAGTAAGCCTGTAAATGGCCCTTGACCGTATGGATTCTGGATGATGGTGAGATATTAATGAACTTCACGTTCCAAACCTGTAGGTGGTGGAACAAACGTTGGTAGAACGATTGAAGGACTCGCTGCTGGAATGGTTATGGAACGGTGAACCCAGAAACTATTGAGGCGTGGAACAGAGGTAAGGGGGTGTTCGGGTTATAATTAATTAGAATAGGACATAATGTCCGAGTCATTGTAATGACTGTGAACCGAGTGAGAATTGATGTTGAATGAAAACCGTGTGAATATGTATATGAATGTGCGTGTGAATGTGCACACCGATCGGTTTATGATCGTGTGTGTGTATGACAAGAAATGAGGTGTTAAATGAAAGTTGTGAATGTATATGTATGTATTTATATGCACACCGATCAGTTTAGGATCGTGTGAATATTTGTTATGAATGTATATGGATGAATAAGAACACCGATCAGTTTCTGATCGTGTGTGTGGCATATTCCGAGTGTGGAATATTCCGAGTGAGATTCAATTATTTGATGTTGTGATGAAATGAGGCTGTGAAAATTATATGCATGTATGTGGACACCGATCGGTTGAGGATCGTGTGTGAGTATGTGTAAATCTGATTGAAATTAAATGATGCTGTGACAATCAGTATTTTGTGGCAACGTGGAGTCGGGTTTGACAAGCAGGTCACCCGAGTGATGTTATTAATGGCCACTTGTGAAATGTGAATGTGATTGTGGTATGGGACGACCGACGGTATATGTTACCCTCGTTTTTGGTTTCAGTGGTCAAGCAGGACCCAGTTGAGCTACCCAGAGGTCTATGACCCAGTGGTTGAGGGGGAGTCAAGCAGGACTCGGGGAACCAAGCAGGGTTCACGGGGTGTCAAGTAGGACCCCCAGCTGAAGGTCGATCCTTTGAGTATCCGGATACTGTGTCAATTTTGACTGAGTCAGTGGCCATAATGATGATTTGATAATTCTGCTGAGTGCAATGGGTTATAATTGCCGAATGAGAATTGAAATATTTGTTGAGTATGATTTGATGTATTTGCCGAGTGATTGTTATATTTTCCAAGTGGAAAATTGTTATGTTTGCCGAGTATGAATTATTGTACTTGTAGAGTGAGAATTGATGAGTATGATGTTATATTTGCCGAGTGCAATTTTATTGTATTTGACGAATGTGAACTGTCATAATTTGCCGAGTGTGATAGTTATAACTGCCGAGTGAGAAATGCATTAAGTGCCGAGTGTTAATTGCTATGATTGCTGACTGTGAGTAAATACCGAGTGAAATGTGCAGTTTGAGAATAAAGGAATCGGACAGAGTTTGTACTTATATTTTATTTAAATTCCGTTCTAGATTAATTATGATGCTAAACACTCACCCTTGCTATGGTTTACATTTTTAGTAACCAGTGACAGGGAAGAGATCGGAGCCATGGAGGTGCGCCAAGCGGAGGATTGATGCCTAGGCAACGAGTGAATTTGAATAAAGTGTAATATATGTATATATTGAGTTTTCCGAGTGCTTGATGGTACAGTGTTGCGTGTGTGATGAAATAAATTCTTGACATTAAATGATTGGTGTTTATTTTATAAATAAATTTTGCATTGCTATATCAGAGTCGATTACCGGGTGAAGTTAGCCGAGTGGATTTCTTCTTATCCGAGCAAGGGCCGATTGAATTGATGCTCATTTGAATATCCCTCATTCTTTCCGAGAGGAGAATAACCGAGAGACCCATTTCCGAGTGGAAGATTAGGGACTCCCGAGTGAACAATGGCTAAGACTTTGAGTGAATAAAAGATAAGAGTTTTCTGAGTGATGAAATTGTAAGCTATTGCCGAGTGACAATTAACTGAGTGGTCCTTTTCCGAGCGAAACCCCGACTCGTGAGTTTGGTTGGCCATGTGGCATTCACTCAAGCGAATCGACATTCGCTTAAGCGAATCAGGGGCTCGCTCAGGCGAATACCCCTGACTTTATTCTATTCCTTCCGCTGATTCAATCTTATTTTTATGTTGAAAGATTTCCGATCGGTCATTATTTTTAATATGCTTTTATTCAAGGATTTATTTCCGGTCGGTTATTGCTAATTTAAGTATGATTTTACTATTTTGATCTTTTATTGAGACTGGGTGAAATTTTATTAAAAGCAAAAAATTTATTACGAAAAATAAGAAAAATGACACGGGTCGTCACACAATTCATGCATTTAGAATATAAAACTCTTCTCCTACCTTAAGAAAAGTAATCCGAGTGATTGGATGTTCCCGCCTCGTTGTTTGGAATAGATCCTACACCACACAATACACCATACCATTACTTTATATTCAATCACCAAGACTTACATGTTTTCAATTTTAGTACTTGGTGCTTATAACATTTTCATTACTAACTACATTTCATTTCTTTAATTTCACCACAACTACCATAGGGTTTGGTATTCAAGTTCATTAATTAAGCATTTATAGCTTCACCTATTAATTGGTTCATACACTAGTGACCATCAACCTCCATCAATGGCCATTCACCATCATTAATGCCAGCTCTCATTATTAATAAGCATTCTCCTAACACATTTAATGATACCTATACTCTAAATATCATGGGTTTACACTTAAAATTATCTCTCATAGCATCACTACTCATTTTTCCCAGTTTCTAGAGTTAGGGTTTCACCAAAAACCCAACAACCATCATAAATGATCATCATTTCCCACCATTAACATGTCATTTTCATGTACCACCATTTATGCACATAAAAGCTTGCATTTAATACACCCCACCTTAGGGTTTCCACACTTAATGCTCTCATTTAATAGCCACATGCATTTAAACACTCACCCAACTACCATAACCTAAAACTTAGGGCATAAACTCATTAAAAGGGAGAGGAACTTACCTCAACCAACAACAACAATAAGTCCCAAAAGAAAGGGAGATGGGTGACGAAAATAAGAGGAGGAAGAAGGAGGAGAGCTTTAAATCACCATGGGCTCCTTCATGCTAATGGAAAACAAAAATAGGGAAGGAAGGAAGGCACACCACCTTGCTAGGTTTTTATAGAGGAAGAGAAAGATGAAGAAATAAGGAGAAGAAAGCAAATGCTCTTTGCCTTAGTAGAAGAAAAGTGTCATGAATGAGAGGAGAGAAAAGAAAGTTTTATGTTTTAAATTAAACCTTTCATTAAATATTTACCGTTTCATAACAAATAGGATCTTTATTTGGGCTCAATACTTTATCTAAAAATTATCCCCAAGACATGTTTGGATTCACAATAATATCCTTAACAGCCCTGACCAATAGTATTTCAATCGGAGATACTTGGTCCAACACTCATATCTTAATCGGGTATTAATTTCAGTTCTTTAAGCTACAATAATTATGAACAGTCATAATAAATCCTAATTTAATTATTTGTAAATTTTTAGGACATGAATCAATTCATATATAATTATTTAGCATTTATTCCTCTCAATTAATCATTTTTATAAATTTTTGGGATGTTATAAAGGTAATATTCTCTATACCCTGAAAGACAAAGGTTTACCCCTATTACCATCTTGGGAATCATCTTAAGGAGAATATTAATACACTAACCAGTCTATTCTATTTTTCACTCTTATTCATTGATGAAATTCTGAATTAAGCTCATTTCCTTTCATAGTATTTTCCTGAAAAACAACATTTGGAATATCCATTTTTCATAATTTTTTTGTTAACTTGCTTTTTTGATATGCAGTCCCCTAACATTCCTCTTAGATTAGGAACAGAATCAATGGTCACGCCTCAGAAGTCAATCATTGATGAAAACTAGAGTGTGGATCGTGTTACAAACTCACGTGAAGATTTTCAACTTTTGTCAAACAAAGTGAGGAAGATAATCAAGCAGAAACCCAAGTGACTCTTTAAATCTAAGATTTTGTGTTCGGATTGTAATCTTTTGAATGATTTTATTTAATTGTCCATTGAATGAAAACTAGGTGTTTATGTTTTTTCACCAAGTATTGTTGAACAATCTGTGAATTTAAATTGGTCCTCTTTTATATTGCAAAAGTATGGCATAGTTTAGTTTAACCAATAAAGACTAAAATCTTAGATTTAGAACATTTTATGTTTGACATGTTTATGGCAATGGATGCACTATATTTCGTCTTTGATGATTTCATGTTGGGTTTGTCTTATATAATGTCTTTTATGTAATAGTTTTGATTATTTTTTGTTTAATGATTTCATGAAGGGTTTGTCTTATATAATATCTTTTATGTTCACTTTTGACAATAACACTAAGTTTTCCTTATATAACTTTGATATTAGATCAAGTGTTTTTTAATAATTAAGATAAGATGTTATTTAACTATAGTGAAACTTATCCTAACAAAAAACTGATACAAAATTAGTTTATATTAAATTTTTAAATTAAGATTTGTTAGTAATGCATCATAAACTTAAAATTTATTTAATACCTTAATTAACATATTCATAATAACTGTGGCGCCCTATATCCGTTATTTGGTAATATTGGTATTGATAACCAGTTAATAAAAAGTAAGGTAAATTTTTCATGTTTAGATCAATTCTTGGATAAGGCACACCACAAATTAAAATTTGTAACAACTACCTTAGATCTAATTAAAGACCTATCCCATGTATGAAGATATAAGAAGGTGAATGATTTCGATAATTGTTGTAACATCCCAAATTTTAGAGAAAATAAATTTATTGGATGATGATAATTAATTATGTGTGGTCCGATATATGTAGGGAAATTAATTAGACATTAATTATGATTTATCAGTAAATTAAAATTTACTGAAACTGGGTGATTTAACAGATGATGTGGGACTCACTAAGTCAAATTGGATATTTGATGGGTCTAGAATATTTAGAAAATTATTATGGTTACGGTGATGTGATTAAAATAATTTTTGGTATTGGGGAGATGGTTATTCAGACACAACCTATGATAATAAATGGCGAAAATACGAGCCAATTAGAATTAAAAGAAAAATGTAAATTCTCATTTTCTCTTCTCTACTCAACCCTCCACTTTTTCCCTCTTCCTCTACTTTCTTTCATCCAATGGACTAAGGGGTTTTGTTGACCAAAAAGCAAAAGCAAACCATGCGTATGGACCAATGGACAATGGGCTAAAATTCCACTTTTCTCTCTCCTTCCTCTCCTTATTTTGGTGGAGCCATCTTCTCCCCCTCTCATTCATTTTTCATTTTTCCATCTTTTTCTTCCTCTTTAGAAGCCAAACCGCCCACTCTCACTCCCCCTCCATTAGCCATTTTCATTTAAAAAGCTGGGATTTCATGGACTCATGAGGCATGGAAGGCACTTTGGGGCATATCTTCCATCATTTCTTCATCTTCTAACCCAATTTCATTTGTCATATTGGCCTGGTGAAGAGGTATGTATTTTTGGTATTTGATGATTTATATTGGTGGTTTTGAGATTATTGAGGCGTTATAATAGAAGATTAAGTGTTGTTTTGATGGAAATTGCATGTGGAACCCAACCTTAGGGTAGATGACCATTGGGGATTCTTGTTGATGTTGATGATGATTGGAATACAATGTTGTTAGCCTAAGAATGTTTAAAATGATGCATGAAAATAGTTGGAATAGATGATTTGGGAACTTTTATGAAAACCCTGGAAATTTGGAATTTAGGGCTTTTGACAAATTTTGAGAGAATTGTGATTAATTGATGTTGGAGTGATTTTGTATGTGGGAATAAGCTTTAAGTAAGTGACATTAATAATTGATGTTGAGGAATTGTGAAATCAAGAGAATAAGGTGATGACTCTAAGTTGATAAATGTGTTAGAAGTTGTGATATTGTTATGAAAAGCTTGAACAATGAGAATATGAGAATGATGCTTGTTGAATTTTAAAGAATCTTGACCTTAAGGTTTAGGAATATATATATATTGTGGCTAGAAGAATTGATTTTGAGAGTGAATATAAGATATTTAATGTTGGGCGTTGTTAGTTATGATGGTAGATGATGATAATAATGGTAAGTGGCCATTAATGATGGAACTCATAGATGAGTGTTGTCATAAGACGTATAGAGATGAATGTGAACACCAAAACCATGGTGGTTGTGATGGATTAATGAAATAAAATTATGGTTGATGAGGTCTTGGACCATGATAAGTGTCATTTGGGTTTGTTGATTGATGATGGTTTAAAAGGAGCTAAGAGGCTCACGTTAAATTTTGGATGACAATGATAAAATTTAGATGATTTATACAATGCTGGATGCATTTTAGATAATGGATGTAATATTGTTGTTGTTGGGTATGGCTAACCCTTTAAGACTTAGAAAATCTTGGTTTTAGGAAAAGAATTCCCGAAACCTAACACAATTATGTGAATTGGTATTTTGTCAAGTCTAGGAGTTGTTATTAAGCCTTATGATATGCTGACAAATGTTTAGACTTATGATGATGCCTTGAGATCACTCATTGATTGAATGCTTGTATATATGTATGTTGGTGTAGATTGTATTCTGGGTAATGTGGCGGAACGATCAGAACATTTGAGTCGTTGTTCTTTTCTCAAGGTAGGAGAGGAGTTTACATTTCAAATGTATGAGTTGAACATTTGGTGATTTATGAATATATGACAATGCTCATGTTTGACTTACCATAGTTGTATAGAAATAATATAATAATTGATTTTGTGATGAATGATGTGCTTGGTAAATTATTGGTTTATGGGAACCATATATGTATGAGATGACAGTGAAAGTTTTATAGTTCCTTTGATGGGAATGATGTATATGTTGATGAACAATCCATGGGTGGATGAACTATTTAAAATGTGAGGTTATATTCATGATATTCATGCATAATTAAGGAACTGATAGGGCCATATAGATATTTAAGTGGTTTGGATGCTACGGAATAGTTTCAATGGTGCCTATGCATGATTTAGAACTTGTAGAAACTGGAATGGGCCAATTCCATTAAGAATTGACCCTTGAGTTGCACAAAAATGCTTTAAAATGGGCTAAACATGTTTCAGTGCATAAGTCTCTTGTTTTTGGGAATTTTTTAGTGCGGCTAGTGGCTACACGTCATAAATGGTGTATATGTGGTGGTGTCAAAATTTGGTGATGATTGGATTTCATATGAAAGAGTTAGGGAGGTTGGAAGTTGGAATTTGCAACCTTTCTGGTGCATTTTTTGCAATTGCTGCAGTTTGCTATCATGAATCAATTCATGATTTAGCTTGAATCAATTCATGATTTAGCTTGAATCGATTCATGAGCTACTGGATTTGCATGAATCGTGGATTTGCATGAATCGATTCATGAATTCCCTTGAATTGGTTCATGACCTACTGTCTTCCATGGTGGTATTTTCTAGAATCCCTTGAATCGATTCATATAACCTCTTGAATCGATTCATAGCTCACTACCTGGTTGGGTTTAATTTCCAATTCGCATGAGTCGATTCACATGAATCTCTGAATTGATTCATAGACTTCTGTTTTGATGTTCTGGATTCCCAATTCGTATGAATCGATTCATGACTGGCTTGAATCGATTCATGGCTGCTATTTGCTAATTTTTCATGAGTTTTGATGCTTGCTTGAGGTGTGTTGAGTCAAGGCTTGATCCTTCGTTTCTCAAGCACATTTTCCTTGGATTTTCTTCAAGCAACATTAGCATTTGGCTTGCTTTGAGTCCTTGTATTGTTGATGATGACATTGTCATGAAATTATTGATTGTTGTATATGATATTATGCATGTTTGCCTTGTCCTTGATGCATTGATGATTTGTGGTGATGGACATGGTGATGTTAGTGTGTTTGGAAAATATATGACATGCATTTGAAATGTCAATGGTAGGACTTTGTGGTGGTGTTATTGACTGGCAAACGCTATGCCTTGAAATGTTGAGAATGTGTTATATCACCATAATATAGAATGATGATTATTGATGATGAATGAGAATGAATATGGATGTTGAGCAAACCTTAAATGTTGATGAAAGAGTGATGAATATTATTGGTGATTGTTATTGATGCAAGATGAATTTGCATTTATGAGTTAAAATTATAATTGATGGAAAATGTTGATGATGAACAAAGATAATTGTTGTTATGGGTGTATGTATATTTACCACACATATTGAATGATAAGTATTGATGTAGAATGAAAAGGGATATTGTTGTGGAGCTTACCCTTGAATAAATGATAATTGCTATCGTTGATGATTGTTGGTGCCATTGGTTGATACCAGCGTGAACTGGTGTGTGGGAATTGAATTGCATTTGGTGAAATGTTGTGAATGCCACACTAAAATGTTCAAAACAATACAAAGATAATTGAAGTTGAAATATCCTAAGACTTGTGGGTTGACAATGTATTGGTGTTATACATTGGAAGTATGCTTGTTGATATGCCTTATTGATTTCCATACATGGATTAATGTTGATGTAAATCCTTAGCCATTGTCATGAAAATGATGTGAATGGTGTGCCATGAAGGGCTTTGTAATTGGTGGCTTGTCATTATTTATAATGCTAAATGTAATATATATATATATATATATATATATATATATATATACACCCATAAGTGAGAGGGTGAGAAATCCTTACGAGTTAAGACTAGCATGTGCATTGCTGCATTGTTGCATTCATGGCATGCATGACATAGCATTTCATATGTGGTTGCGGTCACAATGATGAAAGGTCCTGCGAGACTATATGAAAGGGAGTAACCTTGCATAGGGGAAACCAATATGAGAACGAATGAATATGGTTACGATCACAATGATAATGGTCTTGCGGGACTATGAAAGGAAGTACCCTTGCACGGAGGAAACTAATATCTTGACAAATGAATATGGTTGCTATCACAATGAAAGTCTTGTGGGACTATATAAGAAAGAGTACCCTTGCTTGGGGAAAACCAACATGTGGATGATTATATGTGGTTGCGATCACAATGAAAGGTCTTGCGGGACTATATGAAAGAGGACCCTTGTATGGGGACTTGTGTTTGAATACTCCTCAGTGGTTGCAATCACTCAATGAATGGAGATGATACAGATCTTGCGGGATCATGTGAAAAAACACCCTTGCGGGGGATGATGGCTTAAGCAAATATGCATGGTTGCAAATGTTTGAGAAACCATGTACGCATGGGTGATGTGCAAATGTTATGAATTGGATCCATTACATATGCATTATACAGTATGACATATGTATTAGCCATAGAAACATGGCATTTGAGATGGAGATGGCCAAAGAAAAATGATAACCTCTTGAGAATATGAATTGATTAAATATGTAATGACTTGATGATGATATTTATGAAAGCCCATTTTATGAAGGGCAATATGAATGTGTATGTGCTTATGTATGTACTTATTATGAGTTGTGAATAATAAGACTTGTATGCTTACGGTGATGTCTTGATGATGACTTGGTGATAAATTAATGATTTTACTATAAAGCACACATGTGTGTTTATATGCATGTACACATGATCACAATGTATTTTAATTCGTCATTTTGAATGTATAACTCACTCTCCCATGTTATCTCCTTTTTTAGCATTGTGATGTAGGAGTTATAATGGGATGAGGATACATGTTGAAATAAAGCTTTTGGAGAAGGTAAATAGTGGTAATGGAATGCTTTGGCCGACAACGAATGTTAATTATGGTGTAGTGAATGAATTGTATATGTAATGTTGACAATTATTGAATTTGACAGAGATTGTGCAAATGGCAATATAAGTGAATGATGATGTCGATGTAAATTCGGAGAATTTCATCCCTATTCCTTTAGTAATACGTGTTAGCCATTCTTTATATAGAGTTTTATGTAATAATTAATATAATAATTGGAGGCCATTGTGTTGGAGTTGAACACTCATGTCAATGAAAAATTAATGGATTATGAGCATTATGATGATTAGAGACTTCACATGCGATATATGGTTAAATTGTAATAGTAGGCTCGTGTGGTGAATGAACATGATTGGTTGAGCCTTTTCTCATATCTTCATATATGGGACTAGACGTATGCCCTGTATACATATTCTTCTTCTGTTATAAACTCAATTATTTTGTATACACATATGGGTGATTTATCTATCAATCCACTTTGTGAATTTTTAAATCTCACTCTTCAGTTTTTTGTGGTTCGGATCGTGATGCAATGTCGAGGTGTTTTGGAATTCTTTTAATCATGAAAAATTTACTCGTGTTTTTATTAATTATTTATCTTGATTACATCGGGATTCAGGTCCGGTAAATCGGGGTGTGACAATTGCCTATTTAGTTCCATCATCATTTAGGGATGTCAAGTAAACCCTTTCGACCTAATTAAAGTGGCCTAAACTATATTTTTATGCACTAAGTCCTTTACTACTCATATTAAGCCTTAGTTATTCAATCTCAAGGTGACATTCCCATTAACCTAACTTCAAGTCTAATAGTCTATATTTATATGAAAATTTAACAAGGTCATTTTAAGTACCTATTTATGAGTCAACTTCATCCACACATGCTAGATAATCATCATTTTCTACTCCTCACTATCTAGCCCTCTTTATAGGGCCCTAACCAAGGATAAAACCACTCAATAACTCTTTCTACATGATATACACCGAGTTATAACACAAATTCAGCACTTTATTCATAATAATCACAATCTTAAAAGCTCCTTTGCTAGGTCCAAGTATCAATATAAGTTTCCAATCACTATCTCCATCTTACTAAGAAAATCATGAGTCAATCTCAATAACTCAAATGTGTCAACAAAGAATTTAGCTACCTCAATTCAACCATTTTAAACTTAGGCATTTTAAACAAATAGTGAAGCTATACAAAATAATGCCATGTACAAGAAATCCCACAAAAGTAACATAATCATTTAACACAAAAAATAGCCCACCAAGGTAAACCACCATACCCTCTTCACACCATGCCGCCTCTTCAAAAAGACCTCACTCCTCAAGTCAACATACAACACAAAGGCTAAAATAGACAACATAAAGAATGAGTATATTTTCTCAATGATGAACAATTGAAATCAACATGATAACATATGAACATAGTAAGGTAACTATACAAATTTTCCATCAAGCACCCAATCACATAAACATAGTACACAAACCCAAACTCATCACTCAATTCCATGCACCATTTATAATAAGGATCTATTTCGAGATATGGTCTTCATTAATCAATTTAAACTCACCAAACAATTAACATCAACTACATATGTACACATGCCAAGGCAACACCTACATCATTTCTCAATTCAAGTCACCCATAAGTCATAATCATTTTAGTTATCTCAATCCAAATGCCATGACCTTATAACTAATGCATATGCTATCCATTAAAATAATGCATATGAAATGGGTCTAACTTTCAATAACTCAATTCCCTTTACATGTGCACATAGTACTTTTATGATCACAATCACACATATTTGCTTTATTATTCAACCCACACAAGGTTGTTTTCTCAAGATCCCGCAAGATTCTTAATTATGTCACATGTTAAGCACCGCAACCACGTATAGTCGCTCACATATTCAACACACGTAAGGTTTCTTTCTCAAGATCCCGCAAGATACAAGTATCACATAATGAGATATGCTATGCATGCCATGGAATACAAAAGAATGCATATAGTAGTCTCAATTCTCATAAAATATCCACCAATTCATACTTAGTGTCACTACACACACTTAAAAACCTTAAATAAGGCATGCATCCAATCATGTTATCTCCCAAGGCATTCATTTAATTATAAATTACTTTGAAGCATCATTCTACTTCAACATCACATAAAAGCTAATGAGACACTTCTTTAGCTATTCATACATGGAAACAAAATGGCATATCAATAATCACATCAAAAGCACATTACCAACATATTTTCCAATCCATCATCAATTCATTTATAAAGTCACACTTCACATGATCCTTACACATAAGTAACAACAATACCACTCAAGGCCAACATGCAAGTATACACCCACACATGCATACATTATCAATACCATTGCCATTCATTTAGAAAATAAACTTCTCTCTTACCTTAGGAGAACTATTCTGTTGGGTTGGATGATCCCGCCTCACAAGAACAGTCAAAGCCTACATTTAAATAAGAATTAGGCCATATCAAACACCATACTAGAATTAAGTTGATGTTAACAACTATGTCCCTTTTATAAACATATATGTATATACATGTATATAAAACTAAGTTAGGTTTATGTCATTACCACCTTGGAGGATTGGAATTTAAGTTATCATTCTCACTCTTTTCCAATGTCTTAAGGATTTAACAATTACCATTTGTAATTAGACAAGAGTCAAAGAGTTATTCATTAAGCTTCCCAAAGCTTTAATCAAATTATTCACCTTATCATTTTCACCTTTAATATTTTTCTCTTAGAAGGCATTAAGTTCTTCATTACATAGCAATTATAGTCAATTTTGTTCTTTATTCTTTTAAGACACCTAATTGTCACTAATGGTTTTTAAATATCAAAGTATCTTATTATAAGTCTTTAGAATCACCTTTTATTCATAATTATTTCCTATCATTACTGATCACTATAACTCATCTATAGTCCATTTCTAATCACTAGTAACACTCCTAAAACCATGATCATCTCTAATTCGAAATCATAACTTAGGTTCTTTAATTCACCAATATGCCAAAGTCACCTATCACCTACAATAACATTCTCTAAGCTCAACTAATAATCTTTTTATGCCTAACATGTTCCAATAATATTCTCTAGGCTAACAATCCATTTATTCTACCTTAATGATCCATGTTCTTCATCCAATTCACCATCAACACTACACTTTTTCCTACCTTAATTACCCAACAACCATTATAATTCTTAAACCACATTTAATATTATCCTCTTAGCACACTAACCAAGCCAAAACAAGTTGAAAACACTTATAGCATTTTTACTACTCCTTTTTCACTCAAAATGGTTTCTACAACTAACTAAAGTTTCATTTCCCATTCTAACATTGTCAATTCACTTCAAGGCACTAAATTAGGTCTCACAATTATTATAAAACCATCAAAAATAATTTAGGTCTCAAAATATAATTTCCACACCCAATTAAAGTAAGCATCAATTTTACATTTTTGAACCTAACTTAATCATAACATCCACTAATCACATCCATACATCAAATTCATTTCCAATAACTAATTAAAATCAAATTCAAGTGCCTAATCAAGTTTCCAACAACACACAACAATTTCCCAATGGTCTCCTAACCTAGGATTGGGTTCCATATGCATTTATCCATCAAAACAACTCCTAGTCCTTCATTATAATACTTCAAGAACCTTAAAACAACAACTAGAAACCATTAAATGTCAAAAAAAACCAACCTTATTTCCAAGCTACAACCAAAAATGAAAATAGAGAGTTGGAGGAGGAAATGAAAGTAGAAATGCCTCAATACTCCATTAAAGCTTCATGAATCTTGGTTTGGGTGTTGATTTTTGCAAGAAATGAAGGAGAAAGGGGTGTGGATGGTTTTTGGGCTAGAGAGAATGATGAAAAGGAAGAAAAAATGGAGTATAGAGGAAGAGTGGAGGAGCCAACAAAAATTAGAGGAGAAGAGGGAGAGAGAAAAGTGAAATTTTGGTCATTGCCCATTGGTCCATACACATACTTTTTCCTTTAATACTTTGTTTTCATATACTTAAAGACATGTATTAGCCTTATGAACAATTAATATATATATATATATATATATATATATATATATATTTGACAATAATTTATATATATATATATATATATATATTTGACAATAACACTAAGTTTTTCATATATAATTTTATGTGTACTAAAACCTAAACATCCTAACAATTAATATGTATATATAGTTGACAATGACACAAGCTTTTTCTTATATAGTTTTGATATTAGATAAAATGTTTTTAACAATTAATAAAATGTTATTTATCTATAGTGAAACTTACACATCCTAACAAATAGTTGATATACAATTTGTTTTATCAAATTTATAATTTATGTTAGTGATGCATAACAAATGTTACATTTATTTAATACCTTCAATTAATATGCTCATGTCTATACACTTGACAATAAGACAAACTTTTGCTTATATAATTTTTATATTTGATAATATATTTTTTAATTATTAATAAAATGTTCTTTATCTGTAGTGAAACTTATATAATTGTCATATCCAACTATTGAGAATGGAGTACAGGTTTATATTTTCTTAATTTTTTTAATTTGATTGAAATGGAATATGAAGATTCTTAAATAATAAATTGTTACTTATAAACTAATTCTTTTTAAGTATAAACGATGAAATCGTCCATTAGTATCAAGGTTGTCAAAATCAAGATTCTACCTAGACTCATGGAGGCAACATACCTATACATAAAATTGCATAAACAACACCAACAGAAGCTATTCTTTCCAACAAAACAACAACAATAGATTACTTCCATATGCTAAATGACTGTGACATCCTGGCGCTATTGAGGGCGGGGAGCGATTGCCGGTGCATAGGCACAGACAAGGAGCGGCTCCTGGCAGGCTTCCAGTGGGAGGGACACATGAACGAACTGAGTACATACCAGAATGAGAGGGATCCAAAGATTGTATAGGTATGAGACTATACAGTTGAGGATAGCTTAAAGGAATGAATTTGTAATACCTATATCAATAAATGCATTAGCCTTTTCGGTAGCCTATCACTTAAGAACTCCAAAGTTAAGCGTGCGTAACTTGGAGTAATTCTGGGATGGGTGACCTGCTGGGAAGTTCTCAGGAAATGTGTGAGTGAGGACAAAAGCACATTGTAAAGGTCTCGTGTTGGTTTATGGGGCGAGTCGTTCATTCCTGAAAAGCGGCTGGGGCGTTACAATGACACCATGGTAGGAGGGAGGAGGAGGACGCAGGAGGAGACATAGTGGAGAGTAGAGGTGGTCACGCGGCCAACAACAAAGACGCGACCAGTGTTGCAGAGGCACATGAGTGACCAGAAATAGAAGCACACGCACCGAGAGGCGACCACAAAAGGAGGAGAAGCGACCATGTACAGGAGGAATTAGAGGTGAGGTGACCACGACCAAAGAACGGAGGAGGTAGAGATGGAGGTAGAGTAACACAATGGAGAAGATGTTTGTGAACTGGAAAGGGGGGTAGGGATTTTTGGGATTTCTGACCAAAACGACGTCATTTTGGTCATTTTTGGTCCAAAAAAATCTGATAAAAATGGTAGAATCTATAAAAATGGGGTATTTATACCAATTCCACCGTTTCTATCTCGATTCTACCGATTCTACTTCTAAAATGAGTTTACCTCTTATTTAACATGAAAAGCCACCTAGAATCGTAGAATCGTTCGATTCTACGTGTTAAAACGTGATTTTAACAACCATGGTTAGGTTATATAAAAAATAATAATTTTGAAAATATCATAAGAAACTAAATGTCTAAATTATTTGTTTATACATACCAAAATGATTGGAAAAAGAATATCTTTTACATGTCCATCCAATTTGTCAAGTTTTCATAAAATGGTTGAGACAACAATTTATCTCTTGACAAGAGATAAAATTTCTTCTCATATTGTACACAATGAATATACATGAATACATCGGTCAAAAACTAACACAAGTATTATACGCTTATTTTATCTTGAAGCATCAAAAATATTTTATCATGAATCAACTATTATTTTATTGTGAATAATGTATTATGCTCTTTGCTTTTATCTTTAATCAAGTATTATGCTCTTACTTTAAATATTAGTTTGATTATTGATTAATCAAAAAAAATATGATGTAATATCAATTTACAAGACAAAAATTTTAATTAAATTTTACATTTTTTGCGATAAATGATGAACACATGTTACAGCTGTACATTTCCCAAAAATAACATGTTGTGGCTATCTGTAATGAATCGGTTTCATTATTAATATAACTGTTGCTTACACCGCACCTTTGAATGCAACGATACTGGGTGTCTTTCCATATTCTCTCTAATCTATTTGCGTAGAGACACTTTCCATTTCCCCTTCAAATGGTTCTCTTATATATCCGTGACTTCTCAAAAGGTCTTATCTTTCTGTACCTGAAAGGTTGCAACGTGATAGTTGCTGAAGCTCCCCATAATGTTATGTCCAAGTAATCCCAATGTTTTACATACCAGCATCTTTCTCAACAACCGTAACAAGGTATAATCAACCTCAAATTTTTTTTGGTCCCCTGTTTCTTTGCATGTTGTATCAACCGCGTTCTTTTTTTTCTCACGGATCTTTGCCCATGCTGATAAATGTCTTATAAACAAGTTTAGAGCAAAACTTCCCTCGATATGGTTGTTAAGGGATCTGAACAAGCATGAGCTTCAGATGACATTCCATCACATAGAAAATGGAGGGTTCCTCAAAGAGGATTTGTAGGAGATGAGTGACTTTAATGGTTTAGAGTCCGACTATTGGGTGGTGATGGATTATATGGGGGGTAGGGAGTTCAAAATCAGGATCTATGATGATGAGGGAAAGGAGATTGTGTATTCGATTCAATAGAGTCATCCTGCAGACTTTGATGTCAGACTGCCTTCTTACTAATCAAAAGCTAGCTAGTTGGTAATTTTTTTTCATAATCTTTATTTTCAAAAACTTTTCGCTTCAGCATTGTATACTTATACATAGAAAATTTGATACACCTTTTTTTATCCCTTTAGTTTTTCTTATAGATTGATAGATTAATAGTTTTGTTGTTTTCTTTATCCCCTGATTTTGTTTACATAATTTGCCAAAGAATACGTCTGAGCATCTCTTTTCATCTGGAGCAAGCAAATGGACTCTTTGTGGGCCGTTTGGCGTGGAGGTGGACTGTCACATCACTAAAAACTCAAGGTAGAAGATATGCCATGTTTGGAGCTGGTTGGAAAATGTTTTGCATAATCCATTCTCTAAAAGAGTATGATAAATGTTCCTTTAAATTTCATTCGGACAAAGACAGTTATTGTTCTATCAAGATCAATAGTGATTGAGTAGCTTTCTAAGGAATACTTAGTTTGTTTGACATGTTTTGACATAATTTATTTTCTGTGTGAAAGAACAATTTCAATTTCCCTTGATCCAATTTAATGAAAATTATACTATTATTTGTCTTATCAAATACTTATGTTTATCTCATTACCTTAAGCATATAATACGTATATGTTTCCTTAATGTCTGATACTATTATTTGTTTGGTAGTCATTTTTGTTAATCATAATGAGTATTGGTAATATAAAACTCTATTCAATAATGGTATTTAATCACTATATGAAATTACTCATTGGTCTTTACTTAGAATTTTTATGTATAAAAGACATATAATTGGCCTTTATGATCAATATAAACCGTTTGGAACCATATTCTTAATAACATCAAAATTTAAGTGTCTGAAATTAATACTGCAACCATAAACTAACATCATTGAATTGTACGATACCATTAATGTTTTCCATTTTGATATCATAGAAGGCACATACATGATGATTAATGGGAGATATGTAACAAAAAAATTGATACAGTTATTTAATATAAACAACTAATGATTGACCAATATGTTACTCTTGTAATTTTGAATGCATGCTGAAATGGTTACACATCACTGAGAATACATCAGAAGTGCAACCAGTGTTATAAGTGTATTTGAAGTAGATAAATTCTTGAAACCATCCATATAAACTGTTGATGTAAATTTGATCCAACTGTAATAGAAGCGGAAAGATTGATCACAAGTTAGCGTTACTGGGAGTAAATTCAATGCAACTATTTGCTAAAGTCATAATGTGTGCACTTTACTAACACTAGGTGCCTCATATTGAACCATAATGACACAACTAAGCTGCACGTTTTGTTGAAAACTAACATCAATTTCACGTTAGACCCTCTTAAAAAAACTTAAGATTGGAAAATTTTAAAAATATAAATATAACCTGTTGTTCATTAATTAAGGTTCTCCCTTTTCTATTTATTAGAAACTGCTTGTAGAAGAAAGAAGATCAGGCAGTTTACTACTAAATGGGGCTAGTAACTCCTATCCTGAGGGGCCGAAAGGCGAATAGACGACCTACTAAAGACAGATCGTCAGTTGTTTTCCCATGCTCAGGTGAGTGAAATGTGGGTCTAGGTAGTGCGGGTAGAAAGCTTCTAAGCTAAGTTCCGTTGGGTAGAGACTACTGAACATCATTTGGGCATCGACTATATGGACTTATACTTTTTGATGGTTACCATTCTCTGGGTGGGCAATTTGGAGGGGCTCGAAAGCTTCCACTTCAGACCTTAACTTAAAAAAAGGGCAATCAGCCCATGGCCACATACTTATGTATGCACACTCAAGTAAGCTCTCATTGTAATCAATTATGTGGTCTCACACAAGGATCAATTTATTTTTGTATTAAAAGACTTATTAAACTCAATGTATTATAAAAATAAGGAGTATTCTTTCAATTTCTTCGTATCCATTTGTAACACCCTAATTTTTAATTAAATAAATAAAATCAACGGGGAAGTTTTTTCTTCCAAATTTTAAAGTTAGTAACTATACATAATCTGCTCGAATTACAAAACCGGGCACTACAGGGAAAAAAAAGAGGAAGAAGACAAGGGAAAGAACTCCCGCACAGCGAAGGGAAGAAAACGCTTAAGCGAACCCAATGGCACCAGGTACACTCGCTCAAGCGAGAGCTAACTACGCTCGGGCGATTCTACTCAAGATCTCCAGTCCGCACTACACTTGCTGAAGCGATGCTACACTCGGCATCCTGACATTCCACTCGGTTTTTAGCGTATGGTTCACTCGAGAAGGTTCACTTCCTAATCCACTCGGACTATCCTTAATACCCGCCAGTTTCATCCTGACAGCACATCACACTCCGTTGCTCCACTCGATCGGATTATATACGTATACGTATTGGCAATCCGAAAATGATTCCCAAAGCCGCTCACTCGGAATCTACAAAGACTTCTCACTCGGGATAACATTCACGTCCATTACGCCACTCGGGGCATTCTACTCACCTTTCACTCGGTAACCATAATATTTCCTACTCTAATTTTCCTACTAAGTCAAGACTCACTCGGGTTCTCTAGCTACTTACTGATTTATTACAACAAATCCACTTAGAGTCTTAGGTGTCGTTCCCTAGTCGGTGAGACCTCACTCGGCGGGTTCTCACTCGAAATCGTTGATTATCCTCTACTCAGAAAACCTCACAATCATCACTCACAGGATTCGCACCAACACCTACTCCAGACTATGCGACCTCGATCACTCAGACAACTCAACCTCTCATCACTCGGAATGACTTGTCATCTCGCCTTTCCCCAACAACAACTTAGCTCCACTTCTACCCATAGTCACACTGACTTCCTATGCTGGGAAAGTATACTTATACATCCATGTTTATCGCTCGGACATCACCTACAGTATAGAATAAACACATAATATATATATAGGGAAGTATTTTAAATAGTTACAACGCATTAACATGTTCCTTCTACCCGAAAGTGTTCAAGTTCTGATATAAAGGCTAAAGTCAAAATACGAGCCGGCCAAGGCTTAACAAGACCTTATGCACAGTATATACATATACACATATATTCCATAGCGCTCGGTTTCTCTGCTCCGCACTCAGCTCCTCCTTCATCCTTCATTCCGAGAAATATTCACTGAAAAATATAGCCATAGTAGGGGTGAGCTTTTACATGGAAAATGACAGCCAAGGACTCGGTATCAGTGTCAGTACGCACACTTACGTTCACTCGGTCACATTCAGATTAAGTTAAGGCCATGCAAATTAGAATAATATCAATAACATACACTCACATACATACTACATAAAGTTCGTCCTTAATCACACATGCACATGCATCCACACACTCGGAATTCATTCATAACACCCAACACATGCCACGTGTACTATCCTAATCAACATCATATCTACATGCATGCCTGTGGATCCAACTTAAGTAATGGCTTTCAGTTACAGTTCCCCCCTTACTGGCCTCTCGTCCATCAGCTCTTCCCGTGTGGTACCGGCCTCCCATTGGCGTCTCGAGACTCATCTCTAGCTCCTACGGCTACCACGAGCTCTCTCAGGATCTAGCCAAGGTCTGTAGCTGGAAGCCATTCCCTCGGGGCTCATGACCTTCCACGGGTCACCCCATTCCTACATATGCAGCTTATGCGTTTTACCAGCAAGCAACATCACTCAACTGATACCTCCTTCGTAACTATCAAGGTAGAAACATATTCAACACGGCCTCTATATTTACTTTGTCAATCACACCAACATGCACAGTAATCAAACAATCAAGGTAATAACATCGGATGAATCAACTAACAGTCACGCATTCATATTCTCACAGTATTAACAGAGATAGAGCCATGCATCTCACTCGTCTATATCAGAAAGGCTAACAGACTACATTACCACTATCTTGATTACATGCAATTATTATCTAACTATTATCGTACACATGGAATCCAAGATCAACAATCATGCATAATACACAGTCGTGACAGACACATGCACACACTTAAAGCAGTACATTCATCCGGTACCGTTCGTGGACCATGCATTTGACATGCAAGCGCCCCCTACCTACAGAAGGAATTCAAGAAACTCTTCTGCTCTCCGATGTTTGGTCTGACTCCCTTTCTGACTCGTCTAGTCCCCCCTTTGCACCGTCGTCTCTGTAATTGGCTCGGGAATGGGAAGTTGTTCTTTCTCTGCCTCAATGATCGTCCTTTACTAGTTGGAGGGGCTCCGACCTTTCTCCAGCACCGTCGTCGTGATCTCCAGAAACGAAGAACAAAACAGGGGAAGAGAAAAGAGAACGAAGACGAAGAAGGAAGAAAAGAGAGAATGAAGCAGGAAGGAAAATGATGAATATCTACGGTGATACAAGGTGTATGTATATGCATGCGAAGAGAAGGAAATGGGATAGGAAAACATGAATCGCAGTCCATTCACGTGACTCACCAATCACAAGCAGCCATCTTTTACCAACTAAATTAATTTGCCATCGTTCCTTAAGTTAAATTGATTATAATTAACAATTATCTTCTTACTTTGAAACCAAGTCTTAATGGTTTATTTCATTCGGTATTTAACTTCAAAATTGGGATGTTACACCATTCCCCCTTCATAAAAAAAGGACTCATGTAAGTGGCGAAAATAAATCATCCAAACTTGATAACTAAATTGTGCACTTGCTACATTATAAGTTTTGCACTGCAAGGTATTACTAAATATTGACACTGTAGATATTATCACAATACCTATGATTACAGAAATTGAGGAAGCAAGGATTGACACGGCCAAATGCTTTTATATAGAGATTAACAACTATTAATATTATCTGAAATGGGTTTGGAGGTTTGTTTTATTGATAAATAGTAATAACATGCTTGAAAGGCTTGCTATTATGTAGCAGTTGTATCATATGCTTGTAGTTGTGGTACAAAAGCTGAAAGGCCACCCTTAACACATACACACCTTCATATCAGATATAATTAATACATACAGCCCTTTGGCCACATGTGTCTCCCATTTAACATTTTCATTTTTTGCAAGACCAAGGATCACTTCTTTCTCTTTAATAAACTGTCTATATACATCAATTCAAGGTGAAGAAACATTAACTGGCAACACTCATACTTTACAAAGGACAAAGTTGCCATTTTATGTTCAACCATTTAGTTATATGCAAGTTGATTTTTCAAGGTAGTAAAAATCAGTAAAAGCAAAAGTTAAAAGGTCTTGACAATGGACTGGATGAACACCTTAGAAAAAAATGGCAAGGTTTGAAAGACAAAAACAATAACGGCAGAAAAGAAAAAGACAATGTTGTATTAAATCTGATTATTCGAATGCTCAAGGTAATTATCATACATTTAAATGTTGTTCTTAATGTTGAAATTTTTAAACTTTCTTCTGTATAATTTCCTATATGATTATAATTTTAGTAAAAGACATTATTATGAAGTAAGTTATTCTCAGGATGCTTATATGGATACAATGTTATAACATCCTCTTCCGGGGTTCAATTTTTAAAAATTTGTTCTTTTATAACAATGTAGTTAAAGAAGGAGGTAGCGCATCAAATGATTCCAACCATGATGTTTCCTTACCAATTGCTACTGTTCAAATAAAAGGTTAATGTTTAATCTTATTTTTGTTAAGAAAATTGAAAATGTTGCATACCATTGATACGAACCACCAGGTCATGAGAGCATGCTCATACCACCATGAAATTTTAACATGCTGTTATAGCTGTCAATAGTATTAAATAACATATTTTATATAATGTTATGATGTTTACATAGATAAAATATGTAATATGGTTCAACCAACAGGTAACACAGCAACAAGTTGCAATGATGATGTCTCTTTATCAACTGCTGGTGTTCAAATGAAAGGTGAATATATAATTTTATGTTTGTTACTTATACTTGAACGTCATAAAATCAAAAAAGTTTGATCCATGACCCCAAATTTGATCCAGCCTTCGATGAATAGACCCCATTATTAGACATAACAAATGGTATGATAAATTTCATATTTTGTATAATGTTATGATGGTTATAAACTTACCAATAAATATGCATTATGCTTTTATGAGTAAGTAACATAGTAATAGTTTCCCACCATGATGTCTCTTTGTTAATTGGTGGTGTTCAAATAAAAGGTGAATATATAATTCTATATTTCTTAGTAATACTTGAATGTCATAAAATCATAAAAGTGGTATCACTTAATTCTTTTTATTGTAGGAAATGGAGAATTAATATTTTCCATGACCCCAAATTTGATTCAACCTTCGACGAATAGAACCCATTTATCAAACATAACAAACGGTATGATAACCTTTTCCCTTTTTGTGTTTTAGAATTATTTGAACAAATATATATGTGAAACTGATAGTTGTTTAATTTGCATTGTTTTAGTGGTGTTTTGTTTAGGTTTTCTAGGTTATTTGTGTTGTTTTTCTTCCGCATTTGTTACTCAGGTGTTTCAAGTTTTGTAGGAATAACTTAGTTACAAGTGCATAAATTCAAAAAACAAGAAGTATTCAAGGAAGCATTGGATCCATGAAAGGAGTCAAGCCACTAAGAGCTCAAAAATAAAGCCTTATCCACCTTCAAAAGCATGATAGAGAAAGGATCTACCAAGATGGATATTCTGGGGCCTCAAAACAGTGAGAAAAACATAAAAAATAGGAAGTCCAGAAAAACCCACTGCCAGTGGGTTTTTCCCACTGGCCGTGGATCTCTCTGCCTGGAGGTGAAAAACTAATTTTTTGGACCCCTGGAAAAACCCACTGCCAGTGGGTTTTTCCCACTGCCAGTGGGTTTTTCCCACTGCCAGTGGGTTTTTGCACGTTTTGCAGTTGCTTTAATTTTTGGAGCAGTTTCTGAATAAAAGGGGCAGCTTTTGAGAGGCAAAAGACACACAGACATCTTGGGAGACTTTTTGGAAGAAAAAGAGAGAACTTTTCAAAAGATTTTGGAGGGGATCAAGACCATAGACGTTGAAGAACATTGATTGGTAGATTTGAGGAGGAGATTTGGAAGCAATAGTGAGAGCTTTTACTTTCTTTTCTTCTTTTTCCTTGGGACTTCCCTTTAATTTGTAATCTCTGAATATGATCTCTATTATGGGTTGTGTTGAATTAGGCATGTGTAACTAAACTCCAATCTTGGGTTAAGGGTGTGACATGTTATTGTATTGAATTGATCCTGAGACTTGTTCTGTTTATTAATCCCTAGTTTCTATTCAATTTCCATGAGTGCTTAATGCTTTTGAAGATCTAGAGATAGGGTCAATTGAACTTAAACACTAAGATAATCGAAAGATTAATTGGTTGTTTGAATGCATGAAATTGAACTTAGGGTCATGGGTCATGAAAGTGAGCATGACGCTTCGAGGTTACATGGGATTTCATTGTTCTTAATGTGCCCAAATAATAAATTGAACGCGGTTCTTTATTAGTTAGGCATATTAATGTTGTTCCAAGAGGAAGGCTTAATTAAATTCGGAAATCCTACCTTAGAACATGAATTAATAAATAGGAAAGTCTTAGGTGAAATCAATATATGACGTGATCACATACCGAATCCCAAGAGTTTCACCATTCATTTGTTCTAATTCAAAGTAAACAAGTTTAATTCTTGAAGTTTGCATTTATTTTTATTTTGTTTTTAGAAATCTTCTGAATTAAAAATTGTCTTAAGAATTTTCTAGATAATTGAACCACTGCTATAAACTAGTACTTGGGCACAATATCTGTGGGAACGATATCTCTTTTTATTACGCGATACCCCGTACGCTTGTGGGTGCCTATCAGAAACATGAGTGGTTTTTAAATCTGATTAGAGGATACGAGTTTGAAAAAAGACTTAACATTGCTAGCCCAAATCAACTTGCCAACATAAATAATATTAAAGATGCGTTATCAACAATTGTTTTCCAACTTCATACAAAGTAAGGTGATGTTTATATTCCTTTGATAACAATTTTTTAATAGATTTAGCACATTATTTAAACAGTATATCTAAAGTATGTAATGTTTTCCCAAAGAAAAGGTAACCTTATTTTCATTATGGTTATCATGTCATCAAATGGACCTTTCTTAAATCGTCCTATCTTACTATGTCATTTCAAGAATATCATATTGTTAAAGTGGGATTGTTTCTTGATGAACCTACATTATGCATGCAGTTCATTACAGGCGAGGAAGCATAAAATTGTTCAAAGAATACTTGATGATGATACCTCAAAGAACCTTTCATCATTGTTTGAAGCAGAAGTTTCTAATGACAACATAAACTTTCAATATGGAGGATTTGGAGGGTCTGATCAAACAATTCATAACAAAGGTTATCTTTTTAACTAGTTTACAAATTTATTTTGCCTTTTAATTAGTATCGTAAATAGATCATGCTTCAACATGCACATATTCATAAGGATTTGATGAAATTGTTTGAATTGATTAGATGACATCAATTTCTCAAATATATTAAAGTTTATGACATTATTAAATGGAGTTGAATTTCTTGAGTTAGATCACCTTCCTAGAAATAGTCAATCAAAAATTGGAGCATTGGAAGCAACTATCAACAATAAAGGTAACTTGATGATCACTCAACAATTATTATGATTTGTATTCTTTAATGCAACTTTCTCTATAAAAAATTTGAATCACTTTTTGTTTTGATGTTTAAATTAACCACAATTTATAATGCAAATGATGAATGCAACTTGGATCAAAATATTGATGAGGTTCCTATGTTTGGAGGAGATGAAGGTAAATGAAGATAATAATCACTATATCCTTCAATATGTTATTGTGCTATTTGCTGCCAACTAATTGATTACTTCATTCCTTGATCAAATGGGTTCAATGAAATTATTTATCAACCATATTCTTAAATTATTTTTTACAGTTTTCATTTTTCTGTAGAAACATGATATATTTTATTTATTTGTATCATTGATTTTAATATTGCTTAAAGTTAATTTAATTATATTTTCTTTTAATGTTAAAATTAACCATGATTTTATATGAAAATGATGAATCAAACTTGAATCAAGATATTGATGGGTTTCCCATATTTGAAGAAGATGAAAAAGGTAATTAAACATAAGACAGAATACCCCATTTGGTCCTTGTCTCTGTTACGATCGGACACTTAGGTCCTCTGTTTAGTTAGTTGGTCTCTTTGAACCCCCACGTCCATGTTCGTCGGACACTTAGGTCCCCGCCGTTAACAGATACCAAACGCCTGTTGGAAGTAGGTGACGTGGAGCGTTATGTGCCAACTGGGACGTCCATGTGAGCATCAAACGATGTCGTTCCCATTTGATGCGTCAGTGAATAAAAATGATGTCGTTTAGGTTGCGTAAAACATTGTCATTTTATTTGGTGAAAGTAAACATCAGATAAGACACTGGGGACA
The DNA here is from genome assembly GCA_037962975.1 of Clitoria ternatea. Taxonomy (NCBI): domain Eukaryota; kingdom Viridiplantae; phylum Streptophyta; class Magnoliopsida; order Fabales; family Fabaceae; genus Clitoria; species Clitoria ternatea. The sequence goes on along the minus strand of CM075671.1, from coordinate 199,422,912 downwards.
TATTGGTCCCTTTCTCGTTGGAGAACCCTAATCCCCCAAATCTCTGAATTCTCTCTCGAACCCTAATCCCCCAATTCTCTAAATTCTCTCTCGAATCTTAATACCTTAATTTCCCACATTCTTTCTTTGGATCCTAATACCGTAGCTTCCCCGATCTTCCCAAGTGTCTCACGTAAAGCGAAACCTGAAGCCCAAATTCGTCGGCGTTCTAAGGGATCGTGTTATAGTGTTGTGTCATCTATCGTGTTACATTTTTGTCGTCAGTGATGGGAGATGATGTTCAGGTTAGTAAATCATAAACCTTTACGTTTTTTATGATGTTAAGGTTTTTTATAATGGTACGGTTTTATGTCTTCTGTTGAGTTCAAACATATATCGTGGGTTGTTTGAACATGTTTTTCGAACATGCATTGATTTTTTTGAGTTGTTATTGTATCTGTTAATGAAGGTGTTTCTGTTGCCTAGGGTTTAAAGCTGCTTGAGTTGTCTTATTTTTCGAGCATGTATGGATTTGTTTGAGTTGTTATGGTGTATGTTAATGAAGATAGTTGGAAATGCTTAGGGTTAAATGGTGTTTGAGATATGATTTATTTTTTGAACATATGTTTATTATTATGCCTCTGTTTACTGTTATACTTCTGTTAATGTTAATGATGATGTTGATGTTTATGTGTTCTTTGTTCTGTTAGTGGTATGTTCAGTTGTTCTATTAGTGGTATGTATTTAGGTAGCATTCTAAGGTGTTCAAGGTTTAGGGTAACAACTTATTAAACTTGATTTTGTTATTAATTTGGGGTACGATATTCAGATCAGGCTGTATATTGGAGGTAGGTTTGTGGTTAATAGTCATGGAAAAAAAGGCTATACAGGGGGTAAAGTGGAAGAGTGGAAGAAGTTGGACCCTGATTATCTAGACTTTTTTTCCTTCCATAGGTTTGTTGAAAATCATGGCTACTGTAGGTTAGAGAAGATCTATTGGTATGACCCTAAATTTGAGATGAATGGAGGGTTGAATGTGTTGGAAGGGGACAAAGATATATTGGATATGGTCAGATGTGCTAAGGAAAACCAGAAGGTAATGGATGTATATTTTCAACATCCAGTTGATCACACAGTCTTGATGGATATAGATGAAGGAAACCCTGTTGAAGTTGATAAGGTGAAGGTGATTGTTAGGGTGGATGATGAAATTGATGGTGTTAGTGCTAAGAGTAGTGAGACCGGTGAAGAAGATATTGGAGGGGTGTCAGACCAGTGATGAAGGTTTAGAGGATGTGATTGAGGATTGTAGCAAGAAGAAACAGAAAAGGAAGGTTCAGGAGAATAGGAAATTAGCTACTCCTACCATATTTGATAGTGACACTAATAATGAGGATGTAGTTGGAGGAAATGGGTTGGGTGGTGAAGGCATTGATGGAGGTTCTGATGACTCATGGGCTTTAGAAGAGTTAAAGACCCCTCAAGGTTCAGATGATGAGGATGAGGAAAGAGAGGTATATCCTCAATACAATGAGACAGCTACCTTTGGCCATGTAGTGCTTGAGTGTGAAATGGAGTTCTCTTCACTTGCTATCTTTAAACATACAATGAAAGATTATAATGTATATCTAGGTAGAGAGTTTCAATGGGTGAAGAATGACAAGGTTAGAGCCAGGGCAAGGTGCAAGGACAAGAAGTGTGATTGGGAAATCTTTTGTAGTCTAAACCCAATTAGGCAGTTATATCATATCAAAACCTTTAATGACCATCATACATATGTGAGGGTTTTTAAAAATTCAGCATTGTGACCAGCAGTGGGTTACAAGGAAGTTGGTGAAGTATATGAGGAGGCACCATAATATTACACATTCAGGTGTATATGAATTGTTTAGAGAAAGATACAAAGTGAAGCTAGAGGATAAGATGATTTATAGGTCAATGAAGAGGTCCATAGAAGTGATTGAAGGCAGTGAAAAGCAGCAGGTTGCCATGTTGTGGTACTATTATGGGGAACTACTGAAGAGAAACCCAGGTTCAACAGTGAATATGGAGTGTGAGCCACAGCCTGAAGGCCCTCCAGTGTTTAGTAGGATATACATCTGTTTAAAGGGGTGTAGAGATGGATTTATAGAGTGTAGGAGACCACTGGTGGGGCTTGATGGATGTTTTCTGAAAGGATACTATAGGGGGTAATTATTGACTGCTATAGGATAAGATGCCAACAACCACATATGGCCTATTGCTTATGGGGTTTGTCAGGTTGAGAACAAAGATAATTGGAAATGGTTTTTGGAGTTGCTACATACAGATGTAGGTGATACAAGGAGAGGATGCCAACATTTATGAGTGACATGCAGAAGGTATATTTTGTTCAACCCTTATGCTCTAGTGATTTTCAAACTGTAATACATTGTAATAACTAATGCTGCTATATTTTCTGAATTTGTTTAACTTTTGTAGGGATTGATACCAGCACTGCAAGAAGTGATGCCTGGTGTGCCACACAGATACTGTGTATGGCACCTATGGCAGAACTTCTCTAAGCAATAGAGAGGGAAAGAACTTAGGGTACTCCTGTGGCAGGCAGTCAGGTCAACAACCCCGAATGAGTTTGAAGTAAATATGATGAAGATTAGGCATGTGAATGACAAGGCTTGGATGTATTTGGCTAAATTTACAAAGGAGGCTTGGAGTAAGGCATTTTTTATGAAAATTACAAAGTGGATAACATCAAAAATAACAATTGTAAGGTTCTGAATTCTAAGCTTGTGCGTGCCAGGTGCAAACCAATTGTAAGCATGTTGGAAGAGGTAAGGACCTACCTCATGGTCACCGTAACCACAAGCTAAAGTTAACAGGACATGATGGGAAGTTGACACCAATCCAGCAGAGTAGGCTAGAGAAGCATAAGTCTGCAAGTAACAACTGGACAGTTGTTTGGACAGGTATCAGGTCATTGTTAGTATTATTGTGTAATGGTTGTTTAACTATTATTTAACTATTATTTTATTTTCTTTTTGTTATTACCCTGACTAGGTGATGGTGGGATTGAAAAGTACGAGGTCAGTTGCTTTTTGGAGAGGGTATCTGTTGATTTGGGAACATAGAAGTGCAGTTGTAGAGTATGGCAATTAACTGGTAAATAACATCCTCATTATTTAGTTGAAAGGGTATCTGATAATTAAGGTATAGCTTATTAACTGATGGGTTGCATGTTGCTTGCAGGAATGCCATGCAAGCATGCATGTACAGCCATAGCTTACAAAGGAGAGAGACTAGAAGACCATTGCCATGTTGGATTGACAATGGCAGCTTGGGATGCAACCTATCAGCACTATATAGAATCAGTACCAGGTTCAGAGTTTTGGGAGAAAATAGAGTTATCCTACCAATTCCACCAAATATTCATAGGACTATTGGCAGACCCAAAAAATAGAGAAGAAAAGTGGGTGACAATACCGAGGAGTCAACAGAGAAGGATACAATTAACAATACAACTAACAACAGGGAAAACAACCATAAAAAGAAGATGAAAAGGAGACTGCAACCAGGAAAATATGGTGAGTATGGTGAAGTTGGACATAGGAAGCTTTCATGTCCAGTTGCTAGAGATAAGAGAAATACTGAACAAGCACAAGATGCCAACCCCATACAACAACAGACCCAAGAAGTTAACCCTACACCCCAACAGACCAAGGAAGTTTTAGAAGTTGCAGCCTCACAGCCAATGTCTCAGACAAATACCATCACACCTATTAGGAGGAGTCAAAGGTTGGCACCTCCTGGCAGATTTCCACAGCTTGCTCAGTCAAGTGTAACAAGTTCACCACCTAACAACCAATATAATCTGAGGAGGAAGTTGCCATTCAAAAAGCCAGGAGCCATGGTTTTCATAGAAACCCCTAGGAGTAAAAAATGACTATGTTCATGTTCTTGATGTTTATTGGGATTCATATATTACTTTCAGTGGTTACTTTCCAGCTACTATGATGTTTAATTAGGATTCAGATGTGGTTTTATGTTTCTACATATTACATGTTACATATTCCAGCTCTATATCTATTGCATATTACATATCTGATAATTGGTGCATATTTGCTTAACTCATCATTCACAATGGACTACAAATAATGGAACAAAATGATAGCCAACAAAAATTGAAAACAATATCCCCACTAACTTTATTAATTCCTTTAATTCCTTTAATTCCATTCATTCCATTAAATTCTATTAATTGCATTAATTAGGCATCACAAGTTTGCAGTTTCAGCTTACATTAATTGCTACATAAAATGGACCACAAAGCTACAAACTCAAATATAGGACAACTTAGAACTTGGTATGGAGAAACTTAATACTTTTTGTACATTAAAAGTAGGATCCTCATTAAAAATTGGATAATTATAACAATATCCCCCTATAACACTTTCATCAGCATAAACAACAGCACCATTACATTTTCATCATCATAACCAACAACCCCATTACAAAAAAGAAAACTATAACACAATGAGTAACCAAAAGCATCTTCAACTTTAATAGTTCTTACTAGGTTTCCATGAACCCTTTCTTCATCAACGATTCCACTTGGGCCATGGCTTCACAAACAACCCTATCAACATCATATTTCTGCCTTGACATCATGGACTCCATCTCTGTTAGCTTACACATTACCGTATTCCTCCATTTATCTTCATGGATTGCAAAATCCCCATCCTGGACCCAAGCAAAAAAATCACATTGGCCTCCATGGAGTCGTACACATCTCCAAAACTAACGATTTGGATTGTTCACTGTGTGGGACACACGCAGCGCAGGAGGGTCACCACAATGATAACGGAGACGACATCGAAATTGGCTGGAAAATGACAACAATGACCCCTGGGAAAGGTTTTGACTCTTCCCATCCATGCTGACCAAAAATGCGAGAGATGAAGAAAAGATAGATAAAACACAATAGAGGAGATGTTAATCAAGAGAAGAAGAACACATAGCCAAAACGTGCATGAGAAGGACAAGGGGAAGAAGATGCAATCTTGTAGGGAGCCACTCTTGGAACGAGAAGAGGGAGAAGAAGATTAAAGACTCTAGGAATGAGAAAGGGAAGAAGGAAAAGAGAGAGGCTGAGAAGGAGAATGGGAACTTTGAAAAGGAGAAACGAGAGAAGAAGAAGAAGAAGAAATGAGACTAGGGTTTCTGTGTGCAAAAACAGCGTCCTTTGATGCTCACATGGACGTCCCAGTTGGCACATAACGCTTCACGTCACCTACTTCCAATGGACGTTTGGTATTTGTTAACAGCGGGGACCTAAGTGTCCGACGAACATGGACGTGGGGGATCAAAGAGACTAACTAACTAAACAGAAGACCTAAGTGTCTGACCGTAATGGAGACAGGGACCAAATAAGGTGTTTTGTCTAAATATAATGATCAACATGTCATTCAATAGACTATTATCCTATTTTATAACAACTAAGTGTTTACTTAATGAATGCATTAGATGGGTACAATGAAATTAATTATCAACCCCAACCTTAAGGTATTTATTACACTTTTCATCTATCTTATGAAATTCAAAATTGTTTGACATATGTTATGTTATGTCTTATAACCGAGGTCAAGAGTTGACCTGTCTTGACCGGTGTTTAAAGTAACCTCTTATGCTCTTAGTTTTACACCGCCCTAGTGGAGTACGGTATTTTGTACCTAGGTCTAGTAGGGAGCACGTTAGGGTATAGTTTTAATGTTCAATCTATACCGAAGTCGATGGGACACACCGGAGGTGCACCTATAAAAGATTCTCTGATGCTTAAGTCAGTACGGGTATTACAAAAATATGAGTATTATGGGGGGTTACTCTCTGATTAGTCTAAATCTTTTATAGTAATAAATGAGTTGTATTTATAGGAGTTACCTGAGTAGGAGAAGTGATTTGACCTTTCTCCTAACTTACTGTAGCAACAGTGTTTGTAGGGACATGTTGCTCATACCAATTCAGACTCATGTTTCACTATCAGAGAATGACTGGAGTCCTCAACGTAGGTTCATGCTTGTTCTGATTCTAGACCCCAGTTGAGGTGATTAGTCAAATGTTCCTCATACTTTTGGTGATGTGGTCTTATTTTAGAAGCACCCTGGCTATGATCTTTGGAGTCTAGTTTACACCCTGGATTATTTTCCCCTTAGTTTGTTGTTGTGATGATGTACAACAATAAGCTATTCTGACTACAGTTGAAAGGTTCATCTTAGAATTCTTATTCTTAAATTTGCAAGATTCTTGACCGATATTGCAGCGTAGCCGATGTGTAAATTTGTCCAGACTGGCACGTTCAGTGGGTTAGGTGGAGCATTTAATGTGTACCACCTGAAAAAGCTGTCATTTTACAGAGATTGCTGACGTGGCATGTTTCAAATGGTTCATATTTTTCATGCACCATCAGATGACATCATCAAAAGGCAAAGTGACGCCTGTTTATGGGCTGTGTCATTTCGGCTTCCATTTTGTCCATGGGCCGCGGCGATTGAACTTCAGCCCATGGAACTTCGACGCCTATATAAAGGAAGATATTAATCATTTTCTCACTTTGCAACTTTTATCCAGACACTCTGTCCGTCTGTAGTCTTTGATTCTTCGTGACCCCGTCCTAGCCCGTACAAGAAAAACAATTCGCACCTTCCACACAAGTAGCCTTTCCCTTCAACCATTTGCTTAAAACATTTCTGCTTTTTCTACTAACAACGACCAGGACCAAGACAGTTCTATTGAAATAATTTCAAATCCTTCTGTCTCTTGGTTGCCTGAGGTCCCTTGTCATGGTCCTGAATTTACTCAGAGGGATATCTATAGGTAGGTGAGGACGGAGAGTCGGGGTAGCCAAGCTAGGGATTTGGCAACCTCAGCCGTTTTATCCTCAAATCCGAAATCACCTTCCTTTGAATTCCCTGAACCTAGGTCACCTTTACCGCCCTTGTCTCCGAACCAGGATGCGGATTCCAGTGTAGTGCACTACTACGCTGATTATACTGACTTTTATTTGAGGATGTTACCATGGACGTTGTTGGATCATCTATTCTAAGGAATAACCTCGACGATACCTTCATGATCATTGATAAAGTGAATTGGCTAGCTCGGAAAACTGAAGATCTGTACTTCTGGGTTGCTCAAGATGTACTGGCCGTTTACAGCCGCCATGCCAAGCCTATTGACGATGTGGAGCTTGAAGTTGAGCACTTCTAGCATGCAAAGAAGTATATTGATTCCTTTAGCCTCTTCGCTCAGATGTTCACAGAGTGAATCTGCCATATTCCTAGTGACCATTTCTTATTCTTCTATGAGTACACCTTGATAAAGATAGGAGTCCAGTTCCCACTAAATAAGTTCAAAATAGGGGTGTTGCATTATTTTGACATCACCCTCAGTCAACTCCATCCTAATGGCTGGGCCTTGATTCTTGCCCTTGAAGTTCTTGGCAAGCACCTAGGCTTCACCTCGACTGTCACCATTTTCTTCCGATACGCCCGAGTGATGCGTCGAGGTTGTAACACCCTCAGTTAACTAGGATAATCCATTCCACTAGATTATCCGAATCAACTAAGAGGTTACGAGTTTTAGAAAAATATGTGGAAGTTTTTTTTTGTACAAGAAAGCTTGGTGGAACAGATACACTTTATATACAACATGATCATATATAATACATGGTCGTCACAATAACTGTACAAACTAAAAGTAAAGGGGCACACAGGCTCCCATAAAGAAAATAAAATAATCTATCCTATTTATCCTCGGTTCAAGAAGAGTCTGGTTAATTCTCGATGCGAAGCTGATGTCCATCACCATGATGTCTAAAAAATGTAGTGTAAGGGTGAGTCTCCACCTCCACAACAATTGGGAAGGTATCTCATCGACACCTGTCCCACACACAACAAAAACAATCCTGAATCGAGTCCCTCTGACTCTCTTTGGGGCCCCTAAGATATATTCTAAGTTATCTCACCACTTTTCATCTTAGCGGACCATCCCCATTTTCCCAGTCACCTCTCAGGGTTACTAATATTTATTCAATCATATTCAAACAACGAGCAATCACAATCTCAATACCATTATGAATGCATGAAAATGGTCTCCTCGTTCTGGTTTTCACAAAAAGGTAAGGACTCATAGTCCCAACATCAAAATGGTCAATCACACATCACCATATAACAGGCACTCCACGGTCATAGAAACCCCCGTCTCTTGTCGAAGTATCAACGTTTATCACGGGCTATCCGGCGTCAGGCGCGAATCCGAGCCATTGGAGGTCCACCCCTGATATACTCCCAAGATCGCCCTCAGGGGATCGAGATGCCTGTTGTTTCTTCAGTGTACCCATCACTCTAAGCTCTAGGGGAATATCCAACATCACTCCGCAACTCCATATATAATGCATGATTCAACCATTCATTTTTATTCAATGGTCCTCGGTAGGGCCCCCCTAAATGACTCCCTAAATTTATGTACACAATCATTCACAGTCACATATCCCATCATGTCACATAATCAGTCAACCAACAAGTGTTACATTACATGTAATATTAAATAGTCATTACACATACGTATGATATAAATTTTAATCTTTATCATTACCATGACTTAGCAAGTAATTACGCACTTAACGTCACTAAAAGTTTACTAGACGTAAGCGTTACCATTTATACAGTTCACATCATTGGCATTTCCTTAACCTAATTTGTTATCAAAGGTGTACTATTACTTACTTTAATTCTTTATGTAAATTTTAATTAGGTAGGGTTATCTCTTTACTCAATTAATCTCCTAAGGTCCAATTATGAATTCTTTAGCCATCGCCAAGGGTCTCACTGTTGATCTTCCTTTACTAATCCAATTAAATTTTTTTAACTGAACGACCCATTCCCTTGATCACTAAAAGGGTCACTATGTTTCTAAGTATACCAAAAATTACACAAGACCATTAAAATTTAAATTTACATAATACAACCATATCGAATAAACCGAGCCCCCCTAACGCTAAATTTTTCTAAGCTTTTTGTTTTAATACCGATCGTGATAAAACTCTTTTTTTTCTAATATACCATTATCAAGATACATTTATTAAATTTATTAGAAATTCATTTTAGTGATAAATTTTATTAATGTTAATCGTGTCGACGGAAATTTTCATAACTTAAGATTTAACTATTAGATCATGGCGAAATTCAAAATGGAGGCTCACGAGTATACAAGTAATATTACGTAACATTTAGAAATGAGATTTAATGAGGTGACACCCCCTTACCACATGGAACAACTATTGTCCATAGGAAGAAAAATAGTATGCTCGTTGAAAACCCGCTAAACGTTCAAAACGTCCACCGATCGTTCTAGGATCCACTAAAATTGACATGCAAGAAATTTTAAAACCGTTAAAGGTCATGGAAAAAATGGAGAGTCACAAAATAGCCATGAAATCATTCTAAATCAAGAGGTTGTTTACATAAAATTCTTCACTTTGCTTCGTACTTTCCACCGTTTATCGCCGGTGGCCGTCGATCATCCTTGATCCTAAAAAGATAACATGCAGCCCAAAATTGGAAGAGAATGTCACGGCCAACAAGGGAAATACTAGGAAAACCATGTATTAAATAAAACTCATGGAATCGAGCGTCGAAATTATACCATTTACTTGAAACCTCTCGTCGTTCGTCATTGTTTGTCGCTTACGGTTCCCGATCCTAAAAAAACAACACATGCAACCAAAAGGGGACAATGAATTCATGGTTTTAGGCTTCCAAAACAAAGAGAAAAATGCTACAAAATCAAAAACATAAACTATTTTGGGAACCAAAGAAAGAGGATAAAAGATTAAGAACCAAAATGCAAAATCCTTACCTTGGTGGCCTTGGATTGGCTCGCGGTTTTGGAAGCTTGAAACAAGGGAGATGGGGCTGATATTTGGAGGTCTGAATCTTGTAGAAAAATTTAAGAGAATATTATCGTTTGGTGGAGGAAGTGTCGCGGGTTCAAGAGGAGAAAGGAGGAGGAGAAGATATCATGGTGGTTGGTGGTGGTGTAGTGACGTGAGGCTAAGAGGGAGAGGAGGTGTGGTGGCTATTAGGGTGGCTTATGGTGGTTGAGAAGAAGAGTTATTTTTGCTGGAAGTGAAGTGAAGGAGAAGAATAAGGTGACTTGGCTGAATGGAGTTACTTCTAGGAGAAGGAGTTAGGGTGATGAGATGTTAGTTTGTTTGCATGAAATGTGAATGGTGGAAATGGGAGCTGGGAGGCTGAGTGGAAAGGAGTGGGCAGAGGTTGGCACCTCTCTAGTGAGGTGGAAAGAGGTGGTAATGCATGGAGGAGGGAGTTTCTAGAGCAAGGCAAGTGTCTAGTGGGTGGGAAAAAGTGATTGGCTTAAGTTGCATGAAGGGATAATGTGTCAAGTTTCAGAGTGTCACTTTGTTTGGGCTTTTTGGGGACTTTCTGCTCTGAATTTGGAAATGGGTTAATTTTGTGTTATGTATAATTTTATATAAATTACCAAAAAAATCCATTAAGAAATGAGGGAGTTATGGCCTAAATACAAAAGGGGTGCAGGGCTCCGATGGGATTTCTATTCCTTGCATAGTTTATTTTTCTGGGCCAAATTGGTAAGGATTTAGGCTTTGTGTTCTTCATCAAAGTTGTTAAGAATTGAGTTAAGAAAATTTGGTGAATGAATCATTCAAAGTCGTGGTCATATGAGAGAGATATGTGGAAAATACTACACCTAGCGCAAGCTGTTGCTGGAGAAACGTGAATTAATGTAATATTTAAAATTTTGGGATTTATGGAGTGAGAATTGGCTTTTAAGCTCTTCATTAAGTTTGTAAATATTTATTTTCTATTTAATTTGATATATCATTTATGATGATCTAAGTTCTGTAACCTGAGATATACCTGATTTACTATAAGATGCTCTAGAAGCTTCCCTGATCAGTTAGGGTCTTAGAAATAAATTCACCATTAATTCTCCTTTGGGAATTTGATTTCGTGCCCTGCATGAACATTCTATACCTTTTTGATATGGATTAATATCAAAAAGAGCGAAGTGATTCAAGCACCGGATAAAGGAGATACACGAATTTAATCGAAGGCTACCAGCATTGAAATGAAACATCCAAGGGGTCACAAAGATTTATTAAACTGTACTGATATAGAGGGATTTAGCATTCAATGTCTTCACAGAAAACGTAGATAATTTTGTTACAGAGATTTTGACACCAAGTTTGTGCAAATCTAAGGTCGTATTGGGAAGTTATGAATTTTTTCTAAACTATGCACAGAGAAAATCTCTGCAAATCAAACGTTGGAATTTTGAGGTGATCATGCTAAATTTTCAATTTTGGGGTTGACAGAGTAGGAATCTGAGTTCGGGGATAGAAACGGAGATTGAAGATCTTTTTAAAACAAAAGAGATTGAGACCAAAATCATTCAATTCCAAAGTCGTATGCAAAAGTTGGGTCTAAAACACCAAAGGTATTCGGGTCGAGTTTGAAAATGATTTATGAAGAAACTGATTTGTGGCAAAACGAAGGTGATAGAGTCCAAACCGGGCTTTAGTCTCTTCAGGAGAAGTTCCTAAAACTCGAAATGAGTCATCGAAGACTAACTGTGTCACCATCAGATATTCCAAGATATATGAACGGTCAAACGTAGGAGACATTAAAGGTTTTGATTAGGCTGATTAGGCCAAGTCAGACACCCTTGATTCTTTACAGAGGGTCCTAACATGACTAGTTTCCCCACTAGATCACTAGTCTCGGGTCAAACAGTCAAAATCCGGCCTCAGGTTGGGTCCTACAGTTCAATTCCGAGGAACCAAATAATATTTTATTATCAAATAAACAATTTAATATGTATAATTTCAAAATAAATTATTATAATTATTTATCTATTAAATATTGACAACAGAAAATAATTATCGAATAAATATAATTATAAATCAGTACAAAATAATCAATATTAACATATTATTTTTAAATAGACAGTATGATCGAACGTTATTATGGTTCTTATCATTTTCTTATATCTGCTTCTCTTATTCGTTACATTCTCTCGATATTTTTATACTTCATGTTAAGCTCTACTTATCCCTATTGTTCTCTTTCTAAACTGTTCAGGGAATAGGCTGAAGCCTCGAGCTTCTTACCAAAAGCCCAACAGAGTATCCTCAGAGTCTTGAGGGTCTGGTTTCCTATTCTAAAAAATCAGGGTTGTTACACTTTCCCCACCTTTTAGGAATTTTACCCCTGAAATTCTCTATACTTTTTACTGGCATCGAGGTAACCTCGGTCATTGACCATTGGTATCCCTGTCTAATGCTTCAGCTACTTGAGGTTAATCAAGTAGTTCCTGCCACACAAGTCCTAATGACTGTCAAACAGACGACTTTTAGAGTACAGTGGGGTATAGTGAACCATACCCCAAGCCCGTTGCATCGACCATGCTTTGATACCACTAATGTAACACCCTCGGTTAACTAGGACAATCCCTTCCACTAGATTATCCGAGTCAACTAAGATGTTACGAGTTTTAGAAAAAAATGTGGAAGTTTTTTTTTGTACAAGAAAGCTTGGTGGAACAGATACACTTTATATACAACATGATCATATATAATACATGGTCGTCACAATAACTGTACAAACTAAAAGTGAAGGGGCACACAGGCTCCCATAAAGAAAATAAAATAATCTATCTTATTCGTCCTTAGTTCAAGAAGAGTCTGGTGATTCTCGATGCGAAGCTGATGTCCATCACCATGATGTTTGAAAAATATAGTGTAAGGGTGAGTCTCTACCTCCATTTCTATAATTTTTATCCAATATATTTTTGATTATAAACACACAAATTAATATCTTACCTTTGAGTTGAGTAATGAATTCTCATATGAATGATCAACAATACATAATCATTATTATTACTCAAACTAATTTACAAAGTTTATTTTTTTGTTTTATTTAGTTGACATATACTCTGCTAATCTCTTAAAATAAAAATTAGGTTGATGCTTCAAGAATGGTCTGGATAGCTCAACTGGTAAAGCAGAGGACTGAAAATCCTAGTGTCACTAGTTTAAATCTGGTTCCTGGCATGTAACTTATTTTATTTGTGATCTAGAAACAATCGGGAAGGTATCTCATCGATACTTGTTCCACACACAACAAAAACAATCCTGAATCGAGTCCCTCCGACTCTCTTTGGGGTCCCTATGATACATTCTAAGTTATCTCACCACTTTTCATCTTAGCAGACCATCCCTATTTTCCCAGTCACCTCTCAGGGTTACTAATATCTATTCAATTATATTCAAACAATGAGCAATCACAATCTCAATACCATGATGCAATGCATGAATTCATTTTGTTATTTCAAATCTTTTATTAGTCATCATGATATATGTGGGTCCATCTCCTCCTCAACAATCTTATATACCAATAATCATGTGCACACACAGTCACCCTTATCTCCCCTGCCCAACTAGAGCGACCGGAGCTCTCCTCATTCTGGTTTTCACAAAAGGGTAAGGACTCATAGTCCCAACATTAAAATGGTCAATCACACATCACCACAGAACGGACACTCCACGGTCATAGAAACCCCTGCCTCTCGTCGAAGTGTATCAGCGTTTGCCACGGCCTATCCGGTGTCGGGCGCGAATCTGAGCCATTAGAGGTCCACCCTCGATATACTCCCAAGATCGTCCTCAGGGGATTGAGACACCTGTTGTTTCTTTAGTGTACCTATCATTGTAAGCTCTAGGGGAATATCCAACATCACTTTATAACTCCATATATGATGCATGATTTAACCATTCATTTTTATTCAATGGTCCTCGGTAGCCCCCCCTAAATGACTCCCTTCCATTCCTAGTGTCGAGTTCTTTTCCTTTATTCGACTTAACCAATTTTCCTCTTTCTCTTTATTTTAAAAATTTTACTCGACACTTAGGAATGAAATGAGATTTTACACTTTTTCATCAATTTAGGGTACATTGGCACTACAACGCCCATAATTCATCTCGGATTCGAATCTCACATGCTTTCATATTTTAATCATTTTGGGACCCCTACCGATACCATTTTCCAAATATTTTATTTACAAATTTCCTTATCTAGTTATCCATGCATCATACAATATTCACAACCATACTACATCAAGTATTCAATAGCATCATAACATGCATTGGATTATACCATATTTATCACATAACTACCACACATAAATTTATGTACATAATCATTCACAGTCATATATCCCATCATGTCACATAATCAGTCAACCAACAAGTGTTACATTACATGTAATATTAAATAGTCATTACACACACGTATGATATAAATTTTAGTCTTCATCATTACCACAACTTAGCAAGTAATTGCGCATTTAACGTTACTAAAAGTTTACTAGACGTAAGTGTTACCATTTATACAGTTCACATTATTGGCATTTCCTTAACCTAATTCGTTATCAAAGGCATAGTATTACTTACTTTAATTCTTTATGTAAATTTTAATTAGGTATGGTTATCTCTTTACTCAATTAATTTCCTAAGTTCCAATTATGAATTCTTTAGCCATCGCCAAGGGTCTCACTGTTGATCTTCCTTTACTAATCCAATTAATTTTATTAACTGAACGACCCGTTCCCTTGATCACTAAAAGGGTCACTATGTTTCTAAGTATAATGATCAATTTAGTGATATTCTTTCTAGATTCATGACCACTTATCTTTTTATACCTTTTCTTTATTCCCTAACTAATTTGCTTCCTTAGTTACATTCTTTTAATCAACTAAATTTTGCTTCTTATGTTGTTGATTTATTGCTTAAGAACTTAGATATCGTTCTAACCTCTATGTTATGAACTTGGTCATTTATTCCTTAGTCAATAAAAGTTGTCATCCAATCTACTTTTTGTGTTTCATTTCCTTTCTACATTGTTTACCTATATAAGTGATTAATACTCTAGAACTTATTTATTTATTTCATGTATATCATGTCTTAAAATTACGCCTCCTTAGTCAATTATTACTTAGTTACTAAAAGTCACCACTTAATTAATAGGTCTTGTCCCTTTTCATTATAAGTCTAAGTTCTAAAATTGTTTCTTATTTAGCTAATTAATATTTCTAGGTAAAACTCTTTTAATTCCTTTCTCATACTTTTTAATGTTTACCTAGGTTTCTAACTCTTAACATTATTTTCTTTTATTAGATTTCCAAACTTTAGATCTAATTTATTTAGGTACTTAATTCCTTTCCTAATTAATTCATTAAAATCCTTTTCTATAATTTACTCCAAGTTAGACTCTAGCTATTCATTTCTTTTTATTCTTAGTCTAATTAATCTTTAAAATATTTAACCCAAAAATTTCATTTTCTACTCAAATTTCTTTTGCCAAATTCATTCCATTTAATCAAGTGCTTAAAGTAACTTTTTATTCTACCTTAAATGGTCATAAAAGTGGTCACTAAATTGGTCATGAAATTTCTTCCTAAATTCCAATATTCATTGCATTAAAAGTCCATTTACTTCTATCTCTTTTTCTTAATCGACATAATTTATCTAAACTAAGTTACTTATTGGTAAAACTCTTTAAGTAAGACTTTTCATTTGTTAAAAAAAATTCATTTATTTATTTAGTAACATTTCTATAAAGTCTTATAGTAACTTAAAATAATTCCATTTTTATCGCTTGATAAAATAACGCGTTGTAACCGTTCGGTTAGAAATTTTCCTCGAAAACACGCAATCTCTTCAAGAAACTCCGGCGGCATGCAACGAGAACTTAATTTCCTAAAGCGGGGCTTACCGGGATAAAATCACCACAAATTACACAAGACCACTAAAATTTAAATTTACATAATACAACCATATCGAATAAACCGAGCCCGCTTAACGCTAAATTTTTCTAAGATTTTGTTTTGATACTGATCATGATAAAACTCTTTTTTTTTAACATACCATTATTAAGATACATTTATTAAATTTATTAGAAATTCATTTTAGTGATAAATTCTATTAAAGTTAATCGTGTCGATGGAAATTTTCGTAACTTAAGGTTTAACCATTAGATCGTGGTGAAATTCAAAACGGAGGCTCACGGGTATAGAAGTAATATTATGGAACATTTAGAAACGAGATTTAACGAGGTGAGACCTCCTTTACCACACAGAACAATTGTTGCCCGTAGGAAGAAAAATAGTATGCTCGCTGAAAACCCGTTAAACGTTCAAAACGTCCATCGATCGTTCTAGGATCCGCTAAAATCGACATGCAAGAAATTTTAAAACCGCTAAAGGTCATGGAAAAAATGGAGAGTCACAAAACAGCCATGAAATCATTCTAAATCAAGAGGTTGTTTACATAGAATTCATCATTTTGCTTCATACTTTCCACCGTTCGTCGTCGGTGGCCGTTGATCGTCCCTAATCCTAAAAAGATAACAACATGCAGCCCAAAATTGGAAGAGGATGTCACGACCAGCAAGGGAAATACTAGGACAACCATGGATTAAATAAAACCCAAGGAATCAAGCATCGAAATTATACCATTTACTTGAAACCTCTCGTTGTTCATCGTCGTTTGTCGCTTACGGTTCTCAATCCTAAAAAAATAACACATGCAACCAAAAGGGGATAATGAAGTCATAGTTTTGGGCTTCCAAATTAGAGAGGAAAATGCCACAAATTCAAAAACACAAACTATTTTGGGCACTAAAGAAAGAGAAGACAAGATCAAGAACAAAAATACGAAAATCCTTACCTTGGTGGCCTTGGATTGGCTCGCGGTTTTAGAAGCTTGAAACAAGGGCGATGGGGCTGATCTTTAGAGGTCTAAATCTTGTAGAAAAATTTAAGAGAATATTGTCATTTGGTGGAGGAAGTTTCGTGGGTTCAAGAGGAGAAATGAGAAGGAGAAGAGATCATGATGGTTGGTGGTGGTGTAGTGACGTGAGGCCATGAGGGAGAGGAGGTGTGGTGGCAGTTGGGGTGGCTTATGGTGGTTGAGAGGAAGAGTTATTTTTGCTGGAAATGAAGTGAAGGAGAAGAATAAGATGACTTGGCTGAATGGAGTTGCTTCTAGGAGAAGGAGTTAGGGTGATGAGATGTTAGTTTGTTTGCATGAAATATGAATGGTGGAAATAAGAAGTGGGAGGTTGAGTGGAAAGGAAGGGGCAGAGTTATTTGATTTTGTGCCCTTCATGAATATTGTAGAAATTTTTGATACGGATTCATATGAAAAAGAACAAAGTGATTCAAGCATCGGATAAAGGAGATACACGAATTTAATCGAAGGCTACCAGCATTGAAATGAAACAGCCAAGGGGTCACAAAGATTTATTAAACTGTACTAATATAGAGGGATTTAGCCTTCAATGTCTTCACAAAAAATGTAGATAATTTTGTTATAGAGATTTTGACACCAAGTTTATGCAAATCTAAGGTCGTATTAGGAAGTTATGAATTTTTTTCTAAACTATGCGTAGAGAAAAACGTCCAAACATTGGAATTTTGAGGTGATCATGCTAAATTTTTGATTTTGGGGTTGATAGAGTGGGAATCCGAGTTCGGGGCTAGAAACGGAGATTGGAGATCTTTTTAAAACAAAGAGATTAAGACCAAAATCATTCAATTCCAAAGTCATATGCAAAAGTTAGGTCTAAAACACCAACGGTATTCAGGTCGAGTTTGAAAATGATTTATGAAGAAACTGATTTGTGGCAAAACGAAGGTGATAGAGTCCAAATCGGGCTTCAGTCTCTTCAGGAGAAGTTCCTAAAACATCATAACAAGTCATCAAAGAGTGACCATGTCACCGTCGGATATTCTAAGGTATATAAACGGTCAAACGTAGGAGACGTTAAAGGTTCTGATTGGGCTAATTAGGCCAAGTCAGACACCCTTGATTCTTTACAGAGGGGTCATAACATGACTAGTTTCCCCACTAGATCCCTAGTCTTGGGTCAAACAGTCAAAGTCCAGCCTCAGGCTGGATCCCACAGTTCAAATCCAAGAAACCGAACAATATTTTATTATCAAATAAATAATTTAATATGTATAATTTCAAAATAAATTATTATAATTATTTATCTATTAAATATTGTCAACAAAAAATAATTATCAAATAAATATAATTATAAATAAATCAGTACAAAATAATCAATATTAACATATTATTTTTAAATAGACAATGTGATCGAACGTTATTATGGTTCTTACCATTTTCTTATATCCGCTTCTCTTATTCGTTATATTCTCTCAGTATTCTTATACTTCATGTTAAGCTCTACTTATCCCTATTGTTCTTTTTCTAAACTGTTTGGGGAACAGGCCGAAGTCTCAAGCTTCTTACCAAAAGCCCAACAGAGTATCCTCAGAGTCCTGAGGGTCTGGTTTCCTATTCTAAAAAAATCAGGGCTGTTACAGAGGTTGCTCTGGGATGACTTTGTAAACTTGAGATGTCAGAGCGACATCATCAACTTCGAGGCATTTGCTAAATCCTACAAGATGGCAGGAGCCTCTTTCAAGAATTCTTTCTTTAAACTCTTCGTCAAGGGGACGGACCCCCCTTTTGGAAAGACGAGGAGGGTCGATTCTTAATCCATATCGGCTGGACTTATAAGCACTTTCTCTTGGAGAGCTCGGCGTATGCAGTCGAGGAGTGCTCTCTCTCTCTAAACCTTCTAGAGCCGTCGTCGATGCCTTTCATACTCTCCCTTGAGGTCCTCCCCTCAAATGTCGCTCTCTCCTGGGTACTACAGTGACACGAAATAAGTACCTTACTCATATGGGTATTTACCCTTTCTTTTCCTTTTCTTTAATGAATTCTCATACATCGAGTTGTACTAACAACTTGTCTTTTCAGGAAATATGAGTGTCGATGCCTTAGAGGCCCTTCAATAGCTCTTGGAGGGTTCCGAGGTCAATGTTGACAGGGAGAATAATGTTACCTCGAAGCTGACAAAGGCCTCCAACCTCCAAATCCCAGGGGGGGCGGTCCAGGTTGAAGATGCCCCCACCAACAAGAAAAAGGGGGAAGAAACAGGAAGGGGGTGCCTCCAAAAGGCAGAAGGTTGACCCCGGCCAGAAGATGCTGGACAAGGGGAAAAGGGTTGCCATCGAGGAGCCTGTTGAAAAAGAAGTCTCGGTTCTTGTATCCGGCATAGAGGCTTTAGAAAAGATCCTTGTTAGGACCTCTACTCCCAACGCTGGATTCTCTCTCGCATTCCATCTCAAGGAAGGTCTCAATCCAAATGACATTGAGTTCACCTTGGAGACAGTGATATGGTACAATATCAAGACCCTCTCCACCATCTACTCTGCCACCATAGATAGGCCCAAACGAGAAATAGAGTGGTTGAAGGAAAAGAATTCCTGCATTTCTGAAGACTGCGGGCGGGCTCATCAGAGGATAAAGAGCTTTAATAAGAAGAATTAGGATCTTTAAAAATTTGAAGAAGACCTGAAAAAAGAAAGGGACGGACTCCACAGCAAGGTGGGTGACTTGGATAAGCTTGTGGTCGATCTCCAGAAGAAAAATGAAGATTTGTCCATAACGGTTAATGACGAGCAGACCAAATATAAAGAGGATATGATCAAGTTTGCTCGCACCGCTATGGACTCCTTCAGCCATGCGGTTTGCCAAGTTGCCTTCCGAAATTGAAGTACCCCACTCAACCTTAATGGGATCAGTTTTTTTAACAGGTTCCATAATGGAGAGTTGGTAACCTAGGTTGGTGGCATTTCCTACACTCCCTCTGATGAGCCCTTTAAGTACACCCCTCTGGCGACTGGAGAAGAGGACACCCCTTAAGAAGAAAACTGGAATGGGGATGGAGGAGCTAGAGAGCATGACGCTGGGTCAGAGAGGGAGGAGGAAAAATGTGATGGTCCTGTGGACCCTTGAACTTATTTCATTTGCTCTGTAGTCAGGATAAGCTCCATCATCTTTCTGATGATTACTTTTAGCTTGCTCTGTGGGCGGGATGAGCCCTGCCTTATTGTTTTTTACAATTACGATTTTTGCTGGCCCTTATGCCTTTTTTGTAACCGAGGTGTGATTACCTTATTTTGTGAATGAATTATTCTATTGCTTTCATTGTGACTTTGTATTTATCTTGGTCTTGTAATTTAATTCATCGCTCTAGATATCTGAAGTTATTTTCTTATATTCTGAACGAACCTACAAAGTATCGATATTCACTTCAGTCGTAGTTAATCCGATATTGAATAACTTTATCGACTTATCATTAATCGTTTCACGATTTTGCCCATTTCATTTGTTTAAAATTAATATTGACTATGGACCTTCACACCACTTAGGTATTTTTAAAACTGGTATCCATTCTTGGGTCTTTCAACTACTCCAGTAGTTTAAACATAAAGCAACCACTCGGGTTTTTTCAATCACTCCGGGGTTTAATGTAAAATGATTTAACCACTCTGGGGTTTTCTAACCGCTCCGGGGTCTTAACATAAAATGATTTACCCGCTTTAGGGTTTTTTAACCGCTCCGGGGTTTTTACGTAAAATGATTTAACCGCTCTGGGTTATCCAACCGCTTTGGGGTTTTAACAAAAAATGATTTAACCACTCTGGGGCAACCGCTCCGGGGTTTTAACGTAAAATAACTTAACCACTCTGGGGTTTTTCAACCGCTTCGGGGTTTAATCATATTAAACTGACAAAAGATAATTGTCTCAACATTTATTTTATTTTTGAATAAGCACCCCGATTGCATGCCTCGTTAAAAACCTCCTAAGTAAACCCTGTGGGAAAAACCTTATGTAGGGAGAAAGAGTGTACGATTTGTGGTGCCGATCAGCTGTAGTATACACATAAATTCTTTACATTCCATTTTCTTTTAAACACCTCGCCCTGTAGCGTTTCCAGAAGATAGGCTCTTCCCAGGGTTACTTCATTCACCCGGTATGGGCCTTCCCACATCAGTGCCAGCTTCTGTTGATGTGCAAGGCGATTTCCAACTGATGTTTTCCTTAAAACAAGGTCACCTATGTTGAATCTTCTTTTTTTAACCTTTATATTGTATCGTACTATGTCCTTAGCCTTGATTGCTTGATCCCGGACAAAAGTTGCCTCTCTTATCTCTGGCAATAAGTCTAATTCGTTCTTCAGTTTTAGACCATTGTCCATCTCATCAAACTCTTGAACTCTTGGTGAGATCTGATTAATTTCTATCGGTATGACTGCATCCACGTCGTATACCAACCGAAATGGGGTTTCTCCTGTAGAAAAGTGAGGAGTGGTCTGGTATGCCCATAAGACATGGCATAGCTGGTTTGCCCATTCTCCTTTAGCATCACCAAGTCGTTTTTTTAAGCCCTTTAAAATTTCTCTATTTGCCACCTCAACTTGCCTATTGGTCTGAGGGTGTTTCACTGATAAAAATACTTGTTTAATCTGAAGCCCTTGAAGAAGGCTTTTGAACTTAGAGTCTATAAACTGCGTCCCATTGTTCATGATAACTTTTCCTGGTATCCCAAACCTTGTGATTACGTTCTCGTAGAAAAATCTTTGAGTCTGTGCCATAGTGATGTGTACAACTGCTTTGCCTCGGTCCATTTTGTGACGTAGTCCACTCCTACTATTAAATACTTTACCTCTCCAGGTGCCTTTGGAAAAGGTCCCAAAATATTCATGCCCCATTACTGAAAAGGCCATGGGACGGCAGATATGAACAACTTTTCTATTGGGACGTGGTGCCGTTGTTGTTCTTCTAGCATGCATCGTACTTCTTGACGTACTCAACAACGTCTTTGGTTAAAGTGGGCCACCAGTAACCTGCTCGTAAAATCTTTCTGGCTAAACTCCTTCCACCGTAGTGGTGGTCACATGTCCCTTCATGCACCTTGGCTAAGACTTCTTCGACCTCTGCTTCATTTAAACATTTTAAGTACGGAGCTGATATTCCTCTTCTGAATAGACTTCCGTCTACCAAAACAAAGTTTGGTAATTCCTTCTTCAACTTCTTCTTTTTCAATAGGCACTCTAGAAGTTGTCCGCTCACCATATACCGAATTATTCGGATCACCCAAGAACTTTCTGGATGGGCTCTAAATTGGATGGCATAGACTTTGAGTAGGGTCGGGATACTTGGAGCAGCTAAAGTACTACGGATGACAGTAGTTGTAAGCCCCACTTTTTTGGTGTTGGTCAATTAGGATAATACATCCGCCCTAACACTCTCTTCTCTTGGGACATGCTTGTATTCAATGCTTACAAATTTTCCCCTAACTCCTTGACTTTGGCCAGATATTGCTGTAACAACGACTTCTTGGCTTGATAGCTTTCATTGATCTGTGAAATCACAAGTTGTGAATCGCTATAAAGCACTACGGTCCGTGCTCTAACATCTAAGGACACCCTGAGTCCTGCCAAACAAGCCTCGTACTCTGCTTGGTTGTTCGATGTCTTAAAATTGAATCTAAGGGAAATTTCTACACTTACTCCATCCTTACTTTCAATCATAACTCTGGCCTTATATCCTTTTCCATTTGACGACTCATCCACATAAATAGTCCAATGCTCCCGTAATGGTGTTAGGGCTTCGCCTGTCAATTCTGTCACAAAATTGGCTAACGCTTGGGCTTTTATGGCCGTTCTAGGCTCATATGATATGTCAAACTCTAAAAGTTCTATATCCCACTTAGTCATCCTTCCTACTTAGTCATCCTTTCTTCTATAGCTACCTTTTTGACCTCCGGATTGGCTCTCTGTCGAAACAGGTATTTTCAGCTTCCCCTCTCTAATCAATGTTTCAATTGTCTCCTTCAGCTGTCGACATTCATCAGTACTATGCCCAGTCTACTCATGAAACTCACAATACTTGCTAGTAATTCTAGCTCTCTTCATAAGAATTGGCTTTTTCACCCCGTACACCACCAATCCTCTCAAGCCAACCTCCCTCAAAATCTGGTCGGGCCACTACCAACAGGGTGTACTACAAGAAATTCATACTTCTCTTTTCCTTTGGTCTTAGATATACATCCTTGCCATAACCTCTTCATTTAAACTTTAGTGCCCTCCTATCCAACATATGGATCCCCTCTTGGGCTGTACTCTTTTGGTTAGCAGCTGCTAAATGCATCTTTCTCCCAATATACTTTGCTACCTTGCTCCTAAATTCTTCTAAGGTTTGAGGTGGTCATTTTACCAAAGATAGGGCAAAAGGTGACTGCGGTTGCAAAGCTTCCACCATGATATGCAATTGAATTTCTTTTGTTAACCTTGGTACCAATGTAGTTTCCTTATAAAATATCTTTAGGAAATCTTTGAAACTCTCCTCCGACCCCTGCTTGATTTGTGCCAGTGTGTGAGACATTTTAGGAATGTCCCTCGACACCATGAAGTGTTGTAAGAATACATGAGCCATCTCGTCCCATGAATCAATTGAGCTTGTAGGTAAACTCTTGAACCATCCCAAGGCCTCAATAGATAAAGTCCTTGGGAACATCCTACATATAATGTCCTCCTCAGCTCCTAAGAACAAAGACTCGTTTACATACGCATCCGAATGACTTCTGGGGTCTGACTCTCCTGTATACTTCCCTACAAATAACGGTTGCGGGGTTTGAACATGCTTGGTATGGGACGCTCATCAACCTCTTTGTGAATGGTATCCTAAATTGATATTCTTCTCCCTTGCCGTGCTGTATGGCATTCCTTTGACTGCTCATCTCTTCAATACGGTACATGGACTCTTGCTCATCACACGTATAAGTCTGAGATCGCTCCTGATCATAGTGAAAGTCCTGCTGTCTCTGATTTCCACCGACGTTCTTTCTTTCATCCGCTCTTCAAAGCTATTGGAGCTATTGACACAGCTGCCTGATAATCTCATCCTAGGGATCTGGCTGCATCACCGCCTGCGTCCTTTGCTCCAACCCCGGGTCTCCATTATACCTTCATTATAGTTTAACGTTCTTGCTACGTTCTGTACATGCCCTTCTGGGGTTTCATTACCTCTACTACGATCCATGACTTGTTCCTCGTTGCGATGTGGGACTCAAAATTTATGAGGTCCTACTGGGGGTGCCAATGTTCCATCCTATAACCGGGGTCAAGAGTTGACATGTCTTGACCGGTGTCTGGAGTAACCTCTTATGGTCTTAGTTTTACACCGCCTCAGTGGAGTACAGTATTTTGTACCTAGGTCCAGTGGGGAGCCTAAGTTCTTCACATTTGGGTATAGGTTTAATGTTCAAATCTGTACCAAAGTCGATGGGACACACCGGAGGTGCACCTGTAAAAGTTTCTTTGATGCTTAAGTCAGTACGGGTATTACAAAAGTACAAGTATTACAGGGGGTTACTCTCTGATTAGTCTAGATGTTTTACAGTAATAAATGAGTTGTATTTATAGGAGTTACCAGAGTAGGAGGAGTGATTCGACCCTTCTCCTAACTTACTATAGCAACAGTGTTTGTAGAGACATGTTGCCCATACCGATTCTGACTCATGTTTCGTTGTCAGAGAATGAACGGAGTCCTCGACATAGGTCCGTGCTTGTTCTGATTTTGGACCCCGGTTGAGGTGATTAGTCAAATGTTCCTCGTACTTTTAGTGACGTGGCCTTATTTTAGAAGCACCCCGGCCATGGTCTTTAAAGTCCGGTTTACACCCCAGATCATGTTACATATCAAATCTTTAATGACTTTCTTTTCTCAGAAACTTGGGACATATGTGACCCTATCTGGCAGTGTCAGTACTGCAAGGCTTTTATATGGTTGGATGAAAGATTGGCGAAATCAAGAAAGCTAAAGACACTATTATTCTCTCTTTGTTGTATGGAAGGAAAAGTTCACCTCTCATTACTAAAAATAGTTCCACAGATTCTTATTGATCTATATTTAAATACTAATGATCAAAATGTTCATTTCCTAAAGAATATTAGAGCTTTTAATGTTATGTTTGCATTCACCTCCATGTCTGGAAAGATTAATCATGGCATTAACGATGGGACCGGCCCACCAATTTTTGTATTGGGTGGACAAAATTTTCACTCAGTCGAAAGTCTGTTACCTGCAGATTTAGAGAGGCCAAGGTTTGCACAGTTATATATCTACGACACAGACCATGAAGTTGAGAGTAAAATTAACGTCATCAGGTACATGTATATGTTGAAAAAAAATTTCCTTTACAAGATTTTTCTGTCGTATTATTTTCTTTCATACATATATATATTTGTTAACTTCACTCTTCTATAGGTTTGGAAGAACTTCACATCAACTGGATTTCGATATAATCATAAAATTAATAACATGTTTGATGAATATAATGTTCTCACAAAATAGAGAAGGTGATTTTCCAATACTATTGAAATCTAGACGTTTGTTTCAACAGTTCTCAGTGGACACATATACCATGGTTAAGTCTGAGAGGCTTAAGTACATTAGATTCAATCAACCAAAATTAAAGGTGGAACAGTATAACATACATTACCAATCATTTTACCAGGGTCAAGTTGCTACAACTGCAACAGGGAAGCGTATCATTTGTGAACACCTCTTTTTGTCCGGCCAATTGGTATAGTTCCATCCTTTGGGCACTCTCTGCTGCGCATGATTCACTTAGAAATTCATAACTCCTGCATACGACCTTCGATTTGCGCAAACCTAGTCTCAAAATTTCCGTAACAAAATTGTCTACGACTTTTGTGAAGACCTTGAAGGCTATATCCTTACCAATTGGTACAGTTTTAATAATCTTCCTAGACTTGTTCCAGTTTCATGACTGCTCTGCACATCTTTAGGAAAAAATTC
Organism: Clitoria ternatea; assembly: GCA_037962975.1. NCBI lineage: Eukaryota > Viridiplantae > Streptophyta > Magnoliopsida > Fabales > Fabaceae > Clitoria > Clitoria ternatea. Next base: position 199,397,120 of record CM075671.1, on the reverse strand, counting down.
ATATCTCCCTCATATGATACTGAAATGACCCCATTCTTTTTTCTGTGGCTCTACATCAAAGATATCTACAAACTTCATGAAGGTCACAAAAGCTAATTCTCCACCTATTTTACCCAGTGAATTTATTTTGCTTTCAAATGTATTTCCGTCACACTCTGGAGCAGTTTTCGTAGATGGGTCATATCTCCCTCGTTTCTTGATGAAAATTTTTATTCCATATATCAAATTAAAGCTAAGAGAAAGATCCACAATTTTCATGTTGGACTCTTTTTCAAATTTGGCACGCATCAGCCCTCTAATGTGTGAGCAAGGTTTGTTAAATACAAAATCAAGTGCAGCCCCCCTCCTTTGTGTATCTGACGTGAATTAAGAAGCATGGACAAGAAAATTTGTTTAATTTTACAATAAGAGCATGTATGATAATGGAGCCTACCAATTTTGACTAAGTCAAAATTAAACCAAGAAGGCTTCACCATGGTCACGGCAATAACACTCCAATTGGCAACAAATTTTCATCCAAAGCCATCAATTTTGACCAAGTCAAACTAACCTTGGCCCTACTATGTAAAAGCTTCATGTTATTAAATATGCATAGCCATCCTCCACTTTCCCTCTTACACGGTCAAGAGCCAAAGGAAATGGAAACATTTAGCCATTTAAAATGCATAAGTGTTACTTTAGAGGTCAAGGTCCCACCATGCTCCATTTCATGACCAAAGTCACCAATACATCTTCATTTTCACGTTAATAAGGCTTAGTACTTCAAGTTCTATGAATTAAATAGGGTGCAGCCTGGTCACCAATTATTCATGAATTATTTAAGCAAGCTTATGCCTATTTTCAATGTGAAAGGGGTGGAAATCAAAGCTGAATGATACACCAAGGTAGTGGTATATATTTCTTATTAATTTGCACACTTTGTAAATAATCAAATGGCATGGTACCCATTCAAGAAGATGCTCACGGTTTGCCAAGGAATAAGGACCATTTTATCACTTAAATAATAAGCCCACATGCTTTTTGTTTTTTCCTAAATCAGAACCCATGGCCATTAAAAAATTCAAAGAGTAAGGCTCCAAGAAGACAAGCTTCACGTGAAAGAAGGAAGGCAGCGTGGGTCTTGCAGTGGGTGTTTCCATTAACTACATGCTTTCAATTAAACAAAGAAGGGTAGGAATACACACTTACTCCTTAGACTTTCACGGTTAAGGCAAAAAGGACACCAATATGCAAGGGGCTTTTGTCTTACATCAAGCAATGCATGAAGTAAATCAAGGAGGAATCCCTTAATGCATTACTCATGGCAAGAAACATTAATCTCATAGCCATGGTAAGTCTTTACTAACTCTGACCATGATGAAGAAAAAAGGGGTCACGGCTACAAGAAAAGAAAAGAAGGAAAAATAGAGGAGAAGAAATAAGTATAAGGTTTGAAGAAAAAGAACAAAAGCAGAGAGAGTGCAACGGATTTTTGGGAGGGTTTTCAGGAGCTTCAAGGCCACTTGCAAGGGTGGAAGTCCAGCTAGAAGAACCACTCAACTAGTGGTGCCATCCTCTTCATCCTCCATTAAAGCAGTAAGTGGAGCTTCCACTTTCGTTTTTCTTTTACAGAAGGGGGCAAGGAACAGAGGCTATAAATACCCCTCTGTACAGAAGAATAGGGGTTCGAAAATTTTTCTCTATGAGGTTTGGAAAAGATTTCCTAGGGAGGAGATTATCTCAACATTCTTGAGTTTTGAAAGGCACTTCCGGATTTTTGACAGTAGAAATTCGCAGCAACAGCAACAGCAACAGCAACAGCAACAACAGCAACAGCAATAACAGCAACAGCAACAGCAACAGCCAAAACAACAACAGTGAGCAAGAACTCAATCAATGAGCAAGAACATTATATATTTTGTGAAAACAGTGTTTGTTTTCCAAAATATTAAATTTTTGTATAAGGATCAGATTAGTATTGTTGTATTGGACTCTCTATTCTGTTGTCTATTGTTATTATAATTTACTTTTTACAGTAGCATATTGTGATGTATGTTTGAATCTCCACTCTATCTCTGTTACTATTTCTGTTCATGTCACTTTTTTTTTTGTTTATCTATTGCCCAGCATTATTGTTCAAGTTGTTAGTGTATGTTTTTGTTTCTGTACGAATTTAAATTGTATGAGGGATAGTTGCGATTATAATTTTATTGCCCAGAATATTAATCCTATTGCAAGGAATCAGTCCTCCTCTGTATACTGTTTCTTTTTCCAGATAATTCATTTACCGTATCGTTAAGGTGTAATTTTTTTTAGGCACCCGAACAAAGCTTGACAAAAATGTGATTGTTTATTTTTTTTTATTTTTTTAGTTTCTGTTTTTCTTTCTGTTATTTTCAAAATTACGTCTAATTAAAATTTTAACAACTCAACATTATCTTCAACCAAAAAACATTACCCATTTTTTTTACTTTAGTAAGTTCGGGTATTCTTCGTCTTTTTTTTGATAAATTTTTACTACTTTTTTTTTTATTCTTTTAAAAAAAATAAAAAAAATCATTTTATCCAAAAGAGATCAATTTAGACGAGACGTCTTGTTGATTTTCCCCTATTTCAGTAAACCATCACCATAATTCATAAGGAACGGGATACTTGAGACGAGACGTCCCGCTTATCCCCTTCCCATATTTTGATTAAATTCCATGAAAATGATCAATTTAGACGAGACGTCTTATTGATTTTCCCCTATTTCAGTAAACCATCACCATAATTCATAAGAAACGGGATACTTGAGACGAGACGTCCCGCTTATCCCCTTCCCATATTTTGATTAAATTCCATGAAAATCAATTTAGACGTGACGTCTTGTTGATTTTCTCCTATCTTTGGTAGGCCATCACCACAAGGAACGGGATACTTGGGATGAGACGTCCCATTTATCCCCTTCCCGTTTCTAACCCCGTATTTTGATTTGAGGATGACTAATTTAGATGCAACGTCTTGTTAGTATCCTTCTCTTTTCCTGTTTTATACCAAAGCCAGGGTTAATTTGGACGCGACGTCCTGTTAACCTACACTCCATGTATGTTTAGTTTGTTCCTTCTGTTTTTACACAAAATACAAAAAAAAAGAGGAAGGAACCATGTTTTATTTAAGGCTATTTATATTGCGCTTTCAATCTTGGTACTGTTTCTGACAGGCGATGTAGGGTGCTAATACCTTCCCTACTCGTAACCGACTCCCGAACTTGAATCTCATTTTTTAAATCGGTGCTTTCACTGAACTTAGTTTTTTCCCAATGTTTTTCCTATGGATAAAAACGTTGGTGGCGACTCCCTGTTTTAACCCGAGTTTTCTTTCTCTCTCGCCGCGCCGTCGCGATCAAGGTTGCGACAGATGGCGACTCCGCTGGGGACACTTAAGAGAGTCAGGCCAGTTTGAAAGCGCATGTTCTTTTTATATAGCCGTTGTTATCTTGGATTTCTTCCCCTTGTTTTATTTTCTGTCGATCATTGTGAATGTTTGTTCTTGTTTTGATTGTATCTTGTTATTTGTTTCGTTGTCTATGTTTTGCATGTTTCTTGAACCCTAGGGTAGAGGACCATGTTACTTTTCTGCAATCATTGAACCCTAGGGTAGACGACTTTGTATATTTGTTCTGTGTTTGTTCTCTGTGCAGAATGGGGTAAGGTAAAAAGGTATTGAATGCCCTTTCACACACTACACTCACAAATTACTCACACACACTTATGAGTGGCGCCCTATACCCGGGCCCCAACTGAAACTTAAGTTAGGAGGGGTTGGTATACGGAATTGTATAGGATGTACTTCCTATCCGGTGATCGTGAGAACCCCAACTAGAGTTCGACCTCTTGTGACATACACACCTAGTGGTTCCTCACTGTTGCGTCCCTGTCATGGGTAGGATCTTGGCTCTGGTGACCTTCTAGAAGTCTTGTATAAGCCACCCGGTGTGAAGAGTCACTTTTAGACAAGCCCTAGGGTCCAGAGAAAACCTTCAACAAAACCTGACTTAGGCCACGAAAGGGCAAACTTTACTTTACCTTATGTCATTTTCACTTTCCTGTTATCAAAAAGGGATTATCTATCATCCAAAGATTCGCTTAGTCTTGGAAAATCTTTGGAACACACAAGTATTCTTCGGGTGAATGGATGATCCTCTCTTTTTTGTCATGTATCTCTGAGTCCGAAGTCATAGGTTCTCCTAATCGTCAAAGGAAAAATCCACCAAAAAAATTATACTTCATTTCCCTCTGGTTGAAGTGGCAATGACGATTGGGAAAACCTACGACTTTTGAGCTTGCATGAGTTTTAGAAATCCATGTTCCCCCCATTTTTTTTAACTTGTATCAAATCCCTGGGAGGAACATTGATCTTTAGGACTTGATAATAACTGATTCCATTCTTTGTCTTGATGTTCGCAGGGGACGATTCCGAATTTGTTGGTATTTCTAAGACAGTATGGAAATTAACATGGGACACAGTAATTGTGATATAGGGGTGACTGAATTGAAGAAGTTATTGCACCTCAAGGCTAGAAAGGTCAATACTAACAGTTTACAAGCACTAGGGAAAAAACTGAGCTTGACACAAAAGATGACTTTCGCAAGGAAGTATGGGAAGATCCTAAAACTCTTGGAGGTAGACGTCCAAACAGAAGCCATCATAGCTCTGGCACAATTCTATGACCCACCCCTCTAATGTTTCACTTTTCAAGACTTTCAACTGGCACCCTCCATAGAACAGTTTGAACAAATATTGGGGATGCCAGTGGAAGGACAGATTCCTTATCGCCATTTGGACCATCATGCGTCAGTCACTTCTGTCGCTCGTATTTTGAAGGTCCATCCTGAAATGTTAAAAGGAGTACAAATGAACAGAAACCAGATTCCCAGATTTACTAGGGAATTTCTAGAGAAACACATACATGTCCTGGCAGAGAGGGAAGAATGGGAAGCTTTCATGGATACCTTGGCTCTCACTATCTACGGGGTTATCTTATTCCCTAACTTAGACAACTACGTGGATTATGATGCTATAGGTGTTTTCACCGCTCGCAAGCACAGACTGGAAAATCCCGTCACAGCAGTATTGGCCAATGTCTATTGCACCTTGGATTTCTGCCATACCCAAGGAGGAAAGAGGATTATTTGTTGTTTGCCTGTTCTGTATGTGTGGCTCACATCCCACGCTTTTCATCAACTATGCAAAGTTAAGTGTCCCATCTCTGATTTGAAATTGTGTCAGTTGACAACGAAGAATGGGCGTGAGTGGGCTAATCACCTTGTGGGCCTTACAGCAGAAAAGGTAAGATGGTGTCCTCAATGGCTAGAAGTTGAGTCCATCATTTATAGCTGTAGAGGATATCTAAATGTTCCTCTAATGCGGACACAAGGTTGCATCAATTATAATCCTGTTATTGCTAAGCGACAGTTGGCTTATCCTCTACTTGGGCCGCCGGACGAAGCGCTGCTTACTCCTTTCGTTTTGTACTATGCGAATGGGAATTACACCTCCACTATTCGGGACATAGCCAATGCCTGGAAGAAGGTCCATAGGATAGGCAAAGAACTGGGAGCGCGAAGCCATGCCGTGAGAGTTGAATACTTAGATTGGGTGGTGAACAGAGTCTCCATCGTGAAATTACCTTTCAAGGGCCCTTCATACCAACCTGTGGACACAGTTCCTCCGCCGTGCATTATAGAGGACAAGGTTACCATATCGCTAAAAGCCCAAATAGAAGAGCTGAAGGCAAGGAATCAAAAACTGGAAGAAGACCTCCTGAAGTGCCAATAAGAATGCGCCCTCCATAGGAAAGAGAATTCTGAAGGAAGGCATGCTATGGAAGAAATGCGGAAAAAGAGAAAGATTGATGAAGATTACAGAATAAAACAAGATCAATGCCTTCGGGCGGCCAATTCACAGTTAAAGATGAAGGGTCAGCAGAGCGATGCTGTGTTGGCCGAAAAACAAATTTTAAAGGACATGCTGGTACAATCCAAGGAGAAGGAAAAGGAGACTTTGGTGCAGAAAGAGATGTTACAAACCCAGGTCCGTAGATTGGAACTACAGCTAGAGGAAGTAATAAATGCCTACGAACAAGAGATAAACACAGAGCATAAAAAAGCCCTTGATGCTGAACGACATTGCCAGGAGACTACACAGGCTCTGAGGGTAGAGTTGGCCCAAAGTGACGAAATCATTCATTCATGGATGGATCGTTTCGCTAAATTGGCTTACCTAGCCAATGGAGTCCTGGAAGATTTTCCCTCAATGCTAAAGCAAGCTGAAGGCATGATTAATCCCCTGTCCACTCCCAAAGAGATATTATCATTTCTAAGCTATTTCCAGGAAAGACTTTGTAAAATGAGGGCCATGATTGCCCGAGCCAGGAGTGGCTAAAGTTTTGTAATCTGAATCTTTCTAGCAACAATGTATCATTTGGAAGAATAAAATAATGAAGTTCTTTTCATCTCCACAAGTTGTCTCATGTTAATTTCTGATCTACTGTTATACCGAGTACTTTTGAACGCGACGTTCTGGGGAAAGGTTAAGGAATACGTGTCAAATTTGGAATTGTATCCCGCGTATACCTATTTATTTTTGTTTTATCTTCTTTAACTGTTCCCTTTATTTTTCTAACTGTTTTGTCATGATTCTTTAGACATTACGGGCAAGCACCCCTATGCGACCAGGCTCAAAAAGAAACTCATGGCCGATATGGAACAAGAAAATAAGAATTTGAGAGCTGAGGTTAATCAGTTGAAAGAACAAATGGCTGAAATGGCCAAGATGTTCGAAAGAAGAATCGCAGAAAGGGATTCTTTAGCAGAAGTTGAAAATGCTAGGTAGCAACCTCCCATTCCTCTACACACGCAAGGTCATGCTGGAGGACCAAGCTCAAATCCTGTAGGGCCTACTGTTACGGTTCGCCTCAGTAAACCGGATGCCGCCAATGCTCAGCAACTCACTTTTGTTAACGCGGAAGGGAATGTCATACCCTTCCCACAGTATGGGTTACCCCCGGGCTATGTCCCACCACTCCAAGAGGAGCCGGATTATCAGGAAAAAATCCTTTACGCGGCTTAACCAAACATCCCACCGGTCCAGAATCCTCAAACAATTCTGGTCCATACACAGGCTGAACAACCACAAGCTGCCCAAGCCATAGCTGGACACCGAGCCTCAAATCCGAATGAGAGCCCGGCACATGTTGACCGACCAGTTAGGAGTACTAGTCACTATGTCGTTACAGGTCCAAGTACTGCCACTGCTGCTACCCAGGAAGGAAGATTAGAGTTCTTGGAAAGGCGTTTAAGAGAAATGGAGGGAATGAATCGATTTGGATTAGGCAGTGCCGCACAACTCTGCCTAATTCCCGACGTTGTTATTCCGCCCAAATTCAAAACGCCCGAATTTGATAAGTATCGGGGGCTGACATGTCCGAAAAACCATCTTACCATGTACTGCCAGAAGATGGCTTTGTATGCCTCCAACGACCCTCTGCTCATCCATTGTTTCCAAGATAGTTTGGCTGGAGCGCCTCTGACTTGGTACAACCATCTTGAACGATCTCGTATACGCTGTTGGGAAGATCTGGCAGATGCTTTCATGCAACAGTATAAGTACAATTTGGACATGGCACCAGATAGAGTACAACTACAGAACATGTCCAAGAAAGACAACGAGACTTTCAAAGAATACGCCCAACGGTGGCGTGAAGTAGCAGCGCAAGTTGACCCACCTCTGTCTGAGAAAGAGGTGATCTCGACATTTATTGACATACTCCAATCGCCATTCTATGACAAGATGATTGGAAGTATTTCTTCCCACTTCTCCGATATCGTCACTATTGGAGAGAGAATAGAGAATGGCCTCCGGACAGGGAAGATTACCCGAGGTCCAGCTGGGGTTAATGTAGCAAGAAGACCCTCCCATGGGGAAGGGAAGAGAAGAGAGGGAGAGACTAATCTAATCTCCCATAATCAGAGAAAAAACCAGCTGAGGCCACCCACCCTGGTCGCTTTTCCATCAACCTATCATAATACACCACATCCATATGTGGCTGCCATTCAAACATCACATCCACCACATTTCCGCCCACCTGTCATGCGACTACCTGCACCACTATAGGCACCATGTCAACTACCACAAGCGCCGTACCAACAGCCACAAATGAACCCGCTGAATCCAAATCAGAGAAGGCAAAACAATGACCGTGCCCCACCACAATTTGATCCGATTCCCATCTCTTACACAGAGCTTTTCCCTTACCTCATCGAAAACATGATGGTAGTGCCATGCCCTCTAAAGCCACTTCAGCCGCCATATCCTAGAGGGTATGACCCGAATGCACGGTGTGATTACCATGCTGGTGCACCGGGACATTCTACCGAGAACTGCCTGGCACTGAAGTTTAAGGTAAGGGACCTAATCCGGGCCGACTAGATAAGCTTTAAAGAAGGGAGCCCAAGTGTGACAACCAATCCCCTTCCAAATCATAAAGGATCAGATGTCAACGCTATAGAGGGGGATGAAGAATGCATTTCCAAGGTAGAGGACATCCAAATGCCTTTGGAAACAATACACTCCCATATGCTGAAGGTGGGATTAATAGAAGGGTCATGGGATGAAGAGTATAATGACCTCCAGTCTGCAAAGCGAAGGGGCTTCCAGGAAACCCTTCAAAGACTCATGAATGCTCGAGTCATAGAGGTCTGCAGGCACCGTGAAGGACAAATAAATATGGTACAAGGACATGGCAAGGCACGAGTTCCGAAACCCCTGGTTGTATACTATAACAAGGATATGCCAACGGCTTCGGCTCCTGCCAAGACTGTCTTCACGGTAAAGGCACCAACCCCTTTCCCCTTCCAGAGTTCCCACGCTGTGCCATGGAGGTACAATACAAATGTGGTCATCACCAATCCCAAAGCGATCAACTCCATGCCATCCTCCTCTATTACAAATATAACCGGAGTGGGAAGAATGACACGGAGTGGAAGGGTATATACGCCACCTGAGCCCAAACAAGGCAAGACTATCGGAGAAGGAAAAACTGAGAAAGAAGTAGCCTCTGGCGAAACAAAGGGGGCTGTGACTGAAGAGGAAGCCCAGGAATTTCTGAAGTTTATTCACTATAATGACTACCAGGTGTTGGACCAATTGAACCACACCCCTGCAAAAATTTCCTTGTTGTCTTTGCTAATGAGTTCCGAACCACATCGGAACACGTTGATGAAGGTGTTGAGTGAGGCACACGTGAAGCATGATCTACCCGTCGAACAATTCGGGGGCATAGTGGGGCATATCATTGCCAACAATTACTTGACCTTCACAGATGAGGAAGTACCTATTGAAGGAAGAGGGCACAACAAAGCCCTCCATATCTCTGTGAAATGTCGGGATTATATCCTGGCAAAAGTACTTGTGGATAATGGATCTTCTCTGAACGTCATGCCGAAATCCACGTTGGCAAAACTGCCTTTCGATGGAACATACATGAGACCTAGCTCTATGGTTGTGCGGGCTTTTGATGGGACACATAGGGAAGTCATTGGAGAAATCAAATTGCCTATACAAGTCGGACCCTGTACTTTCCAAGTACTCTTCCAAGTGATGGATATCGTGCCCGCCTACAGCTGTTTATTAGGGCAACCATGGATCCATTCGGCGGGGGTGGTCCCCTCCACGCTGCATCAAAGACTAAAATTCATCATCGACAACAAGTTGGTGACTGTTTCTAGGGAGGAGGACCTTTTGGTCAGCAAACCCATATCCACTCCGTACATTGAGGTCGTCGAGGAAGCCCTCAAAACATCCTTCCAAGCCTTGGAGATTGCCAATGCAACAAGCGTTGTAAGGGTGTCTTTCCCCAACGTACCTCTAATGGTGACGCTGAACATGTTGCGGAAAGGGTACCAACCCGGAAAAGGATTAGGGCGGGATTTGGAAGGCAGAACCCAACCGGTGAGTCTCCCGGAAAATAAAAAAGATATGGTTTGGGATATAAGCCCACTGTGACGGATAAGAAAAGGGTTGAAGAGGAAAAGAAGAGGAGGAGAGTTGCTCGCCTTACTGGTCAAGAGATCAACGCTGCGAGAATCCTTATCTGCGATCTCTATCAGAGCTTTAAGAGCGCCGGAGTGATATATCCGAATCAAGTTGCCATGGTTGAGAATGAGCCTGACCTCAATGTGGAGCTGGTATATGCTTGCCATCCAGATCAAGAGCTGAGCAATTGGGAAGTCATGGAGTTCCCTACAACCATTAACGTTCTATCAGAGTAATCACTGTATTTCATAATTTGGTGGTCCCCTTGCCATGCCCAAGGCTCCGGGACCCATTTTGTAACAAGGGCAGAACTTGTTTATTTTATTTTTGAAAACCAATCAACACATTTTATTTCCCATCACCTCATCTTTGTGCACTCTATTTTTCTCAAACCTTTCACTTGTTTGTTCTCTTTTCACTTTATAATATAACCCGAATGCAGATCCAAAAATGATTTCCCTGAGAACGACAAAAACCTGGATTTATTTCATGACCCTGTTTATCCAAATGATTGCGTCTACGAGGAAAGTGAGGAAGACTTTGGACCCTCATCTGAATTGACGAGATTGTTGGAACAAGAGGATAAGGAGATTCGCCCACATCAGGAGGAAATTAAAATCATCAACCTTGGAGATGAAGGAGAAGATAAAATGATCAAGATAGGCACCGGCCTGAGCAAAGGCCGACAAGATGAATTGATTGAACTGCTCCGGGAATTTCAGGATGTGTTCGCTTGGTCATATCAAGATATGCCAGGGTTGGATAACAGCATAGTGGAACATAGGTTGCCTCTGAAACCAGAGTGTCCACCAGTTAAGCAAAAGCTACGGAGAATGAAACCGGAAATGCTTCTCAAGATCAAGGAAGAGGTCAAAAAACAATTCGAAGCCGGTTTCTTGGCCGTAGCCAAATATCCACAATGGGTAGCCAACATAGTCCCGGTCCCGAAGAAGGATGTAAAAGTGCGGATGTGTGTGGACTATCAAGATCTAAACAGGGCCAGCCCTAAGGACGATTTTCCTCTTCCACATATTGACATGTTGGTCGATAACACAGCCCAACACTCCATCTTCTCTTTCATGGATGGTTTCTCCGGGTACAATCAGATTAAAATGGCACCCGAAGACATGGAAAAAACCACGTTCGTCACGTTGTGGGGTACTTTCTGTTACAAAGTGATGTCCTTTGGTTTGAAGAACGCAGGGGCAACTTATCAGAGAGCAATGGTCATTTTTTTCCATGATATGATGCACAAGGAAATAGAGGTCTATGTAGATGATATCATTGCAAAATCCAGAACCGCGGAAGATCACGTCCGCGACTTAAGGAAATTATTTGAACGGTTGAGAAGGTTTAAGCTTAGATTGAACCCTGCCAAGTGCACGTTTGGCGCAAGGTCAGGCAAACTGTTGGGTTTCATTGTAAGCAAGAAAGGAATTGAAGTGGATCCCGACAAGGTCAGGGCAATCCTAGAAATGCCACCTCCTTGCACAGAAAAAGAAGTCAGAGGGTTCTTGGGAAGATTAAACTACATCGCTCGATTTATCTCACAATTGACATCGACTTGCGAGCCGATCTTCAAGCTACTCCACAAGAACCAACCGGGGCAATGGAATGAGGACTGCCAAACGGCTTTTGAGAAGATTAAGCAATACTTGAAAGAACCACCAATATTGGTACCACCAACCCCTGGGAGACCACTAATTTTATACATGACGGTACTGGACAAGTCCATGGGCTACGTATTGGGTCAGCACGATGAAACGGGGAAGAAAGAACATGCCATATATTACCTAAGCAAAAAGTTCACTGATTGTGAAATGTGATACTCCGCATTAGAACGAACTTGTTGCACGTTAGCATGGGCTGCGAAGCGTTTAAGGCAATACATGTTGAGTCACACTACCTGGCTAGTCTCTAAGATGGATCCTATCAAGTACATCTTTGAGAAGCCAGCCCTGACCGGAAGGATTGCTCGATGGCAAGTGCTGCTAACTGAGTATGACATAACATATGTCACTCAGAAAGCCATAAAAGGGAGCGCTTTGGCTGACTACCTAGCCCATCAACCCGTAAGTGATTACCAACCAATACCATTCGACTTCCCAGACGAGGATATTTTGGCATTGTCCGATGAAAAAGAAGGCGATAACAAAGACAAATGGATTTTAAGATTCGATGGAGCTTCTAATGCTTTAGGGCATGGAATTGGGGCCATTTTGATTTCGCCAAAAAGAGAATTTATCCCTGTCTGCGCCAGGCTATGTTTCGATTGTACCAACAATATCGCTGAATATGAGGCATGCTCCTTAGGGATCCAAGCGGCATTAGATATGAAAGTAAGGACACTGGAAGTCTACGGAGACTCTGCTTTAGTCGTCCACCAGTTAAAAGGTGAATGGGAAACCAGAGATAGCAAGTTTCTCCCCTATCACGCCCACATTATGGAAATGATCAGAGATTTTGAAGAGATTTCTTTCCATCATGTTCCTCGGGAAGATAATCAGATGGCTGACGCTTTGGCCACTCTCGCTTCAATGTTCAAAGTAAACAATGACTATGACGTGCCCCTCATCGAGGTAGAAAGGCGTCATGAGCCCGCATACTACCAAGTAGTCGAAGAACAATCGGATGGAAAACCTTGGTATCACGATATCAAGAGGTATATCCAGAGGCAAGAATACCCCGACAATGCTACAGAAAATGACAAGAGAACCCTGCGACGGCTCGCCATGGGGTTTTTCTTAAATGGAGACGTGCTTTACAAAAGAAACCATGATTCTATCCTTCTTCGCTGTGTTGATACCGCTGAAGCAAATAGAATCATGAGGGATATCCACGAGGGATCTTTCAGAACCCATATCAATGGGCACGCCATGTCAAGGAAAATCTTAAGGGCTGGTCATTTTTGGATGACCATGGAAGTAGACTGCTTCGCCTATGCTCGGAGATGTCATAAGTGCCAAATATATGCTGATCATATTCACGCACCCCCGTCATCTCTAAATGTTTTGTCAGCACCATGGCCCTTCTCGATGTGGGGCATGGATGTCATTGGTCCCATTGAACCAAAGGCTTCAAACGGCCATCGTTTCATTTTGGTCGCCATTGATTATTTCACAAAATGGGTGGAAGCAGCTTCATACACTAATGTAACCAAAGGTGTTGTTGTTAAGTTCGTCAAGCGTGAGTTGATATGTCGGTACGGCCTACCGAGCCAAATCATCACAGACAATGGTACAAACCTGAACAACAAAATGATGAAGGAGCTTTGTGAGAGCTTTAAGATCTCCCATCATAATTCCTCTCCATACTGCCCAAAAATGAATGGGGCAGTCGAGGCGGCGAACAAAAATATCAAAAAGATAGTACAGAAGATGGTGGTAACTTACAAAGACTGGAACGAAATGCTTCCCTTTGCTCTACACGGTTATCGTACCTCGGTCCAAACCTCGACTGGGGCAACCCCATTCTCTTTAGTTTATGGCATGGAAGCAGTCCTGCCTTTTGAAGTGGAGATTCCTTCCCTCCGAGTAATCATGGAAGCCAAACTGGTTGAAGCTGAATGGATCCAGACTCGACATGACCAATTAAATCTGATTGATGGTAAAAGACTGACTGCCCTCTGCCATGGTCAGCTATATCAAAGGCGTATGAAGCGAGCGTTTGAAAAGAAAGTACGACCCCGACAGTTCCAAGAAGGAGACTTGGTGCTCAAGAAGGTTTTGTCGATGCATAAAGATCACCGGGGCAAATGGACTCCTAACTACGAAGGGCCTTATGTCGTGAAGAAGGCTTTTTCCAGAGGTGCTCCCATACTCGCCAACATGGATGGGGAAGATCTACCGATGCCTATAAACACGGATGCAGTGAGAAGATACTACGCGTAAAAAAAAAGGGGGGGCTCGCTGGGTTAAAAACCTAAAAAGGCGACCTAGGCAAAAGTTAGAGCAATTGGTGGGGTCGAAAGCGGCCCAGACAAATTCATACCCTATAGATTCAACACTGCAACGCCAATTTTTCAAGACACAGACAAGGGGATGGGTCTAGGGCATCGAAGCCATTGTCGAGTCACGCCCTCGAAAGAAAAATCAGAAGATAAGCAGGAAATCATGGAAAAGACCGGAATCTTGTCGCTCTCAGGAAATCGATGGAGGATCTAAAAGGCCTTCCCTTCCATCCTTGCCATCAATTCCTCACACCTTGTCATATTTTTGCATTTATTGGTGTCATCTGTATATATCTGTTGTTCATAAATAAAAAGTTTCCCTTCTTCTCACATGTGTTCATGACTAGAATAAATAAACAAGTTTTGCCTAAAAAGAATTTCTTAAAAATGAGTTTTTGAGAAGGACGAAAACACAAAGTTATAGGGAACGAAGTGTACACCATTGCCAGATCTTACCTCGGGCAAGCTCAACCAACTCTGCGAAACAATCTCAATGAAGTCAGAAGTAATAATTATTTTGGCCATGAGTTACTTGAACGCATGTCGCCAAGGAACTACGCCTGTAAGTTTTTAATTAGTTTTACGTTTCTCTGTTAAAGGATGGCCAGGAACCATGATCCCCAAGATGTGTAGTTGCCCAATTCTCTCCTTAGCAGACCTTCCGCATATCCGCAGTAAAACCCAAGTCCATTCTCTTTCACCCAAAGAGACATTACCCCGAATTACCAAATCCTCCCCCAGTGGAACCATAATCGCCAAAAAACTACACTTCCCAAATCCTTCCCCAATAGGACTACACTTCCCAGTCAACCCAAACTAGGGCATCTCCCCAGATTCTTCTTTCGATCAAGGGACAGTTTTCCCCAAAGCTCTTTCGATCATGTCAAACCGGGGCATCTTCCCCAGGTCGTTACCTCTTGTCGACCCCAGGACAGTACCCCATGCTCCCAGAATGTCCGAATTAGGACATCACTAGGGCCTCTCTTCGTCAAAAAGGAGCACCCTCCAAGCTTCATCCAATCATGTCAAACTGGGGCATCTCCCCGGGTTTATCCTCTTAGTCAAGGGGCAGTTCCCCGGGATTCCATTAAATACAGTCAAACTGGGGCATCACCCTAGGTTCGTTCTCATTCATTCAAGGGGCAGTTCCCCAAGATTCCATCCAATCATGTCAAACTGGGGCATCTCCCCGGGTTTATTCTCTTAGTGAAGGGGCAGTTCCCCGGGATTCCATTAAATACAGTCAAACTGGGGCATCACCCCAGGTTCGTTCTCATTCATTCAAGGGGCAGTTCCCCAAGATTCTATCCAATCATGTCAAACTGGGGCATCTCCCTGGGTTTATTCTCTTAGTGAAGGGGCAGTTCCCTGGGATTCCATTAAATACAGTCAAACTAGGGCATCACCCTAGGTTCGTTCTCATTCATTCAAGGGGCAGTTCCCCAAGATTCCATCCAATCATGTCAAACTGGGGCATCTCCCTGGGTTTATTCTCTTAGTCAAGGGGCAGTTCCCCGGGATTCCATTAAATACAGTCAAACTGGGGCATCACCCCAGGTTCGTTCTCATTCATTCAAGGGGCAGTTCCCCAAGATTCCATCCAATCATGTCAAACTGGGGCATCACCCCAGGTTCGTTCTCATTCATTCAAGGGGCAGTTCCCCAAGATTCCATCCAATCATGTCAAACTGGGGCATCTCCCCAGGTTCGTTCTCATTCATTCAAGGGGCAGTTCCCCAAGATTCCATCCAATCATGTCAAACTAGGGCATCTCCCCGGGTTTATTCTCTTAGTGAAGGGGCAGTTCCCTGGGATTCCATTAAATACAGTCAAACTGGGGCATCACCCTAGGTTCGTTCTTATTCATTCAAGGGGAATTTCCCCAAGATTCCATCCAATCATGACAAACTGGGGCATCTCCCCGGGTTTATTCTCTTAGTCAAGGGGCAGTTCCCCGGGATTCCATTAAATACACTCAAACTGGGGCATCTCCCCAGGTTCGTTCTCATTCATTCAAGGGGTAGTTCCCCAAGATTCCATCCAATCATGTCAAACTGGGGCATCTCCCCAGGTTCGTTCTTATTCATTCAAGGGGCAGTTCCCCAAGATTCCATCCAATCATGTCAAACTAGGGCATCTCCCCAGGTTCGTTCTCATTCATTCAAGGGGCAGTTCCCCAAGATTCCTTTAAATCATGTCAAACTAGGGCATATTCCCCCAAGTCTTTACTGTCCAGTCAACGAAAAGGCAACACCCTCACCCTTTACTTTCCTGTCGCCGATCAAATGGCACCTTTTACTTTTCAGTCAACAAAGAGGCAACACCCTCACCCTTTACTTTCCTGTCGCCGATCAAATGGCACCTTTTACTTTTCAGTCAACGAAGAGGCAACACCCTCACCCTTTACTTTCCTGTCGCCGATCAAATGGCACCTTTTACTTTCCAGTCAACGAAGAGGCAACACCCTCACCCTTTACTTTCTTATTGCCAATCAAATGGCACCTTTTACATTTCCTGTCAACCGAGGGTCAACCCCACCTTTACATTTCCTGCCAACAGTGAGTTAATTCGGACGAGACGTCCTGTTAGCTCCCCCAATCTTTACCTTTCCTGTCAACCGAGGGTCAACCCCAACCTTTACATTTCCTGTCAACCAAGGGTCAACCTCAACCTTTACATTTCCTGCCAACAGTGAGTTAATTCAGACGAGACGTCCTGTTAGCTCCCCCAATCTTTACCTTTCCTGTCAACCGAGGGTCAACCTCAACCTCTACAATTCCTGTCAATAGTAAGTTAATTCGGACGAGACGTCCTGTTAGCTCCCCCAATCTTTACCTTTCCTATCAACCGAGGGTCAACCCCAACCTTTACATTTTTTATCAACCGAGGGTCAACCCCAACCTTTACATTTCCTGCCAACAGTGAGTTAATTCGGACGAGACGTCCTGTTAGCTCCCCCAATCTTTACATTTCCTGTCAACTAAGGGTCAACCCCAACCTTTACATTTCCAGTCTACCGGGGGGCAACCCCAATCCTCTCACCTCCTGCTAACTGGAAGACAATCCTTTCCGGTCAATTCAAAAAGAAAAACACAAAAAAAGAATCCCAAAAAAAAATAAAAAAAACAAAAACAAAAACAAAAACAAAAATAAAAACAAAAAAAAACAACAAAAATAAAAAAAAAGAAGAAGGGAAATAGAGAGAGACAGATGTGGAAAATGCTCATCTTTAAAGAGGAAAAGGTCACACCAGCTCGTTGACTGCCAACATTGTCAGACACCATACCGATTAAGAGGTCCCACCTGGTCCCTACATCGGTGTTCATATCTTTACTTCATTTTCACTTCAAAAACACGGAAAGCTTCGTGTTTCTCTTGTGAAAAAGAAGTAAAGAGGGGCATCTGTGAACACCTCTTTTTGTCCGGCCAATTGGTATAGTTCCATCCTTTGGGCACTCTCTGCTGCGCATGATTCACTTAGAAATTCATAACTCCTGCATACGACCTTCGATTTGCGCAAACCCGGTCTCAAAATTTCCGTAACAAAATTGTCTACGACTTTTGTGAAGACCTTGAAGGCTATATCCTTACCAATTGGTACAGTTTTAATAATCTTCCTAGACTTGTTCCAGTTTCATGACTGCTCTGCACATCTTTAGGAAAAAATTCATATCTCCCTCATATGATACTGAAATGACCCCATTCTTTTTTTTGTGGCTCCACATCAAAGATATCTACAAACTTCATGAAGGTCACAAAAGCTAATTCTCCACCTATTTTGCCCAGTGAATTTATTTTGCTTTCAAATGTATTTCCGTCACACTCTGGAGCAGTTTTCGTAGATGGGTCATATCTCCCTCGTTTCTTGATGAAAATTTTTATGCTATATATCAAATTAAAGCTAAGAGAAAGATCCACAATTTTCATGTTGGACTCTTTTTCAAATTTGGCACGCATCAGCCCTCTAATGTGTGAGCAAGGTTTGTTAAATACAAAATCAAGTGCAGCCCCCCTCCTTTGTGTATCTGACGTGAATTAAGAAGCATGGACAAGAAAATTTGTTTAATTTTACAATAAGAGCATGTATGATAATGGAGCCTACCAATTTTGACTAAGTCAAAATTAAACCAAGAAGGCTTCACCATGGTCACGGCAATAACACTCCAATTGGCAACAAATTTTCATCCAAAGCCATCAATTTTGACCAAGTCAAACTAACCTTGGCCCTACTATGTAAAAGCTTCATGTTATTAAATATGCATAGCCATCCTCCACTTTCCCTCTTACACGGTCAAGAGCCAAAGGAAATGGAAACATTTAGCCATTTAAAATGCATAAGTGTTACTTTAGAGGTCAAGGTCCCACCATGCTCCATTTCATGACCAAAGTCACCAATACATCTTCATTTTCACGTTAATAAGGCTTAGTACTTCAAGTTCTATGAATTAAATAGGGTGCAGCCTGGTCACCAATTATTCATGAATTATTTAAGCAAGCTTATGCCTATTTTCAATGTGAAAGGGGTGGAAATCAAAGCTGAATGATACACCAAGGTAGTGGTATATATTTCTTATTAATTTGCACACTTTGTAAATAATCAAATGGCATGGTACCCATTCAAGAAGATGCTCACGGTTTGCCAAGGAATAAGGACCATTTTATCACTTAAATAATAAGCCCACATGCTTTTTGTTTTTTCCTAAATCAGAACCCATGGCCATTAAAAAATTCAAAGAGTAAGGCTCCAAGAAGACAAGCTTCACGTGAAAGAAGGAAGGCAGCGTGGGTCTTGTAGTGGGTGTTTCCATTAACTACATGCTTTCAATTAAACAAAGAAGGGTAGGAATACACACTTACTCCTTAGACTTTCACGGTTAAGGCAAAAAGGACACCAATATGCAAGGGGCTTTTGTCTTACATCAAGCAATGCATGAAGTAAATCAAGGAGGAATCCCTTAATGCATTACTCATGGCAAGAAACATTAATCTCATAGCCATGGTAAGTCTTTATTAACTCTGACCATGATGAAGAAAAAAGGGGTCATGGCTACAAGAAAAGAAAAGAAGGAAAAATAGAGGAGAAGAAATAAGTATAAGGTTTGAAGAAAAAGAACAAAAGCAGAGAGAGTGCAACGGATTTTTGGGAGGGTTTTCAGGAGCTTTAAGGCCACTTGCAAGGGTGGAAGTCCAGCTAGAAGAACCACTCAACTAGTGGTGCCATCCTCTTTATCCTCCATTAAAGCAGTAAGTGGAGCTTCCACTTTCGTTTTTCTTTTACAGAAGGGGGCAAGGAACAGAGGCTATAAATACCCCTCTGTACAGAAGAATAGGGGTTCGAAAATTTTTCTCTAAGAGGTTTGGAAAAGATTTCCTAGGGAGGAGATTATCTCAACATTCTTGAGTTTTGAAAGGCACTTCCGGATTTTTGACAGTAGAAATTCACAGCAACAGCAACAGCAACAGCAACAGCAACAACAGCAACAGCAATAACAGCAACAGCAACAGCAACAGCCAAAACAGCAACAGTGAGCAAGAACTCAATCAGTGAGTAAGAACATTATATATTTTGTGAAAATAGTGTTTATTTTCCAAAATATTAAATTTTTGTATAAGGATCAGATTAGTATTGTTGTATTGGACTCTCTATTCTGTTGTCTATTGTTATTATAATTTGGTTTTTACAGTAGCATATTGTGATGTATGTTTGAATCTCCACTCTATCTCTGTTACTATTTCTGTTCATGTCACTTTTTTTTTGTTTATCTATTGCCCAGCGTTATTGTTCAAGTTGTTAGTGTATGTTTTTGTTTCTGTACGAATTTAAATTGTATGAGGGATAGTTGCGATTATAATTTTATTGCCCAGAATATTAATCCTATTGCAAGGAATCAATCCTCCTCTGTATACTGTTTCTTTTTCCAGATAATTCATTTACCGTATAGTTAAGGTGTAATTTTTTTTTAGGCACCCGAACAAAGCTTGACAAAAATGTGATTGTTTATTTTTTTATTTTTTTAGTTTCTGTTTTTCTTTCTGTTATTTTCAAAATTACGTCTAATTAAAATTTTAACAACTCAACATTATCTTCAACCAAAAAACATTACCCATTTTTTTTACTTTAGTAAGTTCGGGTATTCTTCGTCTTTTTTTTTTGATAAATTTTTACTACTTATTTTTTTTTATTTATTCTTTTTAAAAATAAAAATAAAAAAATCATTTTATCCAAAAGAGATCAATTTAGACGAGACGTCTTGTTGATTTTCTCCTATTTCAGTAAACCATCACCATAATTCATAAGGAACGGGATACTTGAGACGAGACGTCCCGCTTATCCCCTTCCCATATTTTGATTAAATTCCATGAAAATGATCAATTTAGACGAGACGTCTTGTTGATTTTCCCCTATTTCAGTAAACCATCACCATAATTCATAAGGAACGGGATACTTGAGACGAGACGTCCCGCTTATCCCCTTCCCATATTTTGACTAAATTCCATGAAAATCAATTTAGACGTGACGTCTTGTTGATTTTCTCCTATCTTTGGTAGGCCATCACCACAAGGAACGGGATACTTGGGACGAGACGTCCCATTTATCCCCTTCCCATTTCTAACCCCGTATTTTGATTTGAGGATGACTAATTTAGATGCGACGTCTTGTTAGTATCCTTCTCTTTTCCTGTTTTATACCAAAGCCAGGGTAATTTAGACGCGACGTCCTGTTAACCTACACTCCATGTATGTTCAGTTTGTTCCTTCTGTTTTTACACAAAATACAAAAAAAAGAGGAAGGAACCATGTTTTATTTAAGGCTATTTATATTGCGCTTTCAATCTTGGTACTATTTCTGACAGGCGATGTAGGGTGCTAATACCTTCCCTACTCGTAACCGACTCCCGAACTTGAATCTCATTTTTTAAATCGGTGCTTTCACTGAACTTAGTTTTTTCCCAATGTTTTTCCTACGGATAAAAACATTGGTGGCGACTCCCTGTTTTAACCTGAGTTTTCTTTCTCTCTCGCCGCGCCGTCGCGATCAAGGTTGCGACATCATTCTACCGAGTTCTTTTACTGGTGGGCCTAGGTATATGTCAAACAATTGCAAGGATGCTTCTGCTATATGCAAACACTTTAGGTATCCAAGTTTTTTCATAACAATGACATGCAACCCTAAATGGATTAATATCAAAAGATTTATTCGAATGAAGAATGTTAAAGCTGAGGATCGACCAAACATCCTTTGTAGCATGTTCAAAATTAAATTGGATGAACTTATTCAGGATTTGAAGAATGGATCTATATTTGGAAAAATTATTGGTTGTAAGTAAACAAAAATATCTTCTTTTATTTTTATTTACCTTTAACCTTTAATTATTAATACTAACAAATTGATATTCATTTGATTTTGTAATTTGTAGGTGTGTCTACAATAGAATTTTAGAAACATGGATTGCTCCATGCTCATATTCTTCTTTTCATGTATCCGGCCAATAAACCAAAGTCTACGGAGGATATTGATAGGTTTATATCCGTAGAGATTCTAGATGAACAACTTAGTACTGCATTGTTTGTTGTGGTACAGAGATACATGGTCCATTGTCCATGTGGACTATACAATAAAAAATGCCCGTGCATGAAGAATGAAATATGCTCCAAAAATTTTCCAAAGGCAATGTGTAATAGGATAGTCATTGGTGAAGAGAGCTTTCCAAGATATAGGCGAAGGGGTGATGGAAGAACTATTAAGAAAAAAAGGTGTTGATTTAGACAATAATTTCATTGTTCCTTATAATGTTGCTCTATTATTAAAATATAATTGTCATATCAACGTGGAGTATACATGCCAGACAAGTTCAATTAATTACCTGTTTAAATATGTTTACAAAGGGAGTGATAGAGTCACTACAACATTACTTCAGGAGGGTATAATCGATGAAATCAAAACATATTATGATTGTAGGTACATATCATCCTGTGAAGCAAGTTGGCGATTATTTAGTTTTGATATACAATTCAAAGAACCACGGGTTATTCGACTCAACTTTCATCTTCTTGGTGAGCAATCTATAGTGTATGAAGATAGGGAAAACATTAAGAATATTTTGAATAGGGCTGACTTAAAGGATACAATGTTCATTCAATGGATGAAGGAAAATAAATTGCATCCTCGGTCAAGAACACTGACATATACTGCTTTTCCTACAAAATTTGTTTGGAAACAAAATTGTGGAATTTAGTTGCTAAGGAAACAAGGGTACGCTATTGGGAGGATATCCCATGTTCCACCCAGCGTTGGAGAATAATGCTATCACCGTTTATTATTAAATGTACAAAAAAGATGCAGGGACTTTGTAGAAATTTGTACGGTTAATGGCATAACATATGATACCTTCAAAGAAGCATGTTATGCACTTGGATTGTTACAAGATGATAAAGAGTTTGTAGATGCTATCAATGAGGCCTCAACATAGGCATCTGGCTACAATCTCCAAAAATTGTTTTCAATCTTATTGGCTTGAAAATGGGAAGATCTAGGATAGGCGGCCAACCTCCTGGAGAGAGCGATGTGCATGGACCAGGTGAGTAGGGATGCAGCTCCGTGGACCGCTCGTCGGGCAGTTAGTGGGGCATATGACATGATTAATCACTTGCTTTGTTTGTGTCTTTCACCTCCCAACTAGCCCGAGCATGGAAAAAGACGTTCTTCGAAACATGTGTCGGCAAGCAGTTAGCCTCCCTCTACAAAGAATGGAAGTATGGATGAATCGACATCAAATAAAATAAATAGAGGATTTTGGTTTTTCTTTTCAGCAATAACATGATAAGAGCATCCCTTTCACAAAAACCTACTAACAACATTTGTATGCCTAAGGTAGTTTGGAATAGTTGTTGGAGACAATTATCTGATGATGTCATCTATAAACAAAGGAGACTTATGGAATGTCATGGTCAATTTGGTAGTTTATATAATGCATCAATATGGTTAAATTATTTTGTTTTATGTTTATAATTATAATTTCTTTCTTAATGTTTACAGAAATTCATTTAGGGGATAAAGAAGTCAAACATCTTTGTCTAGCAGATACAGAACACATCATGCAAAGTAATGGTAGAAGCTTGAAGGAGTTCCATGGAATGCCATATCCTTCAAGCAGCTTGGTTGACAGCTTACACGAAAGGGTAATTCCTAAAGAACTTAATTTTAATCGTGCTAATTTATTAGCATCCCTAGAGAGATATCAATCATGTCTAAATCCATAATAGTATTATGCTTTTGAGGTTATAATGAATGTTGTCAATCAAAATAAAGGGGTTTTTTCTTTTAATATGGATATGGTGGGATAAGGAAAACATTTGTCTGGAATACGCTATCTGCAGCAATTAGATCAAAAGTTTATATTTGCTTAAATGTTGCCTCAAGTGGAATTGCATCCCTTTTATTGGCCAATGGCAAGACTGCACATTCTAGATTCAAAATCCCATTGATTGTTAATGAAGATTCAACATGTAATATTAAGCAGGGATCTATTCATACAAAGTTAACTAGCAAGCAAGACTGATCATTTGGGATGAAGCTCCAATGGTAAATAGATTCTGCTTTGAAGCTTTGGACAAAACTCTAAAAGACCTTCTCCGTTGTTCATCTTCATTTGATCCCATACTACCTTTTGGAGGTAAGGTTGTTGTTCTTAGAGGTGACTTTAGACAAATATTGCTTGTTATTCCCAAAGGGTCTAGACAAGACATTTGTCTTGCAATAATTAATTTATCTTATCTTTGGTCTTCTTGTGAAGTTTTAAGGTTAACAAGAAACATGCGTCTTGATCAAAAAAACCATTGCAAACTTGATACCAAGAAATTCAGTGATTGGCTTCTTAATATATAGGTGATGGCCTCATCAGAGATTTAACTGAAGGGTAATTTGAAGTTGAAATTCCAAATGATATTCTTATAGAATAATCTGATTCAGCTCTTGATGGATTGATTAGCTTTGTGTATCCAGATATGTTACAACATCTAAACACAGATGGATATTTCAAAGACAAATCAATCTTAGCTTCAACATTAGATGTTATTTCTAAAGTGAATAATTACATCATGGGGAAGATACGGGGACAGCAAAAATCATACCTCAGTTCAGACTCAATTTGTAGAGAAGAAAATTGCTCAAATTTTGAATTGAAGACCTTCACTCTAGACGTCCTTAATGCAATAAATTGTTCTGGTCTTCCTCCTCATGAATTGATCCTAAAGATAGGTGTTCTTGTGATGCTGTTAAGAAATATAGACTAGTCTAATGAACTGTGTAACGATACAAGGCTGCAAGTTAAACGACTCGGGAATAATGTCCTTCAATGTCAAGTGTTAACAGGGACTAAAATTAGGGACATCGTTCATATTCCAAGAATGAACATGATACCTTTCGTAGAAATTCTTCCTATTAAATGTCAAAGGAGACAGTTACCCATCATGGTATCATTTGCAATGACAATAAATAAGTCTCAAGGACAAACTCTTTCAAATGTTGGGTTGTATCTACCCCAGCCAGTCTTTACACATGACCAATTATATGTTGCATTGTCAAGAGTCAGATCAAGAAAAGGTCTAAAGATCCTACTTGAAAACCATGATGGTATTCATTCAAACCACACCATCAACTTGTGTATAGGGAAATATTCTCTAAAT
This sequence comes from Clitoria ternatea, assembly GCA_037962975.1. Classification (NCBI taxonomy): domain Eukaryota; kingdom Viridiplantae; phylum Streptophyta; class Magnoliopsida; order Fabales; family Fabaceae; genus Clitoria; species Clitoria ternatea. The sequence goes on along the minus strand of CM075671.1, from coordinate 199,372,432 downwards.
TGTCTTAGATATGTATTTTCTACATTGTAATTTTGAACTCAACTTATCAATAGTGTTTTTCTAAAAGCATGTATAAAATCTTATAATAAATTTGCTTCATTTCAGTTTTCTATCTACATGGAAATCCATCGATCGGGTATCATCCAAGGTATGTTCATATTATCATCTTTTTTATATGAAAAATAAGAATGAAATTTTTTTTAGTATATGAAAAATAATCATTCTAAACCGAATAATCACAATTCAAGCATCACAAAATACAATATTTGTATCAGATACATGACAAGGAAAAATACGTTTGGATTGCATCACTCTAGGTTAAATCATGCGTTCAAACGATGTTTGTCCACCGAACATCCTTTTATTGAAGTAGGGAATCATAAAATTGTTATACATTTCCATCACCTATTTGAACAAATTTCAAGATTTCTTCCCATATCTATTTTGTCTTTGTATCATTGAACCCATAATACAAAACATTTACATGCTTATTCTCTTGTATTGGATAATGTGTAACTTCATGCTTATTTTTTCCCAAAATTTCTTTTTTTATTTAAATTATTTCGTTATCACAATGACTTATTAATGTTTAATATTTCTTTAATGAATCAAATATTCTTCCAACGGTATCTTATCTAAAGTGAATGGTTAACTTAAATATTTCTGCAACAATTATTTTTATGTGTCCAAAAAAGTTACCATGTAACACAAAGGTTCTAAAACTAGTTTAATATAAAATAAGGATAAATATGTACGAGGGTACCCATGAAGTGAATAGCACAGTACCCATTTAGAGAATTTATATATAGCCATTAACATAGGTAAGTGGAGAGTGGAGATGATATTTCCGGAATATTTATTATCAACAAGTTTCTATGTTGGTAATATATAAACACGTAATTTTAAATACAACCAATTACAGTGAAGAGGATAGATAGGTATAATTAGATTAGAAGAATCGGGTGTTTGGTCGTTTCGTTCGGAGAAGAGGTGTTCGGTGTTCAGTGTTCACTAATGGAAGCACTATCACTTCCCATAACCAATTCCACTGCCAACTACATTCCTCTAACTGCTGCTTCTAATTATGCCTCACCCTCTTCCTTACCTCTCAACTCTTGTTTCAAAACCACACCCCTCACTCTGAAGAAGAAGAACGTTTTTCGAGTGCAAGCTGAGAGTGAGGATTATGACTTGAAGCAAATGAGGGACATGGCTGCTGCCAGAAAAAGATGGGAAGCTCTGGTATTTCAATTTTTCTTTTCTCTCTCTCGGTAACATTGTTGACTTTTATTCTTTTTTTTTTGCTATAAGCCATATCATATGCCTAGTGACTACTGTGGAGTTTACAGTTTAATTGAATTTTCATAATCTTGTTTGTTTCCTTCTTCTTGTGAATTGAGCTATAAATAATGCAGTCCATTTTATTTGAGGTTTTTCCAGACCTTGTTTCACATGTGGGCCTAAGTTTTTTTTTTTTTTCTGGGGAATTTTGGTTTGCTTGGTTATTTTGTAGATCAGAGAGGGAAAAGTTAAAGTTCTCACCCCAAGGGAAGCTGGCTATGCAGTTCAGCTTTCAAACAAGCCCCTTCTTGATGTTCGTCCCTCCAATGAACGCCAAAAGGTTTCTCCTTCAATGCACCTATTGCTTTTTTCTTACCTTAGCCACTACATTGAACATATAGTTTAGGAATGGTTTTTTTCTGATGCGCACATGGGATCTGAAAGTAATTTTTTTTTATTGGTAATTATGTTGGATCTGCCTTGAAAATTATGGAGACCGCGAACGTTAATTTTAAATGCAAACTTTCTATCTTTTATTCCTCGAGCACTCAATAAAAAAAAAAAAGAACTGTTTAGTTATTTACCTGTAGTAGCAGGAGAGCAGACAAGTACAACAATTTGACATTTTAAACGTGTTATTCTTGTGGTCAGATGTTTATGAATGTAATTATCACTTTGGTGATTGATGATCTAGGTAGCTGTATAGAAAGCATCAGATGCATTTCGCCATGCATTCAATTACGTTGTCATTCATCTTGTGTGATTGTACTAATTCTTTTCTTATGGCAAATAAGTAATTCACTTGTCTTTTCTTTTAAGGCGTGGGTGAGAGGTTCAACCTGGATTCCAATATTTGATGTTGATAATAAAGTAGATTTTGGAACCATCCCCAGAAAAGTCACAAATTTCGTAATGGGTATTAAAAGATTCATGCTGGCTCTTTCATTATTATTTCTTATGGTAGATTTTCTAAATTTTTAAAGTAATTTGCTACATTTCATTGGAAATCTACTTACTACATATGACTTGGTGTTATGTTGAACAGGAGGTTGGTGGAGTGGCATGCCTACACTGTCTTATGACAGGTATCATAAACTATTGTTTGCCCTTCTGATTTGTTCTCCATGTACACGAATTTTATCATTCATTTTTTCCCTTTCTTCAACAGTCAGTTCTTAGCCAAAGTTGAGGAGAAGTTCCCCAAAGAATCTGAATTAATTGTTGCATGCCAGAAGGGACTGAGGTGAGATTTATTCATTTAATTGATTGCACTCTCAATAAAGTTGTTTCTAATTTTATTTTTCTGCTTCCTTAAAATGCATTTGGTACTTCCTATGCTGTTTTGAACGATTCTTGTGGATGAAAGAAATTATTTGATCATTTCATTAGTGTCAAATAAACCATGTAGTTCCTTTGTTATTCTCAAAACTCATTTTTTGGCCAGATCTCTAGCTGCCTGTGAACTACTATATAGTGCTGGCTATAAAAATCTGTTCTGGGTTCAAGGAGGCTTTGAGGCTGCTGAAGAAGAGGCATGTTTTCCAATTGCAATTTTCTGGAATTTCTTATGTTATTTACTTTGGTCAAACATGGGGAGAGAAAATGAGCTAATGTGGTGTACTTATTTTTGGCCACTATTTTCTGTGGAGCAGGATCTCATTGTAGAGGGTCCAGCGCCTCTCAAGTTTGCCGGAATTGGTGGCGTTTCAGAATTCCTAGGGTAACTGCCTAACTAATCTCACCGTTTCTATCTTAATGCATGCTATATAATGTTGATGAAGTCTATTTGTGCTTGTCAATCTGAAATTCTCTTGATTGGATAACATATAAATTATTTTATAATTGGTACTCTTTCCAATGTTTTCATTATGAATTCGTGTCACACTAAAACATTGGTAGTTATGATTGGTTGGAAACACAAGTGTAAAATCTTCATTCAAAAACACCCTATCTTGGTGGTCTGTATGACTTTGGATAAAATTACATCATAGGTGATGCATATTTGAAGACTCGTGATTTTTTTCGAAAGAATTTTAATGACAATAGAAATTTTATGATATCTACATAATGATAAATTTCTTCTGATTATTTCCAGTAATAAATCTGCTAACTGTATTGGCATTGGTTTATATCTCATCCTGCCGGAGGATAAAATTTCCTACCAATTTATTATTCAGTTTGTAAATCAGCTACCATTATATGCATGCAAATAACTAGGCTGCAATTTTTGTGGCAAAGGAAAAGAGTTCTGGGAAATTTCACTAAGATGATATATGATGTGTTTTGTATTCCAGATTGCCAAAAATTCATGAATAACATAAAACTGTATAGCCTAATTTCCTGGTTGCATCATATGATAAGGAGTTTAACATGAAGAATACTATGCAGATATGATTTATGATCCATTTTTTAGTTGATGGCAATTTTCCTGTATGTTGTGGAATGTTCATTACTTGTTGGACACAATCAATTGCATGGACATAATTCTATGTGCTTGAATGTTCCATGTGGCATACCTCAATTACTAGGGTGTAGTTTTTATCTACCTACTGGGAAAATCGCTTAATGTCGATTAATTTGAACTTTTAAGATTGAAGGTAACATGGTATGAAAGCCTGTAGCCCATTTCCGTTGTTTGCATGGTTTGTGTCAGGGATCTTGATTATTTCCATCATTAATGCCATGCCATGCATGCATCGCCTTATCTGGCAAACATTTGTGGAGGCTCGGAGGGGGTGTTAGAATCAATTACTAGGGTGCGTTCTGTATACCATTTTGGTAACTTCACACGATAGTAATCTGTTTTGAGCTGGAATCTAACATGATAGTTTTATATCATATCCTGTTGATTACAATTTGCATCCTCAAATGAGTTTTTATATAATTTAAAATTTATGACATTCTTCAAATATAGTTGCAAATTTCTGACTGCATAATTATTTCCAGTTGGACTGATCAACAAAGAGTAGTTGCAGCCAAGGAAGGTTGGGGATATAGATTAGTGTTTTCAGCCCGCCTGGTAATTTATCAGTTATATACATTCAGTTGTAAACCTTATTTTACTATCTCGGCATTCACAAATTTGACATTTGTGGTACAGATTGGAGTCTTTCTTGTTGTGGATGCACTATTTATTGGTGCTCAGCAAATTGGACGCTATCTTCAGGATATTAGGACGCATTGAGGAGGTACTATAGTTACCATGATGTAGTCAATTGACCCTCCTGAGGACAATGTTCCTCGTGGATAAGCATACAGAGACATCAGCCTAAGGACCTCAATTTTGGATGCGGACCCTTTGCAGAGGCTCACTGTCCATCTTTTAGTTAATGATTTACTGGAAGATGCTTTCTGAGATTTTCTCATAATTGTCACTACTGGATTTTGAAGGCAAGTTTAATTAGTTAGGTGGTGTCATTTTAATGTAGGTTTTTTCCATGTCACTATGTACTAAATAATACCTTTTTGGCAAAATGCATGTATTTTCTTTTAGAAATTTCCATGACAAAAAGAAAACAATTTTGTCATATTACTGTTCCATTATATTCTGTAGCACCAAGAAAAATTACTACTGCTCCATTAATGTGAATGTTTTGGATACACGTGCTTGTATCGTAATTGGCAGTGTTTGATTCACTGGGTGAGTTCTGAACCCTGATTATATTGTTGCAGAAGCCGTGTCTCAGCTGATTGTTTAATGTATTGTCAGTTTGTATGCGCTGGTGATTCCATCTTCCTCCAGTTTTCAAGTATTGTTTTTTAAGGTTGATAATTCTGAAAAGGAGAAGATTTGTGTAACAAACGTACACATTAAGTACCATGTAATAGAATTCTTTAAGCACCCGAGGATCTACTCTTACATTTCTAAATCAACGCCTTTCCAAAATTGTAAATTTTAGTTGAGTATAGATAAATTGTCTATCTATGTTTAATATAAGCTGAATTTATCTTAAGCCGATGCGGTTCTAGTTACCAGTATTTAAAAAAGTTATAAATGATGAATTGCAAATGCTTGCAAGTTCCTTGTGACTTGTCTCTTAATCTAGCTCAATCATAATCACTTTTTGGAAAAACTTTAGCAGCCTACATTGCAGGTAACGGTTTCTTGCGAAAATCATTTTTACAGGGGTTTTACTAATAAATGCCTCATGAGTACTTGTTAAAAAAAGAGTCCAAAAGTATTTGCTGAAAAGTTCAATATTCAATAGATGAGGAACTTAGAAAGTTGTATTTTTCACTTTTATTCCTTATAACAATTCTCTTATGGACATTTGCCCCGGTTACCATTTACTTTTCTGTAAATATTTCTTTGTATCCGTCCAAAAATTTGTTCAAGTATTCTCTATTATGGAGGTCCAGGGCGTAGAATATGACCTTGTGAAGATATTTACATTTATTCATCAAGCAACTCAAAATAGCTGAGTTGAGTTGACAGAGTAAACATCAAACTGAACCAAGTTCATTCAATTGTACAATTCACTAACGACCCATTTGGTCTTCTTATTTTCTTTATACACTGTAGCTAAGCTAACTTAGTTCCTGCTTACCATTGACTACATACTAACTGAGTGCAATTCACATGCCCTTTACTCCTATGTCAAGAGTCTTCAAGGAAAGTATGGTTTGGGTACAACATGAAGATGTTCTCTCCTGTGCATAGAGATGCCAAAAACTTCAGTGAGGTCCAAGTCTTTGGCTGTAGTACCAGGAGGAAGCTCCCAATCAAAACTGTATAGGAGTTGAGCTAAAGCAAGCTCAACAACTGCATTGGCAAAAGTAATACCCGGACAACCTCTTCTGCCTGCCCCAAATGGTATCAGCTCAAAATCACTCCCTCTGTAGTCAACATTACTCCCTAAAAACCTCTCTGGTTTAAATGCATTGGGATCTTCCCAACTTTCTGAGTTCCTACCTATAGCCCAAGCATTGACATAAAATCTTGTTTTAGCAGAAATTCTATACCCTTCTAAGATAACATCTTCCATTGATTCTCTTGGGAGTAATACTGGAACAGCAGGATGCAAACGATATATCTCTTTGATAACAGCTCTAATGTACTCCAGTTGATGCAGATCAGTCTCTTCAATAACTCTTCTTTCTCCCAGGATCCCCCGCACTTCCTTTTGTGCCTTTTCCATAACCTGTGGGCTCATTAGCAGCTCCGTCATTGCCCAATCAAGGGTTATGAAGGTTGTATCAGTTCCTGCAGCAAACATGTCCTGCAGTAACATCAAAGGGTTTTCATTTGTCAATATATATGGTTGAAGTTGTTTTGTATCCATTCTCAACTTATTGAGAGATAAAACCAACCACCAAGCCCTCCCCTGAAATTTTAAGTGTTACAAAAATTTTCACTTTAGCTCCTAATGTCTTTGGCTGTTTTTTTCGAACATACTTTGTTTGTATTAAGCAGAATAATACTATTATGAATGATAAAAAAAATTTAATTGAGTTTTAATGTCATCGACTTTAGTCTTATTTTACTCCCCCGTTCCTTTTTATCTGTCTTTTAAGGTTAAATCACACATATTAAGAAAAATAATTAATGTTTTTTTATTACATTTTTACATTTATTCCTACTTTATCCTCATCTTAAATTATTAGTGTTTGATTATTCCCTAGGTGAGGGTATAACATGAAAAAAATAATGAATGAAGTTCTTAAAACTCTAAAAAGACAAATAAAAAAGAATAATTTATTTTTAGAATGGAGATAGATAAAAAGGAACAAAGAGAATACTATTTTTCTTTCAATCCAGATCCTCTTTGATCCCCTCTCCACTCTATCTTTAGAAAAATCACGGCCCTATATTGTATTTGATGATTTATAATGATTGGTCAAATTTTTCCATGGTTGTTTAATTAACCACAAAATTGATCATCACTATTAAAATTGTAGTCATATTCTTTAAAATTGATCAATTAGTATTAAAACTAGTCAATGTTTTTGGCCATTTATCAATATCCCAAAACATTGCAAATCCGTATTAATATTTGTCAATTTTTATAAGTAGGGCCAATTTAGCTACTAATTAATCATGCAAAACAAATTGACCAATTGTTATAGAAACTTAGAATGAAGAAAGTGCGTTCATGTTGGAGAGAAGAGGTAGTAAATATTAAAATATTTATCAGATAATTTATTCTTAAAATGCCTAAGAAACCTTATAAAGGCTTCACTAACCAAGATGGTTGCCTTGATGTTATCAGTGGTGAGAGGCATCTCATCCAGGTCATTCTTCTGCACATCCAGAAGAATATCTACAAGGTCCTTATGCTCCTTTACTTTATTGGAACCCTTGTGTTCATTCAGTATCTGATCAATGATTTGATCAAATTTTCTACAAGTGTTTTGAAGTCTTGATTTCATGCCAGTCAAACTCTGTATAAACTCCAAAGAAGGAAAAAAATCCCCAACACTGAATCCTCCAAGTAGTTCCTGATACTCATCAAGCATCTCTTGGAACCCATGTTTCTGATATTCTCCTCCTTTTGAAAAGTCCCTTCCAAAAGCAACTCGGCAAAGGATATCATTTGCATACAGCCCCAGCAACTTAGACAAATCAATAGTTCCTGGACAAGACCCTGCAACCCTATGAACCAAACGAGCAACTTCTTCCTCTCTAACAGAACTATATGAGGGTACCCTTTTGGCACTTAGAAGCTCAAGTGTGCAAATTTTCCTGACATGCCTCCAGTAAGCACCATAGGGAGAGAAAGCAATGTCTGTGCAGTTGTAGAAGAGGTGTTTAGCTGAGAAGAGTTGTGGACGGCTTGAAAGTGCGAGGTCATGGGTTTTCAACACGTCCTTTGCCAATTTAGCTGAGGAAACAACCACAGTTGGTATTTCACCAAGTTGTAGGAAAAATATGGGGCCATACTTGTGTGCAAGGTTTTGAAGTGCTAAGTGGGGTGTGGTGCCAAGTTGGTGGAGGTTACCAATGATGGGTATGATAGGTGGACCTGGAGGGAGATTGAATCTTCTTTTTCTTGACTTGTCTATGAAGAGGAATCTCATCAACAGGACCATGAAAATGAATTCAAAGAGGAACAATGGTGTGAACGCTTGGTTCAGCCATTGGAATAGAGCCATTTGATAAATTTGAGGCAGAGTAATGAAGGTGCAACCAGTGTTATAAGATCATATCCCAATGCGGCAATCTTTTCACTACCAAAGTTCTAGTGGACAATTTTATTGACGCGTATCCAGTGCACATACATCTATACATGCATTGTGTAATGATCTAAAATGGTTTTTATGTAATTTCAGTTGATATTTATCTAAATCAATTATCTAACTCATGCACAAACACATCACCATGTGAGAACATGTCGTATGGCATTTGAATTGAGTTAGAGAATTATTTTCCCCTTAAACCTCTTCCTTCGCCATCGCCAGTTATCTTATCTTCAACCTTTTATTGACTTTGGCGGATTCCTAGGACGGTACACAATATTTGGAAGATTGGAAAGCGATAAGAGAAAATTGTGAAAAAAGAAAGTGGTTCCTTTTTATGCCATTCAATATTTGTTTTATTTATTTTATCTTATTAAAAAAAACTATATTTGTATTAGATGAGAATCATCTCAATATTTTTACTTGATGAATAAATTATAATTAGTAAATACTAAATATTAAATTATATAAATATGTTTTTCTGTATTAATAATATTATATATTATGAAATGATATTTTAAATTTATAAAAACAAAATACTCTAATTGATATTTGTTTAAAATCTGAGAAAGGGCAATATCATCTTTTAAATTTACGATGAAATTTTCTTTTGCACATTTCATATCAACTCAAAAGTAATAAGGACAAATACTTTATTTTCAAGTAAACCAAACAACACAAATTTTCACATTTTTTATACAAGTTTATTTCTCACGTTTTTTTTCCTCATCATTTGTTGCTATGGTACTTAACACATTAACCAAACAGAGCATTAATATTAAAATAGAGATCATTTATATTAAAATACTTTACTGATATAATCGATTTTCAATTAATGGTAACTTACTTTGTACTTTTTACTTTATATATTTTTTCAAATAGAAGATCAACGGTCTTAGTATGCATACTTCATGTTGGGTTTTGATTTGTTGGTAAAAGATTATATCTTATGTGTCTTGTATTTTATAGTTTTCTTAAGTAAATTATAACTAACTTATAATTTGAACCAGAATTTTTTAATAAAATTAATTTAAATTATATTAAATGACTTAAAAATATATAATATTATATTTAAAAATAAGAATAAAATTAATAACTAAAATAATAGTTGATGCTAAAGCGAGCCAATACTAATTTTATTTTTTGGTGATGATTCTTCTTCGGATTGAAAAATTGGAAATAAAATAGTGTGGACTTGATCAATGCTAATTTAGAAACTAAATAGCTTTATCTTCTTCTCAATCTCCATCTCCTTGTAGTGAAAGTTTTGAAAATGAAAAAGCATGGCTTTGGTTGATTTGATTTTGTAGATTGGAAAAAAAAGAGGAAGCAAATTATATGTTATCAAACTCTTACTTATTTTACCAAAACAGTTTAGGTGAGATAGAGTGAGTCTCTCATCTATTAATTAGAGGTCTTGAGTTTAAATCTTGTGAATAATGTTGTTTTAAAACTTAGTGGCACTTTTGCTATTCGAGATCCTTCTTGTTTTGGATATAGGAGTTTTCCTACCTTAATTGATGATCATAATCAAAACTTATATTAACACTTATATGAAATCTTTAAGAAGTGACAATGATGTAGAATTTCTTGTACATTATGAATTTCTCTATTCTCCTCACCTAACCTCATTAATTTGAAAGTTTTTGGATGTCTATGCTATGTAAGTACTTTAGAAGCTCATAGAACTACTAAATTTCAGCCTAAAGCACGTAAAACTATTTTTCTAGCTTTCAAAGAAGGAATAAAGGGATATTTTATTTATGACCTTGATTCTCACCAATTTTTTACTTTTAGAAATGTGGTGTTCTATGAATCTGGTTACTCTTTTTTTGTCTACATTATATGCAGAGACATTGGATAGGAGTTTAGTTTGCATTAGTTTTAATGTCCATTTAGTTTTAATTTTAGTTTATTTTAATCTTATTTTTCCCTAATTGCCATGATATTTCTTCTATTTCCACACATGCTACTTGGGTAGTTGTCTTTTACAGAAACTTTCATGAGATAATCTATTAGCAAAAGGATTTGGAAGATTTTGAATGGGATGATGCAAATGGGAAGAGCTTGAGTTTGTAGAAGACCCAAGATCGAAGCCAGCCTAACAATGGAAGAAGAACGTACCAAAGAAAGTACTACGGAACCCAAGAACACCCTCAGAATGCATATTTGCCAAGGTTCAGAGAAAACCACTGCCAGTGGGAAAAAACACTGGTCGTGGATTTTCCCACTGCCAATAGTTTTTGCCCAGTTTTTAATTTTAAGCGTTTTGGTTGTCACACAGTGCGATCCACTGCCAGTGGATTTCACACGCTATAGCAGTTACCTTTAGTTTTCGTAGAATTTTAAAAGAGGAAAAAGGGCAAAAATGTGGGCGAACAGACATAGAGGGAGACAAGACAGTTTTGGGTGAGAATTGAGAGCTTCTTGGAGGAGATTTTCATGAAGGATTTCAAGAATCAACAAGAAGGGTATCAGATCTTTAGATTTTGGGGCATTTGATTAAAACCAAAAGTGAGAACTCTAATTCTTCTCCAAACCCTTGTTTTGTAATTAAGATTTCCTTCATGTTTGATATTGAATTTCGGATTTATGGTATTGTAATCATCTTCCTTATGGCAAACTAAACTCCATTCTTGGGATTAAGAGTAGCATGTTTGTAAACCAAACTTGAGATGTTCTTCGTTTTTCCATTTATGAATCATGTTTCTTATTAAATTTTATGGATGTTTAATGCTTCTACAAGGCTTAGAAATAAGTGTAGATGATTATAAACGGTGTGGGCAATCAAAAGATTGGCATATGGTTTGAATCACATGAAATTGAACCTAGGGATTTGGGTTATGAAAATAGACAAAGCCCTTTGAGGGATAACCGGGTTTTCATAAAGCGTAAGGGATCTAATTAACGAATTGAATGTGGTTCTTCGGTAATTAGGTACGTTAGTGAGGTTTCGAGAGAAAATCACTAATTAAATTTGGAAAACTTGCCTTAGGAAACGAGATTTCATAAATGGGAAATTGAATTGCATTGAAACTTGGTAACGACATGTGAACCTTTTAACTCCCAAGAACCTAATCTCGATTGTTTCAATTAAGTACTTTGATTTTCACCACGAATAGCTTTGTGTTTTCTCTTGGCATTTTTATTCTTAAGTCAATTTTAATTTCTATTGAAATTAAATCATTGGTCTAGATAATCGAATCGCTGATAAAACCGGTACTTGGGCACAATCCTTGTGGTAATGATAACTTTTTATTACGCGATACCCCTTACGCTTAGGGTTGGCTATCAAGTTTTTGGCGCCGTTGCCGGGGATTGTGTTTCCCCCAATATTGGCTAAGCGGTGTTTTTGATTAAACTAGACTTTTTACTTTATTTTTATTTTATTTTTTCTTTATAATTTTTTTGTTTTTGGTTTTTATTTTTCTACAAAATTACACTTAGGTTTCGTTGTGTTTTTGTGGATTGTGCAGGTCCATTTATGCGAAGGAGTCACAACTTTAAACACATTTTTGATCCAGAAATTGAAAGGACCCTTCGTAGGATCAGAGCACTTTGGAAGCACCTTGAACAAAGCAAGCAACAAGCTTCAAGTTCAAATACCGAAGAGCCAATGGACAATCCTGATAACCGAGCCCTTCGTGATTTTGCAGCACCCAATGCAATGGGTAGGAGGCCTAGCATCACAAGGCCAACCATTGAAGCGAACAACTTTGAGTTGAAGCCCTCTTTGCTCTCAATGGTCCAGCAAAACCAATTTGGAGGTTGGCATTCGAGGATCCAAATCCGCACCTCCAAATCTTCCTTAAGTACTGTGATACACTCAAGGTGAATGACGTCTCAAGTGATGCAATTCGGCTACGGCTTTTCCCATTCTCTTTGAGGGATAAGGCTAGAGCTTGGTTGTATTCACTTTCGGAGGGGTCGATCACTACTTAGGAGTAGTTGTCTCATGCCTTCCTCAACAAATATTACCCGCAGAGCATTTAATGATGCATGAGAGAGGTATAAGGAGTTGCTTTGAGAGTGTCCACATCATGTAGTGGAAAGATGGTTGACGGACCACATCTTCTACAATGGGTTGACCTCGAACCAAAGGGTTACATTGGATGCTGTAACACCTCGATTTCCTATTTCAAAAATAAGGGTAAATTTTTCACAAATTTTGAAATAATAGTAAGTAGCAGAAATCCAATATAATTAAAGCTGAATAATTACCCTGGATCATTTAATAACTGATCTCATATATGGAAATATGAGAAAGGTATCAGAATACACCTCGGACGACCGGACTTGAGGCCGTCACAGGGAAAACGGAAGATGAAATTAATTTAATAGTTGTTAGAGTATATGCCAAAAAGAAAATGATAGATGCCACACCGATTTGTTAAACAACGGAAATATATTTTCATAATAATAATATCATTCAGACATTATCAAGGTCATTAATAAAAATTAGCCATACACATCCGGTCTAATTTTCTTACATGACCCCTCAAAATCAACCATTATCAAATTAATATCAAAATAAGCATATACGTACTATGCGCTATACAAAATGAAGATATACGTCGGCCAAGGCATCATCCATATTCCTTTCATATTTACCTTCCCCAATTCTCGACCACCAAAAGGTAGGATTTTTCATCACACCTACATAAAACTTAAAAATGGCAACAGGGAGGTGAGTAACATAATCTAAATGAATCAAATTCATACATTATGATGATATTTATACATGTGTGCACTACATTCATTTTCAAGAAAACACCACAAATTTCACATACATAATACATCATTCCATCTCGGCACAGTATATTCACAAGGCAATATCATACATAATATATCTCTAATATTCACAATAATCATCAGACTTTCAATGTTAGTACCTCAGCTTACTTCCGCTCTATTTAACAATCATCCATCGCCACCACGGGCTATCAACTAGGCATATCTCCGGCTATATGCAAATGCTCTTAAAGCTAATGCATATGCACAACGGAATTATTTTCAAGTATGGATCCGACTGTGGGAAAATATCAACATATCAAATGTGGGACAAGCATAGGTGTGCTACTATGCCCCTATTGCAGTAGTAAAATGTGTACACTTATATCCAATTTCATGCATGCTCAACAACATATTTTTACTGGTACCAAACCGCTCTTGCCCCTTTGTAGCACTAGTCACCCCGTGACTGCGGATCATCATTATGGCCATACTTGCCAAAGTGCTACGGGCCTCCCCCGAACACACATCAAGGGAGCCGTGCCCCGTCGGACACCGAGGTCAACTGCTCATCACAGAGCCGCCCTCCCACAGGGCCTGCCACCTAGGGTGCCTCGTCACCAAACTAAGGGCAGCTTTGTGATTCCCCGAATCACTAGGGAGCAATAACAGTATACCCGTGCACTGGGCCCCCCTCCCACTGGGCCTGCTTATTGGAACCCCTAACATTCCATATAAGCAGTGAATGATATGCCATGGATGCAAATGCCAATCAATGCACTCTCACATTGTGCTTCCTAAATGCCACTCAATCAATTATCCATTCACGACCACTACTTAGTGGATTTTAACATTCTCAACGTTTACAAATTTTCGTTGGAACTCACACATCGGTAGTTAGTGACAATCATAATTATCAATTCACATATACGTCATTGGGATATTTCCCATCATTGATTTCAATTCACAGCATGGTCTCAAATCATCATAACATATTTCATAGACATATTCAACACAATATCTAATCTGGTCTCTATACCGGTACCAGAGTTCGGATATCACTTCATCTGTTCTGTATGAAATACAGACTCGGCAAGTAAAACATCAGACATTAAGATCGATCTCCCCTCACTGGGATACCGGATAATCATACCGGATACATACAGCACTGGTCTGAGAACCTCAGCCATCTACTAACTCTAGTGGCTGATCCTTTACTGGGTCATTGACTCCGGTTTAGACCATTTCATTATCATATTCCACATTCCAAATACATGCCATAAAACATCAATATTCTAATTGCACTCAAATCATGAAATCATCACATCGTCCACACAAGTAATCAACAAGCATAATCATATACACATATTTTCACACCATCAATGGATGAAATCATACATTTAGAATAGTTACCCCCTCCTACCTCAAGAGAAGTAGTAATCACTGCGGTCAAATGGTTCTGCCTCATAACTGGGGTTATTTCCTATATCATAATATATCACACAATCAATTTTCTATTCAACCATATCGGCCTAACGTTTATATTTATTTACTCGATGTCTTCCAGCATCTTAACTCTTAGTCTCGTTTATTTTATTTGTTCAGCCACCACCACCACGGTTTAGGCGTCTGCATTTATTATTATGCACATTTATTGCCAAACCCATTACGGGGCTCCCACATTAATGGTTCCCAACAACCATTAAGCTTTATTAATGGTCATTCACCATTAATAACAACATTTTACCTCACCAAAAATAGTTATTTAACACAATAAATTCTTCTCCACTCATATCTTACATTTCCCCTAAATCCTAGGGTTAGGGTTTTCATCAAAACCCTACAATATTCATTAAATCACTCACCCAACATAAAACTCAAAGACCCATAGTTCATACTCTTGAGAAATAGCAAGATCTTACCTCAAGAGAAGGAATGAGAGAGTTTTCCAAGAGAGGAAAAATCCACATGAAAATAAGGAGGAGGAAAGAAGAGACTTCAAGCTCCAAGCTCCTCCAAGCTCTTTCAAAGACGAAATGGGAGAAGAGAAGAGAAACACCACCCTTTTTGCTTAGGGTTTTTGGAGAGAAGAAGAAGAAATGAAGAGTGATGGGGGAAGAAGGAGTGTGCACGATTTTGGAGAAGGGAAAGAGAAAAAGATGACCATTCTGGTCAATGTCCAAGGGTTAAAAGGGTACATCATCTCTACTTTTTCCCAATGGTTAATAATTCCTAATACCCAATGGATACAAATGCTAATCAAGAGGGAAAAATGCACACGGTTGAGTGAGGAGGAGAAAAGGAAGTTTTTTTTTCAATTTCTTTTAATTCCATTCGGCTTGTATTTTCTCCGTTTAATAACATATGTCGAGTCCGATAATCCTTTCCTTAACACTAAAAATTATTTCAACTATATTACCCTAATCACAATAATCTTCTAAACTCTCTAGACCCATCAAATATTTAATTTGACCAAGTGGGTCCTGAAACATCCTTAATTTTTTTTTAAAATTCACACGCAATCGGGGAAAAATAAAACGAATAGAAGGCAAGGGAAATTGAAAGCCACTCACACGGCAAAACAGCAGAAGACATAGCTTGAGCGAGCTCATTCAGTGTTCACTCGCTCAAGCAAGACCCAAACTCGCTTGGGCGAGACAGCCCATCTCGCTCAGGCGAAACACCATTCGCTTAAGCGAAACCAACCCGAAACCTTCCTTCCATTCACACTCGCTGGAGCGAACCCTTATTCGCTGAGGCGAGTAACTCCACTCGGTATTCCTTCACTCGGAATCAGGGGTTCCATTCACTCGGGATCGACCCCAACATACATGCCTCCCTCGGAAGCTCATACATAGTCCTTTATTCTTATCCAGGAAGGTCACACACAAAATCCACTCAGAAAATAATGGTTATTCCACTCGGAATCTATAAACTTCCCTCACTCGGATTATTTCCCAATTAAATACCACTCGGTATATTTCAGCCTCAACACAATCGGAATGTATTACACATTCACCACTCGGTGTATCATCATTTTACCCACTCGGAGAACACTTAGACCTTCCTTCACTCAAAAGGGGTCTCCACAATTAAATTCCATTCGGGTTTACTCTATCCCCACATCACTCAGAGGAATTTACTAAGTTAAATCTCACTCGGCTTATTTAAGTCTTAACCACTCGAGATATAGAACCTCATTCACTCGGAATATATAATCTTATACACTTAGAATATATCCCAATCTCAACCAGTACAACACTCCTTACCTCTGAGGTGGTTCACTCGGGATTTCCACTCGGAAATACCCAAACCCTTCCCCACTCGGGGTTTTACTCATGCTTTTCACTCGGCAAATCATGGACTAGTCTTCCCTCGGAAGTAGCCCACTTGAGTACATCTTACTCGGATCTATCCTAAGCCTTTATCACT
The DNA here is from genome assembly GCA_037962975.1 of Clitoria ternatea. NCBI lineage: Eukaryota > Viridiplantae > Streptophyta > Magnoliopsida > Fabales > Fabaceae > Clitoria > Clitoria ternatea. Next base: position 199,355,812 of record CM075671.1, on the reverse strand, counting down.
CAAAAAAGTCCACATACTTAAGCCTCACTCGGGAATGGCTCTCACCACAACATTATTCCACTCGGAATTCATCAACTTAGCATTATTCTATCCATCAACATTCCTCAGTCAATCCAAGTGACATTATATCCACATAAAATATATAATTATACACATACATAAATGTATACTTGTCCACAATTCAGATAATCAATCCTCATATATATAAGTATGTTTAATCTTCATATTACATGAGAGCCGGCCAAGGCTTTAACAGAACTATAAATACAAATGATACAGTATACTCTGTACGCTACAACAGCATAAATACCCATCACTCGGGTTAAGGTCTTCACATCATTCCCATTCTGACCTGCGTACACTGAAAAATAGTGTAGAGGTGAGCTTTTACATATTAAATGACAGTTATTGGCTCAGATTAATCTTAGAATCCTTAACCATGCAATAACATATATCATCAATCAAACATACACACTGCCATTTAACATGGACATTCACATAACATCTTCCGATCAGGATTTTACTCATTTCACTCGGCAATAATTCACAACATCCTCAATAACAATGTATCATCCAATCGGATTCCACCCCAAATCTATTCCAATCAATATCAGTAATGTTTAAACTCTAAGCCTCGCTCAAGGAGAGTGCCTGAGCCCCGCTCAAAAGTCTTAATCATATCCTCACACATTTTCATTTGATTGTCGATTCAACAATAAGCGTCCAACGCTTCATGCTCCAAGCATTTCCAGTGGTGAATCGGATGCATACGGTCTCATTCATCAGGCGTCCAACGCCAATGCACTCGGTATTGCCTTGAGTCCAACCCAAGGTCTTTCATCAAGCGTCTCATGCTTAGTGCCCTCGGCACTGCCTCGAGTCCTACCCAAGGTCTTTCATTATATTTGACACGTATTCATCCGATTGTCGACTCAGTATCAAGCGTCCCACGTTATATGCACTCGGCACTTCCAATGGCGAATCAGATGATCCACATCTCATGCACTCGGCAATCACAATGCCATCCACTCGGATTATCCTTACAACAAGCATCTCATGCTTTCTCATATAACATTCCACTCGGAAATCAACACTAGTAAGCATCTCATGCTATTTCATATAAAATTCCACTCGGCATTAACATAGCAGTCCCTATCCTATGCACTCAGCATTCGCATATTCAATGTCAAGCATCACATGCATTTGAACACACCATCACACACGGGGACCAATAAAAGACTACACAAGGCATTCATAATATGCATCTCATACATTTAACATAACCACAACATGCATCATACATCATGTGGACGAAAATCATACACCACACGATAATAATCATCACGCATCTGGGCTCAACTCAAACAACATACAATCACAAAACAAACACAACACATCACAGTGTATTAGTTTCACCTGGAAACCCGTCCATAAACCATACATTTGAGATGCAATAGCCCCCTTACCTGGAATGAAGATTCCAGCAACTCCATGGCCACTCGTTCTTACAGAATGACTCGGCCCCAGCCTTCAGCAGCACTCTGCTCAGCTTTCAACCCTGTGAAGAGCCAAACACAGCTTCCTCTGAAGCAGCTCTACCACCAAGTCAGTGGAGAAACCTCCCAAGGCACAACACCGTCCTCAACCAAGCATCATAGCCAGTAGAGGATTCCCAACGCTGTTCCACACTTGAACAGCCTAGTCCTCCTAATGATGGAGGACATCCCTGCTTCCAAGCACCCAACCATGCCTTCTTCCTCACGAGCAGCTCAGAATATTACTGCCTCAACCGATTATATGTCTCTGCTTTCCAAGCATTCACCGACCGGTTCACAATTCCACTCGGTATAGCTTCACCTCTCAAGCGGTTTACCGACCGCCCCACAATTCCAGTCGGCAAAAACACTAAAGTCAGGTCCTACCTGATTACAACCTCTCCATAAAATTCAATATATTTGGGGATTCAATTTTTTAAAATGTATAAATTACCCCATTTAACTCTACCAATTCACCATAACTGATGGCACCTTTAGTTCATTGGCCGCTCGGCCCTACACTCTCAACGCCAATCGGTGTACATTCACCGCCAATTCCTCCAAATCGTAGGAGTTACCTGACTCAACCATAGACTCATACAGAGTATAGACTCAAAATTATATCACATGAGACACATTATGGAGGTTAATCAACCAGTTGGGAAGAGTCTAGTCAGTAAACAACATTACCGATTCCCATCAATACTCAATATTGTCCGATTTATCTCGGATTAAACCCTCGGCTTAACAACATCCGACCACTAAAATTCTTCTCCAAACCATAATATATCTTAGCAATACCGAGCCGAACACTCAAAAGAGCTCCCCATGTGCATCAATTAGCACAGTTTGCCTGGATTTACTTCGTACAGGCACCACACTCGGTCCAAAATCTCAGATTTCTATCCATTCCTTCGGCCAATTCCATGTCTACACCCTGAGAATGTCACTCGGATCTCTCACTCAAAAGGGTTGTTCGGGGTTTGAAAGTAATTCTCACCCAGAAAACTTTCCACTTACAAAATTTTCACTCGGCATTCAAGCCTACTATATTACAAATTTGAGTTCAAACTCAGCAGCTCTAAACATCAACCCGAACACAAATATGAATAAATTTACCTCTCGGGTATCTATTCCCCTCGGGAGCCATTCACTCGGAAACTTTTCTATTCCAAGTTCCACACAGTACCATTCAACACAGAAGTGGCACATTCGGACTCTTCACCCGAGAGTCACACGACTCGGATATTTTACTCAAACCTCGCCTGTCACGAATGTGTCATTCGGACACAGTCCCTTAACTTAATAATAACTCTCACAACGATGTTTTACTCGGAACATCATAATTCCATTCAGTAATTCTTTCTCCCAGAAGATTTCACTCGGAATTATCTCCACTTTCTCACACTCAGAATATATTAATCTTTCCCGAGCAAATTATCACCTTACTGATCACCCATCTATTTCAATAACCAATCATTATTTTAATAGCCAATTCATACCCAATAACCTCTGATTCTCTCGGAGGTAAACACATCAAGGTTAGAACAACCTTCTATCCTCATTTTGATACTCATCCACTTACTGTCCACTCAATACAACTCTTATCATCATTCAGAACAGCCTGATAGACTCACCATCACCATAAGCAGCTACAACCTCACCTGCCCGACTTATGAATTACTGCATCCAACTTATAGGATGACGTCTCATTCCTATAGGGTTACAACAATTGCATAGAGTCGCTGCAATGTGTACGCTGCCACAATACCTATGGTATGAAGAGTCGTCCCGGAACAGCATTCATTACACTAATTTCACTCACACCGACTGTATTCACTCAAATAAGACTACCCACAAGAATTAATGGCAATTTACACATACATATATATATATATATAAGCAATACATTTACATCAACATCATCGTTATGCGCCACCTAGGGCACATCACGCAACAACAATCATGAAATATCATTTACCATTACTGTAAAACAGTATAATGGCAATAGGTTTCCGACCCACAAATTCACATGGATTCAACACTGTATTTACCTATACTCACTCGGCATATCAACAATCGGCTTCCAGCCCATACCGAGTAAATATCCCATCATTGGGTCTTATACATCTTAAAACCATAATCCGGCAGCCTATTAATCCTTCATTTCATCACAGGACATTAATCAATTAAAGCCTAGACGTTTCACCGAGCTCACCTAGGAATACCACTAAGGGCACCTTGGTCATTTTCTAGCATTATTATTATTGTTATTATTATTATTATTATTATTATTATTATTATTATTATTATTATTATTATTATTATTATTATTATTATTATTATTATTCAACAATTTGCCTAATTGGCAATTAATCTTAATCAACCATTAACTTAATCAATCCATGACCTTAATCCTGAAATTTACCACACTCGGTAATTAATTAAAAATTAGGATGTTACAGGTCCCACATCATCTGTTAAATTATCCGATTCCAGTAAATCTTAACTTACCTATAATTCACCTCTAGTGTCAAATTAATTCTTCCACATTTATTGGGCCATAATTAATTAATTATCTCTATTCAATAAATTTATTTTCTTTAAAATTTAGGGTGTTACAGATGCTGCAGTTGACGATGCTTTTATGAGCAAGAACATAGAGGAGGGGTACAATCTTATAGAAGAGGTGGCATAAAACGCATACCAATGGTCATCTAAATGGAGTTTACCATCAAAAACTCTGGGTAAGTATTCTTTAGATGTTATTTCCCTTCTTACTGCTAAGGTACAAGCACCGTCTGTTAAATTCGATAAGTTGGGAACAAGTGCTTCTAATATGGTGTGTGAGTTGTGTGGGGTTACAGGTCATAGCATAACAGGTTGTCAGCTTGGTGTATCCCAAGGTCCCGGGGCCAAAATGCAACAAGTGGATGCTATTGGGAGCTATGGTGGAAATTTTGGGAATAACTATAGACAGCAAGGCCTATCAGGATTCCAATATAGACCTCTGCCATTCCAAGGAAATCAAGGTAACCAGAATACTTTCAAGTCACAACAAGGACCCTATGCTCCACAGAAATCAAATTTGGAATCCTTGATAGAGACATTTGTGACCACTCAAATTAAGCAAAATTATAAGTTCTCTAATGCTATCAAGAAGTTAACCTCCAAGGTTGACTCTCTTACCACTCATAACAAGATGTTGGAGAATCAAGTTGCTCAACAAACCTTATCTTTAACAAGAATGCAAGGAACCTTTCCTGGAAAGCCTGAAATAGGACCATCCAATCACACTATGGCTATCACTCTTAGGAGTGGTACATATATGATGGTCTGGTTGGGACGACTGAAGAGGAGGCCAAGAAAGAGAAGAAGGGGGAAGAGTCTCACTCTCATCCCAAAATTGAAGAAGAGAAACAGAGTGAGAAGAAGGAGGTGAAGCCATACCAGCCTCCAGTTCCATATCCGGCCAAGCTTGATAAATAATTTGGTAAGTTTCTTGAAGTTCTTAAAATGCTTTATATTAATATTCCTTTTACAAATGCCTTACAGCAAATGCCGATATATGCGAAGTTCCTAAAGGACATCTTATCTAATAAAAGGAAATTAGAGGAGGATGGGACCGTAGCACTTATTGAGGAGTGCAGTGCACTGATCCAAAAGAAGCTACCACCCAAGCTTCAGGATCCAGGTAGTTTTTCTATCCCTTGTGTGATTGGTGACATGGTCATTGATTGAGCACTATGTGATTTAGGAGCTAGCATTAGTTTAATGCCATTGTCAATTGCTAAGAAATTGGGATTGGGTAAACTTAAACCTACTAGGATGTCATTGTAATTAGCGGATAGGTTTGTTAAATATCCTGTAGGTATTTTAGAAGATGTACCTATTAAAGTAGGTAAATTTTTCATTCTTGCTGACTTTGTTGCTTTGGAAATGGATGAGGATTCTATGATCCCCATTATTCTAGGCCGGTCATTTTTGGCAACCGTGGGTACGGTAATAGATGTTAAAAATGGAAATTTGTCTCTAACTATTGGGGACCAAAAGGTATATTTTAGTTTGAAAAATGCTTTAAAGAAACCTTTTGATGATGTTTGCTGTGTGGATTTTATTAACCAAGTGGTATAGGAAGAAACCCTTCCTAAGGATCCACTTGAATCTGTTTTATTAATTGAGCCTGCAGGAACATCAAATTATTTAGAAGAAAATGTCTCATTTAAGCATGATACCGAGGTCATGTGTAAGAAAGAGGTAAGCTCAACTGTTGAATTAAAGCCTTTACTGGCTTCATTGAGGTATGAATTTCTTGGACCCAACTCTACATATCCTGTCATTGTAAATGCTGACTTGAATCCATGTGAAACTGAGAAGCTTTTGAAACAACTTAGGTTGTATAGGAAGGTTATTAGTTATACAATGGATGATATAAAGGGGATTAGCCCTTCTTTTTGCATGCATAGGATAACTGTAGAGGATGAGAATAGGCCCATAGTAGAACCACTTAGGAGACTAAATTCAAAAATGCAAGAAGTGGTTAAGAAGAAAATATTGAAATTGCTTGATGTTGGTGTCTTATATCTCATTGCTAGTAGCAAGTGGGTTAGCCCAGTTCATGTGGTGCCTAAAAAGAGAGGGATAACTGTTGTGAAAAATGATAAACAGGAACTAATTCCTACTAGGATAGTTTTTGGGTGGCACATGTGCATTGACTATAGAAAATTGAATAGTGCCACAAAGAAAGATCATTTCCCTCTTCCTTTCATTGATCAGATGCTTGAGAGGCTTGCTAAGCACTTTTATTTCTGTTATTTGGATGGGTACTCGGGTTTTCATCAAATCCCCATCCATCTATCTGATCAAGAGAAAACTACCTTTACTTGCCCTTATGGGACATATGGATATATGAGAATGTCATTTGGCCTATGTAATGCACATGCGACTTTTCAAAGGTGTATGTAGGCCATCTTCTCTAATTTGATTGAGAATGTGATGGAAGTTTTCATGGATGACTTTTCTGTGCATGGTTTGGATTTTGATAATTGTTTGACTAATTTGTGCCAAGTCGTACAACGCTGTGAGGAGACCAACTTGGTCTTAAACTGGGAGAAATGCCATTTTGTGATAAGAGAAGGTATGGTTCTTGGACACTTGGTGTCTGGGAGAGGAATTGAGGTGGATAAGGCCAAGGTGGAAGTGATTGAAAAATTACCCCCACCGACCAATGTAAAGGGCATTTAAAGCTTTCTTGGGCATGTCGGGTTTTACCGGCGGTTCATTAAAGACTTCAGCAAGATCACCAAGCCTCTGACTAATCTTTTGGGTAAGGATATCCCTTTTATTTTTGACTCATCTTGTCTTGAGGATTTTTGTAGGATTAAACAAGCATTGATTTATGCTCATGTGGTACAACCCCCTGATTGGGAACTCCCATGCGAGTTGATGTGTAATGCTAGTGATCACACAATAGGAGGTATGCTTGAGCAGCGGAAGGATAAGAAGCTTCATGTGATCCATTATGCTAGCCGTACACTTGGTGAAGCTCAGGTAAACTATGCTACCACTGAAAAGGAATTATTAGCTATTATTTTTTCTTTTAATAAGTTTAGATCGTACTTGGTAGGCTCGCATGTTACTGTATATACTGACCATTCTGCCATCAAGTATCTTTTACATAAAAAAGAAGCAAAGCCTAGGTTAATTAGGTGGATTCTGATCTTGCAAGAGTTTGACCTAGAAGTAAAAGATAAAAAGGGTACTGAGAACCTTGTTGCAAATCATTTATCTAGGTTGCAGGTGAGCGCAGGCTATTGGAGTTAAATAAGCTTGAGGAGCTCCATTTGGATGCTTATAAGAATGCCCGCATTTACAAAGAAAAGACTAAACTATGGCATGATCGTCACATCCTCCGGAGGTCTTTCAAACCAGGTGATATGGTCTTACTCTTCAACTCTCGATTGAAACTTTTCCCTGGTAAGCTGAGGTCCCCGTGGTCGGGGCCATTAAGGTAATGAAGGTTTTTCCCTTTGGAGTTATTGAGGTATGGAGTGAGAAGTCTGGTTCATTTAAGGTAAACAGACAAAGACTTAAGCACTATTTAACAGGAGAGCCAATACAACAAGCAAGTGTCTTGGACTTGTTTGAGGTATCGGACTCTTCTCTTAAATCCAAATGGTGCAAAACGTCTGACTGAAGACGTTAAAATTAGCACTTGTGGGGAGGTAACCCCATTTGTTATTCCTTAAATATTTTGCTCATCATTCAAATAACGTTTGTTGGTTTCATTTAAATAAGTCTAAATTGGTGTGTTGCATATTTGTTTTTCATTAATAAATAAGGATGAATAATTCCAATGTATTGCATGATTGTTCTTTTTTTGTTTTGTTACATATTAATTAGGCCATTTTGGATGCATACATGTGTTGGCATAGGTAAGTTGCATAAATAAAAGCAAGTTTCGGTGCATAATTTAAGGATTGAGGTGTTGGAAATAGTGAGATCCACTGGCAGTGGATTTTTCCACTGGCAGTGGAATCCTCTGACTTTGATTGAAAAACATATTTTTTGGGCAAAACAGCAAACTCCACAAGCAGTGGGAATTCCCACTGGCCGTGGGTTTCTATGACTAATTTTTTGGATTTAAAATGTAGGATTTTGGAGGAGCCAGGCAGGAAGTTCCACTGGTAGTGGGTTTCCAACAGGTAAAGGCACTGTTTTAGAGGATCCAAATCAGAGAACTCCACAGGCCGTAGGAAATCCCACTGGCCGTGGGTTCTAAACAGGTAAGGAGATGCATTTTTTACAGGTCAAGGGCCAGAGAACTCCACGGGCTGTGGGATTTCCCACTGGCCGTGGGTTCTCAACAGGTGCCACGTGTTAAAATAAAATAAAAAATTAGGCCAGGGCCAGCAAGATCCACGGGCCGTGGGAATTCCTACAAGTCGTGGATCGTGACAGGCATGTTTACTTTTCCCTTTATTTAACGCACCATACACGCCCGTGTTTTTTTCCACTCTTCCACCCACTATCGATACACTCCCTTCACTCTTCAATTTTTCCCTCATTTCAAAACCTTCTTGAAACCCATTCTAATCCTCTCATTTCCTTCACCCATAAGCATATCAACATCACTTTATTCTCTCTCTTTCATCAAGTAAGTCTCTCATTCCATTTCCTTCACTAGTTTGGGTTTTGATTAAATTGATTATGTGTGAGGGATTGTGTGTTATTGTTTGATTGTGGTGATTCAAAATTCTTGTGGGTATGCTATAACATCTTTAATTCAAGGTAGTAATGTTCATCATGTTCTTCATTTTTCCCCCAAAACCCATATGGGTTATTTTTCATGATTTACACTCCATGAAGCATATATAAAAAATTTGATTCATGATTACTCATGTGTAGAGTGCATATTATGAAAATGGAGGGCTTTGTGTTGCATGTTCATGAATTTCATAGTTCATTCTTCTTATGCCTACCAAGTGTTTGCTATAATGCTCAAGACAATTTTTTTGTTCTTAACTTTGGTTCAAAGTGTAAGTTGTTCATGGGTCCTTGGTCATTAATCATTCATAACTACTCATTCATGGTATTGTTACTCATATCTTTTTGTTGTTGTACATGATGGTATTATTAGTGTTAATGAGTTAAAATAGAATGGGTATATATGATATGTTTGAAATGCCTTTTGCCTCTAGGTGTAGTTCACCAAGATTGGTTTGAATTATATTTCAAGGTGTTGAAATGCTTTGATTATCATACATTGCTAATCATAAAGGGTATTGAAAACTGTAGTTTGGGGTGCCTAAAATGTAGATTGATTTGGAGTCATTTTGTTAAGATTGTTCATGAATCTCTTGTTGCTAAATTATATGCCCACCAAGTGTTTTTAAAAATGCCTAAAACATGTTCACTTCATTTTTCTTGGAATTGATTCATACTATAGCATGTGGAACTTATTCCTTAGATACAAGATACATGATTTCATAGGCACTTTTCCACACCTAGGCATTTTTCCTTTCATTTTGGGTGAATCTTTCGCTGAATTCATGAACTTATATTCTCCTAACATGTTTTTCCTTATTGTGATCCTCCATTTAAGTTGGAAGGAGATTTTCCTTGTGTGCCTTATTTTTTATCCACTTTATGTTTTTTAAGAAGGAAACATGTCTTCCGGAAGAACAAAGATAGTGGGCAAGAAGTGAAAAACAAAAGGTAAGTCATCTAACTATGCTAATATTGATGACATTGAGTGTACCTCGGACGAGCAGAGAATGGGACTTGTTTCTTTGTTCGCAAGGGATATTATCCCCTCCCTATTTTTCTGCAAAGAATCCTTGCTTGAGCTTGGCCTTTACCATGATACTTTGAAACTATGCAACAATGTGGGGTGGGGTGATTTCATTGAGTTATATGAACCTTGCTATGAATGCACTACTTTAGAGTTCCTTAGCTCAATTGATATCAAACCATGTGCAAATGACTCGGGTTGGGAGATTACTTTTAGGCTAAACAACATTGATTATAGAATGGATTTGGTGGATGTGGATATCATTTATGGTTTTCCCTCCATGACTGGTACTCCTTTAGCTCGTATGAATACTGGCCATATTCCAAGGGACTTTCAGGGTCAATCTTTTTAGTCCCAAATTTCTGGGGCTAGAGAATAGTACGATCCATCATCCACCAAAGCCTCCTCTATACATTATCCTATTTTTAAATACCTCCAGAGGTTCATGCCCCGTTCCATCTTTGGGCGATTTGATAGTCCGGGTACCATTCGGGCTGCTGAATTCTACTTTCTTTATGCCATGATCCATCAAATACCGATCCACTCAACTAAATGGCTTTTTAGTCAATTTACTCGAGTTGGTTGGGCTACCTCTGGCAAGATAGTTATAGCCGGGTATATCAACCCACACTTGCCCGCTATGTTGGCATTGACTTGGAATAGGATACCCTGTTATGTTAACCTAAAAGGGTAGACATGGATGAAATGATTAATATGGGTATGATAGTACTTCATAGTGGTATTTATAGTTTAATTATTCCTAGACTTTCTGTGCCTCACCCCTTGCCTGATCCTAGCTTTACTAGCCTAGAGGGCAACAGTACTTTTTTGTTTACAGGTACGGGTGATGCTGAGGAAGATCATATGGATACTGATATGCCATATCCCCCGGAGCACTTCGTTGGCCCATCCCAATCCACTTCTGGCTCCAGTTTCTCCATGGAGCGTATGTACTCTCTGATGGAAGGCATGAGCAGTCGCATGGACTCCATGTCCCTACAGATGGAGTCCATGTCCAGAGAGAAGGAGAGGCAAGGAGCCCAGCTCACCCATATCTCCCACAGAGTTAATGCCATGTATGATTGGCACTCCCAGTAGGGCCATTCCCCACCCCCTTCTCCATGACAAGTATCAGTTGAACTTTTGTGTCTTTTTACCCCTGGTTCCTTAATTATGAACCTCTTTGGTCCCCTTGATATGGACATTGGGGATAATGTCCAATTTTAGTTTGGGGTGATGGGTACACAAAAGTTCAGCTTGTTCTCACTTTATCCTTTTTTTATTTTTGTTTATCTTTATTTCCTAGTTCATTTACATGATTGTATGTTTATGTTCAAGTTCATTTGCATGATTGTATGTCTGCTTATATGCCTTGGGCTAGCATTGATTGCTGCTTGCAGTTATTTATCTGTATGACATGTGATGTAGATTAGTTAGATCTTAAGCATTGCTTGGGTGAACCTTGAAAAAAAATAAAAAAATAATAATATATAAATAAAAAAGTTTTTGATTGTTATTCTTGCCAGAATAATCACTCTTCATGATGCTATGTTTTCTCTAATTAGACTAAGTTACCATTGTAAGCTTTTGAGCCAATAGGGTATTCAGTGCATATAATTTTATTTACCCATGTTTCTTACTTTGAGTGATTTACACATTTAATGGCACTCTAGAACTTGGCTTTTGACCAATTCAAAATAGTATATGAATGCATGCTTAGAATGAAAAAGGCAAATTAGGTTTTCTTTCTTTAACCTTAGAATTTGTTAAACGCATAATCCACTAGTTTCCTCTTTTGAGCCATGAAACAAAATATTCTTTCAAATCCTTTGATATAATGTTTCTCATTAATATATAGGAGGAAAAGAGGTAAGGCAAACTAAAGAAGGTTTGAGAAATAAATTATGATGGTTTGGGGTTTGATATTTAAAAATAAAAAGAGAAAGGGAAAAAGGAAAAGAATAATGAGTAGAGTTCAGAAAATGAAAATGAAAAATACATGAGCCAGACTCTTCATATGATATTAACCTTTTGTAATTTCCTTTTTCTTGGTTTCCATTCCCATGCTATAAACCTGTTGGCCACGTTACAACCACATGAAAGACCTTTTGACTAATGCATGTTTTTCTTGATAACTGTAGAGTTTGTGGTCATTTGCCAAGCTTATGGTAGTGTTTACAATGTAGTGATTTGAGTGATTAAAACATAAACACTGAGTGAAACAGTGAGAAAGAGTACCCTTAGTCAAATCTTAGTTTACATGGTTTGATTGGTAGTTATGGTATATTCTGGTAGTTTATGCAATCAATAAAAAAATAATGAAGAATAATAACACACAAAACACATAAATAAACACAAGGTTCCTCAGGTTTGTTTGGGTCTTTTGGTCTTTCATTGTATGTTGTATGGATATAGTGATTGCTTGAGGACAAACAATGCCTTAGTTTGGGGTATTTTGATAGAAGATTAGTTTGCATTAGTTTTAGGGTCTATTTAGTTTTAATTTTAGTTTATTTTTATCTTATTTTTCCCTAATTGTCATGATATTTCTTCTATTTCCACACATGCCACTTGGGTAGTTGTCTTTTGCAAAAACTTTCATGAGATAAATCTATTAGCAAAAGGATTTGGAAGATTTTGATGGGATGATGCAAATGGGAAGAGCTTGAGTTTGTAGAAGACCCAAGATCGAAGCCAGCCTAACAATGGAAAAAGAACGTACCAAAGAAAGTACTACGGAACCCAAGAACACCCTCAGAATGCATATTTCCAAAGGTTCAGAGAAAACCACTGCTAGTGGGAAAAAACACTGGCCATGGATCTCCCTGCCAAAAAACCCACTGGCCATGGATTTTCCCACTGCCAATGGTTTTTGCCCAAATTTTAATTTTAAGCATTTTGGGTGTCACACAGTGCGATCCACTGCCAGTGGATTTTCCCACTGCCAGTGGATTTCACACGCTACAACAGTTACCTTTATTTTTTGTAGAATTTTAAAAGAGGAAAAAGGGCAAAAACGTAGGCGAACAGACATAGAGGGAGACAAGACAATTTTGGGTGAGAATTGAGAGCTTCTTGGAGGAGATTTTCGAGAAGGATTTCAAGAATCAACAAGAAGGGAATCGGATCTTCAGATTTTGGGGCATTGGATTATGACCAAAAGTGAGAACTATAATTCTTCTCCAAACCCTTGTTTTGTAATTAAGATTTCCTTCATGTTTGAGATTGAATTTTGGATTTATGGTATTGTAATCATCTTCCTTATGGAAAACTAAACTCCATTCTTGGGATTAGGGGTAGCATGTTTGTAAACCAAACTTGAGATGTTCTTCGTTTTTCCATTTATGAATCATGTTTCTTATTCAATTTTATGGATGTTTAATGCTTCTACAAGGCTTAGAAATAAGTGTAGATGATTATAAATGGTGTGGGTAATCGAAAGACTGGCATATGGTTTGAATCACATGAAATTGAACCTAGGGATTTGGGTTATGAAAATAGACAAAGCCCTTTGAGGGATAACCGGGTTTTCATAAAGCGTAAGGGATCTAATTAACGAATTGAACGCGGTTCTTCGGTAATTAGGTACATTAGTGAGGTTTCAAGAGAAAGTCACTAATTAAATTTGGAAAACTTGACTTAGGAAATGAGATTTCATAAATGGGAAATTGAATTGCATTGAAACTTGGTAACGACATGTGAACCTTTTGACTCCCAAGAACCTAATCTCGATTGTTTTCAATTAAGTACTTTGATTTTCACCACGAATAGCTTTGTGTTTTCTCTTGGCATTTTTATTCTTAAGTCAATTTTAATTTCTATTCAAATTAAATCATTGGTCTAGATAATCAAATTGCTGATAAAACTGGTACTTGGGCACAATCCTTGTGGGAACAATAACTTTTTATTACGCGATACCCTGTGCGCTTGCGGTTGGCTATCAACATCATCCTAAGATTGGGGGAGGGACACGAATAGAAAGAAAATATGTTAAAAAAGAGATATCTAATATAGTTTAATAAAATGAAGGGTGGATCATACATTTTGTATGTAATTGAGACAAAATAATTATATTTGTTGGTTTTTGTAATTTTTCTCTTTTTAAGGCCTTTAAACAAACAAAAATACTAATTTAGTGTAAAGGATAAAATAAGAAAACAAATAATAATATTTTGAAAATTACTAATAATATCTGTATTTATTCTGAACTAGTTTTTTTTAATTTGCTCCAAACGACCGACAACTTTTTAAAATTTTATACAGGAATACTGAAAAGTAAATTTTTTTATGTTTTAAAAGTAAATTACAGGTCTAACTCATTTCAAAAACTAACTCGTGAGTTAGGGGTTGTGATCCTAAAATTTAGTTCAAATGTTAAAGGTCGCCTCAAGCCTTATAAATTGAAACTGATCATATTCCAAACCGACGAGGGAGTTATCTTAACATTTTAATATGTTTTCACTTTTTCCTATACAAATTTCTAAAAATATGATATGAATTTTATAATTAAAACTAAAAACAAAAAATAAAAATAAAAACCATATGCCACATTAGTTTTTTTTATCAAACATAATTTTGAAAACACACATATTGAAAATATTATTAAATAATATTAAAATACATAATATTACCATCTAAATTCCTAGTTTAACTTTATATTTCTCGCTTTTTATTTATTCTAATGGCCTTAAAATACTGGAGCACCGTAAACCATTAAAATGCTTCATCAGTCAGAGTCAAACAAACTTGCTGATTGTTAATAAATAGCCCTTCAACATTTCTCACCATGATACATGTTGCTTGGAGCATCAAGAATTATTCTATAAGAGTAGAAAGGAATTTTTATTATATTTTTTTAAAAGAATGTTAATCATCAATGATACCATGTGTGACACTTTTCTTAACTTGTTTGAACATATTGTTTAATGAAATTTGAGTAAGTAGCTTCTTCACTTTTGCACAGATACATTATGTTGAAGTGTAAAAACGATTGGAAGCTATACATGGATGAATCTGAATATTTATGCACTCTTTGGCCTAATGGCCAACTTGGCTATCTCCATCTAGTTAATTATTGTTGGTTTAGTGAGTTAAGTATTTTCTTTTTGTAAAGAGAGGTTTTGAGATGAATTGTGTGTTTAAGACGACCACATCATGAATATATATTTATATATAAATGGATTAAATTAAGAAAATAAAATAATTAATCTACCTATTAATTACACAATCAAAGATCAAATCAAGGAATGATTTGCTTACATATTTACATTCTAACACTTTTCCTCAAAATGGAGCATATATGTCTTATGTGTTCAGTTTGTTATATATGTAATCTAAACGAGGTTCACAAAGTAATTTTGTGAGCATGTTTGCTAATTGGTCATTGGATGCAACATGTTTGGTATTGATTTCATCAGAAAACATATTTTTTCTTACAAAATTGCAATCAACTTCAATATGTTTTTTCCGTTCAAGAAAGACCTGGTTATATGCTATGTGAAAGGTTGCCTGATCGTCACATATAAGCTTTAGATTATGAAGATCACCAAGATGTAACAACTGTAAAAATTGGTGAAGCCATATGATTTCTTAAGTAGTTACTATCATTACTCTATATTCTAATTCAACACTAGTCTAGCCACCATGTATTATTTCTTGCTCTGTCATAAGATCAAGTTTCTACCAATGAGGACACAATACCCAATAGTGGATTACTTATCCGATGATCCTGCACATTCAGCATCATAATAACTAGTGATTTGAGTATTTACTTTATCTTCATATATCAACTTGTGAGCAAGTGCTTTCTTGATATATTGAAGGATATAAGTCACAACATCCTAATGACTGTCACAAGGAGCATTCATAAACTGGCTTACCACTTTAACAACAAAGGAAACGTTAAGTCATGTCACTGTAAGGGAGTTCAATATCCCTAACAAGCGGCGATCTGGGTCTTTCAATGGCTCCCCCGAACCCAAAAAGATTTCGACATTGGGATCATATGCGTATCACAAAGTCAATAATCAATCATCCCGGTCTTAGTCAAAATGTCACTAGCATATTTTCGTTAAGTAATTACAACATTGAAGAGGATTGAGCAACCTCGATGTCCAATAAGCATTTAAGAGGGCCTAAGTCTTTGGTGTAGAACTACTAAAAGAGATACTTCTCAAGATGACGAATGCCAAAATCATCATTGCCAATAATGACAATACCACCCAATACACAACTAGGTAGATACAACAGCCAGGGGAAAGAGAGAGAAGATTAAACACAAAATCTATAGAGAAAATAGAGGCAAAATAGAAGGGAGATAAACGATCAAGGTTCAAAATGTAACACCCCCTTATATACACGAGATATATAAAAAAAACTTGGGTAAAATATACACATGATCCCCTACGTTTATCCAAAGTCTCAGTTTGGTCCCATATGTTTTTTTTGTCCCAGTTTAGTCCTATACGTTTATAAAACGCATCAAACTTTTCCCCTCTGTTAACACCGTTAGAAATTTGGACAGAAATATGACGTGGCATTATTGAGTGATACGTGTCACAACTTGGTTGGTGACACATGTCACAATCTGATGGGCTGAGTGATTTAGGTTGAAAATTAAAAACATTTTACCTTTCATGGGACTTGAACTTGGCACCTTTAAGTGACAAAAAGGATTGCTTTACCACTAGGCCAAGTTGTACCTTTATAATAAGATGATAGTTTTTTATTTATAAAACATACACTTAAGTTAATTATATGTATAATATTATTAGTTATAATAAATAAATTTATTAAATATATTATTAATAAAATCCTTCTCAAAAAAATATTAAATATTAATTTAACATTCTAAAAATAAATTTTTAAATATTTAATAATGTTTATTATTAAAAATGTATTATTAAATAAATTATGCTATATATAGTATTAATATAAATTATTATTAACATAATATTTAATAATATTTAAATATATTATTTTATAATACATTTTAAAATTATTTAATAATAAAAAGTATTATTTAAAATATATATTTTAATATATCATTAAAAATTATATTTACAATAATTTATATTAATAATAAATAATATTAATATATTATATCATTTATTTAAAAATATATTAGTAATACATAAATAGTTATGGATAAATATTTTAAATATATTTTTTAAAAATATATTTTAAAAAATTAAATTAAATTAAATTAGAATTTTATAATTTCATAAGTATATTATCAATAATATATTTAATAATACATTTTTAACATATAATTAACTTAAGTGTATGTTTTATAAGTAAAAAACTATCATCTTATTACAAAGGCACACCTTGGCCTAGTGGTAAAGCAACCTCTTTTGTCACTTAAAGGTGCCAAGTTCAAGTCCCATGGAAGGCAAACTGTTTTTAATTTTCAACTTAAATCACTCAGCCCATCAGATTGTGACACGTGTCACCAACCAAGTTATGACACGTGTCACTCAACAATGCCACGTCATATTTCTGTCTAAATTTCTAACGGTGTTAACAGAGGGGAAAAGTTTGATGCGTTTTATAAACGTATAGGACCAAACTGGGACAAAAAAGACATATGGGACCAAACTGAGACTTTGGATAAACGTAGGGGACCATGTGTATATTTTACCCAAAAAACTTTTAGAAAGATATACATATTTATCACTCTTTATCTCGCGTATACAAGGACGTATATACATCTGATTTCCTTTGAATATTGAAAGTAAAGAAAAACATTGTCTTTCAATATTTGTCCATAATGATAAAATAATTTATAAAAATCATAAATGATAAATCATTACAGTATTATATCCGGATGGGAAAGTTTATCAAAGTTTAACCTTTACCTTGTTACAATTATCTAACTTGATATTGTAATAAGGCAAGGTAAAACTAAACTATACCTCTACTACAAATGTGACAAATCATTTCCTAGTCCTTGAATCATCGAGTTTTTGGAATCCTACTCTTGTCATATCTCTTCATCTATCTGATTGAGGATGAGACCACTTTACCCTCTTGAACCGCTAGCTATATATCATATAACATATTTTAGACACAAAATTCAAACAAGAAGGAGTGAGAAACAGAATATAATACTTTATAGATAAGACATAAGCATAAGGATTTTCACAAACTAATAAATTAATATCATTCAAAATATCGTACACAATTAATTATAAATGTAGGGTTTTCACACACATAACAATCATACTTTCATTCATAATCATCCATACAGAATATCACAATCATATGTATGACATGTAATGCTTTTAATACTATCTCATTCAGTTTATGCATGTGGGCCCTTAAAGTTTTAGTTTGCACTGGGTCAACCAGGAGCTTACACTGTTCCATAATTCCAGATAATAACATAAATGCCTTCATGGCATATGTGTTAGGAATCCTATTAGGGTCAGGCAGTGGAAACACAAAGGATTCCCAAGAAAGAATTGCAAACACGTATGTCTCAAAGCATTATGCTAAATTAAAATTTTAATTAGGGTTTACCTCTTGTAGACGCAGAACAAGATCCTCGATCGAAGCAATTGTAGCTTCGCCCTTAGGAGTCCACACGAGCACTCCCACCAGAAAACTAACGATCCGAATGCTAGTACGGAATTTTAGTGTAATCTCATTTCTGAGCAAGCCTATAAGCATCTCATGCTCTATATATAGGCCTAGGTCTTGACCTTAGCTCTCATTAAACATTGGGCTCCTGACTCATTCTAAATGAGTTAGGCCCAAATAGTTTTATTTTCAGTTCAACTAAAATAAAACTATCCTCTGGTGGGCTTACTCTATGTGTGTGACCCTATAGGTAAAATATTCGGTTATATTAATAATAAACTATTTTATTATTAATATAAAATAAGAGCGGTATCTAGCAATACATCATTATGTCCGAATATTATTTATCATCGACATGACCTATAAGTGATAATTATTTTATATATCTATTCCTTTTGTCACGATATCTAATTGGGCCCAAGGCATGGTCGTCGTCATCCTTGTATGGCCCAATTCATTTTACTTGATACCAGAGTAGACTTTATAGAATAAATATCTAATATTTATTCGTCCTAGCATGGCCATGCATTTCATTAGTCTCACTCCATCAAGTGGCCCATAGATATCACTCCTGTCACATAGGAGAGACAAATTCCATCTACATCACTCACATCCCTCTGCATAATTTATCTATTGCCTAATCACAATCTTTATGGTCATCTTATTACAGATAACGTTTGATTGTATTAAAACAATAAACTCCTTATGTAGGAATCGTGGTGACTTCAGGTCGAAGGACTACATACCATTATCACATTGAGAACCGTTTATGACACTCATGTAACGATCCATGCAACGTTCTCATGGTGGGTCTGTCCAGTACAACATTACTCTTAATGTGTACCCGTGTAAAGACTTGATATCATATATCCATGATTTGTGAGATCAAATCATCAGTACATTCACACACTAATCTTAATGTATTTACATGCCCCCATGTAAATACTTGATTAGGGACGTTTTAGGAATAATTCTCATATGACCTATTATTCCAGGATAAATAGCATTTGTCTAAAACTAAAAATACTAATTTTATTAATAAGTTAAAATTGATACATTAATAGCTCGTAGTGCATACACTAACAATATGAACAACTCAACTGGCATGGAAACACTTAGAGACTAGTCAGACTGAGAAAGTTTTTATTGTGAAAGTACCCGACACTAGGGAGCGGCCCCAGGCCACCTGAAGCACCCTTTCACACCCTCTCATCCCAAGGCTCGTAATTAAGCCTTTTCTAATGTATCCTCGGTTTCTATAATCTGTCCTCAGGCAATATCACATCTCATTTCTCTTTAATGATTCATGATGCATGAACTACTCACATATTTAGTTGGTTAAGACTTTTAGAAACTCAATTATTAAATACCATAAAGGTTCACAAATCATCTCAATAAACTGTACATTCCCATAAGTTCTTCTTTGAACTTCTATTATACAGAATAAATTTAGTACAGTCTTCAAATTCATATCTCACCAAAATTAAGTTTTCAAGCCTTAAATATCTTAAAACTTTCTCTTAAAAAACACTTCACATATTTACATAATCTTTCTCAATTTGAATCTTAACTAGATTGAGTTTAGAAATCTCGACTATAAGAAAATATCCTTTAGTTATTTCATTAGGGAAAACCAATTTAAATTCCTAAAAGAAAATATATATATATATATATATATATAAAATCATTAACTAAGAATACTTAAAACTATAAAAATTTTCTTTAATTCAAGAATTAATTATCTCAATCTTTGATTTTCATAAAATAGCTTCTTTCTAATACTAGATTTTATTCTAGAGATAAAAATAAAGTTAATGAAAATTATTTCTAAGAAGAAATAAAAGACTAAAATAATGATAAAATACTTTCTCTTAGAATAAAAATTTAAAGAGTAAGGTAAGAAAATTCTTACTGAGTTTTAACTTTTCGTCATGCTTGCTATATGCTCAAACTCATATCACAAGATCATCAATCATAATCAAATATTATCAATCAAAATATGATCAATTACAATCAAAAAATGTCAATCATAATCAAATAATATCAATCAAAATTAAATATCATCAATAATAATCAAATACTAATAATTATAATCAAATCAATTAAATATAATTCAAATTTTAATGGTTATTTAAATTAATAAGATTAATTTTAAGTCTTTATAGTCCATTCCTCGCATAGGTCTATGTAGGTCCATATAGTCCAATCCTCGCATAGATATATAGTTCAGTCCATACAGGTCATAATAGTCCAAGTCTTTGCATAGGTTCAATCTAGTTTGCATAGGTTATCTAGGTATTTACATAGGTATTCAAATCAAGTTACACAAGATACTCAATTTAAAATTTATTATAAATTTTTAAGTTAAATAGTTATTATTTTAAAATAATAATATTATTAAATTTTAAAGAAGTAGGGGACTCCTATCATTATTCTTATGTCTTTTCATATTATATTCTTATCTCACTCCCCCTTACCTCTTGTGTGGCGACCCGCGTCAATTTACCATTTAATTACATCCTTTTAATTATTTTTCACAATAAATTTATCGCGTTTAATGAAAAATTAATTTGGTCCTAATATAAAATAATATTTATTTTTCTTAAGCACACTCAAAATAATAACCGATCGGAAATAAATCAAGTAATGAAATGGAATTAACTACAATCAGCGGAAGAAGAAAAACAAAGACAGGAGTCATTCACCAGAGCGAGACCCTGATTCGCTTAGGCGAAACCCGAGAAGGTCGCTTAGGCGACTCACTTGAGCGAATTCTACACTTTAAACCTAAGCAAACTACGGGACATACAAGGAAAGTTCACAATTGTCTTTTACTCGGAAATTGTTCACTCAGTCGTATTCCACTCGGGAACCTCTTAACCTTCCTTCACTTAGAAGAGGGTTCTCTTAGTCATATTTCACTCGGAAACATTCTAACCACTCGGAAGGGGCGAGGGATACTCGTCTGAGCGAAATAGGCACAGGATCAAATTCCCCCGGCCCTCGCTCGGACAAGACTGAATCCGCTCGGTGAGATTCGTCTGGTAATCGACTTTACTACAGCAACGCAAATTCACTCATAAAAATCAATACCGATCACATAGCAACATAATTTATATGCACATTAGTCAACATACACAATTAACATAGTATGGCTTCACATACTCAGAAAATTCATTATACATTACACATAATTCATTTCATAATCACTCGGTTCCTTGGCATCAATCCTCCGCTTGGCGCACCTCCAGGGCTCCGACCTCTTCCCTGTCACTGGTTACTAAATTGAAAACCACAGCAAGGGTGAGTGTTTGGCATCATAATTAATCTAGAACAGAAATTAACAAAATACTAGTATATAAACTCCGTCTGATTGCTTTATCCACAATTGCAAATCACACTCGGCAACGATAGCCAATCACACTCGGCAATTATAGCCAATCACACTCAGCAAATATAACAATTCACACTCGGCAAGTTTAACAATTCACCCTTGGTAAATATAACAATTCATACTCGACAAATATATCAAATTGCACTCGTTAAATATAACAAATCATACTCGGCAAATATATCAAATTACACTCGGCAAATATAACAAATCATACTCGACAAATATATCAAATTGCACTCGGCAAATATAACAAATCATACTCGACAAATATATCAAATTGCACTCGGCAAATATAACAAATCATACTCGGCAAATATATCAAATTGCACTCGGCAAATATAACAAATCATACTAGGCAAATATATCAAATTGCACTCGGCAAATATAGCAAATCATACTCATCACAATACTAAATTCATCAATTGTCACCACTGACTCTCAGACAAAATTGACGCCTAGTATCCGGATACTAAAGGACTGGCCTTCAGCTGGGAGTCCGACTTGACATCCCGTGAACCCGACTTGGTTCACCGAGCCCGACTTGGCTCCCCATCAACCACTAGGTCATAGACCTCTGGGTAGCTCAACTGGGTCCGACTTGACCACGGAAGCCAAAAACGAGGGTAATACATACCGTCGGCCATCCCATACCACATAATCACATCATATCTCATAATCATTACATATCATCAACAAACAACAGATGTAACTACCAGAAACTGGCATGTGCTCACAATACAGGGCGACCGACTTGTCAAGCCCATCCATCACATTGCCACTGGGTGACCTACTTGTCAAGCCCGTCAATATAATGCCATCATACATAATCAATTATATAGCATAAACATTCAATTCCTTTACTGGAAGCCTGCCAGGAGCCGCTCCTTGACCGTGCAACAGCGATCACTTCCCGCCCTCAACAGTATACAGGGTATCTCATTCATAATATGCAACTTAACATAATTAAAGCATTATTAATCAAAAACACAAATATCAGAAGTTGACATATGATTACCACACAGGATAGCCGACTTGCTAACTCATCAAGATACTGTCACACCTTTTATTAACATAACTAAATCTCATCAGTCTCATGTGTAAATATTGGGAGTTGGTATATACTCACCTCGCAAGGCATCCACATAACTCAGCTCTCACAAGTTATGCTTCCATATTTCATCATAATGTACAACGCTTTACTCTCACAATCACCATAAACCATACACAATTCACATGCATACATACATACACATGCAATCATCCAGCAACATTTCTTACCATGTTCACAATCAGTTCAATGACTCAGACCCAAAATATGTCCTATTCTAATTAATAACAACCTGAACACCCCCCTTACCTCGGTTCCAAGCTTCAACGATCTGCTCTTGGTGCCGATTACGTCCTCTAAGCGCTGGGTTCAAGGTTCCACCTCCGAATCCAGCACCAGCTTCGTCAATCAGTCCTCCGATGTTCGTTCTGCTACGTACGAGATTGGAATGCAAAACCTATTAACGCCATACCACCCTCTGCTCTAAAGACCATTTTCAGGCTCACACACCCAAGAGGAGTGGAAAATAGAACCTTACTCCGCCATGCATGGCCATTCGGTTTAAAGGAGTGAAAATGAAAAGAGATGAGATAACTCAAATTAAAGAGTCCATCGTACTCACCTTGAAACCACGGTCACGGAAATGTAGTTATCTCAAAGTATCAGCGCTAGATGGACCTTCCCTCAGAGCATGCAGCTCGGCAGCGTGAGGAAGGAGAAGAAGAAAAAGAAACAGGAGAAGAAGAAAGAAGTAGGCTCGCGTGGATAATGAGGAAGGAGAAAGGAAACCTTCTTTATTTAAGGCTCAGGGGCAAAATGGTCACTTCCCCATTTCTTTTATAATTTCCTCAAAAGTTTTAATTATTTATAATTGCCTAATAATTCATAAAAATATCAAATAAATCTCTAAAACATTCATTAATATTTTCCACTCATCATAATTTTAGTAAATATCACGGATGTTACATCTTGTATCTTGGTTCATTATGGAAAGTCCATGCGCGCCTCGTCTCCGAGTTCTAAAATATACCAATTTCACTTTAATATAGTTATATGAAAATTAAGATTTCTACTTAAAAAAGAAATGGTAAATTTTAAATAGTGAATAGTGAATAATAAATAGTAAATCATGAATAGTAACAGTAAATAGTAAAACATGAATAGTAACGGTAAATAGTAAATCGTAAATAGTAACGGTAAATAGTAAATCATGAATAGTAATGGTAAATAGTAAATCATGAATAGTAATGGTAAATAGTAAATTATGAATAGTAACGGTAAATAGTAAAACGTGAATAGTAAAGGTAAATAGTAACAGTAAATAGTAATTTACTATTTGAATAGTAATTTACTATTGAAATAGTATTTACTATTGAAATAGTATTTTACTATTTAGAATAGTAACTTAAAATAATATTATTTCCAGTATAATAATGATTTCTAAAAACGATATGAAAATAACCCTAAAAATATAAAAGAGAGGTATTCTTACCTTAGGATTTTAGTAGAGCCTTCTTCTAAAAAAATTTATTTCTCTCTCTTACTTCCACCACTATCTCACTAGCACTACTATACTAAGAAAACTTAATCTGAAATTGTGAATTCTAAAGAAGAATTCCTTTGGTATTTATAGGAAGGAAAATTACTATGCATTCCATTATTTTAATATAAAAGTATTGTGCATTTTTTGAAATTTAAATCCTGGTTACTGTGCATCTTTTGAAAATTTCGTACATGCATAGTGTTTTGCATAGTAAATGTCAACTGAATTATTAAGCCAAATAGTAACCTTTCACTCGGTATATTTTAAATATTCAAAATTAGTCCTTTTTGAAATTTAACGATATTATATCAGTTCTTACTAATTTTATGATAAGGAATATAAAGTTTAAATTTTAAAAATATAAAATTTTC
Source organism: Clitoria ternatea (assembly GCA_037962975.1). Lineage (NCBI taxonomy): Eukaryota > Viridiplantae > Streptophyta > Magnoliopsida > Fabales > Fabaceae > Clitoria > Clitoria ternatea. The sequence continues at coordinate 199,331,045 of CM075671.1, read as the reverse complement.
TATTAATAAAAATTTATTAATAAGTTTTCAATTTTTTTATGATTGGTAAAAATCAAGATTTTACTCAAACTGATAATTTTTAGATAAGTCTACTTGAAATGGATCTTAGAAAATTTTCTTATAATTTAAATTCACTTTCTTATAAATATTTTTAATTTTAAGTCACTTTATATGAATTTAAAATTATTTAAAATATATTATTTTATTAAAATATTTCCAAAATTCCAAAAAAATTCTATAAAATCAAAAATAATATGTAGATCAAAAAGTTCTAAAGAACCATAGTCTAATTCCTTCAAAATTTTATTTTAAAATTCTAATAAGAGTTAAATCACAAATATGTAAAAACATAAATATAAAAACATAAAATAAAAGTTGTGAATAATAAATATATTTGAAATTCTTAATATAATTTCATTAATCAATGAATACTAGTTAAGTCATTTTAAAATTCTCATTCAAAATACATAAATATTTTTATTTTTATTATTATTATTTTATTTTAAAAAAACAAATAATTAAATATAAATACCAAAATTTCATAAAAAAATGATAATAATAAACTAACTAATAGTAAGTATTTCTCATTATAGATATATTAATACCTATTTTTTATTTGAGCAGAAAATGGGATGTTACACAAAACACAAGCATATTAAGGATTAGGCTTACAAGGTCAAATACCTTTTTGTAGAGCAATAAGAAGCTCAAGTATAGGGAAAGTTGGAGCAAGAGATGAATCTAGAGGATTAGGAGACGACATTATAGTTGGAGCTCATGGACGACATTGATACGTAAGCAGCAGAGAATGTGTAGGAGCAATAATTGGAGTCGAAAGAACATGAGGAATATGGGAATTACAGTCATGAGAACATTCTACAGCAAAGTCAATTGTAGGTGCTAAAGAATGAAAATAGAATAGGCATGTCGTAAAGAAAATCATATTAGCCAAAACATAATACCGTTTAAGCTAAGGAGAAAAGAAACAATAACCCTTTTGAAGACGGGAATAGCCAAGAAATATGCATTTTATAAATTTTAGAGAGTTTATCTTTTCCTAGAGTGAGATCATGCACAAAACAAGTACTGCCAAAATCTCTAAAAGGGACAGGATAAGGATCCTTGCGAGGATATAAGAAATAGTAAAGAACCTAATTTTGGAGAATTGAAGATAGCATGTGATTGATAAGGTATGAGCATTCCCTCCCCCCCTCCCCCAAAATAAAACGGGATATGATGATGCACAAGAAGAGTACGGGTGGTCTCCACTAGATGTTGGTTCTTATGTCCAACAACACCATTTTACTGAGGGGTATAAGCACATGATGTTTGATGAGTAATACCCTTGGAATTGAGAAAAGCTTGAAACTGATAAGACAAGTATTATTTAGCATCATCAGTTCTAACAGTTTTAGTACATGTATCAAATTGAGTTTGTACTTGTTAGTTGTATATTTTAGGTTATTTTACATGTAAATATTTCCTTGATTTTGATACAAATACACTCTTTAGCTAGCAATTTCCCCTTTTATTTTGTAATTATCAAGCATTTACATTTAATTTGGCCTCACTTTGGTTTTTATTATGTTTTGTAGGAAAATAAGCTAAGAAAAAGGATGAAAACCATGAGTTTAAAAGATTCTGTTTTAGAGACCATTCATCTAGGTGAGGGTGGCTCACTTAGGCAAATCAAGGAAATTTTAGGCAATTCACCTATGTGAGCCATATGGGACAGCTCATCTTTCACATATTGCCTGGGCCATACAAAAGGCCCAAAATCAAAATTTCAAGGCATACAGAACCAGAGGAACACAGGTGATAGATAGGAACACCATTTTTGGCACCTCAAAGCTTGATAACCTTTGAGGACTCTCTTTAATTTCTTAATCCTGTATCATTTTGTAAGTTATAGTGTAGTTATGTCGGGCTAACTTCCTTTTTTAGTTGGGATTGAACAACCTTCATAAGATTATGGTTTTGTAATAATTTTTTTTGTTCTTTTATGAAATTAATTTAAGTATTTCAATTATGTCAAATGTATGTTTTTTTGAGGGAATGACTCATGCATGTACTTATGATTTTCAAGTGAATGATAAGTTGAACTACCTATTATCCTTGATTCCTAGGGATAGGATCAAGAATAATGGTTGTTAGTGCTCGTTTATAAAGTTGGTTCTATCTTTATTCATTAGAGAGATATTCGTCTAAAGATAGGGTTTAGGATCGATGGTCCGAGGGATTGGGTTCAGTGAATTAGGAGTTTCGGTAACTTGTTTGATTTTATAATTGAACCTTATAATTATAAGGACATAAACTGAAAAAGGAAAGTCTGATCCTAACGCTTTTCTTAGTTTATTTCGGTTAATTAAATTTTTGTCTTTACTTTAAATTATTAAAAACTCAAAGCAACTCCTTTTTTATCCTCGTGACAAATTTGCCTATATATTTTTGTGATAAATTAGTGACAATCACTCAACCAATTGCTTGATAATTTGTTAAGTCTCCGAGGACAATAACCCTAATGGTTCAGAGTCAGACTTAGAAGGGGGTTGAATAAGGCTCACTCTTTTTTGCGGAACTTAAAAACTTTGTAAGCACAAGCGAGAAGACTTTTATACCAGAATGTTAAAAGCAGGGAAAGAGAGAATGAACGCAAGGAATTTATACTGGTTCACTTCCAACTCAGAAGCTACGCGTAGTCCCTTCAAACTTGAAGGACTTCTACTATTGTAAAAACACATTTTACAATCTCAACACCAGACTGTGCCACAAGTATTGTTGACTCCATCCACTCCTAGCTTAAACCCAAGTATTATTTCAACAAGCCACTCCTAGCTCAAACCCAAGTATTCTTTCAAAAGCCTTTTTAGACCATAGATAGTTTCCCAACAAAAACTAAAAGTTGGCAAAACACCAGACTTTTCACAAAAACAAATTTGAGTTAAGGATGTGTTTGGTATTTCTGAGGACTTATTGTACTAAAAGATACAAGATATAAAAAGACATACTACGTAATAAAGACAAAGACCAAAATCTGTTAGAGGTAGAATAAAAAAGAAGGTATTTGCTTTCGAGACAAAAACTAAGAATGAAGAAGAATACTTTTGTGACCTGATTGCAAGGATTTCTTCAAAGGTCTCAGAAGTTCTCTCCTCAAATCTTTGAATCTCTTCATATTTATAGTTCACACATGGTGACTGTTTGATAATATGATGAAGAGATGTAGCCATTGTAAATCCGTTGAAGAAGTTTTAGCCGTTGTATGCATCAAATCTTGAAGAGTGGGGAGAGAACAAAAGGTCTGGTATGAAGGAACATCACATTAAAGCTTGCACTAAAATAGTGTTCCTTGTGATCTTCATAACAAAAGACCTTCTGTTAGCTTTCTTCTTTCAACAAAACACGCAGAGCATATACGGTTGATCTTCTGTAAGCTTTCTGACACACAAGCTAATCTTCATCAGCTTTTCTGAAGTGCGCAGAGTAGCTACATTGGTTTCTTCCCATGAGAGCTCTGGTTGTTGCACTATATTGTTTTCTTTTTTCTTTAGAAGATAAGGGTAGTTTCTCTTGATAAGAGCTTGATTCAGGGCATCATCAAAATAGGCCTTTGATATTTGTTTGATGTGAGCTTGAAGTAACATTCTTGTTGCTTCAAAAGTCTGGGGTCAGATTGGCAGTCCAAAAGTCTGAACGAACGCACTTAGATCAAACTCTTCTTGAGCATTGTTTTTAGAATCAAATTTGTCTTGAAATTATTTGCATAGCTCAAGGTAGACTTTTTAATTTTGATGGACTCCCTTTTTCATTTGTAACCTGTGTACTTTAAGCTTGTACCTTGAAACACTTGATTGAACAGGTTAGATAACACATCGGTAAATTTTATTTAATTTAAATGTCTTGATGTGTGTTATTAACAAATCTGGGGTCTGGTTAAATAATGGTCAAAAGTTTTCTTTTACAAACAAGAATTGGTTCCAACAAACCCTTTATAAATTTTGAAACTACAACGAAACTGGTATGCTTGACAACGGGCTAACAGTACTTCACTAAAGAAACTTTGGAATATATTAGAAACTTTAGAACAACTTTTTCATTAAAAATAACCAAGTACATTAAGGAAAAGCATTAATAAACGTGACAAAATAATAATGCCCCAAAGTAATATTGACTCAACTAGGACCTCAAATATCAGAGTGAATTAATTTAAAAGGTGACAAAGCACTTTTATTGACACAAGTAGAAAAGGTATTACGATTGTGTTCCTCTAACTAACATGACTCACACGAGTGACAATACTTGAAACAAACTAAGAAGCATAAGATACATTTTATTAAGACTCAGATGACCTAAACATAGGTGATCAAGAGCAGCAAATGTGATGGTGACACGAGCCACAGGTTGTGTGAGGTGATATAATTCTTGAGAGTCATATCCTGCTCCAATTGTCCTCCTAGTGTGTTGGTCTTGAACAAGAACAGATTGAAGTGGAGGTGACAGAGTAGGAGAGAGAACTAGTGAGTTTGCTAATAGAAATTATATTAAAAGGACATCTAGGGACATCCAAGACAAAATTAAGAGTAAGAGAAAGAACGGGATGAGTTTGATCAATACTACATACTTTAATCGTAGAACCATTAGCTAAGGTAACTGAGGGTAAAGAGTCAGAAAAAGAAAAATGGGAGAAAAGGCTTTGATTAACAGACATGTGATCAGGTGCACTAGAGTCAATGATCCAAGGACTGACAAAATAAGAATGAGAGACACAAGCAATTGGATTACCAGATGGTCTAGATTGAGCCACGTTAGTAGTATGAGTGTTGAAAGAGATGGGTTGTAAGGTCGTCTTGCACCGTAAAAGCTCATGATAGTCTACTGTAAAGATGGAGATAATTCCAGATGGTGCACATGGAGCTACCTACATAAAATTAGCATGTCTAGACTGCTCATGAACTTTCTTATGACACTCTGACTAAATATGCCCAAGGCGGTTATAGTAAGTGCATCGAACACCTCGTCTACCTCATCTCTCTTGTTCACTTGTTTGTCCTCTTCTAGGAGCATAATGAGAGACAAAGGTAAAGGAGTTTGAAGGTAGAGAAGGCACAATCAAGCAATTGAGCATGGGAGGGCTGGAGAGACAAAGTAATTACTCACAAGTAATGTCAAAGGTGGGAATAACAGAACCTGATAGAATTTGGCTGCGGACCGAATCAAGAGACGGTGGTAGACTTGCCAAAGCAGATGCCATAACAATTGGCTTCATTGTTGAGCATGAATCTTGGAATCTGTAGTAAAAGACATAAAAGCACCATAATCAATAACTAAGCGATGAAGCTTCACAAGGTATGTCGATATGTCATTGTCCTTAAGTTTGACCGAATTGAGGCTGGTGACCACATTGTAGAAACGGTAGACATCATTAGAGTATAGCACCTTGGCCTTATTCCAAACATCATAACAAGATATAAAGGTCTAAAGTTGTTCTTGCAAGTGATCAACAAGAGAAAACCATAATATAGAACATAAAGAAGCATCAGTTTGTTCCCAACAAGCTTTGTCTTTGGCAGCAATGTCTTTCAAGGTTGTTGTCAAATAGGACTCACAACCTTGGCCACAAAACCAAAGCTAGACAACGGCAACCCAGGTATTGTAATTTGTAGTAATTTGTAGAACCTATGAGTTTCATGCAAGGGATGAGCAGGATGTTGGTGAACGTCAGCGAAGTAGCAACGCTAGGGGAGTTAGCAAGATCAGAGAAAGTTGTGGCTATAGGAGAAAAAACGGATCGAAAAACCCTAGACTTTGATACCATATAAAGAGAGGTTTTGAGATGAATTGTGTGTCTAAAACGACCACACTATGAATATATAATAATATACAAATAGATTAATAAAGGAATTAATCTACTAATTAATTACACAATCAAGAATCAAATCAAGAAATAATTTATTTACATATTTACATTCTAACACTTTTTTTTATTAGTCTTGTATAAATAAAATGCACAAGAGGATCAGATTTCATATTTCTCCCAAATATGAGTATGTTACAATGTAAAGATTAAAAATGAAGGAGCTTGGCTTATGATAATTAAAATGCAACTGAAATTTTACTACAGAAAAATCTTTCCAGTAACTAACTAACTTAAATCCATGTAGTTGAGTGGTCAATTTTATTAGTAATCCCTTTGTTACTATTTACAATACAATTTAGACCAAAACTGATAAAATAAATTAATGTATTAATTTTTATAACAACATATTGTAACATTTTAATTTTTTTCATATTTAAATTTAAATTCTACTTTAATGCTAATGATAGTATTTTTTAAAACAAGAGTAAACTTAAGAAAAGATATTAAATGGTTTTAGTTAGGTAAACTTTGTTTTATAAATAAGATCATTAAAACAATTAAGTGTATATAAGATTTTTGTATTAATCACAAAACCCAAAAATAACAAATAAATAAAAACGTTGACAAAAAAAAAAAAAAACTTCACCAGTACAAATCCCATTGAAGAAGTAATGAAAATAGAATTAAACGATCACCAGTTGCACATTCTTGACATTGTAACAGAAATTATAAAGTAGCAACCAGATTTAGAAAAATATCAGAAGTGCTGCTGAGACTGCAATAATCATGCCAATCATTAATCTTGTGCATGAAGAGGGTCTCCAAGCATCTGTACCACAAAGCAAGGCTACATTAAAATTAATTATCAGAAGGAAACTAAATCTAGCCATATTTTAATCTCAAATAAGTAAGATAAATCAAAGGTTATAGTTGGATACTAATAAATGACTCACCACTTAGAAGATTAGAGACATTAGAATAAAACTGGTAGTCATTGTACCACATGAAGCAATTAGATCCATAAATTTCCCATCTTCTTTTGTTTCCAATTACAGTTCTGAAATTGATCAATTGATCATCCAAGCAACTTCTGCAGTCCACCCTGCTGATATCTCTAGTGCATTGAGCCATGCCATACCTCTTCCCACTTTGATTGGTGTCAAGTACTTTGGTATTGAACATGAATGACTTCTCTGGAGCTTCAGCTGCTACTCCACTCATGAAAGGAAGCCCTTCTGAAACCACTGATGGGTCATCAAAATCAGTGTCATTTGTGATTGCCACAGCTGTTGGTTGCATGTGTCCAAAGAAGCTCTCATTTGAGTACCTTAGGAAACACCATCTAAACCAAATTGAAACATCCTTGCTCTCAGGACAATCATTTGATGCCACTTTGGTTGAATTAAGGGTGCAATCAGAACAATTGTTTGCTGATATGTCCCCTCTACATAACACTGTACCATAAACCTTGTTGACCTTTTTTCCCACAATGGTTTGGTAAAAACCATGGTGTTCTACCACGTTAGAAGCAAGAGAATCCAACAAAATTCTCAGATTGGTCTGGAATGTGTCTTGATTCACAGAATAATCAGATGCTGAGCATTGGAAACCTGCTTGCATATTGGTATCAGCATGGCAAAAGCCATTTGGAAAGAACAGAAGAAAGATGCTTATAACATATAGCACAGCAAAATTCAATGTATGCATCTCTTTGTAGTCTCTTGGATAGCAGAAGACGAAGGTCATAAGTAATGAGTGTGTCACCTACCTTGCAAAAATAAATAAATCGAACCTTTATCGGTTGGTAAAATATTGACCTCTAATTAGTTAACAGTTTTTTAGTGTGCAAGTGTGCAAAGTCAACTCTTGGTGACGAGCTAATGATAAGTATAAAGTTGTATGGGACGAATTTTTAGATTGTGTAGTATAAGTCAAAATAAATCATTTAGACCTTTGCTTAGTGATTAGTTTATGTATGAACCTCGGAAACACAAGTAGAACTCCTAGTTGAATTGTGGAGGATAAGATTATTACCAAACCTTAAATGGATCACAAGAATATGCTGCACCATCTCTAGTTGCTACATCGGCATTAACTTCCAAAATTTGGGAGATAAGTCAGTGATTAAAGCAAGTACCAGAAATAATCTTAACATTATTTGCATGATTTTTTTTTCACGTTTACTTTTCATTAGACAATTTTGTTTATATTATGATAAAGCTAACTTTTTTAGTGATGATTTTTTTATTAGTATTCACAACCTCAAACCTGAAATTTTATTCGAGAAGAATAAAATATGTACAACTTAAATCAACCATCTTTTGTTACTTGCATGGTTAAATATATTAGATCATTTTTTAGACATGTTTTTGTTTTACATAAAGTGTACGTGGGAAAATAAACAACAAATTCTATTTTAAAAGTAAATATGATATGAATTTTTGACGTGAAAACTTTGGCATAAGGATAAAGATTGGGAAAAGGAGGCACCCACTTTGGCTAGAAATGATGTTGAGCAAGACTATCATGTAATGAGATTTCTTGCCTTAAAACTCATCAGATAATGAAAGGATGTGCGGGCAGCACGCTGATCAATTATTTTAAATTTTGAATTTGAAGGAAAGAAAGTAAGAAAAGTTACCCACTCATACCAAGTTGACAATCTCTTAAAGTTTATTGAAATAAACTATTATTATCAGCTATAAGTTATTGTTAAATACTCATGAAACTCCTCTTGCTTTGGAATACGAAGTGAACAATTGACCACTTAGTGATCATCTGTTGTTGTTTAATACTGGACTTCAGCCTTGGGTTGGGCCCAAGTGCTATGAGCCCACATTAAGGGCTGCAACTTGCTTTTACATTTTGGTTCCCCTATGCAACTTTGTCATTTGCTTCTTTTATTTTTCTTTTACCAAAGTTGCTAAAATTGGCACGGTTTAAAATATATCTTTTAAATCGTCAGTAGAAACACATGACGACGCTGTTTGATAGGTTCTAGATTATTGGCCGGTTTCGAGAAAACGGAAGCTAAGTTGAAGCTACAAGTAAAAATAACTTATCTCATTTTAATTTTTTTAAATGGAATAGACTAAAAATAAAAGATTTATAAAGTAAAGTTATGGGTATATCTTTTTCTTTTATTTCAAGGATTTTTATGTCTGTGGTTATGTAATTTGGAATATGTATGTTAAGTTTTGTATTGTTTATCTCATATAGGGTTGAGTAACACATCGAATTTACTTATTTAACTTGATCTTCTAATTCAATCCAACTAAGTTGAATTGAATTTTTTTGGTAATCAAATCTAATTTAATCCAATCAAGTACCGATCGTAATCGAATCAAATATCGGATTTGACGCTTGAAAATCCAAGTAGTTGATAAGTGTTCGACTTAATTTTATATTATTTATTATTATTACATATGTTTTTGGGTCACGTACTCATACTAAATAAACTAACAACCCAAGCCAAATACGGAAGACCCAACCCATTTCTGTTTTTTCGCTCATGAAAGGAACTCATTCACATATAAGTTATTAAGTTAGTAAGTTATCACTGATTCATTATATTTACCAAATAATAAAGTTGTTGGAAAAATGGATTAAGCTACCTTGCCATTGTTGTTATTTTATTTTAATTTAAAATGCACTATTGAAATGGATTTGGTTTGATTTAAAAACTTCAATTTGTTGACTTAAATTTATATATCTGTCGATTATGTGTTAAAGTTTAAAGTTTTTTATAATTTGTGTTTTCATAAAAATTATAACGTGTTTTATTTAATTGGATATCTTATCATCCAATTCAATTCAAACCAACTTAGATCACATCAAATTTCATAAAAAAATTACACAAATTCAATCCAATGAACTTTGATTAGATCAGATATTTTTTTAATAAAATCTAACCTAACCTAGTATTCACTCACCCCTAATCTTGCATATAAAGTTATCATCCAAAACACAAAATGATTATAGGAAAATTCTACAATAAACCTTAGAGTTTTGAACTATCAATGGTCATATGTAAAAAGTATCTTTTTACACCGGTTATAAAAATAACTTATATAAAAAATTAAACTTTTAAGATTGGTTTTCTGTAATCAGTGTAAAAAGTACTTTTTACACCCGTTATTTTTATAATAGTTATTTTTATAAGTAATAAAAATATATTTTTTACACTAGGACCATTGATGATTCAGAATTCTATGGATCGTTAAAGACTCTTTCGTGATTGTATAAGCTATAGACTTTTAAAAGTGATGGATCAATCTTCTAAAATGAAGCATAAAAGAGCACACTTCCAATGTATGTTTGCTTAATGCAATGCCCCAAATAAATGGTTGATGATAGGATGCAGCTAAAAGCATAAAACAACAGTTAATAATATAGCAAAACAATAGACTAATATTCATATCAGTTGATTCTGATGGTCTTATAACAATCGACACTGACACAGACCTAATTGTCTAACGATAGGTAAAATAAGAGATTAATAGTTATATTTAAAATTATTAAGATCTTACTTGACCGGTTGAGTAAATCTCAAGGATAATTTAGGAGGTTTACTCAATTTAAAAATATAATATAATTTAAATAATAACTCAAAATGGTAATTTTAATTTTTTCAATTATTTATTTTGAACTGAATGCAATAAGTTAATTGGGAACAGTAAACTTGGATATCAACAAACAAATCCAGATTTTGTGCAGTCACATAACCAAATAGTTGGTAATTTTAGCTTTTTAAATCGATTATTTATTTTAAAAAAGCCTGAACGCATGTTCTCTCAAGTGCGGGAATCCATATTCCCAACAAATCATCAATGTCGTATCATATTTCAAACTTTATTTCATGGCAGGGAACATGCTTTTCCTCCGGTTAAACTCCAACATCATAAATAATTATTTACTCAATATTTCTCTTCAACTTACTCACTCGCAACTTCATAAAGCTCTTGAAAGGAAAAATAAACATATATGCATACACACTGAAATAAACATGAGGGTATTTGTCTGTTATATTTTTCTTTTATTACCAAGAGAATCAACGCAACCACGTCAGGTGGATACGATGATTCAATACCTCGACTCATAACTAGGTGGTTGGGAATTTGATCTCTAACTTTTACAAATAAAAAGCATCTCATATTACCGCTTTGTGCATTGATTAATTGGTGTGACATTCATCTCATGACTAACATCTATGGAGATACTACCAGAAACTGAAAGAAAAAAGAACCAATGCAAAAGACAGAAGGACACAGCCCTTGAATTCACAACTTGCAGGGAGAGAGAACCATGATGATTAAATCCACAGTATAATAATGTGAAATGTCAGCTGACACAAAAACTGTAGATATTCACCATTAATCAAAGCAATGAACTGATGTAACTTGGAAATTACATTTGAACTGATATTCAACATACAAATACACAAAAGACACTGATCCAGATGTAAGCTCATAACTTACAGCTTGCAACAGTAAAATATCAAATAGATGCTTAACTAGGCTAATGATGCACGATTGGATTGAACAAGCGCATCTACCCTTTTCTTTATCTCTTCTGGATTGGCACCGATTATCTTCTCTGGTAGAGCACCCTCCTTCAGCAGCAAAAATGTTGGCATTGCTTTCACATCCATCTTGGTTGCTACTTCCTGATCCCCAAAAAAAGTTTCCAATATATGTGAATGTGATTACCATCATTAAATGATAACAAACCACACTAGAGAAAATCATCCAAGAATTAACTTTATGCTTCATCAATGCTCCAAGCATGAAAGTATGTCATCTAATCATTTAGTTATGAATAAACAAGATTTAAGATGTTGATCAGCTGAACATTTATATATCCATACTAACCCTGAACCCCTTCCTTCCTTTATTAGCCTACCCAATTCAACAGGTGTTTCGTTGAAAGTTGAACAGTGGAAAAGGGAATACCCATCAAGGAAAAAAGGACAGAATTTTGTCAGTGGAAATCTAAGTATGAATGGTGAAGGACACATAAGTGGAAATAGGCCTTGATTGCATAAAATGATTGATACACTACTAATGGAACATAAATTAAAGACTAAAATATATGTTTGGTTCTTTATGTTTTTATCAAGTTTTAATTTAGTTTTTTATATTGTGTAGATTTCAATTTGATCATTTATGTTTCAAAGTTGTCTCAGCATGATCCTTTCTGTTAACAACTTCAACATTGTCAACATTATATTATCAACAACTGGAACTGGATGTCAACATCTCTAACCATTCTCCTTGCTTTGGATGCCATTGACTTGCATGGTTTATCATGTTATAATGTTAATGGGACTAAAGTTGTTAACATAAAGAATCACATCGAGCCAAGTTTGAAATGTGAAAGATCAAATTGAAACCTACAAAACATAAAGGACTAAACTAAAACTTAAACTGTACTGGGATGACCTAAATAAGACATAAAAGATCAAACATATTTCTTAACCTAAATTAAATGTGAAATGCACATTACATCACCAGGTACTGACTTAAACCCAGATGATCCGGCCTATTTTGCCTTTACTTTGGACTAGCAGTTTAGTAACAAGTAACAATTTAATGGATCAATTCGTTATGTGAAGATATAACTCAGACAGTATGCCACTTAATCTAGCATATGATTTAAGGTCCATCCATATTATAGATGTTTTGCCATTAACAAGGAGAATAAAATTTTATGGCAGTGTGCAACTTTTTCATTTCTTTGGTGTCTGTGCGTGGTTGGAGACAGGATAGGAATGCTCGTACATACAATTTTTTTGCAGAAATTAGGAAATCTGAATACCAATCTCAAAATAATTCAGTGATCTATTACACATAAAACAGAGATTAGTAACAAAATGTGCATATGGAAACTTTTAAAGAAGGGACATAATAGAACCGCAAGGTTAAAAGTGGGAAGGAATTAAAGAATTACCTTGACTTCATCAACATCAACAGTGAGAAACAGAGCATCTGGGTAGCTAAAAGCCAGTTCTTCAAAAACAGGAGCCATAGCCACCGATGGCATGCACCATGAGGCAGTAAAGTGAACAACAACCTATGATCCATCCCACAGAAATACAAAATCCATAAGCATATATCTAGTATTCTATGCACAAGGAACAAGATGGACACAAGAAGCAACCCGAAAAACATAGATAGAAATAGAAAACCCCTTTTGGATATGTTTTTCAGAAGTGGAAAGATCCAAACTTTGGTATAAAAGGGGTGACTTACAGGGCCGTTCTGATTAGAGGCCTGGTTGACATGGAATTCCCATGATTGCAAAGAATCAATCACCACAACCTTGGACTTGTTCTGCTCACTGCCTTCCATTCCCAAACTCAAGCTGTTTCTATCTTCTTCTCTCAAGACTGTCTTAAACCAGATAAATAAATGTCATTTAGACAAGAGTGGGCCATCTTTTAATAATTTATCTTCGTGGATTAGGAACACCCACCAAACTACCTGATTTCAATGTATAATAGTATTTTAACTCAAAAAAGAGATAATGGAGGTAAAATAGGAATCAAGGAGAAATGAGAAAAAGATTTTTCAATTTCAAATAACAATAATATTGATTTTGGATTGACCAGTAAAACTATCCATCCAGCTATGTAGTACTGAGTCGAGAAGCTTCTCCACAATCAACACGAATAAATTATTCCTTTCCTTTATACAAAATTTTAAGAAACTGAGACCATCATTGTTATGCCAACCAAGAGAAGACAAAATGAGGCAACCATATATTTTTCCTTTTTCATTTAACAGAAATCCAAGGAAATTTTGGCTTTATAAAAATTATTTTCTTTTGACATCAAAAACTAATAAGTTTTTTTTCTTCTTTTCCGATTAAAATTTAAATTTCTTTTATCTCCTCTCCTTTTCCTTCAATCCAGGTAAACGTTGACTCATTTTCAATCTTTGTCATTGATCATCTTATAAACGGTTATTAACTATATTTTCTAAAAGATAATTTTATTTTCATTATCATAATACAATTTAATAAAGACTAGAGAAAATATAAGTTTTGATGATTTAGTCTTTGTTTTTTGAAAAAAAGGAAAAAATGATTGAGGTGTTATGAATATTTTATTAATATTGTGGATGTCTAATTGTCTTATAAAGAGGGCCTCATGGCAAGCAATGCATTATACTTAGCAACTTCAATTCTTCAATCTCTCTCTGATTGTTCTCTTCTCTTTTCTCATTCATCTTCTTCTATAATTTTAGTTCATTTTATAATACGTTATCAGCACGAGGTTCTGACTAACTAAGATCTAGTCAAGACTAAAAAAAGTAATATATGATTATTATTATTCTTTATAATTTTAATTTATATTATTTATATATATATATATTATAAAAGGTTTCTGAAAAACTTATATTTTAAACATTCCAGAAGAATGTATAAGATTATATCTATATCATAAATAAAAAATAATAGGTTCCCGAAAAACTTATTTATAAACATCCTTGAGGATGTATAAAATTGATAGTCAAATAATAAGAATTCTTAAAGAATTCTTAAAAATATTTATTTATTGATAGTTCCTGAAGAACTATAATAATTTATGAAATTAAAAAATAAATAAATAAGTTTATACTATACCTGTACAATTACCATATATAATTTATTGTTTACCTACTTGCTTCACGAGTAGCACTATACCTGTACAATATATTTTTAATTGTTTACGGTGCATTAATTGCTACTTTGCACTAATATATATATATATTAGCACACTGCACTGTAGTTTCACGTTAATACCTGTAGCTTTGCTTTGCTCCTTTATTCATGTACCTGTTGGATTATTCACGTTAATGCACTACCACACTAGCTTTGCTTTGCACTAATTTTCTACTTCATGTTCGTAGTGCTTCTTTTATTTTCTTTTAAATTATTCCATAAAAAAATTATATTATCGTTAGAATTTCAACTTTTATCTTTAATTGTCAGATGATGTCAGATTAATCCTCTTAAAATTAAAATTATTGTCATTTAAACATCCAATTAGTTTATATAGAAAAAAAAATTATTGTCTTTCATAAAGACATTTTACATTTTTTTAAAAAAAATCTAGAAAGGACACAACAATATATTAATTGTGTTAAACTTTACGCTGCTGACCATTTTACACTGATTGCTATATGCTTTATTATTAAATCATATACCTTCTGCATAATGTGTTACCTTATAACGTATTATATATTATTAAATTGCTTTAATTGTATAATTGTATTACCATTGCCTTAACTGCGTCTGATGCTTGCATGATGCATGATACATTATACGTTATTAAATTGATGCCTTTTGCTAGTGCTTGATGCTTGCATGATACATTATTATATATTATACATTATTAATATAATATATTTTATTATATATAAAAATGTTAATAAATAAGATAATATTTATAAGGATTCAAACCCGGAACTTATAACATGATAATTTATCACTTTACCACTAGGCTACTAGTATTTGAATGATATTTTTTGGGATTTTTAAATTTTTATTACCGGTTCCTTATGTGAAATTTTATTTATACTTGTCTCCTTGTGACTGAAAAAAATAATGAATTACTTATGTAAAATTATGAGTCTTGTCCAACTAGAACTGCTACATTCCCAGAAGTGAATGTAGCAACACATGATCATTATACTCATGGTCGTGGTCGTGGTCAAAATGATAAAAAAATCATCATTTGTATAAAAAAAAGATCGTATGGAAAAGGGAAAAGATATTCAAAGTAGCGAACAAACTAAAAATATTTGTTATCGTTGTGGTAGTCAAGGCCACTAGTCTCGGGTTTGTCGTACACCAAAGCATCTGATTGATCTATACCAAAAATCCCTTAAAAAAATAAAGGGAAAACAATAGAAATAAATTTGACTGGTATAGATGATGCTTATACTCACTTTGATGTTAATGATTTCCTTACTCTTCCTGAAGAAGATATTGACCACTTGGTTGGAAAGGGAAGTGCCCATAAATAAATTATTTTATATTTCATGAAATTTGTTTTGTTATGAATTTATGTTAAATATTTATTATTGTTAATTATATTTTTACTCATGATTTATTTATTATTATTTAATGCAGAATGAATGCTCATGTGAATGGCGAATATATATGTCTTGTAGACAGTGCAACAACTCATACTATTCTCAAGAATGAGAAATATTTTTACCATATACTAAAAATAAGAAGTCAGTGCTAATACTATATCTGATAGTATAAATATAATTGAAGGCTCCAGCAGAGCCAGTATTTTGTTACCTGGAGGAACAAAATTGCATCTTAAAAGTGCATTATATTCTACGAAGTCTCAAAGAAATTTGTTAAGTTTTAAGGATATCCACAAAAATGGATATCATATTGAGACCACAAATGAAAGGAAAGGATGAATATCTTTACTTCACAAAGTTAATTTCTGATCAGAAATGTATATTGGAAAAATTGCCTTCATTTTCCTTTGGTTTGTACTATACCTATATTAATACAGTTTAAACAAATGTTATTGTAAACCAGAAGTTTATAAATAAGAATAACTTTATTATTTGGCATGAACGGTTAGGCCATCATAGAACAATAATGATGTGAAAAATAGTTGAGAATCCAAATGGTCATTGTTTGTCCAGCAGACAAATTCTCCAAACTAAAAATTTCTTATGTGCTGCTTGTTCTTAAGGAAAATTAATTACGCGACCATCACTAATGAAAATTGGGAGTAAATCACTCATATTTTATAGCGTATACACTCATATTTTTATGGTTTTTTGATTGATGCATCAACTAGATAGTCACATGTTTGCTTATTGTCAACTCGTAACCAGGCATTTGCGAGATTACTAGCTCAATTATTTCGTTTAAGAGCTCATTTTCCTGATTATCCAATTAAGAAAATACACCTCGATAACGCTGGTGAGTTAACATTTCAATCTTTTAATGATTATTGTATGTCCATCAGAATTAATGTTGAACATCCTGTAGCATATGTTCATACACCAAATGGACTTGTTGAACCATTAATTAAATGTTTGAAATTGATAGCAAGACCATTGTTAATGAAATCATAACTCCCAATTTTAACTTGGGGACATGTAATCTTGTATGCAGCAGCACTTATTCGTATCAAGCCTACAAGTTATCATGAGTATTCCCCTTTATAATTGGTTCATGGTAAAGAACCAACTATTTCCCATCTAAGAATCTTTAGAAGTGCAGTATATGTTCCTATTTCTCCTCCTTAACGCACTAAAATGGGACCTCAAAGAAGGTCGGGAATATATGTTGGATATGAAAGTCCATCCATAATAAAATATATTAAACCATTAACAGGAGATTTATTTATAGCTCGTTTTACTGATTGTCATTTTGATGAATTTGTTCTCCCACTATTAGGGGGAGAAAGTAAACAGTTGGATACAAGGATTAGTTGGAATGAGATATCTCTATCTCATCTTGATCCTCGAACAAAGCAATCTGAACTAAAAGTTCAAGAAATAGCTAGTTTGCAAAAATTTAGCAAACCAATTATCAAATGTATTTGCTGATCCAAAAGGAGTGACTAAGTAACACATACCAGCTGTTAATACTCCAATAAAAATTGATATCCCTGAAGGACAATCTAAAATTACAAATGAGTCTGAAGCCAAAATAAAATGTGGCAGACCTGTTGGTTCTAAAGATAAAAATCCTCAGTAAATAAAGAGGATGGTCGAATCGAGGATATAAAGACTCCCGAAGAGTCTCTTGACATAATCAAGTTTTCAAATCCAGAAGATACCAAGGTACCTGAAATTGATAAGAATAAAGAGATCTCTATAAATTATGTCATGGATGGAATGGAATCGACATGAAGTCGATGTTGATAAAATTTTGCAATCAAAGTAGCTCTTGATATTATAAATGATGATAAGAATCATGAGCCAAAATCTATTAAGGAATGTACACAAAGAAATGATTGGCCAAAGTGGAAAGATACAATACAAGAAGAGTTAAACTCACTTGCAAAATGAAAAGTTTTAGACCTGTAGTCCAAACACCTGAAGTTGTAAAACCAAGTTAGGTACAAATGGGTCTTTATGAGAAAAAGAAATGAAAATGGTAAAATTGTACAATATAAAGCAAGGCTTGTTGCACAAGGTTTCTCACAAAGACCTGGTATTGATTTCGATGAAACATATTCACCTGTGATGGATGCAAGTACTTTTCGATACTTGATTAGTTTGGGCAATTCGTGAAAAACTTGATTTACACATAATGGATGTTGTTGTAGTATATTTATATGACTCACTTGAAAATGACATCTATATAAAACTCCCTAAAGGATTTAATTTGCCTGAAGCAAAATGACATCTATATAAAACTCCCTGAAGGATTTAATTTTCCTGAAGTAAAATGACATCTATATAAAACTCCCTGAAGGATTTAATTTGCCTGAAGCATACAAGACAAATTCTCAAGAAAATTATTCAATTAAATTGAATAAATCCCTTTACAGACTGAAACAATCTGGACGAATGTGGTACAATTGTCTCAGTGATATTTGTTGAAAGAAAGGTACAAAAATGACTCAATTTGTCCATGTGTTTTTATGGAAAGACTCAAAAAAGAGTTCGTTGTAACTGCTATTTATGTAGATGATTTAAATATCATCGGAACTGCCAAAGAGCTTTCGAAGACTGTAAATTGCTTGAAAAGGGAATTCGAGATGAAAGACTTGGAAAAAATAAAGTTTTGTCTCGGATTACAATTAGAATATTTAAAGGAAGGAATTTTAATACACCAAAAGACTTATGCAGAAAAGGTGCTAAAGCGGTTCTATATGGACAAATCACACCCATTGAGTAGTCAAATGGTTGTAAGGTAACTTAAAGTGAGCAAAGATCCTTTTCAACCTCAAGAGAAAAATGAAGAACTACTTGGTCCTGAAGTACTATATCTTAGTGTAATTGGTGCACTAATGTATCTTGCTAGTCATACATGACCTGATATATCATTTGCTGTCAATTTATTAGCAAGATATAGTTCTTTACCCACAAAAAGGCATTGGAATGAAATTAAGCACATATTTCACTACCTTAGAGGTACAATGGACATGGGTTTATTTTTCCCATACATATCTAAGGCAAACCTAATTGGTTATGCTGATGTGGGGTATTTGTCTGATCCTCATAATGGTCGATCACAAACAAGATATTTGTTCACATGTGGTGGTACAACAACTTCATGGAGATCCATAAAACAAATGATCACAGCAACATCATCTAATCATGCTGAAATTCTAGCATTACATGAAGCAAGACGAGAATGTGTTTGGTTGAGGTCTATGATTCAACATATTCAAGAAACGTGTGGTTTGCATGCTGGAAAATTATCACCAACAATCTTATGTGAAGATAATGCAGCTTGTATTTCTCAGTTAAAGGAGGGATATATTAAAGGAGATAGGACAAAGCATATTTCACCAAAATTTTTCTTTACTCATGATCTTATAAAGAATGGTGAAATAAATGTCTAACAAGTCCGATCATGTGAGAATCTAGCAGATATCTTTACAAAATCATTACCAACCAAAGTCTTCGAACAATTAGTACAAAAGATCAGTCTTCGATGCCTTAAACATGGATGTTCTGATGAGGGGGAGAAGTAAATACTTGTACATTTAATTATTTATTTACTTTGTAAAGAATGTTATACTCTTTTTCCTTCACTAGGTTTTTATCCCAAGGTTTTAACGAGCCACATTCTTAAATATGGACATCCAAGGAGGAGTATTATGAATATTTTATTAATATTGTGGATGTCCAATTGTCTTATAAATAAGACCTATGGCAAGCAATGCATTACACTTAGCAACTTCAATTTTTCAATCTCTCTCTGATTGTTCTCTTCTCTTTTCTCATTTATCTTCTTCTATAATTTTAGTTCATTTTATAACATGAAAAAATATATCATATAATGTACGATTGTATACTATTCAATATACTTGTAACGTATATATCAGGACAGTGTTCTAAAAAGTAACATTTTTTATTATATAGATAAAAAAGTTACATTCTTTCGCATCTAGTTTTTTATGCCGACAACAAAGCATGTCACATCACAGTTGAAATGCACATGATGCCATTCAAATCATGTGTCATTCTCAAAATAGATGTCCGTAAAAGAAAATATTGTGATGTATCGGTAAGTTTACATAGAAATTACAATCAACAATCTGCTAACATAAATTGAATATTAGTATTCATGATACAAAGCATCATTAGTAGTATGGAGGCTAAAGCCAAGCCTCTACAATCAATTTATACAAACTCTAACTCTCTACGAAGGTAACAGTACAAATAACAACACTTCTTTCATCCCTGAGAAAACAGTACAAAGAACAGTTATTTTGGTCAACGGGTAATGAGGTTCACTCGCTTTTAGCCATAGCTCAAACGAGAATCTTTATCGAAGGACCTGGTCGATGTCTGACGACGGGGAACACCAATCTCGCAGGCATTGACTCTGGCAGCAAAACGAAGAGAGCAAAGTGACTCTCCGGTTGAAGAAGGGTCTGGTGAGATGTTCACAAACATCAAAGTTTTCGAATCCCCTCCAAGACATGGCTGCCAAGCAAACATCAACATAAATAAATAATAAATTTGGTTCATGGAACTCAAGTATATGCCAAAGCAAAATCCATACTTAGAATAAGAGATAATTATTTTAAATTTTAATGTATTTTGTTAAAGATTTAAAAATAAACAGAAGTTGAAAATAAGTTGATTTAAATTTATTTTATAAAACAATTTTGATCGACTTATTAAAAAAGTATTTATAAAAAAATATTTTAAAAAAAATACTTAAAAATAACTTAAAGTTCATAATTATATCAAATACAAACATCCCTGAACAATATATCCTTCATCTCCTGAAATTGAAATTGTTAGTATTTTCCTAGCATTTAGTATCCCCTTGTTTCTGGTGGAAAAAAGATTCCCTTCATAATTCAACATGACATCATACTATAGCCAACTTTAATGCCTGCTTCTAATTAACTGAAACCATGCATACCATTAATGTGAGTACTTAAATTTAAATCTCACGTCATTCATTGATCTCCCATATGTGAGTAGTACCAGAGTACCATTAATGTAGTCTTAATTTAAGTATCACGAAATTAAAGCCTTGGGTTTAATAAATACAGTATCTAACTTCACCATTAATAACAAAAGAGAATACAGTAGTAAAGGGAACAAAAATGAAGAATACAACAGTTCATAGCTTAGCATACCTGGAGAAGGTATGTCAGTTTCGAATTCCTGAAGGGGACGTGCTCCTCTTTCTTTGCCAAAGCGAATATCACATCACTTAAAGAGGAGAGACTTCTGTTGATAGCCTGGCATGTTACATGTTATGTATATAACAAAAACTTGTCACATGTTTTTTAATCCAAATAAAGTGACTGGCATAGAGCCCAAAAGTTACAGAATGAAAATCAGACTATTCACCTGAGTTTCCTTCAAACGGTCTCCAGTTGCCCCACTCCTCGACAGTCTTTCACTTCCAGCCAGATCAATCAGGTTTAACACACCTTGCACTTGTTGTTCAGTGTTCTACATTCGAGAGAAAAGAGCATTAGGAAACAGAATCAATATAAAAGAACACTATAATACTATATACCATCTTATCAAAAAGCTAGTACCTCGTTAATCCCACATATACGCAAAGTAAAAACAAAGTGGCTTCGCGATGACTGTTCATTCATTTGTGTTCTTCCTACAGATCTGGAAAAACAAGAGGGACACTTTTTTCATTTAAATATCCAATACCAGTAAATCATAGGCCAAGAACAAGAGCACGTCGTAACCTATTACTATCTATTCAATCTCCTAACAGAACCAAACATGAAGCTAGATTTTATTTCATGATTTTGGCCGGAAAGCCCATTCAAGCATAGCATGATTTCACCTGCTTTGTGCTGCCTGGTGCAGAAGGGAGGATATCTCATTTGCACTACAGACATCCACAATTGTTAGGTCTGAAACGTGTGTGTTTCCATTGGCATCATGTTTAATAGTGTACTGTTTCCCGGTAACGGGAACACCATTTTCTGTTCGACTTGTCTCAAAACCACTAGACCGATTTGATGACAACAAATCCCTGATGCTCTCATTATATATTTCCAGTATTGAAGCCTACAAATGTTTCACAAGATTTGTCAGAGCTTCTCCTTATACATGTAAAATATTATGAAGTCTCCTTTAAAGGAGGAGGAAGCATATTAACCTGCATTTTATACTTCCACCCCTGATCTTTAAGGGACTGACTAATTTGGAATATCTGCTCCAAAGAACGCGGTATCAACCCCTTCAGTTCTGGGGCCTCAGTTCTACCCATCATTGTATAGGTTTTGCCTGAACCGGTCTGTCCATAAGCAAAGATACATACCTGCCACAAAAATAAACTGAATTTTGGGTAAGTTACCATATTTGCTTTTACCTATTTACCTGCCTACGGCCCTACTGATAATCAACCAAAAAGAGACACAAAAAAATCACCTTGTACCCATCAAGCGCACTTTGTACTAGCTGTGATATCTCAATGAAAACATCTTGCTGAGAAGCCTCGTGATTAAATACCTTGTCAAATGTAAACGGGTACTTCTGCCCTGCTTATTGTAAAAAAAATGAAATTATAATTGAACCGGATGCAATTCCCGTAGTTGCATGGTAAAAAATAATATAAAAAAACACTTTTCAACAAATCATATGACCAATAAAACTATCATCAATAGACATTGAACACTGTTATAGATGGACAGCAAGTTGTTAGAATGTTTCGAGACATAGAGACGGACGAGTCTACATCCCATACGCGTGCCACCGTTCCATGATTCGGCCTGAGACGGGTTCTGCTAGTGACGGAGGCTAGAGACGGAGTAGAGATGTAACCTGAAGCGTGGATTTGTGGAGACGCAAAACACAAAGGTGGAGGGAACCAGGTCAAGCGAGTGACCCAATTCTAAAAATAACCCGCTCCTTTGAATAAGGAGGATTGATGTAAGTCAAGACATAAAAGATATTGGAGTTGCAAGAGAAACGAGTGGGGTTGCTGTTGGTCGGGATCCACCTAGTTCACCTCTTGATGATCTAGAGATTCCTACTTTTTTTATGATGAAGGAGATGGCAATGGCTTAGGCATGACTGAATGTGATGAGGATAAGGATGAAGATGATAATTCTAACTTGAATGATATGTTGGATGCTTAGGCTTGAGTGTCTAATTAGTGCCTTATGTTCGATGTTAGACTTGAGTTTTATAGTTATGTTTATGACATTGAGTTTATGTTTATGTTTATGACATTGAATTACAAAGTTTATAAGTTTAGTTTGATATTTGTTATATTTATATATACTTTAGTATTTTTGGTAGACTTCCATTTCGTCTTACGTTTCACAAATCTCTGTCGTCTCAACATAGAGGCTATGTTTTAACAACCTTGATGGACAATGTTAATACAGATATAGAAGATTGTCCATTAAACATGCAACCACACGAAACAAAAGTAACACCAGACCACGGAAAGGGGAAAGAAGATTGTTCATATACCGCTTTGTACCAATTCAATGCCCCGGCCAAGAGCTTCTGTTGATGTGGGGAAAGAAACAACTGTATCTGTTCCAGGACCGTCATCTGGGAGCAATGGTCGGACACGGCAGAACACACGAATATTTCCCTTTAATTCCTACAAACAGAAAATATATACATATAAATAACACTAATGAATTATGCAGCCTAAACAACTAATAAAGGGAAATGCTTTTTAGGTCATAAAAAAATTTCAGCGAAAAAGGAGTTACCAGGATAGTGTTGTGCAATTTTTTCCTTAACTTATCTCCTTCAATTACTTGGAATTCTTTCTCTGTCAGTCGTTCTTGTAGTTCACGTATAATTCTTTTTTGATCTTCAAATATTTTTGTTGTTTCTAAAGAAGACAAATCCGCCATCTAGCAAGAAGAAAATGAAGTTGGTTTTGGTCATTAATCAAATATGCACTTATTAGTAACTACTACAGCAAAAATAAACAATTACCAACCAAGTATTAAACCATTTATTCCCTGTTAAATTTTAATTAAGTTAAACTAAATCTTATAAGAAAAATCATTTTAATTTTTATATAAAAAAAATGCATGCATACACACATGTCTAAATCACCTTTAATTTCTCCCTTTCAGCAATCAAATGCTGCTGCAATATGTTTATTTGCTCCCTTTGAGAAGAACATGTTTCCTGGAAAGAAATCGATTATCATATAAATCTAATAAGCACACGAATACATATTTAAGGATTAAAAGGGTCAATGGAATTAAAAGGAATGGACAAAATAATCTTACAAACCTCAAGAGCATTTGTTTTAATCGTCAAGGTATCCAACTGCACCAATGATTTCCCTGTACATTCTTTGTATTTGTCTACTTCTACGGTCAAAGTCTGTACTTGCTCCAGCCGACGATCACGGTCATCCCTAGTTTGTTTTAATTCTTCTCTAAGGCATTTGAATTCATTTTCTGACCTTTCTTTCTGCTTTGTAGCCTCATCCTGTAAAGCCTAAGAAGAAATACACAAAAATTTAAAAAAACAAGAGAACCAAACAAAAAAAGGAGTCAACGGTAATATTAGCAAATTGTTTGGACATCACTAATCTTCACGAAAGACAAGACTAAATAGCAATATAATCAAACATCACACTAAACAGCTTACCTTAAGAGTTACCAACTGATCCTGCAATGCCTTATTGTGGCCTCTTACATTGCTAAGGTTCTCAACAATGGTTGCTTTTTCTGTCTCCAGTCGTTTGTGTGCCTCATTAATTGTTTTAAGATCTGACTGAAGGCTTCTATTGTAATTCTGCAAACTCTGATTATAGTCTTCTGATCGCTTGTACTTATCCTCATTTAAAATAGCCTGTAAAACTCAACAGTTTCAGAAGGGGGAACAGAAGTAAGTATCTGATAACCAATAAACATCAACATGAATCTGTCAATATATATATGGTGTAGAATAGAAATGACATACTGGGTAATAATACTTGGGCAACTTGGTTGTGTATTTCAAATTTCAATATTGAAAAAAGAGTTGTAAAGAGTTCAGTTACCTGCCGTTCAGCCGCTAATTTCTCATCACGAACTTTCTCAAGCTCGATTGAAAGAGAAGCTTGCATCTGCTCAGCTGCACTTCTAGCATCCTTTTCTTTTCTATAACACTCAATAGTTTCCTAGTTGACAAACCATGAGAAATTATTATCATGCAAGAGGAAGTGGGGATATTCAATCATAAAACAGTGGCAAACAATCTTACCATTTTCTCTGACTCTTCTTTTCTAATTCTCTCTTCTAAAGAGGAAATTTCCGTCCTCAAATTAGATATTGTCTCATTCAACTCTGCTATCTTGATCTTCATCTCATTCTCTGAAAAAACAGACACACAAATGAGTGAATAAACTGAATAGCTGTTATTCTGACACCAAGGTTTTAAACTAAAACCATAGACTACACTTTGGAGCTTAAATTAATCAAATTATCAAGCACTTTTATAAGAAAAAACAACTTCCTGATCTTCATTCGATATTGTTTAAGGCTTTTTCCAAAATACAAAATAAATAAAATAGTTAACTATACTAAAGACAACCCTAATTACAAACAATAACTTAATTGCAACTGCGACAGTGTACATCAGTGCCCAATAGCTAGGTTTAGCCTGCTCAACACAACGAATGTAACATAGTGGCCAGTCCCTCCATGATAATGTTCAATGCTTAAAACACAACCAAATAATTCCAAAGTAATGAAGGAAGCAAGCATCATAAAACATGCATATGAAGGTGATAACAATAATGTTATCGAGTAAAAAAATATATTCACAAATTCCTAAGATTCACCGGTATCGGCGCATTTCTTCTCAGCAGACTCTAGGTCAGACTGAAGCTTTTCTTTTTCTTGGACATAACCGTCTTCAACTCCTTTAAACCACTTAACACAAAGTTTGAGCCGTTTAATAAGATCCTGCATCTGCTCAATCTTTTTCTGCCAAAAAAACAACAATTAAATTAAGAATTAAGAATTAAGAATCAGCATCAGTGATACGAAATGAACAGAAACCTTGTTATCAAAGGGAGCACCCTTCTTCATCTTCTCATTGAGCAAGGCCTCTACTTCCTCTTTAGTGAACTCAACGGTGCTACATTCAGAACCTTCGACCCTGCCAACGTCGTTAGACTCCGTCTTGTTGTTGAGTGCACCAAAGGGAGCCCTGCCTCGACCCGTGGTTCTCTCTGCTCCAATCCTTCGACGCTTGTCTAAGGGATTTTCTTCAGCACCCACCTTTCTCTGAAATTAAACTACTTTAGGACACCCATTTCCGTGAATCGAGTTCTAAGCTAATGGAATTAAACACTCGGTTTGGTTTTTTCATTGTTTTTTCTTTTACCATAGTACATGACGAATGAAATCGATAAAAAAAAATGGAGAAAGAGAAAGAGAGAGAAAGGGCTTACGTTGGAGGGGCTCCGAGGTGGTCTGTTCTGGTTACGAGAAGCCATGTGAGGCTTCGGAGAAAGAATTGATTTGGATGGGATTGGATTGGGAAGGAAGTGCGTTAGGGTTTACAGAGAGGGAGAGCGAAATGAAATTTGAATTTGGATCTGGCGGTTCAACCAAAATGCGCTCCTCTCTTTTTGATCCGAGTTAAAATTCCGGTTTGTAAGTAGGGCCTTGTTTTTTAAATTGAAAATGTACTTTGAACATAACGGTCCTTTGTTAATATCAATAATTAATAATAATGGTTTTTTATCTAGGTTTTTGTTAATGTTATTTTTTTTCTTTGAAAATGAGGTGTCACATGTCATGCATCGAATAATTCTTTGAATTTATAGTATAAATCATGTCACATAACATAAAATAACACTATTATATTTGATTTTTCCCCTAGAAAATGAAGTGTCACATAATATACATAAATAGTTCATTAATATATATATATATATATATATCATTATTAACAAAATAAAACAAGGTTAATATAATGGATCAAACTAGTCCTTTATTCAAAGTTAATAGACTAAAGTGGTCTAAAATAAAAGTTAATGGACTAAACTAAAACTACCCTAAAAGTTAGTGGACCAAACATGCAATTAAGTCAAAAAAATTTATAATTGTTTTTTGGTTTCTAAAAAGTATCCCCTTTGAAGGCAATTTGTTGTGTACCGAATATGATAGATGAGACTCCTAGTTAGATTTTTTTTTTTTTTGCATACACAAGGTCTTTTGCTTAAACGATATCAAGTCGCTTACCGCGTAGACCAACTTTGATTGGTTTTCTTATAATTTATTAACCAATTATATGACCTACTATAATAAGTTATTCATTGTGGTATAGATATTAATGTTGTATACGTTAAAAACCAACAACAAAAAAATACAATGTAGATAAAAATAGCTAATAAATAAACATACAAATCAATTTACTGAATAATCATTTACCTAGTAAAGATATTTCTTAGTAAATAGCTTTAAAAAAACATATCTCCTATTGATAAAATTTTGAAACCGTGGGATTTTTTATTTTTATTTTCGTTTTTAAGTTTTAATTATAAAATTATTATCTTATTTATTGTTTTTAAAATTTTATATATGAAACACTGAAAATAATGTTTTTCTATTTCCTATCATTTCTTTTTTCTTTTTCCGTACAAATTTTTTCAAAATGAAAAATGATAATTTTATAATGAAAATTAAAAACATAAAATAAAAAAAACGACCAACTAGATTTCTCGTGTTAACTTTACTGGCTCAAATCACTTTTCAGTAAAAAAATTTGAAAAATGGACTTTGACTAGAATGATTCAGAGGAGTTTTGTAACACTGCACAGTTGATTCTTTTATCCTTGGAAAATTAGTTTTACAAAATAAATAATTATTATATTAACGTTAAAGGGAAAAAATTCGTTACTTCTGGAAGTGTGTGTAAGGTTATGTTTGGTTTGACCAACCCAAAAATAAATCTTATTGTCAAAACTGTCTCAAACGGCGTAAAAGATCAATATCATCTCTTAAATTTTTTTTATTTCTCCAACCTTGTTTCTCCAATTATAAACCAAACATACCCTAACACGGAAGTACTGCCTCTTATTTTAAATTCTACTCCGTCATTAAATATTTAAGATAACCTGACAAGTAGTAAGAAAGTTCTCAGTTTACTTAAAATTATTAAATTTGTTAAATTATAGGTAATTTTTCTAAATTACCTTAAAATAATTATTATAATAGTTAATAACTTGTATTTCATGTAAAAAGATAAATAAGGAAATTAATTTTTATGTCAGTTGATTATAACATGAGAAATAAATATTTTAAGTAATGTAATTCATTTGTTGTCTTTTTAATATGGGAATTTTAGTTTATAAATAAGTAATGATAGAGAAATTTGAAAGAAGATCTTATATTAAGGGACTAAAAAACTTTTTAGGGACGAAAGTAGTATAAGCAAAAAAATTATTTTTACACATGTTAAAAATAATGATTGAAAGTAGTTATTTATATTAATGTTATTAAATATTTTATGTAATATTCTAAAATATGTAACATCCTGGTTTAGATTTAATTACAGATTAAGATTAATGGTTAATCCAGATTAATTGCCGATTAAGCTAATGGCTGAATAATAATAATAATGCCAGGAAAATGACGCATGTACCCTTGATGGTATAAAGAGCTTCGGTTCTCTCTCACTCCTTCTTTTCACGCTGTTGGGGAAAAGTCTAAGAGAGCTGAGCACTCTTCCTTGTGCATGCAACCAGCCTTCCTCTTTTCTGTTGTTCCTTCTTCTTCTTCGTATTCGTCTTCTTCTCTTCATCAGCCACTGTTGTGGTGCCTTGGAGGCTCGATGTCCTCCGCTGCTGGTGAGAGTCGGACTGCAGGAGAGAGTGGGCCACCTCTCTTCGTGCATGCAGAGGGCTGTTGTGATCAACTCAAGCTTCTTCTTCTTCCCCTCGAACGCTGAGTAGAACCTCGAGTGGGAAGTGGGGGCAGCATAGGGTGCCTAGAAGCCTGAAGTCCTCCATTGTTGGTGAGGATTGGACCGTTTGAGTGTGGGAACAACTTTTGGAATCCCCCACTGGACCGAGTGAGAGGACAACGTTGTGCCTTAGAGGCTTGGAACTCCCCACTGTCTTGCATGCAGAGCATGGAGTGTTATGGAGGCAGAGCTGTTCGAGAGTATGAGTGGCTCGGAGTTCCTCCAAAGCAGAATGCTGTGTTGGACGACTGGAAGCATGGTTGATTGATTGAGAAGGAATGATCGGGGAGTAACCGATCGGAGCTGTAAGCTCGAGGAGCTTCTGGAATCTTCATTCCAGGTAGGGGGCTGATTTACATCTCAAATGCATGGTTTATGGACGGGTTCCGGGTGAAATTACTTCACTGTGTAGTGTTGTACTTGTAATGTGTTGATTGTAGTACTTCGATTGAGTGATAGCCCGGATGTGTGATGATTATGAATTGTGTGGTGCATGTCAATTTCCGTCCATGAGATGTATGTCGATCAACTTGAGGATACTGAGTGAATGCATGAGATGGATGTGAATGTTATTGTGATTGCTGAGTGCATTATGCTGTGAGACAGTGAATAAATCTTTGTTGTTGTTTTATGTTAAAATGCATGAGATGCATGTGAATATTATTATGATTGCCGAGTGCACTATACTGTGTGATAGTAGATAAATCTTCGTTTGTTGTTTTATATTAAACTGCAAGAGATGCATGTGATAAAGTGATGATGCCGAGTGCATATAGCGTGGGACGCTTGATGAATACGACCATATGCATCTGATTCGCCATTAAAAATGCTGAGAGCATATAGCGTGGGATGCTCAATATATAAACGACAATTAGATGAATATGTGTGAAATACAATCAAAGACCTTTGAGTGAGGCTCAGGCACTCCCCTTGAGCGAGGCTCGGGGTTTAACTTTAAAGACCTTTGAGCGAGGCTCAGGCAAACCTCTTGAGCGAGGCTCGGGGTTTAGCCCGTGACACTGCCGTTGACGCTGAGAGTGTTTGTGTCACATGAGAGGGCAAACGGTTTGGTACCAATAAAACGGCCGGATCAG
Source organism: Clitoria ternatea (assembly GCA_037962975.1). NCBI lineage: Eukaryota > Viridiplantae > Streptophyta > Magnoliopsida > Fabales > Fabaceae > Clitoria > Clitoria ternatea. The sequence goes on along the minus strand of CM075671.1, from coordinate 199,301,016 downwards.
CTTGGAGCTGAGAAAAAGGCTTGGAGCCTATGTTGCAACATAACGATTTATAATGAGTAGTCGGATCCGATTGAATTAAATGTGTGCGCACTTATAACTGTTGTTGAGCTCAACGTGAACTGTATCTGTGTAAATGCTATTGAGAATAACATGAATAATATAGTCTTGAATTGACTTGAGTGAGTTCCGACTGGATGGATGTATGTATGCTGATACTGTTGCCGAGTGCAATATGATGGTATATGTTGTTGTGGATAATATGAATTATATAGCCGTGTATGAATTGAATAATTCCGATCGGATGATGTTGTGTGAATGTCCATATTGGATGGCAGTGTATGTTATTGTTGATTGAGATATGTAATTGCATGATGGAGAATTTGAAGATTAATCTGAGTCAATAACTGTCATTTAATATGTAAATGCTCACCCATACTATGGCTATATTTTCAGTATATGTAGATCGGACTGGTGAATGACGAGAGATCCTCAAAGTCCGAGTGATGAGCATTCATACTGCTGTAGTGTACATGTGTAGTGTACCTAATGTAAATAGATATGATAAAGCCTTGGCCGGCTCTCATGTAATCCGTTGTCTAAAAGTATTTCTTTATATGGGTTGACTATCGGAGTTGTGAACAAGTATACATATTTATATATATATATATATATATATATATATATATATATTTTATGTTGATATGATGTTGTTTGTATAGACTGAGAAGTGGTGATGAAAGAATAATGCTAAGTTAATAAGTTCCAAATGGGATATTGTTGGGAGAGCTGTTTCCGAGTGAGGCTATAGCGAGTGGGCCTTTTTCCGAGTGGTGAAGGCTTAAAATGGTTCCGAGAGAAATGTGTTCGAAGGGACTTCTTCCGGAGGAAGAATAGTCATGATACTGAGTGGAAAGTAACTGGGAGAACCTCTTCCGAGGGAAACAATGTTTAACACTCCCGAGTGAGAATTGACCGAGGGGGAATTCTTCCGAGGGAAGAACGGTCAAAATGGTTCTGAGTGAAACCCATCCTTGTAAACCTATTCCGAGGGGATAAGGTTCAGATATTGCCGAGCAGAACTTAACTTGGTGAAGTTTGTCGAGTGAAGGATGTGTAATACGCTTCCGAGTGAATTGAGGTTGAAATACACCGAGTGGTGTTTGACTGGGGAAAATACTTCCGTGTGAGGGAAAGCTTACAGATTCCGAGTGGAATAACCGAGGGAACCATTTCCCGAGTGGAGATTAAGACACTTCCGAATGAAGCATGTCTGTGACCTTCTTGAATAAAGATAAGGATCTGGCTAAGAGTTTACCGGGTGAAGCATGACCCGAAGGGGACCGTTCCCGAGTGAACGTGGTCCCGATTCCGAGTGATATGCCGAGTGCATGGGTTCACTTAAGCGAATGGGGAATCGCTCCAGCGAGAATAGGGCTCGCTTAAGCTTCATCTTTCGCTGGTTTTGTTTAACCGAAACAGGTCTTGCCAGCGTGTGGCATCCTGACCCGGTCTTCCCTTTTTCCCCTGATCGTTTTTCTGTTCCCTTAACTTCAATTTGTATTATTTTATCCCAATAACCTTGTGAACGTTGGGAAAAATTTTCCCTGGTCTCGGTGTTGTTCTATTTAAGTCGGGTTGTTTCAAAATACACTAAATATTATTTATTACACAAAACATTATTGTCTTGGCAACATATATATATATATATATATATATATATATATATATATAAAGTGAATATTTGATAGAAAAATATTTAATGAAATTAAAAAATATATCATTTTGCTATTATGGGACTAAAAAATAATTTACTTATATCAGCCGGATAGTAACATTAAACTAGTGTTTTGTTTTCTATTGGGGAGAAAAAGTTGATTAAATAAAATTTTAAAAAGTGCCTCTGAAAATAAATTTTTAACAAATAAACCTGAAAAAAAATATGTTAAATTCAATGTAATATAAATCAACAATAATTTTATTCACACGTATATTTAACACTCTTTATCTTTTTTCTTTTTGCCATATCACATCTATTCCTTTTTCTTTATAGGGTGTTTATATATATATATACACACACCGAATATACAGTGCAAAGAATACCACCAAACTATAATTTCCCAGAACAAATAGGAAATTTCTTTGAGGAAAGGTCGAAAGAAAAGCAAAGTGAGAGCTTGAGAAGAACAGGACTCTAGATATTATACTTACAGAAGGGTTTCATTCATGTTAGTACATCAATTAAAAGAGAAACACTTGATTCAATCAAGCAATTTGTGTTAAGTGAAACATAAAAAAGAAAAATGTACACTTATATGCAGCAATTTTACGATGCGTGGTGATATGAAGGATATGTAACAATTAACTAGAGATAATCAAATGCCGGTTTCTTCCCTTCTGGTGGCTGCAGCAGAAACGTAATAGGGAACAGCGAACAATCCATGGATGAAACACAGAATGCCTCCTATGGATAGAAACCTATGATTAAACATCCCACACGATTTTCTTGATCTTGAGTTGGCTAATGTGCCTATGATGAGCATTGAGAATGCAACTGCTAACACGATCCTGCAATGCAAACAACACCTATATTCACCATCTTGCATTGTAAAATATTGGTTAAAGTACAAAACAAGACTCACCAACTTGAGATAAAAGTGACAGAATGACGTTCACCTTCTAATATGGGTCCATGCACAAAATAATAGGATGAAGTCATCATGGTAAAGTTTTTCTGGGTCATTATTATGCAATTTTTTATTTTATACCTTCAAACTGCAAATAATTCCTAGTATATAAATTTCAAAGGGTTAAGATAACTGTTATTTATGAATATATTGTTTGGTAACTCAGTTATGAAAATGAAGGTTGAAAAATAATATTAATCAATGACTAATGTTAATCTCATATGTTATTTGAAATATTTTTTAACTTAGTATGATCAATAAATCAAAAATTTGTTTCAAACTAATTTCAATTGAGTAATTTTAAATAGAAAGCAAACAATCACTCATTCTATTTGAGAAATTGGATCATGTTAAGTGAAGCGTGAAGCAAATAGCCTCTTGTGGAACATGGGAGGTTAAGAAGAAAACAATGAAATGAATTAATTAAAAGGATTACCATGTGAAAATGAGAAAAGCCACTGCTAATTGCTTGTTGGCTGTAGCAGTTCGGTATTGGTCTTTGGACCACACACAAATGCAGCCTCCAAGCAAGTTAGCAATTACATGAGCAAGTGCCAATAGAGTGGTAGCTGCCAGTCCTAGCTTGAAAGCATGATAGCTTGGATACCTACAATCAAATATCCACACCCTCATATGCTTCTCCTGTTTTCATCCCAAACAAATTTAAATTGAATTGATATTATTGTCAACAATTAATGAATTTCTCAGCTCTATGCTCTAGATATGGTGTGTCTAATTAGAGTGTATATATACCTTGTTTTGAGCTATTTCTGCCTGAATTCCAAGTATGCCAGCAACAATATCCAAGACCATGACAAGAATGCAGACAAGGAAGCCATAGTTTTTGGGTAACATGATATTCCCCTTATACAATTACAATAAACTAGTCATGCCTTGTTGATGGCTCCTGACTATATAACAGTGATGCACTACATCATCTCTAAATGAAGGAATAAGAATAAAGTTTTGGGCACGTTTGCTGCATAATATTTCTTATATGAGATCAAATATGGCTGTGATATATCTTATGGTAAACGTTGCATTTGTCTTTACAATATTTTACTTTTAAGAAAATTTTATATCTTGGCACCTTCTTGGTGATACACTTTTAGAAAGATAGAAATAAAAAAGATTATAACAAAATAAGAGTTAAGAAGAGATAAAACATGTTAAATAGATGTGTGGACGTGGACAAATATTTGTTGTTTACTTTATTCTTGTTTTGTCTTTCCCTTTCCAAGATTCGTTCCATTGGGGGCACGGAAAGCAGAGTATTACCAACAAAGGAAGTCACACATTCATACGTGGTTTCAACTTTCAAGCATGACCAACCAACAAGTATTCTTGAAGAACCTCTATTTATTAAGGAAAAACACTAAAAACAAGTCTCTTTATTTTCCTACTTCTCCATAATAAATTCTTTTGGTCGTAAAAGATAATAAATGTAACCAACCAGTCTCAAAAGGTTATTCTGTTATTGCTTCTTAGAACAGGAGATCAATCCATTTATAGTTTTTTCTTTTACATACAACTTCATTCAAAACTTCAAAGGTACAGAAGACACTTATAATAAAATTTCATAAAAAAATAATATAACAATGCTACAAATCAATTCACTCTCTGTAACCTAGCACAACTAACCAATAGCTCTCAAATTAACCAAACATAACCATTTCTACAAATAATAAAATAATAATAGATCCATTTATAAATTTGACATGCTCTTGTTCTGCTCAACTTTTTAAACGCCTCTTTTTTTGGTGAACTTTTAATGCCTTTCTTTTGGTCCAAAAGTTGTTTTTTCTAAATGGACCAACTTGGTGGGAGTAGTAGGCCATTTAAATTTTGTAAATTTCTTAACCATAAATATTTGTTGACAGAAAGAATTACATACATCATCCATGTGATAATTTTATCTGAGTTTGAAAACATTTATTAATTTACATAATAATAAAGTTGGCAAACAATATTTCTTTCATCTAAAAAAGTCAAATCAAAATTTAAAGAGAATCAAGTATCTAACCATCCATTTATTGAAAAATAATCTAAGATGAATTAAAACCTATCAAATAAATTTATTTTTACAATAAGTACGCATTATTATTTATTCAAAATTAAACATTATGCTTTTAATGTATTAGGATTTTAGAGAAGAGTTTATTCTTTACCTCTCGCTATAAGAGTTTCTTCTGCTCAAGTGTGTGTATATATTATAAACCACACCATAAAAAATAACCACGCCCTCTATAGATCTTGTCTAAGTCCACCCAAAGAACAACTCACTTTGAATTTCACATTTCATTGATAGTTAATTCATGAAAATGATATTAAGGATAGAAATAAGTTGGATTATCGGATCAATGTTTAAAACTCAAGCTTAACTTACATAAAGCCTAAGTTAGACGAGACATAAACCTATTTAGAAATTAATAAATCACATCAAGATAAAATGTCAATTTTCATTAAGATTGTTTATTGAGGTTAATTAAGTCTTAATTCAATCTGATTCACCTATACAACAAAAGATGCATAGTATGATCATGACCATATTTATGTGTCCGTTTGATAATCGGTTATAGAAATAAAGTTTAAAAATAAAAAACCTAATAGTTAATATTGAACATCGTTTAGAATAATTAAGTTTTTATTGAGCCAACAGATCGATGTTGGAAACTCAAGTTTAATTCATGTTAAGCTTAGGTTAGACAAGACCTAATTAGAAAATTAACAAATCATACCTAAAATAGAATGTCCATTTACGTTATGATTGTTTATTGACGTTGATTATGTCTTAATCTGATATGATTTATTGATGCAACAAAGCATGATCACAACAATGTCTATTGCCCATTTGATAATAAGTTATAGAAATAAAATTATAAAAATAAAAAAATCTAATAATTAATATTGATCCTACACATTATTAAAAATAATCAAATTTTGATTCAATCAATAGTTTTTTGGTTAAAATACCTTTTTAGCCCTTCAAAAGTCTAGGGTATAGGTGATCCAGTCTCAATACCGGTATCCGATCTGCAAGACATATTTCAACGTCTTTGTCAAGACATCAACGTGTAACCGGTGTCATCGGTATACATCCGGACTGTAATTCCGTATCAGGCGTTCTCCCTATACCGGTTGTTCAGGATAACACCATGACACCGGACAACACACACGTCACTGCACTAAAGACAAGGATTATTGCTACAGGGATCGATCAATAATTCCCTGCACTACGAGCCAAATTCTGCTCACGGGAAAGATCAACTTGTTCCCTAATCCTAGTCTATACTCTCCATGCTCAATATAAAATAGCCACTTGACCCAATCATGCTGGTAAGTACGCAATAAAATAATGCTAATGGGAGTTAGTGGTTCCCCACTAACGAGTCCTCGAAAAACGAGCCAATCAGGTATATGAACTCATTTCATTAATGAAGTGGGGGATCTTCAACTATTTTGATGAACAATTACTCTCTGAAATACATTCCTTACTTGGAATATCATCACTGACTTGAGCGTCGGAGAATCTTTGCAGGTGACACCACCATTCACCCACTTCAACGCGTTAGGTCGGTGTGAAGGACCTCCAGGACGCCCAGTCCGTTCTCTCTGCTCAAGGACAACGGATACTCATACCGGATACTCATACATCCAGTCTCCTATACGGTATTTACATACTGTTTGTGATTGACTTGAGTCCGGATCTCTAGACCCCGGTTCAGGACAGATCATTGGCACGCCCAGTGGGACACGATAAAGTTATTCCCATATCCATTGAAAGAGCAAGTAATCCACAATGGAAGGCGAAGCACAAGATTTCGTGGAGAATCAGCCTGAGGACAGAACTAACCCCAATGTTTTCAAGAAGCTCAACTTTGATTCTCATGGGGGCAGCTCGAAGAAAATAGTAACAGTGTCTAATCCTGATCCTCGCGATGAGCTGATCAGCCAACTTCAGAGGGAGCTCGCTGAATTGCGAAGAGAAAGAAAGCAAAGCGAGGATAAAGAATCATCCCGAACGCGAAACATTCCCCACACAACTGATGGTGAAAAGTCCACCACTCTCCAATACTCAAATATCCCTACGTTTGAGGGGGGAGAACAAACTCGTGATTCTGGAGATGAAACTTCCCGAAGGAAGAGGGAGTCAGTGACAGCACCCCCAGTTTCTTACAAGCTGAAAGTTCCTTTTTCAAGAAGACTTATAAGCATCCACATCCCCAAGCACCTTCAAACTACTCAGCCACTTTCCATCGGAAAATACAATGGAGAAACTGATCCTACTAAGCACCTTGATGCTTACGTATTTGAAGCCATGTACTTGGGGGCTGATGAAGATGTGATGTGTCGAATGTTCCCTCGAACATTATCTGAGGAGGCCCTCGGATGGTTTAAAGGTTTACCATCTGGATCCATAGATTCTTGGGCTGAGATGGTAGCTACTTTTGAGACTCACTTCGTCATCTCTAGAGATGTGCCCAGGACGTCTCATACCTTGGCTCAGATTAAGCAAGGTGAAAACGAAGGCTTAAAAGATTTCTTGAAAAGGTTCTACAAGGAAGCAGCCCTGGTTCCTAACCTCACAGAGTTTATTAAGCTGCATATCGTTATTGAGGCGTTGCAGCCAGGATCAGCTTTTGCTCTCTCTTTAGCGAAAAGCCCTCCTATAACTTTCGAAGAGTTCAGGAAAAAAGCCTCGAAATACGTGAGTATAGAGATGCACTTGGAGGCCATAGCTGCAAAGAAAAAGCCATCAACGCCACCTTCCCAAACCCAGAAGGGTAAGAAGAAAACGAGGTCAGAACGCATGGAGAGACCATTCACCAATCCCAGAGTTAATAACCACTCTCCTCGACCTCGAGAAAGACATGTTAATTCCTTCAGCCATTATGCACAACTATCTGCCAAACCATCTCAGATTTTGAGAGAGGTCGGATGGCCAACTTTCAGCATATATGGCATCAGAAGGCCAGCTCCCATGAAAAGACCAGGAAATCCCCGTAAGTACTGCGATTTTCATGAACAGAATGGTCATTCCACTGATGAATGCCAAGCTCTAAAGAACGTAGTTGAGACGCTAATTAGAGAAGGCAAGTTAAAACAATACCTGTTCAAAGAGAAATCTTTCGACAGAGTAGAGCGGAATGAGAAAAGAGAAAGGGATCCAGATGACGGGGATGACAATAATCGTAATCCGGTCAGAAAATTATCTGCTTCGGAGAAACAAAAGGGTGTGATGACGGATGAAATAGTGCACAAAGACGGCGTTCCTCAGCAACAGCGTCAAGGTCGGCGTGAAGTCATTGACATGATTGCTGGAGGATTCGCTGGAGGAGGAGCTTCAATTATAGCTCGTAAGAATCATCATAGAATGATTCTATCTGTGCAGGGGAAAGTCAAAGACAATCGCCCTTTCAGAGGTGGGATTGAAGCTCCAACAATCTCTTTCTCCGATGAGGATTTTGGCCCGACCATTCCTGGTGGTGATGATGCTGTGGTCATCACAGCAGTGATAGCCAACAAGGACGTCCGAAGAATCCTTGTTGACCAGGGAAGTTCCTGCGATGTTATTTTCTATAATTGCTTTGAAAGAATGGGTTTTAAGGACTCAGACTTACAGCCTTATACGCAGGAACTAACAGCTTTCAACGGAGCAAAGCAGTCGATTAAAGGGTATCTTGATACCCTTATTTCGTTTGAAGGCGAACCAGGGGCCGGGACGGTTAAATCCTGAGTGCTAGTGATTGATGTCAAATCACCATTTAATGGCATCATAGGCCACCCCACACTAAATGCAATGGAGGCAGTTGTATCAACCCCACATCTCCTTATCAAGTTCATTGACAAGGATAATTCTGTTTCGTCTATCCGGGGTGATCAAGAGATGGCTAGGTATTGCTACAACCTAAGCCTCAACATGACAAAGCTGGACGCCTCCAATAAAAAGAGGAAACTCAATGATGCAGGAGCAACCGCTGGATCTGTAAGCCTTGTCGACCTGGACCCTAGGGCGGATTTGAACATTGATCCGTCCAACCCATTAAAGCCCACACCGGATGGAAGTTCCAGGGTCATCGTTTTGGGAAATTCTCCAGAAAAGATCACCCATATTAATGACAAGCTAGATACAGAAATGGAACAGCGACTACTGACACTCCTGCAAGAATTTAAAGACCTCTTTGCATGGACTGCAGCCGATATGCCTGGCATAGATCCTGCTTTCTGCTGTCATAAATTATCCGTCTATCCAGAGACGAGACCGGTAGCCCAGAAGAAAAGGAGATTGGGCCCAGAGAAACAGAAGGCAGCTTGCCATCAAACTGAGGAATTGCTGAAGGCCGGATTTATCAAAGAAATCCGTTATTCCTCTTGGCTTTCGAATGTGGTAATGGTCCGTAAGTCCAATGGCAAATGGAGAATGTGCATTGACTATGTGGACCTCAACCGCTGCTGTCCAAAGGATCCTTATCCTCTTCCTAACATAGATCAGATGGTAGATGATTCCTTTGGTTATCAATACCTGAGCTTCATGGATGCTTATTCAGGTTACAACCAGATTCCGATGTGCGAAGAAGATCAAGAAAAGACAGCTTTTATAAATGATCGTGGTGTCTTTTGCTATACAGTCATGCCCTTCGGCCTGAAAAATGCTGGGGCAACATATCAGCGCATGATCAACAAGGTTTTTGAAGGTATGCATACCAAGCTTGTTGAAGTATACATTGATGATATAATAGCCAAGACACCGGTTGAAGGTGATCATATTGAAGACCTGCGCCAAGTATTCACCCGTTTGAGAGAATTTAACATGAGGCTAAACCCGATGAAATGCACCTTCGCTGTCCCTGTTGGGAAGTTCTTGGGTTTCATGTTAACTCAACGCGGTATTGAAGCCAATCCAGGGAAATGTCAAACGATTCTAGACATGCAAAGTCCAAAGAATCTCAGAGAAGTCCAATCCCTGAATGGCAAAGTGGCAGCTTTGGCACGATTCATGCCAAAGATGGCTCATAGATCCCTCCCTCTATATAAGATACTGAAAAAGTCCAAGAAGTTCGAGTGGGGACAGGAACAAGAGAAAGCATTCCAAGAGCTTAAGGAGGTGTTGTCCAAACCTCCCATTCTCACAAAGCCTGACCCCGAAGACACACTCATCCTGTACTTGGCTATTTCAGATGAAGCTTTGGGCGTTGCCTTGATAAAAGAAACTCCCGATGGACAGAGACCGGTCTATTTCACTAGCAAAACCTTACAAGGTGCTGAGATCCGGTATCAAAAAATTGAAAAGGCCGCCCTCGCTGTTGTTTGGGCCTCTCGACGGCTGCGTCCTTACTTTCACGCCCATCCGATCATAGTGAGAACGGATTTACCACTCCGCTCTGTTTTAATCAAGCCCGACCTCGCTGGGAGGATGATCAAGTGGTCTATTGAACTCTCTGAGTTTGATATATCCTACGAACCTCGAAGCGCCATTAAAGCTCAAGTCCTGGCTGATTTTATTGTGGAAATGACAGGGACTGATCCAGATTCCCCTCGTGTCCATTGGACCATTTATGTTGATGGTTCATCGAACCAAAGAGGCTCTAGAGCAGGTGTAGTTCTAGAAAGTGATGACGGAGTACACCTGGAAATCTCCCTTCGCTTTAATTTCAAAACATCCAACAACCAGGCTGAGTACGAAGCTTGTTTGGCCAGACTGAGAGCTGCAATTGACATCGGAGCTTCTGAGGCGACGCTCTGCAGTGATTCACAACTGGTGATTTCACAAATCTTAGGAGATTATCAGGCTCGCGAACCTCAACTCCAATTATACTTGAACTGTGTCAAGGAGTTGAGAGAGAAATTCTTGAAAATGGAATTCAAGCATGTTCCACGCGAAGAGAATACTAGAGCGGATATACTCTCCAGATTAGCAAGCACCAAACGACCAGGTAGCACAACTACGCTGGTTCAAAGCACATTAACGTCGTCCAGCATTCCTCTTTTCCCTTCTCTAAATGCCATAATGACAAACTCTCTTTATGGAGACACATGGATGGCCCCCTACATCCGTTATTTGGCCGACGGACAGCTACCTACGGATGAGAAGGAAAAGACGAGGATAAGGAGGGAATTACCATACTTCACTATGATTGATGGTAATCTTTACAGAAGGGCGCTCTCCGTGCCCTATTTGATTTGTCTCAAAGAGAATGAGGTGCAAGACGTAATGGAGGAAGTGCATGAAGGACAATGTGGACACCACGCCGGAGGAAGAAGCTTAATGCGAAAAATCCTCAGGGCTGGATACTGGTGGCCCACGATGAAGCAGGACTCCATTGACTTCGTTAAAAAATGCGATGCTTGCCAAAAATTCTCTAATCTTCACCACACACCGGCGGAAGAACTCTTCACATCCGCTGTTCCATGGCCCTTCTACCAATGGGGATTGGATATTCTGGGCCCCTTTCCAACTGCTCCTGGGGGCATTAAATATCTCATTGTAGGGGTCGACTATTTCACTAAGTGGATAGAAGCAGAGCCGGTGGTACATATTACTTCAGCCCGAACTCGTCGTTTCATGTATGAAAACATTATAACACGGTTCGGGGTCCCAGCACGGATTGTCACAGATAATGGCACCCAATTCACGGATAGAAAATTCACAGATTTACTCGAAGGGTTAGGAATAACCCAAATATTCTCATCCGTTGAACATCCCCAAACTAACGGCCAAGCTGAAGTGGCCAACAGGGAAGTGCTGAAAGGACTAAAGAAACGCCTTGGTGAAGCCAAGGGAGGATGGACAGACCAGCTATGCCACGTCCTGTGGGCATACCGGACAACGCCTCATTCATCTACTAACGAATCCCCATATCGCCTGACATACGGGGTAGAGGCAATGATACCTGTGGAACTGCAGATTGCTTCCACAAGGGTCAAATACTTCTCTGAAGAGTCTAATAATGCTAATTTGGCGTCAGAAATGGATGTCATACAAGAACTCAGAGAAGATGCATTCGTCAGAGACCAAGCTATCAAAGCCAAAGTTGCTCTCCGATACAGCAAGCGAGTTCAATCAAGGACTTTCAACATCGGAGATTTGGTTTTGAGAAAAGCAAGTATAGGGAACAAATTTGCTCATCAAGGCAAACTAGCCCCAAACTGGGAAGGCCCATACAGGGTATCCGAGGTTACTGGCAAAGGCTCTTACCGTCTTGAGAACCTTGATGGCACTCCAATCTGAAATAAGTGGAACACCCAAAACTTGCGCATCTACTATAGCTAGCTGTTGGAGCAATACATATTCTCCTATCCTCATTTTGGATTGAATACTGGAGAAATTATTTTCCCAGCTACGCTCTCATTGTAATTCTTATTTCTGATTTAATAAGAATCTCTCACAACAATTTAACTCTTTCGAGTTTTTCTTATGCTGTGATTTTCAGTTTATCCGGCGTACAGAAACATATTCAGGACGGATGATCTCAACTACTTATCCTGTGGTTGACGATGCAACTCCTCGAATATGTGCTCGCACAAGAGCATACTCAGGACGGATGATCTCAATTACCCATTCTGTAATTGACGATGTAACTCCTCGAGTGTGTCTAAGTAACTGAAGGCCCGGATTGTAGGATTAAACCGAACTCTGGGTACGGTTAGTAAGTTTGGCTGAACACCGGTGAAGACCTGGGCTGTAGGATTAAACCGAACCTCAGGAAATGGGTTGTAGGATTGAACTGAACCCCATTCTAAGAGCGGTAAAAGGGTAGAACCCAACACCGTATTGAAGGCTTGGGCGCAGTAAGCTGGTTCTTCTTCAAGACCACGCTGAACCCCAAGTAACGGGCGCAGTAGGTTCAGGATTAGCCCTGATCTGAACCCCGTGTTGAAGGCTCGGATTGTAGGATTAAACCGAACTCTGAGTACGACTAGTAGGATTGACCGAACGTCGGTGAAGAATCGTCATTGGGTAAAACCAAAAAACCGATTGGAGAACGGTTAGTAGGATTAAACCGAACACCAAATACGATATGGATTGTAGGATCAAACCGAACTCCAAACCCAACAAGTAAGTTATACTGAACTCCAAATTAATACTCTCTCTTGAAGTTCCTTATTTGGAAGTTTTATAGCTTTAAATTCTGAGTCATCAATTCTTCAATTGAAGTCTGACTCGTAAACTCCGACCCAACAATAATTCATTCGGGTACGCCACAATCTGAGGCATATTCACCCGAAACCTTTCAGTCGGAAATATTTATGTTCGCAATCGACGAATAGAGGAATCTCTACTCGAAATCCTCACTCTTAAAAAAGCTCTCACGTGAAAGTTCCACTCAGAGTTTCTGCAAGGTACTGCTCACCCAATAATACTAGGGGACAGTATTAATAGTTTAACAGATATCTTGGGGAATGAACTCTTGATGAAACGATCCCATAATCATTTCCCCTCAAGATTAACATTACAAGCCGTTCTCATGACAATAACATGTTTACCCACAACGGCTATTCTTATCATGTCGAAAGGCCTGACCTTCAAAAAACAAAATGCGATTTCTACCAGTCAAATCAAGTCTTCGGCTATCAAAATGCCTATACATGAAAAACGATAGTTATATACTCCTATCCGTTCTTCATCTCGCATGTACAAATCCGGAATGAAGATTTTATATTATCCGATATTCATTACTTAAATCCGGAATGACTCGATACACATGCATATAAAGGCCAATCGCTCTTTTATTGATCAAATGAATATTACATGGAAGAATTCGTTTAACAATCTGGAGCTGATCCCGGAACACAGCGAATTTGAATCAATCAAAAGAAAAAAGGAAAAAGGAAGGCACTAGTTTTTGCGACTTGTATCTCCTTCCTTCCCTTTGCCTTTATCCCCGGTCTTGCCTTTATCTACGCTAGGGCCTGTTCCTGTACTTTTGAGCTTTAGAAGAGAAGGTCCCATTGATTGGCCTTCAGGTAAAGGAGCAAACTCATATGGCGTGTCTGGCGGACTCTCATGACGGTTATCAACAATGGCCACCAGTTTCCCTTGATGAAACTCATAGAACGGATCAATACCATTCAGATTAAGTTTCACCTTGGGATTCCGGTATTGAACTTGATGAACAGCCAACCCGAAGGATTCCTTGACTGCTTGATCACACATATCAATAGCCTCGTCAAATTCTGCTTTCGTGTCCGCCAACTTTGAGAGCAGCTCCTTCTCCTTACACGACCAATCTTCTGCTCCTCGAGGATAGACAATCTTGACTTCCTTAAGCTCCTCTTCCAGCTTTGAAGAGCGTTCCTTCTCTGTAGAAAGACCGGAATGGAGGTCGGAATTGATTTTCTTTTGATCAAGTACTTGGACCTCCAACTCCTTGACAAGATACATCAATCTGGCAATTTCTTCATCCTTCTTATATCCTTCCTCTTTGGAAGCTTCTAATTTACCTTCTAAACGGAGGATGTTTGCCTTATCCTTAGCAGCAGCAACGCTAAGATCGTTAACCTTGCCAACCAACAAGCTAAGCCTCTCATTCTCTTCTGAAAGTTTATGAACCGATCTCAGGAGCCCGGATAATTCTGCCAGGTACTTCTGTCCGGCATCGCAAGCTTTGGTTACCTCTTCACTCTTCAATGAGGGCTTCAGCTTGTATGGAGTTTCAGGAACGCCCTCAGGAACAGAACCCTCGTATACCAAATATTGTGCAAGACCGGAGCTACTTTCAAGAGGGCGAGTAACTTTGGGTGCAAAATAAGTCGTTATTGGCTTTACACCATAAGTGATCCCGTCGCCTGGGGCATTCGGAGTGGATCCTGCATCCGGAGTGGGCCCTTCCACTTTCTTTCCCTTAGAAAGCTCCGGGTCAGCACCCCCTCTTGAAATTTTGGATTTCTTGGGAGAAGGTTGACGATTCGAGGTCTTGGAAGAACCGCATTTTGTCCTTTTCTTCTTCTCTCCGACCTTCTCAACCACAACCCCCTCGGATCCGCCCTCAAGCAAGGGGATATCGTCACCAGCAGAGGAGGTTAAAATTATAGTCTCAGCTGTAGCTTTCTTCGAATTCCGTTTCGCTTGGATGTCATTTTCAGCTGCTACGGAATTCACTCCAGCTTTGAGCCCTTTCAGCTTCTCCATCTCTGGTGACACAGTTTCAATTTCAACTGCAAAACCAAACAACATGGTTAGAAATCAAAGACTTCAAGGCATGATAAGATAAAACATAAAAAATGGCAGGAAAATTACGCAGATACTCCTCGCGGGTGGACCACGATCCTAACAAACGCCTGCAAGAGAAAAATTGGTGCGAGGCGGTGTAGGATTGAAGGGCTGAAAGAACAGAAACTGAAGATGGACTCAGTTTATCCTCCTCAGTGTAGTACACCTGGGAGGTCAATAAAAAGTGTTCATGCGTCCAAGCCACTGGGAACTTCGGAATCCCATCTTCAGTTAACCAAAAAATTGGTTCATCAGGATGCACGCTGATCCTCGTGAAGTAAGACTTGAATGAATGACCATCAACTTTGGCGGAGTCAGTGTACGCCTCGAAGTTGATAATCTTGGAGAGAGTCCAGAGGGATATCAAGCTCACTCCCCCTTCTCTTTATTTGCACGACAGACCACTTGGGCAAAGTAGAAAAGCATGGCCACCGTCGGTTTGAAGTTGAAGTGCTCCCCAAGCACTTCAAGAGAACGGACTAACCCCCATCCGTTGGGGTGAAGCTGTGAAGGGGCGCAGTCTAAGAATCTTAAAACCCCC
Organism: Clitoria ternatea; assembly: GCA_037962975.1. Classification (NCBI taxonomy): domain Eukaryota; kingdom Viridiplantae; phylum Streptophyta; class Magnoliopsida; order Fabales; family Fabaceae; genus Clitoria; species Clitoria ternatea. The sequence goes on along the minus strand of CM075671.1, from coordinate 199,285,580 downwards.
ATCTGAAACTTTGTGAGGGGAAAGCGCACACCAAGATTCAAAAATAAAAAGTCATACATATACAGGGACCTTTCGTCCGGAGTATGACAAATTCGATCAGATGGCAGCGGAGCTAACGCCATAAAGCACCTTTTGTATTTATCCTTCTTGAAGACTGTGAAACGCGGTTCCAACTCTGCTCCGTCCTCTCGAGCGTGGACTGATGCCGTTTCGCGAAATTCCTCAGCCACCCAGCTGAATGGGTGCTTCTTTTGGAATTTCACCCAATCGATCCGGTGTGCAACCACGTTGCATAGCCCGGATGCTGTCTTCAATATATACTGCTGAGAGGGTGTTTCCCCTCCAGATGATTTTCCCCCAGTCGCTTTCTTCACCACCATTGTGAAAGCTTTTACGCTGCGGTAAAAATCCACATCGTCAGAAAGATACAAATCACCACTCTCAGCACTCTCACTAGAGGAGGATTCTGAAGAGGGTATAATTGCCCTTCGCCTCTGATACGGCGACGCCTCCCTCTCTGAGCTTAGTGGCTTCGATTGGAAGACCACTGGAATCCTCCCACCACGAACTGTGAGGTTTCGAGTTAAGGCCCTTCCTCCTCTTCCTCTAAGGCTAATACCACTAAGACTAACACCTTTCCTAGACATTTTCAGATATTGAAACGAGACACCAAAAAATGGAAAGAAAGTGGTTACCTAAGAATGGATGAGGATAGTGAATTAAGATTCACAGAGGCAGACACGATAATCTTCTCGAAACTTTTACAGAGGTTCGTCAAGAGAGTAAGAAGAAATGATAACTGAGATTGCCAAATATGCCTTTTTCAGGGCATGAAAATTCAAAAACCGACTCAAGGCAACCTGTCGTTTACCCTCAAACGACTCCCCGTTTAGTGGGTTAAAATTGTCGTTTTTAACCCAAAGGCGCTAAAATTCCATCATTTCGTCACAGAACTTTCTAAATGGGCCTATTAAATTCAAATTCTAGGCCCAACAAGCCCCTGCGTGACGGTTATTAGGATATGCGCATTTAACGCAATAATGGCTCGCCCACGTGATTAAAGGCATTAAATGTCCAATCATGAGAAACGTGGCCACCATTACCCGAATACCAAGAGTTGCGAAATTCGATAAACTCCTAAGATTCTCATTGTTCAAATCCGCACTCAAGCGATCCATTACAACGGAACCTTGTTCCCAGAGCGGATATTTACGCACCAGTACAATTCCGAAATCCAGACGTACTACGATCGACTTAGCTCATATGAGCAAATCTACTAATTCCTCACATAAGCTAGGGGGCCAGTAGAATACTGATGGTCTCTGATTTCGGATACGAAAATTGAATCCATACGATTGAGAAGCATCCACCTCAATCCGCACTCTTATGATTGGAAGAATGTCTCCAGGACGGATGATCTCAATCACATATTCTGTGATTTGATGATGCAACTCCTGGTACGAACAATTCCAATCATCACTCCAGGACGGATGATCTCAATCACCTATTCCGTGATTCGATGATGCAACTCCTGGTATGAACAATCTTATCATCATTCTTACGATGGAAGCTTTTGAAAACTGAGAACTATTCATTCAATCCGTACTCCTACGATTGAAAAGCATCTCCAGGACGGATTATCTAAATCACTTAATCTGTGATCTGACGATGTAACTCTTGGCGGTGTATTTGTCCAGAACGGATATCCTCAGTCACCCATTATGTGATATGACGATGTAACTCCTGACGTTGTGTACTTGCCCAGGACGGATGATCTCAATCACCCATTCTGTGATCTGACGATGTAACTCCTGGCGCCATACACATCCCAAGGACGGATGATCTCAATCACCTACTATGTGACATGACGATGTAATTCCTGCTATCGTACACATCCCTAAGACGGATGATCTCAATCACCTATGAAGTGATTCGACGATAAAACTCCTGGTACGACCAATTCCCATAATCACTCCTATGATGGAAATCTCTGAAAGTCAATCCGCACTTTCGCTCTCAAGTGGTATTCTCCCAGGACGGATATTCTTTATCACCTATTCTGTGATACAATGACATAACTCCTGGCGTAGAAAAACTCCCATCATTATCCTTATGATGGAGGACTCAAAACACCACTTTCTTACACCTTTGCAGTTCCCCAAACTTGGAACAATACTCTTATAATGGACGACATAGTTTTCTCTAGTGAGAATAACATGAATAAAGTACAGTCATCCGTCCTGTTACATTATTTTACTAAACAACGGATCGACTCCTCTTTTCCCCAAAAGAATTAAGGATCATGCCCCAAAGACAGGCACCTTCTCCTTAATACGCACTTGGGGACATGCATATATTTATCCGTTCTAAATTTATTTGTTGTTTAATCTTCCGAGGCAATTATTTCAATCCGACCTCAAGGTTAATCATACAAAATGGATTAGCAACGATTTAAATATACATGAAACGATGAAGACAAATTTCTTAAATGAAATTCATTCATTAAAAGTGGGATTACACATAATAGTTAAAAGCCGGAGTTGATCCCGGAACACAACTATACATTTAAATGAAAATACAACTACGGAGGAGGAATCTGTTCTTCAGTTTTCTGTGCCTCCTCAGCACCAGGCTCTTGTGTCCCTTCCTTCGGGACTTCTACAGGAATCTCCCCTCCAGGAGCCTCAGTTCTTTCTTCAGAAGAAGGAACCTCAGACACAGGAAAGACGAAATCCGGTCCCATAGTCTGACCCTCAGGAAGAGGAGGTAAACCATACAGGGACGTCGGAGGATCTTCGTGACGACCATCAACCACTGCGACTAACTTTCCCCCATGGAATTCATAGAACGGATCCATTCTATAAAGGTTAAGTTTCGCCGTGGGGTTACGGTAGAAAACTTGGCGTATAGCTAGGCCGAAGGATTCTTCGACAGCCCGGCTGCATATGTCAATTGCTTCTTGTCTCTCAGCTTTCGCTATGGCCAATTCTCCCCGCAACTTGGACAGCTCCCCACTAGATCCTTCAGACTCCGCTTTCCAAGCCTTCAGTCCTTCGATCTCAAGAAGGAGCTTCTTCTCCCTTTGAGACCACTCCTCAGCAGCAGCCTTGCTTTTATCCTGGCTGCTACGGAGTTCTTCCTCCTTCTCTGCCAGCTTGCCTTCCAAGTCTTTGAAGTCACCTTTAAGCTTGAGATTCTCTTTATTCATGATATCTCCGAACTCCTTAGACTTGGTAAGACGATCTTCCATTAGCTTTATGGTGGCTTTGTCTTTCCCCGAGGAAAGGTTGAGTTGATCCAATTTGTCGCTCAATTCTTCAACCTTATCGATGTTGTCAGCCAACTCGCTGACTGAATAAAGCATTCCAGCAAGTTCGGCTAACTGCCACCTTCCGGCCTCACATGCTTCTTTAATTTCTTTAGCGCTGAGCATAGGCCGGAGTTTGTACATTGGCTGTGGAAGAGTAGCTGGAGTAGATCCCTCGTATAAGAGGAAGGGAGTGAGAAACGAGGTGGTTGGGTAGGAGGTCGGCTTCGCCCCAGAAACCCCGGCGGCAATTCCTTTATTGAGTCCGGAGGAAGCAACAGCTGCTTCCGAGGTTTCAACAGGTTTATCCTCCGGAGTTCTACGCTTCTTGGACGGACCCCCCATAGAATCATTCTTAATTTTCCTCCTTCTTTCAGTGACCGGGGGCTGACCCATGGCTGCACCGATATCGGAGGAACCACCCTCAACCAGCGGAATGTCCCCTTCAGCATCCGAGGTCAGGATGATTAACCCGGGACGGTCCTTGGTGGATGGTCTGGGCTTGATCTCATTTTCGCGGGCAACGGATTTACCCGCCGCCTTAAATCCCTTCAATTTGTTCATTTTCGGAGTCTCTTGTTCTATTTCACCTGCATGAACAAATATGAGATATTAGCAACTATAAAATATTTGATATATTTGACAAAAGGGAAAAAAGCGAAATAAAATGAGTATTACGTAAATATTCATTCCGGACTCCGCTTGAACTACTTAACAAACGCCTACACGAAAAGACGTGACGTCGTGTAGTGTGTGCTTCAAGTACGAACAGCACTTTCGACGTTTCAGGAGAAAGAACGGATTGATCAGTACAATACGCGTGGGAGCTCAAGAGGAAATGTTTATGAGTCCAGCTCAATGGAAATTTGTTGACACCCTCTTCATCCTTCCAAAATATTGGTTTGCTTTTCTTAATGGAGATCCGGGTGAAATAGGTCTTAAACAACTTCCCATCAACCTTAGCCGAATCAGTGTAAGACTCAAAGTTTACAAAAGAACAAAGAGTCCGGAGAGTCACCAAACCAACACCGCCCTGCTTGTTAGTCCTCCGAACTACTTGGGTGTAGTAAAACAGCATTGCTACAGTAGGTGTGAAGTTGAAATGTTCACCCAAGACCTCCAAAGCACGAATGAGGCCCCAGCCGTTGGGATGAAGTTGGGAGGGTGCACAATTTAAAAACCTCAACACTCCCATCTGAAGCTCGGTTAGAGGGAAACGAACTCCCAAGTAATGAAAGATAAAATCATACATATACACAGAACGGTCATTGGGGATGACGTGGCATATCCGTTCTGTTGGAAGTGGTGCATAAACCCTAAACCACCTCTTCGTTTCCTCTTCCGCATGAAGCATGAACCTTGGCTTAATCCGGGCTCCATCCTCATCTGCATGACGGGAAGCCAAGTCCTTGAATTCACTGGACACCCAACAGAAAGGCCATTTGGCCTGAAGCTCTTCCCAATTCAGCTTGGAAACAGCGACGTTGTAGAGACCTTCAGCTGTCTTCGAAATGGCACTATCTCCAGAAGATCCTTCTCCAGTTGCCATTTGAAATATCTAGACCGAACTCCTTAATCTACGATAAGAAATCATGTCGTCAGAAAGTTGATAATCATTACTCACTTCATCTTCTACAAAGCGACTACAATCAGAGGATGACTCTGAGAAGGGAAAAGTCACTTTCCACAGTGAGTAAGATCCCCTTTCTAAGCGACATGACTCAACCCTAGAAAGAATCACAAGGATTCTTCCCCATGACTATTAGGGTTGCGAGAAATTGTTCTTCCCCTAAATAAACTACATTCTCTTAAAGCAAGAATGACAGACCCAAAATAAGACGAGGTTTACAGGGGAAGAAGAGATAATTACCTCAGGTAACGATGATGGAGATGAAGAGCGAACGAAGTCTCGTAGAGTAAGCAACGAACTTCCTTGCGAGATTTTTGTAGAGTTTTGTTAAGAAAATAGAAGCAAGTGGAACTCAAAATCCACTAAATGTTTCTTTTATAAGAAACGAAGAGGTTCGGTTGCCCACTCTGGAAGTTGTGTCGTTCTCGACTAAACGTATTGGTTCACAAGTGAAACGACACAACCGTTCCAAATTCATGGGCGCCAAAACAATAGCAATTCGACGAAGGGCCTATCTACTAGGCCCAAAAGTTTCAAAAACTTCAGGCCCATTAAGCCCAAAACGACGGTTAATGAGATTGTTATCTCAGACGCAATAATTGCTTGCCCACGTGATTAAAAGCATTAATGTCTAATCATGCAACGCAATTCGCGCTTTATAGCCGTTACACAAACTTCAAGAGCTTTCAATTCCAATAAACTCTTGAAATTCTCGTGCAACGAATCTTTGTCTGAATCCGTTGTGACGACACCGACAGACCAGATCTCTTAATCTGAGAACGGTTCTCTGCAAAATGATAATAAATGCTAAAGGAACTGTTATACGCATAAGCTTACCGATATTCAGACCTCTCGTAGGTTGAGTAGCTTATGTGAACAACCATTCAGTCCCTCACACAAGCTAGGGGACATATGATCCGGTCTCAATACCGGTATCCGATCTGCAAGACATATTTCAACGTCTTTGTCAAGACATCAACGTGTAACCGGTGTCATCGGTATACATCCGGACTGTAATTCCGTATCAGGCGTTCTCCCTATACCGGTTGTTCAGGATAACACCATGACACCGGACAACACACACGTCACTGCACTAAAGACAAGGATTATTGCTACAGGGATCGATCAATAATTCCCTGCACTACGAGCCAAATTCTGCTCACGGGAAAGATCAACTTGTTCCCTAATCCTAGTCTATACTCTCCATGCTCAATATAAAATAGCCACTTGACCCAATCATGCTGGTAAGTGCGCAATAAAATAATGCTAATGGGAGTTAGTGGTTCCCCACTAACGAGTCCTTGAAAAATGAGCCAATCAGGTATATGAACTCATTTCATTAATGAAGTGGGGGATCTTCAACTATTTTGATGAACAATTACTCTCTGAAATACATTCCTTACTTGGAATATCATCACTGACTTGAGCGTCGGAGAATCTTTGCAGGTGACACCACCATTCGCCTACTTTAACGCGTTAGGTCAGTGTGAAGGACCTCCAGGACGCCCAGTCCGTTCTCTCTGCTCAAGGACAACGGATACTCATACCGGATACTCATACATCCGGTCTCCTATACGGTATTTACATACTGTTTGTGATTGACTTGAGTCCGGATCTCTAGACCCCGGTTCAGGACAGATCAATAGGAAAAAGCCCCTATGAAATTTGACCTAGGATTTTGACCCTTATAAAAATTTAGGTTATGTGAAATCAAGGAAGGCTGACCTTTTGCTGAGGTGGCTAATGCATGGCCCACTTCAATAGTGAAACGTGGAGGCTGACCTGGCTAAACAGGTGTTTAAATACTTAATTAGGTGATTAGCCATGTGAATTATAATTAATGGATTAAATATTTTAAAAAAATAAGAAAAGGTTTTTTGCCAAAACGTGTGTTTTGATAAGTGTGTTCCCATTTCTTCTTCTTCCCAGTTCTTCTTCTTCCTGGCGTGAGTGTCTCTGCATTCTCCTTGTGTTCAACCTAAAATCGATGGCAAGGTCTAACATTTCCACTGGGTCTTCCTCATCAATGGAGGTTGAACACGTAAAGTGCAGGTGTGGGAAGAACCCTGTCCTCCTCATATCAAAAACGAAGAAGAACAATGGACGGGCCTTCTAGAGGTGTCCATTTTTCTTGGTAAGTGGAGGAATGTCATTATTTACGTTGTTAGGTTTTTTTAAAATGATTTTTTGTTGTTGTGTCAGAGCAAAGAGGATTGTGGTTTTTTCAAATGGGCTCCTACTGCTTCCACTGGTAACATTGATGGGAATGATGGGTGTACCTGCAAGGTGGAGCTGGATAAGATGCGTGAGGAGTTTGAAAAGAAGTATGCAAAACTAAAATCTAAGTTGGTGGCTACGAAGAGGAAAACTTCAATGTTGTTGACACTCCTCACTGTTTCCTGGGCCATTACCCTGAGCATACCAATGACATATTTAGCAAGAAAACATTAAGGAGAAATGAGATTCTGAGGTTGAAACGTGTGTTGTGGGTTTTTGGAAAAGGGTATTTGTATTCAATAGGGTGCAAAAAACACCTCTATTTGCTGTGTGATTTGTTTAGGAGTGTGTACATGTTTAGGGTTTGGGATTTAGCCCCTTTTTAGGTTTTTAGGATTGAGGGTTTAGGAGTTGATTTTGTAATGAATATAATCCCTAATGAGATGGTTGTTATTTTGGCAAGCATTTGCTTTTTTCTTGAGTCATTAAGTGTTTTACTTTATTCAATTATTGATGGAGTAAATTAACTAGTTGATCCCAATGCAAATAAGTGCTCAAAACAGGTACAAATTTAAATAAAACTCGTGCATAGATTAACTTGTCACATATTTACATAATTACAGTCATTAAAGGGGAAGTAAAATATCCTGGGTCTCTAAAACAGAATGGAATGAAAATTAAAATGTTCTTTAGTTGTTGTGGCTTTGCTGGGTTCCAGGGAATGTATTGGGGTCTGTTGTTGTGACCCTGCCCCTGCCCCTTCCTCTTCTTCTTCCCTTATGTGTTCCTCTTCCTCTTCCCTTATCTGTTCCTCCTCCTCTTGGTCTCCCCCTGGTTGAGGTTGATGTTGTGGCAGACTCAGCACCCACATCAGTATCAGTATGTGGTGGGTTTGGTGTAGTTACAGTCTGAAAAAGATTACATAAAATAATAAGATACTGATGGATGAACACCAAAATACTGATGAATAAACACCAAAATTAAGCACTCTTACCTTGGTAGAAGGTGGATTAGGACATGTGGTTTTATTATGACCAATACCATCACAGTTTGCACAATGGTACTGGCCTGGAAATCTTGGACGCCTCGTTGTGTTGTCATCTTCATATGGGTCTCTTCTTCTCAATTTTTTTGGTCTCCCAGGACGCCTCTTATAAGATGGAGGAAGAACTTCAGGTGCATCAACCTTAGGCCACATATGCTGCCCATTGATAGGTTAGATAATACCTGCATAAGCCTGAGCATATGTTGTCTTGGAGTACCAGTGGGAGACATAAGCTTCTGGGTTGTCACCCTTGTACTTCATAGCAGATATGGCATGCCTACATGGTATGCCATTTAACATCCACCATTTGCAGCTACACACTTTCTCACTCAAGTCAACTATAAACCTATGCTCAGACTGAGTGTGCTTCAGTTCAAATAGCAACTGTCCTGCCCACACTGGAACCCACTGTCCACTAAATTCAATTTCTCTCCCTAACCTCTTATAGGGTCTTGGCATGATGTCCCCCTCAATTGTGCAGACCTTAGACCTCAACTTGGCAAACCTCCCTAACAAGTATTGTCTTACCCATTCTAGCATTGTAATTATAGGCTTATCCCTAGATGGCAAGATAACTGAATTGAAAGCCTCACAGTTATTGTTCATGATTACATCACATGTTGAATAAGATGAAAAAGCATGCTTACACCAATGCTTTGTAGGAATAGCCATCAGCCACTCATATGCCCCATGATTCATCTCCCTGATAGCTTGCATCTTGGTCTCCCAAGCTTGGACATATGTAGCTTTGCTTGCACCAAGCATAAGATGCTTCAATAAGGCACCTCCACCAAATCTCTTCTTAAGGTTTGTGTATAAGTGTCTTACACAAAACCTGTGCTCCACTCCATCTAATAATTCCTCAAAAACCTGCACCAAACCCTGAAAAAAAATCAAGTCAAAACAAACAAACCTGCAACAACCAACTATAAACAATGAACTCAAATATACAATGACAAAAATGATTTAATATACTACCTTCTGCTGGTCAGAGATGAAGACCAACTTCCTATCTCTGACCTCACCTATGTCTTCAAACAATAGACTCAAGAACCACTTCCAGCTATGCTTGTTCTCAACTTCCACTACTGCCACTGCCAATGGAAAGTACTGATCATTCCCATCCCTACCGACTACTGTCAAAAGCTGGCCACCAAACTTGGTCTTCAAATGGCAGCCATCAACCCCAATAAAGGGCCTGCATCCATTCAAAAACCCCTGCTTGCATGCCCCTAAGCACATGTAGAATGACCCAAAACGTGGCTGCAGACCTCCTGATGGGTTGTCCAACTGCAATTTGCATCTGTTGCCTTGATCAACCCTCTTTAACTCTGCACTGTAACTCTACAACAAGCTATATTGCCTACCAGCCTCACCCTCCAACACCTCAAGTGCAATCCTCTTCCCATTGTATGCACTCCAATAGGTTAATTGTACAACATACTGAGCCCTGATAAGTTCAATGATTTGAACCACAGACATCTTGGGATTTACCCTCAAATGCTTTAAAAGTATTTTGGAAACCCATTTTGAATTCTGATTCTTATTGTCAAACACTCTAGGACAGGTATGCTCAGGCCCTAATCTCTTCAACCATATGACATTTGTCCTGCCAACTTTACTCCCAAAAGCCTTCCATCCACAATCTTTATTTGCACACTTCATACGACATCGTTCAGGCTCATTCTTCATAAACTCCCCTTGCCTCTCCTTATACAGATTGTATTCCTTAATTGCCTGTCTGAACTGAACCATAGACTGAAACTCCATACCCACTTTTCGTTCATACTTCTCCCCCATTCTCTCTTCATCAAATGCCTCAGTTTGCCCCATGTCACACTCCTCATCAGTATCCATATCAGTATGTATTTCATCAGTATCATAGGTATCATTTATGTCTCCATAATCATCACCCCCTAAACCATGTAGATCCTCAGCCCTGAAACATGTCCTGTTCTTATCCCTTTCATCCCTCTTATAATTTTCAAATTGTGAACCTTCACTGTCAGCCCCTGAACTATCTTCGGGTCTTGGCCCAGGTCCCGTTACATCTTCTACCTCTGGAACATCAAATTGTGAACCTTCACTGTCAGCCCCTGAACTATCTTCGGGTCTTGGCCCAGGTTCAGTTACATCTTCTACCTCTGGAACATCAAATTGTTTAGTATTCAGATTGCACACAAAGTTTTCTGTTGGCACTTCAATTGGCCTCTCACTTGTTAGACCAGAAGGCCCTTCATTTGCCACACTAGACAGCCCCTCACTTGTTACACTACTTGGGCCCTGACTTGATCCTTTACTGGACCCTACACTTCTCAATCTCTGAAGTTGACTACTATAAAGTTTTTTTCTTGTCACAACTTTTGTGGGACTCACATAAGGGCTGTGACCAGGCACAGACTTTGTTCCCCTACTTCTTAATTCTTGTTGGGTTTCAAGGTCTTTTTGGGCCTGTTGGGTTTGTTGGGCTTGTTGGGAAAATTGGCTTTCATGGGTCTGCTCTGTTTGGGCTACACCTTCTTGGACAGCTACCTCTTCTGCCTCAGCCAAACCCACCACCACCTCAGCCTCTTCCACACAGTGCTCAACATAAAGGTCAACCTCACAGTTGTTATTAACTGCAAACTCACCCATTTCTAATGCATGTGAATCCCATGTTACACTCTTGTAGTCCATTTCTCCTGTTTTTTTCCACCATAACTTAAATTCCCCCATATACCCAAGGTCTTCGACCAATGACCGTGCCTCAAAAAAAGACCATCTATCAATATCTACGTTGTGAATGGCATGTATTTCCTTATCAATGTAAGTACATGGTGGGCCCTCTTGAAATTTGCCCTTATGGTGTATCACAACCGTAAAACTCATACCTAAACAACAATGACATAAGCTACACAGTAAGCACAATAAGTGAAAGCTATATGGTCCAACCCTAAACCCCAACAAACTAACAACATGTGCTCCTTCCACATCCCTGAACCGAACCCCACTCTAAACAAATAACAAATAAATAATTTTAGAATATACTACTACGCTTTACTTTGACACAAAACTTCAAAAAACGTACCTGAAAACTTGAAACACCCACGTTGTCTTCTTGCTTGTTGATGTCCAACCTGGAAACTCGAAACACCCACATAGATTTTCGAACATGCACGCACCACACTGACACTCTTCGAGACACACCAGACAATGGAATTGCAGAGACACTCAAAGAAGAAGATGATGGAATTGCAGAGATACACCAGGAAGAAGAAGGAATTCCAGAGACACTCGCTCGCGCCAGGAAGAAGAGGAAATAGAGAGACACTTATCAAAACGCACGTTTTGGCAAAAAACCTTTTCTTATTTTTTTTAAAATATTTAATCCATTAATTATAATTCACATGGCTAATCACCTAATTAAGTATTTAAACACCTGTTTAGCCAGGTCAGCCTCCACGTTTCACTATTGAAGTGGGCCATGCATTAGCCACCTCAGCAAAAGGTCAGCCTTCCTTGATTTCACATAACCTAAATTTTTATAAGGGTCAAAATCCTAGGTCAAATTTCATAGGGGCTTTTTCCTATATCCTAGACTTTTGAAGGGCTAAAAAGGTATTTTAACCTATTTTTTTTTATCCACTAAACTTTAGTTTGATTAGTAAACGGATGATAAATGATATATATAAATATATATATATATATACTAGTTTTAGCCCGTGCATTGCACGAGAAAAATTTTAAATTATAATAAGAACACGTACGACAATAAAAAGATTATGGGTAAAATGTATAATAACTTTTTAAAAAATACAACATAATCATATGAAAGACATATGAATCCAACTTGTGAAGGACCTATACATAATTTAGTAATGTAATTAAGAGAAAAAAGATAAAAGAAGACTTGAAAAGCAAAACAAAGATTTGATTATGAGTCAACTAAACAAATCTAATAACGTATTTATCATGCTTTTATTGGGTTGTATATTTTGTAAATAACACATTCTATGCAGAATACTTGCACTAGAAGGTATCCTACCTAAGAAGTATCGGTTATTGATATTATTGAAATGGTACGGTAAGCAAAACAAATACAAAGAAGTCACGACCTGAAAAGTGCAATAAAATTTTAGAAATAAAATAATCAATCTATTAAGAATAAAAAAAGAGTCTAAAATTCATTGTTACTATAAGCATTTAGGTGTCCTACCTTGGAAGTATAGGTTATGGACATCACTGAAATGGTATGGTAAGTGAATCGAATACAAAGACGCCACGACCTAAAACGTGCAAAAAAAATTTAGAAATAAATTAATCTATCTATGAATAATAGAAAAAATGCATGAAAGTAAATGTTATCATCACCATTTAGGACAAACGATAGTTGTATAAGTATTTTGTTATACCTAAATCAAGTTTGTAAAAACCTCTCAGTAGATAACATTAATAGTATGTCCTTCAGTCACATCTTCATGATTTTCCAATAGCACTCTTAATCCTTCCTTTGACCCGACTCTTAAGAATGCAACATAGAGTTGGCCTTGTGTGAAAACTGATCGGGGTAGGTAAACACTAACATTAGAGAGAGTTTGTCCTTGAGACTTATTGATAGTCATTACAAATGACATAATCAGAGGAAATTGTCTTCGATTAAATTTGATAGGAAGAGTTTCAGTTGAAGGAGTCATTGTCATCCTAGGAATATGAACTACATCACCAACATAGGTTCCAGTTAGCACTTGACATTGAAGAACATGTTTCCTTATTCGCTTTACTTGTAATCTTGTTCCATTACATAGGCCTTGAGATTGATCTATGTTTCTCAATAGCATGATAGACACCCCAATCTTCAAAGAGAGCTTATGAGGGGGTAGTCTTGAGTAATTAATTGCATTCAAAATGTCTGGGGTAAAAGTTTCTAATTCAAAACTGGAATGCTTTTCGTCCATACAAAGACTATTTGAACTAAAGTAAATTTTTTCCTCTCCATCAACATTATCCATTATATAATTATTGACATTAGGTACAACATCCAAGGTGGGAGCAAGAATACATCTTTCTTTGAAATAGCCTTCAGTGGTCATTTCTGTGGAGACTGATAGATACACAAAGGAAATCAAGTCATCTAATGTAGATTTAGAAGGAGATATTAAAATATCATATGGTATTTCAACCTCAGATTCTCCTTTAGTTGAATCTCCAATCAAACTATCTTTGATCTTAAGAAGCCAAGTACTGAACTTCCTTATTTCAAATAACCCATTTGAGGTGCTACTTTAGGTAAATCGCATGTTTTTAGATAAGGTCAATACTTTGCAAAAAGACCACAGGTAAGAGGAGTTGATTGTTGCTTGACATATATCCTGCCTTGACCCTTTTGGGATTACCGGTAAAATTTGTCTAAAGTCACCCCCAAGAACAACCATCTTTCCTCTAAAAGGTATATTAGAGTTATATGAAGTAGAAAATCATAGAACATCTCTTAATGTTTTGTCTAAAGCTTCAAAGAAGAACTTATTTACTATAGGAGCCTCATCCCAAATGATTAATGTTGCCTTATCCAATAGTTTGGCATGGACAGAACCTTGCTTTATATTGCAAGTTGAATCTTCATTGACAATAAGAGGGATCTTGAATCTAGAATAAGTTGTTCGCCCGTTTGGAAGTAATAATGATGCAATACCACTTGAAGCAACATTTAAACATATTTAACCATTAGACCTGATAGCTACAGATAAAATATTCCAAACATAAGTTTTCCCTGATCCACCATACCCATAAAGGAAAAAGAAACTGTCCTTGTTTTGATGAACTGCTTCCATGATAACTTCTTAGGCGTTTTTTGGTCTCTGTTAAGAGAAGATACATATTTAGAAAGAAGCATTGACAAATGGTCCCGATTGAAGTTTAGCTCCTCAGCAATAATTTGGTCTTGTAGATTAGAAACAAAATCACCCAATGGGAAAGACATGATAGAAAATTCTTTTAGAGTTCTCCCATTCTATTATAGAATTTGCTCTATTTCTGCAAGACATAAGTTCTTTATCTCTTAATCTCCAAAGTTGATAACTACAAATATATCAAGATATTTCTTTGATCAGGAAAAAGTATATCAACTCATAATCATGAAACATAAACTAATGAATAAATAAAGAATAAAGAATAACTAACATAATTGTCTTCCTCTTACATCTTAAGAACTTGTATTTAATTTGAAGTTTGATTCAAACTTACCATAACATGGACCAAAAGAATATTATCTTTAGTAAAGATATGAGAAAGCAAAGTCACCATCACACTCCATAATTTTTCTTTGTCTATAAACAATATCATCAGATAATTGTTTCTAACAGGTAGACCAAACAACTTCTAGACTGCATATATTATTTGAAATGAGGAGTATTGAAAACAACTTACGAAGATAATGGCCAGAAGCCTAAATGGAAGCTTCATTTATTGTATCAATAAATTCCCTATCATCTTGTAGCAACCCCAAAGCATAGCAAGCTTCTTTAAATGTTGGAAAAAAGTTCCTGTCCATCGTTCGTATATCCTGGAAACTTTGGCATCCTTTTTGTACATTTAGTAGAAGATGTAGGTAGTATTGTTCTCTGATTCCAACGGGTACATGAGATATCCTTCCTATAGCAGGACCTTGCTTCCTTCTCGTCCACATGCCTATATCTTGTTTCCATACAAACATTGTTGGAAACTCAGCATATAACAAAGATCTCCCCTCAGGATAGGTTAAATTTACTGTCATCCATCTAAGAAACATTGTGTCCTTTGAATTTGCTCGTAAAAGGACATTTTCAAGATTCTCTACATCCTCATACATAACCATCTGCTCTCTAGGCAATGAAAACTCATGAATAACTAGAGGTTCTCTGTATTGGATTTCAAATCCAAATAATCTCCATGCAGCTTCACATGTGGAAATGTACCTATAAAAAATTCAATCATAATTCCTTTATACATATTAGTTTAATGAAACCTTGATCTCATATTATGAATCCTCAAATATATTTGAACATATTGAATAATCTAAAAACAGAACATCTAAATCAAATTATTTAAGAAAACATAACTATCCAGAAAGTTAGTTCAGTAAAATTAGATTATGGTGTACAAAAAGTAAAATGAAGTCCCTAAAAATACATTTCACATTGAGTGATATACCTGCAGTCATAGAATGCCTTAATTTCATCTACCATATCATCTTTTAGTAATGTTGTTGTGACTCTATCACTCCCTTTATGAACATATTTAAACAAATATTTAATAGAGCTTGTTTGGCATGTATACTCAACATTGATGTGGCATGAATATTTTAAAAGCAGGACTGAATTGTAAGGAACAATAAAGCTATTGTCTAGTTTAATTTTTTTCACAGTACATTCATCATCTCTTCTCCTGTACTTAAGAAAACTCTCTTTATTCAAGATTGTGTGATTTTGATACCTTTTTGGAAAGGTTTTGGAACATCTGCCATTCTTCATGCATGGAGACTTTCTATTGTATGCACCACATGGTCCATGTACCATATATTTTTGAACTGCCTCAAAGAGTCTTGGATGTACTTGTTTATCTAGAATCCCTACAGAAATATATTTGTTAATATCCTCCAGTGACTATGGTCTATGGACGGGTGCATGAACAACAAAATATAGGTATGAGGTAATCCTCTTTTTCTGGAACTCAATAGTACAAACATCTGTAAAAAAGGTAGATAAGGAAAATGATTTAAATGGATTCATTTATGCCATGTATTTTATACCAATAAACATAAACAATTACATTAAGGAATCATATGTAATTAAAAACACTTACAACCAACAATTTTTCTAAAAATAAGTCCCTCTCTAAGATCCCAAATTAGGTGATCTAACTTGACTTTGAAAACTCGACAAAGAATATCAAGACGATCTTCAGGTTTAATATTTCTTGGAATAACAAATCTTTTAATTTCATCCCATTCTAGATTGCATGTCATAGTGATGAAGTAGCTAGGATACCCGTAATGCTTGCATATGGCAAGAGCATCTTTGCAATTGTTAAACATGTATCGAGGACCCCTAGTAAAAGAACCTGGAATAATTATCTGTTTCCCTATAGATGTTGCTTGAGCATTACCTTGTGAGAAGGACTGCTAAATGCCTTTATATTGATCAACCCTTAATTTAGGTTGATTAAAACGAATGTACTTTAAGTGTTTTGATTCAACCATTATGTACGCATCAACCAAAAACTGTTGGAACAATCTCCTAGACAATAACATCACAGGAGAATCATGTTCTCTATCTTGATCGCACATGATTTGTTTGCCCTTCCTTCTGGAAAAGACGTCACTCAAATTCTAGAGACCAAAAGGACCAATTTCATTTCCAACTAGAAGACACTATTATCATCAGGTCAAATATCACAAATGGAAGCAAATACAACACAAAAACCCTTTACTACCACACAGAAAACACATTATTTTTCTATAATTTTCTATTTCAAAACTTCAAATTTTAAGCCTTAAACCACGGCTTCTATACCTGTATATTGACATTTCCAACTTCACCATATGAGACATTTACATGAAAGTTTCTTCTAATAATGATTAACTTAAAACTCATTATAATCATCGCCATTAAGTTTTAAAAACCGGTCAATATAGAGGGTATAAATGAATTTAAAAAATAAAAAATGGAGGGTATAAACAAATGGATGACATTAAACATGAAAATGCAGGGGATTTAGAAAACATAAACTTTTAGAAAAAAGAAAAGGAAAATGTCATTTAAACATATTAAAATAGTGGCCATTTAGAACTGTAGTGTGGTGCATTTAAAAGAGCCAGGTTATGAAATGTCATTGTTCCATATCATTGACCAACTCTGTAACAATTATGTTCTTGAAATCATCCTTATTTAACCTTTCACAAACTCAATTCTAAGATGATGGCCTAAGATGCAAAGAAAATTCAAAAATATTTATAACACTTTATTAAGGAGTATACTAGATTTAGCAGACCTAGTGTAGATAATTGTCCCGCATGGTAATTGTCAAATGTTCTTCTTAATATTTCCAGACAAAAAAAAAGACAATTCTAGGATTAACATTTCGGGTTCGCATTATCCATTGTAACTTTACTGTTCCTCATCTGAGGCTTTAGGGTAAAAACAATGATCACATGGTCAAGACAACTATGGAGATATAAAAAACATACATACAAAAACAACTAATTTGAAAGGTGAAGAAAACAATCTATAAAAAATACACAGTAAAACAAATATATAAAATGAGAGTCTGATCTATAATACATGTAGCAAAAAATAAACAAATTGTAGAAGAATTTCAAGGATAATTTTGGAAAACTAAGGAGAATGTAGTGTATTTATAATTAGAAGAGCCAAATTATGCAATGTCATTCTTTAATATCATTGAAACTCATTAAGAATTATGTTCCTTAAATCATCCATATCAATAACCTTTCAGAAACTCAATTGTCCATTGCAAATTAGAAGGCCAATATGTAAAATCAAAATCAATCATTACAAAATGGTTTATAGATCTAACTTTTCAATTTTTTAGAAAATTAGAAGGCTAATTTTAAAACTCTAAACTTAAAACTTAAAACTAAAAGTTGTTTTTTATGATCTTGAAATTTGGTTTTAATAATCTGTTTTTAAAATATATTAAAACGGTGGCAATTTATAACTGCATTGCAATGAATTTAGAAGAGCCATATTGTGAAATGTCATTGTTCTATATCATTGACCAACTCCTTAACAATTATATTCCTTAAATTATCCCTATCAATAACCTTTCACTAACTCAACTATAAGATGACGACCTCAGATGCAAAGAAAATTCAAAAAATTTTACACACTTTATTAAGGAGTACACCGGATTTAGTAGACCCAGTGTAGATAATTGTCCAAAATGGTAATTGTCAAATGTTCTTCTTAACATTTCTAGACACAAAAAAAAGACAATTCTGGGATTAATATACTGGGTTCGCATCATCCATTGCAGCTTGATTGTTCCTCATTTGAGGCTTTAGGGTGAAAACAATAATCATATGATCAGTACAACTATCGAGATACAAAAAAACATAGACACAAAAATAATAAATTTGAAAGGTGAAGAAAACAATCTATAAAAAATACACAGCAAAACAAATATATAGTATCGAAATCTAATCTACAATACCTGTAGCAACTTTGACATATACATGTAGCAAAAAAAATAAATTATGGAAAAATTTCAAGGATAATTTTGGAAAACAGATTGTGCAATGTCATTCTCCAATATCATTGAAACTCCTTAAGAATTATGTTCCTTAAATCATCCTTATCAATAACTTTTCAGAAACTCAACTGTCCATTGCAAATTACAACACCATCCACTACATGATAAAAATCATATGATATTAAACATAAACACATAAATCACCACATACCATGTTAGAGTTTCATAAAATTCGTTAAAAAGGGGGAAATGAAAGTTAATTAGAAACATGGTTAAACAAAAATTAGGGTATCATACAATATGATCAACAAGGGATCAATTTTGCTTACAATGAAACATGAAAAAAAACAGAAAGCAACTAACATACCATCTTTGGTGAATCCTCATTGTCCATGCAAGGTGGGAGCTTCGTCATCGCAGAGAGGGATTTCAAAAATAGAAGATGATGAGGGACACAATTATGCGTACAATCAAATTACAATTAAACATGTGAAAGAATAGAGAAAACAAAATGATGGAGGGTATAAACGAATGGATGACATTAAACATGAAAATGGAGGGGATTTAGAAAATAGAGAAACTTTTAGAAAAAAGAAAAGGATTTAGAAAACAGGAAAATCCACTACATAAGAAAAATCGGATGATATTAAACATAAACACAAATCACCACATTCCATGTTAGGGATTCATAAAATTTGTTAAAAATGGGGAATATGAAAGTTAATCAGAAAAATGTTTAAACAAAAATTACAGTATCATACAATATGATCAACAGGGGATAAATTTTGCTTACAATGAAACATGGATAAAGAAAAACAGAAAGCAACTAACATACCATCTTTGATGAATCCTCATTGTCCATGCAAGGTGGGAGTTTCGTCATCGTAGAGAGGGATTCTGAAATAGAAGACCAGCAGAGAGAGTCAATGGAGAACGAACGGACACAGAGAAAATGCACACGAAGAGAGAATAACAGTGAAACAGTACGAAACAATCAACAGGGGATAAATTATACTTACAATGAAACATGCAAAAAGAATTTAGAAAGCAACATACATACCATCTTTGGTGAGTCACCATTGTCCATGCAAGGTGGGAGCTTCGTCATCGTAGAGAGGTTTCAAAAATAGAAGACCGACAGAGAGAGTCGATGGAAAACAAAGGGACACAGAGAAAATGCACGTAAAGAGATAAGAAGAGGGAAACAGTACGAAACACTTGATACCAGGGGTGAAGAGCAGTAGAGAGACTCGATGGAAAATGAAGGGATATAAAGAAAATGCATGCGAAGAGAGAATAAGAGGGAAACAGTATGAAACGATTTAATTGTTTTTAAAATAAAAAATAAAAAATATATTTAATAGAGATTAGTGAATAGAAAAAAGGAGGAGGGATCTTGGAGGGAAAACAGGTGTAGGAGGGAAAATGGGTGCACCAGAGAATGACACCTGTATTATGCCATTATCATGAGGGTTTTTAGAAACTTCTTTTTATATTAGATATAGATATAACTGCCTAATTCACATAGAAATTTATACATAATTGGACACTTATCACATTGCAAACCATTTTATATATTTGAAAAATGTTTACCCGCTTACTTCTCTTATGAGCTTGACTTGTTTATTTAATATACGTCTAATTGTAAGACGTGACTTAACATTTTTTAAAGTTTGACTTAATTTAAAATTTATTTAAAAATTTGTTTGTAATATGGCTTACTAAATAAATCTATAAATATTCATCTAAATATATATCAATAAACATGTTATTATATATACATGACAGAAAATTTAAATGTTGATCCGGTCTCAATACCGGTATCCGATCTGCAAGACATATTTCAACGTCTTTGTCAAGACATCAACGTGTAACCGGTGTCATCGGTATACATCCGGACTGTAATTCCGTATCAGGCGTTCTCCCTATACCGGTTGTTCAGGATAACACCATGACACCGGACAACACACACGTCACTGTGCTAAAGACAAGGATCATTGCTACAGGGATCGATCAATAATTCCCTGCACTACGAGCCAAATTCTGCTCACGGGGATGGTCAACTAGTTCCCTAATCCTAGTCTATATTCTCCATGCTCAATATAAAATAGCCACTTGACCCAATCATGCTGGTAAGTGCGCAATAAAATAATGTTAATGGGAGTTAGTGGTTCCCCACTAACGAGTCCTCGTAAAACGAGCCAATCAGGTATATGAACTCATTTCATTAATGAAGTGGGGGATCTTCAACTAAATCTATGAACGATTACTCCCTAAAATACATTCCTTACTTAGAATATCATCACTGACTTGAGCGTCGGAGAATCTTTGCAGGTGACACCACCATTCGCCCACTTCAACGCGTTAGGTCGGTGTGAAGGATCTCCAGGACGCCCAATCCGCTCTCCTCATTCAAGGACAACGGATATTACACCGGATACTTATACATCCGGTCTTCTGCACAGTATTTGCATACTATTTGTGATTGACTTGAGTCCGGATCTCTAGACCCCGGTTCAGGACAGATCAAATGTTTAAATAGGTTAACAAATAAAGGATATTAAAATATGATGTAAATTTTTATACAAAAGTAATTATAATAATATTTTATTATATTATGCATTTATTTAAATAAACCAACCTATTAAATTTAAAATACTTTTTAAATATGATTTATCTAACATATACAAGAATAAGAAATCTAAAGAATAAATTTATATTAGAAATTGTATTAATTTGATACCATATTAATACTAATTTAAAAATTTTATATTTTATACAAAATTGTATAGATTAAATAAACTTTTTTAAATAATATAAAATATAAATTATTTAAATAAATATTTTAAAAACCTAAACTTGATCTAACTTGACAAATTAGTTTGAGCTAATTGCACGGTCTACACATGCTAAACCTTGTTTTAAAGCAATGGATAACAAGTCTAAAAGGTGGTGACGAGTAACGAGGCCTCTTTCAATCTTTTTTTTTTTTTTAAACGGAGATACAAATTAAGTTCAATATTCGGGACAAATAAAATTATCTACTTCGTTAAGGCTTTTGCTTTATTATATATAAACTGATTTTTTATGTATGTCTCTAACACATTTTAAACATATGAAAATACATGTTTTATTGAAAATTATGTATAATGTAGTCTTACAAATATTTAACTGTAAGGTTAATACAAATTTCAATACAACATCTTTACTTTTGTATTAATTAAAATATATCATGGAATACATATTAAGAAAACGTATATAAAAAATCTTTGCATTGGAAAAAAATTTGGTTTAAAATATATAAAGCTTAAGGTGGTATGTAATTATTGAAATGTTAATCAAACTTATTTAATTTTTAAAATTCATTTAAAATGTTAAGTTAATTTTTAAAATTAACCCTTATTGTATCTAATAAAGATAAAAATAAAACAATTAAAAACTCACAATAGATAATAGTATTTTAAAAATGATAATATTTAATATGATAAAATTAATTCACATTTACTTATATTAGAGAAAAAAATAAATTTGTTATTTTATATTAGAAACCGGAAAAAGTCTTGATTTTCGGAGCTTTGAATTTTCAGGCCGGCAATAATCCAGTACTGTTCAAACTGAAGACAATTTATGACGTCGACATCACAGGCTGTGGTTGCTATATAAATAAAAAAAATTATGACCGGAAACAATAAATTACGCTTTCTTTACACAAATAATTAATCAAATAGTAATGCTTGAACATATGAAACTATTGTTATTTTTAGCTTTTTATATAAATTAAAAAATTATTAGATGTGTAGTTATTTAAGTTGATATAATCTAAAATATTCTCATTGAATTCTATTATTTTATTGGTAATAAATAATATTTTAATTTTCTAATTCTTATTCAGTAGTCAAATAAAAAATGATAAGAAAGAGATACATTAATTATAAAAAAATATAATTAAAAAGTATAAATTAATTACATTTAAAACTCCTAAAATAACAATAATTTTAAGACAAAAATAAAGACTAAAAAGACAATACTTTTGAAACTGAAGGAGTATAAGTACTGATATGATAAATATGATAAATAAAATCATATAAAGTAACAATAATAAAGAAAACCTAATAGAGTTAACTTAGTGGTAAAAAAACTAGAAAATTTCAGCATTTTCATTATAGAAAAAAAGAAATGGAAGATTAAATAATTGTTGGTATGTTTTCAATTTTTTATTGATAAATGATAGTCATTAATTATTTATTAGAAATGTTAACTCACAACTTCTTCTCTTTTATTCTCATATCTCTTATCTATTAACCACCATGTCAATCTTATATTAGTACTAGTATGTTCTCAATTATTTGTTAATATAAGTTGTGAAAGCACCATGTACAGTTGTTTATTTGATTATTCTATTATATGACATCGTCACCTTCATTTCCCTGTTGATCAATTCAATTTTAATTTCATTTAAAAGTATTTTATTTGAAATAATGGGATGAATGTGGTCCCTTTAGTGATTTCTCATGGATTGATTGTTCAAAGATTAAAAATTTGTG
The DNA here is from genome assembly GCA_037962975.1 of Clitoria ternatea. Classification (NCBI taxonomy): domain Eukaryota; kingdom Viridiplantae; phylum Streptophyta; class Magnoliopsida; order Fabales; family Fabaceae; genus Clitoria; species Clitoria ternatea. The sequence continues at coordinate 199,262,613 of CM075671.1, read as the reverse complement.
TCTAACTTTAAATGTTATTAAATGTCTGTTGTTTACTTGTGTATTCTAGTAGAATTAAGTAAATTTTAGGAGGTTGCTTGAATCATGACTTGGAGATTGAGATTTTGATGTCGTTATAAAGCTTCAAAATCAAATCATAATGTTTATGATAACTCAAATTAAACCTGTTTATTGCGTATCGTGATATACATGGAATTTCAGTGTGAAAACAACTTGCATAAGGAGTTGTATAATTGTTTAAAAAATAAGATTCCTTGATTGCTTGCTTTCTTTTACAATTTTGGTACGTGGAAATATTCTATACATTTCTTCTCTCAAAGCCTTTTGAAGGTTGTTGAACCTTTTAAGAGCATAAGAAAAAGAGAGAAGCAGAATGCTTGAGGTTTGGCTCTCTCTCAAGAGGACAATTCAGTGCAAACCACATCCAAATCAAGTTCATCATCCAAAGGCAATTAGGCACAAAAAAAGTAATCAAGGAACAAAGTCAGGTGAACTTGAGTGTTTAACTACCAAAGATTTCAATTTCATCCAAGGAAGCAAAAGGCACTCAAAAAATCCACCGAGTTTCAATCCAAAACCCAAAAGGGGTATTAACATCACTAGTCCTATAACTCATGAAATTGATCTTGATAGCCCAAACAATGAAATTTGTAGATGTTGTCCATGCCCTCCTAGCAATAGTGGCAGTAAAGGTCTGGAAGGTTCTCATAGAAGAAGAAGGGTAGCTACATCTTCTAGGATAACCAATCCGATTGATTATAATGAAGCAAATGTCTCCTCCAACACAAGCATGTTGGTTCAGATGGATTTTGATGGTTCTCCAACATTGATATGTAACAAATGTGGCGAGAAACTGAAAAATCCCAGTGCCGTAGAAGCTCATCATATCTCTGAACATTCAGGTAACAGCATACTGATAGATTCCTAGTTGAACTCAAATATTATTTAAAAGTTCCTTTGCTTTATGAGTTTTGTGTTCTTTGTTTTTCATTTGCTTAATGTTATGATTCCAATAACTTTTATTTGCTATGTCTGTGCTAAATAAATTGATCCCTTAATTTAGTCTTCTTTAATCTGCCTCGAAGTCACGTGTGGGGTTTTCTTGCCATTTTCTTGAATAGACCTTAGATTTAAAGTTTTCTTCATATGCTTTTGAAGTTTTTTAAAATGTTTGTTTGGTTTCCAATTGAGATTACCTAACTAAGATTGACTAGAAGCAAGTTTGTCAAATGAATTTAGAAGTTGTTTTCAATAACATGTAGGATCAACACTAATCAACATGTACTATTTCTGTAGTCATTGAAATTCAAGAAGACTCATCTAGACAGATAATAGGAACGATATGTGGGACAAGCTTGGTTGATTCTGAAAACATGTTGGGGAAGATTGATTGTATCCTAAGGGTCCAGAACATACCAAAGACCCTAGCTTGCTTTGAGGAATTCAGAGAAGTGGTGAAGGTTAAGGCTGACAAGCTACAAAAGAAGCATCCACGTTGTGTTGCTGACGGTAATGAGCTTTTAAGGTTCCATGGCACAACTATTGCATGCTCTCTTGGCGTAAACAGTTCTTATAGCTTGTGCACCTTAGACTGTTGTGGTATATGTCAAATTCTGAGACATGGTTTCTCCACCAACAAGGAATTCCATGGTGCATTAGGGGTTTACACCACTTCGACTAGTGAAAAAGCCTTTGATACCGTTAGCATATCTGATAAGACAACATTTCCTAGGAAATCTGTTATAGTGTGCAGAGTTATAGCTGGAAGAATTTATAGTCCTCTTGAAGAAAAGGTTGATTCAGAGTTTGATTCATTGGCAGGAAAAGTAAATGGTCATTCAGATGTTGAGGAACTTCACATACTAAATCCCAAAGCTTTGCTTCCTTGCTTTGTGGTAATCTACAAACAACAAACAATGAAGGTTAAAAAATTCAACTCAAGCTTAAAGACTATTATATAAACAAACTTTTAAACACAAAGATTCATGTGTCAGAGTAGGTATTCTTATTCTTGTACAACACCCTCACCAATATGATTCATGGGCTGTGTGGAGTGTATCCATGGATAAAAGGGTATTTATTTAATTGTTTATAAGTCAGTTAATTCAATTCAATAGGATTAATGTACCAATGTGTTTCTTCGAATATTTTAAGAGCCAATGTGTTTCAGTTTTTTTGTCCAAAAATAAAATGGGCTAAAGTTTAATTTTTCTGGTCCATTCTAGAATTCGAATCTGGTTTGTTTGCTAAGGGAGGCTTCCCGTGCTATCTTGTTTTTTAAACACTAAAGTACACCAGATAAAAGGATTCTTTTTTTTAGTCTAAAAAAAGGATTCTTTTTGAATGTGGTAATATCTTTCACTAGAGGAATCACTTCTGTTATCTGAATTTCCCCTATACATATTCTAACAAGGAACAAATTGTCTGATTCGAAAACGGGGTTCTGGCACAGCTTCCAAATGAATGTTTGGATCTTCCTAGGAACCCTTGCGCCCTGTTGCTATGGTGATGTTGTCTTGTATCAATCTTCCTTTGACAAAAGCACTCTGGTATGGGGAGATTAGAGAGGGTAGAAATAGGCTAAGTTTCACAGGATTTAGGACTTTAGGTACGAGGGAGATAAGGGTAGTCCCATTGGCTTCTTGATTAATAGAACCTACTTCAACGAATTGGTGGACAACAAAGCACACTTCTGTTGGGAAAAAATCTGCAGATTAACTGATAATTTTCCCGGCACAGCGGAATGGTGGACCGATAAAATAGGTGGTTGCAGAATAAATTAAATACGAGAAAAGTAAATAAATAATTAAAATGGCACTAGCAATTTAACGTGGTTCACCCTTTTGATTTGGGCTACGTCCACGGGACAAACTCTGAAATTTCTTCCACTAATAAAATTAGTAGGCGTACAAGAGGGACTTCTCTAATAAAATATTAGAGGCACAAACCCGAGATTAACCCAAAATAGTGATACTCAAGTGTTTCCCAAACACACCAATTAACCTCACTATTTTGTCACTCATTAATTATTTTTTCCCTCACTCTAAATCATCAAAGCAATTAATTAATTGCTTTGGCCTCACAAATAACTCTCACGCTAGAGTTTTAGAGGCAATTGTTCTCAATTGCTTCTGATGCTTCAATTGCTTGGTTTTGTGCCTATTTATAGGCCTTTGGAAATAATTTCAGCCACTTGCAATTTGTGGCTTTCAATTACCCACGCTGCATGCATCTTGTAGCCACAAAATGGAAAGGTAAATAAATTATTGTTTATAGCCCTCCATTATGAGGGACCTATAACAATTTTCCCCTCCCGATTAGATGGAGGGCTCTACCAGTCCTACTGTTTGTCGACAGTACTCCAGCTTCTCCTTTGGAAGAGTCTTTGTCATCACGTCTGATCCATTTTCATCTGTGTGGATCTTCTCAAGTTGTAGCAACTTCTTCTCCAATACATCCCTAATCTAGTGATATCTCACATCAATGTGCTTTGATCGAGAATGAAAGGAGGAATTCTTCCCAAGGTGAATTGCGCTCTGACTGTCACAAAACAGCTCATACTTTTCCTGGTGCATGCCAAGTTCTTCCAAGAACTTCTTCATCCATATAAGCTCTTTGCAAGCTTTAGTGGCCGCAATAAATTTTGCTTCTGTTGTTGAGAGAGCAACACACTTCTGTAGTCTTGATTGCCATGACACAGCTCCCCCTGTAAAAGTGATTAGGTATCCTGATGTAGACTTTCTTGAGTCAACATCGCTAGCCATATCAGCATCTGTATAGCCTACTAACATAGGCTTTTCATCTCCAAAACATAAACACATTTTGGAGGTACCACGGAGATACCTGAAAATCCACTTTACTGCAGCCCAATGTTCCTTTCCAGGATTTGAAAGGAAACGACTCATTACTCCCACGGAGTGAGCGATATCTGGCCGTGTACATACCATGGCATACATCAAACTCCTAACTGCTGAAGCATATGGAACTTTATCCATCTCATCCTTCTCATCCTCTGACGAAGAGCATTGCTTGGTACTTAGTCTAAAGTGATTAGCAAGAGGACAACTAACCGCTTTAGCCTTGTCCATATTAAATCGTTGAAGTACCTTCTCTACTTCTCCTGTGACAACCATAATTTCTTGGCGTTCCTGTCTCTGGATATTTTCATGCCAAGAATTTGTCTTGCTGGCCCCAAGTCTTTCATAGCAAAAGACTTGCTCAATTGCTTCTTTAACTTATTAATTCTGGAAATATTCTGGCCAACGATCAACATGTCATCTACATAGAGCAGAAGAATAATAAAATCATCATCAGAGAATTTCTGTACAAAAACACAATGGTCTGAAGTGGTCTTCTTGTAGCCTTGCTCCCCCATCACAGACTCAAACTTCTTGTACCATTGTCTTGGTGCCTGCTTTAAGCCATACAAGCTTTTATTAAGCTTACAAACATAATCTTCTTTCCCTTTTACTTTGAAACCCTCTGGCTGCTCCATGTATATCTCTTCCTCCAGGTCACCATGAAGGAAGGTTGTCTTTACATCCATCTGCTCGATTTCAAGGTTGAGACTTGCTGCTAATCCTAGCATTGTTCTGATGGATGTCATCTTCACCACTGGTGAGAAAATCTCATCAAAGTCCATCCCCTTTCTTTGACTGAATCCTTTGACAACCAATCTAGCTTTGAATCATGGTTGGGGACTATGTTCTTCATGCTTGATCCTGAACACCCACACTTTCTTCAAAGCCTTCTTGCCTTTTGGCAGCTTCACTAGCTCAAATGTCTTGTTCTTATGCAAAGAATTCATCTCATCTTGCATGGCTTTAACCCACCTTTTATATTGTTGATCATTGATAGCTTCTTGGAAGCTTTCTGGTTCTCCCCCGTCAGTCAGTAACACATACTATTCTTTAGGATATCTTGTAGAGCGTTGTCTGACTCTATCAGATCTCCTTAGATTTGGAAAACCCACTGGAGCTAGTGGTTGATTATGAATACTTCCATCATCAGAATCATCTGATGGTATCTTAAAGGGAGCAATCAGATCACCTGCCTCGGGTTGATTGTTTGGAGCTTCATCTTCAGTTTCTCTAGGCACCATCGTTGAAGGAACTAGCTCTATGTTTGTTTAACCATCATTAGATTTAGAATCATTTTCCATGGCTTTTTCTATATCTTTAATGGTCTCATCTTCAACAAACACTACATCACGGCTTCTAACAAGCTTCTTATGGATTGGATCATAAAATCAATAGCCAAGTTGATCTTTACCATAGTCGACAAACACACATTGTCGTGTCTTGACATCAAGTTTGGATCTTTCATCCTTCGGTACATGCACGAAGGCCTTGTAGCCAAACACCCGCAAATGATCATAGGAAACATCCTTTCCTGACCATACCTTCTCTGGAGTGTCGTACTGGAGAGGAACACAAGGTGAATGGTTCAATACGTAAGCGATTGCTTGTATAGCCTTACCCCAAAACATTTGGCAACTTTGGATGTGAGAGTATACATCTGACTCACTCCATCAAAGTCCCGTTCATCCTCTTAGCTAAACCATTCAATTGCGGCGTCTTTGGCGGTGTCGTTTGATGTCGAATACCATGCTCTTCACAGTAAGCATGAAATGGTCATGTGTACTCTCCACCATTGTCTGTATGAATATACTTAAGCTTCTTGCCAGTTTCCCTCTCCACCATAGATAAGAACTGTTTAAAGACACCCAATACTTGGTCTTTAGTCTTTAAAAGATACACCCAAGTCTTTCAGGAATGATCATCAATGAAAGTCACAAAGTACTGAGCACCACTGAGTGACTTTGCCATTAGCCCACACAAATCTGAATGTATTAGGTCCAATACATTCTTCATTTTGGAAGGAGGGGAACTCTTGAAAACATCTCTATTTTGCTTTCCCGCCAGACAATCAGCACACTTCTTCAGATGGACCTGATCCAATCCAGGCAATATATTCTTTTTGGTTAGAATGGTCATACTTTTCTCACTCATATGACTGACCCGCTTATGCCATAATTCAACTGTACCATCATTCTCCACTGTATTCACAGCATCCTGCAAAATCTTTTCCTGCATCATGTATAGTCTGGTCTCCTTTGGCCACCACCAATGATCCTTTGGTGAGCTTCCATTGGCCGTTGTAGAAGGTGTTGCAGTAACCTTCATCATCTAACCTTCCGGTTGAGATCAAGTTCAGGCGTATGTCTAGAATATGCCTAACGTCCTTCAGGACTAACCACATTCTGTGTCTCCAAACAAACATCTCATTTTCCTGTAACTTTTGAGTAATTTTTATTTCCCATTCTAACAACACCAAAATCACCTGGTGTGTAAGAGGAGAATAATTCCTTCTGAGATGTCACATGAATAGTAGCTCCACTGTCAACTACCCAACTGGTCTCATGGATTGCAAGGTTGACAATGTCTTCTTCATAGATGATATGGAACTCCTCAGTATCATTGGTTTGTTCATCATCACTACTGTCATCTTGGACCTTCTCCTTGTCTTTGTTCTTCTTTTAAGATCTCTTGAGTATCCAGCAGAACCTCTTTGTGTGGCCCTTCTACTTGCAGTGATGACACTCCATATTTGCATACCTATTTGACTTTCCTCTACTTTTGCCTCTGGAATTGGAACTTTTGGTCTGATTCCTCCCCTTGTCTCTGTAACAAGAACATCCTGCTACGATGATGTGGATCCTTGTGCTTTTCTTCTTATTTCTTCATTTAGGACACCACTTTTGACATTTTCCATATTTACTACACCATTTGGTGCATAATTTGTGATTGAAATCTTCAAAGTCTTCCAAGACTCTGGTAGGGAAGCCCGCACCAAAAGAGCAAGTACTTCATCGTCAAATTTAATGCCCATCCTTGACAACTGCTCCACGATCCCCTGCATCTCATTCAAATGATCTGCCATCAGTGTACCTTCCCGGTACTTCATCTGGAGTAGCCTTGTCAAATAAAATAATTTATTGTTGCCAGTTTTAGAAGCGTACAACTCTTCTAGTTTGTTCTATAATGTTCGAGAATGAGTCTCACTACAAATGTGATTGTACACATTGTCTTCGACAAATTGTTGGATAAAGCCACAGACTCGTTCATGCTCAAATTCCTATTCTTCATCTGTCTTGTCCTCAGGTTTAGTTGTACTAAACACTGGTAGATGCATCTTCACCACAAATAGGAGATCCTTTATCTTCTTTCTCCATATGTGGTAATTCATGCCATTTAAATTAATTATTTTGCTCGTCTTCACCTCCATGGCCCCAACTAGACTTTTGAAGGGTAAATAATAATCTAACTTATTTTCTGATATGGAGGGTCCACTTTAGTGGCAACCACAGAGCATACGATAAGTAGGTATTAATTCCCCCTGGTACCGCTCTGATACCAGTTGTTGGGAAAAAATCTGCAGATTAACTGATAATTTTTTCGGCACATCGGAATGGTGGACCAATAAAATAGGTGGTTGCAGAATAAATTAAATACAAGCAAAGTAAATAAATAATTAAAATGGCACTAGCAATTTAACGTGGTTCACCCTTTTGATTTGGGCTACGTCCATGGGACAAACTCTAAAATTTCTTCCACTAATAAAATTAGTAGGCGTACAAGAGGGACTTCTCTAATAAAATATTAGAGGCACAAACCCGAGATTAACCTAAAATAGTGACACTCAAGTGTTTCCTAAACACCCCAATTATAACCTCACTATTTTGTCACTCACTAAATATTTTTTCCCTCACTCTAAATCATTAAAGCAATTAATTAATTGCTTTGGCCTCACAAATAACTCTCACACTGGAGTTTTATAGGCAATTGTTCTCAATTGCTTCTGATGCTTCAATTGCTTGGTTTTGTACCTATTTATAGGCCTTTGGAAACAATTTCAGCCACTTGCAATTTGTGGCTTTCAATTACCCACGCTGCATGCATCTTATAGCCATAAAATGGAAAGGCAAATAAATTATTGTTTATAGCCCTCCATTATGAGGGACCTATAACAACTTCCCCTTTGATAATGTCCTAGTTTTTGTGGTTAAAAATCCCATTAAGCCCTAGGGCTTTGAGGGCCATAAGTTTAGAATTCATGTCCTCAATGACAAGTTTTGGTAGCTGCACCACTTCTTTGTTATATTGACTGCAATCTGGATTTTAGATTTTTTGAAAGTCTCATGGTGCCATTTGGAGAAGGGTGTTTTTGTTTACCTTCTTTATGGCACTCCAATAATAACTACATTTTGAGGCCTTTCTCCATCCCTCCTTAACTTTATAGTGACAATCTTTATCTTTTTTGTAACTAGTTTTTAGTAAGTGCATTGCACCAAAAAATTTTTAAATTATAACAAGAACACGTATGACAATAAAAAAATTATGAGTAAAAATGTATAGTAGAATAAAAAAAATAATACAATATAATCATATGAAAGACATGAATCTAACTTGTGAAGGAATTATAGATTTTAATTAGAGTAATTAAGAGAAAATAGATAAAAAGAAGACTTCAAAAGCAAAACAAAGATTTGATTATGAGTTAACTAAACAAATCTGATAACGTATTTAACATGCTATTGTCGGGTTCTACGTTTTGTAAATAACACATTCTATGGTTAAATCTTCTTCCTATCTTATTTATTATATATATATATATATATATATGCACACCCATAAGTGGACTTAATGTTATATATATATATATATATATATATATTAAATATTATACTATTTACTTACACGTTATATATCCTGTGCACGTGTGCAAGAGCAAGAGCAATTGGTTGCCATAAAAAGCATATGAATACACTCCAATGGTAGATTACTTATAACAGAAAAATCCTTTAAAAGTATCGTATTATATTTTCTTTATCAAAAAAATATAGGTTTTAAAAATTATAGAAAAAGTACATTTCACTCTAAATAATCAAGAAGCAGTATAAGTAGAACCACTTCGCATATGTCTGCATGAGTATAAAGAGCATTGGGCAGTCTCTATTGCAATAAATGCATAAAGATTCTATCAGGTTGCCAAGGTTTATTGGTTTTTCTAATGTTTATGATCAATTGAGGAATTTTAAGCCTCTCTTAGTATTCTCAAACTTAAAAAATTTGAACTGCTCGATAGATCTTTCCTATCTTATTTATTTATTATATATATACCCATAAGAGGGCTTAATGTTATATATATATATATACATATATATATATATATATTAGATATTATACTATTTGCTTACACGTTACATATCTCGTGCACCTGTGCAAGAGCAAGAGGAGATGGTTGCCATAAAGGGCATATGAATACACTCCAATGGTAGATTACTTAAAACAAAAAAATCCTTTATAAGTATCACATTATATTTTCTTTATCAAAAGAATATAGGTTTTAAAAATTACAGAAAAAGTACATTTCGCTTTAAATAATCAAGAAGCAGTGTAGGTAGAACCACTTTGCATGTGTTTGCATGAGTATAAAGAGCATTGAGCAGTCTCTATTGCAATAGATGCACAATGATTTTATCAGGTTGCCAAGGTTTATTGGAATTTCTAATATTTATGATTAATTGAGGAATTTTACGCCTCTCTTACTATTCCCAGACTTAAAAATTTGAATTGCTCGATAGATATTTCCTGTCTTATTTTTTAAAAATATATATACATCGATAATGGGCTTAATGTTATATATATTAGATATTATTATATTTGCTTACATGTTACATATCTTGTGCACTCGTGTAAGAGCAAGAAGAGTTGGTTGCCATAAAGGGTATATGAATACACTCCAACGGTAGATTACTTATAACCGAAAAATCCTTTATAAGTATGGCATTGTATATTCTTTATCAAAAGAATATAGGTTTTAAAAATTACAGAAAAAGTACGTTTCACTTTAAATAATCAAGAAGCAGTATAGGTAGAACCACTTTGCATATGTCTTCATGAGTATAAAAAGCATTAGGGAGTCTCTATTGCAATAGATGCACAAAGATTCGATCAGGTTGCCAAGGTTTGTTGGTTTTTCTAATATTTATGATCAATTAAGGAATTTTATGCCTCTCTTAGTATTACCAAACTTAAAAATTTGAATTGCTCGATAGATATTTCCTGTCTTATTTATTAATTTATTTATTTATTATATACCCATAAAGGGACTTAATGTTTGATCCGGAGTGGTAACCAGAAATGGACAAGTCATGAATAGAGCCTAGAGCTGTCAATGGACTATGGATTCTTCCCTCGACCCTGGTTTATAACTGACAATCCGACAACTCAGTCAGAGGACGTATGGGCAACCTGACCCTACAGCTACAATATCAATAGTAAGTTAGGAAGATAGTCAAATCACTTCCACACTAAGGTAAACACTATAAATACAATTCATTAATTACCGAAGAGAGATCTGATCGAATTCCCGTAAGTTACCTCCGTAATTTTGCATTACCTTAGTTACAGTACTGACTTAAGCATCGGAGAATATTCTGCAGGTACCCCTCTGGTGTGGTCTCCAACTTCCAGCACGGTCTAGAAATCAGTTTCATTCAAACTTGAAGAACCTCAGATTCCTACTGAACTGAGGTGTAAAATACCAAACTCCACTGAGGCGGTGTAAAACTGAGTGATAGGGAGGTAACAACAGTCGAGATACTAGGATTCAGACCTCGGTTAGGAGAGTCAACTCTTGACCCCAGATTCCAGAATAAATCATTGGCACGCCCGGTGGGACCGTGTAAATTATTGAGTCCCACATCAAAGTGAACAAGTAACATGGAGCGCCCTAGAGGAGATGAAACCCTGGAAGGACATGTTCAGAATGTGAGAAGAACCTTGAATTTCAATGAAGGAATAATGGAAACCCCTGGGACGAAGCTGAGAGCTCAAGTCGTAGTACGAGCGGACCCCAGAGATGAAATCATAAGGCAACTGCACCAGGAGATACAAATACTGTGAAGGGAAAACCGAAATGGAGATCAGAGGCAGCCAGAAAACCCTCACCACTAGGAGAGATCCTTGACGTACACGGATGAGCAAGAGTCCACACATAGGATAGAAGAGATAAGCAGCCAAAGGAGGGTGATGAAACACGGTAGGGGAGGAGAATACTGCTTCAAAATTCCATTCACTAGAAGATTGATGAGTACCCCAATCCCCAGACATCTCCAAACCCCTCAGCCATTGCCAATTGGGAAATACTCCGGCGAGTCAGACCCCAGAAGTCATCTAGATGCCTATATAAATGAATCTCTGTTCCTGGGTACTGAGAAGGATGTTATGTGTAGAATATTCCCAAGAACGTTGTCTGCTGAGGCTCTGGGGTGGTTTAAGAGCTTGCCTAGTGGGTCAATAGATTCCTGGGACGACATGGCTCACGTCTTTCTTCAATATTTTATGGTGTCTAGAGGTGTACCAAAGACGTCGCATACACTTAGGGATGGCAAAACGGGAAGCCTGCCAAATTTGGCGGGGCGGACACAAATTTTTAGCCTTGGCGGGCCAAAACCTTGGCGGGGCGGCCCGGCCCGACGGGCCCCCGCCAAAAGAAAAGATATATAAATATTACTAATTTATACTTTATTTTATTAAAATATATACTTTAATTTTCTAAAATTTAAAAAAAAGTAACATCTCTTACTATTTATACATTTCTTTTAATAATATTTTCTTTAATTTTTTAAAAAAATTATTTTTCTAATTTTTTAATCTTAATTTGACACATTTTTTTTATAAAAAATTACAATTTTAACTTTGGCGGGACGGGCCCTGAATTTTAGCCTGTTTAACTTGGCGGGGCGGGCCAGCCCAGCCCGCTTTTTGGCGGGCTTTGGCGGGGTGGGCCAGCCCGTTTTGCCATCCCTACACACACTGGCACAGATTAGACAAGGAGCGGAAGAGAGTCTGAAGGATTTTTTGAAGAGATTTTATAAAGAAGCAGCATTGGTTCTGGGGTTGACAGAAGAAATACAAATGCACATTGCAGTAGAAGCATTGCAACCACGGTCACCTTTTGCATTATCCTTGGCAAAGGGACCACCTTGAACGTTGGAGGAGTTCAGAAGTAAGGCAGCAAAGTATGTGGGAAGAGAAATGCATTTGGCGGCTGTCAAGTAGAGAGGTGAAAAGACCGAGGTAAGAAGAGTGATAAAAAGGAAGGCAGGATGGAAAGAAGAGGAGCTGGTAGGGAGGTGTTCCCTAGACCACGAGAAGGAAGGAGCGTGACTGCGAAGCAGTATACCCCGTTGGATGTTCGACCTAGCCAAATACTATGGGAGGTTGGATTGAGAGGAATGATGGTGTACGGGGTGAGAAAACCCATTCCAATGAAGAAAGCTAGAAATCCAAATAAGTACTGTGAATTTCATAAGCAATCAGGGCATAATACTGATGAATGTCGTCAGCTGAAGGAAGCTATTGAAACATTGATGAGAGAAGGGAAGTTAAAGCAGTATTTGTTCAAGCAAAAAGCGAATACGGAGCCAGAAAGAGTAGCACCCCGGAGAAGAGAAGGTGATCCGGTTAAAGAAGAAGCTTGGAGTTCGAAAAAGCTTGCGATGGATAAAGGAAAAGCCGTAGTAGCTAACATTGATGATATCGACGAGTCCTGGATGAAACCACCACCTAGTTTAGGTAGAAGAGACATCATAAACATGATTGCTGGAGGATTTGCTAGAGGAGGAGTGTCGAACTTAGCAAGGAAAAACCATTTGAGGATGATAATGTTGGTACAGATAAAAGCAGACAACAGGCCTTTCAGGGATGGTGTTAAAAATCTGGCCATTATTTTTACCGATGATAACTATGGCCCGAAAGTGCCAGGAGGTGATGACATGGTGGTAATAGAAGTTGTGGTGGAAAATAAAATGATCAGGAGGATATTGGTGGATCAAGGTAGCTCATGCGATGTTATTTTTTATGAATGCTTCAAGAAAATGGGCCTTTTAGATTCAGATTTGCAGCCATACACTCAGGAGCTGACTGCATTCAAGGGTGCCAAGCAATCCACTAAAGGGTATTTGGACACCAGATTAACATTTAAAGGAGAGCCAGGGTCAAAAACTGTGCGCACTAGAATCCTGGTTATTGATGTCAAGTCCCCATTCAATGGGATTATTGGATGCCCTTCTCTAAATGCTCTGGAAGCAATTGTATCAACCCCGCATCTGTTAATAAAATTCATAGATAAGGATAATCAATTATCCTCTGTCTGGGGTGATCAGTAAATGATGAGGTATTGTTATAACCTTAGTGTATTAATGACCAAGAAGGAAGAGTCAATGAAAAGAAAAAGGTTGAATGACGGAGGATCAGTTCTAGAGTTGGTGAACCTGATAGACCTAGACCCAAGAGAGGAATTGAGGCTGGACCTAGAAAATCCTCAGAGGCCAACACCAGAAGGAGGAGTGAAGAAAGTAATATTGGAAGATAACCCTGCCAAAAAGACGGAGATTAATGATTCTTTAGATGAAGGAATGAAGGAACAATTGATCAAACTGTTAAGGGATTTTAAACACCTGTTTGCATGGACAGCAACCGATATACCAGGAATCGACCCGAGCTTCTGCTACCATAAGTTGGCAGTTTACTCGGAGTCTAGAGCGATGGCATAGAAAAAGAGAAGATTGGGTCTAAAGAAACAGGAGGCGGCGTGTGAGCAGACTGAAGAATTGCTGAAGGCCAGATTTATAAGGGAAGTACAATATTCTTCCTGGGTTTCAAATGTAGTGATGGTGAAGAAGGCCAATGGAAAATGGTGGATGTGCATAGATTTCACAAATCTAAATAAGTGTTGCCCTAAAGATCTGTATCCCTTGCCAAGCATTGATCAAATGGTTGATGACTTGTCGGGGTACCAATTCTTGTCTTTTATGGATGCATACTCTGGCTATAATTAAATTCCGATATGGAAGGAGGATGAGGATAAGACAACGTTTATGAATGACAAAGGAGTTTTCTGTTACACCATGATGCCATTTAGGTTAAAGAACGTGGGAGCAACATACCAGAGAATGATGAATAAGGTGTTTAACGGAATGAGGTCAAAAGTGGTCGAGGTTTATGTAGACGATATAATAACCAAGACACCGGTTGGACGGGATCATATTGAGGACTTGAGAAAGGTGTTTCAAAGACTACAGCTCTACAATATGAGGTTGAATCCCCTTAAATGCACGTTTACAGTACCAGCTGGAAGGTTCCTAGGTTTTACGTTAACTCAGAGAGGCATAGAAGCTAATCCAGACAAGTGCAAGGCAGTGAGAGAACTTCAGAGTCTGACCAATATCAGAGAGGTACAATCCTTAAATGGAAAAGTAGCAATATTATCCCGGTTCATGCCAAAAATGGCACACCGGTCACTGCCTCTCTATAAGGCGTTGAAGAGGAACAAGGAGTTTCAGTGGGGAGAAGAGCAGGAAAGAGCGTTTCAAAAGCTGAAGGAGGTTCTAACAAACCCGTCGGTGTTGACAAAGCTGACCCCAGAGAAAAACTATTCATTTACTTGTCTGTGTCTGATGAAGCGATTGGAGCCGCACTTGTAAAAGAAACAGTTGAGGGTCAGAGGCCGGTATACTTTATAGGAAAAGTGCTGTAAGGATCGGAGGGACGATATTAGAAATCGGAGAAGGCAACTTTGGCATTAGTTTGGACATCTTGACGTTTGAGACAATATTTTCATGCACATCCAATCACAGTCCGGACCAATCTCCCTTTGAGAGTAGTGTTTTATAAACCTAACCTGGCAAAAAGAATGACAAAGTGGGCGATAGAGCTATTAGAGTTTGACATTTCCTATGAACAACAAACGACTATAAAAGCCCAAGTCTTGGCGGATTTTATGACGGAGTTAACTGGAGAAGCCCCAACACTACCACAGGAGCATTGGAAGATTTTCATCAACGGGTCGTCAAATGGAAAAGGGTGTGGGGCCAGAGTAGTAATCGAAAGTGAAGAAGGGGTGAGCGTGGAGATATCCCTCAGGTTTGACTTTAAAATGTCAAATAATCAAGCTGAATATGAGACGTGCTTGGATGGACTCAAAGCAGCCTTGGATGTGGGGGAACGCACGGTAGTGCTCTATAGCAATTCACAGTTGGTGATTTCGTAAATTAATGGGAGTTTTATCAAGCAAAGAAGCCACTGTTGCAATAATACCTGACGAAGGTTAAGGAATTAGGAGAGAAATTTACGACACTGGAATTCAAGCATGTCCCAAGGGAAGAAAATATAAGGGCCGACATCCTATCCCGGTTGGCCAGCACAAAGAAGGCGGGGTGCACAACTACGGTAGTACAAAGTACGCTAGCTGCTCCAAGCATCTCAGACCCACTTAAGGTATATGCTGTCCAGTTTAGAGCATACCCAGAAGACTCTTGGGTTATCCTAATTATTTAGTTGTGAGTGGACAACTGCCAGAATGTCTAATCAAGAGGAAGAAACTAAAAAAGGAGTTACCAAACTTCACACTGATAGATGGAAACTTGTACAGGAGAGGAATGACCGCGCCTTATTTAAGGTGCATAAATGAGGCCGAGGTGGATGAAGTACTCTCCGAGGTACATGAAGGGACATGTGGCAACCACTACGGAGGTAGAAGTTTAACTAGGAAGGTGTTAAGGGTAGGCTATTGGTGGCCCACTTTAGCCAATGATGTAGTAGAATATGTTAAGAAATGCGATGCATGTCAAAAGAACATCAACCAACATCATGTCCCAGCTGAAGAACTGTTCACATCCATAGTCCCCTGGCCTTTCTATCAATGGGGCATGGTTATTTTGGGACCGTTCCCCAAAGCTCCTGGTGGAGTCAAGTACTTAATTGTCAGAGTGGACTACTTTACGAAGTGGATCGAGGCAGAGGCAGTAGTGCATATCACTGTAGCATGAACGCAGAGGTTCTTTTATAAGAACATCATTACAAGGTTCGGAATACCAGGAAGAGTGATAACGGACAATGGGATACAGTTCACAGATTCCAAGTTCAAAAGTCTACTCAAGGGACTGCAGATTAAACAAATATTCTCATCAGTTGAACACCCCCAGACTAATGGATAGGCCAAAGTCGCAAATAGAGAAATTTTGAAAGGGCTGAAGAAACGCTTGGGCAAAGTAAAGGGAGAATGGGCCAATCAGCTGTCATGTTCTATGGGCACACCGGATGACCCCCCATTCGTCTACCGGAGAGGCCCTATTCTGGTTGGTGTATGGGGTAGATGCAGTCATACCGGTGGAAATAAACTTGATGTCTCCAAGGATTCAGCAATTTGACGTAACGGATAATGATCAAAGGATGAGCAATGAGCTGGATTTATTAACCGAAGTCAGAGAAGTAGTTGCATTTTGATACAATGTAAAAGTCCAGCGAAGAAGATTTAATGTGGGCGATCTTGTTCTAAGAAAGGCATTAGTTGGGAATCGATTTGCGTATGAAGAAAAATTAGCACTGACGTGGGAAGGGCCATACCGAGTGAACGAAGTCATACCAGGCGGAGCTTATTTGTTAGAAACCCTAGAAGGCGAGGTGTTCAAAAATAAGTGGAATATAAAGAACCTGCGTGTATATTATAGCTAACCGACGCCATAAGTCATGCACTCTTTTTCCCTACCCAAGGTTTTTCCCACAGGGTTTACTTGGGAGGTTTTTAATGAGGTATGCAGCCGGAATGCTATTTGATCAATAAAGATAATTTATGTTCAAATGATAATGTCGTCCGGTAGCTTTCCTTAGTTATTTAAAAACCCTGGAGTGGTCTAAGGACCCTAGAGCGGTTGAACTCATTAAAACCCTGGAATGGTCTAAGGACCGTAGAACGGTTAAACTCATTAAAACCCTGGAGTGGTCTAAGAACCCTAGAGCGGTTGAACTTATTAAAACCCCAGAGTGGTCTGAAGGACCCCAGAGCAGTTGAGTATATTAAAACCCCAAAGTGGTCTAAGGACCCTAGAGCGGTTGAACTCATTAAAACCCCGGAGTGGTCTGAAGGACCCCAGAGCGGTTGAGTATATTAAAACCCCAGAGTGGTCTAAGGACCCCAAAGTGGTTGAGTTTTGTAAAACCCCGGAGTGGTCTATGGATCCCAGGGTGGTTAAAATCATTAAACCCCGGAGTGGTCTAAGGACCCCAGAGTGGCTAAGGTTTTAAATTACGAAATAATCTCAGGATTCTGGAGTAATTCAAGTACGAAGTAATAATATTTATGCAAACTTCAAACTATGAAAACCAAAAATCAAAAAAGAGACAATGTAAGTAAAGTACTGTTGTTATCAACAAAAGAGGCACTGCAGCCAAGACAATCAAAATTCAAAAATAACGGAGCTTATCCCGTCTATAAAGCAAAATATTGATTACAAAAGGGGAGGCATTATAGTGGAAATCAAAATGGGCGAAGACGGAGTTTGAAGGGCTCGCCAGAAGGAGAAAAGGATTAGCCGTCCATCTCCGTCACCAATTCCCATTCCAGAATCGGTTAAAAAAGCTAATTCCGTTCAGGCTCAAAGGTGTATCCCGGTTCCGGTGAATGACCTATCGGATCACGTGATTGAAGGAATCCATAGCGGCATGAGCAAACTGCAGTATGTCTTCTTTGTACTTGTCTTGCTCATTTGTAGCTGACATGGACAACTCCTTGTTCTTCTTGCGAAGATCGGTCACTTGACCTTCCAGTTCGGCCACCTTCCCTAGCAGCCCATCCTTCTCTTTCTTCCAGTTCTCCTCGGATCGCTGAAAAGCCTAGTTAGACTCATTAAGGGATTTAATCCTTTGATGAGCCTGACTGTAATCCTCAGAGAGGCAGGAATTCTTGTCCTTCAAACGGTCCACCTCCATCTTAGGACCATTGGTTGTGGTGAAGTAGATGGCGGAGAGAGTTTTGATATTATACCACATCACCGTCTCCAAGGTGAATGGGATATCATCCTTCTTCAACCCCGGCTTGAGACGGTAAGGGAGCTCGAAGTCTGAGTTTGGGGGAGCAGTCCTTGTAAGCAGCTCTTCCAAAGCTTCCATACCGGAATGAGGAGGGGGAGGAAACTCACTCTCGACCGGAGTCTCAGTGGCTACCCTTTTACCCTTGTTTGTTGCACGGGGGCGGGGTTTGACTTTTGTTTTTTGGAGACACCGGCTGCTTGCCCCTTGTCCTTCTGCTTGCCAGGGGCGTCCTCCAATCCAATAACCCCGCCAGAGGTAGAAAGTCCGGAGGCTTTCCGCATCTTCAGGGTGATGTTGTTTTCAACGGTGGTATCAACCACCGAACCCTCCATTAGCTTGCAGAGGTTCTCCAAATTGGTGGCACTCATGTTCCCTGAAAAACAAAGCAAGAGTTAAAATCAACCGCAGTGTAAAAAACATATAAAAGCAGGTAAGGAAATGGGTATCTACCCAGGTGAGCAAGGTAATCATCCCGTGTCTCAGCTATGCTAAGAAGAGAGCGCCACTTAATAGGGGCACCCCGGGATATGTTGTGAAGGGCGTCAGAGAGGGAGGATTGGTCAATGGCATAAGCCAAACTTTCTAGCAGGAAATGCTTATGGGTCCAACTGGTGTGGATCCTGAATCAACCTTCCTTATCCTTCCAGAAAAGCTGTCCTGTACCTTTAACAAAGAGTTTTAGGTGGAGTTTTTAAAGGAGCCTCCGGCGATCTTGCAGGACTCCGCAAAGGCTTCAAAATTAACTATGTCACTCTGATACTATAAATTGACGAATCCCATCCCGGTTCCACTCCCGCGCATCACGCGGGCATACCGAAAGAAAATTGCGACGGTGGGGGGTGAAGCCCAGGTGCTTACCCAGTACCTCAAGAGAGAAGATGAGGGCCCAGCCTTTGGGATGAAGCTGGCTGGGGGCGATGTCTAGAAACCGTAGTACCCCTATTTCTAATTTATTCAAGGGGAACCAAACTCCCACTTTGCTTATAGTGTAGTCGTGGAAATAAAGAAAGTAGTCCTTCGGAATATGGTAGATCCGTTATGTGAGTGTAGGGGCAAAGAGGGTGAAGGAATTGGCGTATTTCTTGGCGTGCTAGTGGTACTCGATCTCCAGTTCCACCCCGTCTGAAGGCTGAGCAAGACGATTGTAAACAGAGACTACATTCAGAAATAAGGATCTTCAGCTTTCCGGGCTAGCCAATTCACCTTGTCAGCAATCATAAAAGTATCATCAGGGTCATTCCTCAAAGTTGCTGAGCCAGCGGCGTTCATGTTACTACGTGCGCTAAAAAAGGGACACGCGAATAAAAGTTAGTATCATCAGCGTAATAATGCACTACGTTGAAATTCTCACTCCGGTCTGGAGACATAGGAGGAAGGGAAGAATAAGGAGCCCGAACTCCAGAAATAGAAGACTCCGCTCGGGAAGTTGTGCCCAAGTTAATTGGAGTTATCCACCTGCGGATATCTGTTTGAGTAAGCTGAGGTCCCTAACGAGGAACCCCAGGAGGCCAGGAAATTGAAGGATTGAATATAACTTCACAAGAGGAATCTTGTTCCTAGTCGTGGTTAGAAGAAAAGGAAGACATGGTAAAAGAGAGAAGGGGGATTTCAGAGGCTACCTGTGGGGATGATACAGCAGTTCTTCGAGTGCGAGCCAGGACGAAGTAAAAGCAAATAACAGAGGGCAGTCGAAGCAGAGTTTCAGTAAATAAGTGCAATGAAAGAGTAGAGGTTCTTGCTTTTTTATAGGCAGAAAAAGAGCATGGGCCGAAGTTCAACTGTCGCGGCCCATGGATGAAGTGGAAGATGAAACATCGCGGCCCAAATGGGAGCGCCGTTTCGCCTAGGCTGACGCCACCTCATAGCGCGTGGGATGTATGACCAACCATGAAGTGACACGTCAGTGATCCACGTGAAGTGGCAGCTTTTGCAGGTGAGGTGCATTAAATGCTTCACCTACCAAAAAATACATTTGATACTGGTCATATCAGATACATCGGTACCTGCACCCCGACAATTTCTAAGTTGGATAGCGGATAGTTCATCTTTCGTAGCAATACTACAAAAAATAAACTAAGGGGCAAATGATCTGGAGTGGTAACCAGAAACGGACAAGTCATGATCGGAGTCCAGAGCTGTCGGCGGACTACGGGTTCTTCCCTTGACCCCGGTTCATAACTGACAATCTGACAAGTCAGTCAAAGGAGGTATGGGCAACCTGACCTTACAGCTACAGTATCAAAAGTAAGTTAGGAAGATAGTCAAATCACTTCTAAACTAAGGTAAACACTATAAATACAATTCATTAATTACTGAAGAGAGATCTGGTCAAATTCTCATAAGTTACCTCTGTAATCTTGCATTACCTTAGTTACGGTACTGAATTAAGCATCAAAGAATATTCTGCAGGTACCCCTTCGATGTGGTCTCCAACTTCCAGCACGGTCTAGAAATCAGTTCCATTCAAACTTGAAGAACCTTGGATTCCCACTGAACTGAGGTGTAAAATACGAAACTCCACAGAGGCGGTGTAAAACTGAGTGATAGGGAGGTAACAATGGTCGAGATATTAGGATTCAGACCTCGGTTAGGAGAGTTAACTCTTGACCCCGGATTCCAGAATAGATCAATGTTATATATATTAGATATTATACTATTTGCTTACATGTTACATATCTCATACACCTGTGCAAGAGCAAGAAGAGCTGGTTGCCATAAAGGGCATATGAATAAATTAGAGAGAATATGTCATTGAAATGCTACTTAGATGAAAAATAGAAAAAATAAAGACACATAACATACCAAACGGATATTTAGAAATTGCTTTTGTCTAAATTGAAAAATTGTCCCTATTACTTAAGAATTATGTCCATAGATGGTTTTCGTGCAACTTGCTTGTGACGACCAAATAATGCATAAACAAACACAACTAGTTGTTGCTATGGAAACATTTTATATTTCACTCAACAATATAAAATGCATTACAAAAATATTATATTGAAATATTTTTCATATTGGAATTGATGGTATAGTTTATGACCATGTTGCTACAGTTTATAGTACTTTCAAGAATAAATCAGAAACATATTCATTCATAACTTACACTTCATCATTATTTCTTGTATGTTTTTTCTTTTTCTCTAGACGCTTCCTGGTTTGTCCTTTTCCATTGTGTCATTTACTTTTAGGCCAAGAATTTTCTTGTTTAGTTCATCATAGTATATGTTAAGCAATATTTGTTCTTTCCCAGTTCCCAATGACCACTTCCACATGTGTTACAAATATAAAGTCTAGGAGGAAAATGGCATTGTAGTGAACTTCTTCTTCCATGTTGTCCTTCCTCTAACAAGTTCTTTATTTTGTTTCTCTCCTTTGATTTGTAGAAGGTGTGTATACCTTATTGGCCTCTACTCAAGACATGTTAGTACCCCATTACCATTTATAATATCTGATGTTGCCAGTGATAACCCATTTAGCAGACTTGTGCAGTAATTTGGCTGTGCCACACCATTGACTATTTCCTCTTCTTCTGCTTCACATAGTGATTGAACTATATATGTCCTTCCATATTCCCTTATGTACTCTAGTGTAATACCAGATAATTGGTGACCCTCTAGGATCTGGTCTGGGATGGTCTGTAAAATAAATCAACAATAGAATTTGAGATATAACTATATGAGATTCCCACAAAAAAACTATATGAGATTTATAATGACCCTACTAAAATAAATGAGTACATATACTAACATATCAAGTTTTTGTGATTGTAATTTACCTCTAGCATCCATCTTATGTACTTCACATTATTAACATATTGGTTCATGTCCAAATCACTTCTCCTGGGTGCAAAGTGGACAGAGGCACAAAGTTATTTTCTATGTATTCTTTATGCCGTGGCAGTGCCATGACTACTTAATTGCAATACAATTAAGGCCTAGTTTGAGTAAACTTCTCTGAAAGCACTATTATGAAAACAATATAATGAATTCATTTTGTAAACTTCACCTATAAATTTCAATATATTAATTCATGATCCTTTAATATTTATGTATAGCCTTCATAGTTTATTAATAATTGAGTTCCTCTGATTGAAATATACTTTAGTCCACTCAACAACATGTTTTCAATTGAGATTGGGAATCCCGATCTTTATAACGTAAGCATGTCATTTAAGTTCACTAATTCCCCTGGGTTAACATGCTGCTTCATTGTCCTATTTGTATGTGATAATTGATATGGAAATTGAAAGTTTTTTCTTTCTTATCATAATGCCTCAATCTCCAAGAGTAGATTTCTATATTTTAGCTAAAGCTCAATTACTGAATAACCATCTTTGTGTTATGCAGGGAGACACAACTACGGGCATTTTATTCTACCATAGAAGAGATACAAACATTGTTTTATAAGCAACAGGAACAATTAAAGGCTATGCGGAGAACTCTAGAAGATGAAGAAAATTATGAGAATACATCTACTGACATGGATGGAGTCATTAGGGGAACCTTAGGCAAAGAAAAAGATGTTTCATTATGTCATAGTAACAATACTGCAAAGGCAGGATCATCCACTGCATAAAAAAGTAACAGAGATGAAGTTGAAACATCAAGCAATGATGCCACTTCACTTATAAATTTAAATTAACTCATGTACTTCAACTTTTTTAAAGTACTCTAACTTTTTAAAATTTGTATAAAAAATACTTTTTTTACTTTTCATTTTTTCTTGTGCAAAACTTTACAAATATAAAACAAAACTAAAAGTAAATACATTTTTACAATTAAAATTGAAAATACAAAATATTTTTTCCAAATCAAACCACCCCATACCTTCTTATTTCATTGCATTTTTATGTCCTATAAGTGCTTTAGAAGTGTACAAAAAGTGGACCTAAAAGGCATATTCAATATATATATATACCTTTAAGTCAGAATTCATGTATTTTGCCTCTTTGTCCAATTTGACAATTTATTCAGGAGCATCTCCCTTTATTGCTTGCTTTTCTATAAACCAAGGAGCAACTTCAACTTTCACTTCTTCTGGGATTTTGGAGAGGTGTCTTATTTTACATTTCATCATCACCCATGTGCTGGTTTATATATGGTTAATCTTAGTAAGTACTTGTAAAAAAAAATGAAAGCTTGGAAATTGTTAATTAGAAAGATTGTTCAAGACATGTATAATAATATACCTTGTTGCACGTGCAAAAATGTGCCCTGTGGCTTGGCTTCTTATAAGCCAATCTCGTTGCATTCCATTCTTGCCTGAAGCTCCAACCCATGTGTCAATTTCAAGTACCTCTCCCCTGATACATGCATATGTTAAGTACATTACTATCTGTTACTGTTCTATCATGCCATGATGATTTAACTATATATATATATATATATATATATATATATGATATGCTAGTCATGGTTAAGCTGGTCATGGTTTTCTCTCATGGAACAAACTCAATTCTACTCAACTTTCAAGTATTAAATCATATAAACTTTAAAAACTTTTTCATACCCTATTTCTTCTTTAGTGGAAACATATAAACAATGCTAACTACATTGCTACTTGGTTAGATTATAGTAACATTCAGCCAAATTACATAAAAAATACTTTCAATTGAACATCTTTCATACTTAAATGAAGAACGTGCAACACTCTATTGCAGCATATTGTAAGAAATTTAGTTTTGAAGAAGCCAGGCAATACCAAAACAACTAATATTAAATAATATAAAATAATCATAAAAGAATTTGCTCAGTTGAATCTGGCTATGTGGCAACACAGAACCACCATAAAAATAGTAAGGAAAATTGAAATTTGTAGTTAGAAGTTCTAACTTACAATGGAGGGGACATTTCTATGAGGAGAATTGGCATGTACAATTAGAATGCATGGAAAAAGCAATCCTAATTTTCTAGTTCATTCCATATCCAATCTTATGAACACACCAAAGCTTGGACAGTAGCAGGATTAAGCGAGCTCCAATCACGATCAAGGACTCTTCCACTATAATTAAATGCCAACTCCGGTGCAATTTTTGACATCGGAATTCCTAACACATTTCGTGCCATCATGGACAGAACATGATACCTGGGAGTGTGAACTCTCCACCAATTTAAAATGTTGAAATCAACATTGCGTAGAAAGATAAGTTCTTCTAAGTACTTGTCAAGATCCGATTTTACACCATCACCCTGCAATGTTTCATGCATGAACTTATCAAATTCCATCAGTCTATCCCTTGAGTCCTTTGTAGAACCTTGTAAGAGAAGTGGACCACTGCCAACTTGCCAAGCTAAACCTTGATCATTGAAGGCATTATAATTTATAATAACTAAAATATTAGACTAAAAGGAGAAAACCAAACCTAAGATCAAATACTAACAAAGATTCACCCAACAGACCAAATTCTATCCTAAACCAAAATAAAGAACATAAAAATAAACAAATTAGAGAGAATATGTCATTAAAATTTGAGTTTTTCAAGACATGAAGATGAATAGATTTAAAAGGTATCATATTGGGTTGTTTAAAGTTTTATTAGGATTTTAACTTGTAAGGATCAACATGGAGCAAATAGAAAGTTTTGGATGAGAAACTTGGTAAATGGAGTATGAGTAAAAGAAATTAGATAAAAGATCAAATACTAATTTGATAGTAATGCATCATATAGTTAATTATTTTTCAATTGTCATCATTCAGTTAAAGTATTAAATTGAGGTTTTCCAACCTTAAAATGTACCTTTAATCTCTTTAATCTTTGATTCTTGGCTTTGTTTTTCCATATAGTTAGATTTAAGCATGTCAGTTCCTGTTCAAAATTTCAAAACAAAAATAAACAATATAAAAGAGAAATATGTGTCTATGTGTCTACATAATATGAAAGAATATAGTTCAAAATACATTTTTCTTCTCTTTCAAAAAATGAATCTTTCTCCTCTTATAATTTAGGTAGAGTCTACAAATAAGATACAATAAAGTTCAAATCATTAAGACATTAAGCATTTTATTGAAGACAACACAACCATACACAGAAAATATTAATTTCATATATATATATAAGTTTAAAATTACCCTTTTATTTCTTGACTTTTTAGTATTGGTGGTTTCACTTTGATCAGCAGCTTGCAAGACACCAGTTTGCCTCAAGTCATGGAGCTTAAATGGACGCTTCTACGATTCTTAAATGCGTATTAGAAATCTGTATGAAATGGTTGTCCGAAGAGGGGAATTTTTAAAATGTCCCAATAGGAATATGGATGTAGCACTAAGAAATCGAGAATAACATAACAACATGATTTTTCTTAAGGAGAAACTGAAAAATACAAATTCAGAAATTCCATATCCATTCAAAAACAAAATATTAAACAAACATCACAGTATCAAGGTTTGGATTCATTCAAAGTCCAGGGAAACTCGTGAACATGTATGCCAACAATGTAACTTAAAAACTAAAAACTATGATATCTAAAACTAAATCCAATAAAAAGCAATGGCTATATCTTTTGACACATGATCGTGACTCACGTTTAGGCAATGATTGCATGGCGGAAAAGGCAATAATGGAAAATAAAAAACAAATTGAAGAGAACCCTAGATTTTAATTTCTAATACCGATAAGGAGAAGAACAAAGTGACATACAAATGAGAAACACGTGAATGCATAATGAAAATCGAAGAGCATTAAGCGAAAGTTTGTTAAGGGAATGATATAATGAGAGAAATAGAGAGAGAAGTTGTCATTGCACTGGTGGTTACCTAAGAGACGGAGAAGAGAAAAAAGGTTGAAGCCGGTTTCCCTTGAAGGATCAAAAATCACCTAGGAATGGTTTCAAAAGAATTGATGAACAATGTGTTTTGAAAGAAAGCAATGGAAAGATGAAGGGGTGAAGCATCGATGAAGAACGAAGGGACACCACGCAGAGAGAGAAGAAGAGGCGAAACAGTAACGCTTGAATTGTTTTTAAAATAAAAATTTATTTAATAGGGTTTAATGAATAGAATAAGTGGGGAGGAATTCTGGAGGGAAAACAGGTGCACCAGAGAGTGACACCTGTTAAATCCCACTATCATGGGGGTTTTTAGAAACTCCTCTTTATATTAGATATAGATACCCAGTTGTATATATAAGATAGATATCTTTTTTAAAAAATATTTTTCTTTTTTTGATTCATTTGAATTTTTTATATCACATACACAAGGACGTGTGCATGACTTATTTTCCAAAAAATATAAAAATAAATAATTTTATTTTTCAATAATTATCTTATAACAACAAAATCAATTTTCATAAATCACAACTTAAGTGATTAGAAGTTATAATACTATATCCAAATAATAAAATGTACGAAAGTTTAATTTTTACCTTATTAACGTTATTCAAAATATAATAAGGTAAATTTTAAAATTAAGGCTAGCTTTATTGTAACACCCCTATTTTTATTTTTATATTAAAATTTTGAAGGAATTAAATTATAGTTCTTTAGAACTTTTTAATCTACGTATTATTTATGATCTTTTGGAATTTTTTGGAATTTTTGAATTTTTTTAATAAAATAATATATTTTAAATTCATATAAGTGACTTAAATTAAAAATATTTATAAGAAAGTGAATTTAAATTATAAGAAAATTTTCTAAAATCTGTTTCAAGTAGACTTATCTAAAAATTATCGGTTTGAGAAAAATCTTGATTTTTTCCAATCGTTAAAAAATTGGAAACGTATCAATAATTTTTATTAACAGAAAATTTTAGATTTTTAAAATTTCAGCTTTATATTACTTATTATAAAATTAGTAAGGACTGATATAAGATCGCTAAATTTCAAAAAGGACTCATTTTGAATATTTAAAATATACCGAGTGAAGGGTTACTATTTGACTTAATAATTTTGCCGACAGTTACTATGCAAAACACTGTGCATGTATGAAATTTTTAAAAGATGCACAGTAACTAGGAATAAAATATTTAAAAATGCATATAGTAAATTTTTTTCCTATAAATACCGAAGGATTTCTTCTTTAGAATTCACAATTTCAGATTAAGTTTTCTTAATATAGTAGTGCTAGTGAGATAGTGGTGGAAGTGAGAGAGAGAAGTAATTTTTTTTGGGAGAAGGTTCTGTCAAAATCCTAAGGTAAGAATACTTCTCTTTTATATTTTTTGGTTTATTTTCATATCGTTTTTAGAAATCTGTTATTATACTAGAAATAATATTATTTTAAGTTACTATTCTGTATAGTAAAATACTATTTCAATAGTAAATTATTATTTACTGTTACTATTTACCTTTACTATTCACGTTTTACTATTTATTGTTACTATTCACAATTTACTATTTACCGTTACTATTCACGATTTACTATTTACCGTTACTATTCACGTTTTACTATTTATCGTTACTATTCACGTTTTACTATTTACTGTTACTATTCACGATTTACTATTCACTATTCACTATTCAAAATTTACCATTTCTATTTTAAGTAGTAATCTTCATCTTCATCTTATGCTTATACTGAAATAAGATTGGTATTAATATTTCTAGAAATCGGAGGCGCAAAGCAAACTCTCTTTTGGTAACAACTCAAGGTAAGGGGGAGTGAGATAAGAGTATAATATGAAAAGACATAAGAATAATGGGAGGAGTCCCCTACTCCTTTTAAATTTAATAATAATATTATTTTAAAATATTAACTTTTTAACTTAAAATTTTTAATAAATTTTAAATTAAATATCCGGTTTAACTAACTCTAACATACCTATGCAAGGACTTGGACCATTATGACCTATATGGACTGGACTATACCTATGCAAGGACTTGGACCATTATGACCTATATGGACTGAACAATACCTATACAAGGACTGGATTATATGGACTTACATATACCTATGCTAGGAATGGACAAAAGGAACTAAAAAAGAATCAATTATATTAATAATCATTAAATTTTGCATTATGATATGTATTTAATGATAATTGATTTGATTATGATTGATTTATGATTGATGATGTTTAACTGTGATTGATAATATTTGATTGATAATATTGTAATGTGGAGTTTGAGCATATAGCGAGCATGACGGAAAGCTAAAATTCAGTAAGAATTTCTTACCTTACTCTTTAAATTTTTATTATTTCTTCTTAGAAATTATTTTTATATTTAGAATAAAAAATTAGTATTTATTTTAGAAAGTAGACATTTTATGAAAATTAATTTGTAACAAATTGAGATAATTAAATTTTGAATTAAAGAAAAAATTTTGTAATTTTAAGTACTTACAGTTAATAATTTAAAGATTATTCTCTTTTAATAAAATAAAATTCTTTAAAAGAAAATTATTTTATTTTTCCAACTTAATAACTAAAGATATTTGAAAATAATTGAGAATTTGATCTTGTTAAGATTTAATATGAAAAAGTTTTGAGATATTTAAGGCTTAGAAACTCAATTTCAGTGAGAATTAAAAACTGTACCAAATTTATTTCTGTGAGACAGAAATTCAGAGAATTGAGAAAATGTACAGTTTATAGAAATGATGTTGTAAACCTTTTAAGATATTTAAGAATTGAGTTTCTAAAAGCCTTAATCAACTAAATACATGAGTAGCTCATGCATCATGAATCATTAAAGTGAAATAAAATAATATTGTCTGGGGACGAATTATAGAAACCGAGGATACATTAAAGGAGGCTTAATTACAAGCCTTGGGATGAGAGGGTGTGAAAGGGTGCTTCAGGGGACCTGGGGTAGCTCCCTAGTGTCGGGTACTTTCACAATAAAAACTTTCTCAATCTGACTAGTCTCTAAGTGTTTCCATGCCAGTTGAGCTGTTCATATTATTATTATCCGAACTTATGGAACAGTGTAAACTCCTGGTTAGCCGAGTGTAAATTAAAATTTAAGGGCCCACATATATAGGTAAGTTATGATAAAGATATTGCATAACATTCATGCATTCATAATTGATTGTGTATGTGATTGTGATTGATATTATTATGTATTGGTTTGTGAAAACCCCTTGTTGCTTATGTCTTAATCGAGATTATTATATTCTGTTTCTCACTCTTTTCTCCATGTTTTTGTTTCATATATTCTAAATTGATGGTTCAGAGGGAAGGATCGATGAATTTCGGTAGTAGATATAGCACGTTCTAGAAGGGAGCTCGGTATGAATACCGTGGTCCAATGAATAAATAATGTTATTAAGTAACTGCTTCTGGGCCATGGAGTTTCCTCTCTTTCTTATAATGTTTAATATTTATTTTCGTCGGATGAATGTAAAATTACTGTATAAAGTTTTAATAATATTTATGAGGTATTTCAGAAATAATGTATATAATTTATTCCGATAGTTTCTTTTTAACAATTATATCTTTAGTAAAAAAAAATTACGAATTTTTTTAGAATTTATTAAGGTGTAACAGAGGGTGTTACAAAGTGGTATCAGAGCAGTTAATCCAATAGGCCTGGGAAAAAGGTCTATCTTGCTTTGTCTGTAAACTCTGCATAGGTGATAGAGAATAGAATATCTGACTTGGTAGTAACTGTGATTGATGTGACAAATCTCAGTTACTGTGAAACAGGAAACTAATGGCTGGAAACGATCTTGCTGGAGTTGTAGAATGCTTAATCAATGCAATGGGAGCACGTGAAGGTCAAGGTAACGATACCTTGAGAAGGCTGGACCTATTCGAAAAGCGTAATCCACCTCGTTTCAAGGGAGGATATAACCCTGATGGAGCACAAATCTGGATTCGAGAGATAGAGAAGATCTTTCGAGCATTGCAATGTAATGAAGCTGATAAGGTAGTCTTCGCTACTTATGCCTTATCTGAGGATTTCGAACATTGGTGGGATAGCATGTGTAGACAATTCGAAGTCAACGATGTGGAGATCACTTGGGATTATTTCAAGGATATGTTTCTGGAGAAATACTTTCCAGCTGATGTTAAAGAGAAAAGACAATTCGAATTTCTCTCGCTGACCCAAGGAAATATGATCGTTGGAGAGTACGCATCCAGGTTTGAAGAGCTATCTCGTTTTCATTCTCATTATAATGATGCTACTAATGAAAGAGATCGGTGTGCAAAGTTTGTAAATGGATTACGGCCAGAAATTAAGAAAGCTATACGAATGCAGGAAATCCGTGAATTTTCTATATTGGTAAATCGCTGCAGGATCTTTGAAGAAGATCATAAGGATAGAATGACCAAAAGTCGTGAGCCCATTCACAAGGCAGGAGAAATGAGAAGTGGAGGACCTCATCATCACCAAAGAAGAGACTTCAGGAGAAATAAGCCTTACCAAGCGCCATTTCGCCGGTTTGGAGCAGCATCTGTTCCTAACAGACCCCAAGCTTCAACTGGAAGCTATTACCCGACATCAACACCAAATTTTAAATGCTTTATCTGTGGAGGACCCCATTTAAAAAGGGATTGTCCTAAAAACACTTATGTTTGCTTTAAGTGTAACAAACCAGGTCATCACATCAAGGATTGTCCAGAGATGAAGAGGGAAAACCCTGAAGGTGCAAGTACAAGCATAAATACTCAAGGAGGCATGCATAGTGCAGTCGGAAGGCCGAAGGCAAAAGGAAAGGTTTTTGCAATCACTGGAGAAGAAGCATCTCATTCTGATTCCATGGTGGAAGGTAAGTGTATCATTAATAAGATTTCTTTAACTGTTATGTATGACTCAGGTGCATCACATTCCTTTATTGCCAATGACTGTGTAGAAAAACTAAAATTACCTATGATAGAATTGCCATTTGACTTATCTGTACATACTCTTGGAAACAATCCCATTGTCACTTCTAAAGCCTGTTGGAAATGCCCTATTGTCATAGATGGTAGGGACTTTAAGGCTAATCTTTTCTGTTTACCCCTTTCTGGCTTAGAAGTTATTATTGGGCTAGATTGGTTGTCTGACAATCATGTTCTAATAGATTGTCATAATAAAACCATAATGTTTAAAGAACCAGTGAATTTGAATCCTGAGGATTTGAGATTTCTAACCGCCAACCAAGTGAGTGCCTCTTTAAAAGGAGGGGCTCAAGGATTCATGCTATTGCTTTCAACGAAAGGAGAGCAAGAATCAAAAATCAAAAATCTGCCGGTTGTGTGTGAATTTCCTGACGTTTTTCCTGAAGATATCCCTGGTTTACCCCCAGAAAGAGATGTGGAATTTGCCATTGATCTAGTACCTGGAGTTGGACCCATTTCAATTGCACCATACCAAATGTCACCTCTAGAATTAGCATAATTGAAGAAACAACCTGAAGAGATGATAGAGAAGCAGTTTATACGACCCAGTGTATCCCCCTGGGGTGCACCAGTGTTGTTGGTTAAGAAGAAGGATGGTAGCATGAGGTTGTGTGTAGATTATCGGCAACTAAACAAGGTGACGATCAAGAACAGATATCCTCTGCCAAGGATTGACGACTTGATGGATCAGCTACGTGGTGCCACGGTGTTCTCCAAAATTGATTTGAGGTCTGGATACCATCAGATAAGGGTGAAGAAAGAAGATGTACCAAAAACTGCTTTTAGAACACGCTATGGCCATTACGAATATCTAGTAATGCCTTTTGGTGTAACTAATGCACCAGCCGTATTCATGGATTACATGAATAGGATTTTTCATCCATATCTAGATAAATTTGTAGTGGTGTTCATTGATGATATATTAGTGTACTCTAAAAGCAGAGAAGAACATGTTGAACACTTGAAGGTTATGTTGGAAATCCTGAAAAAGAAACAACTGTATGCAAAGCTGTCGAAGTGTGAATTCTAGTTGGAAGAAGTGAACTTTTTAGGACATGTAATTAGTCAAGGAGGAATAGCTGTAGACCCTTCCAAGGTAGAGGCAGTTTTAAAATGGGAGAGACCAACCACAATCACTGAGATTAGAAATTTCTTGGGTTTGGCTGGATACTATAGGAGATTCATTGAAGGATTTTCAAAGCTAGGATACCTATTGACCAAGTTAACACGGAAAGGACAACCTTTTGTGTGGACGACACAATGCGAGAATAGTTTTCAAGAGCTGAAAGGTCGACTTACTTCTGCGCCGGTGTTAGTACTCCCTGATCCACATCGAAGTTTTGAAGTTTACTGTGATGCGTCTAAACAAGGACTAGGAAGTGTACTCATGCAAGACAAGAAGGTTGTAGCCTATGCGTCGCGCCAATTAAGGCAACATGAGATTAACTACCCTACCCATGACTTAGAGTTAGCCGCTGTAGTTTTTGCCTTAAAGATTTGGAGGCATTATCTATACGGTGCAACATTCGATGTATTTAGTGATCATAAGAGTCTCAAGTATTTATTCGACCAAAAGGAGTTAAACATGAGGCAACGGAGATGGATGGAGTTCTTAAAGGACTACGACTTTGAGTTGCAATATCATCCTGGAAAAGCGAATGTAATAGCTGATGCTTTGAGTCGAAAGTCTCTATATGCGTCCACAATGATGATTAAAGAGATGGAATTGATAGAGAACTTCAGAGATCTTAACCTAGCAGTAAAGGTTAATGCTAACAGCTACAGATTAGGAGGGTTGCAAGTGACAAATGAATTCCTGAGGCAAGTTTTAGAGGCTTAACGAGATGATGAATTCCTACAAGAAAAGAAAGAACTTTTGAAACAAGGAAAAGAAGTCGAGTTCAATGTAAGAAATGACCAATTACTGAGGTATAAGGATCGAGTGTGTATCCCTAATCAAGAGGAGTTGAGGAAAGCAATTCTGGAAGAAGGACACAAAAGTTATATGAGCATTCATCCCGGAGCTACTAAAATGTATCAAGATTTGAAGAAGTTATTTTGGTGGCCTGGAATGAAGAAAGCGGTGGCAGAATACGTGGCTGCATGTCTAATTTGCCAGAAGGTTAAAGTGGAACATCAAAAACCCCTTGGAATGTTACAATCAATGGAAATACCAGAATGAAAATGGGATAGCATTACCATGGATTTTTTGACTTCTTTACCCAAAACTCCATTAGGACATGATTCAATATGGGTAATAGTTGATAGACTAACAAAGTCTGCCCACTTTATTCCCATCAATATTCGTTACTCTATGGAGAAGCTGGCAAAATTATACATCGAGGAGATTGTGAGATTGCATGGAATTCCTTCAAGTATCATTTCTGATCGGGACCCTCGTTTTACATCACAATTCTGGAAGAGCTAGCACAAGGCTTTGGGAACAAGACTGCGTCTGAGTTCAGCATATCATCCTCAGACGGATGGACAATCAGAAAGAACGATCCAATCTCTAGAGGACTTGTTACGAGCTTGTGTGTTAGAGCATAAAGGAAGTTGGAATCAATTCTTACCATATGTGGAGTTTACCTACAACAACAGTTTCCATGCTAGCATTGGCATGACACCTTTTGAAGCATTATATGGAAAAAAGTGTAGGACCCCGCTATGTTGGTTTGAGACTGGTGAAAACTTGATGCTAGGACCAGAATTGGTACAACAAACCACGGATAAAATCAAAATAGTTCAGGAAAAGATGAAGGCAACACAGAGCAGGCAGAAAAGTTACTATAACAAAAGAAGAAAGCCGCTCGAATTTCAAGAAGGCGATCATGTAGTCTTGAAAGTCACACCTATGACTGGGGTCGGTCGGGCAATAAAATCTCGAAAACTAACTCCTAGATTTATTGGTCCATATCAAATAATTCATAAAGTCTCCCCTTGCCTACCAAATAGCATTACCAACTTTTCTTTCTAATATCCATAATGTTTTTCATGTGTCAAACTTACGAAAGTATATATCTGATCCTACACATGTTATTGAACCTGATGTCATACAAGTTAAAGATAATCTTACATATGATGCACCACCTGTTAGAATAGGTGATAGAAGAATAAAAAAATTAAGAGACAAGACAATTCCGCTTGTAAAGGTTATTTGGAGTAAAACAAGAGGAGAAGATGCTACATGGGAACTAGAAACTGAGATGAAAGAGTCTCATCCTCATTTGTTTTACTGAATAATGTAAATTTCGAGGACGAAATTTTTTAAGAGGAGTAGAGTTGTAACACCCCTATTTTTATTTTTATATTAAAATTTTGAAGGAATTAAATTATAGTTCTTTAGAACTTTTTAATCTACGTATTATTTATGATCTTTTGGAATTTTTTGGAATTTTTATTTTTTAATAAAATAATATATTTTAAATTCATATAAGTGACTTAAATTAAAAATATTTATAAGAAAGTGAATTTAAATTATAAGAAAATTTTCTAAAATCCGTTTCAAGTAGACTTATCTAAATATTATCGGTTTGAGAAAAATCTTGATTTTTTCCAATCGTTAAAAAATTGGAAACGTATCAATAAATTTTTATTAACAGAAAATTTTAGATTTTTAAAATTTCAGCTTTATATTACTTATTATAAAATTAGTAAGGACTGATATAATATCGCTAAATTTCAAAAAAGACTCATTTTGAATATTTAAAATATACCGAGTGAAGGGTTACTATTTGACTTAATAATTTTGCCGACAGTTACTATGTAAAATACTGTGCATGTATGAGATTTTTAAAAGATGCACAGTAACCAGGAATAAAAAATTTAAAAATGCACAGTACTTTTATATTAAAATAATAGAATGCATAGTAAATTTTTTTCCTATAAATACCGAAGGATTTCTTCTTTAGAATTCATAATTTCAGATTAAGTTTTCTTAATATAGTAGTGCTAGTGAGATAGTGGTGGAAGTGAGAGAGAGAAGTAATTTTTTTTTGGGAGAAGGTTCTGTCAAAATCCTAAGGTAAGAATACTTCTCTTTTATATTTTTTGGGTTATTTTCATATCGTTTTTAGAAATCTGTTATTATACTAGAAATAATATTATTTTAAGTTACTATTCTGTATAGTAAAATACTATTTCAATAGTAAATTACTATTTCAATAGTAAATTACTATTTACTATTACTATTTACCTTTACTATTCACATTTTACTATTTACTGTTACTATTCATGATTTACTATTTACTGTTACTATTCATGATTTACTATTTACTGTTACTATTTATGATTTACTATTTACCGTTACTATTCATGTTTTACTATTTACTATTATTATTCATGTTTTACTATTTACTATTACTATTCACAATTTACTATTCACTATTCACTATTCAAAATTTACCATTTCTGTTTTAAGTAGTAATTTTAATCTTCATCTTATGCTTATACTGAAATAAGATTGGTATTAATATTTCTAGAAATCGGAGGCGCAAAGCAAACTCTCTTTTGGTAACAACTCAAGGTAAGGGGGAGTGAGATAAGAGTATAATATAAAAAGACATAAGAATGATGGGAGGAGTCCCCTACTCTTTTTAAATTTAATAATATTATTATTTTAAAATATTAACTTTTTAACTTAAAATTTTTAATAAATTTTAAATTAAATATCCAGTTTAACTAACTCTAACATACCTATAGAAGGACTTGGACCATTATGACCTATATGGACTGGACTATACCTATGTAAGGACTTGGACCATTATGACCCATATGGACTGGACAATACCTATACAAGGACTGGATTATATTGACTTACATATACCTATGCTAGGAATGGACAAAAGAAAATAAAAAAGAATCAATTATATTAATAATCATTAAATTTTGCATTATGATATGTATTTAATGATATTTAATTGATTTAATTATGATTGATTTATGATTGATGATGTTTAACTGTGATTGATAATATTTGATTGATAATATTGTAATGTGGAGTTTGTGCATATAGCGAGCATGACAGAAAGCTAAAATTCAGTAAGAATTTCTTACCTTACTCTTTAAATTTTTATTATTTCTTCTTAGAAATTATTTTTATATTTAGAATAAAAAATTAGTATTTATTTTAGAAAGTAGACATTTTATGAAAATTAATTTATAACAAATTG
Organism: Clitoria ternatea; assembly: GCA_037962975.1. Classification (NCBI taxonomy): domain Eukaryota; kingdom Viridiplantae; phylum Streptophyta; class Magnoliopsida; order Fabales; family Fabaceae; genus Clitoria; species Clitoria ternatea. Next base: position 199,226,741 of record CM075671.1, on the reverse strand, counting down.
AGATAATTAAATTTTGAATTAAAGAAAAAATTTTGTAATTTTAAGTATTTACGGTTAATGATTTAAAGATTATTCTCTTTTAATAAAATAAAATTCTTTAAAAGAAAATTATTTTATTTTTCCAACTTAATAACTAAAGATATTTGAAAATAATTGAGAATTTGATCTTGTTAAGATATAATATGAAAAAGTTTTGAGATATTTAAGACTTAGAAACTCAATTTCAATGAGAATTAAAAACTGTACCAAATTTATTTCTATGAGACAGAAATTCAGAGAATTGAGAAAATGTACAGTTTATAGAAATGATGTTGTAAACCTTTTAAGATATTTAATAATTGAGTTTCTAAAAGCCTTAACCAACTAAATACGCGAGTAGCTCATGCATCATGAATCATTAAAGTGAAATAAAATAATATTGTCTGGGGACGAATTATAGAAACCGAGGATACATTAGAGGAGGCTTAATTACGAGCCTTGGGATGAGAGGGTGTGAAAGGGTGCTTCAGGGGACCTGGGGTAGCTCCCTAGTGTCGGGTACTTTCACAATAAAAACTTTCTCAATCTGACTAGTCTCTAAGTGTTTCCATGCCAGTTGAGTTGTTCATATTATTATTATCCGGACTTATGGAACAGTGTAAACTCCTGGTTGGCCCAGTGCAAATTAAAATTTAAGGGCCCATATATATAGGTAAGTTATGATGAAGATATTGCATAACATTCATGCATTCATAATTGATTGTGTATGTGATTGTGATTGATATTATTATGTATTGGTTTGTGAAAACCCCTTGTTGCTTATGTCTTAATCGAGCTTATTATATTCTGTTTCTCACTCCTTTCTCCGTGTTTTTGTTTCATATATTCTAAATTGATGGTTCAGAGGGAAGGATCGATGAATTTCAGCAGTAGATATAGCACGTTCTAGAAAGGGAGCTTGGTATGAATACCATGGTCCAATGAATAAATAATGTTATTAAGTAACTGCTTCTGGGCCATGGAGTTTCCTCTCTTTCTTATAATGTTTAATATTTATTTTCGTCGGATGAATGTAAAATTACTGTATAAAGTTTTAATAATATTTATGAGGTATTTCAGAAATAATGTATATAATTTATTCCGATAGTTTCTTTTTAACAATCATATCTTTAGTAAAAAAAAATTACAAATTTTTCTAGAATTTATTAAGGTGTAACAGAGGGTGTTACATTTATCGTTCTACCTCTATTGCTACTATGACTATTCATTTCCTCATTTTTGAATTATATGAATATGAGTCGTATTCTCATCACGTCCCTCTAATTATCCAATCAAGGATGAAATTTCTTTAATCTCTCATGGCTACACACTTTTGCCTTTGTGTGATAGTTATGAACTCTTTACTGCATATGATCATAGAATATATTTGGACATAAAAATTAAATAGAAGGAATGAGAAACAAAATATAATATTTCACAGATAAGGTATAAGCATAAGAGTTTTCACAAATATCATAATAATATTATCATTCACAATCATATACACAAATAATCATAATCCCTTGAATGTCATGCTATGCTTTCAATGCTACAATTCTTTCTATCTATGCATGTGGACCTTTTAAAGTCTTATTTTACACTGGGCTAACCAGGAATTTACAATGTTCCATAAATCTGGATAATAATAATAATATAAATGCCTTCATAGCATATGAACAACCCAACTGGTATAGACTAGTCAGAGTGAAAGAGTTTATTGTGAAAGTACCCAACACTGGGAAACTACCCTAGGTCATCTGGAGCATTATTTCACACTCTCTCATCCCAAGGTTCTCAATTGAACCTCCTCTAATGTATCCTCGATTTCTATAATCTATCCCCAGACAATATCATATCTTTTCTCTTTTGAGTTTTCATGATGTATGAACTACTCGCGTATTAAGTTGGTTAAGACTTTCAGAAAATCAATTAACAATTTTCACAACATAGCCACCCTGGTAAACTGTACGTTTCCAAAATACCAAATAAGTTATGCCATATGTAGAAAAATTTTAGTACAGTTCCTTTATCATTCACAAATTAAATCTCATCACTATGGAGTTTCAAAGTCTTAAAAATATCTCAAATTTTTCTTTAATGAGTACGCTGGGAAACTCAAAACCAACTTATTTTAATTTGATATTAGCTCGTGAGCCACTTTAAATCATTGACCAAGATACTTGAAAATTAGTGTATGAAAAGTTTAATAATATTTTCAAACATCTTAAAACCCATTTTTCATAATTTCAAGAATTTAAACAAATTATTAATACTAATGAAAATTCACTCTTTCATTCAATAATAAAATATCTTTAAACTTTGTATTTTGATAAAATGATTTCTTTTATCAAAAGAATGACTAAAAGTCATCTTAAAAATTTAATTTAAATATATATTTTTTCAACTAAAAGGACTTTTTGAGAAAACTCTTATTTTTAAATAAGATTAATTTTTAAAGCAAATCTAAATAAGTATTAAATTATAGATATTAAAAAAATAAGAAGAAAAATAATTCCTTAAAAGAAATCTAAATAAACATTAAGAAGTAAAAATATAAAGAGTAAGAGATAAGTAAATTCTTAGTGAGTTTTAGCTTGCTACATGCTCACTCTCCATATCCATACAAAATTAACATTCATAAATTAATCAAATAACATAGCCATTATACATAATCATCACAATTTCATTTGAAGTATCTTAGTTATTAAGGTCCATAATATTAAGTGTTAGTGATCTAGTCATGATATTATTTGGTCTATATCAAGTCCAAAATAGTCCAATAGTCATATGGGTACATCATAGTCCAGTCATTGCATAGGTTTACCTCTGTCCATATGAGGTCATAACTGTCCAATCATTATATATTTAGGTCCTTGTCAAGTCTAAATAATTTAATTATACAAGTTCATCATAGTTCATATCGGGTCATTCAAGATAAGTCACACAAGATATATGTGTTTTAAGTTTTAATTTATCTATTCAAGGTAATAATAAATATTACTTTAAAATAGCATAGTTGTTTTAAGTTTAAAAGAAACAGGAGACTCCACTCATTATCTTTATATTTTTCTATATTATATTCTTAATTCACTCCCCTTTACCTCTTGAAGTTCGATCCTCTGTAAATCATTCGTTTGTGTAATTTTGCCTTGGAATTCTAAAACACATTAATACTGCTTTAGTTTAGTATGAAATACAATATTTAAAATTTCTTTAAAAAATTATGAATATATATTTATAATCTCAAACTCATTACTTTAATGAGGAAAAATATATAAAGTATATCATAATTAATATACTTAAAATAAATATTATCTTGCATAAAATAATCATAAGTTCTTTTTATAAAAATTACTATTTTAAATAGTAACCATGAATAGTAACAATAAATAGTGAATAGTAATTGATAATAGTAAATAGTAAATAATAAATAGTAAATAGTAAATAGTGAATAGTAATTTGGTAAATACTAAATAGTAAATTATAAATAGCAATTCACTATTCACAATAGTAATTCACTATTCATAATAGTAACTTACTATTCACAATAGTAACTATTTGAATTAGTAACTTACTATCAACATAGTAACTTGAAATAATAATATTATATCTAGTACAATAATATATTTTAAAACGATATAAAAATAAACTTAATAATCATGAAAAGAGTATGAAAGAAAAATTTTGACAGAATTTCTTTCTACTAAAAGATTATTTCTTCATTATACCTATTGTTCTCTTTCTAACGCTACTTCAAAAATTCCTATCTAAACTATAAAAACTTCCGTTCGTATTCTTCGCTATTTATAGCTAAAGGATTTACTATGTATTTTAATATTTTATTATAAAATTTGCTACAATCAAGTCTGTACTCAAGACTAAGAAGTCCAAACCCCATATGATTTGTTAATAATATACATCAAGACTATGTACTATCAAAATTTAATATTCATGTTGAAATTTTCATCCACGAATGGTGTAACATAGTGAAATTTCCATGGTTGCACAGTAATTTGCATGATAAATGTCAGCTGAATTGTTGAAATCAATAGTAACTTCAAGTTCTGTACATTTAAAAAAAACCAAATATTAACCCATTTTGAAATATATATATCATAATAAACCTCACTAATTTTAAGAAGAGTAATATAAAATTTAAATTCTAAAATTTTCTGTTAATAAAAATCTAGTGGTACCTATTCGGTTCCGTCAGAATTGGTAAAAATTACATTTTTTTACTCGAACCGAATATTTTTAGATAAATCTACTTGAAATATATATTCCTTAACTTCTTTATAATTTAACTCCACACTCTTGTGAAAATATTTTATTTTAGGTAATTTTATACAAATATAAAATTATTCAAAATATATTATTTTTCAAAATATTTTCAAAAATTCATAGAAAAATTCTAGAAAATCATAAATATTATGACTATCAAAAAGTTCTAAAGGACCATTGTCTAATTCCTTCAAAATTCTAATTTAAAAATTTCAATAGTAATTTAATCCTAAAATACATAGAAATAGACATATAATAACACAAAAATAAAAATAGTAAAATATAGAAAATTTAACCTTTATTATCTATTCAAAATAATTTCTTAAACTTTAAAAACTATTTTAATCATTTTAAAATTTTCATTATAATTAAATATCTAAAATATTATGAATACTTCTAAAATATCACTTTATTTTCTAATAAATAAATATATTTGTATTTTATTAAATTACAAAAATCTCTCTATAAAAGTACCTTATTAATATGTGAGTAATAAATGAAATTGTGACATGTAATAAATTATATAATCATAGTAAAAAATAATATTTTGTTAGTATTAGATGACATAAATATAGGTACTAAAATCAGATAAATAAAATAGTTATTTAGTTAATGATTAACTAATTAATAGTAAACAATTATCTGTCTCATAGGATAAACTGGTCTTTAGAGTATTAGCGACTCTATATACTTCATTTTGTCCGTGATAGGTAGGTAAACATCTCACATTAATTTTTGTTAAAACTTATCTACTGTTTGAGCGAACACATGGGGTAAGCTAGGCTCCATCACTATTAAGATCAATAAAGATAGAAATGGTAACAGGTAGCCAAAGTACCCACAGTCCTCACAGGAGGATAGAGAGAGCTCTTCCTATTATAACACTTGGAACTAGTGTGACATATTATAATATCGTATGGCATTTAAGATTGTGTCCACGAGCAATAAGCCTATTCATTAAATGAAGTAGACCTTTCTTATCTTTTTTTTATAACTGAATTTTTTTTAAGATGACTATGACCTTAGAATTATTAGTTTGGTAAAGGTGTCTAAAATTAATAAAACCATAATGTTTTCCAACAAAAAAATTAGCTATGTTTTTTTAATAACAAAATCGGTTTTATTTGAGTAGGCTAGCTGAACTAAATGGTATCATCGTTAAAGATGAGAATAAGCTGGGTCAAATTAAGGTTTACATGGGCTAGGTTTGACAAGTCTGTTACGTAAGTTTGAAACTCAAGCCTCACATGTAGTTTGAATATGTCATATTTTTAGGCCCTGCCTAACTTATTTAAAGTTTGATTTAACTCGATAGCTTATATAAAAACCCAATTTAAGTTATTGTAAATGAAAATGCAAATGAACATATATTAAGTAGATCAATAAGTCTATCTTAAACAAATCAATTTGTCTCTATAAGCCTACCAATATACATTTAATTATCAATTATTTATATTAAAACCAATTTTAATGAAATTTAATTTAATAAATTATGATTCATAAAAATATCATACATATTTATAAATTATAATATATTACAAATTATATTTCTTTATAAAATTATATACAATAACTTACAAAGGTCATCCCAACAAGTTAGAAAGACTTTTTCAAAAGCTCAAACCTAGCCTATTTAATCAAATAGGTCTTTTGAAAAGTCATAGCCTGATTTTTATATTAAATAGACCATGCCAAACTAGACTTTAAATATGCTAGTTCATAGGCTCCCAAAAGACAGCTTGATCTATTCCCATCCCTAATCCTTATGTTACAAAAGACATGATTTAGGCAACACAACCAAGTTACTATTGGTATTAACAAGATGGAACAGATCAAAAAGCTAATGAGGGAGAGGTAAAATGCTATATACATAATTAAATTAATGTTTACTCTTACTTACCACTAAAAAATATTTTCAGTAGTTGAAATAAATAATTTATACTTATAACCAATTTATTACTATGGTGGTTCAATATCCCATCTCTAATTTACAAGTCTTTTCAGTTGACTTTCTAGTTTTCAACTTATTTTAGGCCAATAGTGTAACATCCCAAATATTTAATTTAATTATCTACGATTGACAAAAATTTACGAATAAATTATTTAGAATTAATTAAATTTTTTTAAAAAATCATTATTAATTATTATAAATTAATTTATAATTAATTTAGGCAATGGGAATTAAATAAATTTATTTGATTTGTTGATTATTAGAATTTAAATAAAATTTAAATAGGTGGTGATAAATTTAAAGTTACTAAAAGGTTAAAAGTAAAAGTTTAATTAAAGTTATAAAAGAAAAATAGAAAAAGGACTTTGCAAAAGATGCTATTTCCCTTAATGAAATTAAAACTCAACTTTCTCTTCTTCTCACGAGCATGTAAGGCAAAACTAGGCATGGCAAAAAAATCCATCCCCGCGGGTAACCGCACCGCACCGCCCCGCCCCTGTTTGAGTGGGTTTTCCCCGTTTTGTTGGTTTTGGGGACGGGGGTGGGTTTTACCTGGTAGGAAAAAGTCAGGGATGAGGGTGGGGATGGTAAAACTAGTATCCGCCCTGCCCCCGTCCCTATCCTCACCCCGACATACTTAAATTACTTAATACTCATACTATATATATATTACAAGAGATAATTTATTAGAGAATGTTTAATAATTGTGTCCAAGATGATTTATTACTATTTTTATTATTGTATGTAAAATATTTAATAATTTTGTAGATACAACAACAACTTTTAAAATACTTGATAAGAAATTTTTTTTATAAAAATGGGGACGGGTTTCCCCGATCTTGACTAGGGACGGGGACGGGAACGGTAGTCATTTTATCTTGCCCAACGGGTATTGGGGACGGACACGGTTAGGGTCTTGGATAACGGGGATGGGGATGGTAGAAGTCAAACCCGTCCCCGAACCGCCCCGTTGCCATGCCTAGGCAAAACGTGAAGTTCTTCATCTTACCTCTATTGCCATAGTTTCTAGCTTTAAATCGGAGGTCCATTTCGCATCGAAATCTTAATCGTATTTTTAGGATCGTGGCTTCAAGGTGAGTCTTATGTTACCAATAATTTCAAGCTTTCTCTCCCCCCCATGTTTTCTCTCTCTAACCGTGTGGGTGTATACATGTGAGTGTATTGTATTTTCGTTTTATGCTGGATTAGACCTTGAAAATGGCTTTTAAGAGAATAGGTGGTTCTAATTCGTGTTCCTTCCCTTTTCCCTCTCTTGACTGAACCCTATATAAGCTTGGTGGGTCTTGATTTTTCATTTTTATAGCGAATCAGAGCTTGACTAAGGTTCTAGGAGCAATGAGTATTGTTAATGATTAATGGGTTATTTGTTTTGATGCTTGTAGATGTCAAAATGAGCTTCAGGAGGTCGTTGAACATTATGGGTGCTAAAATTGGAAGCGAAACGATAAATTGTAACATCCCAAATGTTTTTATATTTAAAAGAATAAATAAGTGTGCAGGTAAGTTTAAAATATGCTAATAGGGGAAAATAATGCCTTTTGGTGATTCAAGAATGAATTTTAAAGGGAATTTGTAATCTCTGCCTAACGCGTAGCGTCTCGTTGGCGCATAGCGTCAAGGAAAAAGTTTAGACTTGACGCATAGCAGCAAGGTGACACGTAGCGGCAGGGTTACAAACAAAATTAAAACGTTTCAGTGGAAGTATCATATAACAGGGGCCAAACCGAGTTAGACCCTCTTCTTCTTCTTTCTCCCTCTCGGACTATGACTTCTTAGACCAAATCAGAGAGGTTTCATTGCCAGAACTTACAATTAATCATGAATTCGAGATTGGGGAAGCGAGGTAAGTATTTTGGCACCTTTAATTTCGTGTTCCGCTTCCTTTCTTCCTCTTTCTCTCTCTAGCCATATGAGGGATGCATGTGGGGTTACTTTGTATCTTCATTTTCTGGGAGCCTAGAGCTAAGAAACATCTTTTAAAACCATGGGTAGTTTGAACTCATACTTTTCCCATTTCCCTTCTCTTAACTAAACCTTGCATGAACTTATGGGGTTTTGATTTTTCATCCCTATGGCATTGCGGAGCTTGATTGAGGTTCTAGAAACAAAGGGTGTTGTTAACGGCTAATGAGTTACATGTTTCAATGATCATAGGTGTTGAAATGAAGCTTCAGAAGGTTATCGAAGATTGGGGGTTCTGTAATCAACAACTGAAAAATCTTTTGAGTTTGGACTGCTGATGAACTACGAAACTAGCCAAGAGCATTGGAATCCAAGTAAAGGGGTATTCAGTGTTATAATTAATTAGAATTGAGTAATGACCCTAATTGGGGTTTGAAAAGAAATTAATGTAATTGTAGGGGATTAGGAATTTTGTTAAAAATTGAATGATACAATGAATTATGTAAATTAATAAATGAATTAGGTGATTTAGTGAATAGGTAGCGTGATTAGGCCCTCTATAATATGTGGTATAATGATGATGGTAAATGTGGGTCTGAGTAAGAGATGTCATAGCTTACAAAAATGAGAAAGAATAAGAAAACAATTATGTTCGCATAAAACTTAAGGATATAATTAATTATGAGTAATAGTAAATGAAAGTGTAATATGAATTAAGAATGAGGAATAATAAAGTAAAAGAAAATGGTGATCTTAAAAGTGTAAGAATCGCAATGATGGGTGCGAGGTAGTGGAAGTAAAAGTTATACCATAAGTTTGATGATAAAAATTTGTAGGTGAAGGTGTTTCTCTTACTCTAGTGTATAGTCATTCGTTTGTATGATATTTTAGTATTTCAATTGAGGATAAAATGAGGAATTTACGTGAGAACTGTAACTAGAGAAATAATGGTTTAGAAATAAATGAATTATGTTAATTGATTAATAAAGTAAGTAGTGATCTTAAGAAAGTAGATAGTAGTCTGGACTAATAAATATATATATATATATATATTTGTGCTTATATGTGTGTATGTGTAATTAACCTTGTTGAGGGGTTCCATGATGGGTGAATGGTAATGATAATGATGGTAGAAATTAGTTTTATTCCTTTTTCGGATGAAATGATATCATGGGTGTCGTACTGGTTGATGGTGATTTTGTTAGAATATATTGACGAGTTAACAATAATGATGATTCTGCGTATGTGAGTATGTGTATATATGATGAGATGATGTGATTATGACTTTAAATGTGTAAAAGGTATATTATGCAACTGTGTAAGGAATAGTATTAATCGTATGGTTATGCATGAGAATGGAAATTCATGATTATTATTGATTACTTGCGTGATGTTACGTTTGGGGCTTGGTCTATGTGGCCACCCCGAATGATTATAAGATGAGGCTTTTATGTCGTGTTGAGTAAGAAATTATGGTGAGTAATTGAATTTATGTGATTTATGTGGTTGAGGACGACTGACGGTATATGTTACCCTTATTTTTGGCTTCCGTGGTCAAGTCAGACCCAGTGGAGCTACCCAGTGGTCAAGTAGGACCTAGTGGTTGAAGGGGAGCCAAGTCAGGTTCAGGAGGTGTCAAGTTGGACCCTCAGCTGAAGGTCGATCCTTTTAGTATCCAGATACTAAGCGTCATTATGTGTATTTAAGAGTCAATTATATTTACTTGACTTGATCCTTGGTGGTATTGATGTTGCTAATTATTGGCCATTGAGTGGTTGAAATAAAGAAAGATTTTATTGACAATTATGACGATTTGATTACTGTTGAATAATGTCTTCATAATGATGTGTGGTGAACAAGAATAGATTTTATTAGTAGCTTTGTGGCTTGTAGTAATTGTTGTCATTGTGAGGTGTTTCATATGATAAAATAGGATATGTGTGAATATGTAAAATGTGAGTCATCATGGATATGTATATAGGTATGAGTATATAAAATAAAAAGGGATGCTGCAAAATGATATTCAATAGGTGATTGTGGGTTCAGTGAATTGATATAGTGTTAGTAAAAAGGAATCATGAATAATCATTAGTGTATATTTCCATTCTATATTAATTATGATTTTCAACACTCACCCTTGCTTCTTTTTCAGTAACCATGAGTGAACAGGGAAAAGGTGGATACCCAGAGGGATGCGCCAAGGGAAGAGCAAATGCCAAAGATGGAACTGAGCTTACAACATGAATGATAATAGTGAGATCTATGATAATTGTATATATGTGTATATGTGAATATGTTTGGTTCATAATCAGTATAGATAGGTATTGTGTGCATACACATACGTGTCTGATGCATTGATTAGTAGTCAAGAAAGTTGTGGAAGGATGAATTTGTATAATAGTTTGATGATAACTTGTATGATATTCACCTTGCGTGATTAAGAGATTTTATGAATTGATGCATGATGGCCGTTATGTTGTTTTTCGTTTAACGAAGATGTTAGTTGTGATTTAATGATGATTATGCATGATCATGATGAAATATGATGATGAAAGATGGAATTTATGGTATATGCATTGGTAGTGAATTAGTTTGTGAAGTGTGTAAGGTTTTATGCACTTATTGGCTTGGAGCCATGACTTGATGCTTGAGTGATGATATGGACAAGTCTTGCAATATGTTTATGGATGTTGTGTTATGTGATTGAGAAATGGATTAATGTTTGGACGATTTGATGATGTAATGCATGTATTGAAAATAGGTAAAGTGATGTGAAAATAGGAACTACATAGGTGAATCTGAGATCTGGCGAGTTTTGGGACCCCCAAAAGGGACCAATAAGTTCCTTGTGACAGATGGAAACCTTGCATATAGACCTTGGACAATTTGAAGTCCATTTAGGTAGTTTGGCACATAGGTTTGCATATAAGTTAGCTTAAATGCACTTTCGCGCATAACTGGTGCATCTGAAGGAATTTTGGTGAACGAACTATGCCAACAGTTCCGGAATGGGCTATAATTAATTAGAATGAGTTATTGCATATGTAAGTCCAAAGAGGTAGTAGCATAAATAGTTAAACGTTAAAGCTTTAAATTATATTTATGCAATGTGAAATGATATTATGTGTAAGATAATTAGTGAATAAAGATTATATATATATATATATATATATATATATATTGCGTATGGAAAGTGAACTTGATTCAAGAAATATGAAATGACAATTATAGAATATATTAAATAGTGTTTGATTAGTTAATGGTGTGAGATAAATTGATTTGTATAAGTTATAGGCGTAACTTATATGATATATTTTACAATTTAAATTTTATGACGATTAAATGGTAAAATTTGTGAAATGGAAATGTTGTACATGATGATTGAGATTGCTAACTACTATTGATTATTGGAGATATGATACTCTGTAATGGCGTAATATTATATTGGGGCCTAGTCTGTGTGGCCGCCCTAGTGGAGATTCATGTGTTTGGTCTGTGTGGCTGCTCTGAATAATTAAAAAGGCAAGACTTTTATGCCATTTAAATTAGGAATTAAAGAATGTAAATGAATTTATGTGGTTATTTGGTGTGGAACGGTTGACGATATGTTTTACCCCTCGTTTTTGGCTCCCGTGGTCATTTGAGATCCAATTGAGCTACCCAATGGCCAAGTAAGACCCAGTGGTTGAGGTAGAGAGCCAAGTCAGGTTCACGGGGTGTCAAGTAGACCCTAGTTCAAGGCCGGTCCTTTTAGTATCTGAATACTAGGGTGTCATAATATTTGTTGATAGTTAGTTATGTTTTACATGATTTAGCTTGAGATGATGTTCATATTGGCGTTTATGTGATGGTTTGAAATACTAAAGTGAATTGAAATCTATATGCATGTATGATTAAATGATTTCATGATTGATGAGACATGTTTATGTACATAGTGTTATGCAAAATGAGATGAATAATTTGTAATGGCGTGTGTTGCATTGTTATGGGGCTCAGTGAGCTTGTATGGCATTGCTACAATGAGTAATCGATAACCATTAGTTTATATTACCGTTCTATATTAATTATGATTTTCTAAACACCTACCCTTGCTTTTCTTTTAGTAACCAATGACAGGGAAGTGACAGATGCCCTAGAGGGAAGTGCCAAGTGAAATGTGAATGTCAAGGAAGGAGCGAAATTAATGCAATTGTAATAATGGTTCTGAACTAGTTTGGTTATGTAATGTAGTTTGACTTTAGTGTTTGTGGTATTGTGAGTTAAATTTGGAGCTTAGTTCATGATATGATGCCTAATGCTTAATAATTACGTGTCGTGATTTGATGATATGGAATATGTGAGTAGATATAATAGGTAAGTATGGAATTTGAATGTGAGAGGCATTGAGCCATATATGCTTGAATTATGGTAAATGATGATGGGTAGGTGCATGTATATATGTATGAGATGTGTTAATGTGTAAATGTGCAATTGTGTGAAGAATAGGGTTGTGATTGGTGAGTTTATGATTGATGAAGTTTCATATTGCATTTTAGGTAAAAATAAGCTAAATTAGGAATTGAGTAGGTGATTTTATGATTCGACAGGATTTAGGACCCCGGAGGCGACCAATAGGTTCCCCACAACATTTAGGACGTGTGTGTACAGACCTTATGTGATTTGGAACCCATTTGAGTGGTTTGGTGCATGGTTTTGTTTCAAGTTTGATCATATTGCATTTTTACGCATATCTTAGTCATACGTAGGAATTTTGGTGAATGGACTGCACCAGTAGTTCTGGAATGAGAAATATAGTGCCCATGAAGTTTTGTAGCAATCAGAGTTAAAACAGGTGATTTAGGTAGGCCAAAAGTTGGCCAAAGTGTGAAATTCTACATTTTGTTGTTTCTGTTCTAGTGGTAATCGATTGCCATATTTTGGTAATTGATTACCAGCCTTCGGAAATAGGGAAATTACATTCTGTATGCTGGTAATCAATTACCACTTGTTATAATGGATTACCAAAGTCTAAAATTGAGTTTTTTTAGCTATTTTGAGTGACGTGGCCCTTAGGGTCCTATTATTTATTACTGGAAACGTTAAACACAAAAAATTTCCTCTGATTTTAAGCAGATTTCAGGATAAATTTTATGAATCATTAAAAGGGTGTCACAAATAACTTTAAAGGGAAGTTACAATCTCAAGGGGTTTAAAAGAAAAGTATACCCACTAATTAGTCGCTAAGATAGCATGTGTTGTGCAAATCAACTCCTGAGATATTTAAAGTGTTCTGTTAATCCCTAACTTTTATCCTCATTAGGCAAGTAAATCCATCACTGATACGATAGTTAACTCAATGTTAAAGTTGTCCTACATGGAGCATCAAGGGACATGTGGTAGTGTTACACAAAAAAACTTTTTGAGCCAATTATTAAGATTTGGTGGCTATTTTTATTGCCACTAAAAATAATTTATGAATTGAAAAAGTCTTTTTATTCCCAATTTTCCTTTTTCCATCTTAGAACCTAACATCTATTCATTTTCTTCCTAGTCTACTAATATGTTGGAAATATTTTTAATGGGAACAAAAAAGTGGTGCAACATAAACATCAATAATTTTTCATCATACTACATTATATACAAAGAAAAATAACCAACACTACAATTCCAACATTTGCTATGACAAAATTAGTTCTAATTCAATCAAAGAGAAAAGTGATTTATAATCTACACAAATGGATGGAGGAAGTAAGGGAGTTCACTATCCGAATCGATCCATGACTAATTGTAAAATTGAATCAATTAAAATTATAAGTCAAAAAAATTGTTAATTGTACCAATCACAACCATAAACAATTCCACGCTCAAATGCAGCTTGGTTAGGCCCATGATTCCCCTTCACATAAGTGAACCAAACCAAACCACATCTAAGTATGGTTAGGCTTCGACATATTGTATTATGAGCCATCAATTATTTGAAAAAAAATTAAAGTTAATAAATTATATATCTCACTTTATCTTGTAATGTATATATTTAAAGTTGCCATTTGTGTTATTTTTTACGTGCGTTATGTCTTTTTTTTAAAAAATCATTAATATTTGATTAAGTAAGGTTGAATTCTATATTTTAATTAACATACCTTTTTATATATTTGTTGTATGCTAAGTTAATTCTAATAAACCATATTTTTCTTTTTATATAATTTGTATCACTTGTATAGATATCTTTATAAGGTTATATCAATTGTAAATTATATTTCTATATTCACTAATTAATAGCAATGAGCTTATTTGTTATTATTAGGGGTGGGCAGAATTTGAGCCAACTAAAGCTATCTCAAAAATCTAAGCCGAAAATATGTTTACGGGTCGGGGGGTCGTGTTTTGGGGAAAGAACAAAGGTTACAGAGGTTAAAATGGAGAAACACGGACGAGTACAAAAATATTTTTCACTTTTTTGGTAACCATAGTTATCCGAGGGTGACTAACCAAGTTCAGGCCCAGGCCCAATTGTTATGGCCCTTTACTCTTTACCAAGTTTGTAGCATATACTTCATTTGCCTACTTTTAGCTTTCACTTAAAATAAGTTTTCTCTCCTAGGGCCCACGTTTCATCTTTTCTTTTGCGCCGTCATCACGTGGTGTACTCGTGGTGAGTCATGCTCCTTTCTTTCATCTGAAAGTGTCGTCCTCACTGGCTGTTGTCCCCACTGGTCGTCTGTCCCGATGCCTTGTCATCCTTTCATGTACGTGTTGCTTTCTAAACCTCCTTGATTTGTTTTGTATCAAAGTTCATTCCTTGGTTGCGCTTGATTCCCTTCCAAACACATTTCCACTTTGAGGTATTCCTTCTTCTCGATTTGTTACTGCAAGGGTTTCCGATTTACTTGATCTCATCTATGTTTCTTTTATTCTTAATTTATCATTTAAATCTCTACACTAATTTTCTTCTGAATGTGCTTTTTGAAAATTTTAATTTTTCTCAATGATAAATTGATTTGTGAATTATATCAGCATTCCTCAGACTTTTCATCTTGAATTTCGTAGTTGTTTGGTGACTACTAAAAATTTGATGTTTTTTTTTTCATCTATGAAGGTGGTGTGAGAGCATTTATATGGTAAAAATTTTAACAATGTTGATTCTATGTTGTATGCTTTTACCATTTGCCTTTGACTATTTGATTTCTTCATCTTTTATTTACGGAATGCTGGGATAAATTTAATTTACAAGTGAATATAAATCACTTTATGACAAGATGGATGCTCAAGATATTCTAGTTCTGTTTATGTTCTTTGAATTCTCTGGCCGTAATAGCATAAAAACTTTTTGTCATGCTGATATGAGTATAAGGTATGATGTCGATATAGGGTTGGTGATTTGAATTCAAAATGAATTTTGTTTTTGATGGACTTTGATTTTAGGCATGTATGGATTGAAGTTATTGTTGTGTGATACTTTTTGTCATGACTTTCATGCAATTTGTGTTATTCCATACCATGAATTTGCCAGTTGCCGAAGATGAAAGGCCTACTTATCCATCCTCAAAACAAAAAAGAACAGATTGGGATACGCTGGAAGCTCAAGTTAAGAAAGAGGTTTGACTCTTGCAATAACATTGATGCTTAACCCAACTCATATCTTCTAAGGTGCTTTTCTTTTTTCATTAAAACAAAGATTGGTTTAGTTTAATAAGATTAAATTTGTAGTTATAAGTTTATAGAGTTGGTAGGTTATAATATATTGCGTGGAGAACTCTTGAACATGATGAATTCTAAAGCTAAATTTAATTACCTTTTCTAGCGTTGGTATATACGCCCTATTTTCTTCTATTTTTTCATCAATTGAAGAGTAGTCTATCATATATGTTACTCTCTTAAATATACGGTGGAATCTCCATGTTATAAAAGGACTTAACATTAAGCTTGCATTATTAAAAGAGGCATTAATATATTTAGTGTGTTAGTAGTATTTGAAAGATGAGTTCGCAGACACTAATGAAAATAACTTTTGATTTATACAGCCACTACAAGTGTATAGATATGACACTATCATTTCTGTATTTTAACTATAAATTACTACCTCCGGTTCTAAATATAAGCAAATATACCTAACTTCACACATATTAAGAATAGTAGTTGGAGGTAGTTATTTGCATTAATGTTACCGTATATTTGATTTAATTTTTTAAAATGCCCTTAGTATCATTTATTACATAAAGAATTAGTGGCCTTGAAAATATATATGATGAGGACATATTTGGTAAACAAGCATTTAATAACATTGAGAAAGTCTAATTTTGCTTATATTAAGGGACCAAAAAATTCCACTAAAATTTGCTTATATTTGGAACCGGAGGTAGTACTAAATTTTAGTGATGTGGTCATTGATGTGTAAGGTGTGTTAAACACCATATTTTGCATTAATGTTTTGTTTTCTACTTAGTTTAAAATTTTACATATTTTTGATTTGATGAACATAAATATTATGGACTTTGGAAAAATTTAATATGAAAAGAAAGATATCGTGAAAAAAAATTAACTTTCCACTTGAAGTTAAATTTATATATGATCGAATGCTATTATTTTAGTTTATTTTGGTTTTCATAAAGAAAAAAATGGATCAAATTTTTATTTTGGCCCAATAACGTTTCAAAAATGGCATGCTATTTTTTTATACTAATGAGTTATAAAAATAATTATGTGAACAAAATGACACAAATTAATTTTTGGTGTAAAAAAATGTATTTTGGGCTTTGTTCAGTTCGAAGTTATCCACCCGTTCAACCCGTCTACTTGAAAAACCCTAAACTTGAAATTCCCGAAACCCATCACATATGGGTTCTGCCCAATAATTAAGTATATTGGATAAGTCTGGATGTCAAATTTTTGGGTCGAACCTGCCCAATCACTAGCCCTAGTTATTATAAAGTTAGTTTTTATGTTCATTGAAACTATTATGGTAATTAAATGGTTTAAGTATTTGATATCTAAAACAGAAATTAAAAACTGTATAAACTAAACAATCTAAACTACAACAGTGTTTCTATATTTAATCTTGAATTTTATTTGAAGATTAAAGTGAATCACGTTGCAAACGCGCTTAGGATGGAAAGAGTATTTTTCTTCTTCTCACTGGTGATCGCGAGAGTTATCTCAAATTCCGGCTTAATCATCTGTATGTATCTATTTATTAATTTAACTTAACATTCTTCACGCAACTCTTCCTTACATAATACTTTTTAAACAATAGGTAATAGGCAAGCTTAAACAATTAACCGCGGGTTTCATGCCTTTAATCTTTACACTAACTATATCTTAACTCCATTATATATAAACTAAACAATTAACTACGTTCTATAATTTTTTTAATATAATAATCAGTATGTGTATATAAAACATCTATATATAACTATCCGATCGAATCAAAAGACAATGTTAATTTAAATTAAAAATAATACTTATCTCAATTAATTTAATATTTTTAGTTTATTTTGATATCTCTTATCTAATGTGATATATCATATTCATTATATAATTTAGATTTAAATAGATCATAATTTAAAAAAAAACGTGGTTCAAAAACAGGATTAGATTTAGGCCCTTTAGATTTTTATTTCATCATTAAAAGGGGCTGTGTGGAAGGTGGGTTATTGGGAAAATATTAACATGTAACATAACCGTTGCTGAATTCATTGTTTTCTAAAGAACAAGTGCATCGGATTTTGTCAATGAGCAACCATGGATGTTCTTGTTTGGGTGAAATTGTTGGTGGAGGTTCTACTATATTAATTAAAATAAAGTATTGAAAAGACATAAAAATAAGATTTCTTTTGATTTATAACTTAGTTATTGAACTGTTCTTTACTGGGGGTGTAAAAGTATGGTTGATGAACAATTCAAAATGTATATGTAATGTCAATCTGGTATAAGGAGATATTTGTAAATGTGCAAGTACGGAGTATCCTTGTATACTGGGGCGGAATACAATGCACTCTGGGCGGTGTGGCAGTCCGCCTGAAGTAACCTTCTTTGCCTTGACACAATTGGTGGTGGTACCTGCAATTATTCTCCGACGCTCAAGTCAGTATTTTGAAATACTGTAAGACTTAGAAAGTAAATCTGAGAGAATTATGCAAGTAAAAGTGTAAGGTTCAGAATTGAGGGGGGGATCCCTTATACCTTTTTGCTGAGGTTTATATACCTGTTACTGGTGCTCCATTATTGGTAGGACCCGTTCCTTGTTTTCTGGCATAATGCAAGAAAGGTAGTGGGTCCCAGTGTCATTCACGAGCACAATCACTGTAGTGGGTGTTTCCACTTGCCTGGAAAGCGTTAATGCTTTATTATTTTATTCATTGTTCCCTTTTATGCGTGACAGCGTGATTCCCATTTTCAACCTCTCAAGACAGAGTCAATCTCGTGCCGGGGTTACAAGTATGGGCTCGCTACGCAGTATGGGAAATTCAATATTCCGCCTGTATTGAGCCTATGGCTTGGCGGAGTAATATGCATTGGAAATACTTTATGCATGTGTATAAGATATTCAATGTTTTCCACTTTGGCGGAGTAATAAGCTTTGGCAGAGTAACGTGCCCTGGCGGAGTTACGTGACCTGGCGGGGTTACATGCCATGGCGGTATGTACTCCGTATAAAAGTAATTATAAGGTATTTCAGACGTACTTCTCCTGTTCAAAATGCTGATCTGGCAAAGCATTAAAACCATGCTCTTGGGGACCGGTGTTGGGACCGGATCATATGCCCCCTAGCTTGTTATAGTGACTGACGGAGTTACTTTAATAAGCTATAACACTTTTAGCTTTTATAGGCATGGGTTTAGGCGGCGTTTGCTAGTTCAGGATTTACGGACAAGTGTTTTCATGCATTTATTGCTTTTGTCGTTACTTGCCACGCCTGTCATTAAAGCACCTCGAAACCACGTTTTGCCGCTTCAATATCTCATTGCCACGTATGCCCTCGTAACGATTGCCATTCCAATGATGGGACATAAATGCGTGGGATGGCAGTTGAAATACGTTTTCGAGGTTATTACCATGGGCCTTGGATTTTGAAAATGCGGCCCAGGAAATACCTGCCCTTAGATTCATCTATCGGTTTCAGAATCAAAGGAATCGTCAGTGAGATTCATCCAATAGCTGTAAACACATCTTTGAAGTTTTTGAGGTTTCGCTTATTTCCCCCCAAGCCATTTGGGAGAGGAAATGTTTTGCTTCATCTTCTACCTTGTGTTTTTGTGCTAAAACTGCTTTTGGGACGCTACTTTCTTTCGAGTTGTTTGTTGTTGCAGTTCTTCACTTCTTCAAAAATTTAAGGTAACTCTCTTGTTCCTCTGTTTTCTGTCTTCACTGTTATTGGGTTGGTTTTGTTTTCTTTATATGTGTGTTTGTTGAAACGAGGATGAGAGGAAAAAAGTCAGAGTCGTGCTCTAGGGTTTCTGTTCGCCCCATGTTTTCGGATATTGAGAGTGAATATGAGGCTTTCTATACTGGGAGGGATTCAACATTTTACAGCAGCGTGGAGTGTTTTAGTAATGCTGTACATTCGTTTATATCAGGAGGTATTTCCCAAATACAAGTGATAACGATGGCAGAATGTCAGAATGTTGTGTTGCATGGGTTGGACTGGGAAAAGATGCTTGAAACTGACCCTTATTGTTGGGTTGAGGAAGATGTTAAAGATGCTTCCTCTCGTCATGCAACAACAAGTGGTGGGGTGATGGAGTTGTCTGTGCCAATCTGGAAGGATGAAAGGTTTGAAAGGAGGTTCATCGTCCGTTCGCCGAAGACGTTTGAACGTATATGCCATCGTCCTCAAGATGAACGTACATTATACATGTACGATATTTTGTTTACCCAGCTGGGGGTACGATTTCCGCTGAATAAGTTCCAGATGGGCGTACTCAGATTTCTGGACTGCGCCCCTTCTCAGCTGCACCCTAATGGTTGGGGGATAGTTCGCAGCTTTGAAGTGTTGGCTAAACATCTGGAATTTACACCTACTGTGGCGTTGTTCTTTGCTTTCTGTCGCATCATGAGGAGGGTGAATGCAAGAACTGGCGGTATGGGTTTTGTAACTCTTCGGGCGGAGCCGAAGATTGTGAACTTTAAGGCGTTTGCTGACTCCGCCAAGGAAGGCGGACTTCACTTCAGAATGAGCTTTGTAAAAGTCTGTGTCAGGAAGAACAAGTCCGTCTTTTGGCGGAGTAAGGAGGGAATTGATAAATTCCCAGTAGCGTGGACCCACAGGCACTTCCTCCTAACCAAACAAGCTTATGAAGTTGAGGAGAGTGCCCTATCAGCTGCTTCCGTGGAAGTCCTGCGGACATTGAAGGAGTACAACTCCGTCCATAAACAGATTTTATGCCGAAGGCTGCTTGGGCGGGATGCTGAGGGATATTTGAGTAATGCTTTATCATTAACAATTCTAATGTTGCTTGAATATTAATCCTGTTGTTTCTGCAGCTTCTAATTGTATTTATGTATGTTATTTTGCAGGAGAGATCGCTGAATTTCCTGGGATGGAGCGTATCAAGCAAATTCGCATGAGTCGCCAGGAAATTGATGCGGAAAATAATGTGCAGCCTAGGAGGAATCTGGCTGCTGCTCTGACAAAAACTCTCCCTTTCCCTGCCTCCACTAACGTAGTGACGTTGGAGGGTGTTGCAGGGTCCTCGACGGTTGAGGTTGAAAGGCGATGTAAAAAACGCCAAGAACCAGAAACTGTTGAGGTGGAGGAAGTGGACCCCCACCCCTTGCAAAAGAGGAAGACCAAGGGCAAGGAGAAGGTTGGGGAAGTGGCAGGGGCATCATCTGATGCTGCCATTGATGTGGAAGAGATTCCAGAGACACCAGTTGTGGCTATCACTGCTGAGTTAGGCGGTGTGGAGGGAGTTCCTGAAGAAGATGTTGTGGGGGAGGAGATGGAGGGAATTCAAGCTTCTCCAGTCCGCCAAGCTGAGAGTCCTACCCTGGACTTGACTACTCGAGGAACAACAGTTTTCCTCATCGACGTTCCAGGGGAGTCATCCAGGCGATCCGTCTCTCTTCCTGCGGCGGGGTCTCGTCTGAACCCTTTTTTGTATTACACAAATGTGGGATCCCGCCAGTCAGAGAGGCGTGATCCGGACTTCATTCTCTGCCCAGACATCGACTTTGAGGAGATTCCAGATGCCACTGCTGCTGCAAGGTGGCACCTTGCGGAAATTGATGGTTTCCTTGCTTCTATGCCGCGTATCGCTGAGGTTGCTGCGGAGGCTGCAATGTTTCAAGAATCATATCATGATTCCATCGAAAAAATCCGCAGCTTAGAGCATGATAACGAACAGCTGTCGGAGGTGATCAAGGCCAAAGATAAACATCTTGACACCGCCGACTCTGATATAAAGAAGCTGGAAGAGGAGCTGGCCCGGGTCAGAGCTGACAAGGCCCTTCTGGAAAAGCAAGTCTCGGGTTTGAGAGATCAAAAAACAAAACTGGGCGAAGAGGTGGGCGAGCTGACCTGAGTGAAGGCTGAAAATGTTCTGCTGAAACAGGAAGTTTTAAATCTGAATCAGCAGAACCAAAAACTGGGCGAGGGTGTGAGCGAGCTTCAGCAGAGGTTAGTTTCCTTTGAAATTGATAAGACTCTTGCTGAAGACGCCTGGGCGACGAAGTTGGATGTAGCGGCCACTTCATATAGCAACCTTGAAAAACAGGTTGAAGAGCTGCAAGCTGAAAAAGCTATTTCAGATGCCACCAATAAGAAGCTTGATCAGGAGTTGAAAATGACTTTGGATGCAGCCGAGGCGGCAATTGATGATGCTTTCAGCATGGCTATTCGCCAACTCCGTCATCATAACCCAGGCGTTGCTCTCAACATTGCAGGCATTCATCCTTACTATGAGTTTATCAATGGTGAATTGATGGTGCCTGCTCGGGGGGGTCATGTTCCTGCGACTAATGCAGAGTATGTTCTGGCGGACTTGCCCCCCTCACAAAGTTTGTCTAAACCCAGTGAGAGTCAGCCCAGCTCCGCCCGCCAAGAAGGAGTGCCACCCGAGCCTTGAGGATTAGCTCCAGAGTTCTTCTCTAATTTTGTTTTTTATACTTTAATAATATTGCCTTGTTCCAGGATAGGCTCTGGACCCTTATCAATCTTTGACAATATTCAATAAAGTATATTTTTTATAAATTTATACTTGTTCATACAAACAATGTCTGAGTCCGTCGGATTTATGCCTTGTAAAACGATATTAAGAAGGCAGCGTAATCATTTGAGGACTTAATGAAATATGACTAAGTATAATGAGGTGGAATAACGTTTTTAGGAATTTGGTGAAGTAAAATTCAGTAATGAGGCGGGGTAGCCTCTTAGGAATTTCATTGAAGTAAATTCAATAATGAGGCGGAATAGCCTCTTAAGCATTTCATTGAAGTAAATTCAATAATGAGGCGGAGTAGCCTCTTAGGAATTTCAATGAAGTAAATTCAATAATGAGGCGGAGTAGCCTCTTAAGAATTTCATTGAAGTAAATTCTGCAAGGAGGCGGAGTAGCCTCTTGAGAATTTCAATGAAGTAAATTCAATAATGAGGCGTAGTAGCCTCTTAGGAATTTCATTGAAGTAAATTCTGCAAGGAGGTGGAGTAACCTCTTAGGAATTTCATTGAAGTAAATTCTGCAAGGAGGCGGAGTAGCCTCTTGAGAATTTCAATGAAGTAAATTCAATAATGAGGCGTAGTAGCCTCTTAGGAATTTCATTGAAGTAAATTCTGCAAGGAGGTGGAGTAGCCTCTTAGGAATTTCAATGAAGTAAATTCAATAATGAGGCGGAGTAGCCTCTTAAGAATTTCATTGAAGTAAATTCTGCAAGGAGGCGGAGTAGCCTCTTGAGAATTTCAATGAAGCAAATTCAATAATGAGGCGTAGTAGCCTCTTAGGAATTTCATTGAAGTAAATTCTGCAAGGAGGCGGAGTAGCCTCTTGAGAATTTCAATGAAGTAAATTCAATAATGAGGCGGAGTAGCCTCTTAAGAATTTCATTGAAGTAAATTCTGCAAGGAGGCGGAGTAGCCTCTTGAGAATTTTAATGAAGTAAATTCAATAATGAGACGTAGTAGCCTCTTAGGAATTTCATTGAAGTAAATTCTACAAGGAGGCGGAGTAGCCTCTTGAGAATTTCAATGAAGTAAATTCAATAATGAGGCGGAGTAGCCTCTTAAGAATTTCATTGAAGTAAATTCTGCAAGGAGGCGAAGTAGCCTCTTGAGAATTTCAATGAAGTAAATTCAATAATGAGGCATAGTAGCCTCTTAGGAATTTCATTGAAGTAAATTCTACAAGGAGACGGAGTAGCCTCTTAGGAATTTCATTGAAGTAAATTTTGCAAGGAGGTGGAGTAGCCTCTTAGGAATTTCAATGAAGTAAATTCTGCAAGGAGGCGGAGTAGCCTCTTGAGAATTTCAATGAAGTAAATTCAATAATGAGGCGTAGTAGCCTCTTAGGAATTTCATTGAAGTAAATTCTGCAAGGAGGCGGAGTAGCCTCTTAGGAATTTCAAAGAAGTAAATTCTGCAAGGAGGCAGAGTAGCCTCTTGAGAATTTCAATGAAGTAAATTCAATAATGAGGCGTAGTAGCCTCTTAGGAATTTCATTGAAGTAAATTCAATAATGAGGCGGAGTAGCCTCTTAGGAATTTCAATGAAGTAAATTCAATAATGAGGCGGAGTAGCCTCTTAAGAATTTCATTGAAGTAAATTCTGCAAGGAGGCGGAGTAGCCTCTTGAGAATTTCAATGAAGCAAATTCAATAATGAGGCGTAGTAGCCTCTTAGGAATTTCATTGAAGTAAATTCTGCAAGGAGGCGGAGTAGCCTCTTGAGAATTTCAATGAAGTAAATTCAATAATGAGGCGGAGTAGCCTCTTAGGAATTTCATTGAAGTAAATTCTACAAGGAGGCGGAGTAGCCTCTTGAGAATTTCAATGAAGTAAATTCAATAATGAGGCGGAGTAGCCTCTTAAGAATTTCATTGAAGTAAATTCTGCAAGTAGGCGGAGTAGCCTCTTGAGAATTTCAATGAAGTAAATTCAATAATGAGGCGTAGTAGCCTCTTAGGAATTTCATTGAAGTAAATTCTACAAGGAGGCGGAGTAGCCTCTTAGGAATTTCATTGAAGTAAATTCTGCAAGGAGGTGGAGTAGCCTCTTGAGAATTTCAATAAAGTAAATTCTATAATGAGGCGTAGTAGCCTCTTAGGAATTTCAATGAAGTAAATTCAATAATGAGGCGTAGTAGCCTCTTAGGAATTTCATTGAAGTAAATTCTACAAGGAGGCGGAGTAGCCTCTTAGGAATTTCATTGAAGTAAATTCTGCAAGGAGGTGGAGTAGCCTCTTGAGAATTTCAATGAAGTAAATTCTATAATGAGGCGTAGTAGCCTCTTAGGAATTTCAATGAAGCATAGTTTTTACAAGTAGTATACTTACTTGAACTTGTCGATAGTGCTTGGGTTTGTTGATTATGTACTCCGTTAAACATTCGCAGTTAGGTGGAGTCAAGTTTTGGATGGAGCGTTCATCCCTGATCATGTGAAAATTGTTGAATCCAGGGTTGGTATGGTGCAGCATATAGCTGTGACACCAATCCTTTCCGCAGGAATTTTGTTGGACCTTGGGGTCGATATGGTGCAGCATATAGCTGTGACACCAATCCTTTCCACAGGAAGCCTGCAGGACCTTGGGGGCGGTATGGTGCAGCATATAGCTGTGACACCAATCCTTTCCACAGGAAGCCTGCAGGACCTTAGGGGCGGTATGGTGCAGCATATAGCTGTGACACCAATCCTTTCCACAGGAAGCCTGCAGGACCTTGGGGTCGGTATGGTGCAGCATATAGCTGTGACACCAATCCTTTCCCCCCAAGGAGTTTTTTGGACCTTAGGGTCGGTATGGTGCAGCATATAGCTGTGACACCAATCCTTTCCCCCCAAGGAGTTTTTTGGACGTTAGGGTCGGTATGGTGCAGCATATAGCTGTGACACCAATCCTTTCCCCCCAAGGAGTTTTTTAGACCTTAGGGTCGGTATGGTGCAGCATATAGCTGTGACACCAATCCTTTCCCCCCAAGGAGTTTTTTGACTCCGTTTGTGAAGCTTTGTTGCATGTTGGATGATCTTTATGGAATAAAGAGTTATGCCATTATGCTTCAATTGTTGGAGCCGGTGTCTTATCTGCATGGGAACAAGTTCTGCCATGGATAATTAACTGAAAGTTAGAATGAAGACTGAATGTAGGAAGACATTTTATTAATGATGGAACTACATAAGGAGCTGAGTTGGGATATGTCTCATCAGAACCTTTTCAAGGAAAGCACAACTGGAAAAAACCTTGAGTTAGGAAGAAAAGAACATACCATGTTACCCAACTAGCTGTAATATATGCGTAAATTTAAAATGTTCCATTTATTCCTGACCGGAGTGCCATCTAAGTTTTCTAGGCGGTATGTGCCTTTGCCCAGAATTTCGACGACTCGGTATGGACCTTCCCATGTTGGTGTCAATTTGCCTTGGGGTGCAAATTTGTTACCGATATTGGCCTTTCTCAAGACCAAATCTCCTTCTTTGAAACGGCGTTTAAAAACACGTGTGTTATACCGTTTGGCGGCCTTTGCTTTAATAGCTTGGTCTCTCACAAAGGTTTCCTCTCTTAACTCCGCCAAGACCTCGAGTTCATGGGCGAGGTTCTGTTGATTGGCTTCTTCGTTGAAATGGAGGACTCGAGCTGATGGGGCTGCCAATTCAATGGGAATAACAGCTTCGACTCCATATGTCAGCCGATATGGAGATTCATTTGTGGTGGAGTGGGGGGTTGTTCTATATGCCCATAGAACGTGGCATAATTGATTTGCCCAATCTCCCTTTGCTTCACCAAGGCGTTTCTTAAGGCCTTTCAAGATTTCTCTGTTGGCAACTTCAGCTTGGCCATTGGTTTGAGGGTGTTCCACAGAAGAGAAAATCTGCGTAATGCTGAGATTTTCCAGGAGTTCAGTGAACTTACGATCTGTGAATTGAGTGCCATTATCAGTGACTATGCGTCCAGGGACTCCGAAACGTGCAATGATATTTTCATATACGAATCTGCGAGTCCTGGCTGATGTAATATGCACCACTGCCTCTGCTTCAATCCATTTGGTGAAGTAATCAACACCAACTATCAAGTATTTGATACCGCCGGGCGCAGTTGGGAATGGACCCAAGATATCCATGCCCCATTGATAGAAAGGCCAAGGCGTTATTGATGATGACATTTCTTCCGTCGAAGTATGGTGGAGATTTACGAATCGTTGACATTGATCGCACTTTTGAACATACGAGGCGGAGTCATGCTTCAGGGTGGGCCACCAGTACCCCGCCCTGAGTATTTTTCGCATAAGACTACGTGCCCCTGGATGGTGTCCACATTGCCCTTCATGGACTTCTTCTAATACAGCTTACACCTCATTTTCGTTTATACATATCAAGTAAGGAACAGAGATTCCTCGGCGGTATAACTGTCCGTCTAGGAGTGTATAGTAAGGTGCTTCTTTCTTCAGTTTTCGTCGCTCAAGATCATCCGTGGGTAATTGTCCATTAACAAGGTAACGAACTATCGGTGCTACCCAGGAATTATCATCAAAAGAGCGGCTTTTAATCATATACGCTGAGGAAGGAAAGGAAATGCTTGGCTCCGCCAAGGTACTTTGTACAACCGTAGTTGTGCATCCTGCCTTCTTTGTGCTAGCCAACCTGGAGAGGATATCAGCACGTGTATTTTCTTCACGGGGTACATGCTTGAAAGTGACTTCATCGAAGCGCTGCTTTAACTCATTGACGCAGTCTAGATATTGTTGTAGCAGAGGTTCTTTAGCCTGATACTCACCAAGAATTTGTGAGATTACTAATTGAGAATCACTGCATAGGGTGACAGTTTTGGCCCCAATATCTTGTGCTGCTCTGAGTCCGGCCAAGCAGGCTTCATACTCCGCCTGATTGTTAGACGTAGTGAAGGTAAAGTGCAGTGAAATTTCAAGGTGTACCCCGTCATCACTTTCCACAACAATTCCTGCTCCACATCCTTTGCTATTGGAAGACCCATCTACGTATACCGTCCAGTGTGAGTGATCTGCATCTGGGCTAGAACCTGTTAACTCAACTACGAAATCTGCTAGGACTTGTGCCTTGATAGCAGTTCTTGGTTCGTAGGATATGTTAAATTCAGAGAGTTCTACGGCCCATTTGATCATTCTTCCAGCTAGGTCTGGTTTGAACAGTATAGTACGGAGTGGCAAGTCTGTGCGAATCAGGATAGGATAGGCATGGAAGTATGGTCTTAGACGTCGTGAAGCCCAAACAACTGCAAGTGCTACCTTTTCAATCTTCTGATAACGACACTCTGCACCATGCAATGTTTTACCAGTGAAATACACCAGTCGTTGGCCTTCAGTCGTTTCCTTGACCATGGCTACTGCCAAAGCTTCATCTGAAACAGACAAATAAACAATGAGTTGCTCACCCGGGCTTGGTTTTACCAGGATTGGAGGGCTGGCCAAGACATTTTTCAAGCTTTGGAAAGCTGCCTCTTGCTCTGGGCCCCAACTGAATTTTTTTGTCTTTTTTCAACATTTTGTACAAGGGAAGAGAGCGATGAGCCATTTTTGGCATGAACCGTGCTAGAGCAGTGATTTTGCCATTGAGGGATTGTACCTCTCTCAATGTTTTGGGGCTCTGCAACTCTTGGATTACGTGACATTTATCAGGATTAGCCTCAATACCTCTTTGTGTTAGCATGAAACCCAGAAATCTGCCCCCAGGGACAGCAAATGTACACTTTAATGGGTTGAGTCTCATGTCGTATTGTTGTAGGCGTTGAAAAATGAGGCGTAGATCTTCAACATGATCTCCTCCTTCCGGGGTCTTGGCAATAATATCATCAATATACACTTCTACCAGCTTTGTGTGCATACCCTCAAAAACTATGTTGATCATACGCTGGTAGGTTGCCCCGGCGTTCTTTAACCCAAATGGCATGACGTTGTAGCAAAAGACTCCTTTGTCATTAATAAATGCTGTCTTCTCTTGATCATCCTCACACATTGGAATTTGGTTGTACCCGGAGTAAGCATCCATAAAAGATAGATACTTGTATCCAGAGGAATCGTCAACCAATCTGTCAATTTTGGGGAGAGGGTATGGATCCTTGGGACAACATTTATTTAAGTCAACGTAGTCTATGCACATACGCCACTTGCCATTGGCTTTCTGTACCATGACCACGTTAGAGAGCCAGGAGGAGTAACAGAGTTCCCTGATGAACCCCGCCTTGAGGAGCTCCTCTGTTTGTTCACAAGCAGCTTTTTGCTTAGCAGGACCCATACACCGTTTCTTTTGTGCCACGGGCTTAGTTTCAGGATACACCGCCAGGCGGTGACAACAAAAGTTGGGATCCATGCCAGGCATGTCTGTAGCGGTCCAAGCGAAGATTTCTTTATACTCATGGAGAAGTGCAATTAGTCTTGCCTCCATGTTAGCCTCAAGCTTGTCATTGATGTTTGTAATCTGTTCCGGGGTGCTACCCAAAACAATAGACTTGGATCCGCCATCAGGAGTTGGTTTCAAAGGGTTCAGTGGGTCTATAGAAGACTCCGCCCTGGGGTCCAGATCCACCAAATTGACGGACGCTGCCGCACTGCCCCCTTCATTCAACTTTCTTTTCTTAGACACGGCTTCCAGCTTCACCATGTTAAGACTCAAGTTGTAGCAATAGCGAGCCATTTCTTGGTCACCCCTCACAGATGAGACTTGATTATCTTTGTCAATAAACTTGATTAACAAATGGGGAGTTGAAACAATGGCTTCCATGGCATTCAGGGTAGGCCGCCCAATGATGCCATTGTAGGGAGACTTCACATCAATGACAAGAATCCTGGATTTCATAGTCCTTGCTCCAGGTTCGCCATCAAAGGTAATTCTCGTATCTAAGTAGCCTCTAGTGGGCTGTTTGGCACCATTGAAGGCTGTAAGGTCCTGTGTATATGGCTGCAAATCTGCATCAGTTAGTCCCA
Source organism: Clitoria ternatea (assembly GCA_037962975.1). Classification (NCBI taxonomy): domain Eukaryota; kingdom Viridiplantae; phylum Streptophyta; class Magnoliopsida; order Fabales; family Fabaceae; genus Clitoria; species Clitoria ternatea. The sequence goes on along the minus strand of CM075671.1, from coordinate 199,197,497 downwards.
TACGTTTAAAACAGTCATAAAAGATAACATCGCAGGAACTTCCCTGATCAATTAGGATGCGTTTTACATCCATATTAGCGATTACCGCAATAATCACTACTGCATCATCTCCTTCAGGAATAGTAGGGCCAAAATCATCGTCCGTGAAGGTTATAGGTGGAGTCTGGACCCCGTTTCTGAATGGGCGATATTCTTTGCTCTTGCCTTGCACAGACAAGATCATGCGATGATGATTTTTCCTGGCGGAGTTTGAGGGTCCGCCCCCGGCGAAGGCTCCAGCTATCATGTCTACAACCTGCCTTTTGCCCCTCGATTTGGGTTCTGGGCTTGGTTCTCTTTGGGCGGACTCCAGAACAACGCCCTTTTGTTTTTCTGTTGCCGCCGTGCGTTTAGGCTCCTGAGTGTTATCAGGATCAAGAGAACGATCACGAGATCTTTTCTCAAACCTCTCTGGCTCATCATGAGATTTACCCTTAAACAAATAATGTTTCAGCTTGCCTTCACGAATAAGCACCTCAATGGTGTTTTTGAGTTGCTTGCACTCCTCCGTGGTATGGCCAACTGATTCGTGGAACTCACAATATTTCTTTGGGTTCCCACCTCGTCTGATTGGAGGTGGACGTTGAATCCCATAGACGTTAAGGGTAGTCCATCCTATTTCACGCAAGATTTGTTCATATGTTGTGTTCAGGGGTGCATAATGAGCGAAATTGAACACTCGTTTATCTTGCTGTTTGAAGGATTGGTTCCCTGCTTTGTCTTTCTGAGGGAACTTATCATTCCTGGATGATTTTTCCTTCACTTTGTCATGGTGTGGTGCTGAAGGAGGTGGCTTAATGCGAGATGCAGTGGCTTCCAAGTGCATCTCAATACCTACGTACTTAGATGCCTTTCTACGAAACTCCTCCATGGTGGATGGAGGTCCTTTTGCCAATGATAAAGCAAAGGGTGATTTCGGTTGCATGGCTTCGATGAGGATATGCAATTGAATTGCTTCTGTCAAGTCAGGGACCATGGCCGCCTCTTTGTAAAATCTCTTCAGGAAATCTTTTAGAGACTCCTTATCACCTTGTTTGATCTGAGCCAAGGTGTGGGAGGTTCTAGGCGTATCCCTAGAGATTACAAAGTGACTGCCAAAAGCTGTAGCCAAGTCCTCCCATGAATCAATGGAACCTGAAGGTAAACTCTTGAACCAGCTAAGAGCTTCACCTGTAAGGGTCCTGGGGAACATTCTGCACATGACATCTTCTTCTGCACCTAAGAACATAGCCTCGTAGATGTAAGCATCTAAATGCTTAGAAGGATCTGTTTCCCCAGTGTATTTTCCTATGGAAATGGGTTGTATAGTTTGCAAATGTCTAGGAACATGCGCATTCATGAGTCTTTTGGAAAATGGGATACTCATCTTGTATCCCGAGGGGGATGCGTTTGAAACTGCTCTTCTCCCCTCATGATGTTGAGCATTTGCCAGTGGGAGGCTTCGTTGCTCTTCCATGTAAGTAGGGATGCGAGAGTAATTTGGAGTACTCGATTCCTCCTGTGCATGCGATTCATGGCGAGGCTGGTTTGCAGGGCCCACTCTCTCGTGCATAGGATTTGCCTTCTCACGACGAAGCTCTGCAATTTCTTCTTTTAGCATTCTGATCATGTCATCTCTCGGATCTGGAGAGTCAACATGCGTTGCCTTTTTGTGAGCATCGTTGTCAAAGTTGAGACGTCTAGGATTGCGTGGAGGAGAATCCTCTATCTGCATTTCTGGTCCTGGTCTCTCCATTAATGATGAATGTAATGGGAATTGCTCAAGGATTGTGGGATTACCAATTTTACAGGTCCCACTGGGCGTGCCAATGAACTGTTCTTTACTGGGGGTGTAAAAGTATGGTTGATGAACAATTCAAAATGTATATGTAATGTCAATCTGGTACAAGGAGATATTTGTAAATGTGCAAGTACGGAGTATCCTTGTATACTGGGGCGGAATACAATGCACTCTGGGCGGTGTGGCAGTCCGCCTGAAGTAACCTTCTTTGCCTTGACACAATTGGTGGTGGTACCTGCAATTATTCTCCGACGCTCAAGTCAGTATTCTGAAATACTGTAAGACTTAGAAAGCAAATCTGAGAGAATTATGCAAGTAAAAGTGTAAGGTTCAGAATTGAGGGGGGGGGGATCCCTTATACCTTTTTGCTGAGGTTTATATACCTGTTACTGGTGCTCCATTATTGGTAGGACCCGTTCCTTGTTTTCTGGCATAATGCAAGAAAGGTAGTGGGTCCCAGTGTCGTTCACGAGCACAATCACTGTAGTGGGTGTTTCCACTTGCCTGGAAAGCGTTAATGCTTTATTATTTTATTCATTGTTCCCTTTTATGCGTGACAGCGTGATTCCCATTTTCAACCTCTCAAGACAGAGTCAATCTCGTGCCGGGGTTACAAGTATGGGCTCGCTACGCAGTATGGGAAATTCAATATTCCGCCTGTATTGAGCCTATGGCTTGGCGGAGTAATATGCATTGGAAATACTTTATGCATGTGTATAAGATATTCAATGTTTTCCACTTTGGCGGAGTAATAAGCTTTGGCGGAGTAACGTGCCCTGGCGGAGTTACGTGACCTGGCGGGGTTACATGCCATGGCGGTATGTACTCCGTATAAAAGTAATTATAAGGTATTTCAGACGTACTTCTCTTGTTCAAAATGCTGATCTGGCAAAGCATTAAAACCATGCTCTTGGGGACCGTGTTGGGACCGAATCAGTTATTTTGGTGTGGATTGAAACATATAATTAATATAATCAATTTAGTGTAATTTTAATATTTTCTCTCATTGGATGTTTCATGTTCTTTCTCTTTTGATGGATAAGAGAATAGAGTTTCCATGAGAGAAGGGCATGGAGTTTCCATAAGTACGATGATCTAAAAAAATAATAATAAATGGTCAAAATAAAGAGACATGATTTAATTTTGGAATTTTTTTTAATTGTGAACTATTTAAATTTAAATTATATAACAGATATCATATATAAGATACATTAAAACAGATTAAAGACATTTAATTAATTAAAATATGAAGGAATGTATGGTATTATTTTTAATTTAAATTAATCTTATCTTTTGCTTCAATCAAATAATTATTATAAGTTGTTTTCGTTTCTTATTATATTATTTAGTTCTCATTAGATACACTTCCTATATATATAATAAAAAAATAAACAGGTTGAGACGCCCCAAACCCCCAAATAAAATAGGGGAAAACTTTTCGCGTTTTTAAAAATATTAATAATTCAAATAATTAGAGTGGTGAAGTATTTTTCACCAAACCCCTGGATCTAAAATAAACCACTCCCATATATGAAGATATGAGAGGGTGAGATTAAAAGATTATTTTTCAATCAGAGTCAGCGGAAGAATTCATTTAATTTAATCATTGGCCGATTGATTTCCAAGAGGAGGAATTTCATAAAAATGTGGAAGGTAGTTTATATAGCTTAGAGGTTCAATATACACTCCCCAATACCTTTAAAATAATGTCTAAGGAAGAACATGTGCATAAGATTTAAAAATCCAGTTAAAATAACAAATATGAGCATCAGGGGGCATACTATAATTAATAATAATCATTAGATTAAATTAAAAAATAAAAGTAATTTAAATTTAAATAATAACATTCATTTCTTGTAACTTTATCTAATTTGAATTATGAATTCATTCAACTGTTTAATTGTGAATAATTTTTTTAAAAATTAATTAATTAATTAAACAAAGAGACGGTAATCAATTACTCTAACTAGATCCATTGCATCATTGCTGAAAACCATCACCAACAAACAAAAGAAGTATCCTACATCATCAATCTGCAACACATCCCAAATCACCAACCCTTTTAATTTTAAACATATAATAAAAACCTTCATCGTCGTTAATTATTTGATATGCCATATGAAAGAGATATCCAATGGGAAAGTTATACTTATGTTCTTCACCTAGAGTTAGATTGAATAGTTAATTCTCTTTTTCTCTTTTTTTGTGCTATTTTTTCAATAAAAACTCACAGTCGAATCAATCCATAATTTCAAAGGAAATTGAAAGAAAAAAAAAAGCACAGAAACAAAGAGGATGAAAGTGGAACAGAAAAGACACCAAGGTATGACTAAAAATTTATGGGTTTAATAAATTAATTGATTAAAAAATTAAACTAAGCGAATTTCAATATTCATTTTCTTTTTAAGAATAATGGTTATTGTCATTGAGAATAATAATTGTGCATGATTTATTTCTGGGTGAGGAGTATTTATGAATTTTGATAAAAGATATCAAATTAGACGAGGGATATCAAACTAATTAGATAAATTAAGCAACAATGCATGCTATTATTTTAAATTTAAATTAATTTTGTCTCTTAACTTAATCTAATAGTTATTTTTAATTAATTTAACAAAATAAGATAAAAAGTTAAGTTTAAATTAAACAAATAAAATCTCATTTGCCTTTTTTTCCCTAATTAATATGTTAGCATTTTTTGATACATCTACAATTGCACTACACCTCCATTCATAGGCGAGATCCTAATTCCAAGTAGGGAAGGAAATGAGTCAAGTTAGACTTGGCTTTGAAAGGCCTAAACTTGACCTATTAACTCATCATAGACTTTTTTTTAAGGTGTGTCATGGTCTGTTTGAATGTTTGACCCGTTTAAATAGTCTGTTTGCAATTAAGCTTTCAAAAGGCCAACAACCAACTAAAAAACCTATCAAACTACATAGGTTGACGAACCTATAACTATAAACGGGCATATCATTATAAATGAGTCAAATGCACTTAATTTTAAATTCAGCAAGACAAATACAACTTCTTATACAAAAAGGTAATTAGATCTAAAATAATCACCACAATTATCCAAACAATTATAAAATAAAAGTTTATATTATAAAAAATTTATTATAACTGTAATATTAATTTATATAATGTAAATATATAATATATATATATATATGATTTTTATGTTATAAATATATATAAATAGTTAGTAGTTAGGCCAATTAGATGAGCCGACATGTTGTTTCAAAGACTTTTTAGAAAGCCTATGGTCTGACTTGTTTACTTAAAAAGACCTTTTTAAAAGTCTACGTCCAACCTTCTAGCCCAACAAGCCTGACCTATATAGAGTTTAAACAGGCCAAGCCACAGTCCCCAATGGATGACTTGACCTATTTCTATCCCTAATTCCAAGTCAATCTGTGCTTGCCTCTTTGCTACAAGTGATTCCTCAAAAAAAAATTATCATTTTCTAAGTCAATTCTATTTTATAACTTGTTATTTTTTCCTTTTGTGAAGCATCACCCCTTTTTGGCCATTTGTCCTATTATAGCTTGTGATTTTAGTTCAGCATCCTACTTCTTTTAGTAGTAATTTGTTTGGCCTGGATTAATATATCAGAGGATCCATATTTAGTGTGGATATGTAGTTCAACTTTGAATAAGACATCTGTTTTTTTTTTTTTTAGTGGGAGTGGAAGATGTGTCAGGAGACTCACAATAACTCACACTTTAATCAACTAACTCAGCTAATCCTCATTAACTAAATAAGGCTTCTTAAAATTAAAACTGTCAAAATAGGTTGAGTCTATCATCTAAAGTCCCAAAATAGGTAGGCTTAAGCTTAAAAATGAGCCCAAATAAAAATTTAGCCGATTGAGTATGACCTAAATAAAGCTCATGCTCGATCAGGCTTTTGCTAGGTCGGGCCTTCCTTTTTTTATTTACTAACCTAAAAAATTATCCTCTACATTATTATTTTTTACTTGAATTAGATTTTGTAATTAATTTAAAGCATTCATAAATTTGGTATATTTTTATGAGTTGTATTTCCCACAAAAAGCTCGTTAACATGGGTAGCTTGACAAACCTGTAGTCTAATGCGAGATGAGCCTTGCTTGAAAATGGAAGTCCAAATTCAAAGTCCTTTTGAGCTTGACACTAAAAGAGCCTGAGCTTGCTATAGACCTGGCTGTGTCGAGTAACTTGTTTTAACAGTTCCACTTAAAATAATAAAAAATAAAAAAATATATGAATTTGTTTTAAGAATAATATATAGTAGAAAAACTTATACAACTTAAATAAATACAAAATATAATAACTATTTTTAAGTCTCCATAAAAAAAATCTCAATTAAATTAAAAACCTTACTATTGGTGTGTTTTTTTTACATCAGAACGATAATTGAATCCATAAAAATATCAATTCAAACGAATCGGTCAGAGACCTATTAGAATGAATTATGATAAAATTAGAAATTGAACTATTTACAATAAAAAATTACCTAAAATGAGTTACCTAATTGAATCAATCAAACCGATCAATCTCTTTAAATTTAATGTTGAACTTACCTATTGGGTATACGGAAAATATTCTTATCCGTCAGCAAAAAAAGATATATTAGATTAAGTGCAAGGGGTGTATTTAACACATGCACATATAATACCAATTAATTTGTTGCGATCCCTTATCATCATCATTTGAAATTTTATTATAGAAATATAGGATTCATCCAATGTTCACCCTTAACAAATTTCTATAAATTCTCAAGCGAGGGTAGATGCCACATAAACACATATTTTTCATACGAAAATCCAAATGAGTCCTCTAGGAGAAGAGATGGTCCTTGTACCAGCATCAATTCTAAAGCAATTGCAATATGCACTGAATTCATCAACCCATTACCTAACTATTTTCTTCTGCCTCATAAGCTTTTTGTTTATGATCAAGGTGATAAGAAGGAAAAAGTTCAATTTGCATCCTTCCCCACCAAAACTACCTATAATTGGCAACCTTCATCAATTGGGCACTCTCCCACACCGCTCCTTCCATGCACTCTCACACAAACATGGGCCTCTCATGATGCTCCAATTGGGCCAAACCCCAACTATTGTGGTCTCATCCGTAGATGTAGCCCAAGAAATATACAAAACACATGATGTGGCTTTCTCAAACAAGCCTCAAAACAACGGCCGTGAAAATCATTATGTATGGTTGCATGGATGTGGCCTTTGCACCCTATGGTGAAGAGTGGAGACAAAAAAGGAAGATATGTGTCCTTGAACTTCTAAGTACAAAAAGGGTAAGGTCCTTTCAATCCATTAGGGAAGAGGAAATTGGGGAAATGCTTTGTACCATACGTGAAGCATGTTCAAAAAAAGGGTCATGTGTGAATCTAAGTGAAATGTTGATTGAAACATCAAATAACATAATGTCTAGGTGTGTACTTGGAAGAAAGTATGATAGTCCAAATGGTAGTGTGAGTTTTGGAGAATTAGGAAGGAGGATGATGAAACATTTGGCAACTTTTAGTGTGGGTGATTTCTTCCCTTGGTTAGGTTGGATTGATCTTCTTACAGGACAAATACAAGAATTTAAGGCCACTTTCCATGCATTAGATGCTTTCTTTGAACAGATTATTGTAGAACGAAAGGTAACAAAGAGGGACAATGGGCAATTTAATAATAATAATAATAAAGACTTTGTGGATATACTACTTCAAATTCAGGAGGGCGCGAAGCATGATTTTCAGCTTACACACGAGGACGTCAAAGCAATCTTAATGGTATGTTTCTTCCTCTGTCTATTTCTCTTTTTCTGTCATCAACTTTACCCTTCCTAAATGTATGATTAGCTCAAACTATGTATATTGGTTCCAATCTCATATATTTTCAGTTTGAATGATATTATTTTAAGTAGATGATATTTGTGATTGAATAAAAATAAATAAATATTATAACATGTCTAAAAGGTGAAAGATAAAAAAAATATATTATTGACTTTTTTTAATGTAGTCTAACGATATAATTAGGAAATCCAAAAATAAAAAATTTATACACACTTAAAATTAACATTAACCTAATCGTGTTAGAAAATACATTAACCTAATCTCCTTGAAATTTGTGAAGTAGATGCAGTGCATTCCTCAATAAATTCACTTTTATATCTTAAATGTGTGCGTCATCAGGCAATTAGAAAAATAATTTATTAATAGCTAATTTCTCTTGTTGTAATGTTACTTATTTGTCTCATGTGTTTTTATTCATTTTTTCTTTTTTATTAATTATTTTTGCACCCATCTCACATGCGATCTATGAAAAGATCATTTTGCTCTTATCAATCTATGTAATAACTCTATATTAAAATTGACTGGACAAGTTGTAAAGTCTATATCTTATATTCTCAGCTTTTATTATTATTATTATTATTATTATTATTATTATTATTATTATTATTATTATTATTTTTAGGTCATTTGAATTAAAAGCCTACTATTCTTATTTTTACCTTAACCATGTTTTATTTTATTTCATCAATTTCATGATCACATGGTACTATTAATCAATAATTTGTGATGCTAACAACTCTCATTAAACCATTTCTCAAGTTTCTTTTCAACCTTCCTTTTTCACATTCTCTAACAGTGTATATAAAATGACTTTTGTTCCAACACTTCTACATGTTTAAAAAACTCTGCCATTGGTTGTTCTCTCGATATTTGCATAAATTATATAGAAGGAATTAATTAATATCTCTCAATTGATCTGTCTCAATCACGCGTGTAAGTTTAAATCTAGTTTTTCCATAGTTAATAAAATAGGACATATTTGCTGGAGGAAGTGACACTACTTCTACACTTCTGGAATGGGTATTTGCGGCACTCTTGAAGAATCCAGAAACCATGAAGAAACTCCAAGAAGAAGTAAGAAGAGTGGTTGGGGATAAATTAAAGAGTAGATGAAAATGATTTGAATCAAATGAACTATCTAAAATGTGTAGTGAAAGAAACTTTTAGATTGTACCCCCCTGCTCCTCTTTTGATCCCAAGAGAAACTTCATCTCATATGAAAGTAAAAGGGTATGATATTCCACCCAAAACAAGAGTCTTTGTGAATGCATGGGCAATTCAGAGGGACCCTAAAGTTTGGGAGAGACCTGAAGAATTCATTCCTGAAAGATTTGAAAAACAGCCAGAAGTTGATTTTAGAGGAAACGATTTGTAATTTATACCATTTGGTTCTGGGAGAAGGGGATGTATTGGGATTTCATTTGCACTTGCTTCCACTGAATACATGCTGGCTAATCTCCTCTATTAGTTTGATTGGAACCTTCCAGATCATCATAATACTGATGGCATAGACATGAGTGAGATTTGGGGGCTCACTGTCATCAAGAAACTACCAGTTCATCTTCAACCTACAATTCACTCATTTGCATCTTAGAATTAATAAGTCATGTGACTTAATGGTATTGGTGTTTTCAATCATGTAATTTCATCTTGTTTCCTTTTCTATTGTCTTTGTTATGTATTTTTTCCCTATTATATTTCTGGTTATGTAATTTGGCATAAAAGAAAAGATAAAAAAAAGAGTGTAAGCATTATTAATAAATGTTAAATAATAAGCAATGGTGTATTATATATGGGTATTATATATGAATTGATTGTTAATCTGGCTAAGACGCTTGTACCCAAGGAAGACTCACTGAAGCAGCTCATTGTAGCTTCATCCCAATTTTTGTGCAATAACTGATGCATGCTCTACTTGATTCTTCAAAATGATTGATACTCTTAGCTCTTGGCTTAGTCCTTTTAAGTAAGGATTGGTCTTTTTAAGTGGGGGATTAGAGTTTTCTAAGATCTTTTCTGCCAAAATTCTTGATGTGCATCTTGCTAGCAGAGGCAATCCAGTTTTTTTTTTTACTTCAGTTGGGCTTCCAGTTTGAGATGATTCTCTACTGGAGTGCCCAGAATGAAAGACACCATTGTGTATTCTGCTGGTCATACTCATCTTCCATTGTCTGCATAGCAAGATAAAATGGATGCACACTGGCCCGGATAGGTCCGCAATGATCGGTCTTTTGGACCCTACGTCTTCTGTTTACATTCTAGCCATATGAACGTTTGCTTCCAGTCAACTTACACAATTGGGATGAGATGTAATTTCTGGGGTGTATTATGACGGATTGTAATATAAGCAAATCTTAAAGTACCTAATGTAATTTATCCTCAATTTAAATTCTCTTTTCTTGTAGGGAACTGATAGCACCTACTAAACCAACGACTTCTGTGGCAATGTTACTAAGAAGTTATTGATTGAAAAAAACAACTGTAAAATATGATGCTATATTTTTGTTGAGTTTGCCTGATATGATTACATAGGAAAGGGAAAGAGATGTGATTAGTATTCATTGCAATTTGCAACTGTTCAACCTATAACATCCTATGCTTATTCTGTAATCATCAAATTATATCTTGCTGTCAAAATTGGATGGGCAAACCAGCTATAGGCTCACCCTCAAGTCGGAAACCAAAAATTTTGTCTGTAAGTGCCAGGCACTGATGATGATTCAAGAACCAAGGCATTATCTCCAGTGTTTTTCAACAAATGTACCTCGGGTTCAAGCGGAATCCTCGGGCAGCAGAGAACATAAACTCGCCAAGACAATAACATTTTGCTTTCGAAACTAATCTGCATGAAGATGATGTTTTCTCCTTCTGCAGCGTTTAACATACCAAGTTGCATGTTTCTGTAGGCCCATGCCAATGAGAACCTTGAGGCTTGTTAGCATAACGTAAGTCATTGCTGAAAACAGCAGAAACCAAAAGACCCTCCATTGAAGGGGATTGGGAGGAAGGTTTGCAGCATATACTGGAGTGAGAACTCGAATAACCTAAGAAAAGTAATAAAAGGAAAAAGTACACGGACGATGAATCGGCAACCAAAAAACAGGAAAAACCAGATGGACATCTAAAATCATATATGCTTACCACGCACGCTGGAGCAAGGGGGACAAAAGTCAGGTTTTTCTGTGCACCCTCGGTTTGCATATTTAGAGTCTACAGAAAGTGAACAGTCAAATGTCAGTTGTATGTTCTTGAGAAAAAGCTCCATCTAAGGAATGTGCAAAGTGGTTGCCACTTGCCATAGTAAAAGATTCAGAATTATACATCATTCTTAACAAAGCAGTAATAATCTTTCTCGAGTATCAGCTAAAAACCCTATTGCTTTTTCTTTTTTACTGCAAACCATATCATTGCTTTCTGACAAACTACATGTCTCCATATTGACAAAAAAAAAAAAACTACATGTCTCTATGCACAACCGCAGAAGACATTGCCCGTAAAATGAATTCATTATGGAATTAAACTATAAGCATAAACAAATTACACAAAAAAAAAAGAAATTAACAATATTTAATGATATGAAAAGGCCAAATTTGCTTATATAAGAGAAATTTAACCATATTGCAATAACAAAATAGCCCATAAGCCTTTTCCAATTACAACATATTTCAGCAAATGACTTCAAATGCATTTCCTATTGAATCATGGAGAATCTTGGTGCTTTCAGGCATTTTGTTCATAAATCCACTAAAGATTTCAGTATTAAGTTGCAATTTGAATAAATTTTCTTCTCAAAGTGATTATGCACCTTTTTAATACTCACACCATTCCCTTTTATAGACAGGGGTTTTGAAGCCTTTGGTAGCCCTTTTCATAAGGTAAGGTCATTTCTATAAAACATTTATCAACTTTTTCTTATTTACCCTTTTAATTACTTTGACTACACTACATTTTGGTTATGTATTTATGAGAAGTAATAAATTGTGTGAGGAGTGGTTATCCAAACCAACAAATCAAGACAAGAGATATTAATATCTTTACTATCATCAAACACATTTTATTAAACTCATAGGAAGAAATTGAGATGTCATATTATATATTTATATTTTAAGAAACCAAAACCTTCAACTACTAGTTACTACTTTTATTGACCTTGATGATCAGTTAACTTTGCCTTATAAAAAGGACCACAGGAAGTATTAAATACCCAACAAACTGTATAAATAATATCCACGTGAAATCAGATGACAATACCTGTTTACATAAATCTTCAAGAAACTCGGAGTATGCAATGGGCTTAATGTCATTGAATTTAGCAATGAATGAATGCTTGATTATATCAATAATCATTTCACATAGATAAACCAAGAGGATATTCTGCAGCACCATCCAAAATATGTGTCACCGTAAATTGATTCCAGCATTATAAATTAAATTTCAAAAAATAAATTATGAGCAAAAATATTTCAAAATCTTACAATGAGAAAACTTCCAAACCAGGGACCCTCTGCCTCCAGAATATTTTGAGCCAAAACAAATAAGATAAATGCTGATATGTGGAATCTCTCTACAGAATCTGGTTGTGGCCATAATCAAAGATGGAAAGTTAAAAATAAAAAGTTATGAGAAAATATAAAACAAAGTTTTAAATAATGAAAACGTCAAATGTAAAACAAATATCCTATTAAACGCTTGCTCATTTCAATAAAATAAGAAGTTGGACAAAAAAAGAGCTAAGATTATACACATGCATTGCATGGAAGAAGCTTATCCTACAATAGTTTTTATACAATTGTTTTTCTAACATGCCATTTGATTCAAATGAGGGGAGAAAGTATAAGCGGGGGAATAATAGTGGAAAAGTGGGATTTTCACCCTCCTGAACCAAACATGGGGTTTTATCAGAATCCCCCCTCCTTCCCCTCCTCTATTGTCCAACCAAACAATATTTAAAATTTTGCAGAACCTTTATATATAAATAATATGAATATGTGACCAAGACAACAAATTAATTTTTAATAAAAGCTACTACCTTCATTCCTATTTAACTATCTAGAGAGAGAAGAATTTTGTTTCTTTTTATCTGTCCACAAAATGGTTCAAAGCAATATTAGATATTATTTTTCCACCAATACCCTTTTATCAATACAAGGAAATAAATGAAGAGAAAGTCTAATTTGTAAATGAAGAGTATATTAGAAATTTCAATCAAGAAGTATTACACAATGCTTAGGTTCCTTGGTCTGTGCAATTTTTCTCTCTTTAGGAAATTAAATAGGAATGGAGGTAATAGAATTTAAACCCATATGATGTCTTCAAATTATGAATTTTCATACAATAGCTAATTCTTTTTTTGCTGAAAAGTGATTTAGTTATATATCACATTTTAAAAGTATTTCCAAAATTTTTATTTTTAGTTTTTACATATGCTATTGGTGTAAATATTTCAATACAGTGAGTGCATGAAAAATTATTCCAAGTCTAAATTCAAACCGAAAAGCCAATTCATTTCACTTGTCTCTTCCACAACATGAGGCAGATAACCAAGCTTATGCACAGACCATGTTTTGTACAGGGAAATGACACCATTTCAACACTTGATTGAGCAAGAAGACTTAAGGACATCTCCACAATTCTTTAGGAACCACAGGTTAACCAATGTTTGCTACTTATAATCATTCCATGTACTAAATGTATGATGTATAAAGAACAAAATAAAATTTTACTCCTGAGTGTCCAAACACTGGAACAAAATTTACCATTTGATTCAGAGGCATCACTTTCTCACTCAGTTTATTGACAGATGCATCTCTGTTGAGTCAAAACAATTAAAAACAAAAGCTTTATCCTGGTCATATTTATGTGGCGAATGGTTAAGAATTCCAACAAAGAAGAATATAAATATGGCCCTACATTATATATTCAAATAGTAGCATTCGAGCTCAACCTTTAAAGTTCAACCGTCCAAACAAAAAGAAAGGCATATAATCCTAAACAAATCAACTAGTGACAAAACAAGTGATAGAAACAACTGATAAAACTGAATAGTAATGATGATCTTTATTGCTGGACCTAATCCCTAATGCAGTACCAATATGGTAGAGATTAGGAATCAGAGGTCAGATTACAAGATTTAGTAACCAGAGCTAATTTGAGAGACCTCACTCTCCACAAGCCCTATCTCTGTTTCAGATTTTTCTCCCCTAGCCAACACTGACTTGTGCTTCTATTTATACTATTATTAAGCCAGCTGTCATAACTAACTTAAATTAGCTAGTTACTCACTAATTTCCTGATTTCCCTCTTTTCTTTCTGCTATATACATTCTTGAATCTATCAATACACCCCCCCCCCCCCCTCAAGGTGAAAGTCAGGGAAAACTTCTTGAATAGTGCTAGCTAATTCCCAGCTATTTTCATGATCTGGCAGTTGCTTCCACTTGATAAGAACTTTTGTTTCTCCTGCAGCATTCTGTCGAGTCTCCAACAGCTTGTCGGGGCTTACTTCTAGTTCATACTCTTCAGTCAACATAGGGGGTAGAGGTTGTGCTGATGTAGACGGATGAATAGCCTTTTTAAGTAGTGATACATGAAAAACCGGATGTATACGGCTATCTTTCGGATGCTGTAGTTTGTAGGCCACCTGCCCAATTTTCTCTATAATCTGGTAAGGCCCATAATATCTAGGACTCAACTTAGTATTAGGCCTTTTTGCTAAAGATCTTTGTCTATAAGGTTGTAATTTCAAAAATACCCAATCACTGACTTGAAAAACAACATCTCGTCTGTGTTTGTTTGCCTGTAATCTATTCTGATCTTGAGCTTTACACAAGTTATTCCGCAACTCTTTCAATATCTCATCTCTTTGCTCTTGTAACTGGTTGACCTGCTCAATATTAGATGGAATAGTAGTACCTTTTAACAACAGTGGAGGGTCTTGACCATACAAGGCTTTGAATGGAGACATCTTCGTGGAAGCACTGTAATTAGTGTTGAACCAGAATTCTGCCCAGCTCAACCACTCAGGCCAGTTTTTGGGTTTAGACCCGTCATGCAACGTAAATATGTTTCTAAACAGCGGTTCACCACCTCTGTTTGACCATCCGTTTGTGGGTGGTAAGCAGTGCTAAATTTCAATTTGGTGCCAGCTTGTTTGAACAATTCCTTCCAGAAAACACTCAAAAAAATTTGATCTCTGTCAGAGACAATGGTGGAAGGAAACCCATGTAGCTTTACTACTTCTTTCACAAAGGTAAGCGCTACCTCCACTGCTGTGAATGGATGACTCAGTGGCATAAAATGGGCATATTTAGTAAGCCGATCCACCACCACCATGATGGTATCCTTACCTTGAGCCTTGGGTAATCCACCAATAAAATCCATAGATATGTCTGCCCAAACCTGTGTTGGAATAGGCAATGGTTGCAATAATCTTACTGGGGAAAGGGTCTCATGCTTGTTTCTTTGACAAATCTCACATTGCATCACGAACTCTTTGATATCTTTCCGCATTCCTTCCCAATATAACACAACACCCCAGCGACCCTTTTAAAAGTTCTGAAATAACCTGAATGCCCTCCTGTTGGTGGGCTGTGGAGTTCATTCATAATTGCTGGAATCCTTGAAAACTGTTTTGGTAGCACCAGTTTTCCTTTGTAGTATAATTTGCCGCCTCTCATGGAGTACCCAACATTTATACTGGGGTCAACCAATAATTCTTGCATTATTGCTTGTAAGCGAGAATCCTTCTGGACTTCTATATCCCAATTCTCCCATTCATCAAATTTCAACACTGTCACTGTCAAGAACATGGGCTTCTTGGAGAGTGCAGCTGTAGCTGAGTTTTCTTTTCCAGGCCTATATTTAATCTCAAAATCATATCCGATTAATTTGGATACTCATTTAAACTGTTCCTCTGTCAGTAATCTTTGGTCAGTGAGGAATTTGAGACTTTTCTAATCTGTAACTGATAAAATGAGTGCCCATTAAGTAATGCCTCCACTTCTGTACTGCATGTACTACTGCCATCAATTCCCTTTCATAGATTGACTTATTCTGCCCCCTCTCAGTTAGTGCTTGACTCCAAAAAGCTAAAGGTTTACCTTCCTGCCATAGGACAACTCCTAAACCTTTACTAGAAGCATCGGTCTCCACAACAAAAGGTTTTCCAAAATCAGGACTGCCAGAATTGGTAACTGGGTTACTGCTGCTTTCAACTCCTCAAAAGCCATTTGTGCTTCTTTATTCCACTTGAAGTTATCTTTCTTCAATAATTGAGTTAAAGGTTGAGCTATTTTTCTGTAACCGCGCAAAAATCTTTGGTAATAACCTGTTAAGCCCAAAAATCCCCCTAAACTTCTGAGGTCTTTAGGAGTGGGCCAAAGCCACATTGCTTCCACTTTTTTTGGATCTGCCGCGACTAATGTTGTGAAAATCGCGAGTAAGATCGTAGGATCGTACGATCCTACGATTCTGGCGTGCATCTTCGATCCAGAGAGGAAGAAAAATCGCACCAGAGCAGGATCGGACTTGGATTGGCGATTTCTGGGCGGCACTCGTGGGATCGTGATCGTCCCGATCCTGGAGGGGAGAAAACGGGCCGGGTTGGTTCCACGACCCGTTTTTTAAAAAAACCCGCGTCTTGTAGGAAAAGGGCCTGAGACTCTTCATTTTCCCCCTGTTTCTTCGTGCGAGCTCTGCCCTTCCTCTTCCTCCCTTCTTCCTGCACGCGACACCACCAACCACGCGACCGTCATTCATGGCCGCACACGCCGCCGTCGCAGCCGCCTCCGGAAGCTCCGTTCTCTTTCCATCATGACCGTCAAAGCTTCTTCTTCTTGCGTCAGCCTCTGTTTTCGAGGCTTGCTTCTTCTTCTTCGTCTTCTTGCTGCTTCACTCTTCTCCTTCATCTTCAACTTAGTTTGAAGCTTCTGCTTCTGCTGCTTCTTCGTTTTCTCTTCATCCTCCAGCAGCTTCTGCTTCTCCCTGCTTCTTCTTGAAGCTGCCCTTCTTCATGCTCTGTTTTAAAGACACACTGTTGTGGTCCTCTACTCTGTTTGTCTCTGTTTTGAAAATGGCTGGAAATGGTGGTGATGGGGTTGATAATGCTGCTGGTGCATCTCAGCCTCAGGTTGCTGCAGCGGAGAGTGGAAAAACTCAAAGGAATGCTGCTGGGATGAGGACCGATACTGCGTGGAAATATGGTGTTTCGATTGGAGGGGATTCAAGAAGAATAATGTGCAAGTTTTGTAACAAAGAATTCAGTGGAGGTGTTTATCGTTTCAAACATCACCTTGCAGGAACAAAGAAAGATGTTAGTGTTTGCAAATCAATGCCGGATGAGGTTCGCAAGGAAATGTGAGACATTGTATTTGGTTGCAAGAAAAGCTTGTGAAGAAAACAAGAGAATTTCAAGTTGAAGAGGGTGCTGCTGAATTTGGTGAATATTTAGGGAAGAGAAAAAGGCAAGAGGAAGACACACCTGCAACTCTATTCAAGATGAGGGGAGCAAGCAAACAACAGACAATTAACTCTATCTTCAAGAAGGATTTGAGGGAGGATGCATGCCTAGACATTGCTTCTTTCTTCTACAATAATGTCATTCCTTTTCATGCTGTCAAGAGTGAAGAATTCATTAAAATGTGTGATACAATTGCAAGGCATGGATTGGATTTCAGCCACCATCTTATCATGAAATCCGAGTGAAATATTTGAAGAAGAAGGTTGAAATGACTAAGAGTATTGTGCTGAAACACAAAAAATTTTGGGAGCAGTTGCACCGTGATGATAGATGGATGGACATATCGGAGAACTATACTTAATTTTTTGGTAAATAGTCCTATGGGAACTGTTTTCCTAAAGTCAATTGATGCATCAGATATTTGCAAGACAACTGATAAAATATTTAAGATGATGGATGAGGTTGTAAAGGAGGTTGGAGAGGCAAATGTGGTGCAAATAGTCACCGATAATGCTGCCAATTACAAGGCAGCAGGGGATTTGTTGATGGAGAAGAGGAAAAAACTTTACTGGACACCTTGTGTAGCTCACTACATTGATCTAATGCTTGAAGATTTTGAGAAAAAAATACCTCTCCACAAAGAGACAATTACAAGTGGTAAGAAGATTACAACCTACATATATTCAAGGACTAGTCTCATATCTTTATTACATCAATTCACTAAGGGGGATGATTTGATTAGACCTGCCATGACTCGTTTTGCTACCTCCTATCTCACTTTGGGTTGTCTACATGACAACAAGGGAGACCTAACAAGGATGTTTGCATCAAATGAGTGGAAAGGCAGCCAAATGGCAAAGACATCCGATGGGAAACTTGTTGAGAATTTAATCACTAATAAGGAGTTTTGGAAAGCTGTGTTGGATTGCTTAAGGGCTGCATATCCCCTAATTAAAGTGCTGCATTTGGTGGATTCGGAGGAGAAACCGGCCATGGGATTTATATATAAGGAAATGGATAGAGCAAAAAAGAAGATAGAAAGTAACTTCAAAAATATTCAAAGGAGGTATACAAAGTTACTTAAAAAATATTTAGTTTTTTGTATACTATTTAATTAGGAACTAATTTAATGTTTCCCATTCTGTTTGCCTTTTTTAGTTACATGCCTTCATGGGAAATAATTGATAAAAGATGGAATCGACAATTGCATAGACCTCTACATGCTGCAGGCTACTACCTTAATCCAATGCTACATTATAGTGAAGGGTTTAAGGTAGATGTTGAAGTGAAACGTGGTCTATACGATTGCTTGCAAAGAATGATTGGAGATATGGATGAAGTCAACAAGATTGATGGGCAGCTTGAAACGATAAACATCTCCACTGAATTCTTTGTTACACGTGGCTTGAAAAATAAAATACCAGCCCAATGGTGGGAATCCTATGGTGATGAGCACCCGGAGCTGTAGAAATTTGCTATTCGTGTATTGAGCTTAACATGTAGCTCAAGTGGTTGTGAAAGAAATTGGAGTGCCTTTGAGATGGTAAATTTTTAATTAATGACTTAGTTTTGCTTTTAATTGTTCAACTTAGAGTTAGTTAGTAACTTAGTTTTGTTTCTTTTATTTTAGGTTCACATTAAGAAAAGGAATCGTTTAAAGCAAAATACCACGAATGATGTAGTCTTTGTAATGGCTAACTCAAAGCTAGAAAAGAAGAAACAATCTAGGAAGCAACCAACTTATGACATTGAAGATATTTGTTCCGATGATGATTGGATTGTAGAAGAGGAGAAAGATGGACTTGAGTTGGAATTAGATGATGGCAATGCCATTGCAATTGACAAAGAGGGTAGTGGTGCTGCTGCAAGTGCACCAAATGATGATTTAGAGGTTCCTCTTGATGGTGATAGTGAAGATGCTGCAGCAAATGCAATTGACATGAATGATGACTTAGAGGATGACTTGACATATCCTGATTGGGGCACCTAGCACTACAGTAGAGTAGTATAGTATTCCATAGTACTACATAGACACATGGCTATTTTTTGCGGTTTGGTGATATTTTTTGGGGTTTAGTACAGCTAACAGTAGCATTAGCTCACTATTTTTTGCTGCATATACACAGCCTCTGTGACACATGCTGTTCTTTTTTTGTCAAACAGCCTTGTGTCTTATTGAAATTGTATTTAAGTTTATGAAATTATGAATACTAAAAGTTTTATGGTATGATAATGGTATATTTCTTATTCAATATTATTTTCTATGCATAGGTGTAAGTTTAAATATAATTTTATATGTTTAGTAGGATCTTACGATCCGAGTTTACGATCCTCCATTTACGATTTTTCAACCCTCCTCCAATCTTGCGTAAAATCTCGATTTTTACAACATTGGCCGCGACACCTCTCTCCGAAATAATATGGCCTAGATATTCTAAACTTTGTTGCCCAAATGTACATTTCTTTTTGTTCACCTTTAATTTGTGTGTTTGCAACACCCTCAATACCTCTTTCAAATGAGATAGGTGTAGCTCAGCAGTGGGGCTGTATATTAGTATATCATCAAAAAAAACCAAAACATATTTTCGAAGAAAGGGTTGGAATACCTCATTCATGAGAGCTTGAAAGGTGGATGGTGCATTTGTCAAACCAAACGACATTACTAAAAATTCATAATGACCTTCATGTGTTTGAAAAGCGGTCTTCTCCACGTCTTCTTTTTTCATTCGAATCTGATGATAACCAGATTTCAAGTCCAGCTTTGAAAATATTGTAGCTCCTGCCAACTCGTCTAGTAGCTCTTCTATAAGAGGGTTTGGAAATTTATTAAGGACAGTTACCTTATTCAAAGCCCTATAATCTACACAAAATCTCCATCCTCCATCCTTCTTTTTCACCAAAATAATAGAACTAGAGTATGGGCTAATGCTAGGCCTTATGATTCTTGCTTTCAACATCTCCTGCACCAACTTCTCAATCTCATTTTTCTAATAATGAGGGTATCGATATGGCCTGATATTTGGTATAGAGGCTCCCTCCTTCAAATAGATAGCATGATCATGGCCTCTGCTAGGCGGTAAGCCCTCTGGATCCTGAAACAACTCATTGTAATGTTGCAGCACTTCCTCAATGTCTGTAAGGATTATTTCTGTTTTCTCAGCAGGTTTAGTTTCCACTAATTCCACTAAATACCCCTCTCTTTCTTTCAATTCTTGCATCATCATCTTCATGGAGGTTTTGGTTTTGGACAAGGTTGGATCTCCTACTAGGACTCGTTGTTGTCCCTTTCCAATAGTCAAAATTAAATTGCCAAAATCAGCCTTAATTTCTCCTAGGCCAGCCAACCATTCTAGGCCCAGAACTAAGTCTGCTCCCCTAAGCTCAAACAAGAAGAAATCTTGCTTAATTTTTAATCCTTGTAACTCCAGTATAAATCCCCTACACACTCCTTCACATTTCACTCTATGTCCATCTCCGACCTCCACCACATAGGGAACAGTTTCTTCTTTTGACTAGATTGCATCTTTTCATCAACTCAGTGGATATGAAATTATGGGAAGCTCCACAATCTATCAAGATTATCTTCTCCTTTCCTATTCTTCCCATACCTTCCAAGACTTTCTAGATGTCAAACCAGCCATCGTCAACACAGACATCTGCAGTGTTTTCTCAGTTTTCCTATCTTCCTCTTCTTCCCATTCCCCTCCCATTATTGTCTCTGTCTCTCCTAGTTCCTCCTCTATAAGCAACATGTGTAATTGTTTATTTTTGCATATATGGTTCGGGCCAAATTTTTCATCACATCAGAAGCATAATCCCTTTTTTATCTTATCTTGCATTTCCTCATCCGTTAATCTTTTAAAAGCCGCTCCTCTGTTTCTACTTCCTCCCTGATTGTTGCTGCCAGCGCTGCTTGCCCTGTCTGAAATCTATCCTTCCCTTTACTGTTGCCGAAATTTGATGTCTGTCTCCCTGTCTCTCTGGTTTAACTTCTGGTCCCAGCGAATGACCTGAAAGAATTTCCTGTCTTGTTCCCTTGTTGAGTTGCTCCCCTCATTATAACCTGATTTTTTTCTTCCACCATTTGGGCTTTTGTCATTAGCTCTGCCAGATTGCTAGGTTCGTTTAACTTTACCTTTGTTTTGATTTCTTCTTTCAGTCCATTCAAAAAAATTCCTACTAAGCAATCTTGATCAATACCCTTCAAGAACCCTGCATACTTCTCAAATTGTTCAACAAATTCTTCAACAGAATCTGTTTGTTTCAGCCCAATCAAGATTTCAAAGGGGTTCTTCATCATAGTTGGTTGAAATCGCCTTACAACTGCTGTCTTGAACGCACCCCATGCGGGATTGGGATTACAAGATTCCCACCATTAAAACCAATTCAATGCCCTCCCTTCCATTGCTACCATGACTACCTGCATTCTTTCTTCTTCTTGAACTCCCTTCAAGCGAAAATATCTCTCTAAATGGTTTGTCCACCCATAAGCCCCGTCACCCGTAAATATCGGAATTTCAAGTCTTCGCCATTGCATTTCTTTATTAGAACTCTGAAAATCTTGTTCAGCATCAGAGTCGGAATCTCCTGTTTTTCTATTTCTTCCATGGTTATGAGCCCTTTCTTGATTGTGACCATATTCTTGCCTGTGATTCCTTCATGACAAATCCCCTACAATGTCTGAGATTTGAAATCATGCTTTCCAACTTCTGAAATCTTTCATCTTGCACATTTTCTTGAAGATCACGATCGTGATTCCAATTCTGTAGTGTGCGCCCCAATGCCTCGATTCTTGCTTCCATTCTTGTTCTGCCCATGCATCAATTTCCCCACAAGATCACTGCCTAGCACCAGGACTGGTGCTTTGATACCAGTTGATAGAAACAACTAATAAAACTGAATAGTAAGGATGATCTTTATTGCTGGACCTAATCCCTAATGCAGTACCAATATGGTAGAGATTAGGAATCGGAGGTCAGATTACAAGATTTAGTAACCAGAGGTAATTTGAGAGACCTCACTCTCCACAAGCCCTATCTCTGTTTCAGATTTTTCTCCCCTAGCCAACAACACTGACTTGTGCTCCTATTTATACTATTATTAAGCCAGCTGTCAAAACTAACTTAAATTAGTTAGTTACTCACTAATTTCCTGATTTCCCTCTTTTCTTTCTGCTATATACATTCTTGAATCTATCAACAAGATCAAATAATATCCTTAAAACAACACACTAAAAAATTATGTTAAGGTCACTGTGTTGAATGAACAAATTTAAACCAACATACCAAATAATCTGAAATCAAAGAATCAAAGAAACAAAGAAAAACTATCACAGGAAAGATAGCTTACCAAAGTAAACTAAACTGTGAACATTATCCTTGCTGTATCGCTTAAACACGTTGCTTTTGATCTCAGCAAAATTATTTGATACCAGCAAAGCAAACAATGCATTGTTGTGAGCAACTATACAGGTTGATAAAGTGATTGCCTGAGCTAATAAGATAAAAGAATGAACAAGTAAAACTAGTTAAGGAATCAAATGACTGGCTTTGTTGTTTTATCTTTTGCCTTCACAGAAGAAAATACTTAACCAGAACAACTAGGGGAAAAAATTCATCTTGAAGAGTGAAGGATATTTGAAGCAGCCACAGCTAAAGCTTGGTCAGAAACAAATCTCCAAATCCAGAATTTCATACTTTCTGGGGGACAATTGGCAAGTCCTTCAGCAGAAAGAAATAATGTTTGCAACACATCCCCATTAAAACTTTGACATAATTTATCAAATATCTGCAAGAAGTTGAAAGATCAGTTACAAACTTACAGTATAAGTTTCATTTTGGATCATTAGGACATATGACTCGTCTGACACTTGTGAGTCAAGAGGCAACCAAAAGTAAAAGCTATAGCTGCTTGGATAACAATTTCAGTACTTGTGAACAGAACTGTTTAAATGACAAAAGGCCACTGAATACCCATATGACCATATCCATGTTTCAAATAACTATTATTATAAAATCATTTACACTACACCATTCATCCTGCGCTGTTTGTTACATTTTCCTGTTGGGCTGTCCCAAATATCACCTAAGCCAATACGAATCTGCATTATTTATTTTAGTTTCAAGCATCCTGCCAACTGTACTAATTCAGGTTTACTACTATACATGATTGAAACATATGTGCGGGGGTACAACATTAAAATGGATGTTATAAAAAGACAAATAGATAAATGGCAAATTGAATTATTGATACTAATGATTTACAAATGCAGCTATAATTTATGTCATCAAATGTCAGAGTTTTGTGGTTTAAATTGACCAGAGTAAAAAAATTATTATTCAATATTCTGGACAGTTTCCTCACTATCACAGAAAGATCTTGCCCACCTGAGCTCTAAATAATATAAATCTTCACATTGAAATTTGGCATGATGGAGAGCTAGTTATTCACCATAATCAAGACAATTAAGTTTATGCATACCTCTAAAACATTGTAGACCACATATAATTTTATTGTTCCTTGACCACGGATCATATGATATATTAAGCTGATATCTGTTGCATCATGTTTGAAATGACAAATAAAACAAATTTAGTATAATATTAAGCTTGAACAATACAAAAGAAATGATGTAACACATAATCAAGGAAACAGAGAATCATCACTAGACCTGTTCGCTGCAAAAGAACCACTCCACAACTCATGATAAGAAAACAGCCAAAATCTGAAATTTCCATTGTAGACAGTCTCTTGAATTGCCTGTCATGAGCAAGACTGAGTCATATTATACTACTGCAAAGCATTATAACACACTAGCAAAAATTTTGAAACATAACATGACTTGGACCAAAAAAGAGAACACAAAATGAAAGCACAATAACATTTCGATTTTCTATCAATGAAGGTTGGTCTAGTTTACTCACCTAACAAGAATCAGGGACTAAGAGAATGATATAAATTATCAATTAAGACCTGTATCATATACAATTTCTCATTGGACCAACTGCTAATTCGGGATGACATGGTTCAAGAAAAATCATTTTGTTCTGTCATTTTAAGGTTTATTAAAATATCTGAAGTACTATAAGATTTCTGTACTCGATGGACACTGCTTACATTACAAATCTAAATTAAGGAAACAGATGCCACAGGATATATCCATCTCACCTAAATCCTAACATGCATGCCCAATTAACATTTCATCACAAGCACCAGAGAATTCAGGGAAAAGGTGGCAAACCTTGTCTTTAGAAGCCTCCAAATGGTCATCATGATCCTTGTCGGCATAACAGTTAATAATGAAAGAAATGAATCGAAGCAGACAAAGAAGCCAACATCTATAAGCTGCAATTGCATTCCATGTTTAAGATACCACAACACAAAATGTAGAATGCCTTAATAGAAATATGCAACTGAGTCAGCTATTATATATTAGGAGGAATGATATAGTTTACTCCTTTATCCCCAAAACCCGTAAACATATCATTGTGAAAGAAAATACATGCAGCTCAACCAGGAGTCAAGATCCATAGACAGCATCACAAAACCATGACCTAGTTCTTAACTTCTTATTAATTTCTTTTATCTTTTCCTTTTTAATCAAGAAAATGAAGTATACCAATTCGCATCTCCATGGCAAGCGGAAGATAGTGTCATAAACTCTCTCCCGCTCTTTTTCATTGCCAAGAGTAGTTGTGCTCCGTAGAGAATTTCCATTATGCATTTCCTCCAAAAAGTATGCTATAGGAGACTTCTCCACTGAAAACACATCTGACACCAAAACACATCACCACAATGTCAGTTCAGCAGACAATAATATAAGAACACACGCCATTGGTAAAATAAATGACACGGTAAGAAAATCAGGCAACAAATCACTTCACACAGAAAGGACCACACGGAGCATTTCACTAGTTTTCATTCATAAATGAGAAGCTAAAGAACCATAATAAGAAAAGCCAAAAGCCATGAACATTAATGCCCATTCTCTGCCATGCATTTTTCAGTCAATATCTGAAGTAATTAAGTAGCCAATGCATAATTTTTATTTTTATTTTTTTGTATCACGTTTTGATGCGTTTCGATATTCTATTGAATTATAGAGCCAATTCTTTGAGAAGTGATATTTTCTGAGAAATTGTAACTAAAAATAATTCTGAAATGCAATGATGCATGCTGAGGAAGAACCATTGCAGTATTGCACCACTCACAATTCGGATCTTCCGCCATAATACGCTGCCAATCCAACGATTCCACCGTCTCCAGTTTCGTAACGACATTCCTATCAGGTTCGTTCGTCGGTTTCTCCACCGGACTCGCATTGGCGCCACCGTCCTCCTCATCGCGCACCACCGAAGCCGCTAAATCCTCGGAACTTCCACAATTCACGTTCCTCTGCCTCAATTCCCCGAAATTGAACCCGTCGATGCCACCTCGCACGGTCGTCGGAATCTCTGCGTCGGTGTCACGCGCCGCCGCGACCGCGCGCACGCTCTCTTCACGCACCTCCTCACACACGACAGTTCCTCCGACAGCGCCGCACCTGTGCGCGTCGAGCTCGAAACCGTTACAGGCTCGTCCGTTCTGTAACGGCGAATGCGGATCGACGGAATCGGCGCGATCAAGAATCTTCTTTTTCTTTCGGTGTTTGCGCTTCTTGCGGTTGTTGGCGTGTGGCGGATCGGATTGGTGTTCGGGGGAGGGGCTGCGGCTGAGAAGCCCGAAGGAGAGTTTTGTGCCTCCGTTTCTTAACGCCATGTTAACGGAATGGGATTCTGAAATCGACGACGATGAACTTCGGGAGTGAAGAAAGCGATTGTAAATTATTACTTCATGTTAATTGAATTGCGGTTATGACGTGGCGTGATTGAACGTCCACTGTCTTGGTTTCTTTCTTTCTTGCACGAGTCCAGCTATCATTCGCGCTCTCATCCCACTTCTTCTTTTCTTATCCCACCACTCTCACTGCTACTATTTTACGAATCGTATCATATTTGATATACATTATGTATTGAATATGAATAAGAATAACTTCTTGGATTTAACTTTTAAAATATCCTTTAAAACGTTTGATTCTCGGTGGAAAAAAATAAATTTTTAAACAATTGTGTTTAAATCTAAACTATCCAAATGTCAAGCCAAAATAATTTTAATATAGAGAAAAGTATATTTCTGAACTATAGGAAAATAAATAAATACATAGGAAATAAAATTCTCAATTCTGATTTGTAATACTATTCTCTTTTTTTTGCTCAAGTATATTCTCGTCTAGATACCTCGAGATAATTTGGAATTGACTACTTCTACATTTAAGTACTTTTAATAAGTGTAGAGGTTCAAGATTTAAAGCGAGAAAAAATACTCTTAAATGACGGAACGTATCAAAAGCTACAAGTTGTGAGAATTTATTTGGTTTTATTCGTAAGTGTAGCATTCATTTTAATTAATGCGTGTGATATATCTATAATTTATTCGATAAAACAAGTTGTTACAAAAAAATAAACAAAATTCTAATTTCATATCAGTATAACATGTGCAAGAAAAAATATTTGTCAATTATTTTTGTTTTAAATTACCTTTAATATTAATAAAATTTGGTGTCGAATTTCATATTTTATTGATATCAATAAAGAAATAGTTTAATGTTTTGGTTTATTAAAAAAATTATAGAACTTAGAACCTTAAGACAGTTACTATTCCATCACTATTCAACAGCTAGACTAACCTGATGAGTTAGAGGAATTTAATTAATAAAAATGTGTATTAAAATAATTAATGTATATTATAAATTAAAATGGTCTTATAAAAATATTTAATAATGTGTTTTAAAATGTAAGTGAGGATTAAATATATTTTCAATTATATCTTTATTTTTTATTATATTAATTAAAATACTACCATCAACTATACCTTTATTTTATTATATTTTCAACTATACGAGAATGAGTTCCTTTAGGAAAAAGAACAAGAGGAGAAAAAAAATAAGAATGTATGTTTTTTAATGGGTGTGCTAAAATCAACATGGACAAATAAAAATTGGAGGAAGTAGTTAAAAGGTAATTATTTGATTGAGAGGTTGTTTGGTATTTGTCTCTTAAAAATTTTCATTGTTTATTATAGGTCTTTATCGTTAACCTTTTTTTAAATGGTAAACAAAGATGTCACATCATTATGGACACCTTCACAAAAATAAATGTCACTTTAACTCTTTTTTTTCCTATTTTTTCCCTCATTACATTTCTCTTTTAATCCTTTATCTTTCCACCAAACCCCACATTCCACCCTATACCTTTATAATCTTACCCCTATCATCTACCTCAACCGCCACCCTTCTCCCTCTTCTTCACCCTGACTATTTATCATTCCCCAACTAAACCACTAATACCTTAGCCCCCCACCTTCCTTGCCATTAAAGTTACTGGGATGTGGTGTTTTGGTAGCGTGATGAGCAGCGCCTATGCTTGTGGTGAAAGAGCACGACAAAGATCGACATCTTACAGCGGGCTGTTGAGTTTAGACACGTAAATCAGAGGTCTAAGGCTCCCTTGTGGCGTTGCTTCCAAGTGCTATTGAATGGCATAGTGGTGTGGCAGGCTTGTGGTGGTGGAGATCTACTGGAGCAACATGGCAACTTCACTCTTGTGGTGGAAGGACTTTAACGTTGGGATGAAGGTGCAAAAACAAAAGCGGATCCATAAGTGTTTGTTTTCTTAAACTTCATGATTTGCTTTTTGTTAACCTTTGTATATGGAATTAGGGATTAAAGGATTTAAGCTTTGTCTTTCTATTCAATTTTTTTTTTATTTTGGTTCTGGTTGTTCATATTTTTTCTAGTTTTGGTTTTGGTTCTTATTTTTAATTTCAAATCAAACTTTAATTTTTTTTCATTTATGCTCTATTTCTATAAGTGTGAGGTGATGGTGGAGGATAGAGGTACCTTGAGGGGTTTACGGGTTTGGGGTTATGGTGGTTGGTGGCTAGTGTAAACAAAGGGTAAGGACCCACGATGAAGGATGGAGAAAAGGGTGGGGTGAGGAAAATTTTAAGTCTTGAAAGAATATATGAACTTTGTAGGACCCCTCAAATAGTTTGATTATGATAAGAACATGACACTATTTAATGTACTAATGTTTCAAGACTATCTAGGGCTTGTTTACAAATAAATATAAACCACAAGCCAAAATATAATACTCTGGAAGTAGTTGTCTAAAGGTTTATAAAACTCAAATGCCTAGTCTTCCAACTAGATGTCTGAAGGATAACAAACCCCAGACTCCCAAACTTAACTCAGATGACTTATTTGAAGATATTAAATACAAGTCACAAACCAAAGCTCATGCTATCATATTGACTTATAATTGTTCTAACTTAAAGTAGGCTACCTACCCAATTAGAATAACTTCAAAAGGACTGCCAAAACAAATAAGTGTCCATTTGATGTACCAAATTAGAAAGTCAGACAACCAAGATATGTACATGTTGACAAAAATTAAATACTCTTCTCAAAATACTTCAATAGCTTTGAACAGATGTCAAACCATCATTTGATAAAAGACTCTCTATCTCACACATCTATTTCAAAGAAAGTAATATAAAGAAGATTACTTAAGAATGCAAAGTGTCTCATCAGTTTACTTCTACTCTCTCTACACATTCTACAAATTATGCAAAAATTCTTTGATTCTTTTCTTGAAAAAAGTTTAAGAGTTTTACTTCTTTTTATATCTTAAACAATTAGTTTAGTCTTATAAACTTAGACATCCCTAAGTTCTTTGTTAAAGACTTAGGATTTCCTTACTTCCTTGTGAAGATTGGAAGAGCGAAAAAGGCTTAGTCAAGAAAGAATACTTGTTCATTTAGCCTGAAGAGGCTAAGTTAAGAACAAAAATATTTTGGTTATTAGCCTTGAGAGGCTAAGTTATGAAAGAATACTTGGGATCCTTGTAAGAAAATGTGGGTTTCATTTTGCTTTATGATTAGTTATTACAAACTCCTGTTGGCTCAAACAAGTATTGGATGTAGCATGGGTTGTAAAGTGAACCAGTTTAATATCTTACATGTGTGTTGTCTTTCTTTACTGTTTTCCTTTTTACTTCTTCTGATGCCAAACTACTTTATTTTCTAAACTAATTCCTTGAGAAAACTCAAACAAGTGTCTGAAGAGCTATATTTACAAAAAGAATTTGCCAAAGTTTTGATAACACATATAACCCCTTGATGAGGTCATGGCAAAGGACAAGAACAATAAGGCACTTGAAGGGCTTGGGGAACCAATGACAAAAGTAAGAGCCAAGAAAGGAAAAAGACACTACAACAAGTGGTTGCTATAATTTTTGAAGATTCATCTAATGGGAAGGGTTTGGGATCAAGATTATTTCATTGCATGATCATTTTGGAAGACCCTAAGGGTTCCATGGCCATGGTTGGAACCATTGCCTAGCCGTGGAACATTCTAATAAGGAAAAAAAGAGTTTCTAGGTGAGACAGTGAGAACCACGGCCTACCAGTGATTCTAACCATAACCAGTGGTTCATTCTGCCAGGAAAATCAAAACAAATTTAAAGGAACTAGTGAGAACCACGACCTGCCAGTGGTTCTAACCATGGCCGTGGTTCATTTTGCCAAGGGAAACCGATTTTGGACGCTGATATACTGCTTTTTTTATTTTCCTTTTTGTGTTATGCCTTTTTCATTTGCACCATTAGGAGGTTATGCAACCTAAAAACCTAATAATCATTATGGTTGTTCTCTATATATTCTAGCCAAGAGAATAATGTAATCAAATTTTAGACTTGAATTTTGAATCAAAAATTATTTTGTGATAAGTGTTTTCTCCCAGGTTTGTTGAACCATTTAACTTATCAAGGGCAATTTCATTCCTCTTGTGACATCTTGTAACTTATCTTCCTCCCCAGAAATGGCGTCACCCACTTTATCACCATTTTCCAATTTACATTCTTCATACATTGTTAACTTTCCCTAATTCCATTTTCTGAACTACAACAACCACAAAATAATCAAACCTTGTTGTGTTTGATTACATGAGAGCAAAGCATTTTATGTCCTAGAAGGTCTGTTCATAATTTGTGTCAAGCGGATTCATATCACCCCCTTCTAATGTGAACTTATGTTACCTTCAGAAAGTGTATTAGGTGAGGAGTGATGGTGGAGGGAAGAGGGGGAAAGGGTAGAGAAAATGTGAAATAAGAAGGAAAGGAAGGTGATAACATGTCAATAGTTTTTTATTTTACATTATTTTGATGGCGTGTTAATAATGGTGTGGCATCTTTACCAAATTAGCATTTAATAGAAGATATTAACGACAAAGACTTACAACAAATAATGAAAACTTTTGAGGGACTAATACTGAACAAAAATTTATAAAGACTAATAACAAAATTGGATAACTTTTTAGTAAGTAAAAACATAATCAAGTCCTCCATTAATAATATCAAGTGTTTGGAAATATGATACACTACTAAAAAAGTCCATATAGTAATGGAAAAAATCTGTCCCTAATGAACAGGAATTCATCGCTCAATGGTATTAGCAATAGACTTAGCTACGAGAGTTCTCTGTCGCTAAATGCTTGGTCGCTAACCCATAAACGATGACAACAAACAGTCGTCGCACAAACTGTGACGGGCAACTGGCGTTGCTGAATAGCGACAAAGTGGTGGTCCCTTTTGTCATCACCTCCATCACTGTTTCAGTCCCAAAGTAGCGACGAAAAAGACGTGCTTGCTGTCAAATTGAAGTACAACCGTTGCTGATATTTAGTAACTGTTAGGGACTTTTTTAGTAGTGATAGTAAGAAATAAGATTCTCGAGTATCTTTTATTATCAACTAAATGACTGTTTAGAAGAATTTATAAATAACTTACTTTAACTTCTCCTTCCATATAAGAGCTAATATATATGTTTGGATGTATTTATAAAGACTAATGACACTTGACAACTTTTCAGGGGTCAAAAACATAATTAAGTGAAATTTTATATAATTGTGAAAGGAAAAATTGTACTACATCCATCCCTTAATATAGGACCATTTTACCTTATTTACACGTTGCAATTTTTTGAAATTATATTTGAGGTTATTAAGACTCATCATTCTACTCTCTTCACTTATTCTCTATGCTTAATCTCTCCCTATTTATTATCCAATTATTATAAGAGAGATAAATAATCTAATTGATATATCTCATTTATTGTTATCTTAATTCCAATAATAGTTTGTTAAAAAATAATTGATGACATAAAAATTTAAAAGAGAGTTTTATATCAAGGGATAATTTTAAAAAAATCTTATATTAAAAAAGGAAGGTAGTACTTGTTATTATTTATAAAAATATTTTTTTATTTTTAATTAATAATTTAATACTACCTCCGATCCTAAATATAAAAGACAAAACACAAAAATACACACATCAATATTTGTAATAATTATGTGAGAGTGTCAATTTTATTTCCAAGAATGCTCTTAATTAAATGATAAAATAAAGAAACATAACTGTTAGAACCAAGTCTGTTTTATAAAAGACTTTGGAGAACCTAAAAATTATTTTAGAGACCCAAAGATTTGTTTATAACACACATCAAGACCTTTAATTAAATAAAGTCTGTTTAAGTGTTATCTAACCCTTTTACTTGAATGTTCTTGAATGCAAAGTCTATGATGTAAGTGCTACAATTCAAAGGGGGAGTCCATAATTTTAAAAGCATTCAAAGTCTACGTGGGATCAATTCAAAATATTTCAAGTTTGTTCCAGTCTTAAGTTTGTGTTGAAGACAACATTCAAAAGAAATTTCTCTAAGTATGTCTATCCCAAAATTGAGTCTGCAGAGTCATGTTCTTCAAACGAATCATCCTTCAAACTCAACATCTTTCTCTCATACATGATCATCTATTCAAGCTTCAAGACACATCAGACTCAGATGTTTCATGTAAAAGAATGGATCTTTGATTCTGAATCAAAATATGCAAGACTGTCTCAGTGCTAAACTTCTTTAGTTTAGTTTGTTCCTAGCTTGAAATGAACAAAGAGACAAAACTCTTAGAGAAACAAATGTTCACATGAGGAGAAATTGATGAAGTTATTCTTAGCACATCAAAAAGCTGTCAACATGCTATGCTCAAGTCAGAAGTTTTCATAAAGTTAAACAAGCTATTTCACAATATCCTATGTTAAATAAAAGAGAACAAAAATGGGACTTTTTCTTTACAAGATTCAAGGCACCCTATTTTCGTACAATGCTCATCTATCCTTAAACTAGATGTTGTCCTCATCTCTTCTCTTATGATTCTATGTTCAAAAGACTACTTCTTCCTCAATGGAATAGTAACGACGAATACGCAAAAAATGCCAAAAAGAAGAGACCTAAAAATTGGAATATAAAAGTTGAAGAACCAAAAATAGAGATAAGATAACTTACAATTATTAACACTACAGCTTGTAGTTTCTCTCTATTTTTTTAAGCACGACCTTGTTGTACCTAATCTTTAAAAATCTTTGTACTCTAGTTCAAGTCTGGTTATATTAACCAGTCTTAGTTTCTTACGGGAAACACTGTTGGTCTGAAGAGACTTTTGAAAGAATACTTAGGATTGAGCTAGAAATAGTTTGTGAAAGGATACTGGGGTTAAGCCAGAAGTGACTGGAGTCAAGAATACTTGAGGTACAACAGTGTTGTTTATGTAAAAAGATATTTACATAAAGCCTTTAGAATAAAGGGACTAGACATAGCTTCAACGTTTGGGAATGAACCAATATAATTCTGCTATGCAAATCTCTCTATCTCTTCTCTTTGTTAAGTCTGAATCTGTACCTGTTAAGTTTGCTGCCCCATTTCTTTTTAAATAAGTTTTTTTTTCAAAAAAGAGTTACAAACTTATTCAACCTCCCTTCTAAGTCTGTCTCTGAATCTTCAATAACTATGTAACTTTTACACTCTTATATAATAAATAACGAGTATAAATAAAAATTTATTATTAATTTACCTATAAATATGTAATTTTCTCTTATGTTCAAGACTAAAAAAAAGATCTAATTTGTCTCTTTCTTATGTTTAGGACCTCTAAAGGGCGTAGTTTGTTACTTTAAGTAAGAAAACA
The DNA here is from genome assembly GCA_037962975.1 of Clitoria ternatea. Taxonomy (NCBI): domain Eukaryota; kingdom Viridiplantae; phylum Streptophyta; class Magnoliopsida; order Fabales; family Fabaceae; genus Clitoria; species Clitoria ternatea. Next base: position 199,164,270 of record CM075671.1, on the reverse strand, counting down.
CATATTGCTTTGATGGTTTAATTATGTTTTTTGTCCTTGAAAAGTTCTCTAGTCTTGTCATTAGTCCTTATAAAGATTTTTGTTTGATATTAGTCTTTGAAAATATTTAAATGTTTGTTATAGGTCCATGTCACTAATGTTTTGTTAAATGATGACATGGGAATGATGACATGTCATTTCCATTTGTCATGTCTTGTTAACAGATAATATTAATGATACGGACAAATGACAAATATTTAATGTTAGAACCATGTCTGTTTAATAAAGGACTTTGGAGATTTTAAAATATTGTTTAGAGACCCCAAGATTTATTAATAACACACATCAAGGCCTTCTGGCAATGTATTATTTAACCCCTCTATTTAAGTGTTTTAGGTTATAAAGTCTGTGATGCATATGGAGTCCATCATTTAAAGTCTACGATGGCCAATGCAAAATATTTCAAGTCTTTTTCAAGACCGAGTCCACGTGGGACAAATCAAAATTTATCCAAGTATGTCCCAACTTAAGTTTGTCACAAGGAAATATTTTAAGTGTGTCTGTTTAGAGTTAGAATTGTTGAGCCACGTTTTTCACCAGTTTTACTATTCAGACTCAACACACATATCTCTCTCTCAACTTTAATTATCCAAGCTTTAGGCTATCAGACTCATATGCCATTTCACATTGAACGGTCCTCTGATGCTGATTCAGTCTACTCAAGGATATTTTGAAGATATTTCAGTCATAACATTCTTTAAGCAAGTTTACTTATAACCTAAAAGAAGACAAGTTTGAAAACCAAGGCTCACATGAAGAGAAAATTGAGGAAGCTACTTTGTACAAACTAAAAAACTGAAAAAGATTAGTTCGTGAGTCAGAGAGCGTCAGAAGGTCAACCAAGCTTATTTTGTGATAGTCCATGATAGACGAAAGACAACAAAAAGGACTTTCACACTGTTATGTTTGAGGCACTCTGTTTTAGTGTAAAATTTGGAAATCCTCGAACCAGACCTTTATCCTCTTCTCAACTCTCAAGTCTACATGCTCAAACGATTATTTCTTCTCAATAGAACAATAATAACTATCTAAAATAACTTATAAATAAGAAGAGATCTTAGACCTTGATAAAGAACCAAGTGCAAACAAAGTGTTTCAAAAACAAAGACTTTCATTCTCATTCTTACATCTGCTTCTTGCAGACTTAGTCTTTGTTTTTCAACTTAGGGTGTATCTTTTCTTAAGTTCATATCTTGTACACTAAGTTACCAAAACACAAACAACTTTAAATCACTTCCTGTGTCAAAGTCTGGTGTGTTAGTCTTAAGTTTTAGTGGGAATCATTTGATACTTGGGTTTGAGCCAGGAGTGATTTGTTAAAAGAATACTTAGGTGTTAATCTAAAAGTAGTTAGAGTTAACATTACTTAAGGCACGGGATGTGTTGTTTGTAAAAAGACATTTTACATAGTGAAAATCCTTCAAGTCTGAAGGTACTGGATTTTTTTGATTGAAGTTTGATCGGATTGAATTTTTTGAAATAGGTTTAATAAATCCTATTCTAAGTCTATCTTGGTTGATGGGAATCCCCAAAAGCTTATTTACATTGAAGTTGATGGGTTTAGGGTTTAGGTGTTAGGTAATCATCAGGGTCAGGCAGTGGAAACACAAATGATTCTCAAAAAAGGATTGCAAAAACAAATGTCTTAAGGAATTATGCAAAATTAAAATTTTGATTTAGGGTTTACCTCTTGTAGATGCAAAGCGAGTTCCTCGATCGAAGCAATTGTAGCTTCGCCTTAGGAGTCCATACGAGCACTCCCACCAGAAAATCAAAGTTTCAAATGCTAGTACAGAAATTCGAGAGTAATCTAATTTCTGAGCAGCAGCCTATAAGCATCTCATGCTCTATATATAGGCTTAGGTCTTAACCTGAGCTCTCATTAAACATTGGGCTTCTCACTCATTCTAAATGAGTTAGGCCCAATAGTTTTATTTTTAGTCCAACTAAAATAAAACTATCCTTTGGTGGGCTTACTCTATGTGTGTGACCCTATAGGTAAAATATTCAGTTATATTAATAATAAACTATTTTATTATTAATATAAAATAAGAACGGCAGCAATACATCATTATGTCTGAATATTATTTATCATCAACATGACCTATAAGTGATAATTATTTTATATATTTATTCCTTTTGTCACGATATCTAATTGGGCCTAAGGCATGGTCTTTTTCATCCTTGTATGGCCTAATTCATTTTACTTGATACCAGAGTAGACTTTACAAAATAAATATATAATATTTATTCGTCCATCAAGTGTGTGAGGCCCTAGAAAACAGGGGGTAAATTTTTCTCGATTTTAAAGAAAATAATTCTATGAAGAAATATAATGGAGGGATTTTGGTTAATACCCTGGATCTATGTAAAACCTATCTCATATATGAAGATATGAGAAGGTGGGTAATTTAGAATCAAGAGTAACCATTGGACAATCAACCTTATGATCATCAACAATGGATAGTAGAAGTACGTAGTTGTTATGAAGAGTGTGGACGAATTTGAAAGGAGTATAAAAGTGTACAATAATCATGAAATAGGCCTAAGAAGCCAAGGAATGCAAGAGAAATGTTCAAGGTAGTGAAATTTCCAATTTCAAACTGATATAATCGATTAGGCCAAGTGCTAATCGATTGCACTAATCGATTATAGAGTTGGGGATAATTGATTACAGGGCTCCTGGAATTTATGTAATGCATCAGGTATTTCACCTATTCGATTACAAGGACCAATCTAATCGACTACAAGGCTTCGGGTTAGTTCATAATCGATTACAACACTGAATGTAATTGATTACCTTGGTTCTGTTTAACTAATAATCGATTACAACTTTGAGTCCAATCGATTATGAGACTATAATCGATTAAGTTGATCGATTACCTTAAAGACAGAGGCCTTGTAATCAATTAGGCCAGGGGGCTAATCGATTACACCCTATCAGTATGCAGAAATTATGCAGCTTTTGAAAGAGAGATGGACTTCTCACACACCTAAACCTATGCAAATGATATTGGAATGTTACCAAATTTTGACACAAGTTATAATACAACTTTGTGACGTGTGGCCATTGACCGCACTTAAAAATTCCTAGAAACAAGGAACTTATGTGCCTAAACACATTTAGCTCATTTCGAGGCATTTAGAGGCAATATGGAGGCCTCTTTTCTATAAAATTAAACCATTCCCTCTTCCACAAGTCACAATGGACATATTCAGACTATTGAATTCATTACATCATTTTAGAACCTCCTAAATCATAATTTGACCATGTTAGTTCCTAGCTTATGCATAAGATAACCATGGGAAACTTCAAATATGCATCACATAAGGATATCATTCATAATTCTCATCATACATTCACCAATTTAAGCAAAGTTCATGAATCATATATTTGTATCATACATCACCAAGGTCATAACCGAAAATTGGGCATATACATAAGTTCAAATTTTCACTCATGACCCACAAAATCAATATACATCATTCCAACCCCAATGAGCATAAGCTCCTATCATGGACTACACAAAATTAACAGATTGCCAGCCAAGGCACTTCCTATACATCTATTTACCTCCTTCACAAAATGTACTTCAAAAGAGTTTTACTCCTCCCATGAGTGACCTGCATCACAAATCTAAAAAGTAGACAACATGGGAGAGTGAGTCATGTATTCCAAAGGAATGAATATGAATACCATGTGATTATGTACATATGCATCAAAACATGTATACTTTGCATACACATATCATTCACTATCTCATTCATCATCATAATACTATCATACATATATCACAACGACATTATAGATTAGGCAAAGTATACAAGCATACACATAGTCAAGTCTTTCAACAATTTAGGCTACTACACACCTCATCGTTTTACTCATTTTATCATTTGGTATCCACATCTTTTATGTTGTCTTAATACTTGCTCTCATCCACAATACAACCATCATCATATTTCATCACTTTTGGCATACTTCCTGGTTATATGCAAATGCTCTTAAGCTAATGCATATGCACAACAGATTATTTCAACAATTGTAGATCTGACTGTGGGAAATAAACACCAATTATGGGATTTAAGTATGATCATTTAACCATACCCCTACTGCAGTAGTAAAATGTGTACACTTATCATCAAATTGCATGCATTTCACCAATCTTTTACTGGTACCAAACCGCATCGCCCATTATGCAACACCTGGTCATTTCCACCATGACCGTGGTCACAACATAATCAATCTTATGGTGTTGCGGGCCGACCATGACTCATTTCATGGCGGCTGTGATCCAAAGGAACACCGGGGTTACCTGCTCATCAAGAGCCATCCCCCACAAGTGTCGGCCACATGTAGCTCCCCGTAGCAATACATGGGCGGCTTCGTGACTTACACACTGAGTCACAGGGGAAAATAAAATTTGCTCGTGCACTGAGCCACCCTCCCACTGGGTCGGCCGAAGGAACTCCCCTAATGTTCTAACATCGGCGGCTATGCAGTATGCCATGGATGCAAATGCCAATCATATGCATTTCTCACTCTATGCATCCTATTCGTGCCACTCATCAAACATCATCAACATCATCAACATCATCATCATCATCACCAACACCACTTCATCATTTTTAGTGGGTTTAATATTGTAGGATTTAATCTTTATTTTCAAGTTTTGTATGTGGCATTTTAACAATTCATTCACCAAATTCAATGGCATTCCACATTAATCTCAATGATCAACTTTTCATTATTAATCATGGTATGCTATTAATTCACACCCAATCTCAACCACACATCAATTACACTCATTCACATTCATGGTGGATATAACACAATCATCATATTCAAGGCTTACACTTGCCAAATAATTCACACCACCATATAGCACACCATATTTATTCTAATTGCACAATGCATGTTGCCAAACATTATCACCAACATCATATACACAATACAAATCTCCATAACATCAAAAGCAAAGCAAACATGCAAGTTGTCACATATGACAATCAAATACTATTCAATTCATGTAATTAGAATATAAAGACTCCTCTCCTACCTCAAGAGAAGAATTTCGATATTCCCGCCTCATCGTTCGGAATAGGTCCTACATCAACATATAGGAAATCCTAATCAATCAACTATTCAAGACACAAATTCAACTCTATTTAATCATAATCATATCTACAATTTCATAACATGCATAAGACATGTTATAGACATTATTTTCCTTCACTTATTAGGCTTCGGGAATTCCTTCCCATTAAACCTTACTCATTATATTTAAAGGCTACCAACAATTGTAGCCCAACATTCACAAAAATGCCTCATCAATCAATACCCATACACTCAATGGCTTGTATTTGCTCTCAAATACATTATTCAACCAATATTTATAACTTTCCCCAAATCTTAAAAGTTAGGGTTTTCACCAAAACCCAACCACATTCATAAATGCATCATTAATCCTTATCTCCTTCCAACCATAAATGCACCTCTACCATTAACCCCTCATAAAAACTCATATTTATGGCAACCCACCTTAGGGTTCATGCATTAAATGCTTCCATTAAACACCACACCTACAAACATTGCTCTCCCAAACATAATAATTCATACCCATGGCCATAAACCTAACAAAATGGTGAGGAAGACTTACTTCACACCAAAAACGAAATGGGTTTCAAGGGAGAGGGAGACCTACATGAAAATTTGAAGAGGAGAGGGGGAGAGTTTCAAGCTCCAATGATCTTCTTCAAAGCTTCCTTGAACGAAAATAAGAGGAGGAAGAAAGGTCACCACCTTTGCTTAGGGTTTTAGAAGAGAAAGATGGAAAGGAAATGAAGAAGAAGAAGAAGAAGAGTGTCATGCCAAATGGTTCCAGCAAACTCACGAAAATAAGAGGGGAAAAAGGGGTTTTTGATTTTAATTTTAATCCTCTCATTAAAGATTCATCGTTTTATAGCAAACAGGATCTCTGTTTGGGCTCAATACTTTATCTAAAAATTATTCCAAATATATATCTGGACTCCCAATAATATTCCTAACGGCCCTGACCAATATCGTCCCAATCAGAGATACTTGGTCCAACACCCATGTTCTAATCGGCTTAATTTCAGCTCATTCGACTTTAATAAATTTCCATCAGTCTCCAGAAATATTAATTTAATCATTTCTTACATTTTGGGACATTAATTATTCCACTGATAATTATCCAGTATTTGTTCCCTTCAATTATTCCTTTATTTTAAAATTTAGGGTGTTACAATCCACCCTACCAAAAAGAAAATTTTGTCCTCGAAATTTAACATACCGGATTCGAATACATCGGGGTATCGTTCTCTGATATCGTCTTCACGTTCCCATATGAATGTCTCCACATTTCGATGTTTCCAAGTGACCTTCACCAAAGGTACCAACTTGTTCTGTAATCTTTTCACGGAATGCTCAACGATGCAAATAGAAACAGGAGGAATAGACAAATCGTCCCACACACCAATATCATCAACGGGGATCACGTGTAAGGGGTCATAAACATTCTTCCTCAACTGTGACACATGGAATACATTGTGTAGATTCATGAGATACGGAGGGAGTGCAATCCGATAAGCAACGTTGCCAATCCGTTCCAAAATCTCATAAGGTCCAATAAATCTAGGGCTCAACTTTCCACTTTTCAACGCCCTTCCAATGCCCTTATCACGCGAGACTTTCAAGAATACGTGATCACCAACTTGAAATTCAAGTGGTTTATGCCTCTTATCATAATAACTCTTCTGTCGGTTTTGAGTAATCTTCATATTCTCTTGTATCTTTTTAATTTGCTCGAAAGTCTCCTGAACAATCTTCGGCCCTAAAGCCAAATTTTCACCAGTCTCCAATCAACATAGAGGCGTTCTACATTTTTTGCCATAAAGTGCCTTATAAGGAGCCATACCAATAGAGCTATGATAGCTGTTGTTGTATGTAAACTCAATCAGTGGCAAGAATCTCTCCCAATATCCACTATGCTTAAGAACACAAGCCCTCAACAAATCTTCAAGGCTTTGTATAGTCTTCTCAAATTGTCCATCGGTTTGTGGATGATAAGCAGAACTAAGCTTCAACTTAGAACCCAACTCATTATGCAAACTTCCCCAAAACCGAGAAGTAAACCAAGGATCACGATCCGATACAATGCTAGATGGCACACCTTACAATCTAACAATCTCCTTTATGTACAACTAGGCTAATTTCTTCGATGAACTTTTCATATTCATGGGCAAGAAGTGAGCACACTTCGTCAACCGATCCACAATCACCCATATAGCGTCATTTCCAGTACGAGTTCTAGGTAGTCCAGAAATAAAATCCATAGCAATACTATCCCACTTCCAAATTGGGATCTCCAAAGGTCTCAAATAACCAGATGGTATTTGATGCTCGACCTTAGCCTTCTGACAAATAAGGCAAGATGCAACAAAATTCGCCACGTCACATTTCATACCAGGCTATCAAAAATTCTTCTTGAAGTCTTGATACATCTTGGTGGAACCAGGATGAATACTCAATACACTTTGGTGAGCTTCCTCAAGTACACATTTCCTCAAATCACCACTCGAGGAAACATAAATTCGGCCCTTCACATGCCAGATGCCATCATGACCTTCCACTAGAAACAAGTTCTTCCCTTTTTCTTGAGTTCTTCTCATCTCAACCAAGTATTCATCCTTCGGTTGTTGCAATTTCACGGTTTCAAAAAACACATTAGTAACAGTCAATATTTCAAGGGACATCTTCTTTGGAGTATAAGTTTCCATGCCCATATTCAAGTTTCTAAATTGCTCAATTAATTCCATCTCTTTCACCATCATTGCGAAAACATACAATGACTTCCGGCTTAAAGCATCAATAACCATATTTGCCTTTCTGGGATGATACCTCAATTCGAACTCATAATCCTTCAGAAACTCCATCCATCGCCATTGGCGTATATTAAGCTCTTTTTGATCAAACAAGTACTTAAGGCTCTTATGATCACCAAAGACCACAAACTTAGAACCATATAAGTAATGTTGCCACAACTTCAAAGCAAACACCACCGCCGCCAATTCAAGATCATGTGTAGGATAATTAACCTTATACGGTCGCAACTGCCTCGATGCATAGGCTATCACCCGTTCACATTGCATCAACACATAACCCAGACTGTGCATAGAAGCATCATAGTATACAACAAAGTCATTCAACAAATTAGGCAATGCTAACACTGGTGCGGTAGTAAGCCTCAACTTTAACTCTTGGAAACTTTCTTCACATTCACGAGTCCACACAAATGGTTGATTCTTACGAGTCAACTTCGTCAATGGTAAAGCTAAATGAGAAAATCCTTCGATAAACCTCCGATAATACCACACAAGACCAATAAAACTTCTTATTTCCATCATAGACGTCGGTCTTTCCCAAGCCATAACAGCTTCCACTTTTGTAGTAGAATCCGCAACTATCTCTTGCTTCAAACTTTTCCAGCTTACAACGCCACTATTTAAACAAAACACATACCTTGATTGCGGTCTTGAGTCATCCTTATCAGTTTGGAAGCTAGCATCAGTGTAACCCTTTACAATGTGCTCTTCTTCCCCTCCATATATCAAGAATGAATCTTTAGTTTTTCTCAAGTACTTTAGGATATTCTTGATAGCAGTCGAGTGACTTTCATCGGGATCAGATTGGTATCTGCTCGTCATGCTTAAAGCATACGAGACATCTAGTCAGGTACATATCATGGCATACATGATTGATCCTATAGCAGATGCATATGGAATCTTATTCATCCATTCTGTCTCTTCTTTAGTGGAAGGAGATTGAGCCTTTGATAGGCTTATGCTATGAGCCATAGACAAAGTTCCTTTCTTGGAATCTTGCATGTTAAACCTTTTTAACACTTTATCTATGTATGTATTCTGACTTAGGCCAAGAAGTTTTCTTGATCTATAGATCTTAATTCCCAACACGTAGGTTGCTTCACCTAAGTCTTTCATAGAAAAATAGCTTCCTAACCAAGTCTTCACAGACTGAAGCGTAGGAACGTCATTTCTAAGAAGTAGTATGTTATCAACATACAGGACCAGAAAAACAATTGTGTAGTCACTAACCTTCTTGTAGACATAAGGTTCATCCTCATTTTTAGTAAAGCCAAATTGTTTAATAGCTTCATCAAAATGAAGATTCCAGCTTCTGGAAGCTTGCTTAAGTCCATATATGAAACGTTGTAGTTTGCACACCTTCCTGGATGCTTCAGGCTTAACAAAGCCTTTGGGTTGTGTCATGTACACTTCCTCAAGAATATTTCCATTAAGGAAATTAGTCTTGACATCCATTTACCATATCTCATAATCATGGTATGCAGCAATAGCAAGCAGAATTCGAATAGACTTTAGCATAACAACTGGAGAAAAGGTTTCATCATAGTCTATACCATGAATTTTCTTGAAACCTTTCTCCATTAATCTTGCCTTATAGGTACTTATATTACCATCCATGTCAATTTTCTTTTTGAAAATCCACTTGCATCCTATAGGTTTTGCCCCTTCAGGTGCATCAATCAAAGACCAAACTTGATTAGTGTACATGGAGTCCATTTCAGATCCCATGGCTTCAAGCCATTTCTCAGATTCTACACTTGCAATGGCCTCTTTATAAGATGTTGGCTCATTTTGAACCATTAGCAACACATCTCCTTCCTGAGTTACAAGAAATCCATATCTTTCAGGTTGTTGACATATTCTACCTGATCTATGCAAGTCTTGTTCTACTGGAGTTTATCACAATATTTTATGGTTCCTGTTCCATTTCCACCATTGGCTCTTCAATGCCTTGCAGGTCTTGAACTTCTTCAAGTTCTACTTTCCTCCCACTAATTCTTTTAGAGATGAATTCCCTTTCTAAGAATACAACATTTTGAGCGCTAAACACTTTGCCCTCGGTAGGATTGTAGAAGTAATAACCCTTAGTTTCCTTTGGGTATCCCGCAAAAAGACATTTATCTGATTTGGGTCCAAGTTTATCAAAAATCTGATGCTTTACATAAGCTTCACAGCCCCAAATTTTAAGAAAAGACATACTGGGTCATTTCCCAGTCCATATCTTATATGGTGTCTTTATGACAACCTTAGATGAAACATGGTTAAGTGTAAAAGCTGCTGTCATCAAAGCATGTCCCTAGAAGGAATTAAGGAAGTCAGTTTGACTCATCATTGGTCGAACTATGTCTAACAAAGTTCTATTTCTTCGCTCAGAAACACCATTCCATTGTGGTGTTCTAGGAGGAGTGAGTTGAGAGATAATCCCACACTCTTTAAGATATTCATCAAACTCTAGGCTTAAGTATTCGCCACCTTGATCAGATCAAAGTACTTTAATTGTCTTGCCAAGTTGGTTCTCTACTTCATGTTTGAGTTCTTTAAACTTTTCAAAGGACTCTAATTTATGCTTCATCAGAAACATAAATTCATACCTACTGAAATCATCAGTAAAGGTAATAAAATAGCTAAAACCTCCCCTAGCCATTGTCCCTATTGGCCCACATACATCACTATGTATCAAGCTTAGAAGATCACTCACCCTTTCACCCATTATGGTAAATAGGGTCTAAGTCATCTTCCCCAATAAACAAGATTCGTATGTATCTATTGATTCAAAAACAAAAGAGTCTAAATATCCATCTTAATGGAGTTTAGAAATACGTTTCTCATTTATATGTCCTAGGCGACAATGCCAAAGATAAGTTGGGTTCAAATCATTTGGTTTAACCCTTTTAGTATTAACGTTATAGATAGGGGTTTCAAGATTAAGAACATAAAGTCCATTACTCAAATTTACATAACAATAAAACATGTCATTCAAATAAATAGAACAACCATTGTTCTTTATTATAAAGGAAAACCCTTTCCTATCTAGACAAGAAATAGAAATAATGTTTCTTCATATTACTGAAACATAAAAACAATTTTCTAATTCAAGAACAAACCCTGAGGGTAAGGATAAAAAATAAGTCCCTACAGCTAATGCAGCAACTCTTGCTCCATTTCCAACACATAGGTCCACCTCGCCCTTCATCAACTGCCTACTCCTTTTTAGATCCTGCACATTAAGACAAATGTGAGATCCACATCCAGTATCTAATACCCATGATGTTGAGGTTGACAAGTTAATTTCTATAACAAAAATACCTGAAGTGGAAGTCTCACTTCCCTTCTTCTTAAGCTCTTCCAGGTACTTTGGACAGTTTCTCTTCTAGTGTCCCTTCTATCCATAATGGTGACAATGTCCTTCCTTAGCCATCCCGCCCACAGGTTTTAAGGCTAATATACTTAGCTTATCCTTGCCTTTCCAAATTGTTTTGCCCTTTCCCATAACAACCTTTCCTTTGCCTTTATGTATGCTCTTTCCTTTACCTTTTCTAGAATTGACCATCATTATGGCCTTGCCCTTTCCTTTAAAAATATTGGGCTTAACAGTCCTTAACATATTGAGTAGCTCTGACAATGTTTTATCCAATGCATTCATGTTATAATTCATGATGACTGGCTTAAAACTGTCAAGTAATAACTTCAAAATGAGATTAGTAGCTAACTTTTGAGGGAAGGGGAATCCTAGCCTAGCTAGATTCTCCAAGTACCCAATCATTTTGAGCACATGAGGTCCTACAGAACCTCTCTCTTCAAGTCTGCAGCTAAATAGGGGTGAAGAAACTTCATATCTTTCTTGGTCAGCTTGACCTTGATATAGTTTCCTTAGGTTTTCGATCATATCGAAAGACTCCATGTGCTCATGTTGCTTCTGAAGCTCAGGAGACATGGTTGTCAGCATAAGGCATTGGACGTCTAAAGCATCATCCTGATGCTTCTTGTAAGCATCCTTGTCAGCTTTAGAGGCATTGGTCGTGGGTGGTTCCGGAAGAGGATCTTCTAGGACATACTGCTTTTTCTCTTGATTGAGGACAATCCTCAAATTCCTATACCAGTCTAGAAAGTTAGGTCCAGACAATTTTTCTTTGTCTAGGATTGATCGCAATGAAAGGTTTGAAGGTGTGTTTGATGTCATGGTTATATAAAATAGAAAAATATATAGTAAGTATCAATTAAAAACATATTTAATTTTTGGTCTTAAAATTAAACACGTCTCCCACTATTTTGATTCAAAATAAAATTACCCTCCACGAATCAGAAAATCCCGTTGGAAGATTTTCTAGTGGGTAAAGATCCATATTTGGCCTAATGTTAAGTCAGCTTTGGCTGATCACTTAACATCTGGTTATTTAGGTAGGAAACTCCTTTACAATTGTATCTTATACAACTCTTAGACATTGAGTTAGGTAACCATTACTGATCATTCATCTTATGAAAGTTTAACCCAATGTATACGCCTCTAAGTTTATTCAATCCAATTGATAACTTAGTTAAGTTAAAAACCTAATAAAACAGTTTGGATATTACAATTATCCCATCGCGTCTTACTAATATAAATGATAGTACCCTGCTTTGGCAGACCCACTATTTATTGACATTAGTATTGACGAGTGTACTTATTGGAAGGCATTTGTAACTTAATATTATTTTGAGGGATTTTAATTTATTTTAAATTACCGTCTTTGTTAAACGCTTTAACGCAATAAAATTATCCCCAAAGCATGCAAACAAAATTGTGAGATGGTTATGGTCTTCCTAGAAGAATAAATAAATAAATAAATAAACCTAAAGGAACTATGTTGCTAAGGCTTCATGAAGTCCTACTTTTTGAACCCACCATCCTCTTGGAGTCACCACTCTTTGGTTCCTTTCAAAATCAAAAGTGCTTAGAGTCACCACTCTAGTTTTCTTCTAGGTCTCTACTTTGTTGGCTCGATCAAGATTACAAGATTATAAAGAAACTCGCTTTACATATGAATGAAGGGTTGAGAAAAGAAATACAACAGAATAGAGAGAGGCACAACACGCAGGCTGTATTTAAATAAAATAACTAAGACCATAACCATTCACCATGCAACGTGTTAATTAATTAATTATAACCTATTTGAAAGCATTAAAAAATTAATTTTTAAACGGGCCATTAAACACGTGGGTCGGTAATAAGGCGCTACACAGAGAGGTGGGTTTAGTGTGACCGCTTAAGTACCAAGTCTTTCCTAGCCAGAGCGTCCCACTGACTATTAACAGCTCTAAAATTTTGGCTAAGGTTTTAACCACTTTGAAACCCTAATTCCTTATCGCGAACACTTCATAACGCAGCCGTCAAGGCACATGTAGGCAGCATCGTCTAGGGTCTTAAAACCTAGAATTCAAATTGCACCTTTCTTATTACGGCTTCCTAGGTTTCAACGTTTGAACCCTAGGTTAAGAAACGGCTAAGGTTTAACACTTAAACCTTAACACTTGATACCCCATAACATGAACTATTCATGCTCGGAGATCAACGCATTATCAAAATATAGTTTGTATGACGACAATGATTATTAATGAATTCAACACATGTATCACATATGAAAAATTGAAAACGCAAATATCATACAAGCCTAAAATAACAGAAACACATTCTTCAAATGAGAAAGCCTAAAACAGTATCTCATATAATTTACAAAAAACATAAGAGCATACAAATCATGATATTATTTCATACACAACCATGCTTGAATGGTTTTCAAAACAAGTTTCGTAAACTAATTTCGCAAAATAAACATAAAGCTTATAACAAGAAAACGATTTCATAAATCAAAATTTTTAAAAGCTTTTACAGAACAAAAAACATGCCATCATGAAACGCAAACAAATGCCCAAAATATAGCTTTGTAACCAGGCTTTGATACCACTGTTAGGGAATCCATCAGGGTCAGGCAGCGGAAACACAAAGGATTCCCAAAAAAGATTGCAAAAACAAATGTCTCAAGGCATTATGCAAAATTAAAATTTTGATTTAGGGTTTACCTCTTGTAGACGCAAAGAGAGTTCTTCGATCGAAGCAATTGTAGCTTCGCCCTTAGGAGTCCATACAAGCATTCTCACCAGAAAATCAAAGTTCCGAATGCCAGTATAGAAATTCGAGAGTAATCTAATTTCTGAGCAGCAGCCTATGAGCATCTCATGCTCTATATATAGGCTTAGGTCTTAACCTGAGCTCTTATTAAACTTTAGGCTCTTGACTTATTCTAAATGAGATAGGCCCAATAGTTTTATTTTTAGTCCAACTAAAATAAAACTATCCTCTGGTGGGCTTACTCTGTGTATGACCCTATAGGAAAAATATTCGGTTATATTAATAATAAACTATTTTATAATTAATATAAAATAAGAGCGACATCTAGCAATACATCATTATGTCTGAATATTATTTATCATCGACATGACCTATAAATGATAATTATTTTATATATTTATTCCTTTTGTCATGATATCTAATTGGGCCCAAGGCATTGTCGTCGTCATCCTTGTATGGCCCAATTCATTTTACTTGATACCAGAGTAGACTTTACAGAATAAATATCTAATATTTATTCGTCCTAGCATGCCATGTATTTCGTTAGTCTCACTCTATCAAGTGGCCCATAGATATCACTCCTGTCACATAGGAGAGACAAATCCCATCTACATCACTTACATCCCTCTGCATAATTTGTCCATTGCCTAATCACAATCTTTATGGTCATCTTATTACAGATAATGTTTGATTGTATTAAAACAACAAACTCCTTGTGTAGGAATCGTAGTGACTTCAGGTGGTTCTATCCAGTACAACATTATCACATTGAGAACCATTTTTGACACTTATGTAACGATCCATGCAACATTCTCATGGTGGGTCTGTCAAGTACAACATTACTCTTAATATGTACCCGTGTAAAGACTTGATATCATATATCCATGGTTTGTGAGATCAAATCATTAGTACATTCACACACTAATCTTAATGTATTTACATGTCCTTATGTAAATACTTGATTAAAGATGTTTTAGGAATAATTCTCATATGACCTATTATTCCAGGATAAATAGTTTTAAAACAATCTTAAAACTAAAAATACTAATTTTATTGATAAGTTAAAATTGACACATTAATAGCTCGTAGTGCATACACCAACATTAGGGTTACTTAAAATGTTCATTGGATTAAAGTTTGATTGAATTGAATTTTTTTAATGAAATTTGATCTAACTAGGTACTCGCTCACCCCTATAACTAAGGCTCTGAGAAAACTCTGAAAAGTGTCTAAAGAATTATTTTTGAAAAGTTATACAAAAAGTTTTTAAGTCACACTATTCAACCCCCTTCTTGTGTACACTTATGAACCTTCAGTTTTAACCTAATAAAATCATGAATAAATACTTCAAAAATAGAATCACCATTGTAAAAAATTTCAGCATAAACAAAAAATCACAAATCATTACCTAGAGTCTTTTAAGTCCCCCTTTAAGTCTAAGTTATGTATATAATTTAAAAATGTAATATAAATATATGAGTAATATGTTGAAGGAAATATAATTGCAGTTTCAGTTTAATCAATTTTCAATTATTTTGGATCGATTAAACGATTTTATTCAGTCCGGATCAGATGATGAACACCCTTAGCTGTTACCCTTTAACAAATCTCACACTATTTATTACTTCTTTAACGATGAACTTGGCTTCTCGGTTGTGTTAGCGATACCAAACCTTCTTGGTGTAAAAGGTGTCTAAAAAGAGACTAACACCAACTCAGCACCACTAACACATCATGGTAGATCTAACTTTTCAAGAAGAAACTTTTTTCGTTCACAAAGCTCAAACCCGAGACTTTACTTAAAGGTAATCAAATATATACCACTTGAACCAATATTATGTGTAATTTTCTATGGGATAAAATGTTAAAAGGATAGGTTTTTATTGAAATTTATATTGATTTTGTATTAGAAATCATAAGTAAATTATCAACGGAGTGGTTGATATAAATGATATATATTTAATATTTGTTAAGCAAAATTTTTTGTTTGAACTTTATATATGAAAAAAAATCCTTACTAAGAGAGTTAAACTCATTATAATGTGAATGTTGTTAGCTCAAATAGGGTAATAATCATTTGAGCAAAAGCATTTTTTTTATTTCTTACCTTGTACATGGTTACCCAAACTCACGAGGTTTGTTTGGTGAATAAGATAATAATATGTGATCCGGTGTGTATACCGGTCCCTAAAATCAAGTGACACCGGTTACTGCAAAAATATAAATAAATGCTAAGTCAAATATAAAACTGAACGGGGTCCCATAAAGCGACACTAATAATCAACTTTGGTACGGATCAGATAAACCTAACCCTAGTCATAAAAGCTGACACCTGAGCCAGAGTCAGACGTAAGTGGGCAACTTGCTCTTACACAAAGACTGTAGCCATACTATAATGTCAGGGGTCAAGTCACAACTTGCACTTGGGGAAGTTCTATAAATAGAACTCATTTATTAAATCATAAGTAACAACATTTACTGCTCTTAACTACCTCTACAATCCCTCTATTTTCCTGTAATTCACATACTGACTTAAGCATCAGAGCCCCTTTTATAGGTACACCCCTGGTGTATCCCATTTAACCTGGTTGGAATTGACTTAGAAGTATACCTTAACATAAAGGGCACAAAGTTCCCACTGAACCTGTGTTTATAATACCGGACTCTCACTGAGATAGTGTAAAATAGAGAGACAGTGAAATATCTTTGACACTGGTTGTTCACAAGGTACTTCATACCCTGAACACCGGTCAGAACATTGGCAAGTCTGGTGGGACCATATAAATTTAGTCCCACATTGCAAGAAATTAGCAAGTCATGGAGCAAAATAAGAGGAATGGAACTCTAAAGGGCCATGCCCAGAGCTTGGCCAAGAGAGTGGAGCCCCATATGTTGGAATATGGTGCTAGAATTGTTGAGACTCTAAGAATAAATCAAAACCAAGGAATGATGGTTATTGTAATGCATCCTGACCCCCAAGATGAGATAATAAGGTAACTCCGATTAGAGATTCAAGAGCTAAAAAGGAGCAAAGAGGTAAAGGAGATAGTGGTTAGAAATTAGAGATAACAGCACAAGTTTTCCCACACTCAAGAGTATTCACAAGCTCAAACTTACAATAAACAGGAGTCAATTTATAAAACTAAGGCTTTAAATAGCTAGAGGAGATCCTTGCAACAAAGTAGGGGAGGTGGAGAATACTGGTTCAACATCCCCTTCACGAGGAGGTTGATGAACGTCCCAATCCCAAGGCATTTGTAGACCCCCACAGCTATCAATAGGAAAATACACTAGAGAGACCGACTTGGGGCGTCACCTTACGCAAATGAATCTTTTTTTCTTGGAGCTGAGGAGGACGTAATGTGTAGGATGTTTCCCAGAACTTTATCTACTAAAGCCTTAGGATGGTTTAATGGTTTGCCATCGGGGTCCATTGATTCCTAGGACAATATGGCCCATGCTTTCCTATAGCACTTTGTTGTTTCAAGAGATGTTCCAAGGATGTCTCATACCCTGACTCAGGTTAAGCAGGAGTGGATGAAAGTCTTAGAGATTTTTTTGAAGAGATTTTACAAAGAGGTAGCACTGGTGTCAGGGTTAATGGAGTACATGCCACTACATATTATGGTTGAAGCCCTTCAACCGTAGTCACCTTTTACCTTGTCCTTAGCAAAAGGAGCCCCTATACATTCAAGGAGTTCAGGAGGAAGACTACTAAGTACATAGGAAGAGAGACGCACCTAGCTGCGGCTAAGGGAAAGACTCTGGTTGTTGAAGAAAGGACTTCAGTCCATGAGAAGAAAGACTCAAATTTTAAGCATAGAAATCATAATCGAGATGCGCCTCCAAGAGAGAAGGAGCATCAGAGTGTCAACTTCACTTATTATACTCCTTTATCAGTCCAGCCGAGACAGATCCTGAGGGAGGTTAGATTGCGAGGATTGATGGTTTATGGAGTTAGGAAACCCCAGCCAATGAAGAGATAAAGGGATACTAGTAAGTATTACGAATTTCATGAGCAGACCGGTCATAGTATTGATGAATGCCGGTAGCTGAAGAAAGCCATTGAGACTTTGATTAGAGAAGGAAAGTTAAAGCAATACCTCTTCAAACAATGAATATATGGAGAGTGTCACACCCTGATTTTTTGGACCCAAATCCTAATGTAATCAAGATAATAATTAATAAAAATATGAGTAAATTTTCAAGTTTAAAATAATTTCGAAACATCACAATGATTACCTCAAGACCCAAACCACAGAAAACTGAAGAGTGAGATTTAATAACTTATAAACTAGATCGTAAATCAAAACACCCACACATGTATATAAAATGATTTGAGTTTATAGCAGAAGAAGAATATGTATACGGGGCACCCGCCTAGTTCCATATATGAAGATATGGAAAAAGGCTCAAACAATCATGCAACCACATCATATAGGCCTATTAGGTCACAACCAAGCAAGCATCCAAATATCCTTCATTGCCTATCATGAAATTCAACCTCAGCTTATGCATTATCAATACTTATACATATACAAAGGGACTACATATCCAGCATAATTTCATCCATCAAAATGGGCATAAGTCTCAATACCCAAAATATCAATACATCATCCATATAATATCATCAAATCGATGGTTATCAACTATCATCTTAAACAATTCATTCATCACAACATAATTAATAGTCTTTACCGGCCAAGGCTTTCCATTACAACTATTTACCTTCCTCGAAAGCTTTAGTTTAAAGAAATGATCTCATCCAATGAAAATCCTGCATCACAATGCTAAAAGGAGACAACATGGGAGAGTGAGTTATGCATTCAAAATGACGAATATAAATACATTGTGATTATATGTATATGTATTCAACCAACATGTGTGCTTTGCTATAAATCATCAATCCATTATTAAACCATCATCAAGATATTATCTTAGGCATACAAGCCTTATTATTCATAATTCATGTCAAGCACAAGCACAAGCACATACTCATTCACATAACCCTACATCATTATGGGCATTCACAATTTTCATCATTAAGTCATTTCAATCTTTAATCAATTAACACTTTCTCAAGAGGTTCTCATCTCTGTTTGGTCATCTCCATCTCAAATGCCATACACCTATGGCTAATGCATATGTCAACTGTTTAATGCAAACGCAATGGATCCATTTCAATCACCCATGCACACATGGTATCTCAAGTGATCGCAACCACTTATAATCAATCTCATATTGGTTTCCCACCACGCATGGGGTACTCCTTTTCATAACCCCGCAAGGCTTTCTTCGTGATCGCAACCACGTTTCATTCATTTCACACTGGTTTCCGCCACGCATGGGGTACTCTTCATAGTCCCATAAGACCAATTTCAATTTCAATACACTGGTGATTGCAACCACCTTTATCATATCAATCTATCATGTGATCTCAACCACAAACTCATTCCCCCATGCATAGGGTACTCAATCTCATAGAATCCCACAGGATCTTTATCATTTCAGTATTCGTGATTGCAACCACGTTCATCATTCTCAACATATTGGTGATCACAACCACCTTTATTCATTCACATATTGGTTTCCTACCACACATGGGGTACTTCTCTCATATAGTCCCGTAAGACTTTCATCATTGTGATCACAACCACATATTCAATGCTATGCCATGCCATGAATACAATAATACAATAATACGTATGCCAAATCTTAACCTCGTAAGGATTCCTCACCCTCTCAATTAGGGGTATATTATATATTAGTTTGTCATCATTGGCATATAATTAATCATAATGCCCGTCAAGGCTCTACATTCATATTTACATCAAACCACGCATGGTAATCAAAAGCATATCAAGCATCATAGCATTAATCCACGCATGGAAATCAACAAGGCATGCTAACAAATACACTTCAATTTCATAGCATCATATGCTTGCCAATACAATTCAAATTACATATACAAGGTTATACTTGTATCAAACATATTGGCATTGCCATCATCGATAACAATAATCACCATTTAATCAAGGGTATGTTCAACAACAATATCCCTTTTCATTCAACATCATTCAATACATGTGACATCATCTACTTTTAATCATCATCAAAATCATACCAAATTCATTGATTTACATAACTCATTGCCATTCAATTGTCCCCTCATTAATTTTATTATCATACAAGGTGTGTCATATAACCATATCATTTACTTTTCATTATGATTAATAATATCTCAATAATGGTGAATCATACATGTATTCATAACATAACATAGCCATACACATACCTTGCCAAGGCCTTAAGCCATTTCCCAATCACCACTAAGACACACCACATATGTACCCCTAATGAAATCACTTATTTTTACACAATAAAAAGGGTTTTGGGAAATAATGAGCCCATGACAAATTTCAACATTGAGACATGTGAAAGGTTCATTCTTTGTCTTAAAAATAGAGGGACATTAGTTCCAATTTGGCAATCATAAAAAGTTAGGTTCATAATCCTCTTAAACTTAAGTTTTACAATGTAGTGGGTTTGGTATTTTATGTCTCACGAGAGTTAGAAAACTCCAATTGAGGTAAGAACAATTTTCACACCTCTGTAACATTATTATCTTCAACTTTTATGAAGAGGTCGGAGGCCAAAAATGTCATTAAGATGCCCAAACGTGCCAAAAATAGCAAAGCGATTATAGCAGTTAGAAAAACAACATATCAGTGGCCATAACAGGGCCATGAATCGATTCATGCATTCTCAAGTCCCAAAATTGACAAACAGAGGGCCTTGAATCAATTCAGACACCCCATAAATCGATTTATACGTTCCAGGACCTCAAAATAGTGAAAACAGAGAGCCTTGAATCGATTCAAACCCCGTATGAATCGATTCAAGCATTGGAAAATTGAGGAACAGTAAATCCAGTGAGTCTTGAATTGATTCAAGCCTTCGTATGAATCAATTCATACCTATACAGTAGCCTCTGAATCGATTCAAACACTATTTTGAATTGATTCATGACAACACAAACCCCTTTTTATGTAGAAAAGCCAAATTTTTGAACTTCTAATCCCCTAACTTTTTCATACAAATTCCAATGCCCACCAAATTTTAACACCAACTTATATACATTATTTATGACGTGTGGCCATCAACCGCACTAAAAAATTCCCAAAAGTGAGGGACTTATGTTCATAAATGCGTTTAGACTATTTCAAGGTATTTTTGTGCAACTCAAGGGCCTATTCTTAATGAAATTGGCTCATTCCAATTCCTACAAGTCATAAACTACATATATGGGCTATTGGAACTATCACATGCCATCAAAATCATATAAAACTCAATTTGACCCTGTGAGTTCCTCAATTATGCATTATCTTTCAATCTTATCACTAATGCCATCAGAATGGCCATCACATTCAATGCCAAGCATCCACAATAAATTCTCAATTCACAAAACATATACTTCATCCCCTCAAGGATAATTCATTAACACGTACATATTTCCAACCCCTCATGGGGTATTCATCAACAACACACTACTCCCATCAAAGGGACAATAAACATTCATCATCAACATATATACACATATATTATTCTCAATAGCCAATAATTTGCCACTCATATTATTTCACTATAAACATGATAAGGCAAGCATGAGTATCATGATATACATAAATCACTAATTATTCCACTCATGCATTTAGAATGTAAAACTCCTCTCCTACCTCGAGAGAAGAACTGCAATTCAAATACTCTAATCGTTTTGCCATATCATCCAAATTACAATCTACACATTACACATATGCATTTCATACAATCAATAAATCATTTCAAGGCACCATCATAATTTTAAACAATGTAAATATATCTTAAGGCTTAATCTTAAGTCCTAGACTTGCTAAGACACCAATTCATACCATTGTGTTAGGTTTCGGGAATTCCTTTCCTAAAACCATGATTCTCTAGATCTAAAAGGGTTAACCATACCCAATTACAATAACATCACATTCATCCCTAATCTAAAATGCCTTCTATATTACCTGAATCATTCAAATGCCATCATAATCATTATGACCTTAATGTCTGGTATGCTAATTATATAAATCATACAAAGAAATGAAGTGTTCAAGGAAAGAGAATCAAGTTTGTATAATATGAGCTCAATGGAATGTTTGTGCCAAGTTTAAACACAGTGATTGTAGTATAGTATAGATGTCGTTCCACTGAGGAGGTGTTGGTTTGAAGATCTTAGTTCTTGAATTGATTTTGACAAAAGGTTTGGTTTGATTTTGTTGTACAAAAGATTGAATACAAAAGTAAACAACAAGTATTGAACAGTAGCAGTAAAGTGTTTGAGGTAAAGTTCAGATTTGGAAAACTGGGATTGGTTTCATCGCATCGCACCTTTCGTAGGCTAAATAAATTTGCATGTATGTAACTTGAAATGACAATTTCTACGTCACAATCAAAGTCATTTGTATCGATCCCTTGACTAAAAAATTCATAAGAATGCTTTCAAACTGCTGATCCCTCAGTCACTTTGAAACCATTCTAGCATTACCGATCGATTGTTTTGACATTCATTGCGTTAGATGCCATCCCTAGTCAACTACTCACAATGAGTATTTCATTCAGATCTGCTCTCAAAAGTTACTTCCCAGTATACTTAAGAAAATTGAAACAAGAAAATAGTGATCAAGTACTTTCAGGCATTAATGACAGAATGAAATACATAAATTATCATAAATGAAAACTTACAGCAACATTACTTCAGGTTTGATTTGATTACAACCAATCCCAATAAGGAAAATTAGTTACCCATGCTTTGCATTTTCACTTAAGAAAATTTAGAAATAAGAATACAAAGTGAAATGCAGAAAAAGTGTTTATTGATATGAAGGAGATAATCCCGCTGATGATCCAACTGATGATCTTTAATCCCTGTACTCTGCTTGATTTATAAGGATTATGCTCCATCTTTCCTTTCCCCCACTTGCGTAGAGCCCATGAAGGATCATTAAGAGACATGCAGAAACATACCAAAGTGGGTGAGTTGGCATCACACCATTGGTTAATATAAAATTGAAAATCCCATGCTGCATAAGTCACACTTGAGCTCAATGGTCACGCTCAAGCGTAAAGGGTCCTGATGCTCACTGGTTGTCTCACGCTCAAGCCACCTTAACCACGCTTAAGCATGGCCTTCCTGTCCAGTATGCTTGCTCCATGCTTGCTCTACGCTTAGGCGAGCTCGAGCTCATGCTTGAGCGTCCCCCTTTTACGCTTAAGCATGAGGGGGGTCTGATGCTGTATTGTCTTTATTTCTTTACGCTTAAGCTTCATAAAGCCACGCTCAAGCGTGCCAGTTATGTCCAGGGTCACGCTTAAGCGCGCTCGGGTTCACGCTCGAGCGTGAAGTGTCCTTGCCCAAGCGTGCTATCTCCTGCTCAAGCGTGAAGGTTCTGATGCTTATTTTATTTTCTTTAAGTACACGCTCAAGTGTGGAACTTGTCACGCTTAAGTGTCCTTGGCTTTTATACTGATTCTTCTTGGTTTCTTCAAGACTTTTGGTACCTTTCTTCAAATATTTTGACAAATCAAGCTTGTGTTATTTATAATAAAAATCATGCTCAATCAATTATTGATTTAGTTAAATTCTTTACAAAATGAGTTTAATTGAAACATTAAATCAATGTATAATAACACTTATCAAACTCTCCCAAACCTAGATTTTCGCTTGTCCTCAAGTAAAAGAAGTTTGGAAAGGAAATCAAGCATTCAATAAGATTAGATTCAGACAAAATTTTAAAAGACAATAATCTCAATTTTAACTTAAGGCAAATAACATCTTCAATACCAATCCTTTGAAATACCATGCACCATTCGATTTTTCACAATGCAAGTAACCAATTAAGAATAAGGAACTCACATTATTTCTCACCAGGTGTCTGTGTCGCACATTCATCATGGGAACTGCCTAATTGACATCACCAGTCATTTCCAATCAAAAATCAAATCATAAGAGTAGTAAGGATCAAAAGGTCTTTTAAGGGTTGTAATGAGGCTAGGCTAAACAAGAATTCTTGGTTTTTCTTGAGTTCAAAATGCATGCATAAGAAAGAGCATAAGTTATGAAACTTTTCAAAGTTTTCTTGAGCTACAGAATTCTTTAGTTCCTTTTTTCTAGTTCTCTATTTCTGTTTGAATCTCTAGAGAACTTACTGTTTTTAGCATTCTCTTTTTCTGCCTCTGTTTCTTTTATGATTCTTTTGGAAAAATATATTTTTTTTTGTTCTTATCAAATTTAAGCATGCTGATAAGGTAGGATTTTTATTTCTCATGCTTGGGTTAGGGTGTTTTTATAGAATAAAAAAAATTTAGGCTCAAAAGTAGGCTACCAAAGAATATGGCTTATTTTTGAGGGTAGCTTTTTGGCTCTGGGTTATTTTATTTTCAAAATTGCCTTTATCCTTTTCTTGCTTAATTTCTTATGAAAAAATTGTTAATTAGAAAATTAGGTAATGCAAATAAAAGGGTTTCTAATGAGACTCTCAGTGTTTAAATTTCTCCATTCTCACCGGGTTATAAGGCATACTTCCATATTCTAAAAGGGTTCAAGCATGCAAATAAATTTTAATGGTTCATTTCCTTCATTTTCATGGTCTTAAATTAGTTAATTTGCCTTCTCAAAACCAATGTTACTGCCTCAAAATAATTGCTAACTCAGAATCTTTTCTTGAAAAAAAAGTTTAAATCTTGGTTGGGTTTTTCAAAACTATTTTAGTGTTAAGCATGTAACTTTGCATCAAAACAATCATAACCAAAAGCATGAAAAATTTAAAAATTTTCAAAGTATGCTGCAGTAATATCAGACTAAGAAAACCAACTTAAAGTAAACTAAAGCAATTAAAAACTAAAGCAATTAAAAACTAAAGCAGTAAACTCATCACTCATCCTTAGAAGAGTCATCCTCTGTCTCCTGTTCCCTTTCTGGAGGTCCCTGTGAAGAAGGTCCTAGCCTAGCTTGTGAAGTCTCACCCCCTCCCACAAAAGGAGGCCTGACCCAGGCCAAGCAGTGAAGGCTTCAAATTGGACTGGATCCATCCAAGGGTTGGGTTGTCCTGCAGGAATGCTATGATATAAACCATGATGTATATGCATCAATCCTCGATGGTTAGCATTTTGTTGTGCCAAGAGGTGGCTGTTCTGAATCTTAAGAAGATGGATGACCTGCAGGATCATTCATGCCTCTGTGCTGAGAGGAGGAGGGGCAGGTTCTGATCTTGCAAGTGGTGGTGCTTGCTGTTGTGCTTCTGTGGTAGGTGGAGGGGATACTTCTAGTGCAGTTTGAGTGCTACAATACCACTCAATGAAGCATTTGTCAATGGATGACCTGATAGGTTTGAGGTCTTGTACCTCAATCCCATGTGCTACACAAAAATCAGTAATAAAAGCAGGGAAGCCTAAACTTCCTTTACCTTTTACCCTGCCTGGGAGTACTTTTGATTAGCTTTTCCAAATTTTTGAATTTCATCAGAGATTATCTGTGCTAGATCAACGGAGATGTCATTTTGTAAAATACAATATAATAAATAACACCTGCTGAAAATAAGATCAGAAACATGTGCATTAGGTGCGTGTTGGCAAGCATGAAAGAAGTCCATACTTGAGAAATGGTAGTCATGTCTTTTCTTAAAACTCATAGTGGGTTCTCCCCTTGCCCCATCTGGAAGTGACGACCTGGAATGCATATGGTGGCCTCAAGATCATTAGTGGCAATGAATTGGTTTCTTGAAACCATAGCAGCATAGTCATAAATTTCTCCTTCTCCTAGTTCTATGATGCTGCCCAGGTAGAAGTTAATCTCATCTCTGCCATATGAGAGCCAATGACCTCTTACCCATGTTCTTCGGTCACCTTCTCCCTCCTTAGGCCAAGCATTGGCATAGAGATCTCTGACTATCTCTGGGTAATACCTCTCCCTTGGATAGCAGATCTTGAGCCAGTTTCTTCTTCTCACAACCTGTAAAAACGCATCACATTCTCCTAAAGCCAAATCTACCTTTCTTTCCGGGATGAATGTCCACTTGGAAATATCTTCATAATGCCTGCTCTTGTCTTTGTTTCTGAATTTTGGGGCGTTATCTTGGTCTTCAGTCCTTGGCCTCTTTCCCTTATTTCTTCTCGAACTTCTTGGTGGGGAAGTGGTTGCAGGAGAACTTGGTGCAACTTGCTTGGTTCTGGCCATTCTCTACAAAAGAGCCTAACTTCAAATAATGATATAATAAGGATGGCAAGGAAAAACCATATGTACAGTGTCCTGTGTCAAGATTATAGGCCATATAAATGCTATTGCTTATTATGTATGATGATCAGTATGCAAATGAACTTCTTTCAGGATTTTTCACAAACAGTTATCATGCACTACAAGGAAGTTAAGAATAGTAGCACCAATCTTCCCTTTAAATACCCAAAAAGAGAAGTCAACCATGAAGCATTTTACATTATGATGGTAACACACTAGGAATGAGTATAAAGAAATCTGGAAGTTTCGCATGCATTCCTAAAAGAGGTTATTAATGCTTCCTAACAAGGTAATAGCGTGATAAAATTTAATTGGGGAAAGTTCAGTGGTTACCTGGAAGAATCAAAATTGATGCAGAGAACAGAAAATGTAATGACCTTGAAGTGAATTATGAATAGAATGTAGTGAAAATGCTAGATTAAATTAAGAAAGAATAAGACAATTAATGAAAATGGAATTGTCAGTTACAAAGCTTAGAAAGTCAGAGGGATAATGGGTGGTTACACGAGTGAAGAGTTACAAAACGCTCCATTTATTAGCATCAAGGGCAATTTTCAAACCTCTCACTCGAGCGTGGGTATATCACACTTAAGCGTGATCGTCCAGCAATGGTTAATTCAAGTGCGCTTGAGCGTTTGTCAGAGGAAACTTTTCATGCTTGAGCGTGGCAGAATGGCACTTGAGCATGGTCGGTTTTGTGGGATTTCCATTAGGAAATGAAACTTGTGCTTAAGTTGGGCTAAATCACGCTTAAGCGTGAGTGAATTTTAAAATAGGCGCTTAAGCGCTCTCAACACTCGCTCAAGCGTGCATGAAGGATTTTGGACCTGATGCAATTTATACCCCCTCGCTTAAGCACGTAGTTATTCGCCTAAGCTAATTTAAGTCAGAATCAAATCAATTGTTTCTCGCTTAAGCGTGTATTTGTCATGCTTGAGCATGGTTACTTATGGAATGACCCCTGATGCTTTTAATAATTCACGCTTAAGCTGGGAAGATCACGCTTGAGGGTGACTTCAAACAGAATACCCATGCTTGAGCATGAATTGTCACGCTTGAGCTTGTACAAACCTAACATTTTGATTTCTGGTCTTGCTTTGAGCTTGAGCCCATTTGCTTAAGTGAATTGAAGACACTTGTTTTCCTTTTGACCATTTGCTCTTTGGTCCTTAGATGATGGATGGTGATAGTGATGAGTGAGTGTTCCTGAAAAATAAGAGAGACTTTTAAACATAACATAAAAATTACTTAAATTGAAACTAACACGATTAACAGAGAACATAAAAGGTTGGGTTGCCTCCCAAGAGTGCTTGTTTATCGTCATTAGCTTGACGCCTGATTTGTTTGATCATGGATCTGTCAGTTGAATGATGGTGGTGACCTTCTCCACCTCTCCTCCTAAATAAGGCTTGAGTCTTTGACCATTTACAACCCAGGTTCTTTCAGATTTAGGGTCTTGTAATTCAATGGCCCCATAAGATCTTACTTCCTTCACAATGAATGGTCCTGACCATTTGGATTTTAGTTTTCCTGGAAACAGTCTTATCCTTGAATTGAAAAGGAGCACAGATTGTCCTGGGTAAAAACTCTTTTTCATAATGTGTCTGTCATAGTAAGCCTTCATTTTTTCCTTATAGATCCTTGATGATTCATAGGCATCCATCCTCCATTCTTTTAACTTGTGCATCTGAATTTTTCTTTCTTGAGCTGATGCCTTTGGGTCATAATTGAGAAATTTCATTGCCTAGAATGCCTTGTGTTCAAGCTCTACTGGAAGATGGCAATTCTTTCCATACACCAACTGGTAAGGTAAAAATCCAGTTGGTGCTTTGTAGGCTGTTCTATATGCCAATAAAGCATCATCCAACTTTAAGGACCAATCCTTCCTGTTGTGGCCGATTGTCTTTTCTAATATCCTCTTGATTTCTCTGTTGGATACTTCCACTTGGCCATTTACTTAAGGATGGTATGGAGAGGTTACCTTATGCTTTACTCTATAGTGTTCCAAACACTTTTGAAGTTGAGTGTTGCAGAAATGAGAACCTCCGTCACTTATCAGTACCCTTGGAGTGCCAAACCTGCTGAAAATATTTTTTTTGAGAAATTTGATAACAGTTTTGACATCAGCTTTAACACAGGCCAAGGCTTCAACCCACTTTGATACGTAGTCCACTGCTACAACAATGTACTCATTAGAAAAAGAAGTAGGTAGAGGTCCAACAAAGTCTATACCCCAGCAATCGAAGACTTCTATTTCAAGAATGGCAGTTAATGGCATTTTGTTCCTTTTTGATATGCTACCTATTTTCTGACATACATCATAATGCTGCACAAAAACATTAGCATCTTTAAACAATGATGGCCAATAAAAACCTGATTGGAGGACCTTAGCTGCAGTCCTCTCCCTATTGAAGTGTCCTCCATATGGGGAGCTGTGACAGTGCCATAAAATATTGTTGGCTTCTTGTCGAGAAACACATCTCCTTAAAATATGGTCGAATCTAAGTTTAAACAAGTATGGGTCATCCCATATAAACTGCTTTTCGTCTTTCAGAAACTTTTTCTTTTGTTGCCATGAAAGATCCTCAGGCAACACCTCTGCAGCTTTAAAGTTTGCCATGTCTGCAAACCATGGCCTTTCCTTTATCATCAGTAGCTTCTCATCAGGGAATTCTTTATTCACTTCTGGTTGAAGTAGTGTGACTTCCTTGTTAACAAGGCGAGACAAATGATCTGCAATAAAATTTTCACTGCCCTTTTTGTCTTTGATTGCTAGATTGAATTCTTGCATTAGCAAGATCCATCTAATTAGCCTGGGCTTAGAGTCAGGTTTATTCAACAGATATTTAATAGCAGCATGGTCAGTAAAAATAGTGACTTGGGAACCAATCAGATAAGGTCTAAATTTTTCCAGGCCATACACTATTGCTAACAGCTCTTTTTCTGTTGTTGCATAATTTGTTTGGGCAGGGTTCAAAACTTTGCTAGCATAGTGTATAACATGAAAAACTTTTGCCTTCCTTTGTCCTAATATGGCCCCAATGGCATAATTGTAACATCCCCGTTTTAAAATTAAGTGCTGAATAAAGAATGAACCATTAAGACTTAATTTCAACTAGAAATAACTGTTAAGTGCATTTAACTAAGTGAGTTTTAGCCATTAAAATATAGAAAAGGGTGGCGGACAAGGGATGAGGGGAGTGCGCGTGGCTACTGCAGCACACACTCTCCCATCCCACTCGTCTCTTGTTTATGCGCATGTACACTTATATATATATGTCGTGAGCCTTTAGTGAGGAACGCATTTGCCAATTCTTCAGACTCTCTTCTCCGTCACCTCATCCTCTGTTTTCTCTCTTCGTCTTCATTCTTCTCTTCTCTCACTCTTCGCTCCTGGGGATCTTGATTCCAGTACTGAAGAACAGACTACACCCATCCCAGAATCAGACGCGGCATACGACAAAGCCAAGCAAGACCGGACGAACCAGGAGAAGGACATCGGACCCAACGGCAAGAACGGAAAAGGTTTCTGAGGTTCTTCTAAAGGTAGGGGGCGCTTGCATGTCGAATGCATGGTCTAAGAACGGTACCGGATGAACGTACTGCCAAGTGTGTGTGTGTGTGTGCATGTTTTTATAATTCATTAGAACTGATGCTGTGCATGTGTGCATGTGTTTACAATTACTAAAACTGATGCATGATTTGAGATTTTGATAGTGATCTTCGTGACGATGGCGTAGTTTGCTCGTGGATGATAATGATGGATTTATTTTGTCGTCACTGTGAAAAGTGTGTATGTGCATGTTCTTAATTGGATTGCTCAATGTTGTTAGTCTGATGATCGATTGTATCATGCGCTGGTGTGACTGACGGAATGATGATGAGTAGTGGGGATATCCGTTCTTATTTGATGACTACGGTAATGTGTTTGTGGCACAATGATGTGTAATAATGATCGTGTTAGTTGCATGAGTAAGAGTGGGGTGACCCATGGAAGGTCAGGAACCCCAAGGGAAATGACTTCCAGTTACCAACCCTGGCTAGATCCCAATAGGGCTCGTGGTAGCCGTTGGAGCTAGAGAAATGAGTCTCGAGACGCCGTGGGGGCCGGTGCCACCTGGTAAGAGCTGAGGGACGAGGGGCCAAAAGAAAAAGGGGGCTGTAACTGAGAGTCCTTTCCCGAGTCGGATCCGCGTGCATGCATGTAGAAGTAAGGTTGATTGTGATGATGTATAAATCTATGTATATGCATGTGTATGATTTTGAATGCATGAATATATATTTAGATGTGGAACAAACTCTGTGAACTATGTGTGTCATGAATGTTGTTTGAATTGTATGAACTTGGTTACTTGAGAAAGGTTGAATGATAGCAGGAGCGTGTACTGACGCTGATACCGAGTCTGTGAGTATCATTATACATGTAAAAGCTCACCCCTGCAGTGGCCATTTTCAGTGAATGTCTCTCGTGAGGAGGATCAAAGGCAGAGCTGGAATGCTGGGCGGAGTGCTGATGCATTTCGAAGGTTTAATTAAGGCGTTGTTAGATGAAGCCCGGACTAGCTCATACCGGATGTTAACGTCTTTGTGAATGAATAGAACTTTATGAACAAGAAGAAGTCTGATTTTGTATTGTAATTATTGACGTGCACTTTTATGTATATATATGGATGTATGGTTTTGGTGTGTGTGATGCCATGTGTTGCTTTGTTTCCTAATTATGCTTTAATAGATACGCAGGAACAGCCTGATCGAGCAGGTTATAGCTAAGTCCGAAAGAACCAAGAATTGCCTTAGGAAAACTTATGTCGGATACGTTGGGCGGAGTCGTACCCCGCCCGAAGGCGTATGGCTAAGTCCGCCCAGGCGTCGTCATAATTAGTTGAGTTGGGCGGAATAGGTTCAAACTCTTCCTTTCTCCACAACCTACTAATGTATATGTACCCTGTAACTTCTCATTTTTCTGAGTGAAAGGCGAGTGTGAGGATTTACTTAGTGAACCCTTGTCCATACCCGATGGAGGGAACTACCTTGTAGTTGTGTTAAAGAGGCGTCATGTAGAATTCGTTTAGGCGGTGTCATACCTCGCCCAAGTAACTAAGACAGCCCGCCCAAGATAAATATACCCCGCCTAGCCAAGTAGGATGATTCTAACTTCTCCTTTCCAACAAATGCAACGCGTGTGAATGTATTAACATATTTTCCCTTATCTATTCCTCCTGTTGAGTGATCAGTATTTCTTGAAGGGAAGCCTCAGTGCAAAATCTCCTCTATCCGCTGCTGCGTTACTATACCCCGCCTGGACGGTGTAAGACCCCGTCTGAGCGAACAAACGGTGTTGTGCAATCCGCCCCAGTGTTGATGTACTACGATAAACCCATTGAGCCGGCCCAGTTCTTAGCTTCCCTGTAGGTTGCTTTATGCGCGTGAATGTTCTTAGTTTTCCCCATTGCCTGCTCCCTTCTACATCAAATGTTACATGACTGTTTTTGTGAAAAATTTTCTCATATTTTGAGATTTATTAGTTGTAAATAATTAGGGTGTTATATTTTGGTATCAGAGCGGACCGAAAAGTCCAAGGCCAAAATATGCTTACCAAGTGTAAGCGGTAGTGTCTGTGTCTTTTGATTGAATGGTTGAAATTGTTGTGATATTGGTTGAACCTGATTGATATTGGCTTGTGGATAGGAGGGTGTTGCCCCTCCTGGTTCTATTGATTGTATAATATATATATATAGAGATAGCATAATGTGCTAAGTTATTGATTGTTGGGCTAATAACTAGATCGGTAGTAAGTGGCTCCGTGTACTTATCCTTAAATGTCAATTTCAGGATAAGGAATGGCGCATCGTCAAAGTATGGAGGCTATAGCCACAGCATTCCAACGCTTTGCTGATGTGTTTGAAAGGCAAGGCCAAACTCAACCTGAGGATGGCCATGTGCTGGACCGCTTCCTGAAGAGGAAGCCGAGTGAATTCTTAGGAGGACGGAACCCTGAGGCGGCGTTCAAGTGGACTCAGGAATTAGAGAGAATTTTTAGGGGTCTTCGCTGTACCGAAGCCCAGAAGGTGGAATGTGCAGTGTATATGCTACGAGATGAAGCGGAGAATTGGTGGAAGATAGCTAGGAGCCAATTCCCCGAAGATGACAATCAACTGACGTGGGACGATTTCAAGGCCTGCTTCCTAGACAAATACTTTCCCGACACAGTGAGGAGTCGAAAAGAGCTGGAGTTCATGGAGTTAAAACAGGGCTCCATGACTGTGGAAGAATACGCGACCAGATTTGAAGAATTGTGCCTATTCTATCCGCCCTTCCAGCAGCCAGGAACAGAGCACTCCAAGTGTCTTAAGTTTGAGAACGGACTGAGATCGGATATCAAGAGGGCCTGCAGATACCATGAAATCCGGAGTTTCCCTGCCTTAGTGAACAAGTGTAGAATATTCGAAGAGGATGACAGGGCCCATTCAGGCCAGTGCAGCAGAGCCAACCAACACTTGAGGCCTCAGCAATCACGTTTCAAGAGGCCAGGGAACGTGAGGAGGAATGAACCCTCCACCAGATATCAGAACTATAATGACCGAGGGAGACAAATGAGTGGGCGACCCAGGTATGGCGGATGCTTTAAATGTGGCGGTGATCATTTTGCTAGGGAATGCAATGATACAAATGTTAAATGCTACCACTGCGGAGAGAAGGGACATGTTCGCCCGGACTGCCCCCAACTCCGCCAGGCAAACACCAATGTGCGTCAAAGAGAATTTCAAGATCGAACCAGAATGAATGATAACCCACGACCTGGTGGCAGAGGCAACGGAACCAGAGGAAATATGATGCATGCCACGAACAGTCGAGAGAGGAACACCGGCCCAACAGCGACAGGAAGGATCTACACCATCAATGCAGAGGATGTTGCACCAGCAAATGATCTAGTACAATGTAAGTGCTCACTTGGAATGAATACGCTTAATGTTGTTTTCGATTCGGGAGCTACCCATTCTTTTATAGCTGATGAGTGCGTGAAACGGTTAAAGCTACCAACTGTGTCTATGAACCGGACTCTAGAAGTGGCCAGCCCCACTGGCCCTACTGTGTTCACATCGTCCATATGTAAAAATGTAGCATTTGAGTTGTATGATCGGAGTTTCACCTTCGATCTGATTTGCATGCCCTTAAAGGGTCTTGATATTGTGCTTGGAATAGATTGGCTTTCAGCCAATAAGGTATTAGTAGATTGTAGAAACCGAGAGATAGTTTTCCCAGAACAACCCACTGAAGATGGCACGGCACTAGGTATAACCCGACTGTTTATGATGCTTTGTCTAACCAAAGATGAGAATGAGCCCCTAGTGAACGAAATTCCGGTTGTCTGCGAATTCCCAGAAGTGTTCCCAGAGGACGTCCCGAGTGTGCCTCCCAATAGAGAAGTTGAATTCTCTATAGACTTGATCCCTGGAGCCGAACCGGTCTCCAGTGCACCCTACAGAATGTCCTCAACTGAATTGGTAGAGTTGAAGAAACAAGTGGATGAGTTACTTGAGAAGCAGTTCATTAGACCAAGCGTGTCACCATGGGGCGCACCTGTGCTACTTGTTAAGAAGAAGGATGGCAGCTTGAGACTTTGTATAGATTATCGACAGCTTAACAAACTCACAATCAAGAATCGATACCCACTGCCTAGAATTGATGATTTAATTGACCAGCTGCGTGGAGCCTCAGTCTTCTCAAAGATCGACTTACGATCGGGATATCACCAAATCCGAGTGAAGGACTCCGACATTCCTAAAACTGCCTTTAGGACTAGGTATGGTCACTATGAGTATGTAGTGATGCCGTTTGGTGTGACAAACGCCCCTGCTGTTTTCATGAATTACATGAACAGCATATTCCATTCCTTCTTAGATCGGTTTGTTGTTGTCTTCATTGACGATATTCTAGTTTATTCTAAGACATCGGAGGAGCATGAAGGACATCTCAGGACGGTACTCCAAGTGTTGAAGGAGAAGCAATTGTTTGCAAAGCTTTCAAAGTGCGAATTTTGGATGGATGAGATCCACTTCCTCGGGCATGTGATCTCCAAGCGAGGCGTCTCGGTGGATCCTGCGAAGGTAACTGCTGTAATGGCATGGGAAAGGCCCAAGTCGATCTCGGAAATAAGGAGTTTTATGGGCTTGGCAGGTTATTATAGAAGGTTCATCGAAGGTTTTTCTAAGTTGGCATTACCCCTGACTAGGTTGACACGGAAGAACGTTCCTTTTGTGTGGAGTCCGGAGTGTGAGAGCAGCTTCCAAGAACTGAAGAATAAGTTGACAACGGCTCCGGTGTTGGCATTACCTGAGTTACGAGAAAGTTTCGTGGTCTATTGTGACGCGTCCGGACTCGGATTAGGATGTGTACTCATGCAGAAAGATCGAGTGATAGCATATGCCTCTCGACAATTGAAACCCCACGAACAACATTATCCGACCCATGACTTGGAGTTGGCAGCAGTAGTTTTTGCATTGAAAATCTGGAGGCATTACTTGTACGGATCCAAATTTGAAGTGTACAGCGATCATAAGAGCCTCAAATACCTATTCGACCAGAAGGAGCTGAACATGAGGCAGAGAAGATGGATTGAGTTTTTGAAGGACTATGATTTCGAGTTAAAATACCACCCAGGTAAGGCAAATGTCGTAGCGGACGCATTGAGTCGAAAATCCCTCCACATAGCAGCCATGATGGCAAAGGAAGTTGAGTTGTTAGAGCGGTTTCGAGACATGAACTTGCATGTTGACGCCCCTTCCTCTCAGAAGATGACAATCGGCACGTTGAGGATTGCCAACGAATTCTTAAAATCCGTGTACGAACAGCAACAGGCGGACTCTTACCTAGCTGAAATGAAGGAAATTCAGGCTAAAGGAAAGGATTTATCCTTGGCAGAAGGATTAGATGGGATCTTCCGGGTGAGGAACAGAATATACATACCAAGTGAAGGAAGATTGAGGAGAATGGTGCTTGATGAAGCCCACAAAAGCCTACTCAGCATTCACCCCGGAACCACGAAAATGTACCACGACTTGAGGAGACAGTTTTGGTGGCCCGGACTAAAGAAGGATGTGGCGGAGTACGTGGCCCGGTGTATCACTTGTCAGAAATCGAAGGTAGAGCACCAAAAACCGTACGGTGCAATGCAGCCTCTAGAAATCCCCGTGTGGAAATGGGACTCAATTGCGATGGATTTTATCATGGGATTACCCAAAAACCGAGCGGGCCATGATGCCATTTGGGTCATTGTTGACAGATTGACGAAGAGTGCACACTTCTTACCTGTAAATATGAAGTACCCATTGCATAAATTGGCTCGAATCTACATTCAAGAAGTTATTCGACTGCATGGCATACCTACTTCCATCGTCTCAGATAGGGACCCTAGATTTACGTCCAGGTTTTGGACCAGCTTGCATCAAGAACTGGGGACGAAGCTTTGGCTTAGTTCTGCCTACCACCCCCAATCGGATGGACAATCCGAGCGAACGATTCAGAGTCTAGAAGACTTATTGAGAGCGTGTGTGTTAGAGTACGGAGGGGACTGGGAGCAGTACCTTCCCTTGATCGAGTTTACGTACAACAACAGCCATCATCACAGCATTGGCATGGCACCTTACGAGGCATTATATGGGCGTAGATGCCGAACCCCGCTCTGTTGGTCGGAAACGGGTGAAAGTCTATTACTGGGACCAGACATCGTAAAGCAAACCACAGAACAGATCCGAGTGATAAGGGAGAAGATGAAAGCATCACAAGACAGGCAGAAGAGCTACCATGACAAACGCATCAAGCCATTGGAATTTCAAGTCGGAGATCGAGTGTTTCTGAGAACCTCTCCGAGTAAAGGAGTTGGACGAGCCTTAAAAAGTGGGAAGTTAAGCCCTCGCTACATCGGACCTTATGAGGTAGTAGAACGGATTGGCCCCGTGGCATACCGCCTCGCGTTACCAATTCACTTGTCCCGATTACACAACGTTTTTCATGTGTCTCAACTAAGGAAGTATTTGCATGACCCCAGCCACACGATGCCTGACGACGAGGTAGAGATCAAGGAAGACCTAACCGCTGTGACTACACCGGTTGGAATCGTGGATCAATCGGTAAAACGCTTAAGAAACAAGAACGTAAGGCTGGTTAAGGTGGAGTGGCAGCAAGGCAAAATCACCTCCTACACGTGGGAACGTGAAGACGCTATGCGACAGCAGTACCCCGAATTGTTTACCTACGTAAGTACCAACTGAATTTCGGGGACGAAATTCTTTTTCAGTGGGGGAGAACTGTAACATCCCCGTTTTAAAATTAAGTGCTGAATAAAGAATGAACCATTAAGACTTAATTTCAACTAGAAATAACTGTTAAGTGCATTTAACTAAGTGAGTTTTAGCCATTAAAATATAGAAAAGGGTGGCGGACAGGGGATGAGGGGAGTGCGCGTGGCTACTGCAGCACACACTCTCCCATCCCACTCGTCTCTTGTTTATGCGCATGTACACTTATATATATATGTCGTGAGCCTTTAGTGAGGAACGCATTTGCCAATTCTTCAGACTCTCTTCTCCGTCACCTCATCCTCTGTTTTCTCTCTTCGTCTTCATTCTTCTCTTCTCTCACTCTTCGCTCCTGGGGATCTTGATTCCAGTACTGAAGAACAGACTACACCCATCCCAGAATCAGACGCGGCATACGACAAAGCCAAGCAAGACCGGACGAACCAGGAGAAGGACATCGGACCCAACGGCAAGAACGGAAAAGGTTTCTGAGGTTCTTCTAAAGGTAGGGGGCGCTTGCATGTCGAATGCATGGTCTAAGAACGGTACCGGATGAACGTACTGCCAAGTGTGTGTGTGTGTGTGCATGTTTTTATAATTCATTAGAACTGATGCTGTGCATGTGTGCATGTGTTTACAATTACTAAAACTGATGCATGATTTGAGATTTTGATAGTGATCTTCGTGACGATGGCGTAGTTTGCTCGTGGATGATAATGATGGATTTATTTTGTCGTCACTGTGAAAAGTGTGTATGTGCATGTTCTTAATTGGATTGCTCAATGTTGTTAGTCTGATGATCGATTGTATCATGCGCTGGTGTGACTGACGGAATGATGATGAGTAGTGGGGATATCCGTTCTTATTTGATGACTACGGTAATGTGTTTGTGGCACAATGATGTGTAATAATGATCGTGTTAGTTGCATGAGTAAGAGTGGGGTGACCCATGGAAGGTCAGGAACCCCAAGGGAAATGACTTCCAGTTACCAACCCTGGCTAGATCCCAATAGGGCTCGTGGTAGCCGTTGGAGCTAGAGAAATGAGTCTCGAGACGCCGTGGGGGCCGGTGCCACCTGGTAAGAGCTGAGGGACGAGGGGCCAAAAGAAAAAGGGGGCTGTAACTGAGAGTCCTTTCCCGAGTCGGATCCGCGTGCATGCATGTAGAAGTAAGGTTGATTGTGATGATGTATAAATCTATGTATATGCATGTGTATGATTTTGAATGCATGAATATATATTTAGATGTGGAACAAACTCTGTGAACTATGTGTGTCATGAATGTTGTTTGAATTGTATGAACTTGGTTACTTGAGAAAGGTTGAATGATAGCAGGAGCGTGTACTGACGCTGATACCGAGTCTGTGAGTATCATTATACATGTAAAAGCTCACCCCTGCAGTGGCCATTTTCAGTGAATGTCTCTCGTGAGGAGGATCAAAGGCAGAGCTGGAATGCTGGGCGGAGTGCTGATGCATTTCGAAGGTTTAATTAAGGCGTTGTTAGATGAAGCCCGGACTAGCTCATACCGGATGTTAACGTCTTTGTGAATGAATAGAACTTTATGAACAAGAAGAAGTCTGATTTTGTATTGTAATTATTGACGTGCACTTTTATGTATATATATGGATGTATGGTTTTGGTGTGTGTGATGCCATGTGTTGCTTTGTTTCCTAATTATGCTTTAATAGATACGCAGGAACAGCCTGATCGAGCAGGTTATAGCTAAGTCCGAAAGAACCAAGAATTGCCTTAGGAAAACTTATGTCGGATACGTTGGGCGGAGTCGTACCCCGCCCGAAGGCGTATGGCTAAGTCCGCCCAGGCGTCGTCATAATTAGTTGAGTTGGGCGGAATAGGTTCAAACTCTTCCTTTCTCCACAACCTACTAATGTATATGTACCCTGTAACTTCTCATTTTTCTGAGTGAAAGGCGAGTGTGAGGATTTACTTAGTGAACCCTTGTCCATACCCGATGGAGGGAACTACCTTGTAGTTATGTTAAAGAGGCGTCATGTAGAATTCGTTTAGGCGGTGTCATACCTCGCCCAAGTAACTAAGACAGCCCGCCCAAGATAAATATACCCCGCCTAGCCAAGTAGGATGATTCTAACTTCTCCTTTCCAACAAATGCAACGCGTGTGAATGTATTAACATATTTTCCCTTATCTATTCCTCCTGTTGAGTGATCAGTATTTCTTGAAGGGAAGCCTCAGTGCAAAATCTCCTCTATCCGCTGCTGCGTTACTATACCCCGCCTGGACGGTGTAAGACCCCGTCTGAGCGAACAAACGGTGTTGTGCAATCCGCCCCAGTGTTGATGTACTACGATAAACCCATTGAGCCGGCCCAGTTCTTAGCTTCCCTGTAGGTTGCTTTATGCGCGTGAATGTTCTTAGTTTTCCCCATTGCCTGCTCCCTTCTACATCAAATGTTACATGACTGTTTTTGTGAAAAATTTTCTCATATTTTGAGATTTATTAGTTGTAAATAATTAGGGTGTTATAATAATCACTGGCATTACACATTATTTCAAATCAACTCCCAATCAGGAGCAACTATCACAGGTGCACAAGTCAATTTATGTTTTAAAGTTTTAAATGTATGCAGACAAGAATCATCAAAAATAAAGGGGGTGTCTTTGTTCAAGAGATTACTCAAAGGCTTTGCGATTTTGGAGAAGTCCTTGATGAACCTTCGATAAAATCCTGCATGGCCCAAGAAGCTTCTCACTCCTTTCACATTCCCTGGTGGTGGCAGCTTCTCAATTACTTTCACTTTGGCTATGTCCACTTCAATGCCTCTTTTGGAGATTTGATGTCCCAACACAATTCCTTCAG
Organism: Clitoria ternatea; assembly: GCA_037962975.1. NCBI lineage: Eukaryota > Viridiplantae > Streptophyta > Magnoliopsida > Fabales > Fabaceae > Clitoria > Clitoria ternatea. Next base: position 199,124,766 of record CM075671.1, on the reverse strand, counting down.
TAACCATAAAGTGACACTTTTCCTAATTTAAAACTAAATTGGTTTTCACACATCTTTCTAATACTATACTCAAGTTTTCCAAGCATTGATTAAATGACGATCTAAAAATCGAAAAGTCATCCATGAAGACTTCAATGTATTTTTCCACTAAATCTGAGAAAATAGCTAACATGCACCTTTGGAATGTTGTAGGGGCATTACATAACTCAAAAGGCATTTTTCTGTATGCAAACACCCCAAAGGGACATGTGAATGCTGTTTTCTCTTGATCTTCTGGTGTAACAGCTATTTGGTTGTAACCTGAGTATCCATCCAGAAAGCAATAGTATACTTGTCTTACAAGCCTTTCTAGCATTTGGTCCATGAAGGGTAGAGGAAAATGATCTTTCCTAGTTGTTGTGTTTAACTTTCTGTAGTCAATGCACATTCTCCATCTAGTGTCTGTCCTTGTGGGAATCAATTTGTAACATCCCGATTTTTAATTAATTACCGGGTGTGATAATTTCAGATTAAGGTTATGGTTTGGAAAATTTAATGGTGGATTAAGGATTAATTGCTAATTAGGCAAATTGATTAAATAATACTAATAATGCAAGAATGAACTATGTGCCTTGGTGGAAAATGGGTCCGGTTCCCTCTCTCTCTTTGTCCACGTGGAGTGTGATGATTGCTGATAGGACTTGCATTAAATGTAAAGGTGATGGCTGATGGAGAGTGAGCAGCGTGATGATGGGGCTGTAAGGTGATATAGCTTCACTTTCACGTTTTCCCCTCTCACTTCTTCATTTCTCGTTGGTGCATGGAGAACCATTCTCCTCTCCTCTCTCGCGTCTGTTCTTCTTCTTTCTGCTGTTCTTCGTCTTCTTCATTTCCTCTTCCACCCAAACAATACGCAGAGCCTTGAGTGGAAGGAGAACAATGTGGCTGTGTGAGAACTGAGTGGAACAGCGTGGTTGTGGTGGAGGAATCAGCGTGTGGCTGTATGATTTGGAGGCTGGGTTCTTCCTTTAGTTTCCCCGGTGCTTCCTCTTCGTCTTCCTCTTCTTCTTCTTCATATGATGGGCTCGGTTGGAAGCTGTAGCAGCGTGTGGGTGCCTCGTTGTGGAAGTGGTCCACTGTGTGAGGCAGTGCTGTTGTGAAGAAGAAGGCATGGATGGATGTGCATGGAAGCTTGGTTGTCCTCCATGGTGGTGAGACTAGCTCTCGGTGCTGTTCGAGTGAGGAACAACTTTGAGACGTGCTTGGTGGTTGCTGTTCAAGTGTGGAGTAGCGTTGGAACCTCTACTGGGCCGAGTGAAGTCTGTAGTACCTTGGAAGCTTCTCTACTGACTTGGTGGGAGAGCTGCTTCAAAGGAAGCTGTGTTTGGCTCTCCTATGGTTGAAAGCCGAGCAGAGTGTTGTTGTGGCTGGGCCGAGTGGCCAATGTGACTTCTGGAACGTCATTTCAGGTAAAGGGGGGCTTTGCATCTCAAATGCATGGCTTATGGACGGATTTCCGGGTGACATAATTGCACTTTGTTGTGTTTGATGTGTATTGTATGCTGTTGTTGAGTTGAACCCAGATGTATGTTATTTATTATTACATGGTGTATGATCATCCGTTCAAGAGCTGTATGATACTACTTGTGATGATATGAGTTAAGATATGAGATGCATGATAATTGTAATATGAATGCCGAGTGAATTATGTAGTTTGACATTGGTCCCTATGTGAGTAATGGTATGATTGTATGCATGTGATGCATGATATTGAATTTGTGTATGCTGAGTGCATAGGATGGGGACTGGCATGATAATTCCGAGTGGAATATATATGAGAAAACATGGGATGATTACTACAAAGGATAAATCTGAGTGATAGAGGACAATCCGAGTGGAATTATATACAAAATGGTGTGAGGCTTAGAAATGTTGAGGCCGAATGAATCCCATGAATGTGAGGCTCGTGGATGATGATAATCCGAGTGAATGGCATAGTGATTGCCGAGTGAATGGCATAGTGTTTACCGAGTGGATGTGATGTGAGCCGAGTCATCTGATTTGCTGTGAAAATGCCGAGTGCATAGAGTGTTGAACGCAGATTTCTGAGTAGGCAATCGAATGAATATGAGTTGAATGTATATGCATACGTGTTGAGTATATCACCTTACGGGGTGCCACGAAGGGTGTAATCTCGAGTGAAGAGGACGTGGTCCTAATGTTGAATGTGATGAAAGACCTCGAGTTGGACTCGGGGCAGTGCCTGGGGCACTAAGCGTGAAATGAGACGCTTGATGAAATGCCGAGTGCATTGGCGTTGGACGCCGAGTGAATGAGACCGTATGCATCCGATTCGCCACTGGAATGCGTTGAACGTTTATTACCGATCGGCAATCAGATGACATTATATGGAATTTGATTAAGTCCTGGAGCTGGGCTCAGGCAGACTCCGTATGCGTGGCTCAGAGTGTGAATATTATTTGATATAGAGCTGGGATAAATTATGAGGTGAAATCCGATTGGATGAGTAGATATTTGTTAAGGATGTTAGGCTTTATAGCCGAGTGAAATGGGTAAGAAACCCGATTGGAGATGTTTGTATTTGCTCACATTTAAATGGCAGTGTGTATATTTGATTGATGATATATATATATAATTGCATGTTGAGGATTCTATGATTAATCCGAGCCAATATCTGTCATTTAATATGTAAAGCTCACCCCTACACCATTTTTCAGTGTATGCAGGTCAGTTCGGAATGATATGATAGCCTTAACCCGAGTGTTGGGTGTTTATGATGAGACTGTGTACATAATATAATGTACCGAGTATATTTGATGTATTAAAGCCTTGGCCGGCTCATAATATCAACGTTGTATAATGAATACCATTTATATATATATATTGAATCTGAGTTATTGGAAATCCGAGCGTAAATTCCTATTTGTGTATATATGTTTTACATGGGCATTATGTATTGGAGTTGGCTAGAGATTAATATTGAATGAATCATGTTAAGATAATGGATAAACCGAGTGCTTGTATATAGATATGCATATTGTGGATAATACGAATATGTATTGGTTGAAGAATGTTGCTGAATGAGCAGTCGGGTTTGTGAAGCAAAGAGTATATATATATATACAAGTATTTATGTTGATTTGATGCTTCTCACCGATTGGAATGTGTTATTGAATTATGTGAGGAGTCTTGATGGATTGAAATAATGCTAAGTTAATGAATCCCGAGAGGAATATAGTAGGCTTAGATCCATTTCCGAGTGAGACTCCTATGTATGGGCCTTCTTTCCGAGAGGATGAGACTTAAAGAGATTCTGAGAGAAATCCCTTTGATGAATTTATACTGTGTAGAAATTGGGAAGATAATTCCGAGTGATTTCAGGCTTGAGTATTACGGAGTGAAAGATATGAGCAAACCCGAGTGGGGTAGAGTTTATGTATTTTTGAGTGGAAATCCGAGTGATCCTCTTCCGAGAGAAGAGTTGTTGTAATGGATTGAGATTAGAATATACTCTAAGTATGTGATTCATGTATAATCCGAGTGAGAGAGATTCCATATCCTGAGTGGTTAGGATCTGAGCAAGTCCGAGTGGGACTTAAATTAATGGTTTCTCCGATTGAATAAGATATCAATTGCCGAGTGAGAGACTGATTGAAATGACTCAGTTTTGGAGTGAGATTACCGAGTGGAGTATGATTGTAGAGACCCTTTCCGAGTAAAGGAAGGACTACGTGTTCTCCGAGTGAGAGATGTGAGTTTATACAGAGTGATGAATGTGAAGTACATTCCTGATTGAATTGTGGTTAAATACACCGAGTGGTGTTTGGTTGGGAAATAACCCGAGTGAGGATGTTTTATGGAATCCGAGTGGGATGACCCTCATTTTCTGAGTGGATCATGTGTGTACCTTGGTGGATAAAATGTGGAACTAAGTTATGGGGTGTATGTGCGTGGAGTTATTTCCGAGCGATTGAAACCCCTGACTCCGAGTGAAAGGAACCCCGATTCTGAGTGTTTGGATAGCCGAGTATGGCTTCTCGCTTCAGCGAATGTGGGATTCGCTCCAGCGAGGGTGGTTCTGAGGGAAGGCTTTTGGTGGTTTAGCTTAAGCGATTGAGTACTCGCCCGAGCGAGTTGGGCTGCCTCGCTCAAGCGGAGTCGGATCTCGCTTGAGCGAGTTTGCGTTGTATTGTGGGGTTCGCTCAGGCGCTGTTTGCTTCTCTGCTGTATGCCTTTGGTCAGCTTTTATTTTATTTCTTTGCCTTCCTTCCCCTTTCTTTATTTAATTGGACCTGGTTCTTCATGGTCTATGGACCTGGCTCTCATATCTTCATATATGAGAGTGGCTTTTTATTGATCCAGGTATTTTCTAAATAAAAATTGGGAAAAATTTCCCCTGTTTTGGATTTTAATTATTTGTTAAAACAAGGGTGTCACACAATTCATTCTTGTCATTTTGTATGACAGTTACTCCTCCCTTCTTTGGAACAACCTGCACAGGACTCACCCAAGAACTATCAGATGTTGGATAAATTATACCAGCTTCTAGTAATTTAATTACCTCCCTTTTGACTACTTCCTTCATGGTTGGATTCAAATGTCTCTGCGGCTGGGCAATTGGTTTGAATTCTTGTTCCATGTAAATGCGATGCATACAGTAAGCTAGACTTATTCCTTTCAAGTCTTCTAGTTTCCAACCAATTGCTGTTGAGTGCTCCTTTAATACTTGAATCAATTGTTTTTCTTCTGATTCTGACAATTTCCTATTAATGATAACAGGTTTTTGACCATCCTCGTCAAGAAAAAAGTATTTCAAATGTGAGGGCAACACCTTTAGCTCCACTTTTGATGCTGTGACTTTTTTTCTTTTTCTGGCAGCTTCTCATAATGAATTTCTTTTTGGATGTCATGCTTATCCTCCTCCAAGTTCTTCACATCTTCTTCTATTATTTTTCCACTTGGTTCAATGTCTGCCATTAACTCGTCGAGTGGATCCTTGTTGAGCACTTCATTGGATTGTTCTCTAATGGCTATTTCTTCAATGTCGATTTTGAAGCACTGTTGCTTCTCTGCTGGGTACTTCATTGCATCAAACATATTAAAATCTACTTCCTCATCTTGCACTCTCACCTTTAGCTTCCTATCATCCACATCAATAATCACCTTCGCAGTTTTCATGAAGGGTCTCCCCAAAATGAGAGGTACCTTTGTATCTTCTTCAATGTCCATGATAACAAAATCTACCGGGAACACGAATTTGTCAACTCATACCAGCACATCCTCTGCTATACCGTATGGAAACTTCATAGATCGATCAGTGAGTTGGAGGGTCATTCGTGTTGGTTTCACCTCAAGATCTCCAATTCTTTTTACCATTGAGAGGGGCATTAGGTTAATGATAGCTCCCAAGTGTAAGAGTGCTTTTCCTACTGGTAAAGTACCAATAGTTACTAGAATTGTGAAACTCCCTGGGTCTTTTGTTTTCTGAGGCAATGCTTTTTGAATAATGGCACTACATCCTACTGCGAGTTCCACTGTTTCTTCAGAAAATCTTTTCTTCTTTGTTAACAGCTCCTTCATGAATCTTGCGTACGTTGGCATTTGTTCCATGGCTTCCACAAAAGGTATGTTTATTTGTAACCTTGTGAAGATATCCATGAATCTTGCAAATTGCCTCTCCTTGTCTATCTTTGAAGGGTTCTTTGGATACGACAAACTTTTCATCTGTGGTGCTGGGTCGTCTACCTTCTTCTTCCCTTCTTTTATTTCTTTCTTTTTTTCAACTTCATCATCCTTCATATGTATATCATCATTTTTTTTTTGTTTTTCTCTTCACTGACTTCCTCTCTTGTTTCTTTTTCACAATTCTTCTCTTCCACCTTTTCACCCTTTTCTTCTTGTTGTCCAATGACCTTTCCACTTCTTGTTATGATTGCTTTGCATTGCTCCTTTGGATTTGGGTGGGTATTAGCTCCAAATTGAGAGTTATGATGTTCTACAATTTGACGAGCCAATTGCCCCACTTGAGTCTCCAGATTTCTTATTGAAGCATCAGTGTTTTTCTGATTGGTGATTGAGACTTACATTAATTTTTCTAGATGTCCTCTAGTTTTGATGTTCTTTCTATCAAAGAAGGACCTTGTTGATAAGGTTGTTGTCTGTTGGAAGTGCTTGCCTCTTGCTTCCATCCACCATTTTGATTATTTCTCCATCCCTGTGAAAAATTGTTAGAATAAGCATTGTTATTGAAGTTCCCCTGCTTACCTTGACTATTCATATAGAGGATGGATTGGTCTCCTTGCTCTCCTTGACAGTGTCCATTCTGATGTTCTCCTCCACAAAAGTCACAGTTCAATTGTAATTGTTGATTGTTTGTAGAGGTTTGTACTGCATGTAATTGCTGCGGGAGTTTTGCCATCTGCTGTGTTAAAGCTTATATTTGTTGAGTCAAAATTTTGTTTTGAGCTAAAATGGCATCTGTTGTATTCAGTTCCAATATTCCCTTTTTCTAGACTTGTGTTCTATCATGCTGGGCTTGGTAATCCGTGGATGATAATGCTTCAATGATTCTTGTAGCTTGTTCTGCATCCACCGTCATCATAGTGCCTCCAGCTGCTGTATCCAGTATCATTTTGGTATCTGCTTTGAGTCCACTATAGAAGATATTCAGTTGGGCAATATCTTCCAAGCCATGATTTGGACACTTTCTCAACAGAGATTTGAAACGTTCCCATGCTTCACAGAAAGGTTCATCTTGCCCTTGTTTGAATGTTGTTATGTCTGATTTGGCTTTGATAAATGTGGATGGTGGAAAGAATCTGTGTAAGAATTTCTCTTCCACAGTGTCCCAACTATTCAAGCTTTGATTTAGGTGAAATTGGAGCCATTCCTTTGTTTTACCTGCTAAAGAAAAAGGAAATAGTCTTAGATATGCAGCTTCAATTATTTCCTGTTCAAAGCCCATTGTTCCTACTAATTCATAGAATGTGGCCAAGTGAGTATATGGATCTTCACTTGTCATTCCATAGAATTGGTGGGAACTAATTAAACTAAGAAAAGCAGGTTTCATTTCTATAGCCCTTATTGTGTTTGGAATAGCAATGCTTGAGTAATGTCTGGGTCCTTGTTGTAAAGTGTAATCTCCCAGTGTTCTCCTTGGTGGATTTTGATTGTTGCTATTGACATCCACCATTCTGTCAGAGGAAGTTTCTCCTGTGTGGAAGTTATGCTTTTGCTTGGCTTTCTTGATTTTCTTGAGGAGCCTATCTATTTCTGGATCAAATGCAAGTTGTTCTTTTGGTCTCTGTCCTCTCAAGATCATAAATCAAGCACTCATTCTAGCAATATTACCACACAAAAAATGAAAAATACAAATAAATTGAAATTTATTTACAGAGTCTTGTCAATTTAATGCTAAAATATTCAAACTTAAATCACCTCCCCGGCAACAGCGCCAAAACTTGGTATGCTAATTATATAAATCATACAAAGAAATGAAGTGTTCAAGGAAAGAGAATCAAGTTTGTATAAAATGAACTCAATGGAATGTTTGTGCCAAGTTTAAACACAGTGATTATAGTATAGTATAGATGTCGTTCCATTGAGGAGGTGTTGGTTTGAAGATCTTAGTTCTTGAATTGATTTTGACAAAAGGTTTGGTTTGATTTTGTTGTACAAAAGATTGAATACAAAAGTAAACAGCAAGTATTGAATAGTAGTAGTAAAGTGTTTGAGGTAAAGTTCAGATTTGGAAAACTGGGATTGGTTTCATCGCATCGCACCTTTCGTAGGCTAAATAAATTTGCATGTATGTAACTTGAAATGACAATTTCTACATCACAATCAAAGTCATTTGTATCGATCCCTCGATTACAAAATTCATAAGAATTCTTTCAAACTGCTGATCCCTCAGTCACTTTGAAACAATTCCAACATTACCGATCGATTGTTTTGACGTTCATTGCGTTAGATGTCATCCCTGGTCAGCTACTCACAATGAGTATTTCATTCAGATCTGCTCTCAAAAGTTACTTCCCAGTATACTTAAGAAAACTTGAAACAAGAAAATAGTGATCAAGTACTTTTAGGCATTAATGGCAGAATGAAATACAGAAATTATCAAATCTCATTAACATAAATGAAAACTTACAGCAACATTACTTCAGGTTTGATTTGATTACAACCAATCCCAATAAGGAAAATTAGTTACCCATGCTTTGAATTTTCACTCAAGAAAATTTGGAAATAAGAATACAAAGTGAAATGCAGAAAAAGTGTTTATTGTATGAAGGAGATAATGCAACTGATGATCTTCAATCCCTGTTCTCTGCTTGATTTATAGGGATTATGCTCCAGCTTTCCTTTCCCCCACTTGCGTAGAGCCCATGAAGAATTATTAAGAGACATGCAGAAACACACCAAAGTGGGTGAGTTGGCATCGCACCATTGGTTAATATAAAATTGAAAATCCTATGCTGCATGAGTCACGCTTGAGCTCAATGGTCACGCTCAAGCGTGAAGGGTCCTGATGCTCACTGGTTGTCTCATGCTCAAGCCATCTTAACCACGCTTAAGTGTGGCCTTCCTGTCCAGCATGCTTGCTCCACACTTGCTCCATGCTTAGGCGAGCTCGAGCTCACGCTTGAGCGTCCCCCTCTTATGCTCAAGCGTGAGGGGGGTCTAATGCTGTATTGTCTTTATTTCTTTACGCTTAAGCTTCATAATGCCATGCTCAAGCGTGCCAGTTATGTCCAGGGTCACGCTTAAGCGCGCTCAGGTTCACGCTCGAGCGTGAAGTGTCCTCGCCTAAGCGTGCTATCTCCTGCTCAAGCGTAAAGATTCTGATGCTTATTTTATTTTCTTTAAGTACACGCTCAAGCGTGGAACTTGTCACGCTTAACTGTCCTTGGCCTTTATACTGATTCTTCTTGGTTTCTTCAAGACTTTTGGTACCTTTCTTCAAATATTTTGACAAATCAAGCTTGTGTTATTTATAATAAAAATCATGCTCAATCAATTATTGATTTAGTTAAATTCTTTACAAAATGAGTTTAATTGAAACATTAAATCAATGTATAATAACACTTATCAATGTCCACATTTATTCTTACACATTTCATAGCAACAGGTTTCACCATCAATGGTTCTCTACCATTTTAATCTATCATTTATCATCATATAAATCATCACCTAACATTGAGTACCTCATATTCACTTCTCAAAAACCATTTCTTCTAACCATAATATACACACATCCCTAAATCTTAAGGTCAATATTCATTAAAATTCAATAACAACCCTCATCACATATACCTTATCCCAAGTCATCCACCATATCCTCATGGTTTCTCAAATCCTCAACATCAATAATCAATACTACTCATTCAAAAACTTATTCTCATATATAAAATCACTCCAACATCAATAGCTCATAATTTTTTTAAGGATTTCCTAAAGCCCCAAAATCCTAATTTCTAGGGTTTTCATCAAAATCCATCATCATCAACTCCAACCATTTATATGCATCATTTCAAACATCATAGGCTAACAACATTATATTCCAATCATTATCAACAACAACAATGAATCCCCAAGGATTATTTAACCTAGGGTTTTGGTTCTACATACCTCCATTCATCAAAACAACATCTAACCTCCCATTACAATACCTCAATAACTCAAAAACCATAAACAAAAGTCATGGGTGTTCAAAAATCATACCTCTTTCTCCTAGCTCAATGCCAAACTTGAGAATGATGGACAAGAGGAGAGGAAAGGAGCTTCAATTAACATCATCTCCTCAAGGTTGATGGTGCAATGAAAATGAAGAGGGAAATAGGGCACATCATATTTAGGTTTTTAAAGGAGAAGAAGGAGAAGAAGAAGAAAAGAGAATGAAGGAAGAAGAGAAAAGAGAACAATATCATAGCCTAAGGGAGAGGGAGTCAACGTGAAAATAAGAAGGGAAAAGAGTTTGGCAATTAAAATTTTACCCCTTTCATTAAAAGCTTTCTGTTTTATAATAAACAGGATCTCAGTTCAAGCTCAATACTTAATCCAAAAATTATTCTGAATACATATTTGGATTCTCAATAATATTCTTAACAGCCCTGACTAATGGCATCTCAATCGGAGATACTTGGTCCGATACCCATATTTCAACCGGGTATAATTTTAACTCATTTAGTCTCTATAAATTATAAACATCCATAATAAATCCCAATTTAATTATTCCTAAAATTTTGGGACATGTATCAACCAATATATAATTATTTACCATTTATCCCTCTTAATTAATTATTTTTTTATAAATTTTGGGATGTTATAGAGAGCCGGAGAAGGAGGCACCCCAAAGGCGGGAGCACGTCTCGGGTGAAGAAGAGGAAGCTAGAAGTTTAAAAAAGTTGGCCTTAGATAAGGGCAAGGCCGTTGTTGATAATATTGAGGAAGATGATGACGCATGGATGAAGCCCCCTAAATTCAGGAAGAAAAGATGTGATTGATATGATTGTAGGTGGATTCGCAAGAGGGGGAGTATCCAACACAGCTCAGAAGAATCATTTGGGAATGATAATGTCTGTACAGACTAAGACAGATAATCGATCGTACAGATATGGGATTTAAACCCTGCCTATAGTCTTTTCAGATGATGACTATAGTCCTACCATTCTAGGGGGAGATGACGTAGTGGTTATTGAAGTAGTAATTATGAATAAAATTATCCAAAGGATGTTAGTGGACCAAGGCACGTAATTTTCTATGAGTGTTTTAAGGAGATAGGACTGTTAGATTTAGATTTACAGCCTTACACCTAGGACCTACTGCGGTTAATGGAGCAAAACAACTAACCAAATGGTACTTGGATACAAGGCTGACGTTTGAAGGCGAATCAAGGTCGAGGATGGTTCAGACCAGGGTCCTGGTGATTGATGTGAAGTCTCTTTTTAATGGGATTCTTGGAAGACCATCTCTTAATGCGCTGGAAGCCGTGGTGTTAACACCATATTTGGTGATAAAGTTCATTAATAAAGATAATCAAGTCTTTTCTGTATGAGGAGACCAGCAAATGGCACGATATTGTTACAACCTAAGTGTCCAAATGACTAAGGTTGAGGAGTCAATAAAGAGAAAGTGGTTGAATGATGGAGGAGTAGTTCTGGGGTCTGAGAATTTAATTGATTTGGATCCTAGGAGGAGCTAGTGGCTGATCCAGTGAACCCGTAAAGGCCCACTCCGGAAGGAGGAATCAAAGCAGTTCCTTTGTGAGATAACCCCGTCAGCACCACCGAAATCAACGATTATTTAGAAGACACCAGGGAAGAACGGTTGGTGAAGTTGCCGAGGGAGTATAAACATTTGTTTGCTTGGACCGCGACAGATATGCCCGGAATAGACCTTAGTTTTTGTTGGCATAAGTTGGCTGTTTACCCGGAATCAAGGGCGGTGGCCCAAAAGAAGAGAAGGCTGGGCCTTGAGAAGCAGTAGGTGACGTGCGAACAAATTGAAGAGTTGCCGAAGGTCAGTTTTATCAGAGAGATCCAATATTCTTCTTGGGTCTTAAACGCAGATTATACTAATTTGAATAAGTATTGTCCGAAAGACCCATACCCGCTGCCCAGTATTGACCAGATGGTGGATGATTCCTCAGGGTACCAATTTTTATCTTTTATGGATGCATACTCCGATTACAACCAAATTCTAATGTGGAAGAATGACAAGGAAAAGATAGCCTTTGTCAATGACAAAAGAGTTTTTTGTTATACAGTTATGCCCTTTGGACTAAATAATGATGGGGCCATGTATCAACAGATAGTGAATAAAGTTTTTGAAGGAATGCAATCTAAGATGGTCGAGGTGTATATTGATGACATAATAGCTAAGACCCCGATTGGGGGCGATCATGTTGAAGATTTGAGAAAGATTTTTCATAAGATTTAAATGTATAATGTAACGCCCTCTCTTACATCTCAATAAATTCTAAAAAGAAACTATCGGAATAAATTACATACAATATTTCTGAAATACCTTATAATATCATTAAAATTTATAAAGTAATTTTACATTTATCTGAAGTAAATAAATATTAAACATTATTAGAAAGAAAGGAAACTCCATGGCCCAAGAGCAGTTACTTAATAACATTATTTATTCATTAGACCACGGTATTCATACCGAGCTCCCTTTCTAAAGCATGCTATATTTACTGCCGAGATTCTTCAATCCTTCCCTCTGTACAAACTATCAATTTAAAACACATGAAACAAAAACATAGAGAAAGGAGTGAGAAACAGAATATAATATTCCCAAACGAGGCATAAGAAATAAAGTTTTCATAAACTAATATATAATAATATCAATCATAATCACATACACAATCAATTATGAATGCATGAATGTTATGCAATATCTTTATCATAACTTATCTATATATGTGGGCCCTTAAATTTTAATTTGCACTAGGACAACCAAGAGTTTACACTATTCTATAATTCTGAAAAATAATAACATGAACAGCTCAACTGACATGGAAACACTTAGAGACTAGTCAGATTGAGAAGGTTTTTATTGTGAAAGTACCCGACACTAGGGAGCTACCCCTGGTCCCCTGAAGCACCCTTTCATACCCTTTCATCCCATGGCTCACAATTAAGTCTCCTCTAATGTATCCTCGGTATCTATAATCCGTCCCCAGAAAATATCATTTTGTATCACTTTAATGATTCATGATGCATGAACTACTCACATATTTAGTTGGTTAAGGCTTTTAGAAACTCAATTATATTATTGGGGCCTACGAATCATGACATAGTCACCCTAGTAAACTGTACTTTTTCAAATTCTCAAATAAATTCTATTACACATATAAAATTTTAGTGCAATTCCTTTTCCACACACAAATCGAATCTCATCATAATTTGAGTTTCAAAGTCTTAAATATATTTCACAACCATCCTTATAAAATTTATAGGTCAATTCAAAATTAATTACTAAAAACTTTAATTATCATTTTTTAAAACCATAGTACTTGAAAATTCTGTATAATATTTTTATACATAAGATTATACATATATATTAAGAGTTTAAAGTAAAATATTAGTGAAAGATATTCTTTTCATTTAAGATTTAAAAGTCTTTATATATGTATACATGTAAAAAAATTGTTTTTCTAAAATAATTTCTCTTTCTTTTTCTTTCTAATAAACTAACCAGAAAATCTTAATTTTAGTAAATATTTATTTTTTAAGATAAAATAGATTTCCAAAAATTTATGTAGTTTCATTGAAAACTAAGAAATTTCTTAAAAGTAATTTGAATAAATAAATAAATAAAGAAGTAAGAGATAAGTAAATTCTTACAGAGTTTTAGCTTTCTATCACGCTTGTTACTTGCTCATTCTCCAACACAGAATAATCATTCACAAATCAATCAAATAAAAATAACACAATCATTATACAAAATCAACACAATTTATTCAAAGTATCTTAATTATTAAAGTTCATTTTAAGTCATATTAGTCCAGTCATTATGTTAGTTGGTCCATCTCAAGTCTAAAATAGTTTAATAGTCATATGGTCCATCATAGTCCAATCAGCGCAAAGGTATAATTCAGTCCATATAAGTCCATAACAGTCCATATAAGCCCATAACAGTCCATAATAGTCCATAACAGTCCAAATCTCAATGATACGATATGTTAGGTTAATAAATCATCCAAATATTTTAAACTTTTGAATAAATTTTATTTATTTATTTACTTAAGATGATAATAAATATTATTTTAAAATATAATAATTATTCATAGTTAAAAGAAGTAGGAGACTCCTCCCATTATTGTTATGTTTTCCCATATTATATTCTTATCTTACTCCCCCTTACCTCTTGTATCTTGATTCGTTATGGAAAATCCGTGCGCGCCTCGTCTCTGAGTTCTAAAACATACCAATTTCATTTTAATATAGTTATAAGATGAAAATTTAGATTACTATTTGAAATAGAAAAGGACAATAGTAATTATGCATAGAAACGGTAAATAATAAATTTTAAATAGTTACCGTGAATAATAACAATAAATAGTAATTTATGAATAGTAATAGTAAATAGTAAATCGTGAATAGTAACAATAAATAGTAAATCATGAATAGTAATAGTAAATAGTAAAACGTGAATAGTAATGGTAAATAGTAAAACATAAATAGTAACAGTAAATATTAAAATATAAATAGTAATGGTAAATAGTAAATCATGAATAGTAATAATAAATAGTAATTTACTGTTTGAATAGTAATTTACTATTCGTAATAGTAATTTACTGTTAATGTAACATCCAAAATTTTAAAATATAGAATAAATCGAGGGAATAAATATTGAATAATTGAATGTGAACTATCTAATATCCCAAAATATTAGAAATAATTTAATTAAGACTTTCAGAGACTGTTAGTGATTTATTGAGACCAGATAAGCAGAAACTGACCCGGATAAAATATGGGTGTCGGACCAGGTATCTCTGATTAAGATGCCATTGGTCAGGGCTGTAGATAATATTACTGGGGATCCGAATGTGCTTTCAGAATAATTTTTAGAATAAGTATCGAGCTTGAACAGAGAGCCTGTTTGTTTAAAAATGGAAGAGTTTAATGAAAGATTTAAAGTTAAAGCAAAATCCTCACCTCTTTCACTCTATTTCCACGCTAGTTTTCACTCCCCTTGGCAAAACACACTTCTCTCCTTCTTCTCTTCTTTATATCTTCTTCCTCCCTAAGAGCTTGAACAAATTGGTGCTCTCCCTCTCTTATTTTTGTTCACCATTAAAGCTTGGAGGAGGCAATGGATGCTTGAAGCTTCTCCTATTCTCCTCTCCATTTTCGTCATCTTTATCCTCCCTCTTGATTCCCATTTTCGTTTTCTTGGAACAAGGTAAGTTCCTTGCCATTTCCTTGTGTTTTGAACCTAGAAATGGTTAGTTATGACTTGGGAGAGTATTAAACGCTTGTGGGTAGTGAAAGGAACCATTAAATATATAAACCCTAAGGTGGGGTGAAATAAATATGAACATTTATGAGCAATAAATGAGGTATATGAAAATAGGGTTGAAAGATGATGTATATAGAAGTGCATTTATGATGTGGTTGGGTTTTTACCAAACCCTAACTTATGAAATTGTGGGAAATGTATAAGATGAAGGTGAAAGGCATTAATTGATGATGAGAATGTTATAAATGATAAGGTAGTAGCATTTAATGGTGATTTATAATGTTGGTTAGAAATCATAAATGAAAACTCACCAAGGTATTGGTGGGAAATTAATAAATGTGGTAACTTGACTACCTAGGTTGTAGCTTTTGATAATAATGGATTTCGATTTAAGGGAAGGAATTCCCGAAGCCTAATTAGGCAAATGAATGAAGCTTGTAAATAAATCACCACATGAGGAAGAGTCATGCCTATGTAATGTATATATTAAGAATAGTGTTGAATGAATGATTGATGTGGTCCTATAATTGATTGGTGTAGGACTTGATAACACTTGTGAGGTGGGAACATCGAACCCGGAAGTCTACTTCTCTTGAGGTAGGAGAGGGGTGTATTTTCTAAATGCATGAGAACTTGTAGGATGATAATGTATGTATTAATGTAATGTGGCATGTTTTCTTGAATGGATGTAGTATCATATGTATATGATGTGAAATTAAGTAAGGCTCTTATAATGATTGATTTTGGAATGAGACCCTGATGAGGTTATGAGTGGTATAATATGTGATGACATGTTATTGTTCCCATGTATGGCTTGATGAATATTCGAAATTCTTGGATAGGATGATTCTTGAATATTATGATTGATATATATATATATATATATAAATATATATATGTTGAATTATGAGGGATTAATATTGCGATGGAGTATGAGTGCGAGAGGGTGAGAAAATCTTCATGAGATTAAGGTATGCATGAGCATTAATGCATATTTATAGCATGGCATGCATAAGCACGTTTGTAGTGTGAAAACCTTGCGGGGTTCCACGAAGGGAGTACCCTACGTGATGATGTTATGATATATGCGATAGGAAAAATCCTACGGGATTCCACGAAGGGTGTATCCCTAAGTGATGAGGATATTATGATATTTGTGAAATGAATTACCTTGCGGGGTGCCACGAAAGGTGTATCTCGGAGTGATGAAAATGTTATGATATTTGTTGTTGAATGAATCACCTTACGGGGTGCCACGAAGGGTGTATCCCTGAGTAATGATGATGTTACGATGTTGATGAATGTTTAACCTTGTGTGGTTCCACGAAGGGAGTACCTGACGTGATGACGATATAAAATTGTAATAAACGACCTTGCGTGGTCCCATGAAGGGAGTACCCCTTGTGTGGCGGGAAACCGACGTGATGATACTTAATTTAAGTGGTTGAGATCACTATTGGATTAAAAAACGGATCCGTGCATATGCATCTTTAAAACACTAGCATGTGCATTAGCCATAGAAGCATGACATAGTGTGATATCCTGTTGAGGAGATTATGTGAGGAGTAGGGGGAACTCCCTTTGATCATTAACTGTAATTGTAATAATGGTTGGTGCGACTTTGTGAATTTTAATGGATATATGTATTCAATGAATTGATGAATGATTGATTTTGTGCTGATTGAACTCCTCTAGGAAGAAGGTGTTATTATTGCATTATGTATATATTATCACAATTGTTAGATTTTCATCATTGAGAAAGTATACTAACTCTCCATGTGGTATATCTTTTTAGCTCCTGTGTTGTAGGGTTACCTATGAAACTCTTGTGTGGAGGAGCGGTGTGAAGGAAGCCTATTTTGGGTAAGGAATGCCTTGGCCTGCGATTATTTTGAGTTGTGGTTTTTAAGTGGATTTTTGTAATGTATATAGTTATAATGAATATTATGAATAGCCATAGATTGATATGGATGATGTATGTATGATGAAGATTTTGGAAGGTCATGTAGGAAAATGGGATCCTAGAGTTTACAACTCATTTTCGTTAGTGACCTTAGCCTTAATTAGATTTTGAAAAAGAAGCATGATGTATGTAAAACTTACGAATGAATGATGATTTATATGAAAATTGCATTTCATAGACTATGCCAAGTAGTAAGTTAGATTAGAATATGATTGTGAGTTGGAATGAGAATCTAAGGGTATGAAGGTTTAGAACAAGTTTTAAATGTGTAATATGATGGATATGATGTGATGAATTTAAGTAAATTGGCTTGAGTTGAGTTTTGGGATGTTGTGTTGTTCAATTTCCATGTTTTGCAGCGTTTTACTAATAATCTCGCTCAAGCGAGAGAGATTCTCGCTCAAGCGAGAATGCCCCTGTGATGATTGTTATTCAAGTGGCCTCAATACTCAAGAGGGGGGGGGGGGTGAATTGAGTTTTTAAAGCTTTGCTTGGAATGTCCTTAAACTTGATTCTTTTATCACAAGTTTATAAGATTATGCAAAATAAGTTTAGTTTAAGGAGATATGCAGTGCACAACAAGGTTTAAATAGCTTAGACAAATTATCAAACACTTGGTGTGCAATATCCAATATTGACCAAATCAAGCAAGCTAAGATATGCAAACCACAATCAACCAACACAAATCGATCAAGAGCAATATATGAAAGTAAAAGAGTAAGGGAAAAGAGATTGCAAACTGATTTAACGAGTTCCACCAACCTGGTGTACGTCTCGCCTCTAAGCAACCCACTTAGAGGATTTCCACTATTGTAGATTAGAGAAACAACTTTGAGCAATTGTGTCTTCCTAGTGTCCTACACTCAAGAACCCAATCCTCACAAGTACAAGGGCAACCCACCCAATCTTTCAATCTCACAATATCCCAAAGGTTGAACCCCAACCTTTGTAACCACTCAACCTAGAGTGAACTTTGGTGTTTGATGTTTATGTTTACAAGCAAAAATACTCTCTCAAAAGAGTGGATAAGCAAGTGATAGCTCACACAAATTCTAACTCTCAACAAGAGAGGATATACAAATGAAATCTCAGAATATACAAGAGTAAAAATTCACTAAGCACCAAGAATGATTGTAGAATTGATTTCCTTTTGTTCCTTGTTGTTCTCTACTTTGTGCTTGAGTTTGGAAACCCATTTATAGAGCTAGAGGGAGTGCCAAGATCTTTCTAGCCGTTGCATGTAGTGGGCATCTAAGAAATGGTGAAAAAATGAGCTGGTTTCCCACTAAAATGTGTTTTCCCACTATCGTAATCGATTACGCCTCGAGCTGTAATCGATTACACTTTGAATTTTTCAGTCCAGTTCATGCTGTAATCGATTAGTATTCACCATCTAATTGATTAGCTTAAAGTCAGAACTCTGGTAATCGATTAGATCTTGCCCAGTAATCGATTAGCCATAACACCTGATGCATTTAATTCAATTCTTGATCTTGGTAATCGATTAGTATATTGGTTTAATCGATTAGTTACAAGTCAGAAGCTCTGTAATCGATTAGCCCTGTGGGTGTAACCGATTAGCTATTCAACAGAAGCTATTTAATCGATTAGCTCTGTCTCTCTAATCGATTAGCTACGCTGTTTTTGCAGGTCTGATGCTGAATCTTGTTTTTACAAGATATTCTTCAAAATTCCTTTGTCATTATCAAAATCCTTGAACCTGTAATCATATTCAAACACATTCTCCCCCTTTTTAATGATGACAACCATGTTCATCTCTTGAGGGTTGTTAGTTTAAACAATAAGCTTATCTCTAATTAAGTATTTATCTGCAAAAACCATATCTTTTGAATTCTGTATTATCTCTTATCTAACAATATGATAAGTGCTTTATAATACAATAAATTAAGTCTAAATTGCTTAGGATTTTAGTCATTATCCACTGTATTTCCTTTATTTATTGCGATTTTTGCTTTCTTTCCACTCTATTCTACTTGGGTATGTTATTTTGCAGGAATTAAGGTAATAAAGGGTCAAAAACAAGAGAAAAACGACCATAAAATGATAAAGAAACAAGAAGAACAAGCCCAAAGTAGAAAGAACTCTCTTTTATGCTGAAATCCGACTCAGAAATGCTGAATTCCGACTCAAAATGACCAAATCCGAGTGGGATGACTGAGAAAGGACCAAATCCGAGTGAAATACTGCACTGTTGAAGGTAAATCCGAGTGGAATGGCTCAGAATGGAGCCTTTTCGAGTGGAACGACTTAGAATGGAGCATTGCCGAGTGGAAAGTTCCCTGTCAAAGCCATTCCGAGTGATAAATGGCTGAGGTTCAATGCTGAAATGGAATGAGTCTCGGTTGGAGGAGATTCTGAGTGGAAACTTCCCCGACTGCGTCCATTCCGAGTGAAAAAAGGAGATTGACCTCCAATAAATATGTCCAAAACTATTCTCCGAGTGAAAGGATTGCTGATTGAAGTGAATCCGAGTGGGAGCTTTCTGATTGCAACTAATCCGAGTGAAAAGCTGTTCCGAGTGAATGGATTCCGAGTAGAAGAGGCCACTGAAATGAATAAATGCTGACTAAGGAGGAATCCGAGTGGTCTCACTCAGAGAAAATGGCATTCTCAAGCAGAACAAAGCATTTCCGAGTAATTTTTAGCAAGGAAGGAAAAATCCAACCGGAAATGAATCACACTCGGGCAGACTCTCAAGTTTCACACTAAGCCCGAGTGAGAAGTCTCTAAGGAAAGCACATCCGAGTGAGTTGGGTCAGAAAGATGCATTTCCGAGCAAAGCAAGGCTCGGACATAAGAAGAAATTCAATCAGTCAAATTCGAAACCTTCAAGTGCAAGTTCCTGAGTAAAAGTGAAGGCCATTCCGAGTGTATCATTTCAAAGAATGAAGGCCGACTGAAATATTTCAAAAGCAAATCTGAGTGAATGTATCCAAATGAATGAGACCGAGTGAATTCCAAAGCAAAGCTTTAACCGAGTGGCTCAAATTCAGAGACAGCCGAGTGAAAATGATTGGGAACCGATTGAATCTGAGCCGAGTGAGTCTTCAATCAGTTCCGAATGAACTCCATGAACCTGAGTCGAGTGAATGGTTTCAGTCGGATCCGAGTCCCTCTTAATCAATTCCGAGCCACACAAGCAAATCCGAACAAGGTTTCTCCGAGTGAAACAGTGAAAGAGAACCTCTCGCTTGAGCGAACCTTTATCCGCTTGAGCGAGACGGTTTCCTTCAACAAACGCTTAAGCGAGAAACTCTCGCTCAAGCGAAACCGACCGGTTTTCTTAAATACCGACCCTTAACTCAACACCGAGTGAAGATTTCACTCGGTTTTATGTATGAACAGTACCATTTTCACTCGGTTTTGGGCACAAAAGGCACCCTTTCACTCGGATTTTGTAGAAAAGATGAAAACCGACCCACTTTTCCACTCAGAATTTACCCAGCTGAATAATTCCAAGCACCGAATATTGGAAATATTAAAATAATGTAAATTGACACAGCTGGAACTCACATGCACCGAAAGTTTCCTCCCACTTGCAATTACAACGCGTTTCTTAGCTGGATCCCCCCTTTCCATCGCCTATAAAAGGAGAAGAAGTTGCAAGCATCCAGCATCAATGATCTCTTCCCATCAATTACCATCAGCTTCATTCCAAATCTTCTCTCCTTTCTCTTTTCTTTGTTTCTTTTCCGCTTCTCTTTTCTTTCTTTTCTTTCTTTTTCTTCTTCATTTTTCTTCTCCTTTTCTTTTCTTTTTCTTTCGTTTTATTTCTCTTATTTTCTTTCTCTGTCCCGTTCCCATTTTTTCTTTTACTAACTTTTTCTTTATTTTATTTTAAGAGTTGTGAATTGTAAAAGTGAGAATTTAAATTTGTAATTGGTGGAGAAATTATTGCAACAAGGAATTACAGTGGTAAATTATTCTGAGCTTTTGGAGAAACCCGTAAGTGTTTATTTTTACCATGTCTTGTATGTTTTATTTTTCCATTATTTATATGAATTTGAATTATTTCATGAATAGCTAAATTAATTATCTTGGGATAAAGGGGGTATGATAATATTTTATTTTAATGTTATTTTGACTTGGAATTAAATAAATTTCTGTTTTCCATTTAGTTCAATTATGCTTAATGCTTTTAGTGATTCCTAACAAGAACCTAAATGATAAAACTGTATACTTGCGGGTATATTAGTAAGTTTAGGTAATAAATAGAATCGAGAGATTTATTTTTACCAGAAAGCTTTGAACTAAACCTAAGATTTTTGAAATGCTTTTTGTGACCTCGGTAAAACCGTGAAAGTAATCAAAATTCTTTTAAGGAAATAAAAGGGATTTTCATAAAATGATAATGGGCCTTTCTGAGGATTAAGCAGCGCTTTCCATAGGTTAGGTACATTAATAGGATTCCGAGAGGAACATATTAATTAGCTTTTGGAAAATTCGCCTTGGAAAACTTAATTCGATTCTTATTTATGAAAAGTTAAAATTCATTAACATAAAATAGAGTCTTAATCCCCCGAAATCCCAAGATATTCTCAACTCTGATTTTTAAGTGATAAGTAAATTTTATTTTTATATTTATTCGTGTCCTGTGCAATTTTAATTTGTGCTTTATTTTATAAAAATCTTAAAAATCAATTGTGTGGATAATTAAATTTTAATATGTCGGTACTTTGAACACAGTCCCTGTGGAGAACGATAATCTTTTATATTACGCGACATAACCCGTGCGCTTGCGGGCCCTGTCAAGTTTTTGGCGCCGTTGCCGGGGACTGTTGTCCCTCGAATATCGGCAATATTGAAATTCAATTAGATCATACTTGTTAATATTTTTATTGTTATTTTTATTTTTGTAATTTTGTACTTTGTTCTTTATTTTGTATATCTGTTGTTGTTTTATTTTTGTGATAATTTATTTTAATTGTCATTTATTTTCTTTTTATGCGACGAAGCCGTAGTGTCGATCTAAACTTAGGATTTGACCCTGAGATAGAACGTACCCTTAGAGCTTTGAGAAAACAACAAAAACAACAAAAAGAACAAAAAGAAAAACAAATGGCAGACCAACACAGACCCTTAAGAGATTTTGCCGCTCCAAGCACTAATGGAAGAGGATCCAGCATCCTTAGACCCACAGTGGAGGCTAACAATTTTGAATTGAAGCCTTCACTACTCTCAATGGTTCAACAGAACCAATTCGGAGGATTACCCTCTGAAGATCCAAATCTTCATCTTCAAATCTTTCTTGAATACTGTGACACCCTGAAGATGAACGGAGCTACCAATGATGCCATTCGCTTAAGACTTTTCCCTTTCTACTTAAGAGATAAAGCTAGAGCGTGGTTATACTCTCTTCCTGAAGGATCCATCACAACTTGGGAACAATTGTCCAGTGCTTTTATCAATAAATGGTACCCAAGGAATAAGACTGATGTGCTGAGAAAACAAATCATCAATTTTTCACAAAAAGATGATGAATCCTTGTATGAAGCCTAGGAAAGATACAGAGAGTTGCTAAGAGAATGTCCTCACCATGGGATAGAAAGGTGGTTGACAATCCATATTTTCTATAATGGACTAACTTCCACACAAAAGATCTCTTTAGATGCTGCAGCTGGAGGAGCCTTCATGAGTAAAAATGTTGATGAAGCTGAGAACCTGATTGAGGAAATAGCTCAAAACACTCACCAGTGGAACTCTGAGAGAGGATTACCTTCTAAAACACCAGGTAAGTACTCTGTTGATGCTCTTTCCCTACTTTCTGCCAAAGTTGAAGCATTAACATTAAAACTTAATAAAGTAGGGTCAACAGGTGCTACTAATATTGTTTGTGAAGTTTGTGGTGTTTCAGGACATGGAGCTACAAACTGCAACTTAGCCATGACCCCTAATCAAGAACAAGAAATGCATCAGGTGGATGCTATTGGAAACTACGGTGGAAATTATCAAGGTAACTACAGACCTCCACAAGGTCCACCTGGCTTCCAAAATAGGCCACCTCAATTCCAAAGTAACTACAAACCTCAACAAGGAACCTATATTCCACAAAAATCAAAACTAGAATCCTTGATGGAGACATTTATAGCTACTCAACTTAAACAAAATGATGAATTCTCTGATGCAATAAAAAACTTGGCTTCAAAAGTGGACTCTCTTGCCACTCACAACAAAATACTGGAAAATCAAATTGCCCAACAAGCCTCCTATTCTCATAGAGCACCAGGAACATTTCCTGGAAAACCAGAGGCTGGACCATCCAACCAAACCATGGCTGTCACTCTTAGGAGTGGTACTCAATACGATGGGCCAGTTGACAAGACAGCAAAGGAGGAAAAAAAAGTCGATGAATCTTCATCTCATCCAGTAATTGAAGAAGAGAAACCACAAGAAAAGAAGGAGGAGGTTAAGCCATATCAACTTCCCATTCCATTTCCTCAGCGCTTAGCCAAAGCAAAGTTGGACAAACAATTTGGTAAGTTCCTTGATGTTTTAAAGAAATTGTATATTAATATTCCTTTTACAGATGCTTTACAGCAAATGCCCACATATGCAAAGTTCCTGAAGGACATTCTGTCCAACAAAAGAAGATTAGAGGAAGATGGTACAGTTGCACTTACTGAAGAGTGCAGTGCTCTAATTCAAAAGAAACTTCCACCCAAGCTCCAAGATCCAGGTAGTTTCTCTATTCCTTGCATGATTGGTGACATGAATTTAGATAAAGCATTGTGTGATTTAGGAGCAAGTGTGAGTTTAATGCCATTATCTGTTGCTGAAAAGTTAGGATTGGGTGAACTAAAACCTACTAGGATGTCTTTACAATTGGCTGATAGATCTGTAAAATATCCTGTAGGAATTTTAGAGGATGTTCCTATTAAGATAGGAAAATTTTTTATACCTGCTGACTTTGTTATACTTGAAATGGACGAAGATTCTTTGATTCCTATTATTTTAGGCAGACCATTTTTAGCAACTACAGGTGCTGTGATCGATGTCAAGAATGGTAAGTTGTCTCTAACTGTTGGAGACCAAAAGGTTGACTTCAACTTGAAAAATGTTTTAGAAAAACCTTATAATGATGTTTGCTGTACTGTGGATTTTGTCGAACAAGTGGTAAAGGAAGCAACCCTTCCTAATGACCCACTTGAAACTGTTTGCATGATTGAGCTGACAGAAATATCTGATTGCTCTGAGGCCCCACATGACACTGAGGTCATGTGTGACAAAGTGGTAAGCCCCAATGTGGAATTAAAATCTTTACCAGCTTCTTTAAGGTATGAGTTTCTTGGCCCTAATTCCACATATCCTGTGATTGTTAATGCTGAATTGAATCCATCTGAAACTGAAAAACTTTTGAAACAACTTAGGTTGTATAGAAAGGTAATATGTTATACAATGGATGATATCAAAGGGATTAGCCCTTCTCTTTGTATGCACAGGATTACTGTAGAAGATGAAAGTAGGCCCATAGTAGAACCACTTAGGAGATTAAATCCTAAAATGCAAGAAGTGGTTAAAAAGGAAATTTTAAAATTGCTTGATGCTGGAGTGATATATCCTGTTGATAGTAGTAAATGGGTAAGTCCTGTCCATGTGGTGCCTAAAAAGGGGGGAATAACTGTGATTGAAAATGATAAACATAACTTGATTCCTACTAGAATTGTCTCTGGTTGGCGCATGTGCATTGACTATAGGAAGTTAAATAGAGCCACGAAAAAAGATCATTTTCCCCTCCCTTTTATTGATCAGATGCTTGAAAGACTTGCGAAACACTCTTATTTCTGTTATTTGGATGGGTATTCAGGTTTTCATCAAATTCCCATTCATCCATCTGATCAAGAAAAGACTACCTTCACTTGCCCTTATGGGACTTATGCTTACAGACGTATGCCTTTTGGTTTATGTAATGCACCTGCGACTTTTCAAAGGTGTATGCAAGCAATTTTTTCTGATCTTATTGAAAATGTGATGGAAGTCTTTATGGATGATTTTTCAGTGTATGGTTTGGATTTTGATAATTGTTTAACAAATTTGTGCCAAGTCTTGCAGCGTTGTGAAGAAACCAATTTGGTTCTAAATTGGGAAAAATGCCATTTTATGGTAAGAGAAGGCATAGTTCTTGGACACCTGGTGTCTGAGAGAGGTATAGAAGTTGATAAGGCTAAAGTGGAAGTAATTGAAAAATTGCCTCCACCCACAAATGTGAAAGGTATTCGGAGTTTTCTTGGACATGCAGGGTTTATCGCAGGTTCATTAAAGATTTCTCCAAGATCACAAAGCCTCTTACAACTCTTCTGGGTAAGGATGTGCCTTTCAAATTTGATTCATCTTGTATGGAAGCTTTTTGCAGGATTAAGCAAGCTCTAATCTCTGCCCCCATCGTACAACCACCTGATTGGAAACTCCCATTTGAGCTGATGTGCGATGCGAGTGATTACGCAGTGGGGGCTGTGTTGGGGCAAAGAAAGGATAAAAAGCTCCATGTAATTCATTATGCCAGCCGGACACTAGATGATGCTCAGGTAAATTATGCCACAACTGAAAAAGAACTGTTAGCTATTGTCTTTGCTTTTGATAAATTTAGGTCTTATTTGGTAGGTTCACATGTTACTGTTTACATTGACCACTCTGCCATTAAGTATCTATTGAATAAAAAGGAAGCAAAGCCTAGATTAATTAGGTGGATTCTAATATTGCAAGAATTTGACTTGGAAATTAAGGACAAGAAGGGTACCAAGAACTTGGTCGCTGACCACCTATCTAGGTTGACATCTGAAAAAGAAGAAACAGATAATATTCCCATCAATGAATCTTTTCCAGATAAACAACTCTTGAATCTTAGTATCCAACGTGTTCCTTGGTATGCTGATTTTGTAAATTTTCTTGCATGTGGTATCTTACCTCCTGATCTTAGCTTTCAGCAAAGGAAAAAGTTTTATGCAGATGTCAAGCATTATTATTGGGATGAACCACTCCTTTTCAAGCAATGTGCAGATGGTATGATCCGAAGATGTGTTTCACAAGATGATGTCCATGCTATCTTGGATCATTGCCATTCTCTTTCCTGTGGAGGGCACATGAGCACCTCCAAGACAGCTGCTAAAATATTGCAAGCTGGGTTCTATTGGCCAAATATTTTTAAGGATGTACGTAAGTATGTTCTAACTTGTGATGCTTGCCAAAGAACAGGTAACATTGGTAAGAGACAAGAAATGCCATTAAATACCATTTTAGAAGTTGAATTGTTTGATGTATGGGGTGTTGATTTTATGGGTCCCTTTCCCTCTTCTTTTGGAAATCAGTTTATATTAGTGGCAGTTGACTATGTGTCAAAATGGGTGGAAGCCATTGCTTCACCCCATTCTGATGCTAAGACTGTTATTAAACTTTTCAAGAAAATAATATTTCCAAGGTTTGGGGTCCCAAAATGTGTTATAAGTGATGGAGGGTCTCATTTTATTGAGAAAACTTTTCAGACCCTTCTAAAGAAATATGGAGTTAGGCATAAGGTTGCTACACCTTATCACCCACAAACTAGTGGACAAGTTGAGGTATCCAATCGGGAAATTAAAAATATTCTTCAAAAAGTGGTGAATACATCACGTAAGGATTGGTCTATTAAGTTAGATGATTCCTTATGGGCGTATCGAACCACATACAAAACTCCCATTGGAACCACACCTTTTAAGCTAGTATATGGGAAGCCCTGTCATTTACCTGTTGAGCTAGAATATAAATCTTTTTGGGCTGTTAAAACTCTTAACTTTGATCATAAGGCTGCGGGTGAACAAAGATTGTTGGAATTAAATGAGCTTGAAGAACTCCGTCTAGATGCATACGAAAATGCCAGAATTTATAAAGAAAAAACCAAACAATGGCATGATCGTCACATCCAACGGAGAACATTTAATCCAGGTGATATGGTTTTACTGTTTAATTCCAGACTGAAGCTTTTTCCAGGTAAACTGAGATCCCGATGGTCGGGACCATTCAAGGTGACAAAAGTCTTTCCCTTTGGAGCTGTCGAACTATGGAGTGAGAAATCTGGTACATTTAGGGTAAATGGACAGAGAGTAAAGCACTATCTGACAGGTCAACCAATACAACAAGCAAGTGACTTAGAATTGTTTGATGCTCCTGATGAGTAAATCCAAACAGTGAGAAGTCTGGCTGAAGACTTAAAACTTAGCACTGATAGGGAGGTAACCCTATAAAAAGTTGTTGTTTTATTTATTTTAAGCTTTTATTCTATAAAAAAAAAACCCAACTATGTCAGATGCTGGGTTGGGGTTATTACAGGTAAGTTTTCTTATCCTTTTATCATCCATTTTAACATTGAGGACAATGTCAAATTCTGGTTTGGGGTGGTAGGTAAGAAAACTTAACTATTTTGTTTACGTTGTGTGATTGTTATTTTATTTTGCATGTGTGTTTTCCTTGTTTGTAATCTTGTAATTTACCATGATTGCATGATAAATTTACTTTGAACACAAGGCTAAAGTATCTAACGATCCCAAAATTTTGAGTAAAATTTTCAAAATTTGATTGTTTAAATGACAAATCAATGTCTAAATGAACTTTATGTGATTAAAATTTTCTTTGAAAAGACTTTCCATGGTTAGACTTGAGCCAAAATGGGTTATTTATCAAACAAATTTTCAAAACCCATATTTTCTTGATTGAGTGAATCTCATAGTCATTAATATTCTAGAACTTGTTTTTCAACCGATTCAAAATGGTTTTTGATTATATGTCTTAGAATGATAAAGGCACAATTAGGTCTTATTCTTGAGCCTCAGAAATTTTGCACAATTTGACCCCTAGTTGCCCCTTTTAAGCCTAAAAGCGAAAATTTTTCCTTGAAACCTTTCATTGACTGATCTTCTCTTAATGGTGAAAAAGTTGGAAATTTAGTGGAGCAAAGAAATAAAAAAGGACTTAAGAAAAATATGGTATTGAATGCAAAGAAAAGCAAGAAAAAGAAAAAGAAAATCAAAAGGATGATATTGAATGAATTCCAAAAAAGTCCATAAAAGTTCAAAAAAAAAAATTTGCTCTGTTAAATTTATAATAATGGTGATTTGAATCATTCATGACTGTTAAAGCCCTTTTGTATTCCATTTTTCTTGAAATTCCTACCTTAACAATACAACCCAAGGCCACGTTACAACCTTTGAAAGACCTTTAGACTTTGATATATTTTCTATCTAAACTGTAGAGTTTCTGGTTTATTAACAAGCTTATGCTAATGTTTTTTGACTATGATGATTTGAGAGATACACAAACCTTGAAACACTTGAGTGAAAATTGTGAGAAAAGTATCTCAAGTCTTGACATTGAAAATTGATTCACATAAGAAAAATAAAATTGGCATTTGAATAAATGAGTTTCTCTATTTTGGATTCCTTAGTTTATTAAGTTTAGTGTTTTCTGTATTTTATCTTGTGAATATGGTGATTGCTTGAGGACAAGCAATGTTTTGGTTTGGGGTATTTTGATAAGTGCTTTATAATACAATAAATTAGGTCTAAATTGCTTAGGATTTTAGTCATTATCCACTGTATTTCCTTTATTTATTGCGATTTTTGCTTTCTTTCCACTCTATTCTACTTGGGTATGTTATTTTGCAGGAATTAAGGTAATAAAGGGTCAAAAACAAGAGAAAAACGACCATAAAATGATAAAGAAACAAGAAGAACAAGCCCAAAGTAGAAAGAACTCTCTTTTATGCTGAAATCCGACTCAGAAATACTGAATTCCGACTCAAAATGACCAAATCCGAGTGGGATGACTGAGAAAGGACCAAATCCGAGTGAAATACTGCACTGTTGAAGGTAAATCCGAGTGGAATGGCTCAGAATGGAGCCTTTCCGAGTGGAACGACTTAGAATGGAGCATTGCCGAGTGGAAAGTTCCCTGTCAAAGCCATTCCGAGTGATAAATGGCTGAGGTTCAATGCTGAAATGGAATGAGTCTCGGTTGGAAGAGATTCCGAGTGGAAACTTCCCCGACCGCGTCCATTCTGAGTGAAAAAAGGAGATTGACCTCCAATAAATATGTCCAAAACTATTCTCCGAGTGAAAGGATTGCTGATTGAAGTGAATCCGAGTGGGAGCTTTCTGATTGCAACTAATCCGAGTGAAAAGCTGTTCCGAGTGAATAGATTCCGAGTAGAAGAGGCCACTGAAATGAATAAATGCTGACTAAGGAGGAATCCGAGTGGTCTCACTCAGAGAAATAGGCATTCTCAAGCAGAACAAAGCATTTCCGAGTAATTTTTAGCAAGGAAGGAAAAATCCGACCAGAAATGAATCACACTCGGGCAGACTCTCAAGTTTCACACTAAGCCCGAGTGAGAAGTCTCCAAGGAAAGCACATCCGAGTGAGTTGGGTCAGAAAGATGCATTTCTGAGCAAAGCAAGGCTCGGACATAAGAAGAAATTCAATCAGTCAAATTCGAAACCTTCAAGTGCAAGTTCCTGAGTAAAAGTGAAGGCCATTCCGAGTGTATCATTTCAAGGAATGAAGGCCGACTGAAATATTTCAAAAGCAAATCCGAGTGAATGTATCCAAATGAATGAGACCGAGTGAATTCCAAAGCAAAGCTTTAACCGAGTGGTTCAAATTCAGAGACAGCCGAGTGAAAATGATTGGGAACCGATTGAATCTGAGCCGAGTGAGTCTTCAATCAGTTTCGAATGAACTCCATGAACCTGAGCCGAGTGAATGGTTTCAGTCGGATCCGAGTCCCTCTTAGTCAATTCCGAGCCACACAAGCAAATCCGAACAAGGTTTCTCCGAGTGAAACAGTGAAAGAGAACCTCTCGCTTGAGCGAACCTTTATCCGCTTGAGCGAGACGGTTTCCTTCAACAAACGCTTAAGCGAGAAACTCTCGCTCAAGCGAAACCGACTGGTTTTCTTAAATACCGACCCTCAACTCAACACCGAGTGAAGATTTCACTCGGTTTTATGTACGAACAGTACCATTTTCACTCGGTTTTGGGCACAAAAGGCACCCTTTCACTCGGATTTTGCAGAAAAGATGAAAAACGACCCACTTTTCCACTCAGAATTTGCCCAGCTGAATAATTCCAAGCACCGAATTATTGGAAATATTAAAATAATGTAAATTGGCACAGCTGGAACTCACATGCACCGAAAGTTTCCTCCCACTTGCAATTACAACGCGTTTCTTAGCTGGATCCCCCCTTTCCATCGCCTATAAAAGAAGAAGAAGTTGCAAGCATCCAACATCAATGATCTCTTCCCATCAATTACCATCAGCTTCGTTCCAAATCTTCTCTCCTTTCTCTTTTCTTTGTTTCTTTTCCGCTTCTCTTTTCTTTCTTTTCTTTCTTTTTCTTCTTCATTTTTCTTCTCCTTTTCTTTTCTTTTTCTTTCGTTTTATTTCTCTTATTTTCTTTCTCTGTCCCGTTCCCATTTTTTCTTTTACTTTCTTTTTCTTTATTTTATTTTAAGAGTTGTAAATTGTAAAAGTGAGAATTTAAATTTGTAATTGGTGGAGAAATTATTGCAACAAGGAATTACAGTGGTAAATTATTCTGAGCTTTTGGAGAAACCCGTAAGTGTTTATTTTTACCATGTCTTGTATGTTTTATTTTTCCATTATTTATATGAATTTGAATTATTTCATGAGTAGCTAAATTAATTATCTTGGGATAAAGGGGGTATGATAATATTTTATTTTAATGTTATTTTGACTTGGAATTAAATAAATTTCTGTTTTCCATTTAGTTCAATTATGCTTAATGCTTTTAGTGATTCCTAACAAGAACCTAAATGATAAAACTGTATACTTGCGGGTATATTAGTAAGTTTAGGTAATAAATAGAATCGAGAGATTTATTTTTACTAGAAAGCTTTGAACTAAACCTAAGATTTTTGAAATGCTTTTTGTGACCTCGGTAAAACCGTGAAAGTAATCAAAATTCTTTTGAGGAAATAAAAGGGATTTTCATAAAACGATAATGGGCCTTTCTAAGGATTAAGCAGCGCTTTCCATAGGTTAGGTACATTAATAGGATTCCGAGAGGAACATATTAATTATCTTTTGGAAAATTTGCCTTGGAAAACTTAATTCGATTCTTATTTATGAAAAGTTAAAATTCATTAACATAAAATAGAGTCTTAATCCCCCGAAATCCCAAGATATTCTCAACTCTGATTTTTAAGTGTCAAGTAAATTTTATTTTTATATTTATTCGTGTCCTGTGTAATTTTAATTTGTGCTTTATTTTATAAAAATCTTAAAAATCAATTGTGTGGATAATTAAATTTTAATATGCCGGTACTTTGAACACAGTCCCTGTGGAGAACGATAATCTTTTATATTACGCGACATAACCTGTGCGCTTACGGGCCCTGTCACCATATCTTTTGAATTCTGCATTATCTCTTATCTCTTAAACATTATCAAGTCTCCCCCTATCGTAAGGAATCTATGCCTTTTAGAGATAATAAACCACTTTAGAGATATTTAATCATTTAGTAATTTATTTTAGCAGCCAATATCAGATTGAACAATAATTTGGGTGAACAATTACTTCTTCTCCCCCTTTGGAATCATCAAAAATAATAAAGCAAATAGAGGCATACGATGAAAGATAAATCTGTATTCAATTCAAAAGGGAAAGTACATCAATGGAAATGTTGCAGAATTAAGAACTTATGCATGATTGAGAAAAACACAAAACATATTAACCAAAACATGAAAAATGGATTTAGTTATCCGGATTGAAAAAGCGAAGCTCGGAGATTTGGTGAGGTAGCTCATCATAGCGCTGTTGCATCATCTCAAAGTGCTGCTGCTCAGTCATTGAAAACTCTTGAAGAGAGTTCTCAATGCGGTCGAAGCGGCAGTCAAGCTGAGCGTAGAGAGATGCGAATGGATCAGTGGGGGCTTCTGGTGCAGCTTGTGTTGCAGAAGGAGGAGGGACTGGCTCATCAGCAGGGGCTTCAAAAGGAATGTTGGCATGAATGCCTTCCATCCTTGAGTACCAAGCTCCATGGAGAAAAACGATGCCCATTTTTGTGAGGTGATGAGTACCAATGCAAGCCTTGGAAGGCACTTTTTCAGATAACTCACCAGCCAAATCAACTCCTACAGCTTTGAAAAGTTTGGTAAGTAAGATTGCATATGGGAGCTTTTGTTGATGTTTGGCTTGGAGCATATGCAGTTTGATCATTTGAACCCAATTAATGTCTTTCTGATTTTGCATTGCCCACATTAGGAGAACATTATCCTCCTCTACCAACGCATAATTCCCACCACGAGGAAGCAAAATTTTCACCAGAAAAAAGTGAAGGAGACGGTTGTTCATGGTAAGGTGACCTACCAACTTGTGGTTGCTCCTTGGAAGGTTAGCCTTCCACAGCGACTGGCGTGTAGCAATGGGATTGAAGGCCTATTCATCCTCGGGATCTCCTCCAGCAAACTCAGCATCATTTAGCGGAAGAAGAGAGATTTTCGCAAATTGAGCATTGGTGAGTCTTATGGTCACGTTCTTGACCTTGGACTCAAATAACCCATCAACCAACCTTAGGTTGCAATAGAAGACTCTAACAAGTTCAGGATAGTATAACTCCTCCTTGAGGGTGAGGAAAGGAAAAAGCTCATAGTGGTGGAGGTTTTGGGTGAAGGTAAAGCTTGGGTGGTTGAAGGTTTCCTCATTGATAAAGTGGGGAGAGATTATGGCCTTCTCAGAAAAGTTTTTAATGAAATTTTGAAGGTCTCTAGGAGAGGAGAAAAACCTATAGAAGTCTAAGGGGTTATTGTCTTGGGCCATGGAGGACCTTGCCCTTTTGACAGTGCATGAGGAAGACATGGTGGTGGAGAAAGGTAAAGAAGATGGGAAGAGAATGAGAGCTTTTGAAGCTTGAGGGAGTTGAAGAGGTAGTGTGAGAGGAGAAGGTGAGGAGGGGTGACTTTATAGGGAAAAGGTAGGTTTAGAAAGGAGAGAAAGTGGTTAAAGTGGTTTAATGTGAGTTTAATTTGGAGAAGAAAATGAGCAGCCTCGGAAAACAACAATTCACTGTCACAGACTCGATGCTAATCGATTACGAGGCATAGGTAATCGATTAGTTCACTGTTTCTGAGGAATTTGAATCGTTTCGTACAGTGGGTAATCGATTAGGGAAGATGGGTAATTGATTAGGTTGAGAAACAGAATCGTCCTAATCGATTAAGGGAGGCTGGTAATCGATTAGAGGAAAGTTGAAACGTTTTGGACCTGAAACAGAGGCTTTGTAATCGATTATAGACCAAGGGGTAATCGATTAGGCAGAAAATAGAAGCTTGGTAATCGATTAGATGTCAAGGAGTAATCGATTAGCTAAGAACCAGAAGCTTACTAATCGATTATGTCAATCATTGTAATCGATTGTTTTGCTTAAAAATGCCCAGATTTTATAGATTTTGTTTCAGAAGGCTGGAAATCTATTAAGTTATTCCTTAGAACATTTCAAACTTAATGAAACACAATCAGAATGAAGGAATTATCAAAATCATCTATTTATTCAAACACAATTAGTTATATCAAGGATTCCTAATTCTCTCCTAATATGTATGAATTGATCTTTTGCTAGAGGTTTGGTGAATATATCTGCTAATTGCTTGGAAGTTTCAACATGTTCGAGCACACAATCACCCTTTAATACATGATCTCTAATGAAATGATGTCGAATCTCAATATGTTTGGTTCTTGAATGCATTACAGGATTCTTTGAAATATTTATAGAATTTGTGTTATCACATTTGAGAGGCACATGGTCTAACATAACACCAAAATCTAGAAGTTATTCTCTCATCCAAAGAATTTGAGCACAACAACTACCAGCTGCAACATATTCTGCCTCAGCTGTGGATAGTGCAACACTTACTTGTTTCTTGCTATGCCAAGAAACAAGAGAACTACCAAGTAAGTGACATGTTCCACTAGTGCTTTTCCTATCTAATTTACATCCTGTAAAATCCGAATCCGAATATCCAACTAATGTGCATTCAACCCCTTTGGGGTACCATAAACTGACATTTGGAGTTCCAACAAGATATTTCATTATTCTTTTTACAGCAGTTAGGTGTGATTCTTTTGGACATGCTTGGTATCTTGCACACATACAAACAGCAAACATGATGTCCGGCCTACTTGCGGTTAAGTAAAGTAAGGATCCGATTATACCTCTATATTTTGTAAGTTCAACATCCTTACCCTTCTCATCTTTGTCCAAATAGCATGAAGTGCCTATAGGTGTGGCAATGTCATTTGCCTTGTCCATGTTGAATTTCCTAAGCAATTCTTTGCAGTACTTTGATTGACTAATGAATGTGTCTTCATTAGTTTGCTTGATTTGTAGTCCAAGGAAGAAAGTAAGTTTCCCCATCATGGACATCTCAAATTCTTCCTGCATTAACTTAGCAAACTCTTTGCACATTGACTCATTAGTAGCACCAAAGATTATATCATCAATATATACTTGCACCAATAGTATGTCATTCTTTTTATGCTTTATGAATAATGTTGTGTCAACCTTTCCTCTTTCAAAGTTGTTTTCTAAAAGAAATCTGCTCAATCTTTCATACCAAGCTCTTGGAGCTTGTTTTAAGCCATACAAGGCTTTCTTTAGTTTGAAAACATGTTTTGGAAATTGGTAGTTTTCAAAACCTGGAGGTTGATCAACATACACTTCCTCTTGAATATAACCATTCAAGAAAGCACTCTTGACATCCATTTGGTACAATTTAAAGTCCTTACAACATGTAAATGCTAATAATAATCTAATGGCTTCTAGCCTTGCTACGGGAGCATACGTCTCTTCATAATCAATGCCTTCTTCTTGATTGTAACACTTAGCTACTAGCCTAGCTTTGTTCCTTGTAATTATACAATTTTCATCTAATTTATTCCTAAACACCCATTTTGTTCCTATTATTTGGTGATCATTGGGTCTTGGCACTAATTCTCAAACTTTATTTCTTTCAAATTGATTCAATTCTTCTTGCATGGCCAACATCCAATGTTCATCAATAATAGCTTTATCAATGCTTTTGGGTTCTATTTGTGATACAAAGGCTAAATGATTACATGCATTCCTAATGGCGTTTCGAGTACTTACACTTTAGTCATTTCACCTATGACTTTATCTAAGGGATAGTCCTTCAAAGTGATCCATTGTTGTGGTTCCTCATGTTGTGTTGCATCTTTGTCTTTGTTCTCTTCTTCCTTGTCATTCAAGGTTAAATCTTGAAGAGTACCTATAATATGATCAACATCTTCCTTTCTCGGGGAGCTATGGCTATTTTCATCAAATTTGACATGAATGGACTCCTCAATGGTGTTTGCTTGTTTGTTAAAGATTCGATAAGATTTACTAGATTGTGAATATCCTAGGAAGATTACCTCATCAGCTTTAGCATCAAATTTTCCTAGATTATCCTTTCCATTATTGAGCACAAAGCATTTACATCCAAAAATATGAAAATATGAAATGTTGGGTTTTCTTCCCTTGTAAAGTTCATAGGGGGTTTTCTTTAGAATAGGCCTTATTAAACATCTATTCATAACGTGACAAGCAGTATTTACCGCATCGGCCCAAAAATGTTTTGCAATGTTATTTTCATTTAGCATGGTTCTTGCAAGCTCCACTAAGGATCTATTTTTCCTTTCAACTACTCCATTTTGTTGTGGAGTTCTAGGAGCTAAAAAATTGTGAATGATACCATGTTTTTCGCAAAACCTTTCAAAAGATTGATTTTCAAATTCTCCCCCATGATCGGTTCTAATGGATGCAATTTTAGAATTTTGCTCATTTTGGATAATCTTAGCAAGTTTCTTAAATGCATGATATGCTTCATTCTTATGAGCAAGAAACAAGGTCCATGTATATCTAGAATAGTCATCTACAATTACTAGACCGTAGTAATTACCACCAAAGCTCTTGATTTTAGAAGGTCCAAATAGATCCATGTGCAAAAGTTGCAAAGGCCTTTGTGTGGAAACAATATTTTTAGTTTGAAAGGATGCCTTTACTTGTTTTCCCTTTTGACATGCATCACAAAATTTGTTTTCAAATTTAAGCTTTGGTAAACCAATTACTAATTCCTTAGAAACAAGTTTATTCAAATGGTCTACATGTATATGAGCTATTCTTCTATACCACAACCAAGTTTCATCCTCTCTAGTCATGAAGCATTGCACATCGTTTGAGGACAAACTATCCATATCAATCATGTAAATATTATCAATTCTTTGACCTACAAACTTGATTTCCTTGTTAATCTTATGCTCAATTATGCAACAATTTGATTCAAACAAAACTCTATATCCTTTGTCACATAATTGACTTATGCTAAGTAAATTGTGTTTTAGGCCTTCAACATACAACACATCACTAATAGAAGTAGAGGAATTCTTACCAATGTTTCCAATGCCTAGAATTCTTCCTTTGGTGTTGTCTCCGTAGGTGACGTTTCCTTTCCTTTTGGGAGTGAAGAAAGTGAACTTGCTTATGTCTCCCGTCATATGTTTTGAACACCCACTATCCAAATACCAATAGGTGTTGCTTGCCTTGAAGTATACCTACAAGACAAGATTAGTTTAAAGAGCTAGGTACCCATTTTATATTAGGTCCTTTAAGGTTAGCTTGTGGTAATGTTCCTTTGGGAACCCACACCTTTCTTATGACCTTTGGCCCTAATTTTCTAACATTGCAATTTTATGAGCTATGACCTTTGAAACCACAATGATTGCATTTCATAAAAGGTGAAGATAATTTGATAGGTGGCACAAAAAATTTTTTATAGTGTTTTTCTTTCTTGGTAGAGTTGTATCCTAAACCGGTTTTATCAAACATGCATCTTTGGTTTCCAAGTAATATATTTAAATTATCTCTACCATTAGTGAACTTTTCTAGTGTCCTATTTAAGTCTACAACCTTGGTTTCAAGAATATCACACTTCTCTACAAACTCACATGGTTTGGTCCTAGAGCATACTTGAACATTTTCTAATTCATTTTTCAGGCATTTATTCTCTTTACACACTTCTATAAGATCCCTCTCAAGAGTGTCAATGGTCTTTCTAGATAATTGTACTTACTAGAGAGCTTAACAAATTTATCATACAATTCTTCAAATGCTTCTAGTAGTTCATTTTTATCAAGAAGACTTACCTCATTATCTTCTTCTTCTTGATGTTTTGTCATTAAGCAAAGTTTTGCTTCTTCACAATCGGACTCATCGGAGCTACTTACATCGTTTTCATCCCATGCAATGTAAGCTCTTCTTCTTCCTCTTTTCTCCTTGCCTTTCTTCTTAAGATTTGGGCAATCCGCCTTGAAGTGCCTTCCTTGCCACATTCGAAACAATTAGGTGAAGAAGATGATTCATTGGGAATAGGTCTCTTACCTTGAGGTTTGAAGTTCTTTTGGAATCATTTGTTTTTCATGAACTTTCCGAATCTCTTCACAAACAATCCAAACTCCTCCTCATCATCAAGGTCACTACAAGATTCTTCTTCATGTGTAGAGGTGGCCTTGAGAGCTAGGCCTTTCTTCTTGGAGGTTTTCTCTTCTTCCTCTGCTTGTTTTAAATCCTTTAATTCTTGCTCTTGCTCTTATAGCTTTCCAAAGAATGTGGCAAGGGACATCTCATTAATGCTTGGGGATTGTTTGATGGTAGTGACGAGGGTTGCCATTCCCTGCTAAGACTTTTCAAAACTTTATGCACAAGCTCTTTGTTAATATATACTTTTCCAAGAGTAATAAGGTGATTTATTATGAGTGTGAATCTCTTTTGCATTTCTACAATGGTTTCTTCGAAGTTTATCCTAAAACTCTCATATTGACTAGTTAAGGTACTAATTTTGGAGTCTTTTACATCACTAGTACCTTCATGGGTTACTTGTAAAGTATCCCACATTTCCTTACCCGTTTGACAAGTCATTACTCTAAAGAATTCATCCGGTCCTAATGCAAGAGTAATGAGGTTTTTAGCCTTATAGTTATATTGTACTTTCTTCTCTTCATCTCTAGTCCATTCATCCATGGGTTTTTCAACGTTTTTACCATTGATAGTATGCATGGGTGTAAAAGGACCATTTTCAATGGCATTCCAAACTCCTAGATCAATGGATTGAATAAAGATTTTCATTCTTTCCTTCCAAAAAGCATAACCTTCCCCATTGAAAGTGGGAGGTCTATTTGTGGTACCACCCTCGGGAAAAAGGTTTAGAGAACTTAAGGACATCTTATCTCTTGAAGCTGTTAAGCTTGATCTACCAAGAGTCAAGCTCTGATACCACTTGTTATTCAAGTGGCCTCAATACTCAAGAGGGGGGTGAATTGAGTTTTTAAAGCTTTGCTTGGAATGTCCTTAAACTTGATTCTTTTATCACAAGTTTATAAGATTATGCAAAATAAGTTTAGTTTAAGGAGATATACAATGCACAACAAGGTTTAAATAGCTTAGACAAATTATCAAACACTTGGTGTGCAATATCCAATATTGACCAAATCAAGCAAGCTAAGATATGCAAACCACAATCAACCAACACAAATCGATCAAGAGCAATATATGAAAGTAAAAGAGTAAGGGAAAAGAGATTGCAAACTGATTTAACGAGTTCCACCAACCTGGTGTACGTCTCGCCTCTAAGCAACCCACTTAGAGGATTTCCACTATTGTAGATTAGAGAAACAACTTTGAGCAATTACGTCTTCCTAGTGTCCTACACTCAAGAACCCAATCCTCACAAGTACAAGGGCAACCCACCCAATCTTTCAATCTCACAATATCCCAAAGGTTGAACCCCAACCTTTGTAACCACTCAACCTAGAGTGAACTTTGGTGTTTGATGTTTGTGTTTACAAGCAAAAATACTCTCTCAAAAGAGTGGATAAGCAAGTGATAGCTCACACAAATTCTAACTCTCAACAAGAGAGGATATACAAATGAAATCTCAGAATATACAAGAGTAAAAATTCACTAAGCACCAAGAATGATTGTAGAATTGATTTCCTTTTGTTCCTTGTTGTTCTCTACTTTGTGCTTGAGTTTGGAAACCCATTTATAGAGCTAGAGGGAGTGCCAAGTGTAACATCCCTGCTTTTAGAAACAGTTTCAATATTGTAATTTTGAAGTATGGAAGGTTTGTAAGAGAAAATTAGCGAATAAATACCCTGTAGATGGTTTATAATATCCAAAAATTTTATTTTTGTGTATAATTATGAAGTTTACATGGACCATTGATGATATTTTGCAAATTCCGAGTGGAAAGGGCTCTGTTCCGAGTAACAGAAAGAAATTCCAAGTGAATGATAAGAAATTCCGAGTGAAGGTTATGTTTTCTGAGTAAAACATGACCGAGAGGACTACTACCGAGTGACATCATGGCCTCGGAGACATTTGGAGTGAAATGTGTTCAAGAAAACCACTTCTGGGTGAAAATTCCGAGTGAAAACACCCTAGAATGACTCGTTTCCGAGTCAAACCTTGCCAAATGCTTCCTTTTCCGAAGGAAACTTCTCTGATTGCAGTATTCTGAGTGAATGAATACATATATACAAATGTTTTATGTTGATTTGATGCTTCCTACCGACTGAAATGTGTTGTTGAATTATTTGGGAAGTGCTGATGGATGAAATAGTGTTAAGTTAAGGATTCCGAATGGTTTCATATGTGTATGATTAGGACATTACTCGGCTGGTAATGCTAAGCGAATAGATACCGAGTGGAAAATGGTAGTGGGAGCCCATTCCGAGTGAAATGTAGGAGGCTGAACCATTTCCGAGTGAGACTGACTGAGATGACTCGGATTTGGTTTGAAATTACCGAGTGAGACTGGCTGAGAGTAGACACGGTTTTAGGATGACTTAACCGAGTGGGAATCTGAGAGACTTTGAATCGGCTTGAATTAGACCGGATTAAGTCCCTCCAAGGAAAGGAAACAGTAGAAATTGCTGAGTTCTCCTCAGCCAGACTCGGAAATAGAATTCCAGTCGGCTTAGAGGCTAACCGAGTTGAATTTCACTCGGTATTCAGTGTCAGAATTGATGTGTTGACTCTAATTTTGTCTTTTAGTACCTATTTTAATTTATCTAATCCAATCATGCGCCCTATAGCTTGTAGGCGGCCAGAAATTAAGATAGCCTACCTCCTTATTTAAATCTCCATTATCTCCACTAACAGCCCACTAGCAGCCCACTCACCCACTTGTCCTTTTTCATTATTAAAGTGACAGCAGAAATCATTCCAAGTCTGAAACTTTCAGACCCAAGAGAACTTAGCAAAATACACACTTTTTCTTATTCTTCTATACATTCAAAGGCCTTTCTCTTCCGTTTTTCTTCCTATTCGTTGTGAGCTGGAACAAGGAGGACACTCTCTACTAATCAAAGGACTTCCATTAAGGTAAGGGGGGTATATTCTTGGGTATTCTGGGGAAAATCAAGTGTTAGGAAGAGTTGGGGTACCTTTGGTCCTCACTTTTCCTGGGCAAGTTCGGGAATTGTTTGAATTAACATGCTTTAAATCGTTATATATTTGTTTCATATATTTTATGTGTATGATTGATTTACTGTGTTAAGTTTTGTTAATCATGATGATTGAATGATATGATAAATATTGAATTTCGAAGGATATGATTGTTGTTGAATTATAAAGATACTAAGAATCCTGGGTGTCCATGTGAATTCCAGTGAGGAAATATAGAACAGAAGTCGGATTCAGTGAATAACAAGCTCGGTCTTGTATAAACCGACCGGATCATTGAAAAATACATAATTTCACTCATGTTTCATAATAAACCGACCAGATCATTGAGACAAAACCTTTAACTCGGAAAATATAGTTATTTTCACTCAGAGAACTCTTTCCAGTGATTTTATTCGGAAAATATAGTTATTTTCACTCAGAGAACTCTTTCCAGTGATTTCATTCAGAAAATATAGTTATTTTCACTTAGAAAACTCCTTTCAGTAATTTCACTCGGAATATATAGTTACTTCACTCAGAAACCTCCTCAGCCTGATTCCACTCGGAATCAGGATTATTTCACTCGGTAAACTAGTGGAATCAGGATTATTTCACTCGGTAAACTTACATTAATTCAACCCTTTTTATATTAATCCGACCGGTTTTACATCAAAAATATTGCAAACAGATTTTTAATTGAATATCTGATTCACAATAACCGACCAGATCTTTTGAAACACAAAAAATACATAATTTAACTCGGTAAAATATCCATGCTGACATAATTTCACTCAGTATTCTCATAAACCGACCAAACCTTCCACTAAAATACAATCAGAACTGCTGAACAACTTCACATATCATGATCGGGCCCTTCATCACTCGGATAATTAGTCTTGTCAGAATTATACACTCAGAAACATATCCAATTGGAATTAGATTTCCTCAGTCAGAAACCCAATCCTGGAAAAAGACCTACTCGGAATGTTTCATTTGGAAATATCACCGAGACCCTTTCCTCGGTAAACCATTCACTAGATATACTTCACTCGAAAATCTACTTAACCAGAAACATCAATCCGAGAGGTACTTCCACATCTCTCGGAAACAACTCATTCGGAATCATTTCACTCGGAAATGTGTCCGTTTCACTCGGATTTACTTTACTCGAATGTATTCTATTTAGACAGAATGATTTTT
This sequence comes from Clitoria ternatea, assembly GCA_037962975.1. NCBI lineage: Eukaryota > Viridiplantae > Streptophyta > Magnoliopsida > Fabales > Fabaceae > Clitoria > Clitoria ternatea. Next base: position 199,083,121 of record CM075671.1, on the reverse strand, counting down.
CACTCAGAACACATCTTTCCAGTCGGATTTCACTCAGAATTATATGTAGATTACTCGGAAAACATCTTAATTCCTCTTAGAAAATTCCATTCAGTTTGATATCACTTGGAATCATGGTTATTCCACTCGGATTCACATTCAGTCTACTCAGAAACTCCTCTAAGCCATATTTCACTCGGAATCTTAATTATTTCACTCGGAATTCTATTTATTACACTTAGAATCAAACTCTTTTTACTCGGAAAACCTGTTTTTAACATATTTCACTCGGATTTTCATTCAAAAACTCTTCTTTAATTCTTTTTAAATTATTTTGGGAATGTTACAATTATTATTACTATATTTCTTATTATTATTATTCTTATTGTGAATCTTATTATTATTATTAACTAGTATTATTGTTATTGATATTATTATTTTAATTACGAGTAATTAAATAAGGAAAATATTATTTTACTGTTGATACAAAGTATAATTTTAGTCAAGATATAATTGATATATTTTCTAGAATAAGAATGAATGACTTACAACATTTGAATGATGGGATCCAAGAGCTTGAGAATAATATGATGAGACTGGAAACACATAGATACCCAAGGAATCAAATGATAAAAGAAATGCATTTCGCATCATGAAAATATTTTTGAAGGAGAAAAATATCTAGAGCATACACTTGGTACAGTGGAGGACACTCACGTTCGATCTCCATGAAGAATCTTGGGAGTACAACTGGAATGGAAACCCAATGGCATCAGAGTCGCGCCTGATAGCCGGGTGAGACGATGCAATTCTAGTGTACTTTGACTAAATGACGGAGTGTAACTATGATCGCAGGGATCCAAGTCCTAAAAATATATAAATCAATGATGAGAACCAATGAGTTCATTTGTACCTTATGAAAATGGGAGCTTGGGCGGACCCTGATCGCTCTAGAATGGAATGGAGAAATTCCAAAGAATGAGATGAAGATGAATTGATTTATTGGGCCCACATGCATCATGAGACTTAACCAAAGATAAATCACAATAAACTAATCTCATGCATTCCATGACAGTATATTTGATTGTTATCATTATGAATATGTTAATTATGTGATTTTTGTGATATTATCTGTTAACTGGATTATGTCCACACCGGTTAACCTTCAGGGTCTTGGGTTATACTCACCCTTACTGTTGACAATTTTCAGAGGAATTAGGAAATCAAGAACCCGAGTATGAAGAACAGCAATATGCTGAACCCACTGAGAACGATCGTTAAAGATAGAATTTATATAGATTGAATATTTATTAATGATAATAAGACACTGGATGACTGTATAATATATAAGGGTGCCTGCGTGCCCCATTCTGTTATGAGTACAATTATTTGTAAGTTTGTCAATAACTATGTGATATATCCATTATTTGCTTCCACTGATCTGCCATCTTTTTATTTTAAAAAAAAATTCACTTTTTATGAAAACTGTTAACACTCTTAGTTAAATAGGATGATCCTATAGAAGGCTTGTCTTATCTAACCGAGGGTGTTACACCAAGATCTTCCTAGCCGTTGCATGTAGTGGGCATCTGAGAAATGGTGAAAAAATGAGCTGGTTTCCCACTAAAATATGTTTTCCCACTATCGTAATCGATTACGCCTCGAGCTGTAATCGATTACACTTCAAATTTTTCAGTCTAGTTCATACTGTAATCGATTAGTATTCACCATCTAATCGATTAGCTTAAAGTCAGAACTCTGGTAATCGATTAGATCTTGCCCAGTAATCGATTAGCCATAGCACTTGATGCATTTAATTCAATTCTTGATCTTGGTAATCGATTAGCATACTGGTGTAATCGATTAGTTACAAGTCAGAAGCTCTATAATCGATTAGCCCTGTGGGTGTAACCGATTAGCTGTTCAACAGAAGCTATTTAATCGATTAGCTCTGTCTCTCTAATCGATTAGCTACGCTGTTTTTGCAGGTCTGATGCTGAATCTTGTTTTTACAAGATATTCTTCAAAATTTCTTTGTCATTATCAAAATCCTTGAACCTGTAATCATATTCAAACACAATGATGTATGGCCACTGGCCAAATCTCGCTTAGGCGAGGGTGGGTCTCGCTCAAGCGAGACTGCCCAGGCATCAGGGGTTGGCTACTGGAAAATCATCGCTTAGGCGAGTAAGGTCTCGCCCAAGTGAGAGCGATGGGTTTTGCCACTGGAAGAAAATCGCTTAGGCGAGTAGGGTCTTGCCCGAGTGAGAGTGGGGTATTTAGCTACTGGCCCATTTTCGCTCGAGCGAAAGGCTTTGGTGGTGGCATTCGCTCGAGCTAGTGAGCGTTGGATAGATCCTGGACGATTTTCGCCCATGCTCGCTTGCTGTGCCTAGGCGATTTCTGAGGATCTCGCTCAGGCGAGATGGGGCTCGCTCAAGCGAGTTGGCCCCAAACCCTCCTCTTATTCTTTTCACTTAGCGTGTGATGTAGCTCGCCCAAGCGTTTCATTGGGACTCGCTCAAGCGAGTGTGGTTCTCGCTTAAGCAAGTGGAGCCTAGAATCCCCATATTGCATTGCTTTAAATATTTTCCCATTTCTTTGTATCCAACCTTTTCCTTGTATCATCTTATAACACCTTGGGTATAATAGGAAGCCATAAATCCTCGTGATGTTTACCCTCTTATATTCCAATCATATTGTGCCAATGTAAATGATTCTTTCTGCTTTCTTTAAATGAGAAATTCTCATTGATCGTTTCTTTAACCTACCTTCTCATATCTCTATATATGAGATAGGCTTTTTTTTAGATCCAGGGTATTAATTGACAGCTTCACCACATATGTTTTCCATAGATTAATAATACTAAAATCGTAAAAAATTCACCCCTATTTTTGGGGCGTCACAGTTAATATAGTAATTTACTATTCAGAGTAGTAACCTAAAATAATATTATATCCAATATAATAATAGATTTTTAAGTGATATAAATAACAACCTTTATAATCATAAAAGAATATAAAAGAAATTTATTATTACCTCAGAATTTTTGCAGAACCTCTTTCATTTGGAAAATATCTTCCTCTCTTTACTTAGTACTCTCTTCCCAACACTACTAAGTTTTCAAATTTTGATAAAAAACTCGGTGCCTCGCCCCTCTATTTATAGCAAAGAAATTTACTATACATTTGAATATTTTATTATAAAAGTACTGTGTAAGAATTAAAAATTTCATTTAGATTACTGTGTAAAGTTTGAAAATTTTAAAATTACACAGTAACTTTTCACGTGAAGGCTGTAGAGAATTATGAGGGGGTGGTGCGAATAGTAATTTAGGGGAGATGCAAAATAAATTTTTTTATTTTTTTAAATATTTTTTCAAAAAATTCTGAAATAATATACTGATCAAAAAATTCAAAAGGCCTATGGTCAAATTCCATCAAGATTTTAATATAAAATTTATACAGTCAATTAAAATAAAAATAAGGGTGCTACATATAACATGCGGTTGAATCCCCTGAAGTGTACCTTTACAGTCCCCGCATGATGGTTTTTGGGATTTATGTTGACCTAGAGGGGGATAGAAGCGAATCCTAACAAATGCAAAGTAATCAAGGAACTTCGGAGTCCTATAAACATAAGAAAGGTCCAGTTTGAATGGGAAGGTTGCTGCACTATCCCAATTCATGCCAAAAATAGCACATTGGTCATTGTCGTTGTATAAAGTTCTGAAGAAAAATAAAAAGTTCAAGTGGGGAGAAGAGCAGGAGAGTGATTTTTAAAATCTAAAAGAAGTACTGGCAAACCTTCCTGTCTTAACGAAACTAGATCCTGGGGAGCAACTTTTTTTTATCTCTTAGTTTCAGATAAGGCCATTGGAGTAGTCATTGTAAAGGAAACAATTGAAGGCCAACAACTGGTATACTACATTAGAAAGGTATTGCAAGGTTCAGAAAGCCGGTATCAGAAGCTTGAGAAAATATCCTTGACTTTGGTTTAGACGTCCCATCGTTTACGGTAGTATTTTCACGCGCATCCAATTGTAGTTTGAACTAATCTCCCACTACGGGCAGTTTTTCACAAACTGGACTTTGTGAGAATAATGATTAAGTGGGCTATTGAACTCTCAGAGTTTGACATCTCTTATGAGCCAAGAATGGTCATAAAAGCCTAAGTATTAGCAGATTTTGTAACCAAGCTAACCGAGGAAGCACCCACACCCTTATGAGAGCACTAAGTTATTTACATAGATGGATCGTTAAATTCGAAAGGGTGTGGAGTCGGTGTTGTCATCGAGAGCGAAGATGGAGTCAGCATGGAGATCTCTCTTAGATTCGATTTCAAAATGTCAAATAATCAGGCAAAGTATGACGCTTGCCTAGTAGGTTTGAGGGTGAGGGCTCAGACTGTCGTCCTTTGTAGTGATTCACAGTTGGTGATTTCATAAATTAATGGAAGTTATTGCTAAAGATTCGTTGTTGCAGCAATACTTAGTGAAGGTGAAGGATTTGGGAGAACAATTCAAAGAAATTGAGTATAAACATGTTCCAAGAAAAGGCAATGTACGAGCCTATGTCCTATCCCGACTAGCAAGCACAAAGAAAGCAAGTTCTACGACTTCTGTTATACAAAGTACTCTAGCCGCACCAAGCATATCGGCCCCTGCGAAAGTCTGTACCATCCAGTCCAGAGCTTATCCTGATGATTCTTGGGTAGTTCTAATTATCCGGTATATAGTGAGTGGACAACTCCCAACTAACCTGATCGAGAAGAAGAAGTTAAAGGAAGAGCTTCCAAATTTTGTTTTGGTTAATGGAAAATTTTTCCAAAGGGGAATATCGGCCCCTTACTTGAAATGTCAAAATGAAGCAGAAGTGGATGAGGTCATGGCCGAGGTGCATGAAGGAACATGTGGCCATCACTGCGGTGGAAAAAGTCTAGAAAGAAAGATATTACAGGCAGGATATTGGTGGCCCACAATGACCGAGGATGTCATTGAATATGTTAAGAAATACGATGCTTGCCAAAAAATAGTGTAACACCCTAAATTTTAAAGAAAACAGTTTATGGAATAATGGTAATTGATTATTTATGGTCAAATAATTATGGGAGATTTTATTAGGCATTAGAGGTGAATTACCGGTAAATTGAGAATTGTCAAAACCGGGTGATTTAATAGATGATGTGGGACCCACTTGGTCAAACTAAATATTTAATGGGTCTAGAATGTTTAGAAAATTGTTGTGGTTAGGGTGGTATAGTTGAGATAATTTTTAGTGTTAAGGAAATAATTAATTAGACTCAGCGTATATTATTAAGCGGGGAAAATATGAACCAATTGGAATTAAAAGAAAAATAAAAAATCCCATTTTTTCCCTTCATTTAACCATGGTGACTTTCTCCTTCTTCTTTTGGTCTTTTGCCCATTGGACAATGAGGATTTATTATCCTTTGATAAAAGCAAAATGTGACATGGTTTTAACCATTGGACAATGTCCAATTTTTACATAAATTTCCTTCTCTCTTCTCTCAATTTTCGGCAGCTCTTATTCTCCCATCTATCTTCATTTTTCTTCTCTTCCACCCTCCCCATCTCCAGAACCGTATGCCACCATTCCACCTTTATCTCTTGCCAAAATTAAAAATAAAACTTGGATTCATGAAGCTCATTTGGCATTTTGGGGGCAACTATTTGGAGGGTTCTCCATCCTCTTCTCCATTTCGCTTTGGACATTGGCATGGATGTGAGGTAAGGATTTCTTGCCTCCTTGCTATTTCATTTGTGGTTTTTAAGTTATTTAAGTTGAAATGGTAATGTTAGAAGTTGGGTTATTGAAGGAAATGGTGAACCCTTGGTTGGATGGTTTGAGAACGTGATTCTTGATAATGGTTTTGTGTTGTAAATAGATGAGGGTTATTGAGTTTATAAGGATTGTTGGAAAATGGTGGATATAGGGTATTGTTGGGTGATTTTGATAAAAACCATAAGTGTTGATAGTTTTGGGGTTTTGGCCAAATTGATGAGTTAAATGATTTTAATGCCTTAGGATGATTTTATATGGGCAATGAATGTTTGGAAACATTGGTATTGATTCTTGAGGTTTGGGAGATGTGTGCATGTGATTAGAAGAGTTAAATTCCTTGAGTGTTGGCAACTATGATGATGATAATAATGGTTGAAGACCATTAATAGTGGATTAAGGAAATGGAGGCTTGAGTTGATGAAGTCTTAGGCCTTGATATATGCCATTTTGAAATTGTTGAATTAATGATGGTCTTGAATGGAGCCAAGAGGCTTATAATGAGTTTGAATAAATTGTGATGATAGTTGAGTGATTCATGAGAGGATTTGGAAGCCTTATGGATATGGGCCATGATGTTGATGTTGTTGGATTTGTTTAGCCCTTAAGATTTAGAGAATCTTGATTTTGGGAAAGGAATTCCCGAAGCCTAACACAAGTGTGTGAATTGGTGTTTAGAGAAGTCTAAGACCTAATATTGAACCTTATGGGATGATGTCCATTACTTAAAAATTTTGATAAATGCCTTGAGATGGCTTAATTATTGAGTGTATGTATGCATATGTAAATTATAAATTGTGTCTCGGACGATGATGCGGAATAATCAGAGATATGTATATGCCTGCTTTGCTATAACTTGATTAATAAATATTAGATATGTATATGTTGTTGAATTAATAATTTATGATGATCATTGATGCGTTTAGCAAAGCATACATGATGTTGATATGCATATGCACATAATTTCACTTGTATTCATATCGTCATTTGAAATGTATAACTCACACTCCCATGTGGTCTCCTTTTTAGTATTGATGCGGGAATATCATGGGATGATGATGTAGGATCTTCTTCTAACTTCTTGAAGAAAGGTGGATCTAGGGCTCTTTTCTTCTTCTATCCTTCACAAGCCTTTGTTGAAGAATCTTGCAGTGGAAAGAATCGAAAGGGAAAGGGGAAAAAGACTCAAGACCATACGGATTTGGAAGTGAAAAGGAGAAAGAAAGGTGAAAATGGAAGGGAGAAATGAGGAGGATGAAGGATGGAATGGAGGAGGTGAAGGGGAGGCCACTCCAAGGGGAGATAACTCCCTAGAACTCGCCACCAAGAGGGAGGAAAGCCCCTTGGATGAGAGCTTGCTAGAGCTCACTCTAACCTAGAGAGAAGGGAGAGCTTCTCTCACCAAAAACTCACTTTGAAAGTACAAAAACTCAAATAGTATTAATGTGTGTCAATTTACAAAGGGAGAGCTCTTTATATAGAGCTAAGAGGATTTCAGCTAAGTGCCCACTAAATGGGCCTCTCTATGATGCCTAGGCCCAAAAGAGTTTCTAGAGAAGAGTATGGCCTATACATGGCCCAAAGTGAGAGTACATGGCCCAAAAGTGGCCCAATTAACCTTGCAAGGCCCAAATAAACCCTATAAGCCTAGAGAATCTAACTAAGAAGTATATTACAAGTAAAGTATGAATAGATCCTCAAGGATTCTTCATTGGGCTTGGGCCCACTCAAGGCTAGGAAGGAAGATAAGGCCTGATAGATGCTCTTTTTGGTCTTGGCCCTTGTGAGAGGACCTTTGTAAGCTTCAAATCCTTTCTCTAAGGTAGTGTGAGGGTCCTCCCTTAGTATGTCCTCATTATGCTCCCCCTCTTCAAAAGGATTTGTCCTCAAATCTTAGGCATCATCCTCTTTATCTAAGTCAAAGGGAGACAGATCTAAAATATTGAAGGAAGCACTCATACCATAATCACCTGGCAAATCAAGGACATAAGCATTATTATTCATTTTCTTTAAGATTTGGAAAGGCCCGTCACCTCTAGGGTCGAGTTTTGATTTTCGTAAGTTTAGAAATCTTTCTTTTTGAAGGTGTAACCAAACCCAATCTCCAACCTCAAAGGTGATATCCTTTCTCTTCTTATTGGCACAACGAGTATAGTATTCATTCTTAGTTTGAATTTGGTTTTTAACCTTCTCATGAAAATCTTTGATAAATTTGGCCTTTGCCTCTCCATCCATATGAAAGATAGAATCAGAAACCTCAATAGGCAAAAGGTCCAAAGGAGTGAGAGGGTTAAAACCATAGACAACCTCAAAAGGACTATGCTTGGTTGTGGAGTGTTGTACCCTATTGTATGCAAACTCAGTGGGGCAAAAACTCATCTCAAGATTTAACATTTTTAAGCACTAAGACCCTAAGAAGTTGAGAAAGGGTCCTGTTTACTACCTCTGTTTGTCCATCTGTTTGAGGATGACAAGTAGCGAAAAAGAGAAGCTTGTTCCTAGCCTTGACCAAAGATTTTTCCAAAAATGGCTAAGGAATTTGGTGTCCCTATCAGAAATTATGGTTTTAGGAACACCATGAAGTCTTACAATCTCTTTGAAAAAGAGTTTAGCAATATGACTAACATCATCGACCTTGTGACAAGGGATGAAGTGAGCCATCTTACTAAACCTATCCACAACCACAAAGATAGAATCCATTCCCATTTGGATCTTAGGCAATCCCAACACAAAATCTATAGATATATCAATCCAAGGTGCAGTAGGTATTGGTAAAGGAGTATATAAACCACTAGGAGAAAGTTTTGATTTTACTTTTCTACACACAATACACCTAGCGCAATGTTTTTGAACATCTTTTTTCATTTTTTGCCAATAGAAGTGTTCATGTAGTATGGATAATGTTTTATCTCTTCCAAAATGGCCCATTAAGCCTCGCTCATGGCTTTCTCTAAGTAAAATATCTCTTAAAGAACTTCTAGGAATGTAAAGTCTATTGGCTTTGAAAAGATAGCCATCTAAAATATAGAAGCCTCTATGAGATGAAGAAGTGGAAGATGAGTTAAAGATGTTAGAAAAATCAAAGTCACTTGGGTACAAAGACCTAATCTCATCAAGCCCAATAACTTTGGCTCCTAGGGAGGTAAGTAAAGAGTGCCTCCTAGATAAAGCATCAGCCACAGTATTGGATTTTCCATTCTTATACTTGATGGCATATGGAAATTGCTCCAAGTACTCAACCCACTTAGCATGCCTTTTATTTAGCTTATGTTGCCCTTTAATGAATTTGAGGGATTGATGATCACTATGTATGATAAACTCTTTAGGAATCAAGTAGTGTTCCCAAGTTTATAGGGCTCTAATTAAGGCATAGAATTCTTTATCATATGTGGGGTAATTAATGGCTGCCCCATTAAGCTTTTCACTGAAGAAAGCAATGGGATGACCTTCTCGCAATAGAACAGCTCCTATACCCACATTAAATGCATCACACTCAAGCTCAAATGTTTTGGAAAAATTTGGAAGTGATAAAATTAGAGCATGAGTGAGGCGATCTTTGAGATCTAGGAAAGCTTTTTCTTGCCTTGGCCCCAAACAAAAGGAATATTCTTTTTCACCAACTCATTTAAAGGGGAGGCTAAGGTAGAAAAATCTTTCACAAATCTCCTATAAAAACTTGCAAGACCATGAAAACTTCTTATGTCACTCACATTTTTGGGTGTGGGTAAATCTTGGATGGCCTTAACCTTTGAGTGATCTACCTCTACGCCTTTTGAATGAACTATAAATCCAAGAAAGACAATGCTATTCATGCCAAAAGAACATTTTTCAAGGTTTATATAAAGATTGTTTGTTCTTAGGGCAAGCATAACTTGTCTAAGATGGCTTAGATGAGAGGTCATGGTCTTTGAATAGATTAAAATATCGTCAAAATAGACCACAACAAAATGCCCAATGAATTCCCTTAAAACATGATTCATTAATCTCATGAATGAGCTTGGTGCATTAGTCAAGCCAAAGGGCATAACTAACCACTCATATAATCTAAGTTTGGTTTTAAAAGTGGCTTTCCATTCATCTCCCTCTTTGATTCTTATTTGGTGATAGCCACTTTTAAGGTCAATCTTGGAAAATATTGTAGAACCACTAAGTTCATCAAGCATATCATCAAGTCTAGGTATAGGATTCCTATACTTGATGGTGATGTTATTGATGGCCCTACAATCAGTGCACATTCTCCATGAACCATCCTTTTTGGGAACAAGTAAAACAGGCAAAGCACATGGGCTTAAACTCTCTCTAATCCAACCCTTAGATAATAGTTTATTTACTTGATTTTTAATTTCAAGGCTTTCCTTTAGATTACATCTATATGCAGGCCTATTAGGTAAACTATCATCGGGAATTAAATCTATTTGAAGTTCAATGCCCTTAATATGAGGTAAGCCTTTTGGGATGTCTTTTGGAAAGAGGTTTTTGAATTCACTTAAGATATTTTGAATCCCTTTGGGCAAAGGAGGAGGAAGGTTACCCATTGAGCATAAGGAAGTGCTAGGGATATCTTTAGCATACATGATCAAGCATTGTTTATGTGAAAACATAGCATGTTTCACATCATGTTTATTGGCCAAAAGGTTGACACTAGAGTCGTCATAGATAACAACTCCTTTTCCTTTATCTTTTTATTTTATTTTTCTTAATTTTTCCTAGATGAGTTGAAGAAGATCCTAACTCTTTATCTCTTTTAAGCTTCATTTGTAGTTGATCTTTAGCTACTTGTTATAGAGTTAAGGGATGTAAAACTATCTTCTTACCATCTAGTTTGAAAGTGAGGGTGTTAGTGAACCCCTCATGGATGACCTTCCTATCAAATTGCCAAGGTCTTCCTAGAAAGATACGAGTTGCCTCCATAGGTACTACATCACAATTAACTTCATCTTTATATGTGCTTATGGTGAAATTTATTAAGACTTTCTTATTAACTAACATCTCTCCCTTTTCATTTAACCATTGTAACCTATAAGGTCTAGGGTGATCTATTAGTTCTAAGCCCATCTTATTGACTAGTCTTTGGCTTACTACATTAGCACAACTCCCACTATCCATAATGAGAGAACATAATTTGTCATTTATGTAACATCTTGTATAAAAGATGTTCTCTCTTTATGTAGTATCATCTAGCTTAACAAGACTACCAAGCAATCTTCTAATCATGTAAAGCTCACTATCATCCCCTAAAATATGCTCATTGTCATAGGAATCACTACTTAAGTCATCACTTGAAGAGTGAGAATCAAAATTAGACTCTGATTAACTTGAGTAGGTTCCATTATTTTTCAAAACCATGGTTCTCTTTGTTGGACAGTCAGAAGCAATGTGACCTCTACCAAGGCATTTAAAACATTTAATGGTAGATGATCTAGAGGATTGTGGTTTAGATGTGGATTCATGCTTTTCTCTTTCATTCCTAAAAATTTTTCCATTTTTATGTAACTCACTTTGAGGTTTGGAAGATGAAGTGCCCACTTCCCTCTCCCTAGGGTTTATATCAAACCTACCCTTGTTATCTTGTCCTACCCACTTAGATTTATAGGCTTTATTTTCCCCACTATAGGCTTCTCTCTCTTTGAATTGGCTCTCTACCTTAGTACATTGGTGAAGTAATTCCTCAATGTCTACATATGGAAGGAGTTCTACTCTATTTTTAATGTTCCTATTAAGGCCATGTAAGAACCTATGCATTAGGGTTTCCTTATCTTCTTCTAGGTTTGCCCTAATCATAGCTATCTCTAATGATTTGTAGTAGTCTTCTACACTCTTTGACCCTTGGGTGAGTCTATTTAGCTTTGCTAGTAGCTTCCCTCTATAGTAACTAGGAACATAACGTTTTCTTAATAGAGCTTTTAAGTCTAACCAATCATCTATTGGTGGAAAATTATCTTTCTTTCTCTCCCTACACACTTGTGACCACCATACTAAGGCATAGTTTTGGAATAAGAGGGTGGCTATCCTAACTTTTTTTCATCTTTTATTTGACGAGAGTTAAAGATTTGTTCTACTCTCATTTTCCACTCTAGATAAGCCTCTATGTCACTCTTTCCATTAAATAGGGGTATTTCTAAGTTGACTTCTCTTAAGCCTATGTCTTCTCTTTTATGCTCATGGTGTCTTCTTTGTCTAGGCTCCTCTTCACTATCACTATTATTATGTCTATGATTTCTTTGATTTCTATGTCTAGTTCTAGGGTTTTCATTATGCTCAAGATTTGTTAGCCTAGCATTGATGTTATTCAAGCTATCCATTATATTATGAAGCATATTTTTATTCTCCCTATCACTAGAAGACATCTTTTAAGGTTGTCAAAGAATTCAAGACAAAAACAAGGAATGTGTAGACAAACTAGTCGAGGAGGATGAATGCAAAAAAAGTGAAAGAAAACACACAACAATCCTAAAATATCAATACTAGGCTTCTAACCTAAGGGAAAAACAAGATCCTAGGTTGTCTTTTACTAGGTTAGTCTTATGTTGCTTATGAGTCCTAGGTTGGCTTAAACTTAAATTGATTATGATTGTCCTAGGTTGTGTCTAACAATTAACTAACCCTAGACAAGCCTAACCAATTCGGTTTACTAGTTAGTTACCCTAACAAAATTAGTTTAACTAACTAACCAACTCCTAATAAACCCTAACTAGAAGTAGATATTTAGTTATGGGAGTTACAACTAAGTCTAACAACCCTAACTAACAACTAATTCGGTTATGATCTAGTTAAGTCACTAAACTAATTTCGGTTATGATTAGCTATGGTAACTAAAATTAGTTCCAACCACTAACTAATTAACCTAATTATTTAAGACAAGCAACTAACTAACAACTATTAGTTATAACCAACAACTAACTAACTAAAAGTAGTTAACAACCAAATGCAAATGCTCTATCACCTAGCCAAATTTACCAATTGAAAATGAAAGTTAATAGTGTCCAAAAGTCTAATGTCCAAAGGTGTGTCCAAAATACAAGACAAAACCTAATACACAAGGCCTAAGAATTTGACAAATTTGCCTAAGTTTTACTAGTTACAAGGCTTTTGCTTCCAATACAATTTTCTTCAAGCTCTTCCTTGATGTGTAAGCTCCACCTTACCTAGAAAAGCAAGATAAGAACACACTCTAAACAAAAATTGTTAATGAATTCAATCAAAAAGTAAAACCTCACAAGTGTATCTCTCAAGTGTATCCTCACAACTCTTACCCTTTCTTTTGGTGTCAAGTTCAATCAAGCAGTTTACACTCTCACCTCAAGTGTTCCAATATGCTACCCTCAATGGTATTGATAAAGTAATTATCAAGAAGTTTGAAGGAAAGACAACTTCAAAGACAAAACTTGAGAAGGAAAAAATGACAAACTAAAAAGGTTTAAGAAGAAAGGCTACTCAAAATGGAAAATGTTTTTGGATTTTGATTGACAAGACACTAAAGTAATAAATGTTCAAAGAATAAAGGCTACACTATGGACAAGGATTTCGAAAATGATGTTGGACAAAACTAGACAAACAAGAAACTAAAATGCAATCAACAAAAAGTAAGTACAACCTAAACTTAGAGACTCTAAAGTTGCAATCACAAGTAAGCAAGTAAGATTTAAATGAAAGTGTATTGAGATCTAATAAGCAAACAACTCACTTCAAGTAAAAGGAAATTTTGAAATTGGTCTTTTGGTTTTGGTGTCTCACTTTACAACTTTTCTTAATGAGGCTTCTTTTTCTTTTCAACACCCTTTTTTAATGTTGGTAATATAGGGTTTTGTATTTCTTTTTCTCTTTTTGTTACTTTCTTTTTCTTATCTTGCCTCTTAAATTTTTAATTTCACAACACCACTATGATATCCTAAAACTGAAGTGAGCTAAAGGCTAAGCAATTTCAAATGTCACTTTCTTGCTTAAAGGAAAACAATGCAACCTTCTTCCAAAAGAGAGTGGAAGGATTATGTTCAAAACTTTTTGACAAAATGTTCTTCTATGCAACAAGACGGAAACCGAATTATGAATTGATCCTAATATGCATTCACAAACAAAATTAATCCTAGAAAGAAACTAAGAATGAATACTAACAAGCCTAGTAAAGAAATGACCTTTGGAGAGTCTTAAGGTGAGACTTCCTAACAACACAAGAATGGAACCTTTGGGAGATTAGCTAAGATGCTTGAACTAACTCCACTTCACATGGCAATGCACTTACTACAATGGTAATTCAACACAAAAACCTAGAAGACTAGATGAAGGTTCCACATGGCACAAACTAACTCCTATTTGGCTCTAACTAACACCTAACAAGTAACTAACTTCTAACTATCAATCTAACAACCTAACAACTGAAATAACATGTGCCAAATTCTGAATTTTTGAAGGACAAACCAATACCAAATCGAAAATGCAAAGCAATATGCAAGAAATTGAAGAAATTGGAAAAACTAGCACAAAAACTTAAAAGAACAACAACTTTTTATGAGTTTTCTATTTTAACATGGCATCAACAAAGCAAGCATAAGGCATAACAACAAAATTCCAGCCAGAAAAAGGAAGGCAAAACCAAAATCTAAATGAAGAAGAAGAATAGAAAAGAACCTCCCAAGCTCAAGTGATACCAAATGATGTAGAATCTTCTAGCTTCTTGAAGAAGGGTGGATCTAGGGCTCTTTTCTTCTTCTATCCTTCACAAGCCTTTATTGAAGAATCTTGAAATGGAAAGAACCGAAAGGGAAAGGGGGAAAGAGACTCAAGACCACACGGATTTGGAAGTGAAAAAGAGAAAGAAAGGTGAAAATGGAAGGGAGAAAGGAGGAGGATAAAGGATGGAATGAAGGAGGTGAAGGGGAGGCCACTCTAAGGGGAGATAACTCCCCATAACTCGCCACTAAGAGGGAGGAAAGCCCCTTGGATGAGAGCTTGCTAGAGCTCACTCTAACCTAGAGAGAAGGGAGAACTTCTCTCACTAAAAACTCACTTTGAAAGTGTAAAAACTCAAATGGTATTAATGTGTGTCAATTTACAAAGGGAGAGCTCTTTATATAGAGCTAAGAGGATTTCGGCCAAGTGCCCACTAAATGGGCCTCTCTATGATTCCTAGGCCCAAAAGAGTTTCTAGAGAAGAGTATGGCCTATACATGGCCCAAAGTAAGAGTACATGGCCCAAAAGTGGCCCAATTGACCTTGCAAGGCCCAAATAAACCCTATAAGCCTAGAGAATCTAACTAAGAAGTATATTACAAGTAAAGTATGAATAGATCCTCAAGGATTCTTCATTGGGCTTGGGCCCACTCAAGGCTAGGAAGGAAGATAAGGCCCGATGAATGCTCTCTTTGGCCTTTTTGGTCTTGGCCCTTGTGAGAGGACCTTTGTAAGCTTCAAATCCTTTCTCTAAGGTAGTGTGAGGGTCCTCCCTTAGTATGTCCTTATTAGATGAGGATGTTTGTAAAGTAAAGTTTTTGGGAAGGTAAATAGTGGTAACGGAATGCCTTGGCCGGCAGCGTTTGTAATTTAATATGTCGTGTATAAAATGGATATTATGATGTTGTTATTTATTGATGTTGATGGATGAACTATGAATATGTATAAATATGGATGATGTATTAATATTGGGGTATCGGAATTAATATCTATTTGATGAATATAAAGATGTTGATTATGTAATCATTTTGGGAATACATAGGTGTTGATGACATATGTCTTTGAGGTTGAATCGGACGCGATCAATTATGAGATATGGATATTATAGATGTATGATGCATAACCATATAGATGTATACATATATATATATATATATATATATATATCTTAGGCATTTTATGTTCATGAAATTATGTGAAAAGATGATGGTTGTCTATTAGGCTTATGATATGTCGTTACATGCCTTGCCGAGCCTTTTCTCATATCTTCACATATGGGACTAGGCGTATGCCCGGTATACATATTCTTCTTCTGCTGTAAACTCTGTTATATTGTATACCGTTATGGGCAAACTATTTAACGATCCAGTTATAGATTATCAAATCTCACCCATTGGTTTTATGGTTCGAGTCTTGATGTAGTCGTGGTAGTGTTTTGGAATTATTTTGAACGTGAAAAATTTATTCATATTTTTTTAATTATTTAGATTACAGCGGGATTCGAGTCCAAAAAATCGAGGTGTTATAACCTGGTATCAAAGCATATTTTGCTCTAAATTAAATTTATTAGTTAACATCAGAGCATGGTTGCTCTGTAATGAATTGGTATTATGGATGATTAGGGCATGATTGCTCAATAGTGAGACATTTTGGTGGTCTTTAGAGTGGGATACTCATTGTTGAAATATGGTTGTCCTGTATGGACTAAAGAGTGGTAGTTATCTAGTGGATGATGACATGTTTAGGATTGATTGCCCTATATGGATTATGAATGACTAGTTGTCTAAGAGTTGTGAATTGACTATCAGGGCATTATTTTCTCAATGATGACTCCTTATGAACTATTGGTATTGGATTATGAATATAGCGCATTGAGGATTCTTGTGAATTATTATTCATGAGTTATAATTTTTGTTTATAGAAGTATAATCACTGTCATTGAGGTTATGTGATGCATAAATGGAGCATAGTTGCTCATTGTTAATTATGGTTAATTCATGAGGATTGAATATATATATATGAATAAATTCCTCAATGTGATCGATATAGTTGTTTGTGTAAGTCCGGCCAAGTTCCTTACACTATTTCCTTCTAATTGTGAATACATTGATAATATGCATTTGAATATTGATATATTGAGTATGATTTAAGTTGACGATGAACTTATGCCATGTGTGATCATGAATATGATATATTAAATATGAATTGATTTGATGATGAACCTATGTCGTATGTTGATCACGAATAGGAGCTATTAGATGTGAATGATTCATATGCTAAAATTGATTAAATGAATAATAGTGAAGGAATTCCCTAATGTGGATATTCATAAACTAAGATGATTGATGGTGTTATTTTGAATTATGGATTTCATATCCTTGAGCACGAGAATCTTGTATTATATGATACAAGTGATTTGTTGTATCTCTTTAGATAGAGAACATGAATGAGTGATAAATTGGTGACATGTGAGCTTTGTGTACACATGATTGAGGTTATGTCTCAGTTTTACGTCTATGACCTGAGTGAATGATTAATTTGGTTGTGACCCACTAAGTGTGGTAACCCCGAATAACTCAATATGATCTTGAAGGATCGAATCTTGTGGGATTAGACCCTATGGTGGTCTAGGCTCTATGATGTTTCTATAAGCCATGTCTATGATGTTTGTGTGTTGTGGGAGTATTCCACGATGGGTGCTAGGTAACCCTCGAACTTACTAAGCTTGGTAATGAATTAAATCTCATGAATAGTGGAGCTATGATGAAATTGGTTGTGAGATAAATTGTTGAGGCTAGAGCCGGTGTGTAATGGAATTCGAATAATGACTGTAAACCCCTAAGTATTTGGTGAATGATGATGTTGAATTCGGGGTATGACTTAGCATTGGCTATGATGAAAAAAATTCTATAGTATGAAGTTGGGCTGAATTGTGTGCCCTTGATCTTATGATCAATGGATTGAATAGGAATTATGATGTGATGTAGAGGTAATATATGTGAACATGAGTTGGGAAATAGAGTTTAATCATATTGATATCTCCCTTTTTACTTCGAAAGGAGTCACATTGGTGATAGAGACCACATAGTGATGTGATATTACATGGATTATATGTCTAATTTATGGGCCTTGGTTGTGGTGCGTGAGGAAATCCATTAGTGTGAAGGCTTATTATATGATTATGAACCCTATCTTAAACTAGAGGGTGTGTACTTGATATGAGTTTGGTGAATCAATTAGGCTTGAATCGAATTATAGCTGACAATGTTCGAATTAGACAAATGATTTCTGAGTTATTTGACTATGACTTCGGGATGGATGAAGTCCAATGGTGGGGTGATTACCCTATGATGATTGGAGATCTATGGTTAATATGTCAATATATGGTTATGGTGGCTGATAATTGATAAATTGTATGGCATGATTACATCGGATCATGATTAAATGATGATATGATGTGAGTGTATTTCTCATGGACTTGTGTGACCTTTCACAAAGTCTCATATGTGAAGAGACATTATTTGAATTGATATGAATAGTGTGAGCAATAAGACATGAAGGTACTTATCTTGATATGTCTCTACATGCCATAGGCATTATGGCAATGTGCACTTATGCACTGATCTCATGTGTTTGTGGTAACCACTACGGGATTGGGACGCCTTCCTGTATGTTGGATGCAACAACACATAGACCAGGCAAGTGTAGTGTGTTAACTACTTACGGTGAATGTATTGAACCTATCCAGTGGTACTGGATAAGAATGTGATAGTTGTGACGAATAAACTAAGAATTAATGAGTGGAGACTCACTTTAGATATATGAGATTTTGTACTTGGACAAAGGAATTATGATAATCATATCTCACTAGACCTTGGAAAGTCCGATATTACTTCATGATGTTATTGGACCCTATTGGTGCGTGGCCGAAGTGTGGCCTTACGATGTATGCCGATGTTAAACTTTGAGGATGAAGTTTCTTTTTGGTGGGGTGGATTGTAACACCCTAAATTTTAAAGAAAACAATTTATGGAATAATGGTAATTGATTATTTATGGTCAAATAATTATAGGAGATTTTATTAGACATTAAAGGTGAATTATCAGTAAATTGAGAATTGCTAGAACCGGGTGATTTAACAGATGATGTGGGACCCACTTGGTCAAACTAAATATTCGATGGGTCTAGAATGTTTAGAAAATTGTTGTGGTTAGGGTGGTATAGTTGAGATAATTTTTAGTGTTAAGGAAATAATTAATTGGACTCGAGGTATGTTATTAAGCGGGGAAAATACGAACCAATTGGAATTAAGAGAAAAACCAAAAATCCCATTTTCCCTTCACTTAACCGTGGTGACTTTCTCCTTCTTCTTTTGGTCTTTTGCCCATTGGACAATGAGGATTTATTATCCTTTGGTAAAAGCAAAATGTGACATGGTTTCAACCATTGGACAATGTCCAATTTTTACATAAATTTCCTTCTCTCTTCTCTCAATTTTTGGCAGCTCTTCTTCTCCTATCTATCTTCATTTTTCTTTTTCTCTTCCACCCTCTTCATCTCCGGAATCGTGTACCACCATTCCACCTTCATCTCTTGCCAAAATTAAAAATAAAACTTGGATTCATGAAGCTCATTTGGCATTTTAGGGGCAACTATTTGGAGGGTTCTCCATCCTCTTCTCCATTTTGTTTTGGGCATTGGCATGGATGTGAGGTAAGGATTTCTTACCTCCTTGCTATTTCATTTGTGGTTTTTAAGTTATTTAAGTTGAAATGGTAATGTTAGAAGTTGGGTTATTAAAGGAAATGGTGAACCCTAGGTTGGATGGTTTGAGAATGTGATTCTTGATAATGGTTTTGTGTTGTAAATAGATAAGGGTTATTAAGTTTATAAGGATTCTTGGAAAATGGTGGATATTAGGTGTTGTTGGGTGATTTTGATAAAAACCCTAAGTGTTGATAGTTTTGGGGGTTTTGGCCAAATTGATGAGTTAAATGATTTTAATGCCTTAGGATGATTTTATATGGGAATGAATGTTTGGAAACATTGGTATTGATTCTTGAGGTTTGGGAGATGTGTGCATGTGATTAGAAGAGTTAAATTCCTTGAGTGTTGGCAACTATGATGATGATAATAATGGTTGAAGACCATTAATAGTGGATTAAGGAAATAGATGCTTGAGTTAATGAAGTCTTAGGCCTTGATATATGCTATTTTGAAATTGTTGAATTGATGATGGTCTTGAATGGAGCCAAGAGGCTTATAATGAGTTTGAATAAATTGTGATGATAGTTGAGTGATTCATGAGAGGATTTGGAAGCCTTATGGATATGGGCCATGATGTTGATGTTGTTGGATTTGTTTAGCCCTTAAGATTTAGAGAATCTTGGTTTTGGGAAAGGAATTCCTAAAGCCTAACACAAGCGTGTGAATTGGTGTTTAGAGAAGTCTAAGACCTAATATTGAACCTTATGGGATGATGTCAATTACTTAAAAATTTTGATAAATACCTTGAGATGGCTTAATGATTGAGTGTATGTATGCATATATAAATTGTAGATTGTGTCCCGAGCGATGATGCGGAATAATTGGAGCGTTTGGATTGCGATTCTTCTCTCGAGGTAGGAGAGGAGTTTACATTTCAAATTGCATGAGAGAATAATTGTTAATTATGTATATGTATGAACTCATGCAATGCCTTGCCATGAATGTGTTAAATGTTTGAACTAATGATATGATGAATGATGGCTTGGCTTATGTTAAATGTTATGAAAATATATATAAGATGATGATAAGCGTTGGAGTGTCCCTTGTTGGACATGAGTTATTGGTAGTGCAAATCTAAGAATAGATAACTCACTTGAGGTGTGAAATAACGTTTATGATAATTATGCACAATGATATGTGTGGCTATGATGAAATTTTGTGTTAAAATCCCCTTATGTAGTTAAATGAAATAGATTTAAAAATGGAGAGGTATGGCTTTTTGGGTTAGGCTTAAGGGCATGATTTCATCTAGGTATGATGTTGGATTAGGCCAATTTTTACAAAATATAGATGGTGCCATGAGATAATGAGTGAAAAATCTGATTTTGAGCGTATGGTGGTGATTTTGCTCAAGCGAGAGTCCCCTGCATCAAGGGAGTGGACTCTGGCTTAATCTCGCCCAGGCAAGAAAAGGTCTCGCTCAAGCAAGACGTGTGTGGAATAGGTGGATGAGCTACTGGACAAATCTCGCTCAAGCGGGTATGGCTGCGCTTGAGCAAGCGAGAGAGGAAATGGTTCTGGATGGATCCCGCTCAAGCAAGTAGCTGGCCTTGGGAAGCCTCGCTCAAGCGAGTGTGTGAGGAAAATGTCACTGGAAGAATCTCGTTCAAGCGAGAGTGGTCTACTCAAGCGAGATCGGGGCCTGATACTTAGGAAACCTCTTCGCTCAAGGAAAAATTTGGGGCGCTCAAGCGACCCATCTCTGTCTCGCTCAAGCAAGTGACCATGTGAAGGGAATCTCGCTTGAACGAATGAGCGTGGAGACACCCCTGGAGGGTTTCCGCTCACGCGAGAGGACTCGCCCAAGTGAGCTATATAGATCTCGCTCAAGCGAAGGTGAATCTCGCTTGAGTGAGTTGCCTGGTGAAAAACTTTATATTATTTTCTTGTTTTGGCTGATATTTAATCCTTTCCTATTATGAAAAACTAAGGAAAATAAGATGGGGGCACTCAATGGTAGCATGTATGGTGGTATTCTATATTGATTTAGGTATTGGAAATCCTATATGTATATATACCAAAGACATATTATGAACACATGGATGTTCACCACCCATAATATGATATGATGGGTACAAATGAAAGGATACATAATGGTGTTGTAAGATACATCCTTGAGTGAATGTAAAATAGATGTGGGGATGATTGAATGACATAATAATTATTATAAATTAATAAATTGGAAATAATATCGATGATATGTAATAATGAATGATGTTTTGATCATTTCCTTAAGTAAAGGATGTTTGTTATTATTGACGATTGTGTATGCCATTGTATTTTATACAAGTGTGATCTTGTGTAAGTGGATTAAAATTGTATTGATGAGTTGTTTCATTGCCACACTAGTGATGAAACAATGGTAATGAATAATGATACGAAAATCCACTAAATGATTATGTGCTGGTATTGATGAAAGATTAATGAATGCTAATGATGATTTGTGATATTTGTAATGCCATTGTGGTTGATTGCAAGTGTTGACTTGCATTTATAATAAATGATATAATGAGATGAAAATGCCACATATAAAACTTGAAAATAATGGCTATAACCAACAATGATAATATCCACTAATGTGTGTATGGTGGTGTTGGTGATTATGATGATGATGATTGATGAATGGCATTTAGGATGCATAGTGTGAGAAATGTATTTGATTGGCATTACATTGCATCCATGGCATATCATACGCTGTCGGTTTTGGAATATTAGGGGATTCCCCCGGTTGGCCCAGTGAGAGGGCGGCTCAGTGCACGAGCATTCTTGTTGTTTCCCCTGTGACTCGGTGTGTAAGTCGTGAAGCTGTCCATAGTTTGGTGACGAGGTACCCTATGTGGCGGGCCCAGTGGCGGGCAGCTCCGTGATGAGCAAGTTACCACGATGTCTGATAGGGCACGACTCTCTCGATGTGTGGTCGGGAGGGGCCCGTGGCACTTTTGGCATGTGAGGCCAAGTTGTTGATCCGTAAATCACAAGGTGACTAGTGCTACAGATGGGCAAGAGTGGTTTGGTACCAGTAAAAGTATGTTGTTGAGCATGCATGAATTGAGATATATGTCACATTTTTCTACTGCAGTAGGGGCATAGTAGCACACCTATGCTTGACCCATAATTTGGTGTTTATTCCCACAATCGGATCCGCATTTGTTGTCAATTCCATTATGCATATGCATTAGCCATAAGAGCATTTGCATATAGCATGGAGATATTCCGGAAGTTGATGATGATTGAGATGGTGGTATGGCGTTGATGAGATGGGTAATTGAGTACCTAAAAGACCACATAAAATTGATAAAAGATATGAATAAAACAAAACGTTATTGAATATGACGATGTGTATATTATGGTCCAATGTAATGAAGGGCATAATTATTATGATTGATGATAATAATGTTAGCCCATGGTGGCTTGAGTGAAGACTTGAATCGTCAATACTGATGACGTTGGCCCATTGTGGCGTTGTGGTAGATGTGTATATGCCTGCTTTGCATTGACTTGATTAATAAATATGAGATATGTATATGTTGTTGAATTAATAATTTATGATGATCATTGATGTTTAGCAAAGCATACATGATGTTGATATGCATATACACATAATTTCAATTGTATTCATATCGTCATTTGAAATGTATACCTAACTCTCCCATGTGGTCTCCTTTTTAGTATTGATGCGGGAATATCGTGGGATAAGGATGTTTGTAAAGTAAAGTTTTTGGGAAGGTAAATAGTGGTAACGGAATGCCTTGGCCGGTAGCGTTTGTAATTTAATGTGTCATGTATAAAATGGATATTACGATGTTGTTATTTATTGATGTTGATGGATGAACTGTGAATATGTATAAATATGGATGATGTATTAATATTGGGGGTATCGGAATTAATATCTATTTGATGAATATAAAGATGTTGATTATGTAATCATTTTGGGAATGCATAGGTGCTGATGATGTCTTTGAGGTTGAATCGGATGCGATCAATTATAGGATATGGATATTATAGATGTATGATGCATAACCATATAGATGTATACATATACATATAGTATGATGCATAACCATATAGATGTATACATATACATATATATATATATATATATATATATATATATCTTAGGCATTTTATGTTCATGAAATTATGTGAAAAGATGATGGTCGTTACATGCCTTGCCGAGCCTTTTCTCATATCTTCATATATGGGACTAGGCGTATGCCCGATATACACATTCTTCTTCCACTGTAAACTCTGTTATTTTGTATACCGTTATGGGCAAACTATTTAATGATCCAGTTATAGATTATCAAATCTCACCCTTTGGTTTTCTGTGGTTCGAGTCTTGATGTAGTCGTGGTGGTGTTTTGGAATTATTTCGAACGCGAAAAATTTATTCATATTTTTTAATTATTTAGATTACATTGGGATTCGAGTCCAGAAAATTGAGGTGTTATAAATAGCAATGAACACCACGTCCCAGCAGAGGAGTTGTTCACGTCGACTGTCCCATGGCCGTTCCATTAATGGGGTATGGATATTTTAGGCCCATTCACAAAAGCCCTAGGAGGAGTCAAGTACTTAATTTTCAAAGTTGATTATTTTTCTAGGTGGATTGAAGCAGAAGCTGTAGTTCATATTACTTCGGCCAGAACTCATCGATTCCTGTACAAGAACATAATCACCAGGTTTGGCATTCCAGGGAATGTAATTTATAGATGCTAAGTTTGTAAGCCTCCTTGAGGGGCTTTAGATCCAACAAATATTTTCATCAGTTGAACACCCTCAAACTAATGGGCAGGCCGAGGTGGGGAATAGAGAAATTTTGAAAGGTGAAGAAGCGACTTGGAGACGTAAAGGGAGAATGGGTGAATGAGTTATGTCATGTCCTTTGGGCCTACCGCACTACGCCCTATTCATCTATAGGTGAAGCTTCATTTTAGTTGGTGTATGGAGTGGACGTAGTGATACCGATTGAGATTAACCAGATTTCCCTAAGGGTTCAGTAATTCAACGAAGAAGGCAACAATTCAAAATTAAAGAATGAGCTGGACTCACTTCATGAGGTAAGGGAAGCAGTGTTTGTTCGGGATCAAGCTATTAAAGTTAAAGCCGCCCTGCGCTACAATATGAAGGTACAAAAGCAAAGATTCAACATCGGTGATCTGGTCTTGAGGAAAGCTTCGGTGGAAAATTGCTTTGCCCATCAAGGAAAGCTAGCACCAACTTGGGAAAGACCATACCGGGTGAATGACGTCACGTTGGGAGGAGCTTATCTTTTAGAAACATTACAAGGTGAAGTATTTAAGAACAAGTGGAATGTCAAAAATCTACACATATATTATAGCTAACCGACATCATAAGCCATGTACTCTTTTTCCCTACCTAGGTTTTTTCCCACAGGGTTTTACCTAGGAGGTTTTTAATGAGGCATGCAGCCAGGGTGCTTTCTACAAAAATGAAATCAGTTCCAAAGATATGACTCTTCCTTTCTTGTTTTATTTTACCACGGTCTAAATAAGGCTTAGTGAAGTTTTTAAATTGAACCCCAGAGTGGCTAGTAATGCCCCAAGAGCTGTTATTAAATTAAAACCCCGAACTGGCTAAATAGGCCTGGAGAGCGGTTATTAATTAACTAAAACCCTAGAGTGGCTAGTAAGCCCTAAGAGCGGTTATTAAATTGAATCCCAGAGCGGTTGAAAAACCCCAGAGTGGATACCATAAATTTTTATGTCCCCAAGAGTGGCATGAAGCCCTGGAGTGGACTACGACTATTTAATTCGATGTTTTACATTTTATGCAAAGAACGAGATCCAACTATCACTTCAATTTTAACGTCAAAAATAATAAGAGAATTATTTCTAAGTTACGAAGTATAATTATGGACGATGCAAACGATTTAAGAAATAAGTATAAAGTTATGATATTAGTATAAAACTGGTGTACAAGCAATTCCATCATTCAAAAAATGAGTGGCCACACCCCGACAAAAATAAAAAGGGGCACTGACAGGGCCCGCAAGCGCACGGGTTATGTCGCGTAATATAAAAGATTATCGTTCTCCACAGGGACTGTGTTCAAAGTACCAGCATATTGAAATTTAATTATCCACACAATTGATTTTTAAGGTTTTTGTAAAATAAAACACAATTTAAAAATCTAAATTTAGAAACAAAATTTACTTGACACTTAAAAAAAATCAGAGTTAAGAGTATCTTGGGATTTCGGGGGATTAAGACTTTATTTTATGTTAATGAATTTTAACTTTTCATAAATAAGAATCGAATTAAGTTTTCCAAGACGAATTTTCCAAAAGCTAATTAATATGTTCCTCTCGGAATCCTATTAATGTACCTAACCTATGGAAAGCGCTGCTTAATCCTCAGAAAGGCCCATTATTGTTTTATGAAAATCCCTTTTATTTCCTCAAAAGAATTTTGATTACTTTCACGGTTTTACCGAGGTCACAAAAAGCATCTCAAAAATCTTAGGTTTAGTTTAAAGCTTTCCAGTAAAAATAAATCTCTCGATTCTATTTATTACCTAAACTTACTAATATACCCGCAAGTATACAGTTTTATCATTTAGGTTCTTGTTAGGAATCACTAAAAGCTTTGAGCATTTTTTAAACTAAATGGAAAATAGAAATTTATTTAATTCCAAGTCAAAATAATATTAACAATAAAATATTATCATACCCCTTTCATCCCAAGATAATTAATTTAGCTACTCATGAAATAATTTAAATTCATATATATAATAGAAAAATAAAACATACAAGACATGGTAAAAAAATAAAGACTAACGGGTTTCTCCAAAAGCTCAGAATAATTTACCACTGTATTTCCTTGTTGCAATATTCCTCCACCAATACAAATTTAAATACTCACTTTTACAATTCACAACTCTTAAAATAAAATAAAGAAAAAGAAAATAAAAAGAGAAACAAAACGAAAAAGAAAGAAAAAGAACGAAGAAAGAAATAAAGAAAAAAGAAAGAAAGAAAAGAGAAGGAACGTAAAAAGAAAAAGGAAAACGAAAGAGAAAAGAGAGAAAAGAAAAGGAATTGAAGCTGATTCTAATTGATTTCAAGTGATGCCCATTGATGCTGTGGTGCTCTCCCTTTTATAGGCGAATGGATGAATGAATCCAGCTAAGAAAACGCGTTAAAATTGCAAGTGGAAGAAACTTTCGGTGCATGTGAGTTCCAGCTATGCCAACTTGTTTCCAAATTACATATTTTAATATTTCCAATAGTTCGGTGCTTGGATTTAGTGATGATTGGTGCAGGTGGAGAAATTCCGAGTGAAAAAGTGTTGTTTTCCCCATAATTCCGAGTGAAAGCTTGCTGGAGGGTGGTTTGCTGAGTGCTGGACGGTGTTGGTTGGAGAGAAGAGTCTGGGCGGTGTGAAGTTGGTATTGGACGGTATGGAGAGAGGTGTTGGAGCCGGTGTTATATTGGAACGGAAAGGGAGAGGGAATTGGACGGTGTTCTGGATTGAGGGACAGTGGAGTTGCTGGACGGTGTGGAGAGGACTGTTGTTGATTGTGGCCGGTGTTCTATTGATCCGGTGTTGGGCCTGTGAAGAGATGGAAGGAGTCGGTGTTGATGGAGGTAGTGATCCGGTGTTGCATTGTGAAGAATTGGGTCGGTTTTCACCTTCTCTCTAGGATCCGAGTGGAAAAGAGGCCTTTTGTGCAAAAGACCGAGTGAAAAGATGACTTTGGACACAAATCCGAGTGAAAGCAAGTCAGTGTTGTTGGGGGGTCGGTGTTTGGAGGAGAACCGGTCGGTGATGAAGCTGGATGAAAGAACGAGTGAAGAGTGACTGAAGAGTAACTTCTGATTAAGCCATTCAGTCGGAATTGACAGCAGAAGGACTCGAAACCGACTGAAACCATTCACTCGGCTCAGGGGCATGGAGTTCATTTGAAACTGATTGAAGACTCACTCAGGATCAGAATTTATTCAATCGGTTCCCAACCATTTTCACTCGGCTGTCTGTGAATTTGAACCACTCAGTTAAAACTTTGCTCGGATTTTGCTTTGGAATTCACTCGGACAAATTCATTTGGATACATTGACTCGGAAGTGCCTTCTTACTTCTTACTCGGAATGGCCTCCACTTTTACTCAGAAACTTGCACTTGAAGGGTTGGAATCTGACTGATTGAATTTCTTTCCAGGTCCGTATCTCTCTTAGCTCGGAAACATAGGTTTCTGACCCAACTCACTCGGTATTCTTCGTTGCAGAGATCTCATTCGGACTTAATGTGAAACTGTGAGAATCTGTCTGAGTATGATTCACTCCTGGTCGGATTTTCCTTGCTTGCTTAAGGCATTACTCGGAAATGCCTTGTTCCGCTTGAGAATGCCATTTTTTCCGAATGAAACCACTCGGATTCCCCCTTATTCAACAGTTGCTCTTTCAGTGACTTCTTCTGCTCGGACAATAGTTTTGACCACTCGGGAGTTTTCCAATCGGAGGCAGTTTGGAACAGAAAAATAGTTCAGTCTTGTTTCAATCAGCATTCCTTTCACTCGGAAAATAGCTTTGGGCAGCATCTATTCAAGGTCAGTCCTTTTTTTCACTTGGATTGGTCGCAGTAGGGGATCTTCCACTCGGAATCTCCTCCAACCAAGACTTATTCCTTTTCAGCATTGAACCTCCAACAGAGTCAGCCATTTATCACTCGGAATGTCTAAGACAGGGAACTTTCCACTCGGATTCTAATCCAACAGTGAAGTATTCCACTCGGATTTGCTCCATTCTGAGTAATTCCACTCGGATTTGGTCCTTTCTCAGTCATCCCACTCGTATTTGGTCATTTTGAGTCGGATTTTAACATTCTGAGTCGAAATTCAGCATTTCTGAGTCGGATTTTAACATTCTGAGTCAGATTTCAGCATAAAAAGAGAGTTCTTTCTACTTTGGGCTTGTTCTTCTTGTTTCTTTATCATTTTATGGTCGTTTTTCTCTTGTTTTTGACCCTTTATTGCCTTAATTTCTGTAAAATAACATTCCCAAGTAGAATAGAGTGGAAAGAAAGAAAAAATCGCAATAAATAAAGGAAATACAATGGATAATGATAAAAAATCCTAAGCAAACTGGATCTAATTTATTGTACTATAAAGCGCTTATCAAAATACCCCAAACCAAAACATTGCTTGTCCTCAAGCAATCACCATATTCACAAGATAAAATACAGAAAACACTAAGCTTAATAAACTAAGGAATCCAAAATAGAGAAACAGATTTATTCAAGTGCCAATTTTAATTTATGTGAATCAATTTTTCAATGTTAAGACTTGAGATACTCTTCTCATAATTTTCACTCAAGTGTTTCAAGGTTTGTGTATCTCTCAGATCATCATAGTCAAAAAACATTACCATAAGCTTGTTAATAAACCAGAGACTCCACAGTTTAGATAGAAAATATGTCAAAGTCTAAAGGTCTTTTAAAGGTTGTAATGTGGCCTTGGGTTGTATTGTCAAGGTAGGAATTTCAAGAAAAATGGAATACAAAAGGGCTTTAACAGTCATGAATGATTCAAATTATCATCATAAATTTAAAAGAGCAAATTTTTGAACTTTTTTGGACCTTTTTGGAATTCATTCAATATCATCCTTTTGATTTTATTTCTTTTTCTTTTTCTTATTTTTCTTTGCATTCAATACCATATTTTTCTTAAGTCCTTTTTTATTTCTTTGCTCCACTAAATTTCCAACTTTTTCACCATTAAGAGAATATCAGTCAATGAAAGGTTTCAAAGAAAAATTTTCGCTTTTAGGCTTAAAAGGGGCAACTAGGGATCAAGAATAAGACCTAATTGTGCCTTTATCATCCTAAGACATATAATCAAAAACCATTTTGAATTGGTTGAAAAACAAGTTCTAGAATATTAATGACTATGAGATTCACTCAATCAAGAAAATATGGGTTTTGAAAATTTTTTTGATAAATAACCCGTTTTGGCTCAAGTCTAACCATGGAAAGTCTTTTTAAAGAAAATTTTAATCACATAAGGTTCATTTAAGCATTTATTTGGCATTTAAACAATCAAATTTTGAAAATTTTACTCAAAATTTTAGGATCCTTAGATACTTTAGCCTTGTGTTCAAAGTAAATTTATCATGCAATCATGGTAAATTACAAGATTACAAACAAATCAAGGAAAACACACATGCAAAATAAAATAACAATCACACAACGTAAACAAAACAGTTAAGTTTTCTTACCTACCACCCCAAACCAGAATTTGACATTGTCCTCAATGTTAAAATGGATGATAAAAGTATAAGAAAACTTACCTGTAGTAACCCTAAACCAGCAGTTGACATAGTTGGGTTTTTTTTTTTAACTTAAAATGAAACAACAACTTTTTATAGGGTTACCTCCCTATCAGTGCTAAGTTTTAAGTCTTCAGCCAGACTTCTCACCGTTTGGATT
This sequence comes from Clitoria ternatea, assembly GCA_037962975.1. Classification (NCBI taxonomy): domain Eukaryota; kingdom Viridiplantae; phylum Streptophyta; class Magnoliopsida; order Fabales; family Fabaceae; genus Clitoria; species Clitoria ternatea. The sequence goes on along the minus strand of CM075671.1, from coordinate 199,053,462 downwards.
TACTCATCAGGAGCATCAAACAAGTCCAAGTCACTTGCTTGTTGTATTGGTTGACCTGTCAGATAGTGCTTTACTCTCTGTCCATTTACCCTAAATGTAGCAGATTTCTTGCTCCATAGTTCGACAACTCCGAAGGGAAAGACTTTTGTCACCTTGAATGGCCCCGATCATCGGGATCTCAGTTTACCTGGAAAAAGCTTCAATCTAGAATTAAACAGTAAAACCATATCTCCTGGATTAAATGTTCTTCGTTGGATGTGACGATCATGCCATTGTTTGGTTTTTTCTTTATAAATTCTGGCATTTTCGTATGCATCTAGACGGAGTTCTTCAAGCTCATTTAATTCCAACAATCTTTGTTCACCTGCAGCCTTATGATCAAAGTTAAGAGTTTTAACAGTCCAAAAAGATTTATATTCTAGCTTAACAGGTAAATGACAGGGCTTCCCATATACTAGCTTAAAAGGCGTGGTTCCAATGGGAGTTTTGTATGCGGTTCGATACGCCCATAAGGAATCATCTAACTTAATAGACCAATCCTTACGTGATGTATTCATCACTTTTTGAAGAATATTTTTAATTTCCCGATTGGATACCTCAACTTGTCCACTAGTTTGTGGGTGATAAGGTGTAGCAACCTTATACTTAACTCCATATTTCTTTAGAAGGGTCTGAAAAGTTTTCTCAATAAAATGAGACCCTCCATCTTATAACACATTTTGGGACCCCAAACCTTGGAAATATTATTTTCTTGAAAAGTTTAATAACAGTTTTAGCATCAGAATGGGATGAAGCAATGGCTTCCACCCATTTTGACACATAGTCAACTGCCACTAATATGAACTGATTTCCAAAAGAGGAAGGAAAAGGTCCCATAAAATCAACACCCCATACATCAAACAGTTCAACTTCTAAAATGGTATTCAATGGCATTTCTTGTCTCTTACCAATGTTACCTGTTCTTTGGCAAGCATCACAAGTTAGAACATACTTACGTACATCCTTAAAAATATTTGGCCAATAGAACCCAGCTTGCAATATTTTAGTAGCTGTCTTGGAGGTGCTCATGTGCCCTCCACAGGAAAGAGAATGGCAATGATCCAAGATATCATGGACATCATCTTGTGAAACACATCTCCGAATCATACCATCTGCATATTGCTTGAAAAGGAGTGGTTCATCCCAATAATAATGCTTGACATCTGCATAAAACTTTTTCCTTTGCTGAAAGCTAAGATCAGGAGGTAAGATACCACATGTAAGAAAATTTACAAAATCAGCATACCAAGGAACACGTTGGATACTAAGATTCAAGAGTTGTTCATCTGGAAAAGATTCATTGATGGGAATATTATCTGTTTCTTCTTTTTCAGATGTCAACCTAGATAGGTGGTCAGCGACCAAGTTCTTGGTACCCTTCTTGTCCTTAATTTCCAAGTCAAATTCTTGCAATATTAGAATCCACCTAATTAATCTAGGCTTTGCTTCCTTTTTATTCAATAGATACTTAATGGCAGAGTGGTCAGTGTAAACAGTAACATGTGAACCTACCAAATAAGACCTAAATTTATCAAAAGCAAAGACAATAGCTAACAGTTCTTTTTCAGTTGTGGCATAATTTACCTGAGCATCATCTAGCATCCGGCTGGCATAATGAATTACATGGAGCTTTTTATCCTTTCTTTGCCCCAACACAGCCCCCACTGCGTAATCACTCGCATCACACATCAGCTCAAATGGGAGTTTCCAATCAGGTGGTTGTAGGATGGGGGCAGAGATTAGAACTTGCTTAATCCTGCAAAAAGCTTCCATACAAGATGAATCAAATTTGAAAGGCACATCCTTACCCAGAAGAGTTGTAAGAGGCTTTGTGATCTTGGAGAAATCTTTAATGAACCTGAGATAAAACCCTGCATGTCCAAGAAAACTCCGAATACCTTTCACATTTGTGGGTGGAGGCAATTTTTCAATCACTTCCACTTTAGCCTTATCAACTTCTATACCTCTCTAAGACACCAGGTGTCCAAGAACTATGCCTTCTCTTACCATAAAATGGCAAATTGGTTTCTTCACAACGCTACAAGACTTGGCACAAATTTGTTAAACAATTATCAAAATCCAAACCATGCACTGAAAAATCATCCATAAAGACTTCCATCACATTTTCAATAAGATCAGAAAAAATTGCTTGCATACACCTTTGAAAAGTCGCAGGTGCATTACATAAACCAAAAGGCATACGTTTGTAAGCATAAGTCCCATAAGGGCAAGTGAAGGTAGTCTTTTCTTGATTAGATGGATGAATGGGAATTTGATGAAAACCTGAATACCCATCCAAATAACAGAAATAAGAGTGTTTCACAAGTCTTTCAAGCATCTGATCAATAAAGGGAGGGGAAAATGATCTTTTTTCGTGGCGCTATTTAACTTCCTATAATCAATGCACATGCGCCAACCAGAAACAATCCTAGTAGGAATTAAGTTATGTTTATCATTTCCAATCACAGTTATTCCCCCCTTTTTAGGCACCACATGGACAGGACTTACCCATTTACTACTATCAACAAGATATATGACTCCAACATCAAGCAATTTCAAAATTTCCTTTTTAACCACTTCTTGCATTTTAGGATTTAATCTCCTAAGTGGTTCTACTGTGGGCCTACTTTCATCTTCTACAGTAATCCTGTGCATATAAAGAGAAGGGATAATTCCTTTGATATCATCCATTGTATAACCTATTACCTTTCTATACAACCTAAGTTGTTTCAAAAGTTTTTCAGTTTCAGATGGATTCAATTCAGCATTAATAATCACAGGATATGTGGAATAAGGACCAAGAAATTCATACCTTAATAAAGTTGGTAAAGGTTTTAATTCCACATTGAGGCTTACCACTTTATCGCACATGACCTTAGTATCATGTAGGGCCTCAGAGCAATTAGATGTTTTTGTCGGCTCAATCATGAAAATAGTTTCAAGTGGGTCATTAGGAAGGGTTGCTTCCTTTACCACTTGTTCGACAAAATCCACAGTACAGCAAACATCATTATAAGGTTTTTCTAAAACATTTTTCAAGTTGAAATCAACCTTTTGGTCTCCAACAGTTAGAGACAACTTACCATTCTTAACATCGATCACAGCACCTGCAGTTGCTAAAAATGGTCTGCCTAAAATAATAGGAATCAAAGAATCTTCGTCCATTTCAAGCACAACAAAGTCAGCAGGTATAAAAAATTTTCCTATCTTAATAGGAACATCCTCTAAAATTCCTACAGGATATTTTACAGATCTATCAGCCAATTGTAAAGACATCCTAGTAGGTTTTAGTTCACTTAATCCTAACTTTTTAGCAACAGATAATGGCATTAAACTCACACTCGCTCCTAAATCACATAATGTTTTATCTATATTCATGTCACCAATCATGCAAGGAATAGAGAAACTACCTGGATCTTAGAGCTTGGGTGGACGTTTCTTTTGAATTAGAGCACTGCACTCTTCAGTAAGTGTAACTGTACCATCTTCCTCCAGTCTTCTTTTGTTGGACAGAATGTCCTTCAAGAACTTTGCATATGTGGGCATTTGCTGCAAAGCATCTGTGAAGGGAATATTAATATACAATTTCTTTAAAACATCGAGGAACTTACCAAATTGTTTGTCCAACTTTACTTTAGCTAAACGCTGAGGAAATGGAATGGGAGGTTGATATGGCTTAACCTCCTCCTTCTTTTCTTGTGGTTTCTCTTCTTCAATCACTGGATTGGATGAAGATTCATCCACTTTCTTTTCCTCTTTTGCAGTCTTGTCAACTGGTCCATCATACTGAGTACCACTCCTAAGAGTGACAGCCATGGTTTGGTTGGATGGTCCAGCCTCTGGTTTTCCAGGAAATGTTCCTGGTGCTCTTTGAGAATAGGAGGCTTGTTGGGCAATTTGATTTTCCAGTATTTTGTTATGGGTAGCAAGAGAGTCCACTTTTGAAGCCAAGTTTTTTATTGCATCAGAGAATTCATCATTTTGTTTAAGTTGAGTAGCTATAAATGTCTCCATCAAGGATTCTAGCTTTGATTTTTATGGAATATAGGTTCCTTGTTGAGGTTTGTAGTTACTTTGGAATTGAGGTGGCCTATTTTGGAAGCCAGGTGGACCTTGTGGAGGTCTGTAGTTACCTTGATAATTTCCACCATAGTTTCCAATAGCATCCACCTGATGCATTTCTTGTTCTTGATTAAGAGTCATTGCTAAATGGCAGTTTGTAGCTCCATGTCCTGAAACACCACAAACTTCACAAACAATATTAGTAGCACCTGTTGACCCTATTTTATCAAGTTTTAATGTTAATGCTTCAACTTTGGCAGAAAGTAAGGAAAGAGCATCAACAGAATACTTACCTGGTGTTTTAGCAAGTAATCCTCTCTCAGAGTTCCACTAATGAGTGTTTTGAGCTATTTCCTCAATCAAGTTCTCAGCTTCATCAACATTTTTACTCATGAAGGCTCCTCCAGCTGCAGCATCTAAAGAGATCTTTTGTGTGGAAGTTAGTCCATTATAGAAAATATGGATTGTCAACCACCTTTCTATCCCATGGTAAGGACATTCTCTCAGCATCTCCCTGTATCTCTCCCAGGCTTCATACAAGGATTCATCATCTTTTTGTGAAAAATTGATGATTTGTTTTCTCAGCACATCAGTCTTGTTCCTTGGGTACCATTTATGGATAAAAGCACTGGACAATTGTTCCCAAGTCATGATGGATCCTTCAGGAAGAGAGTATAACCATGCTCTCGCTTTATCTCTTAAGGAGAAAGGGAAAAGTCTTAAGCGAATGGCATCATTGGTGGCTCCGTTCATCTTCAGGGTGTCACAGTATTCAAGAAAGATTTGAAGATGAAGATTTGGATCTTCGGAGGGTAATCCTCCGAATTGGATCTGTTGAACCATTGAGAGTAGTGAAGGCTTCAATTCAAAATTGTTAGCCTCCACTGTGGGTCTAAGGATGCTAGATCCTCTCCCATTAGTGCTTGGAGCGGCAAAATGTCTTAAGGGTCTGTGTTGGTCTGCCATTTGTTTTTCTTTTTGTTCTTTTTGTTGTTTTTGTTGTTTTCTCAAAGCTCTAAGGGTACGTTCTATCTCAGGGTCAAATTCTAAGTTTAGATCGACACTACGGCTTCGTCGCATAAAAGGAAAATAAATGACAAATAAAACAAATTATCACAAAAATAAAACAACAACAGATACACAAAATAAAGAATAAAATACAAAATTACAAACAAAATAAAAATAAAAATAAAAATAAAAATAACAATAAAAATATTAACAAGTATGATCTAATCGAATTTCAATATTGCTGATATTTGAGGGACAACAGTCCCCGGCAACGGCGCCAAAAACTTGACAAGGCCCGCAAGCGCACGGGTTATGTCACGTAATATAAAAGATTATCGTTCTCCACAGGGACTGTGTTCAAAGTACCAGCATATTGAAATTTAATTATCCACATAATTGATTTTTAAGGTTTTTGTAAAATAAAACACAATTTAAAAATCTAAATTTAGAAACAAAATTTACTTGACACTTAAAAAAAATCAGAGTTGAGAGTATCTTGGGATTTCGGGGGATTAAGACTCTATTTTATGTTAATGAATTTTAACTTTTCATAAATAAGAATCGAATTAAGTTTTCCAAGACGAATTTTCCAAAAGCTAATTAATATGTTCCTCTCAGAATCCTATTAATGTACCTAACCTATGGAAAGCGCTGCTTAATCCTCAGAAAGGCCCATTATTTTTTTATGAAAATCCCTTTTATTTCCTCAAAAGAATTTTGATTACTTTCACGGTTTTACCGAGGTCACAAAAAGCATCTCAAAAATCTTAGGTTTAGTTTAAAGCTTTCCGGTAAAAATAAATCTCTCGATTCTATTTATTACCTAAACTTACTAATATACCCGCAAGTATACAGTTTTATCATTTAGGTTCTTGTTAGGAATCACTAAAAGCTTTGAGCATTTTTTAAACTAAATGGAAAATAGAAATTTATTTAATTCCAAGTCAAAATAATATTAACAATAAAATACTATCATACCCCTTTCATCCCAAGATAATTAATTTAGCTACTCATGAAATAATTCAAATTCATATATATAATAGAAAAATAAAACATACAAGACATGGTAAAAAAATAAAGACTTACGGGTTTCTCCAAAAGCTCAGAATAATTTACCATTGTATTTCCTTGTTGCAATATTCCGCCACCAATTACAAATTTAAATACTCACTTTTACAATTCACAACTCTTAAAATAAAATAAAGAAAAAGAAAATAAAAAGAGAAACAAAACGAAAAAGAAAGAAAAAGAACGAAGAAAGAAATAAAGAAAAAAGAAAGAAAGAAAAGAGAAGGAACGTAAAAAGAAAAGAGAAAACGAAAGAGAAAAGAGAGAAAAGAAAAGGAATTGAAGCTGATTCTAATTGATTTCAAGTGATGCCCATTGATGCTGTGGTGCTCTCCCTTTTATAGGCGAATGGATGAATGAATCCAGCTAAGAAAACGTGTTAAAATTGCAAGTGGAAGAAACTTTCGGTGCATGTGAGTTCCAGCTGTGCCAACTTGTTTCCAAATTACATATTTTAATATTTCCAATAATTCGGTGCTTGGATTTAGTGATGATTGGTGCAGGTGGAGAAATTCCGAGTGAAAAAGTGTTGTTTTCCCCATAATTCCGAGTGAAAGCTTGCTGGAGGGTGGTTTGCTGAGTGCTGGACGGTGTTGGTTGGAGAGAAGAGTCTGGGCGGTGTGAAGTTGGTATTGGACGGTATGGAGAGAGGTGTTGGAGCCGGTGTTATATTGGAACGGAAAGGGAGAGGGAATTGGACGGTGTTCTGGATTGAGGGACAGTGGAGTTGCTGGACGGTGTGGAGAGGAGTGTTGTTGATTGTGGCTGGTGTTCTATTGATCCGGTGTTGGGCCTGTGAAGAGATGGAAGGAGTCGGTGTTGATGGAGGTAGTGATCCAGTGTTGCATTGTGAAGAATTGGGTCGGTTTTCACCTTCTCTCTAGGATCCGAGTGGAAAAGAGGCCTTTTGTGCAAAAGACCGAGTGAAAAGGTGACTTTGGACACAAATCCGAGTGAAAGCCAGTCAGTGTTGTTGGGGGGTCGGTGTTTGGAGGAGAACCGGTCGGTGATGAAGCTGGATGAAAGGACGAGTGAAGAGTGACTGAAGAGTAACTTCTGATTGAGCCATTCAGTCGGAATTGACAGCAGAAGGACTCGAAACCGACTGAAACCATTCACTTGGCTCAGGTGCATAGAGTTCATTCGGAACTGATTGAAGACTCACTCAGGATCAGAATTTATTCAATCGGTTCCCAACCATTTTCACTCGGCTGTCTGTGAATTTGAACCACTCGGTTAAAACTTTGCTCGGATTTTGCTTTGGAATTCACTCAGACAAATTCATTTGGATACATTGACTCGGAAGTGCCTTCTTACTTCTTACTCGGAATGGCCTCCACTTTTACTCAGAAACTTGCACTTGAAGGGTTGGAATCTGACTGATTGAATTTCTTTCCGGGTCCGTATCTCTTTTAGCTCGGAAACATAGGTTTCTGACCCAACTTACTCGGTATTCTTCGTTGCAGAGATCTCACTCGGACTTAGTTTGAAACTGTAAGAATCTGTCCGAGTATGATTCACTCCTGGTCGGATTTTCCTTGCTTAAGGCATTACTCGAAAATGCCTTGTTCCGCTTGAGAATGCCATTTTTTCCGAATGAAACCACTCGGATTCCCCCTTATTCAACAGTTGCTCTTTCAATGACTTCTTCTGCTCGGACAACAGTTTTGACCACTCGGGAGTTTTCCAATCGGAGGCAGTTTGACATAGAAAAACAGTTCAGACTTGTTTCAATCAGCATTCCTTTCACTCGGAAAATAGCTTTGGGCAGCATCTATTCAAGGTCAGTCCCTTTTTTTACTCGGATTGGTCACAGTAGGGGATCTTCCACTCGGAATCTCCTCCAACCGAGACTTATTCCTTTTCAGCATTGAACCTCCAATAGAGTCAGCCATTTATCACTCGGAATGTCTAAGACAGGGAATTTTCCACTTGGATTCTAATCCAACAGTGAAGTATTCCACTCAGATTTGCTCCATTCTAAGTAATTCCACTCGGATTTGGTCCTTTCTCAGTCATCCCACTCGGATTTGCTCATTTTGAGTCGGATTTTAACATTCTGAGTCGAAATTCAGCATTTCTGAGTCGGATTTTAACATTCTGAGTCGGATTTCAGCATAAAAAGAGAGTTCTTTCTACTTTGGGCTTGTTCTTCTTGTTTCTTTATCATTTTATGGTCGTTTTTCTCTTGTTTTTGACCCTTTATTGCCTTAATTTCTGCAAAATAACATTCCCTGTGACACCCTTATTTTTTAGGGATAAATTTTCTCGAATTAATACCTGGATCTATAATCAAAACACTCCCTTATATGAAGATAAGAGAGCTGGCCCCATGGCCAAGAAGAAAAAGACAGGGAAGGCAAGGGAATTAAAACCATTCACACGGAAACACCGACAGCGCCTGAGCGAAGCCCACAATATAGCACCCACTCGCTCAAGCGAGATCCGACTCCGCTTTAGCGAGGCCGCACAACTCGCTCAGGCGAACCATCATTCGCTTAAGCGAAACCACATAAAAGCCTTCCCAAATAACATACTCGCTGGAGCGAGGTCTCACTCGCTGAAGCGAGAAGCCACACTCGGGATTCCCATCATTCGGTATTCGAGACTACCATTCATTCGGTAATAACTTAGTCCACTCGGTATAAGGAAATCCAATCACTCGGGAACCTCCCCAACAATTGCCTCACTCGGCAACCCATAACTTAGTCTCTCAATTTTATTCACAGAGTCAACATAATGATCCACTCGGGAAATGAAGGTAATCCCACTCAGATTCCATAAAACTTCCTCACTCGGGTTATCTCCCAGTCAAACACCACTCGGTGTAATTCAACCTCAAGTCACTCGGAAAACATCAACCATTAGCACTCGGCATAACAGAACTCCCTTACTCAGAGATTACATAGGCTTCCTCTCAGCCATAAATCACTCGGTTTAATCATTCATAACCAACTCATCATCAGAGAAGTATTCCACTCGGTAACTAATATCATTGCTGACCAATACTCATTCGGCCACACACTCGGCATTCATGCCTATTCTCACTCGGGTAATACCTTAACCATTAATTACTCAGAAATAGCCTACAAAATCAATTCCACTCGGAATGATCCAAACTCCTCAACACTCAGAGGAATTACCCAAGTAATTCACTCAGACATATGAAATACTTAACTACTCAGGGAAACCACTAAGTCAAGTCCCACTCGGACTCATTCCATACTTACACACTCAAAATACATATTACTTTATTCACTCGGGATAGGTTCCCATGTTTACTCGGGATACATTCATAACTCATATACTTAGAATATTTGAAGCTAAACGATTACGACCACACTTCCCTTAGAAGAGATTCACTCAGTTTCCACTCGGAAATCATTCAAGCTTATTCACTTGGAAAAGGCCACATATTCATCCTCACTCGGCTCGGCTCCCACAATAACGTTTCACTCAGAATTCTTTACCTTAACATTATTCTATTCAACATCATTTATATTCCAGTCGGAAGAAGCATCAAATCAACATATATCACTTATCTATATACATGCTCTCTGATTCATAAATCCGATAACGCATTCAGCAATACTCTTCAATCGATTCATACCATGTTATCAACATAACATATATATGTATATACTCATACGCATACACTCGGATACTTATTATCTTGATACTTTCCATTATCAACACAATCAGTCGGTAATGCATATAATACCATTCACTCGAAGTATGTATATATTAACATGCACTCGGATTCTAGTACATATATTTCATATTCATTATACAACATTATTATGAGCCGGCCAAGGCTTTAGTACATTCAATGTACTCGGAACATAAAATTATATACACAGCCTCATCAATAAATACCCAACACTCGGGTTAAGGCCATCACATCATCCAATCCGACCTGCACACACTGAAAAATGGTGTAGGGGTGAGCATTACATATTAAATGACAGATATTGGCTCGGATCAATCATAGAATCCACAATACAATTATATATATATTATCAATCAATCAACACATACTGCCACTCAATATGAACAATCACCAACATCTTCAATCGGGTTTATCACCCATTTCACTTGGCTATAAAGCCTGACATTCTCATCAATAAATACATTCCCTCAATCGGATTTCACCTCGAGTCTACCCCAATACTATATCCACAATAATCACACTCCGAGCCATGCTCAAGGAGTCTGTCCGAGCCCAGCTCCAGGACTTAAATATATTCATCACATGTTGTCATCTGATTGCCGATCGGTAATAGAAGTCCAACGCATTCCAGTGGCTAATCGGATGCATACGGTTTCATTCACTCGGCGTCCCATGCCAATGTACTCGGCATTTCATCAAGCGTCTCATTCACGCTTACTGCCCCAGGCACTGCCCCGAGTCCAACTCGAGGTCTTTCATCACATTCAACATTAGGACCCCGTCCTCTTCACTCGGGATTATACCCTTGTGGCACCCCGCAAGGTGTTCATTCATATTCAATAACTCAATAACTCGTATGCATATAAATTCAACACATATTCATTCAATTGCCCACTTAGAAATCTGCGTTCACTATTAAATTCATTCGACAACTCAACAATAATCAGATGACTCGGCTTATACCACATGCATTCGGCAATCCTATGCCATCCACTCAGCAATCACCATACCATTCACTCGGCCATCACTATGCCATTCACTCGGATTATCCTTTATTCACTCGAATTTATCCTTTACAGTAAGCATTTCATGCTTTCCTCTATAAAGCCTACTCGGCATTCATCATAACCGTCCCCATTCATTCATTTATCATAAGTATATGCATCAACAAAGCTCACATGAATTCAAGGTACAACATACCCAGGGACAAATAGAGGATCACACAAAGAACACAACATTCATCATGTGCATCTCATACATCTCAACATAAACATCATCAATAAACATCACACATCATATGAACGGGTATCATACATTACATAAATAATAAGCATCAATAGTCCGGGTTATTTACTCAATTACAGCATACCATACACATTAAAACACAACACAGTGACAATTTCACCCGGAAACCCGTCCATAACCTATTCATTTGAGATGCAAAGCCCCCCTTACCTAGATGAAGCTTCCAAGGGTTACATGGACACTCGGCCCAGCCACAGCAGCACTCTGCTCGGCTTTCTGAACGTGGAAAGAGCCACACAGCTTCCCTGCCAACCAACATCAGTCTTCAGTCTTTCGCTCAGCCACACACACACTCGCTTGAGCGAAAATGGGTCCAGTGACCATTTCTTCACTGGCTCCCTCAAGCGTGACCATTCTCGCTTGAGCGGGATACACCCAGTAGCTCATCAACACTCCATGCTCCACTCTGCTCTGCCACCCAGTCAGTGGAGAAGCTTCCAAGCTCCACCTAACCATGACTTCTTCCTCGCAACGTCACAGCCTCAACACAGTGGACCATTTTCCATAACGAGGCACACCACCCACGCTGCAGCAGGCTCCTAAACTGAGCCCAACTAGCATCACCAACAAGAGGAAGAAGAGGAGGAACCAACCTCTAAAACACAGCACCATGCTGCCCCACATGGTTACGCACAGCCACGCTGTTCACCATCACCATGCAGCTCCACTCGGGCTCAACACAGCGTTGAGTGAAGGAAGAAGAAGATGAAGGAGACGAAGGAGACGAAGGAGAAGAAGAGTCTCTAGAGAGTTTTTAGAGAGAAGGAAGAGTGTTTCTCTCTTCAAGACATGCAACCAACAAGGAAATGAATAATGTGAGAAGGGAAAATGTAGAAGTGAAGCTATATCACCTTACAGCCCCATCAGCGTCCCACTCTCATCATCACAACATCCCATCCTCATTAATGCAATCCTATCAGCATTAAATGCAAACTCTCACAGCCATCATTGCACTCCACGTGGACAGGGAGAGAGGAAAAGAGAGAGAACCGAAGTTCTCATAACACCACCAAGGGCACCATGGTCAATTCCAACATTATTATTATTCAAGTTATTATTATCACTCAATAATTTGCCTAATTGGCAATTAATCCATTAATTAACCATTAATCCCATCAATCCATAACCTTAATCTGAATTTTATAATTATTTAAAAGTCTGGGATGTTACACTCTCCCCACCTTTAAGGAATTTCGTCCCCGAAATTCAACATGAACCGGTCACAATAAACAACTCGGCATTCACTACATGCCACACAAATCATTTACATACCAACACTTTCCAAGTATTCACCAACTGCCAAATCCAGTCAGCACAATTTCACTTCTCAAGTGGTTACTGACCACACCATAAGAAATTCTGAGACACGACACTCTTAACACCTTCCACTGGGAAGTGTCACCAATTGGCTCGGAAACATTCCAACTCGAGCAGTACACCAAATTCAAGGCTTTACTTCACCTCAGAAAAGCTCCACCCTCTTAAGGGTATTTCATTCGGAACATCTTAATTTCACCCAGCATAACTCTCATTTTCTCAGAGCAATCTGATGGACTCAAACCATACCCATAAGCAGCTACAGTCTCACTTGCCCGACCTATGAACTGCTGCATCCAACTTATAGGATGATGCCTCATTCCTATAGGGTCACAACAGTTGCATCAGGTCAATGCAAAATGTACACTGCCACAATACCTATGGCATGGAGAGCCTCTCGGAACAGCATCCTCACATCTTATTTCGCTCATACTAACCCAAAATCACTCAGATAATGCCAATCTATATGAAAATTGATGGCAATTCTTACCATTTTATAAGTAATACATCCGAATCAATACCACCATTAGGCATCAACAGTGACGCATCTCATGCCAATAGTCAGCAAACATTAATCATTCTTACAGTAAAATGCATATTATCAATGGATTTCCGACTCATTCAAGGCATATATACAGCCCATATACCTATTCTAGTGTGAATCATATGATAATAATCATCAAATGTCAGTCACACTCTCCATAAAATGGCATAAAAGCAGTCGGTTTCCAGTCCAAACCGAGTAAAAATTCCTTCTTTAATCTTATCCATCACAAACTATTGGCCAATCAACCTAATATTCTTTAATATCACCATTCATTACAGGCCACGACTCGGATTTAAGCCTAATAACTCACTACATCCACAGAGATGTACAACTCAGGGTCAGAAATTCAATCAACAACTCACTCGGTTTTCAATCACAAAACTGAGACAACACCCAGCCAATAGGTACCTTACCATATCAATTCCTCACAACATCCAACCACACATGATTAGGCTCAATCAATTGGGTTACCACACATCAAACCGAGACAAAAATCCCAATCAATCATGCATCAAATTTTATATTCAATCACCTATCTCATATTAAAATCCTCCAACTTAGGAATCTGCACTCATACAATCTACATCAAGTGCCATATAGGGGTTCACGTGCCAAGAATATAATTCACCCAATTTAAATTCCTCACAACCGACTTAACATTACCATTACATCCTCTCTCGGCCAACTCAGGCTGAGAAACACCACAAGAAATGATGACTACTCGGTCATACAGCACATAACCGCTTACACTCAGTAAGCAAACCTTGGCCATGGACCTTTTGGACTGCTCTGATACCAAAATGTGACACCCTTATTTTTTAGGGATAAATTTTCTCGAATTAATACCTGGATCTATAATCAAAACACTCCCTTATATGAAGATAAGAGAGCTGGCCCCATGGCCAAGAAGAAAAAGACAGGGAAGGCAAGGGAATTAAAACCATTCACACGGAAGCACTGACAGCGCCTGAGCGAAGCCCACAATACAGCGCCCACTCGCTCAAGCGAGATCCGACTCCGCTTGAGCGAGGCCGCACAACTCGCTCGGGCGAACCACCATTCGCTTAAGCGAAACCACATAAAAGCCTTCCCAAATAACATACTCGCTGGAGCGAGATCTCACTCGCTGAAGCGAGAAGCCACACTCGGGATTCCCATCATTCGGTATTCGAGACAACCATTCATTCGGTAATAACTTAGTCCACTCGGTATAAGGAAATCCAATCACTCGGGAACCTCCCCAACAATTGCCTCACTCGATAACCCATAACTTAGTCTCTCAATTTTATTCACAGAGTCAATTTTATTCACAGAGTCACTCGGCAACCCATAACTTAGTCTCTCAATTTTATTCACTCATACAATCTACACCAAGTGCCATATAGGGGTTCACGTGCCAAGAATATAATTCACCCAATTTAAATTCCTTACAACCGACTCAACATTACCATTACATCCTCTCTCGGCCAACTCAGGCTGAGAAACACCACAAGAAATGATGACTACTCGGTCATACAGCACATAACCGCTTACACTCAGTAAACAAACCTTGGCCATGGACCTTTTGGACTGCTCTGATACCAAAATATGACACCCTTATTTTTTAGGGATAAATTTTCTCGAATTAATACCTGGATCTATAATCAAAACACTCCCTTATATGAAGATAAGAGAGCTGGCCCCATGGCCAAGAAGAAAAAGACAGGGAAGGCAAGGGAATTAAAACCATTCACACGAAAGCACCGACAGCGCCTGAGCGAAGCCCACAATACAGCGCCCACTCGCTCAAGCGAGATCCGACTCCGCTTGAGCGAGGCCGCACAACTCGCTCAGGCGAACCACCATTCGCTTAAGCGAAACCACATAAAAGCCTTCCCAAATAACATACTCGCTGGAGCGAGATCTCACTCGCTGAAGCGAGAAGCCACACTCGGGATTCCCATCATTCGGTATTCGAGACAACCATTCATTCGGTAATAACTTAGTCCACTCGGTATAAGGAAATCCAATCACTCGGGAACCTCCCCAACAATTGCCTCACTCGGCAACCCATAACTTAGTCTCTCAATTTTATTCACAGAGTCAACATAATGATCCACTCGGGAAATGAAGGTAATCCCACTCAGATTCCATAAAACTTCCTCACTCGGGTTATCTCCCAGTCAAACACCACTCGGTGTAATTCAACCTCAAGTCACTCGGAAAACATCAACCATTAGCATTCGGCATAACAAAACTCCCTTACTCAGAGATTACATAGGCTTCCTCTTAGCCATAAATCACTCAGTTTAATCATTCATAACCAACTCATCATCAGAGAAGTATTCCACTCAGTAACTAATATCATTGCTGACCAATACTCATTCGGCCACACACTCGGCATTCATGCCTATTCTCACTCGGGTAATACCTTAACCATTAATTACTCAGAAATAGCCTACAAAATCAATTCCACTCGGAATGATCCAAACTCCTCAACACTCAGAGGAATTACCCAAGTAATTCACTCAGACATATGAAATACTTAACTACTCAGGGAAACCACTAAGTCAAGTCCCACTTGGACTCATTCCATACTTACACACTTAAAATACATATTACTTTATTCACTCGGGATAGGTTCCCATGTTTACTCGGGATACATTCATAACTCATATACTTAGAATATTTGAAGCTAAACGATTACGACCACACTTCCCTTAGAAGAGATTCACTCAGTTTCCACTCGGAAATCATTCAAGCTTATTCACTTGGAAAAGGCCACATATTCATCCTCACTCGGCTCGGCTCCCACAATAACGTTTCACTCAGAATTCTTTACCTTAACATTATTCTATTCAACATCATTTATATTCCAGTCGGAAGAAGCATCAAATCAACATATATCACTTATCTATATATATGCTCTCTGATTCACAAATCCGACTACCCATTCAGCAATACTCTTCAACCGATTCATACCATGTTATCAACATAACATATATATGTATATACTCATACGCATACACTCGGATACTTATTATCTTGATACTTTCCATTATCAACACAATCAGTCGGTAATGCATATAATACCATTCACTCGAAGTATGTATATATTAACATGCACTCGGATTCTAGTACATATATTTCATATTCATTATACAACATTGTTATGAGCCGGCCAAGGCTTTAGTACATTCAATGTACTCGGAACATAAAATTATATACATAGCCTCATCAATAAATACCCAACACTCGGGTTAAGGCCATCACATCATCCAATCCGACCTGTACACACTGAAAAATGGTGTAGGGGTGAGCATTACATATTAAATGACAGATATTGGCTCGGATCAATCATAGAATCCACAATACAATTATATATATATTATCAATCAATCAACACATACTGCCACTTAATATGAACAATCACCAACATCTTCAATCGGGTTTATCACCCATTTCACTTGGCTATAAAGCCTGACATTCTCATCAATAAATACATTCCCTCAATCGGATTTCACCTCTAGTCTACCCCAATACTATATCCACAATAATCACACTCCGAGCCATGCTCAAGGAGTCTGTCCGAGCCCAGCTCCAGGACTTAAATATATTCATCACATGTTGTCATCTGATTACCGATCGGTAATAGAAGTCCAACGCATTCCAGTGGCTAATCGGATGCATACGGTTTTATTCACTCGGCGTCCCATGCCAATGTACTCGACATTTCATCAAGC
Organism: Clitoria ternatea; assembly: GCA_037962975.1. NCBI lineage: Eukaryota > Viridiplantae > Streptophyta > Magnoliopsida > Fabales > Fabaceae > Clitoria > Clitoria ternatea. Next base: position 199,036,724 of record CM075671.1, on the reverse strand, counting down.
GTCTCATTCACGCTTACTGCCCCAGGCACTGCCCCGAGTCCAACTCGAGGTCTTTCATCACATTCAATATTAGGACCCCGTCCTCTTCACTCGGGATTATACCCTTGTGGCACCCCGCAAGGTGTTCATTCATATTCAATAACTCAATAACTCGTATGCATATAAATTCAACACATATTCATTCGATTGCCCACTCAGAAATCTGCGTTCAACATTAAATTCATTCGACAACTCAACAATAATCAGATGACTCGGCTTATACCACATGCATTCGGCAATCCTATGCCATCCACTCAGCAATCACCATACCATTCACTCGGCCATCGCTATGCCATTCACTCGGATTATCCTTTATTCACTCGGATTTATCCTTTACAGTAAGCATTTCATGCTTTCCTCTATAAAGCCTACTCGGCATTCATCATAACCGTCCCCATTCATTCATTTATCATAAGTATATGCATCAACAAAGCTCACATGAATTCAAGGTACAACATACCCAGGGACAAATAGAGGATCACACAAAGAACACAACATTCATCATGTGCATCTCATACATCTCAACATAAACATCATCAATAAACATCACACATCATATGAACGGGTATCATACATTACATAAATAATAAGCATCAATAGTCCGGGTTATTTACTCAATTACAGCATACCATACACATTAAAACACAACACAGTGACAATTTCACCCGGAAACCCATCCATAACCTATTCATTTGAGATGCAAAGCCCCCCTTACCTAGATGAAGCTTCCAAGGGTTACATGGACACTCGGCCCAGCCACAGCAGCACTCTGCTCGGCTTTCTGAACGTGGAAAGAGCCACACAGCTTCCCTGCCAACCAACATCAGTCTTCAGTCTTTCGCTCAGCCACACACACACTCGCTTGAGCGAAAATGGGTCCAGTGACCATTTCTTCACTGGCTCCCTCAAGCGTGACCATTCTCGCTTGAGCGGGATACACCCAGTAGCTCATCAACACTCCATGCTCCACTCTGCTCTGCCACCCAGTCAGTGGAGAAGCTTCCAAGCTCCACCTAACCATGACTTCTTCCTCGCAACGTCACAGCCTCAACACAGTGGACCATTTTCCATAACGAGGCACACCACCCACGCTGCAGCAGGCTCCTAAACTGAGCCCAACTAGCATCACCAACAAGAGGAAGAAGAGGAGGAACCAACCTCTAAAACACAGCACCATGCTGCCCCACATGGTTACGCACAGCCACGCTGTTCACCATCACCATGCAGCTCCACTCGGGCTCAACACAGCGTTGAGTGAAGGAAGAAGAAGATGAAGAAGACGAAGAAGACGAAGGAGAAGAAGAGTCTCTAGAGAGTTTTTAGAGAGAAGGAAGAGTGTTTCTCTCTTCAAGACATGCAACCAACAAGGAAATGAATAATGTGAGAAGGGAAAACGTAGAAGTGAAGCTATATCACCTTACAGCCCCATCAGCGTCCCACTCTCATCATCACAACATCCCATCCTCATTAATGCAATCCTATCAGCATTAAATGCAAACTCTCACAGCCATCATTGCACTCCACGTGGACAGGGAGAGAGGAAGAGAGAGAGAACCGAAGTTCTCATAACACCACCAAGGGCACCATGGTCAATTCTAACATTATTATTATTCAAGTTATTATTATCACTCAATAATTTGCCTAATTGGCAATTAATCCATTAATTAACCATTAATCCCATCAATCCATAACCTTAATCTGAATTTTATAATTATTTAAAAGTCTGGGATGTTACACTCTCCCCACCTTTAAGGAATTTCGTCCCCGAAATTCAACATGAACCGGTCACAATAAACAACTCGGCATTCACTACATGCCACACAAATCATTTACATACCAACACTTTCCAAGTATTCACCAACTGCCAAATCCAGTCAGCACAATTTCACTTCTCAAGTGGTTACTGACCACACCATAAGAAATTCTGAGACACGACACTCTTAACACCTTCCACTGGGAAGTGTCACCAATTGGCTCGGAAACATTCCAACTCGAGCAGTACACCAAATTCAAGGCTTTACTTCACCTCAGAAAAGCTCCACCCTCTTAAGGGTATTTCATTCGGAACATCTTAATTTCACCCAGCATAACTCTCATTTTCTCGGAGCAATCTGATGGACTCAAACCATACCCATAAGCAGCTACAGTCTCACTTACCCGACCTATGAACTGCTGCATCCAACTTATAGGATGATGTCTCATTCCTATAGGGTCACAACAGTTGCATCAGGTCAATGCAAAATGTACACTGCCACAATACCTATGGCATGGAGAGCCTCTCGGAACAGCATCCTCACATCCTATTTCGCTCATACTAACCCAAAATCACTCAGATAATGCCAATCTATATGAAAATTGATGGCAATTCTTACCATTTTATAAGTAATACATCCGAATCAATACCACCATTAGGCATCAACAGTGACGCATCTCATGCCAATAGTCAGTAAACATTAATCATTCTTACAGTAAAATGCATATTATCAATGGATTTCCGACTCATTCAAGGCATATATACAGCCCATATACCTATTCTAGTGTGAATCATATGATAATAATCATCAAATGTCAGTCACACTCTCCATAAAATGGCATAAAAGCAGTCGGTTTCCAGTCCAAACCGAGTAAAAATTCCTTCTTTAATCTTATCCATCACAAACTATTGGCCAATCAACCTAATATTCTTTAATATCACCATTCATTACAGGCCACGACTCGGATTTAAGCCTAATAACTCACTACATCCACAGAGATGTACAACTCAGGGTCAGAAATTCAATCAACAACTCACTCGGTTTTCAATCACAAAACTGAGACAACACCCAGCCAATAGGTACCTTACCATATCAATTCCTCACAACATCCAACCACACATGATTAGGCTCAATCAATTGGGTTACCACACATCAAACCGAGACAAAAATCCCAATCAATCATGCATCAGGTTTTATATTCAATCACCTATCTCATATTAAAATCCTCCAACTTAGGAATCTGCACTCATACAATCTACATCAAGTGCCATATAGGGGTTCACGTGCCAAGAATATAATTCACCCAATTTAAATTCCTCACAACCGACTTAACATTACCATTACATCCTCTCTCGGCCAACTCAGGCTGAGAAACACCACAAGAAATGATGACTACTCGGTCATACAGCACATAACCGCTTACACTCAGTAAGCAAACCTTGGCCATGGACCTTTTGGACTGCTCTGATACCAAAATGTGACACCCTTATTTTTTAGGGATAAATTTTCTCGAATTAATACCTGGATCTATAATCAAAACACTCCCTTATATGAAGATAAGAGAGCTGGCCCCATGGCCAAGAAGAAAAAGACAGGGAAGGCAAGGGAATTAAAACCATTCACACGGAAGCACTGACAGCGCCTGAGCGAAGCCCACAATACAGCGCCCACTCGCTCAAGCGAGATCCGACTCCGCTTGAGCGAGGCCGCACAACTCGCTCGGGCGAACCACCATTCGCTTAAGCGAAACCACATAAAAGCCTTCCCAAATAACATACTCGCTGGAGCGAGATCTCACTCGCTGAAGCGAGAAGCCACACTCGGGATTCCCATCATTCGGTATTCGAGACAACCATTCATTCGGTAATAACTTAGTCCACTCGGTATAAGGAAATCCAATCACTCGGGAACCTCCCCAACAATTGCCTCACTCGGCAACCCATAACTTAGTCTCTCAATTTTATTCACAGAGTCAATTTTATTCACAGAGTCACTCGGCAACCCATAACTTAGTCTCTCAATTTTATTCACTCATACAATCTACACCAAGTGCCATATAGGGGTTCACGTGCCAAGAATATAATTCACCCAATTTAAATTCCTCACAACCGACTCAACATTACCATTACATCCTCTCTCGGCCAACTCAGGCTGAGAAACACCACAAGAAATGATGACTACTCGGTCATACAACACATAACCGCTTACACTCAGTAAACAAACCTTGGCCATGGACCTTTTGGACTGCTCTGATACCAAAATGTGACACCCTTATTTTTTAGGGATAAATTTTCTCGAATTAATACCTGGATCTATAATCAAAACACTCCCTTATATGAAGATAAGAGAGCTGGCCCCATGGCCAAGAAGAAAAAGACAGGGAAGGCAAGGGAATTAAAACCATTCACACGGAAGCACCGACAACGCCTGAGCGAAGCCCACAATACAGCGCCCACTCGCTCAAGCGAGATCCGACTCCGCTTGAGCGAGGCCGCACAACTCGCTCAGGCGAACCACCATTCGCTTAAGCGAAACCACATAAAAGCCTTCCCAAATAACATACTCGCTGGAGCGAGATCTCACTCGCTGAAGCGAGAAGCCACACTCGGGATTCCCATCATTCGGTATTCGAGACAACCATTCATTCGGTAATAACTTAGTCCACTCGGTATAAGGAAATCCAATCACTCGGGAACCTCCCCAACAATTGCCTCACTCGGCAACCCATAACTTAGTCTCTCAATTTTATTCACAGAGTCAACATAATGATCCACTCGGGAAATGAAGGTAATCCCACTCAGATTCCATAAAACTTCCTCACTCGGGTTATCTCCCAGTCAAACACCACTCGGTGTAATTCAACCTCAAGTCACTCGGAAAACATCAACCATTAGCATTCGGCATAACAGAACTCCCTTACTCAGAGATTACATAGGCTTCCTCTTAGCCATAAATCACTCGGTTTAATCATTCATAACCAACTCATCATCAGAGAAGTATTCCACTCGGTAACTAATATCATTGCTGACCAATACTCATTCGGCCACACACTCGGCATTCATGCCTATTCTCACTCGGGTAATACCTTAACCATTAATTACTCAGAAATAGCCTACAAAATCAATTCCACTCGGAATGATCCAAACTCCTCAACACTCAGAGGAATTACCCAAGTAATTCACTCAGACATATGAAATACTTAACTACTCAGGGAAACCACTAAGTCAAGTCCCACTCGGACTCATTCCATACTTACACACTCAAAATACATATTACTTTATTCACTCGGGATAGGTTCCCATGTTTACTCGGGATACATTCATAACTCATATACTTAGAATATTTGAAGCTAAACGATTACGACCACACTTCCCTTAGAAGAGATTCACTCGGTTTCCACTCGGAAATCATTCAAGCTTATTCACTTGGAAAAGGCCACATATTCATCCTCACTCGGCTCGGCTCCCACAATAACGTTTCACTCAGAATTCTTTACCTTAACATTATTCTATTCAACATCATTTATATTCCAGTCGGAAGAAGCATCAAATCAACATATATCACTTATCTATATATATGCTCTCTGATTCACAAATCCGACTACCCATTCAGCAATACTCTTCAACCGATTCATACCATGTTATCAACATAACATATATATGTATATACTCATACGCATACACTCAGATACTTATTATCTTGATACTTTCCATTATCAACACAATCAGTCGGTAATGCATATAATACCATTCACTCGAAGTATGTATATATTAACATGCACTCGGATTCTAGTACATATATTTCATATTCATTATACAACATTGTTATGAGCCGGCCAAGGCTTTAGTACATTCAATGTACTCGGAACATAAAATTATATACATAGCCTCATCAATAAATACCCAACACTCGGGTTAAGGCCATCACATCATCCAATCCGACCTGTACACACTGAAAAATGGTGTAGGGGTGAGCATTACATATTAAATGACAGATATTGGCTCGGATCAATCATAGAATCCACAATACAATTATATATATATTATCAATCAATCAACACATACTGCCACTCAATATGAACAATCACCAACATCTTCAATCGGGTTTATCACCCATTTCACTTGGCTATAAAGCCTGACATTCTCATCAATAAATACATTCCCTCAATCGGATTTCACCTCGAGTCTACCCCAATACTATATCCACAATAATCACACTCCGAGCCATGCTCAAGGAGTCTGTCCGAGCCCAGCTCCAGGACTTAAATATATTCATCACATGTTGTCATCTGATTGCCGATCGGTAATAGAAGTCCAACGCATTCCAGTGGCTAATCGGATGCATACGGTTTCATTCAATCGGCGTCCCACGCCAATGCACTCGGCATTTCATCAAGCGTTTCATTCACGCTTACTGCCCCAGGCACTGCCCCGAGTCCAACTCGAGGTCTTTCATCACATTCAACATTAGGACCCCGTCCTCTTCACTCGGGATTATACCCTTGTGGCACCCCGCAAGGTGTTCATTCATATTCAATAACTCAATAACTCGTATGCATATAAATTCAACACATATTCATTCGATTGCCCACTCGGAAATCTACGTTCAACATTAAATTCATTCGGCAACTCAACAATAATTAGATGACTCGGCTTATACCACATGCATTCGGCAATCCTATGCCATCCACTCAGCAATCACCATACCATTCACTCGGCCATCACTATGCCATTCACTCGGATTATCCTTTATTTACTCGGATTTATCCTTTACAGTAAGCATTTCATGCTTTCCTCTATAAAGCCTACTCGGCATTCATCATAACCGTCCCCATTCATTCATTTATCACAAGTATATGCATCAACAAAGCTCACATGCATTCAAGGTACAACATACCCAGGGACAAATAGAGGATCACACAAAGAACACAACATTCATCATGTGCATCTCATACATCTCAACATAAACATCATCAATAAACATCACACATCATATGAACGGGTATCATACATTACATAAATAATAAGAATCAATAGTCTGGGTTATTTACTCAATTACAGCATACCATACACATTAAAACACAACACAGTGACAATTTCACCCGGAAACCCGTCCATAACCTATTCATTTGAGATGCAAAGCCCCCCTTACCTAGATGAAGCTTCCAAGGGTTACATGGACACTCGGCCCAGCCACAGCAGCACTCTGCTCGGCTTTCTGAATGTGGAAAGAGCCACACAGCTTCCCTGCCAACCAACATCAGTCTTCAGTCTTTCGCTCAGCCACACACACACTCGCTTGAGCAAAAATGGGTCCAGTGACCATTTCTTCACTGGCTTGCTCAAGCGTGACCATTCTCGCTTGAGCGGGATACACCCAGTAGCTCATCAACACTCCATGCTCCACTCTGCTCTGCCACCCAGTCAGTGGAGAAGCTTCCAAGCTCCACCCAACCATGACTTCTTCCTCACAACGTCACAGCCTCAACACAGTGGACCATTTTCCATAACGAGGCATACCACCCACGCTGCAGCAGGCTCCTAAACTGAGCCCAACTAGCATCATCAACAAGAGGAAGAAGAGGAGGAACCAACCTCTAAAACACAGCACCATGTTGCCCCACATGGTTACGCACAGCCACGCTGTTCACCATCACCATGCAGCTCCACTCGGGCTCAACACAGCGTTGAGTGGAGGAAGAAGAAGATGAAGGAGACGAAGGAGACGAAGGAGAAGAAGAGTCTCCAGAGAGTTTTTAGAGAGAAGGAAGAGTATTTCTCTCTTCAAGACATGCAACCAACAAGGAAATGAATAATGTGAGAAGGGAAAACGTAGAAGTGAAGCTATATCACCTTACAGCCCCATCAGCGTCCCACTCTCATCATCACAACATCCCATCCTCATTAATGCAATCCTATCAGCATTAAATGCAAACTCTCACAGCCATCATTGCACTCCACGTGGACAGGGAGAGAGGAAGAGAGAGAGAACCGAAGTTCTCATAACACCACCAAGGGCACCATGGTCAATTCCAACATTATTATTATTCAAGTTATTATTATCACTCAATAATTTGCCTAATTGGCAATTAATCCATTAATTAACCATTAATCCCATCAATCCATAACCTTAATCTGAATTTTATAATTATTTAAAAGTCTGGGATGTTACATTCCCAAGTAGAATAGAGTGGAAAGAAAGCAAAAATTGCAATAAATAAATGAAATACAATGGATAATGATAAAAATCCTAAGCAAACTGGATCTAATTTATTGTACTATAAAGCACTTATCAGGCACAAAAGGCCAAGTCAAGCGAAGTCATCAAAATGGACGAAGTTCATCCCGTCTAGAGAGCCAATAAACAGAAGCACCAAAGGTCGGCATGATCACTGTGGTCCTCCTCCTCTTCCTCCCCATTATCATCTTGATCTTCATTGTGTATTTGTTGCGATAAATCCAGGGGAGTGTCATCTTCACCCACCGCCAAGGGAACAAATTTGAAGGGCTCATAAGAAGGGATGTAGGACTTGCCATTAACCTTGGTGAACAACTCCCCACCTCATAATTTATTGAAAAGCCCAATTCCATTCAGGTTGAGATTAACACCCTGGTTACGGAAGGCAACCTGTCGAACCGCATGGCTGAAAGAGTCCATGGCAGCATTAGAAAAAAGCTCCATATCTTTGTGATACTTTGGTTGTTCTTCCTTGACCGCAGTGGAGAGACCCTCATTGTCCTTTTAGAGTCTAGCCACTTGATTCTTCAGCTCATCCGCCTCCTGGCAGAGCCTATCATTTTCCTTTTTAAGTCTTCCTCATATTTTTGGAGAGCCTGGTTGTTTTCATTAAGAGTTTTTAGCCTTTGGTGAACCCGACCTTAGTCATCCAATAGGCATGCATTTTTCTCTTTCAGCCGCTCTATTTCCCTCAACGATCCTTCAGTGGCGGCAGAGTAGATGATAGAGAGAGTTTTCAGGTGACCCCACATCGCCGTGTCGAGGGCAAAACAAATGTCATTAGAGTTTAACCCCTCCTTGAGCCGATATGGAAGGGTAAAACTGGAGGAGGGAGAAGTAACTCTTTCCACCAGTTCGTCAAGAGCATGCAGACTGACATCTTGGTGGGGAGTCTCCTTCACCCATTCGTCCTTAACAACGAAAGTTTTTCCCTTGCTGGAGTCTCCTTGCTCTCTAACCCTGGTGATCCTCTGTTTCTTTTTATGGCCATCAGGGTTCTTCTTCTTCTCCCTCTTTTTGGACCCCGTTGTAGTCGAAGTGTTGGCACCAGGGAAAGGGAGGATGGCACCCTTTTTTAGTTAGGGGGTGACCCTATTTTCATTGGCGGCATTGGTATTCATACCGGCCAGGAGTGGGCAAAGGGCGTCCAAAGCATCCCCACTCATGTTTCTTGAAAAAATACAAAGTTAACAAGGGTTAGAGTTGGTATAACATGAATCAAGATTAAAGGAATAAGGAAGGATAGGTACCCAAACGGGCGAGGTATTCATTTTTCGTCTCCGTGGTGCCAAGTAAAGACCGACATTTCAAAGGAGCACCCTGGGAGATGGTGTGTAGGGTGTCTACCACGACTTTGGAGCCTTTGCTAAGCTGGCGTTCCTCCACAACATACGTCGAGCTCTTAAGGAGGAAGCGTTGGTGAGTCTAGCTGGTGTGAATCAAAAACCGGCCTTTGTCATCCTTTCAGAAAGGGGATCCGGTCCCTTTAGCAAAGACTTTGAAAAATGAATTTTTGAAGGAGGCTCCCATGGTCTTGGCAGACTCCACGAACACTTCAAAGTTCTTGATGTTGCTTTGACACCGTAGGTTGGCAAAGCCCATACCAGCGCATCACCCAAGCATACCGGAAAAAGATGGTGACGGTCGGAGTGAAGCCTAGGTGCTTGGCAAGAACTTCTAAGGAAAGAATTAATACCTAACCATCGGGGTGCAGTTGACTAGGGACGATGTCCAAAGACTTCAGCACCCCCATTTAAAATTTTGTGAATAGGAACCAGACTCCCACCTTGGTCAGTGTAAACTCATGAAAAAATAAAAATCTCTCGCGGGGGATTGGGCAGACCCGATCTGCGAACGACGAAGTATACAAGGCGAATGAGTCTTTATATTTCCTTGAACGCCAGAAGAAACTGACCTCAAGCTCTACATTTTCATTGGCATTTGTATGCTGGTTGATGATTACGACGACATCCCTCACAACCCAGAAATAAGGGTCTCTAGCCTTGCGAGCCATCCAGTCAACCCCATCCACGATCATAGTGTGTCTTCAGGCTCAGTCCTGACTGCGAAAGTTCTAGCGGTATCCATGGTGATGACATGTTCTAAAAATGGAACAGTCAGGTAAAAGTCAGTATCATCAGCGTAGTAGTGAAATACGTTGGAATCTGCATCTCGGTTTAGAGATAAGTGAGATAATGAAGACCAAGGTGAGGAAAAATGAAAGAAGGAGAAAGACTCTGGATTAGGGGGCATGGCTGCAGCAAGATTCACCAAGTTAGCATCCCTAACTTGACTGCCCCAATACCCTGTCCTAACCTATCTATGGATGTCCGCTTGAGAAAACCGCGGTCCAGGTCGGGGTGCCTAAAGTGGCCATGAGGAAGGGTTAGAGATAATCTCCACGGAGCTGTCCCTCTCTTGGTCGATGTTAACAGTTAGATCAGACATCTTAAAAGAAGGGAATGAAGAGATGGCTACCTGTGTGAATGAGTCTTGTGGTTCTTCTAGTACAGACCAGGACGAAGTGAAAATAACGCAGAACATCAGAGAAGCAGAGTTTTAGGGCAGAAAAATAGCAAAGTGAGGAAGCACCTGAAACCTCCCTTCTTTTATAGCTATCGAGGTGGCCATGGGCTAAAGTTTAACTGTCGCGGTCCATGGACGATGTGTAATGTGAAACAACGCAGCCCACAAGGCAAACGTTGCTTCAGCTCCTAACGGTATAACCGTTCCGATAGGATGGTGCTTGCACAAAATGCACCAACCGTGGTCTACTACGTCAACAATCCACGTGTCACATTATTTTTCCAAAGAATGTCAAACGAAATTATTTAATGAAGCCTTAAGCCATACTTAATTAGCCTTAATTGAGTGATTAAGGGCTTAATTAAACACCTCATAACGATCAAGAATCACCACAACGGTTAAGAATTGCCATAACGGTCGACACATCTTTCAAACGCCAAAGAAGGGCTAAGTACTAAAATGTAAAAGTAGCTCATTACTGCAACACCGTCACAATAACAAGCTAGGGGGCAAATAATCCGATGTGCATACCGGTCCTTAAAAGCAAGCGACACCGGTTACTGCAAAAATATAAATAAATGTTATGTCAAATTAAAAACTAGACGGGGTCCCACAAAGCCGCACTAATAATCAACTTTGGTACGGATCAGATAAACCTGACCCCGGTCATAAAAGCTGACACCTGAGCCAGAGTTAGATGCAAGTGGGCAACTTCCTCCTGCACAAAGACTGTACCCACAGTACAATGTCAAGGGTCAAATCACAACTTGCACTCAGGGAACTTCTATAAATAGAAATCATTTATTAAATCATAAGTAACAACATTTACTACTCTTAAGTACCTTTGTAATCCCTATATTTTCCTGTAATTCATATATTGACTTAAGCATTGGAGCCTCTTTTGCACATATACCCCGGGTGTGCCCTATTTATCCTAGTTGGAATTGACTCAGAAGCATACCTTAACATGAAGGGTAGAGTTCCCATTGAACTTGTGTTTATAATACTGGACTCCCACTGAAGCGGTGTAAAATAGAAAGATAGTGAAATACCTTTGACACCGGTTGCTCACAAGGTACTTCATACCCCAGACACCGGTCAGAACAATATGCAAGTATGACATGATAAAAAGAAAATAGGATAATAGCTGAATAAATTTTTATCATGTCCAATATTTAATAATATTTAATGTACAACGAAATAAATTATAATAATATAATGAATAATAACTAATAGCAATAATAATAAAGTTTTTTATAATAAAATTACTATTATTAACAATAAATAGTAACACTAATAATAATGAATAAAAATAATAAAACCAACCATAAGAAAAATAATAACAAACTATTACTATCAACAACAGCAGGAGGCATATTATCCTTTATTCGATAACTTTGAAATGAAAAACTCCTTCATTTTTTTAACAAAATTAATGATAAATGTATTCTGAATAAAAAAATCACTTGTATAAGATTGAATACACAGACGTGTGTGAAACGAAGGCATCTTTAAACAACAGAAATTAATCAATTTGCGACATAAAAACCAGTCAAGTGAGTTTGAATTTCAACGTCTACCGATATGTTTAAATAATTAAATTATCCGCTATCTGTCTTAAAACTTTGTTGCGAGATATTTTAAACAAGTTATTCAAAACTTTTGGCCGATAAGGTAAAAATGGTTACAGATTCTAAAGCGGTTTTTTTTAAAAAAAAATCTAAAGTGAATTTAGAAGAGTTTATGATTAATTATTAAAATAACTAATTATTTTTATAAGTTATTTTTAACTTATTTATTTTGATAATATTGGGGAAAACATTGAGAAAGCTAATTTTTTTAGTAAATTTAATAAAATACAAACCGGCAACTAAAGAACATGAATGCAACAAACTTTAATAAATTACAACTTTTATATTCAAATAACAGATGAAAAAAAAATTGTTGATACAACTTATATAATCCGACTTTAGATCTCAGGTACACATGTGAAAGTCTCTTATAGTTTTGATTTGAAACCCCCTTTTACAGCTTTAATAAAAACTCTAGACATTCTCTTACTTTTATAGTTTTATAGACTTTACAGCTATATACCTTATTGTATATATTATAGTTTTTCTCAAAGACCACAATGAACCCTTATTTATAAGGTCCTCAAGAAACATAAATATAACAATTTTACAGCAGAAATTTGTTAAGGTTATTTAAAAATAATGTAAATTTTTATTTAAAAATAATTAATTACATAGTTATTCAAATTTCCTCCTTTTGACAGGAAGTTATTTTTATAAGACCAGAGGGATAATTGTGTAGAAAAATGGAAGTGCAGTGCGAGTCCCGTGTCTCTGCAAAGCCCACTCACTGAGTCGTTTCTTTCTGCCTCGGCCGTCGGTATCAAATTACTTAACTCGGGTAGGTCTCTCTAATCTCTCTCCCTCTTTTGGCTCATCTCAGTCCACTGCAGCGTGAGAATTGATGAATTTTGTTCCTGCGATCTTTAGATGCAGAGAGTTTAGAAATTTTAATTAGTCGATGAAAAAAACTAATTTAACGTCAATTTACAGAATTACTCTAATCTATTTACAACTTCCAAATGACAGATGATTATTGTAATTATTTTTACGAAAGCATATATCATATTTAGATATCAATGATTCTTAGAAAGAGATTATGTTAACACAGAGGAAGCAGAACCAACCTCAATTCTTTGAAAGTTTGAATCGAAAAGCACACCTACAGTCTCCTCATCATATTCTTTAGCCATTGATATCTCAAACTTTACTGCCACGCGCTTACTTACAAAACAATTTTTCAAATTGAAAAGAAAATAGACGAGTGCTTGCTCATCTCAGTATCTGCTAGTTTCCTGCCTTTGAGTATCTCTAGGTTCCAGATTGGCCTGGTGACATGAAACAACTTTCTTATAGCCAAACAGTGAAACACATCGAGCAGGAGTGAGGTATTAACATTACCTGAATTTCACCAAATGCGTGTTTTTTAGTTACATTCTGTCTTCGCCCATGAATCAGGAAATTCATTCTCAAGAGTATTTTCTAATTTATCTGTCTATTATGCTTGATTTCAGCAATTTAGAAAAAGAGAGGAATGGAAATTGCATATTACTAATCTCATATCTCATATTGATGAACCTTGGCCACAAGGTGTGGCTTTGGGGTGGGGTTGATACTGCTTTTGATTTTATTATTTTTAATAGGACAAAATTAACAATTAATTTGTTAGTTTTGTTAACAAGAGGGAGTACAACTCACCACCTTCTTTCTTCACGAATCCTTTACCATTAGACCATCTTATGATTACTTTTGATAAGAAAGTGTCAAGAGTGAGATATTTTGAACACAGGCCAAGTTTGAAACACAACATTTTTTGTTTGTGCTTTGTGTATTTCTCCTTTTCCATTCTATGAGTTTGAAAATGACAAGATTTGTCCCTGCTTGTTCTTTTAAATAAAATTGCTCTAGGAAAGTACCACTTTGATGATGACTTTATAAATGTTGAATGTGTGACAGGGGCTCATAGAGAGAAACACCATGGTTTCTTCTAGTGGACTAACTACACAGCCTCTTTTTTCTTTTGGATTGATTTCTGATGTCCAATATGCTGACATTCCGGACGGTCGCTCATTCCTTGGTGTTCCTCGGTATTATAGGCATAGCATTATTGTGTTGCAGAGAGCAATTAAAGAATGGAATACTCATCATAATAAGCACAAGTTTGTGATTAATCTTGGAGATATAGTTGATGGGTTTTGTCCCAAAGATCAATCTCTTAGTACTGTAAAGAAAGTAGTGGATGAATTTGAGATGTTCAAGGGACCTGTGTATCATATGATTGGCAATCATTGCTTATACAATCTTCCGCGCAGCAAGTTACTTCCACTATTGAATATCCAAACTCTTGATGGTTGTGCTTATTATGATTTCTCGCCTGTACCTGAATATAGATTTGTGATTCTGGATAGCTATGACATCAGTGCCATTGGCTGGCCTGAAGATCATCCAAAAGCATTGGAGGCAGTAAAAGTCCTAAGGGACAAGAATCCAAATGAAGATAAGAACAGTCCAATAAATTTGGAGGGGCCTGAAAGAAGGTTTCTCATGTTCAATGGTGGTGTTGGAAAGGAACAGATGAAATGGTTGGACGGTGTTCTCCAGGAGGCAACAAAATTGAAACAGAAGGTAGTTGTCTGTTGCCATCTGCCTCTGGATCCTGGTGCAGCTACTGAGGAGGCACTGTTGTGGAATTTTGATGAAGTGATGAATTTGATACACAGATACAATTGTGTTAAGGTCTGTCTTGCTGGACATGATCACAAAGGTGGATATTCCATTGATTCTCATGGGATACACCATAGAGTTCTCGAAGCTGCTTTGGAATGTCCTCCTGGCACGGATGCATTTGGAAACGTTGAAGTCTATGATGACAGGATATCACTGGTGGGAACTGACAGAATGGAAAGTACAGACATGCATTTTAACCCTGAAGTTTGATTTGAATGACAGGATGCGTTGATATTTGGATAGAGTTCCTTAAGATTTTGTTCTCGTCCTACTCACCACATGGAAGTTTCTATTTAAAGTCGGAATAAATCAGTTGAGCTGGTGCTTGTAATTTGCTAGTCCCAACTTGTTCCTTCCTTTTGAAAGAGGCAAGGATGCAACATAAAGCATTATTGGGATTTACCTATAACATACCTTGCATGTGGATTGTGACATGTAAAACTGTTATGCGGCTTTGCTGCATTGCTTGACATATCCACACTGAAAAACTTGCCTATGAATTTGTGATGTGACCATGTGACTACCCCAACGTTTTATAAGACCATTTTAAAGTTTTTTTTTTTAAAATTCTTTTATAAGACTCATTTCAACTTATAATGTGTATCTTTTGTCATAAATATGCTTTTGTTAATTAGACTTTCTCTCTCTTAGTTAGTAGTAATGGAATATGATAAGTTTGTTTCCCTTCATTGATATTAAGGAGAATTTGAGAAGTGTAACAAAAAGATATGACAAATTTAATGTTACTATTAACTAAACTAGTCACCTTCCTTAATTTCTATGAAGTTGGGTAAAAGGATCTTTTGATTTTCTAGTCCTCTATGTTGGTCTATATCTGGGTTTTGTATGAACGTGATACAGTTTAAGCATTATCGTGCTAAGTCTTTGTTTTTGCTGGAAAGAGAAGGGTAAGGGTCTTATAAAAAGTACTGAATTAAGTATTTGTTTATTTACCTATTCTCATTATTGTTTCATACTGAAACTGTGTATTTGATTGCAATCTACCCCAAATTTCAACTTAATTCTTCGCAGGTGGTTTAACTCTTTACAAGCTAAAATGTAGCCTCTGATCAAGTAATTGGTGATTTTTATGCTCGAGTTTATCCCAATGTTATTATAAATAGGCCTTGGGTGATTTTATTAATCATTATCCCGCATCTTATGTTGAGAAATTAACATGGCACAACCCAAAAGATCAGAGCAACTCAAAACTTGAGAAAAAAATTAGAGAAGTATTATCAGTTGAAATGATAAAAGATGGGACAATTTGGCATAAGTGAGCCTTGTGCACAAGTAGAGAATCAACAACTTTAACTAACTATACCTTTAACTAGCTATAACCATTTGAATAATTTCAACATCCTAACCAATTCAACTAATATATGTAACATCTTCCGATATAAGTTTGCATGAGATTATGCTTTATGATTAGACATATAATTAGTAATGTGTGAGATTATCTTCCTAACTTTCCCTTATTACAATCCCCCCATCAAACTAGGACTTGTCTTGAAGTCCTTTACACCACTCTCCACTCAAAATCAGTATACTATTCTTGTATCTTATGTAACTCTTTCCAGGTTGCATCTTTTGGATTGGTCTGCTCCCACTGTACTAACACCTTAGTAATGGCTTTGTTGTTGTTCTTTTAAATTCTTGTATCCAATATGACCAATGGTCTAATCAATAATTCTCCTTCTTCGTTGAATCTTGGTAACTGTTCTTAAACTACATGGTTGTCATGATGCTTCTTTAAGAGTGATACATGGAATACATTATGAATTCTGGTATTTGCAAGGAGGTTCGTGTTTAGCCCTAAAATAATGTTAGGTCTTTATATTGGTAAGCGTACCAATTTATTAGTTGCAGTTTTCAAAAAGATATCGTTCCCTCAAGGATTGAATGTTCCTGTGATTCACAGTAAATTCTTTTTTTACTATGGTAAATGTATTAAAACTTATTAACAAAAGAATGATTTATAAACAATTTGTACAATATTCACATATTTAGAGATTGATTTGTTCATTTAATAAAAATACATAAAAGAACTGTCTAAAAAGTTAAGTAGTAATTTAGAATTGTTTCAATACTTGAGAAAATATATATTAACAAACTATGTTGGAATTAGGATCCTCGCACTAAAACATAATGAAATAAATAAAAATATACATATTTAATTATCAAATTCATGTTATTGCAGCTTAAAGTCATTATAACCGATCTCTCGTGATATAAATTCTAAGTAATTACCGTAAAGTCTGATCCTTCATATGCTTTCTCAGTAAAAACTTGCTTTAAACCCTGGCCTTAATACAACAATAATTACTAACTCTATCCCTAGTAATTGGTATATTAAGGGTATTTCAACTTTTACTTTCGTTAAAACACGTTTCAACATGCATGAAAATCATTCTTCCGTTTGACATTCATACTAATAAAAGATTGAAATACTAACATTGTCATTTGAATCATAAACATACAGAGGTCATAATTACAACATCATATAATAGATTGATTCACCAAATTCCAACATAAACAATTTAGTTACACATGGTAGAAGGGAAAACAACACTTACAGAGGTTACGAACAATTGCAACTCTTCACGATATAAAAGCTCACAATACTACACAACACTCTTAAGTATCTAGAAACTACTCTAGATTTACAAACTCACAAAAGAACACTCAAACTCAAGTGAAAAGAGAGGAAAGAAGCTCCGAATGTAGAGTGGGATGCCTAGAAGTGATGGAAAAAGGCCTATTTATAGGGCTAAGGAAGGGTCCTCACGCTACGCGTCAGGTTCCTGACTCAGCTTCCATTAAGCACGTGATTAAGGGCCATGATTAAGCAATTTTTAATTACATAATGCCCAGACAATGGTTCTAATTGTCTCCCAATTCGGCTTGGCAGCTTGCATGAATGGATTGGCCATTATTTGGCCTTTTTGGCTGAGTGATTGGCCACCTGGAAGTGGAGTCCACGTAGCTTCTGACGCTACGTGTGGGTATGACGCGTAGCGTCAACATCAGAAGTTCCCATGCTACGCGTGGTGTTGATGCTACGCGTCAGCTCTCCAATTCTTCAATTTTCTCTTGAATTTCTTAAATTTTTCACTACAAAACTAGAGAAAGTTGATCAAGGCAGATAATTTCCAATAACTTCCATTTATTATAATTAAAACCTAAATTTCTAACAAATTAAACTAATTTTTATTATTTTTGACACAATTTTATTAAGAAATTTATTGTAAATTTGAGGACTAACAAATACCCCCAACTTAGGACATTTCTCGTCCTCGAGCAAGAGAAAAGCTTTAAAAACAATTTTGAAATCAAATTTTTGAATAGTCTGAAAATTTACCATAAAAAGTAATTTCATAATTTACCATTTGAAATAATCAAAAATAGATGTCTTATGCAATAAAGGCTTAAAGATAAAATTTTTTACAATGTCTTATTAATAAATCAAGCATAATTTCATGCTTACCTCACAAGTGTTTATCTCTGTACAAAGGTAATCTGTCAGCTCAATCGATCATAAAATCAAACAAATTCAATTTTGATTTTCATCTAATTAATGGTTATTAATATAGAGTCAAACAAGAGTCACAAGGTCTTTTAAAGGGTTATAATGAGGCTTGGCTACAAGAATTTATGGTTTTTCTTGAAAGCAAAAACCCGAAATCATAAAAGAGTATTGCATAATTTTTAGGCTTTTTCTTGGCCAAAATCTCATTTCCCTTCTTGGTAAATACCCCTAACTTAATCAAACAAATCTCTTTTGCTTTTTTTTATATACATGCATTATGATAATCTTGAAAAGAACTAAGTTATAATTTTCACTCCCCTTTTATGTAAGAACCTCAAACATTCTTGTTCAAAAATGCTCTTTTATTCAATAAAGTAAAGGGAATAGTTAAAAATTATTTACGGGTTAGGGGTGCCAAAGAAATTATTTTTAAAGCTCAAAATTGGCTATCAAAAGATAAATATGATTTTACCATGGTAAGCTTTTTGGCCTTAGCTTTGTGTTTACCAAAAAATGTGCCTTGATCATACTCTTGGATCCTCTGTACAACAACACAAATCAAAGAATAGAGCAAAATTAATTTGAATGAAATTATGTCGAAACCCTCAAGTGTTTAAAGATCTCTTAGCTCAGCGGTTTTCGAAATTAGCTTGATAGTTAATAAAATTATTGTAATTAATTTTATCAAAATTCCTAAATTACAAAAGAATTGATAATTGATTTTAGAAATGGTTTTATTGTGTAAAACCTTAAGTGTATAAATTTCTTTATTTTCAAAAATTTGATAATACTTATTTTTGATTTTTTTAGAAAATATGCAAAAATTAAAAACACACCACAAAAAAAATAATTCAAATCGAATATCGAACATACTAAAGTAAATACCAAAATACCAAATTGAAATCAAAGTGCTAAAAGTAATGAAAAATGCATAAGAAAAATGGAGATGGCTCTCAATCCTCATCCTTCATCTGATCCTCCTCCTCCTCCTCATCAGCATCACCCTCGGTGTCATCATGAGAGCTAGAAGGTCCACCTGCCTCAGGGTATGCGGGCTGGTCACCAAGCCAAGCTACATGAGCGGCAAAGTCGGCTGGTGTCATAAATGGTGTCCCCTCTCCCTGTAACCTGTATTGATAAAATGAATTATGTAAGTGTACATAGGCGCGGTGAGAAGTAGCCATCATCTGCATCATATGTTGATGCTCTACACTCATCCTAGCAAATCCCTCAATAATGGCATCAACAGATGGTGGCTGGGCTGGTCTCCTCCTCCTAGGTCTGTGTTAAGCCTCTCGCTCAAGAGGTGGAAGCTCGCACTGCTGCTCAAAGTAAGATATATTCACCACCACCTTGGGAACTCTCCCAGATGAACTAGTAAACTCGGGTGATGGTACCTCAACTCTTTGCCTCCTCAGTAAGGCAGAAATGATGAGAGGGAAAGGAACAGGGTAATTCACTTTATACCTAAGGGCATACAAGTGAATCTGCTTAAAGATAAGGTCAGCAATATCAATGGTGTGGCCCTGAAGGATGGAATAAAGAAGATAGCAATGATCAACAGGTATAGAAGAGAGATGAGAAACTGGTGTGATATTATGGAGCATCAAATGAGACCACGCCTGAGCTAGAGGGGTCATCTGGGTCTTCAAAAGGTTTGATGCAGATCTGTTAACCTTACTCAGGTTAAAGAAGATCCTATCCTTGCTCAAAAAATAAGCAACATGATCCAGGAAGTATCCTAGGTCACCAACCTCAGTAGTGATCTTGCTTCTGTTTTCCATCCAGAAACAAGTATCGCCCTCGGGAGTAGGCTCCCAGGGATTACCCAGTAGGGTACTAATAGTGTCTCTGTCATATGTGATGTGCCGACTCGTCACCCAACTCGTCCTCTGCTGACTGATATTTGGTGAGTCCTATCATGTTCTAAAGGCGTTGGCATAAAACTCCATGACCAATATGGGATCCCCCTCAGTAGGTAAAGAAAATAAGGGTCCCCACCTCCTCCTCTGTATCTCATCTTGAAGCTTAGGATAGTCTCCAGCACCAAGATTAAGGACCCTCTCCCAGATGAGTCTCTGGCCCTTGATTTGATGAAATCTCACCCACTTGGCATCAGTCCTAAATCTGGTAGGATCACGGGGTCCTAACTGCTCCTCTAGCTGAAGATCAGGATCCTCAGAAGTGGTATCAGTATCTATGGCCCTTCTTTGTGTTTTGGGACCAGTGGTGGGAATGGACTTTTTTGGTGCCATCTGCAAAAGAAAATTTTATTTAAATAAAACATAAAAAATCACTCAATAGACACACAACAAAATGCATCACACAATATTTTTGGTTTTTAATAAGTTAAAGTACAACATACATGTTTTTTATTTTTATATTTTTAACAAAACAAAATAATTCATGCAAACAACAAAAATTCACATGCATATTTTTTTGGATTTTAAAATAGTAAGATTCACATATCATATAATAAAATTCACACAAAACAAAATTAAGCAAAATTTTATTTTTAAGAAAGAAAATAAGGTTCACACAACAAACATATTTTAGATTTTCAGAAAATTTCAAAAAAAAATTTATTTTATATTTTTATACAAGAAAGTATAACAAACAATACAAACTAAGAAATATTATTAATTTAAAAAGAAAAGATAAACAAACAAACAAATTTCACACACAATAAAATTTTTTACAGCAAATACAAAGAAACAATTTTTTAATTTTTTCAATTTTTAAAATAGAAAATCATACACCTAAAAATAAAAATTAAAACATAAAAATTAAGAAAAACAAAAACAGGGGCCTGACGCTACGCGTGGTTGGGACGCTACGCGTCAGCCCTATTCTTCCCACGCTACACATCAATGGGACGCTACGTGTGGGCTTGCAGAACTGAAACATGAAAACATTGCGCAACCCCTTCCAATCCTCATTCAATCCACACATTTACCTATTTCTAACAGTAAACAATTTCCAATGGTCTTCTAATCCTAACCTAACCGCATAAATTTCTAGGAATTAAAATCAAAAACAAAGAGAAAAGGGATTTAGAGAACTTACTTGATTAAATGCAGATGATGATCATAAAAGGGAATGAAAGAGTGTTAGGGTTTGAGAGAATGAAGTTTCTATGTAAAATAAGGCAGAGAGGGAAATTTAGGTTTTAAAAACCTAAATTAAGCCTCTCTGGTTCAGTTTTAAAAACTGAACGCAGGCCTTGACGCTACGTGTGGTTGGGACGCTACGCGTCAAGTTGAGAATTTAGAACCCATGCTACGCATCAATGTAGCACTACACGTGGACTTCTGTTTTTCATTTTCTCAAAATTTAATTTCAAAAACCCTTTTCTTTTAATTTTAAAACCCCTTTTATTTAAAAATCAAAATTTGTAAAAAAAACCTTTTTTTTGTAAAAAATAAGAGAAATAAAGAAAATAAAGAAAATAATGGGTTTCCTCCCATTGAGCGCTTGATTTACTGTCTCTAGCTTGATGCCCTACATATCACAGATTAGTCAAATAATAAGTGGTAGTGAGTCTGTTGATTTCACCACCCAAATAAGGTTTAAATCTTTACCCATTAACCATCCAACTTCTTTTGGAAATTGGATCTTCAATCTCAACTGCTCCATATGATTTAACTTTCTTAATTACAAATAGGCCTGACCACTTAGATTTCAATTTACCAGGAAGCAATTTAATCTTGAATTAAACAATAAAACTTACTGACCTAATGTGAAGTGTCTTTTCTTAATTTTCTTGTCATGGTAAGCTTTCACCTTATTTTTGTAACTTTTGGATGACTCATAAGCATTATTTCTCATTTCCTCTAACTCAAGTAACTACAACTTTCTTTTGTCAGCTGCTACGTTTGGATCAAAGTTGAAGAATTTTAAGGCCTAATATGCTTTATGTTCCATCTCTACTGGAAGATGACAAGCTTTTCCATAGACCATTTGGAAAAGGGAAAGGCCAATAGGGGTTTTGAATGCAGTTATGTATGCCCAGAGTGCATCATCAAGCTTTTGTGACCAATCCTTCCTGGAAGAAGACACAGTCTTTTCCAAAATTCTTTTCACTTCACGATTTGGGATCTCAACTTGTCCATTGGTTTATGGATGATATGATGTGGCCACCTTATGTCTCACTCTATAATGTTGTAACACCTTCTGAAGAAATTTATTACAAAAGTGTGACCCTTCATCACTGATCAAGGTTCTTGGTGTTCCAAACCTACAGAAAATATTTTTCTTCAAGAAATTCACTGTAATTTTGGTGTCAGCATTAGGTGAAGCGATTGCTTCTACCCATTTTGAAACATAATCAACTACCAAAAGGATATATTGATTGAATTGAGAATAAGGGAAGGGTCCCATGAAATCAATACCCTAACAATCAAATACCTTAACCTCTTGAATGTTTGTGAGAGGCATTTCTTACCTCCTATTGACATTACCTATTTTTTGGCAGTTATCACAAGCTTGCATAAATGAGTTAGAATCCTTAAAAATGGAGGGCCAATACAAACCTGATTGAAGAATTTTTGCAGCAGCCTTCTCACCATTAAAATGTCCTCCATAAGGTGATTTATGGCAATGCCACAACACATCTTTCATTTCCCAATCGGGTACACAATGATGTAGCAAATTATCCACACCAATTTTGAATAGATAAGGGTTATCTCAAACAAAATATTTTGTATCTTTGAAAAAACAATTTCTTTGCTGCCAAGTTAAATCATTTGGAAGAATTCCTACTGCTTTAAAGTTGGCCATATCAGCAAACCATGGCCGCTTTGTTATTTCAAAAAGCTTTTCATCAAGAAATTCTTCCAAAATGTCTTTTTCTTTGGTAGTAACCTCATCATTCATCAATTTAGAAAGATGGTCATCAATCACATTTTCACTACCCTTTTTATCCTTGATTTCAAGATCATATTCCTGAAGGAGCAGAATCCATTGGATTAACCGAGGCTTAGAATTAGTTTTGGTCAAAAGGTACTTGATTACCGCATGATCAGTAAAAACAATTATTTTTGAACCAATCAAATATGATCTAAATTTTTCTAGGGCATATACTATGGCTAGTAATTCTTTTTAGTAGTTGCATAATTTATTTGATTTTAATTTAAAACTTTACTAGCATAGTGTATAACCCTAAAAACTTTTTCATATCTTTGACCTAAAACTGCTCCCACAGCATAATCACTTGCATCGCACATAAGTTCAAAGGGTAAGTTCCAATTAGGAGCAACAATTACAGGAGCAAAAACTAATTTTTTTTTCAAGGAATTAAAAGCTTTAAGACATGCTTCATCAAACTTGAATTCAACATCTTTATTTAGAAGATTTGTTAAAGATTTAGTAATTTTTGAAAAGTCTTGAATAAACCTTCTATTGAATCCAGCATGTCCTAAGAAACTTCTAATACCTTTTACATTTACAAGGGTGGGAGTTTAGAGATCACCTTAATCTTGGCTTGGTCCACCTCAATACCTCTAGAAGAAATCTTGTGACAAAGTACAATTCCTTCTTTCACCATGAAGTGAAATTTCTCCCAATTTAGCACCAAATTTGTTTTGATACACCGCCTTAGTATGGTGTCCAAGTTGGTTAGACATGATTCAAATGAATTCCCAAAGACTGAGAAATCATCCATGAAAATCTCAATGCTCTTTTCAATAAGATTTGCAAAAATAGCAAACATGCATCTTTGAAAAGTAGCAGTGCATTACATAATCCGAATGACATCTTTCTATAAGCAAATATGCCAAAAGGACATGTAAAAGCAGTCTTTTTCTGAACAAGAGAGTCAACAGCAATTTGATTATATCTAGAGTATCCATCAAGAAAACAATAGTAAGCCTGTCCAGACAATCTTTTAAGTATTTGATCCATAAAAGGGAGTGGAAAATGATCTTTTCTTGTTGCTTGATTTAATTTTCTATAATCAATACACATTCTCCAACTGGTGATAGTTCTTGTTGGGATTAATTCATTTTTATCATTAACAATTACTGTCATACCACCCTTTTTCGGAACAACTTGTACAGGACTTACCCATGCACTAGAAAAATGGGATAGATAATACCTGCTTTCAACAATTTCAAAACCTCCTTTTTGGTTACCTCTTTCATGGTTAGATTGAGGCGCCTTTGAGGTTGAGCAACAGGTTTAAAATCATCTTCCAACAAAATCTTATGCATGCAGTATGACAGACTTATACCTTTCAGATCTTCAAGTGTTCATCCGATTGCTTCTTGATTTCTTTTCAACACTTCTACCAGTTTTTCTTCTTCTGTTTCACTTAACAAATTACTAGTAATTACTGGGTTGAGATTACCTTCTTTCAAAAAGATGTACTTTAGGTTGGAAGGTAGCACTTTTAGTTCAGGCCTCTAGATTTCTTCAACAGGTACTTCTTGGATCTCTTCAATTTTTCTTGATTCGGGGGAAATTTCTTTCCCTCGATCTAGGTCTTTAAGATACCTGTCCATCTATCTCTCCTCTTCTTCATTCAAACATTCCACAGAGTCAGCTAATAACTTATTTAGAGGGTCAGAAATTGACATACCTTTGGATATGGAAATGCAAACTTCATCAAGAACATCCACTTTAAAACAATCTTATTTTAAGTTGGGATGTTTCATGGCTTTGAAAACATCAAAGTTCACCTCCTCATCATGCACTCTTATTGCTAGTTTTCCATTATCTACATCAATAAGCACCCTAGCAGTCTTCATAAATGATCTTCCCAGGATCAGGGGGACTTCAGTATCCTCTTCCATGTCTAAAACCACAAAGTCAACAGGGAAGTAGAACTTATCAACTTTTATAAGTACATCTTCCACAATACCATAGGGTCTCTTGATTGATCTATCAGCCAATTGTAGAGTCATTTTTGTTCTCTATGGATCAAGATCACCAATACGCTTTATCATGCTTAGAGGCATTAGATTAATGCTAGCTCCTAAGTTTAACAAAGCCTTCCCAATATTTAACCTCCAATGGAGACAGGAATGGTGAAACTTCCGGGGTCTTTTGACTTTTCCGGCATGTTATATTGTAAAATAGCACTACAACCTGCTTCAAGTTCAACAATCTCTTCATTATACCTCCTCTTTTTGGTAAGCAATTCTTTCATAAACTTTGCATAAATTGGCATCTGTTCCAAAAATGGGATGTTTATGTGTAACTGCTTGAAAATTTCAATGAATCTTTTGTATTCTTTTTCCTTATCCTTTCTTTATGGTGCATGTGGATAAGGTAGATCCTTGACTGAAGGTGTCAGACCCAAATAGTGATTATTTTGATTTTTATTTTTTTGATTTTTTGTTTTTCTTTTTCATAATCTTTTATTTCATCAACATCTTTTTCTTTATTTTTTCTTCCCTTTTTTTTCTTTCTTTTCTTCTTCTTCTTTTTCATTTTTTTTTATTTCTTTTTCTTTTTCTTTTTCAATTCCTTTACAATCATTTCCTATAACTTTACCACTTTTTGTAAAAATAGCCTTGCATTGCTCTCTTGGATTTTGAGTATTTGTAGAAAAACCAGAGCTTTTCATGTCGGCTACTTCCTTTGCTAACTGTCCCAATTGCTTATCTGACACTTTATGTGTGGCTTCATTTGTTTGCATGTGTTGTAGAAATTGTTGGATAGATTTCTCTATCCTTGTTAGCCTTACTGTTTGATCAAATTGTGGTTGTTGTTGTTTGAATTGATTGTTAGGAGGTCTGTTGGAAGGTCCAACATCTTGTTTCCAATCAAAGTTCTGATTCTGCCAACCCTACGGGTAATTGTTAGGAAAGGAATTACTGATATTGATAGGAAAAGTACCTAAGGGTTCTTTGGTGAATCAAAAAATTGGCTTGCTCTTATTCATTTCCATCAGGGGTACAGTAACCACATGGTTATTCGTCCATGCAATGCACACATTGTTTCAATTGAGCAGGGAATGGTGATGATACTTGAGTAATTTGAAGTTTTTCCAATTGTTTGCTCATTGTTTCCATTTGTTGTATCAGCAATTTTTGCTGAGCTAAAACTGCATCATTCACTCCCAACTCAAGCATGTCTGGCTTCCTTGGTGCATTACCTCTTTCATGCTTTGCTTGATGGTCATTGGTTGACATAGACTCCATGATTGATATTGCCTCTTCAACAGTTTTGTTCATTAAAGAACCACCTACACATATGTCTAACATCATCTTGAACTGAGGCAATAAACCATGATAAACGATTCTTACCTTTCCAGCATCATCCAAATTATGGTTTGGACATTTCCTAAGAAGCGCTTTGAATCTTTCCCATGCTTCACCAAGTGATTCATCATGATTTTGTGAAAAAGAATGTATGACTGTTATTGCTTCAAAATGAACCCTGTAATGCAAGAAAAAAGCAAGTACCTTGTACTAGTTTTAGTTTCCCCATCAATTCTTAGATTTCTACAAAAGGTTTCTCTTCTTGTAAAGTCACCTCTTGGTCGTGATAATTAAATCTCATTATAAGAGTAGCACAATTCCAATAAATTTTACCAAGTGTCTTAAACCATTGCATGTCCAAAATAACCCCAAATGTGTTGCTAGGTAACACTAAGAAATCTACTTCAAATGTATGATCACTAAATCTCCATGTTATCTATTCATATTTCCTTGTGATAAATAGCTTTTTATCTGAAGCAACCATTACTAGAAAATTCTTGACAAACTGAGTTTTCAGCCTAAACAACTTAACCCACTTACTACTAATAAAATTATGGGTACTTGTAGTATCCATTAGAAAATGCACTTTCTGCTTCTTGATTAAGCCTTTAAGTTGTAATGTATTTCCCCTAGCTATGCCTTGTAAAGCATTGAGGGAAATGTGTATATCTTCTTCTTAAATCATTGCTAGACTACTATCCACTGATGCTTGTTCCTCCTCATAATCAGTGTCTTGCACTAGAACCTCATATATTTCTTCTTGAGTTATGGAAATGGCATTTAGTTTACCCCATACTTTACATTTCATCTTATGGTTTTTATCCCATTTATACGGAATCCACATCGTTCTTTAGCAATTTTGTCATTAACTTCCTTCCTGGAAATAAACATTGACGTGTTCACCTTAGAAACTTTCATTGCTGGTGAAGAATCTGAAGCTAAAGGATGGTTATGTTGGAGACTTGTGATGGACTAGCTCCTTTGTGAACTAGCAGGTGTTGTCCAAGACTGCATGTACCTCGTTTGTGTTTCAAGACTACCGATCTTTCTTTGTTGCATTTTTTTTTCCATTTCTTTAAGGATTTCTTCCTGGAATCTTGCAATATGCACAACCTCTTGTAAAGATTGTGGTTTGTGGACCCTTACTTTTTTCCAATTCAATTTTTAGTCCAGACAAAAAAGAAACTTAATGCCATGGGTTTAGAGACATCTGCACGTGCTAAGAGAGAATTAAAAGCATCCAAATATTCACTCAAATATCTTTCTTGTTTTAATCATTATAACTCAACAACAGAATTATCAAATGCACTATCATCAAACCGATATGCCACATCTTGTAGAATTTGTTCCCAAGATTTATCCTTAAAGTTAGGTTGATGCATGGAATATCTCTGCCATGCGAAGACTTTGTCAAGAACTGAAACATAATTGAAGGCAATTGTGTAAACACTAGTAAGAGTATTTTGAGAGGCCAAAGCAATTAGTTAATTACTTTGATGAGTTGTTAAGTGAGGGAAAAATAATTAGTGAGTGACAAAATAGTGAGGTTAATTGGGATGTTTGGGAAACACTTGAGTGCCATTATTTTGGGTTAATCTCGGGTTTGTGCGTCTAATATTTTATTAGAGAAGTCCCTCTTGTACACCTACTAATTTTATTAGTGGAAGAAATTTTAGAGTTTGTCCCATGGACGTAGCCCAAATCAAAAGGGTGAACCACGTTAAATTGCTGGTGCCATTTTAATTATTTATTTACTTTGCTCGTATTTAATTTATTCTGCAACCACTTTATCGGTCCACCATTCCACTGCGCCGGGGAAAATATCAGTTAATCTATGCCATTTTTCCCAACAATTGGTATCAGAGCGGTACCAAGGGGAATTAATATCTACTTATCGCACTACTAAAAAAACACCTGTTAGCGACGAAAGGAATTGGTCGCTAATCCATGCCATGATCGTCGCTAAAACCATTAGCGACGGCATCTCAGACGGGACAGAGGACGTCGCTAAAACCCTCATCGAAAACACATCAGCGACCACATACATGCCGTCGCTACCATATTGACGGCGTAAGGCCGTCGCTAAAATCGTCTCTGCCCCAATAACAAAAGCCGTCGCTAAGTGTTGCCATACAGCGACCTCAAGTCTCCGTCGCTAATGTTAAACGGATAGCGACCGACGCGTCCGTCGCCAGCTATGGCCTTCCAGCGACTAAGCTCCGCCGTCGCTATGAGTACTCATGTAGCGACCACGTGATCCGTCGCTGTTTTTAACAATACAGCGACCACTTTAGTCTGTCGCTGTTTTTAACAATACAGCGACCACTTTAGTCCGTTGCTGTTTTTAACAATACAGCGACCACTTTAGTCCGTCGCTGTTATTAACAATACAGCGACCACTTTAGTCCGTCGCTGGTTTTAACAATACAGCGACCACTTTAGTCCGTCGCTATGTTTTACAATATAGCGACCATCTGTTGCCGTCGCTAATTGGAAATATCTTTTTTAGGAAATTGGGTTAAATATTTATATAGGTTTTGTTAAATATTTTGTATTTTGTTTTGGCTGATAAAATTTAATAATTAAATTTAAATAATTTTTTAAAAATATTAAATTATTATTAAAAACAAAATAATAGATTAAATTTATTTATCAAATAGGTTGAATTATTAATGATAGGTACAATAAGGCTTTTTGATTTGAATGTAATTACCAATAAATATTGACATAATAAATATAGAATGACAAAATAAATACTGAATGAAATATAACATAAAAACTAAAAATCAAATATACAATGTGTATAAATAATAAAAATACAATCATGGTGGTGGGGGATCCTGGGGTGGTGGTGGGGGCGCCTGGGAAGTGGGGGGAGGTAGCCTCGCCATCAACTGCATCAGTAGCTCCTGCTGCTGAGCAAGTTGCCGACGAGTCTCGGCGTGCTGCTCCTCGGCCCGCTGTCGGTCCGCCTCGGCTTTCTGTCGGTCCGCCTCAGCCCGCTCCAACAACAACTGCCTCTGACGTCGCTCCTCCTGTAGCTCATCGTTCAGGTTTTAAATTACCTGAACAACCTCAGTCGGAAGACCAGAGGAAGACGAAGAGGAAGGGGTCTTCCCCTTTTTCGCCAGCTGCGTGCCGACGCCACCCAATCCAAATACCCTCCCTTTCTTGTTCACACCGCCAACAGCCTCCATATAGATGGCGTTGTCGTCAGAACAAGATAGGGTGGGAGGAACCTCCCCTTCAGGAGTGGAAGCCACCAGGTCCGCCTCCTTCTCGGCCCTCCTGGCCTGATACGCCTCCTGTAAATTCAAAAACAATGATAGGATTAGTAAGCTGATTTGTAAATTATAAGCATGTGTAAGTTAAAAGTAAATACCGCTAGATCCGTAGTCTTCTGGTTTACCCATGCACCGGCTTTGTTCTTCTTGGTCATTTGCATGACCTCAAACAAAGAAGGCTCCCGGTGCTCCCTCAGCTCCTGTGGTGGACAAAAAACATTGAGATTATTATTTGTAAACATGTAAGACGAATCATAATAGAAATGTTTAACATAAATATACTTACAAATCTTTTCTTGTGCTCGAGGGTTGAAATGCTACCCCCAGTGTAAACCGAGGCTGTAGCATCGGCGGCTCTGTTGGCCTTGTTTCGAGCACTCGCCTGCTGGAACGGGACCCCGCCCCACTTCTGGACCATCCCGTCCCAATGGTCCTCCAGGATCCAACGAGGGCGCTCACCCTTGTCCCTCACCTTCCAAAGGGTACTCTTGATGATTTTGGAGGTCTTTGTGGCAAAGACCTTCCTAATCTCATCAATCATACCCTCCGCCCACTGGTAATCATGCTGTAAAATGAAATGAGAAATCAAAATTAATAACAGGTCTATTTTACAAATCAAGTCACAACAAATGAGCTAGGAACTTACCGAGAAGATGTCAAACCACCTATCTTGCACAACTTTCCCAGCATCTGTCCAAGATATATATGGACCATTCCACTGGGCCTTCAAAACCTTAGTAATCACTTTGGTAGTGCGACTACTATCAACAAAGCTGTAATGACAACAATTATGTTAGGAGTAAAACAACACACAATCTAGGGAGACTCCCAAAATTTCGGCAGAGTCTCCCCTGTAATAGTAACATTTCCAATCACAATAGTTACCCTGTTACAAACAGAAGAGTGCCCAGTACAATTCAATCTATACAAGTACTAATTAAAGTAACATCCAATAAACCAACAAGTCTTTTCACTAAAGTTTAATATAAAGTATCATACAAATAACATAAAAGTATTTGAGGTTTAGTCACTTACTCGTCTCCGGCCGGCACGGGCACCAACATGGGCAGAGGGGATGCCGGAGGTGGGGTGGCCTGATGGCCATGGTCGTCCAAGCCACCAACTCCAGGACTCTGCTCTGGGGTGGTCAGTCGGGGTGATGGGGTGGTCTGCTGTGGTGGAGTGGTCTGCTGTGGTGGTGGTGGTGGTGGTGATGGAGTGCTCTGCTGTAGTGGTGATGGAATGGTCTCCTGTCCTGGGGTGGGAGTCCCCTGCCGGGATGTCGGGGTCCTGGACCCACTACCCCTACTGAAGGGCAGTCGACGTCCCGTCATCTATGGATAAAATCATGAAAAGAAAGGTTAGTCTCAGGATATATATAAACCTATGTAACATTTTGTTTAACGACTACATACTCTGTGTCTGTTTCAGTTTCAAATTCCCCCTCAGTTTCAGTGTCACTATCGTTATCTGTTTGAACAAGTTCATCAGTATCCAAATCAGCCCTAGACCGTTTTGATCGAGAGACAAGGTCTTTGTCAATGTGTTCACCCCCCGTAGTGGCGAGTGTCTCATCCATTATGACTGGATCAATGTTGAACAACAAATTGGCATTGTTGAGCTCGTGTGGTGCAAGCTGATAAGCGTCATCGACCTCCTCAGAGACATTGTCAGTGATCTGACTTCGGGCCTTGGCCTTGATTACTACATACCAGTCCCGATGTCCTCCCGGGAAGTCGGTGTAATAAACCTGCTCGGCTTGTTGGGCAAAAATGAAGGGATCAAACCTTTTATATCTACCATTCTTCTTGACCTCAACTAAGCCATAGTTGTTGTCAACCTTTGTTCCAACACCGATTGTGTTGTCGAACCAATCACATTTGAATAGAACAATATCTCTTCTTAGTCGTCCAGAGAATGAAACTTCAACAATCTCCGTCAGCACTCCATAAAAGTCTTCTTCTAACTGTCCGGCGGTGCCTTTTACACAAACCCTGTAGTTATGGGTGCGCATCCCTTCACTCCATTGAAGAATGTTAAACTTGTAGCCATTTACGTAGTAAATAGGCCATTTTTTAACAGTTTTCACCGGCCCCCAAGAAAGGGCTTGGAGTAAAGAATCTTCAATATGGTTGTTAGGGTCTTGTATCTATGTACAACATAAAAAATAGGTCATCGTTAGATAACGGGAGTTAGAAGCAAATAGGCTTAAAAACACTTGGTATACGGGTCTTACGTGTTGCGCGAACCAACCAACGAACTTGGATGACACCTCACTATGAATTTGGTCATCAGTTAAATCATTTTGCTCAAGTTTTAGTATATCTGTGTATAAGCTATTCAAAGGAAACAAATTTAGATACTATAAAAGCTACGTTAAGAATGTATAATATAACTTCTATGACTTACTCAATAAAGGGTTCCACTTCTAGGCAATTGAGAAGAATGTACAAGTGAGCCGCCTTTCGATCTTTCTCATCAATGTAACATTTTGTGAGCCTGCCCCCCGGGTGACCAGGATAGTTGAAAATCGATGTTTGTTCATCAAACCCTGTGTGGCTGGCTACCCCAAGATTGCGGGGAATTCTACTCATTCTAGTTTCTATCTCCGTCGAAAAATAGAAAGAAGCAAAGGTTGTCATTTCTTCGACTAAGTATGCCTCATAAATTGATGCTTCAACACAGGCTTTGTTCGACACTTTATCTTTTAAGGAGCTTAAGAATCTTCAACATCATTAACAAGATAGTGTTAAGTTAGAAAATACTATTATAAGAAGTGTTTGCAAGGAAATTAAAGAGTTCTGGCGTTCACCTTTCGAATGGATACATCCAACGATACTGCACCAGGCCACCAACCAAGGCCTCGTACGGTAGATGGATAGGCAAATGCTCCATCGAGTCAAAAAAACTTGGTGGGAAAATCTGCTCCAACTTACAAATCAACACCGGGATAGTTTCTTCCATCTTCACAAGTTTCTCCACAGTCAACGAAGTAGTCGTTAACTCCTTAAAGAAGTGACTCAACTCCACCAACGGCTTCCAAATAGGCTTCGGTAAGGCGTGAAACGCGTACGGGAGTAGTTGTTGCATAAACACATGGCAATCATGACTTTTCATGCCAAACACCCTGCCCTCCTTCACGTCGACACATCTACTCAAGTTAGAAGCGAATCCGTCAGGCAGGGTCAACCCATTCATCCAAATACACACAGCAATCTGTTGTGGTCTAGTTAAAGCATACTTTGCATGGGGTTTAAACATTCTTCCACGTCCCGCATCCCTCAACTCCAACTCCTTCCTAGAACACCAAATCGGAAGGTCTAGACGACTCTTCTCGTTGTCCTTTGTTCTCCCTTTGATGTCCATAACAGTGTCAAAAATATTCATGAAAACATTACGTTCAGTGTGCATGACATCAATGTTGTGTCTTAATAACAAGTCTTTCCAATATGGCAAATCCCACAGGACACTCTGCTTCACCCAGTGGTGTTCCTTACCGTAACCCGCAAACTCCTTAACACTCTTGTCCCAGATGTAAGGATACTCTTCGACCCTCTACCAAATGCGTGCACCAGATAACCTACGGGGTGAAGGTTCATTAACAACCTTGTTCTTCTTAAAAGCGGTTTTGTTTCGCCTAAACGGGTGATCCAACGGTAGAAACTTTCTATGACAGTCAAAGAAACTTGTCTTGCCACTAACAGGGAGTGATTCCCCCCCGGTATGTTCCATGCATACAGGGCAAGCAAGCTTCCCAGACGTGGACCATCCAGAAAGCATACCATACGCCGGGAAGTCGTTAATAGTCCACATCAAAACAACACGCATCATAAAGTTTTTCTTCAAAGACGCATCGTATGTCATTACCCCGACATCCCATAATTGTGATAACTCTTCAACCAACGGTTGCAAAAACACGTCTATGTTCGCCTTTGGATTTTTGGGTCCTGGAACCAGTATAGATAGAAACATGACCTCCCTCTTCATACATATATCAGGAGGCAGATTGTATGGGGTCAGGATGACTGGCCAACAAGAGTAAGCTCTTCCGTATTGACCGAACGGGTTAAACCCATCAGTACATAAGCCAAGTCTTACATTGTGTGGCTCGCCTGAAAAGTCCGGATATAGCTCATCCAAACACTTCCATGCTTTCCCGTCGGAAGGATGGCAAAGAAACCCCTCTTGTGTTCGGTTCAGAGCATGCCAACGCATGTGTTTTGCCGTGGACAATGAGGCATATAGGCGTTGAAGACGCGGTGTTATAGGGAAGTACCACATTTTCTTCCTGGCCGTCCGGGTTACCTTCCCTCTCCTTTTAACGGTCTTGTAGCGTTCCTCATTATAATGCAGACATTTTGTGACACTCTTGTCTGCAAACTCATTTCTGAACAGCATACATCCACCAACACAGCACTCTATCTTCACACAACCCAACCCCAAGTTTGCCACTTGTTTCTTAGCACGGTACAGGTTTGCTGCCATTCTGTGATTATTAGGCATGGTGGAACCCATCAGACTGACCATCCTATCAAAACAACCTCCAGAAAGATTATAATCTGCCTTTAGGCTTAAAGCAGCTAGGGAGGCGGATAACTCAGTGTGACTGTTGCACCCGTCCCACAATGGAGTCTGAGCCGCCGCCAACAAATCATAAAATCTCTTCACCTCCGGATTAGGATCCTCCTCTACATTGTCAGAGTCCCCATGACCTGCTTCGTCATTATGTTCCAGCATACGCCCGGTGGAGGGTCCAACATGATCCATCACCATTTCTTCTATGTTGTTGTACGTATCCCTGTTTCCTCCAACCTCGTAGTAAGACTGTTGCACGGTTTCGTCTGATGGTCTACGCGGTAACTGCTCACCATGGTTGTACCAGCAGTGGTATGTTTCCATGAACCCTTTCTCAGTTAGGTGGCACATGACATCATCCGCGTATTCAAAACTCATGCATTTGCACCTTGAGCACGGACAACGAATCTTCTGAGTTACTTCAAATCCAGGCGTGTTTGCCGTAGCGAATGAAATGAACTCCAATAGTCCCATCATAAACTCCTCAGTCACTCACCGATTGCGATCTAGTCGGTTGTACATCCATCGCCGATTTTCCGGTACTTCCATTTATAATATCTAACAAGCACGATTTCTGTTACCTTACA
Source organism: Clitoria ternatea (assembly GCA_037962975.1). NCBI lineage: Eukaryota > Viridiplantae > Streptophyta > Magnoliopsida > Fabales > Fabaceae > Clitoria > Clitoria ternatea. Next base: position 199,001,691 of record CM075671.1, on the reverse strand, counting down.
CGTTTAAATTTTTATTTAACTATCGGTTGTGAATCACTCTATCTCTTTGATGTTGCAAATTGGTGGGGCCCTATCCCATTCGGGATGAATATGCAACCATCCGTAACCCATCCCATAATTGTATGTGGTCTATCTTGAGAAGTTGAATGAATGTTCATTTGAAATTTGGGCAGCATTTCGCATTGGTCCCCGAGTACACAGAGATACGTACGGTATGAAACACCACACGCAGACATGCACCCTGGGGACAATACGAAACACCATAACTGAAATTTCAAATGAACATTCAACGTCTCAAATCATGACCAAATACAACATTGATGGGTTACGCCCTACTGGTTACAAATTCATACCAAACTGTCCAACCGGGACAATTCAAGCTCCAACACAACACGGTACACCAACCGGTTGTTTTGAAACTTGAACGGGAATCTAATGGGTACACACACGACTAAACCCTACATTTTTAAATCATGAGTTTTATTTTTTAAGTTCCCTAAAACAGGGAGCCTGTCAAAATTTTGGCAGAGTCTCCCCTGTAAACTAGACATTTCCCACATTTACAAACCACCTGTTACATACAGAAAACTTCCCAGTATAGATAAATAAATATACCATACGCATTGTATATGATATTCAGAGTTATGAACACCAAATCATGTTATCAGTACATAAAACCAATGCCTAATGAGCTCTGCTCTCCACTAACAAACAACATTACACATGCATAAAGAATCATGTTATCAGTACACAAAACCAATGCCTAATGAGCTCTGCTCTCCACTAGCAAACAATATTACACATGCATCTTCAAATCATGTTATCAGCACACAAAACCAATGCCTAATGAGCTCTGCTCTCTACTAACAAACAATAATCCACATGCATACACATAATGACAAAGTCAGTGTTACGGGATTACCTCGAGGAAAAAAGTGAGGGAAGAATATAAAGCTGTCGACAAACGATCACAGACCACGCGTAACGTGTGCTAGTCTACATGACAAACCAATAACTGGTTAGACGGTTACAAGTAGCAAGGAAATTAAACAAAGAGAGACACGTAAAGCAAATTATAGATTAAGTACATTGCAAGGAAACTAAACAAACAGAGACAGTCGAAGCAAATTGTAATAACTCAATATTATATAAGGTCTATCCCACTCAATTGGAAAATTAATTACTAATAACTCAATATTATATAAGGTCTATCCCAATCAATTCACCGGGCGTTATTTGCATATTAGAAGAAAAAAAAGGTCAAAAAGGTGAAGGTTTGAGCTATATTAAGAAGTGAGCAGAAGCAAACAGGGAAGTTTCCAAGGTTTTTAGACAGTACAAGGAAAGAAAACAATGGTTTTGGAGTAGGAAAAGCCAAGGAAAATGAACATAAATTCTTCTTTTGGAGGGTACCTAAAATTCTGGTTCAATTATACAGAGCTTATTCTTCAATTTGATTCCTGGATTATTGTTGTTGGGGGTAGCCGCCAAAGCTAAAGTTAGTCAGAACTTTTAGAGGAGCATAACTTTTACGATTGTTAATCCTAAGTTCTTGTACAATCACTTGTATTTAAGGCATCGTTTGGTTCAGTGTTGTTAGAATCACGTCTCGGACCGTAGACTCGTACGAGTCTACGTCTCGATGGAGGCCTTCCGTGTTGCAGGGTTTATGAGACCTTGGGCTCTTTGACCATCTTGACTGGTCTTTGTTATGTGGTTCCCCTAAGGTTCGTATTAGAGGTGGGAAAAAATAAAAAGCTAAATGTTTTACTTCTAAAGGCATGCATAAAATCTCTCCTACTGATTTTGCTTGGTTTTTGCCTACACATTGCTCTAAATCTTCAACAGCTCTACTGGATTCTTAAATTACTTCTCATATTAATCTTCTATTACCTTACTTTCAGGGGTTTCATTGTCGGAGGGGAAAAGCATACCTATTCCATAATGCTGAGTACATTTCAACTTTTATTGGATATTCCATTGGTGATCAACATTAAAAATTCCTGATGGTGTTGTATCAAGTATGACAAGATAACATGCTTTAGGTAGCAAAAAATTGCATTTAGCAGAATTTAATACCACCAACAATTTGGAAATTATAGTCTTATAATATAGTGGTAATGTTCTGCAAAACTCAAACTCTACAAAACTTGCATTCTCTATTACACCATGAACTCTAAATTGTTCTTTTCTTTTAAAAAAAAACACTAAAAAAATCCTTCACAGTCTTTTTACAACAGTTCCAGGATTTATGTGGAATGCATTTGCATCTTTGAATAGACTTAAGATTGAAACTTTTCTATAGAAACTAAAAATCAGGAATTCTGGATAGTATTCAACTAAAAGGAATGGAGCTCAGTTCCTTACAACAGACAAATTCTCAGGAGACCAGAAACCAAAAGTAGTAACTATAAACTACACCAAACTATACTGAAAATAGTCAGTCACAAAGGAATGTAGAAAACCAACAGCATGACAAACACTAATAACTCTCTCCCTTTTTCTTTCTGACAGCACTGCCTTTTTATTTAAATTCCTTTTTGTTATGAAACATGGTTCAGAGAGAAAAAGAAAAAATAGCTGAGACAATTTACAGGATATGTAAAATGTATTGAACTAAAAAATGAGAACTTTTCTTTTATGCTACCAGTGATTAGAATGTCTCAGAAAGTGAAGCCTATTTGTGGCAGAGTTTTGACTACCCAACTGACACTTTCTTGCCAGAAATGAAGTTTGGTTGGGACTTGAGAAGAGGTCTTAATAGATACCTAACAGCATGGAAGAGTCCTGATGATCCTTCTCCCAGTGACTTTACTTTTGGTATGGTGCTACATAACTATCCAGAAGCTTACATGACGAAGGGTAACCAAACGTTCTACAGAAGTGGACCATGGAATGGTTTGCATTCAAGCAGTTCACCACAACTAAGGGACGACCCTATTTATGACTTCAAGTTTGTTTTCAATAAGGATGAAGTTTACTACACATATAGCCTTAAGAACTCATCTTTAATCTCAAGGTTAGTACTTAATGGAACAAGCTATGTTAGAAGGCGTTATGTGTGGATTGAATCAGAGCAAAGATGGGCGGTTTACACTTCAGTGCCATTGGACTTGTGTGATAGTTATGCCCTTTGTGGAGCTTATGCAAATTGTGTTATTTCAGATTCACCTGTGTGCCAGTGTTTGGAAGGGTTCAAGCCTAAGTCACCTCAGGCATGGAACTCGATGGATTGGTCTCATGGGTGTGGCCGCAATAAGGGATTAAGCTGTGAGGATAGACACAAGGATGGATTTATGAAATTGACTGGCCTGAAAGCACCTGACACTGCACATACTTGGCTGGATCAAACAATTGGTTTAGAGGAATGCAGAGCCAAGTGCTTGGAGAACTGTTCTTGTATGGCTTATGCAAATTCGGATGTTAGTGGACAAGGGAGTGGTTGTGCCATGTGGTTTGGTGATCTTATTGATATTAGACAGTTTGCAGCTGAAGGCCAGGATCTATATGTTCGAATGAAAGCTTCAGAATTGGGTAGGAATTACTCTTAGCTTTGCTACTTATTATTAGTCCTTCAAAAGATTTTCTTTGCTATAATGCATTTTCATTGTTGAATATTTAAGTAACCCTTAAAAATATTTGTGATTAAATTTAACTAGAACATGCTAATGAGGGCCATAAGAAGGGTGGAGTCGTAGTGGCCGTAACAGTTTCTTTGGCCGTGGCAGCAGTTTCTGGTATACTAATACTAGGTTGGTGTTATAGAATGAAATCACACATCAATGTGCAAGGTAAAATTCATTTTTTTTCTGTTCCTTTTATAACAACGCAAAAAATGTCTATGTTGCTTTATGAATGTTTATAGTATTGTATTAGATGTATGCATGTTGTTTGACAACCATAGAGTGATCCACAAAACAAAACCATTGGAGTAAGTAAACAGTTTATAGGTGCCAATGTGGTTCTCCTTCTTTGGTTAATAACTGCATGCTAAATGAGAAGTTTAAAGAAGTTTTATGAAGCTGGAAAAAAGTCATGTCTGGCACTTGTTCTGAGTCCTTCATTGAATGGAGGTTCCATAATGAAGAACCTAATAAATATTTGTGAACTTTTCATTGCTATCTCCCATAGTCCTCTAATGAGAAGGTGCTGGTCCAGGGAGGTTTCTGATAATAATAAGTTCATACTACTTTTTTTGTGACATAAATGTGTTGGTCTGATCAAGACCATGAATAGCATACACAACTCCATTACCAAACAAAAACAATGCAGAGAAGATGGCCTCACTTTTTTATACAGTAAAAATTCAGAATCCTTTGGTTGGGTCAGTATTCATGATTCTCACCAATTACCACTTCATATTTTTGGCAGAAAAGTTTTAGTTTCTCATTGTTGCCTGGTTAATGTGTTGGAAAAGGCAAATTAACTTGAACTTTTAAATGGTTGTCTCAACTCTCAAAATTAACTCAGTTAAGCTTGACATACCTCTCATTTGTTCTTTCTTTTGGTTTGGGGAAGGAGGGCTAAGGGCTTAAATGGAATAAATCTGAGTAGGACATGGGAATTTCTTACTTTATGAAAGATGAAGTTTTTGTCTCTTCAAAATTAAAAGAAATATAGCATGCTTGTCACAATCTGAAACCACACTCTTATGCCATCTCAGAGAAATCAGACTTCAGTATCAAACCAGATCAGAACAGTGGAATGCAAGTTGATGATATGGATCTACCAGTCTATGAAGTGTCAACAATAGCTAAGGCAACTAGCAACTTTACAATCAAAAACAAAATTGGAGAAGGTGGTTTTGGACCTGTCTACTGGGTAATTTTCTTATATGATGACATTAAGGGTTGTGGAGAAAGAATAGTGAAATAAACTGTTCTACCAAATTATCAATATCAAAATTTGAATTTTCAGGGAATTCTAGCAGATGGGCTGGAAATTGCTGTGAAAAGGCTCTCAACAAGTTCAGGACAAGGACTGACAGAGTTCAAGAATGAAGTAAAATTGATTGCAAAACTTCAACACCGCAATCTTGTAAAGCTTCTTGGATGTTGCCTTGAAGGAGAGGAAATAATGTTGGTTTATGAATACATGCCTAATGGTAGTCTGGACTCATTCATTTTTGGTATGGAAATGGATCAAAGGAAGGAGTTGTACATTTAGAATTTTAGACTAAGATTAGTTTCATGATTTGATAACTCCCTAAACAGATTTTGAACTAAAATTTTTTACAACGTATAATCCAGTTGAATTTTTCCAATTATGGAAATTTGGCAGATCAGCAAAGAAGTAAACTACTAGACTGGTCAAAGCGCTTTCACATTATCAGTGGAATTGCAAAGGGCCTTCTCTATCTTCATCAAGATTCCAGACTAAGGATTATTCACAGAGATCTCAAAGCAAGTAATGTTTTACTTGATAATGGTTTGAATCCCAAAATTTCAGATTTCGGATTGGCAAGAATTTTTGGTGGAGATCAGAATGAAGGAAACACAAAGAGAATAGTTGGCACTTGTAACGTCCCGAAACGTTAATTAAAATTTTTGAGTAAATTTTTTCGCTTTTTCAGAAGATCATTTTAAAATTTATAAATTCAATTCAGAGTTTATGTAATAGTTGATAACAGCGGAAAAATTATCATACATGCTAGTCGTGAATAATTAAATTCAAGAAAATACTTAAATAGCAGAAACGATTTAGAACATAATAGTACATGACATATTACATTTATTACAACCCATAAAATCAAAGTTTAGGTAATAATTCAAATAGACATCCATCATGGCATCACTCTGCATTCTGTGTGTCATTCACTGTAAAAATTAATGTAAGAGTGAGACAGAATATAGAATAAATATAAAATAGATAAAATTGCACAAACACAATCAACAACTCATAATGATATGATAAATATGCTAAACAAGTCCATTTAATAATTCTTCAATTAGTTAAATGATGTCATGCTGGATCCATTTGGTTTGGTGGGAATACTGCAGTAAAAGTCTCATAGAGACGCAATTAGGGCTTTAGCATATACCATGAATCCCTATACTTCATGGCGCTTACACAATTAGGGCTTTAGCATATACCATGAATCCCTATACTTCATGGCGCTTAAGTACCGAAGTACACAATTATCATAAGTAGGGCTTTGCATAGACCATGAATCCCTACACTCCATGGCACACAACAAAATAGGGCTTAACTCATCATAGAGTAACCCCCCACCAGGGTAGGCAATCACGGAACCCCTAAATTCCATGATGCGTCCAATGCTTATGATGCATGAATGCCTTTAATTCTCTTTATCATTTAACATACCATGATAACCACATTTCCAAAACCTCTTGAATAATACAAGTCCTCAAGGAACACAATACCCATAATAATTCACAAAATCATGGATTTACTGTTTCAACCACATATGTTAGTAACCACAAGGCATTCATGTACATATATATTAATTATGTCATTCATAATTATTCACCATCACAATATACAAACTGTGTAATACTCAACAACATTTATAATAATTCATAATCACTCAATAATTTAATAAATAATTTCTATCCATAGAGAAAATATCATTTTCTTTCAAAATAGCCATTTTAAGTGACTTTCAGCATCCCCAACAACAACATACATTAGCAAAACAGTCATAACATGGGCAAATCAACTCCTTTTTAGATGATTCCACTTTCTATAGCTCAATAATACAATTATCTACAACTTTGATGAAGAACACAGTTTCAGATTCCAATCAGAAATACTACTTATTCACAAAATACCATACTGCCTCAAGATAAGTTTTCCAAAATGTACACAGATCAGTATTTAGAGCGTATCTGGAGTTACAAACGTGATTTTGACATGAAACCAATTCTAAATTATTTTTAACACACATATCTACAATTTTCATGAAGACACCAACCCCTAATTCTCACCATAAACTTCCCAGTTTTAAAAACAAGATTCGGATTTCAGAATTTCAGAATTTCAGAATTTTCAGCTTGCACATACTTTAGTAATTTGAGCATAACTTGAGCTACAAAAATTATTTTGATGTAAAATCACTTTCTAAAAATCCACAACGTAATTATCTACAACTTTCATGAAGACATCCAAGGCTGATTATGCATGTATAATTCCTAGCATATCAAAATATGCACTAAACATGAAGCAAATCTTTCACTCGGACATACAGTAGTATTTTGGCTATAACTTTTGCTACACATACTCAAATCAATCGGTTCAAGTCTCAAAATTCACATAACAAAAAGATTTACAACTTTCATGAAGACACTGATCACTAATTCTTACCATAAAATTCCCAGTTTTAAAAATAAGATACGGATTTCAAGTTCACAGATTTACAGCTTGTACATACTTCAGTATTATGAGCATAACTTGAGCTACAAAAATTATTTTAATGTGAAACCACTTTGTAAAGATCCACAACTTAATTATCTACAACTTTCATGAAGACATCCAAGGCTGATTATGCACGTACAGTTCCCAGTAAATCAATATATACATAAAACAAAGGATAAATCTTCCACACGAACATGCTGTAGTATTTTGGCTATAACTTTTGCTATACTTATTCAAATTACTTGATTCAGGTCTCAAAATTCAGATATCAAAAAGATCTACAACTTTCATGAAGAAATCATAGTCAAATTCACACGTTTTCAATTTCAGAAATGAGCAACAAGTTACGAATAAATTCTGGAATCCTAGAATCAGCATACAATTCTACCCATTTCACAAATATTCACAACCCTGTCCCCTCTTACTTGTTTTGCCGAGTGAAAAATGGCTCCCTGGTTGTCCTCCTGCTTCTGTTTGAAGGAATATTGAGGAAGAAGAGAAGTTAAGGTAAGGATAGTTTACTAGCTTTGTTTCCACGTTCAGGTCTTGGCAAGGCAAAGTTAATAATGCAAAGTGAGTGGGAAACATTATCCTTGTGAGTGGATGTTTAGTGCTGTTAGTGCTTTGATAGTGGAGATAATGGAGGATTAAAATAGGAAAGTGGTTTATAATGGTCCACTTCTGGCCGTCCACCCACTAGAAGGAGTAATAATGGTGTTGGTTGCATTAAAAATTGTATAAGGGACAAGAAAGGAGTCAAAAGTCACCTCAGGCACTGAAAACCGACTGGAATTCCACTCGGTTAGCCTATAAACCGACTGGAATTCCTCCAGTCGTGTGAAGAAAAAGGGAAAACAAGTCCCCTCGCTTAAGCGGACTCGGACTCGCTTGAGCGAGTCATGCATTCTCACTCGGAATTTATCTGAATCAGACTCAATTCCTTGGTTCCTCACTCGGCAGAGCATGTCCAGACCGAGCTCTCTCTCTCACTCATCCTTTCACTCGGTAACCGAGTCTTCATTCAAGTATATCCACTCGGTAAACCTTCCAGATACTGAGTCAGCTCTAAGTCAGTCTTTTACTCGAGTTTTCACTCGGTAAAATTCTTCTGAAACCGAGTCATTCTTCTCTGTTTTCAACTCGGCCGTTTCAAATCATTATTAAGCCGACTCATACATAATCTATCACTCGGCACAATTGATCCAAACCTATTTATCCTTCACCCAGTCTTTCATTCAGTGAAAACCGAGTCCCCCTTCACAGTCTTCAACACTCGGTTCCTCATTCCAAATCCGAGTCTCCATACACACACGGTTCCACTCGGTAAGACTTTTCAGAAACCGATTCTCCCCTCATAGTTGTCCCCTCACTCGGAATATCTCCCAATCAAATGCCACTCGGCATATCCCAACCTTATTTCACTCGGGTATTCTACAAGTTCATCATTCAGTATACCATTCATAATCACTCATCTTCTGAGCAGTGTCTCACTCGGTAATTCATCTCCAAATCGACTCTTCTCCTGATCAGCTTTCACTCGGTGAATTTCATCAATGCTGACTCATTCCTATTGAATGCCCACTCGGTAATTTAGTCACTCAGTAAAATAATCTATATTGATCACCATTTACTCATTCTTCTCTCGGCAAAATAAATCCAACCCGAGTCCTTCCTTACACAACTTCCACTTGGTAGAATCATTCCAAATCCGAGCCCTCAATTACTTGAGTTTCACTCGGTAAATATTCCAGAGACCGATTCACTTCCTAGTTTGATCATTCACTCGGCATCTTATTGTCAAAACTTACCTCCTTTCTCTCTTATTCACACTCACTTAGTACCCTAAGTGTCTCCAGTCGGGACCATATCACTCGGAGATGCACACTCAGAAATCTTTCATTCATCAGAGTTGCACTAATTCTTCTCAGAATCCCTTTGAACCTCTATCACTCGGAACAGACCCAATGGCTATAGTCTCACTCGGAACTGTTCCAACAATACTCCACTCGGAAATGGTTTTTCAGGATTACTCCACTCGGAGTATATAAGTCTTTCCTCTCGGAAGTGAAGCTTTTGGGAAAATTTTATTCATAGAAATGCCTAACAATGTATGACTCAGAATTGAGTCATTGAAAAATATTTGACTCGGAATTGAGTCTTTTGAAGGTGTTTTACTCAGAATGAATCCTCTCAGCCATGTTCCACTCGGAAAGCACAACCTTCACTCGGTATTGCCATTTTCACTCGGAATTCCTCTCAGTCACTCGGAATTTCTTCCAATCATTCGGAACAGAGCTTTTATTTATTCGAGTAACCCTTTCTCTGACCTGTTTCACTCGGCAAACACCATTTTCACTCGGTATTTCCATTTTCCACTCGGAATTCCTTTTGGTCACTCGGAATTTGCAGTTTTCACTCGGAACAACCTCTCTTTCTCACTCGGACAGTTCTTTCTAAGGTATTTTCACTCGGAATTTGGGCCTCATCCTTAAAGGTTTATGTAATTCCTATAATTATACCCAGAAAAATGAAATTTTGGAGTACCACAACCATCCATAGAGTGTTTTTATTCATTGAGTAACACTAACAGATCTTTTATACTTCAAAATTTACCAAAAAGAGCTATTATTAAAAGCAGGATGTTACATTTCTCCCACCCTAATAAAAATTTCGTCCTCGAAATTTCAAAGCTGGAATCATTCCGCACTATTATCCGGAACACAATCTTATCACAACTATACATATTCATGCTATTATTATACCACCATAAAACATCTTCCCCCAAAACTCATTATCAAGTTCTCAACTTGTTTATATCCAATTTACACGTCTATGTTAGGCTTCGGGAATTCCTTTCCCAAGACCTAAATTCCTTAAATCTTAAAGAGCTACTATTCCTATCAATAACATCACCATAGCTCTTAGCTTTCCAGATCATCACATGAATCATTCAACTATTACTATTTCAACTACTTCAAAGTGACTCTAGTATTTATTACCTTAATTCACTATCAATTGCTTGCAACCATTATTAACATCATCATAAACATCAACAATCTAAATTTAAGTCCTCTAATCACTCACATACTCATATACACTCTTCTCCTAATCCTCAATAATCAATACCAATGTTTTAATAATTCGATTCCTCATATATAATCATCCTAGAGTATTAAAAGTCATCAGAATAATCAACTTAACCAAAATCCTCAACTCATCAAAACTTAATAATCATTCCTAATAACCAATAACCTCCATTATTAATAACACCTATACACACATTATCTTGTGTTTTCACTAAAAATCACTCTTCCTAACATCATTACTCATTTCCTTCAAATTCTAGAGTTAGGTTTTTACTAAAATCAAACAATCACAATTATCAACCATTATCTCCCATTTCAAATCTTAAAATCTTCGTATACTATTTCACACCTATCCAAAGATACTTAAGACATATTCCTCCTTTGGGTTTCACATGAAAAAAAACTCCTTCATAATGCACTCTCCTATGATCATAGAAACCAAAACCTAAAACAACCAAAGAGTATAAAAATTTTACCTTAAACTCTACGTTATCTCTAGCCTTAGTATGTCCAAGAAAATGAAAAGAGAATAAGGAGTTTCCATCATTTGGACTATCTTCACATTGAAGAGTAAGATAACATGATTGGTTGGTATAGAAGGAGACTCGCAAAAATGGTTATCTGAAATAGGGATTTTCTTCTAATGGAAATACCTAGGTCTCGTTATAACAGTCTATTAAAATTTGATTCACCGATATCCAATTCATTCCTAGAATTACTTCCATATTCTCCAAGGGTAAACAGGATTAACAAGAAAGTTCCTACCTCCTGTGAACTCAGAATAATCGCTACACACCTTAGTAATCCTAAGTTGTGTACAGTTGGAAATGGAAATAACCAAATCATATATTATAGGCTTCACGGGTAATTGAAAACGTCTAACTTACTTCTGTGTAGCACCAGAATCAGATAACATAGATAAAATGGTATCATTATTCTCACACTTACTTTGCATGAGGTCGCCTGCTTGGTCTGCCTCTGAACTGCTAATGTCAAAGACTCTTTCTGTATGTGACCTCTCGTCTGTTGACTCCCTATACTGTCTTATAGGTTGAACAGCACGAGTGTTTCCTCTATGGACTTCTTGATAACCCGAATCTCTTTGCTTATTCATAGTGTTGTTGATTCGCTGTTTCAGTGGACAATTTGGGCTGATGTGACCCTTCTGATTGCATCGATAGCAAGTGATATTTTCTAAGCGTCTATTGCAATCACGTACATGGTGATTACCTTTGCACTTAAAACACTTTATACCCATATGATTGTTGTATTTCTCAGAAGATGATGACGATCCCCCCTTGAAGTGATTTGGATAAAACGATCCTTTCCTCTTGAAAGCAATTGACTGAGGCTTCACAGACCAACACGAGACCTTTCCAATGTGCTTTTGTCCTCACTCACACATTTCCTGAGAACTTCCCAGGAGGTCACCCATCCCAGAATTACTCCAAGTTAAGCACGCTTAACTTTGGAGTTCTTAAGTGATAGGCCACCGAAAAGGCTAATGCATTTGTTGGTATAGGTAGTACGAATTCATTTCTTTAAGCTATCCTCGACTGTATAGTCCCATACCTATACAGTCTTTGGATCCCTCTCATTCTGGTATGTATTCGGTTTATTCATGTGTCCCTCCCACTGGAAGCCTGCCAGGAGCCGCTCCTTGTCCGTGCCTATGCACCGGCGATCACTCCCCGCCCTCAACAGTGCCCGGGATGTCATATCCCCCGTTGGAAGCCTGCCAGGAGCCGCTCCTTGTCCGTGCCCATGCACCGGCGATCACTCCCCGCCCTCAACAGCGCCGGGATGTCACATGATAACGCCCCAGCCGCTTTTCAGGAATGAACGACTAGCCCCACAGACCAACACGAGACCTTTCCAATGTGCTTTTGTCCTCACTCACACATTTCCTGAGAACTTCCCAGGAGGTCACCCATCCCAGAATTACTCCAAGTTAAGCACGCTTAACTTTGGAGTTCTTAAGTGATAGGCCACCGAAAAGGCTAATGCATTTGTTGGTATAGGTAGTACGAATTCATTTCTTTAAGCTATCCTCAACTGTATAGTCCCATACCTATACAGTCTTTGGATCCCTCTCATTCTGGTATGTATTCGGTTTATTCATGTGTCCCTCCCACTGGAAGCCTGCCAGGAGCCGCTCCTTGTCCGTGCCTATGCACCGGCGATCACTCCCCGCCCTCAACAGTGCCAGGGATGTCATATCCCCAGCTGGAAGCCTGCCAGGAGCCGCTCCTTGTCCGTGCCCATGCACCGGCGATCACTCCCCGCCTTCAACAGCCCCGGGATGTCACATGCCCACCAGCTTCCGCTTGGTTCGTCCCCGAACCATACTGTACTAGGAGAGGCTAGGCTCTGATAGCACTTAGTAAGTGAACGAGTTTTTTTTCCAATCAAGCTGAATTCTTAACATCTGTTTTCTCCTAGTTAAGAATCTCATTTCAAAATGTGTTCTACAGTGGTTACATGGCACCAGAATATGCAACTGATGGATTATTTTCAGCGAAATCTGATGTTTTTAGCTTTGGAGTTTTATTGCTAAAGATTATATCTGGCAAGAGAAGTAGAGGGTATTACAATCAGAACCATAGCCATAATCTAATAGGCTATGTAAGTATTGAGAGTCAAATTGTTAATTAGCATGTATACTTGTGTGCGCCCATGCGCCTGTGTGTATATCTTGTATGACAAGCCATTTTAATGTCTTTTAGGCATGGAAACTCTGGAAAGAAGGAAGGCCACTAGAACTGATTGATAAAAGCCTAGAAGACACTTGTTTCGTATCACAAATATTGCATTGCATTCATGTTAGTCTTATGTGTTCAACAGCATCCAGAGGATAGGCCAGGAATGTCTAGGGTGCTTCTAATGTTAGTGAGTGAGAAATCAGACTCTTATGCCATCTCAGAGAAATCAGACTTCAGTATCAAACCAGATCAGAACAGTGGAATGCAGAAATGGTGCAGTGTTATACTATGCAGCTAGGAATTTCAGATGTTGATATGAAAAGAGTAGGCAATGTGGAACATACCTTGAAGGAGAGAGGGAGGAGCCACCACAGATGTGTTCCAAGAGGGAAGAGTTGTCGGAGACAACCTTTGAGTGGAGGGAGCTTCAAACCGAGAGACGAGAGAGTGGAGGGAGCTTCAAACTGAGAGACGAGAGAGTGGGTGAGCCGAGGTAGTGAGTAAGATGGTGCTTCATGAGAGAGAGAAACTGAGTGAAGGGAAGAAGGTTTAGGGCTTAGAGGAGGCAGAGAAATAGGAGGGAGGCTTCGAGGACCACCGGACGGAAAAGGAGGGAGGGCCGGAGGGAGTGTAAGGGAAGACGGAGGTAGACGGAGATTGAGGGAGAGGGAGACGGCGGGGCTGAGAGAGGAAGGGGAACTTTAGGGAAATGACAGGGAGAGGGAAAGCTGTCGACTTAGATTAACATTTAGCGACGGCTTCCTACCCGTCACTAATGACGTCACTAATATAATGACGAAAAACATTACCGTCGCTAAAGTTAAAAATTCTAGCGACGGAAAACGCCTCCGTCCCTAAATCCCTTTCTTAAAGTTAAAATAATGGAGGGAAGGCCAAAAACAATAGCGACGCCTAAGTCCTCTGTCACTATTACCCAGAATACTCGCGACGGCCAACCCCTCTGTCGCTAAGGGAAGGCCAAAACAATAGCGACGCCTAAGTCATCCGTCACTATTCCCCCACAATACTAGCGACGGCGAATCCCCCCGTTGCTAAATCCCTTTCTTAAAGTTAAAATAATGGAGGGAAGGCCAAAAACATTAGCGACGCTTAAGTCCTCTGTCACTATTCCTGCAGAATACTAGCGACGGCCAAAATATCCGTCACTATTACAAAACATAGCGACGCAGATCATTGGTCGCTAACTCACTAATACGGTCGCTATCCTTTAGCGCCTTTCTTTGCTGTTTCCCTCCAAAGTTTTCTGTTGGCGCCAAATAGTAGCGACGGTATTTGTAATTGTTAGCGACCGCTTCCTTTTATGGTCGCTAAAGTGGTCGCTAACATTTCGCATTGGTCCCTTTTCGTGTAAGAGGTCGCTAATTCGGTCGCTACTTAGCGACGGGTATCTGTGGTCGCTAAGTCGGGGTAGCTGTTTAACCTTTTTTTAGTGGTGTCGTATGCTCTGTGGTTGCCACTAAAGTGGACCCTCCACATCAGAAAATAAGTCAGATTATTATTCACCCTTCAAAAGTCTAGTTGGGGCCATGGAGGTGAAGACAAGCAAAATGATTAATTTAAATGGCATGAATTACCACATATGGAGAAACAAGATGAAGGATATCCTATTTGTGACGAAGATGCATCTACCAGTATTTAGTACAACTAAACCTGAGGACAACGCAGATGAAGAATGGGAATTTGAGCATGAACAAGTCTGTGGCTTTATCCGATAATTCATCGAAGACAATGTGTACAATCACATTTGTAGTGAGACTCATGCTCGAACATTATGGAACAAACTAGAGGAGCTGTACGCTTCTAAAACCGGCAACAATAAATTATTTTATTTGACAAGGCTACTCCAGATGAAGTACCGGGAAGGTACACTGTAGGCAGATCATTTGAATGAGATGCAGGGGATCGTGGAGCAGCTATCAAGGATAGGTATTAAATTTGACGATGAAGTACTTGCTCTTTTGGTGCTGGCTTCCCTACCAGAATCTTGGGAGACTTTGAAGATTTCAATCACAAATTCTGCACCAAATGGTCTAGTAAATATGGAAAATGTCAAAAGTGGTGTCCTAAATGAAGAAATGAGAAGAAAAGCACAAGGAACCACATCATCGTAGCAGGATATTCTTGTTGCAGAGACAAGGGGGAGGAATCAGACCAAAGGTTTAAAGTCCAGAAGTAAAAGCAGAGGAAAGTCAAATAAATATGCAAATATGGAGTGCCATCACTGCAAGCAGAAGGGCCATATAAAGAGGTTCTGTCGGATACTCAAGAGATCTCAAAAGAAGAACAAAGGAAAGGAAAAGGTCCAAGATGACAGCAGTGATGATGAACAAACCAATGCTACTGAGGAGTTCCACATCATTTATAAAGAAAACATAGTCAGCCTTGCAACCCATGAGACCAGTTGAGTAGTTGATAATGGAGCTACCATTCATGTGACATCTCAGAAGGAATTCTTCTCTTCTTACACACCAGGTGATTTTGGTGTTGTTATAATGGGAAATAAAAATTACTCAAAAGTTGCAGGAAAAGGAGATATTTGTTTGGAGACACAGAATGGTACGCGGTTAGTCCTAAAGGACGTCAGGCATATTCCAGACATGCGCCTGAACTTGATCTCAACCGGAAGGTTGGATGATGAAGGTTGCTGTAACACCTTAAACAAGGGCCAGTGGAAGCTCACCAAAGGATCATTGGTGGTGGCCAAAGGAGACAAGTGCTCAAGACTGTACATGATGCAGGCAAAGGTTTTGCAGGATACTGTGAATACAGTGGAGAATGACGGTACAGTTGAATTATGGCACAAATGGCTCGGTCATATGAGTGAGAAAAGTATGACCATTCTAACCAAGAAGAATATATTGCCTGGATTGGATCAGGTCCATCTGAATAAATGTGCTAATTGTCTAGCGGGAAAGCAAAACAAAGTTGCTTTCAAGAGTTCTCCTCCTTCCAGAATGAAGAATATATTGGACCTAATACATTCAGATTTGTGTGGGCCAATGCCAAAGTCACTTGGTGGTGCTCAATACTTTGTGACTTTCATTGATGATCATTCCCGAAAGACTTGGGTGTATCTTTTAAAAACTAAAGACCAAGTATTGGATGTCTTTAAACAGTTCTTATCTATGGTGGAGAGGGAAACTGGCAAGAAGCTTAAGTGTATTCATACAGACAATGGTGGAGAGTACACAGGACCATTTCATGCTTACTGTGAAGAGCATGGTATTCAACATCAAACAACACCGCCAAAGACGCTGCAATTGAATGGTTTAGCTGAGAGGATGAACAGGACTTTGATGGAGAGAGTCAGATGTATACTCTCACATGTAAAGTTGCCAAAGATGTTTTGGGGTGAGGCTATACAAGCAGTCACTCACGTATTGAACCATTCACCTTGTGTTCCTCTCCAGTACGACACTCCAGAGAAGGTATGGTCAGGAAAGGATGTTTCCTATGATCATTTATGGGTGTTTGGCTGCAAGGCCTTCGTGCATGTACCGAAGGATGAAAGATCCAAACTTGATGTCAAGACACGACAATGTGTGTTTGTCGGCTATGGTCAAGATCAGCTTGGCTATAGATTTTACGATCCAATCTATAAGAAGCTTGTCATAAATCGTGATGCAGTGTTTGTTGAAGATGAGACCATTAAAGATATAGAAAAAGCCAAGGAAAATGCTTCTAAATCCAATGATGGTTCAACAAACATAGAGCTAGTTCCTTCAATGATGATGCTAAGAGAAGTTGAAGATGAAGCTCCGAATAATCAACCTGAGGCAGGTGATCTGATTGCTCCCTTTGAGATGCCATCAGATAATTCTGATGATGAAAGTGTTCATGATCAACCACTAGCTCCAGCGGGTTCTCCAAATCTAAGGAGATCTGATAGAGTCAGACAACGCTCTACAAGATATCCTGAAGAACAGCATGTGTTACTGACTGATCGGGGAGAACCAGAGAGCTTCCAAGAAGCTATGAATGATGAATAATATAAAAGGTGGGTTGAAGCCATGCAAGATGAGATGAATTCCTTGCATAAGAATAAGACATTTGAGCTAGTGAAGCTGCCAAAAGGCAAGAAGGCTTTGAAGAACAAGTGGGTGTTCAGGATCAAGCATGAAGAACACAGTCCCCAGCCACGATTCATAGCTAGATTGGTCATCAAAGGATTCAGTCAAAGAAAGGGGATTGACTTTGATGAGATTTTATCACTAGTGGTGAAGATGACATTCATCAGAGTAGTGCTAGGATTAGCAGCAAGTCTCGACCTTGAAATCGAGCAGATGGATGTGAAGACAACCTTCCTTCACGGTGACTTGGAGGAAGAGATATACATGGAGCAGCCAGAGGGTTTCAAAGTAAAAGGGAATGAGGATTATGTCTCTAAGCTTAATAAAAGCTTGTATGGCTTAAAGCAGGCACCGAGACAGTGGTACAAGAAGTTTGAGTCTGTGATGGGGGAGCAAGGCTACAAGAAGACCACTTCAGACCATTGTGTGTTCATAAAGAAATTCTTTGATGATGATTTTATTATTCTTTTGCTCAATGTAGATGACATCCTGATCGTTGGCTAGAATGTTTCCAGAATCAATAGTTTGAAGAAGCAATTGAGCAAGTCTTTTGCTATGAAAGACTTAGGGCCAGCAAGACAAATTCTTGGCATGAAAATATCTAGAGACAGGAACGCCAAGAAATTGTGGTTATCACAAGAGAAGTATATCGAGAAGGTACTTTAACAATTTAATATGGACAAGGCTAAAGCGGTTAGTTGTCCTCTTGCTAATCACTTTAGACTAAGTACCAAGCAGTGCCCTTCCTCAGAGGATGAGAAGGATGAGATGGATAGAGTTCCATATGTTTCAGCAGTTGGGAGTTTGATGTATGCCATGGTATGTACACGGCCAGATATCGCTCACTCTGTGGGCGTGGTGAGTCGTTTCCTTTCAAATCCTGGAAAGGAACATTGGGCTCAGTAAAGTGGATTTTCAGGTATCTCCGTGGAACCTCCAAAATGTGTTTGTGTTTTGGAGATGGAAAACCTATGCTAGTAGGTTATACAGATGCTGATATGGCTGGTGATGTTGACTCAAGAAAGTCTACATCAGGATACCTAATCACTTTTGTAGGGGGAGCTGTGTCATGGCAATCAAGACTACAGAAGTGTGTTGCTCTCTCAACAATTGAAACAGAGTTTATTGCAGTAACTGAAGCTTGCGAAGAGCTGATATGGATGAAGAAGTTTTTGGAAGACCTTGGCATGCACCAGGAAAAATATGAGCTATTTTGTGACAGTCAAAGCGCAATTCACCTTGGGAAGAATTCCTCCTTTCATTCCAGATCAAAACATATTGATGTGAGATATCACTAGATCAGGGATGTATTAGAGAAGAAGTTATTACAACTTGAGAAGATCCACACAGATGAAAATGCATCAGACATGATGACAAAGACTCTTCCAAAGGAGAAGTTGGAGTATTGTCGACAAGTAGCAGGACTGGTAGAGCCCTCCATCTAATCGGGAGGGGGAGATTGTTGCTGGATCCCTCTAGAAGGAGAGCTATAAACCATAAAATAATAATTAATTTTGTGGACAGCAAATGAAGCATGCGTGGATGGAGAAGCGCCACAATTTCTTTGTGGCTGAAATCAACTCCTTGATCCTATAAATTGGCCATGAAATCTTGCAGCAAGGCATCGACAACAATTGAAACACAATTGAAGGCAATTGTGTAAACACTAGTAAGAGTGTTTTGAGAGGCCAAAACAATTAGTTAATTACTTTGATGAGTTGTTGAGTGAGGAAAAAATAATTAGTAAGTGACAAAATAGTGAGGTTAATTGGGGTGTTTGGGAAACACTTGAGTGCCATTATTTTGGGTTAATTTCAGATTTGTGCCTCTAATATTTTATTAGAGAAGTCCCTCTTATACGCCTACTAATTTTATTAGTGGAAGAAATTTCGGAGTTTGTTCCGTGGACGTAGCCCAAATCAAAAGAGTGAACCACGTTAAATTGTTAGTGCCATTTTAATTAATTATTTATTTTGCTCGTATTTAATTTATTCTGCAATTATCTATTTTATCGGTCCACCATTCTGTTACGCCGGGGAAAATATCAGTTAATCTGTGCCATTTTTCCTAACACCAATCATAACTGATATCAATTATTAGACTTGGATAGATTTCAAGTGGAATGCATACACTCACTCACAATTTCTAAAAAATTCTAGAAAAAAATAAATAAGGAATTTCTCATGGAGTTTAATTCTGTACAATTGATCCTATTTATAATTCTAGCTGAACTGCAATAACTGTTTTTAGAATAACAGAATTAATTCTGTTTAAATCCTCCTAACTTTCCCTTATTACATAGAAGCATTTCCCTTTCTCTTCTCAACGTAAAAGAACAGAAAGAGGGACAGCACCGAGAAAACGTTGAAGCAGACAGAGGATATATCGAGGGACGCGTGGCGACCACTGATTGCGTGAACCTCGAACAGGTTAGTGCTCTTCTTGGGATCGGTGCTTTGCCCATAACCAACTTCAAAGTCGTTGGAATCATATGCGTAGGCGCGTACGAAGTACGTGGCTGTGGGCACGTCTCTCTCTACGACCCACTCGAAGCTTTGCACTGTCTTGTTGTAGGGTCTGACAACGATCTTGTGCTGACATGTCTTGTCCCTCGAGAGGTTGTCCTCGGTCTTTCTCCACGCGCGGTCATGTTGGCTCGCAGGCGCGTAACATAGCTTCACCTTGATGGTTTTGTAGGCTGAGTCAGTACCAGTTGGTACGGTCTTGTTTAGACCCCATGTTACTATGATTTTGTCCACACCGCCTCTCAAAACTGCATCATTTATCGCTATAATTTTATTATTTGAGCATAACCCAATCTTCACTTTCATATATATCACAAACACATCTGTTTACATTAAAGTTTAAATTAAAACTTGATACAACCTATCTAAACTCCTTATAACTTGGGCGGTCTTGGTAGATTTCAAACAAAATATTTCAAACCTAAGAGAATAAATATTTAATTATCTTAATTTTGTATGTAAGAAACATTTTCGTAATTATCACACCTTAAAGTTTAATTTAACATCAATTAATTACTATTTTCTTTTATGTATCTTTCAATCACAGAAAGGAATCAATAATCAATAATATCTTTAAGATGGATGGATGATTGAAAATATTAAATATATTAATTAATTTAAGGTTTAGTGATTAAATTCTGACCTAACTGAGGTTGACATCTTGTTTAACTAGTTGAGCCAATGAGTCTAATTTTTACTATCCTAAAAGTTAACGTTAACGACCCAATTGATCAAACAGTGGAATGTAAAAAAGTGCAGAGGAAATTAATTTTATTTCTTATAATTACAGGGTGCAGAATTTTGATTTTGCAGGTATCATATAGAGAGGTGTGAGAAGGTGGTAGGAATGGTTTTGTTTTACCTTGTCCCTGCTTTGGGGAAGCGGTGACATCAAGGGTTGTTTTCAAGGAAGGGAAGAGAACGCTCCCATAATAGGTTCTAGCTATGCAGCAAAGAAGAAGTGATGCTATTAAAACCCCGTGTGCCATTGTTACTACTCACAGTTTCCAACTCCAACAAGCCTCACTCGATGAAACTTTCAAGTGATATTTGCAATAGGAATGGAATAAATCAGTTTAATTCTGTTTATATAGGCCCCCCATCCCATACTATATAGTTTATCTATGGTTTATGACCTTTTGAATAGTTTATAATTTGTAATTTTTTATGAAATTTATTGAAATAGAGTTTTTTTTATAACTAGATTAAATTATGTTAATTAATTTTTAAACATATAACATCTTAATTATGTGAGAGATAGTTATCATAAAAAGAATATAAAAATGATGACTAAACAATTAATAGGGAGTTTAATTATAACTTTAAAAAGTGATAAATTTTCTCATGTAACTTTGAGTTCTGAATAGTTTTTTAAAAGTTATAAACTTATCATTTTTTGTGTTCACTAAATAATTTTAATAGATTTTGAAAAGTCATAGGTTTCTTAAAAAAAAACTATAAGTTTGTTGTACCAAACAGATATTATAATATCAATCAATCAAAATTTGCTGTAGAATAATTTTAAGTTTTTAACAAAGTTACTATCTTACATGCTCATTTATAATGGAATGAATTTGATAATTTTTTAGAATAAGATATAGTTGAATTAAATCTAAAAATAAAGTAGTGTTTAATAAAAAAAATAAAAAAGTTTTTTATATAATGCTTTCTTAATTAAATATTAAAGATTTGATTTTCAGGTAGAGTATAAAATAATTTTAAAACTTTGTGTCAAATATCTCTATTAAAGGGTTTACAAGTTAAAAAATGAATTAATCACTGTGATAGATAGTAAATACCATTAATCACACCTACATCAAAATAATAATTTCTTCTTAACTTTAGGGTAAAACACACCCAATAAAACATAAAAAAGTCGCCAAGTTGCAAAGCTGCAATGCTTGGTAAGAGTAAAAGAAAATGGAAATAGTAACATGAAGTGGTCAACGTGTCCCTTGAGAACGTTAAGGGGACATCCTTATATGAGATCCAACGCGAGTTGATGTAATTTGATTAGGATTTAGGAGGGATCTATTTGGCCATTTACTGAATTTAGTATAAATTAAATTTTATGTTGGTTGACTTTGTCTCTGTTTTACTGTTTTTATTCTCTTTCGTAGTGGCTTGAATTTACAACGGACACGCATAACTGCAAATGGGGTTCTCAATTCAGCTCAGTGTTGTTGAAATCGAACTAACTTAATCACAAGGTATGATTTGTTAATCAAATGTAATGTTATGAAGCTCATGTGCAATAACAGGAACTTGTTTTTTTTTTTTGAACAATTTGGAGTTTACTTACGAAAAATATTTTCTATTTTTATTTCATATATTTTTTATTTAATTGTATTATTTATTATTTTTTTACTTTTAAAAATTTACATAGGAAATAATAAAAAAAATATGTCATTTAGTTTCACAAAATATTATTTTATCATCATTTCATGTATTCATTTTTAATTACAAAAATATCACATTGTTTTATGTTTTCAAATGTTTATACAGGAACTCTAAAAATAAATTTTTCATATTTTTATTGTTTTCCATACAAACTTTAAAAATAGAAAATAAGATGATAGTTTTGTAATTTAAATTTTTAAAATAGGAAATGAAAACAAAAATATTTTCAGAAACTAAACGATATCTTATTTTCAGGTTTTCTATACAAACTTTTGGAAACAAAAAATAAGATGAAAAATTTATAATTAATAATGAAAACTGCGGCATCCCACCTAAATTCTTAGAATTAATCCCCAAGGTTTAATAAAAATTAGAGAATTTTTTTCACAAATACGAATAAAACAACCTCATTGAATTAATCTTAAAACCTAAGCGACACGCGACTTAAATAACATAAACGGAAACTACAAGCTTGGATAGGCTTAGGGATGGATCTACCTGAGTTACAGGTCCCTAACAAGGTATCATTTCTTTTCCATATATGAAGATATAAGTAGGGGACCAAGGAATACCTACCCCAGGGTAGTATTTACATAACACAATCATTTTAGTTTGAACAATTCTTCGACATATGGAGGATTAAATCCTCAACATAATACCATAGAAAGACACAATATAAACCTCTAGTGAGGTGTCAGTTACCTATCCACTAACAATCATATAAATATACTTCCACATATCGACATATACATATATCAAAACTCATAATTGACATCACGTACATGTGTTTGCCAATTTAAACCAACTGAAGGGATGTGGGATAAGCTTTAACATAAACAAAATTTACCATTTACATATCCATACCAAATACTACCACAAAATAATTAGACATAATTTTCTCATTTGGCCTTGTATTACTCCATCTCCAAGCTCACCAGGCGACATTGTCACCCTAAAAACTCATTAAAAAGGTTGAAGGGTGAATACCACTCAAAGTAGTAAATAGTAATTCATAGATAAAATTACCCATTGATTATGTAATTAAACATATCACAACCATAACACAATGACATATAAGTCATCAGACCATATATCAATCATCATTTCAATTCCAAACATCACTAGATACCTCCAATTCTTCCAACACCTATACATATACATATATTGCTATTTTCTCGATGCAAATGATCGAATACCATGGACTTTCAAAATCATGTTCTTTTCAATGCATAAAAGTATACAATGCATATTTGACTTCATCAATGACAAATCTGAGTGCTAAAATGGATAATCCACAAAGCAAATCTAAGTACTATAAATTGGTGGATATCTTGGTAACTACACAACAAATCTGAGTGCTATAAAACAATGGTACCTTGGAAACCGCATAACAAATCTGAGTGCTGAGCAAATCAAAGCTCAATAGTAACCAATGCATGTTATGTTATGAGTCAATACAGTATGCATGTATGTGAATCAGAGCATAACTTCTCACAATAAAGACATCATAGCCTAGCTCCACTATCCTCAATAATCCTTAATTCATTAATCATCAATTCACATATACACATATCAATAGATGAAGCTACTACATTACTTTTTAACTCAACTACTATATCACCAATTAATAAACTATCAACAATACATAACTAGCATATCAGGCTCCAACACACACACACACAACACCATCACAGGGCATAGTTAATAGCTTTCCAATAGAAATGTTATCAAAATAATCATCAATAATATCAAGCACTAGAATTCAATTTATTATCTCATAGCACAAATTCAATTTCCATAATATCATTAACACTACCATGGATCATTACTGACAACTCATACCAACCAATATAATTAATGACACTTCATGATCTAATTCATATAATAACGTTATCTGTGACACCCTCAATTAACTAGGACTAATTCCCATACTGGAACGTCCTACTTAATTAAGGAGTCACTTATTATTTAAGAAAAATAAGAGTTTCTTTTCTTTTTGATTAATGATCATCACATGCAGTTCGAACAGAAATCATAACATAGATCGATTCTTTGTCACAACAGTGTACTCAAAAGATACGGGGCTCGCAGGCTCCCAATAACAGTCACTACAAAATAACATAATATTAACTAAAAGTCAGGACCTACAACGGTCTCAACACTAACAGAAAATATACGTAGTCGACGCCCACGGTCCACGTCTTCTACTACAGGTAGTCCAGGTCCTGCTCGCACTCACCTTGACCCTCAGATGATGTTCACAACAAAGAAGGCATACACACAACACAGAAAAGGGTGAGTATAAGCTCTCAACCCATAAAGTTTGCATGCAAGGGTAGCTCTAAATATTTAACAATGATATATGTGCCAAACAAGTAGAAAGGTTTTATTCAACGTACCTCAGGATAATCATATAGTACTTTGGAACGCGCAAGGAAAAAGGATCATAAACAAAGTTAGTCATACAGTTATGATATGCTATGCATGTGTTAGGTTTAGTTATTACTCATCTTGATTTAATACCAATATGCAATGGGGCCCAACTTCCACTTATCAATCTCATATAACAATAACCATGTGCACACCCATCCAACCTTTTTCCTCTACCCAACTAGAGCGACCGGAGCTCTCCATATTCTGGTTTTCACAAAAAGGTAAAGACCTGCAGTCCTATTATCATAATAGCCAATCATATTTCTACAGAGCGGGCACTTCACAGTCCTGACAACATTCGCTCTGAGTCGAAGTATACTCGATTTGCCACAGGCTATCTGGTCTCGGGCACGAATCCGAACCATTAGATGCCCGCTCTAGTATACTCCCAAGACCTCCTGCAGGGTCGAAACGCTAACTGTTCCCCAGTGTACCCATCACTGTATGCTCTAGGGGATCACTACATCCCTCCTTACTCCAAATACAATATGCAATCTACTTATTTCATCATAAGGATGCCCGAGTTCTAGACAAAACCTCGCTTATTCAACGTACTTGTCCTTAAGACATTTATAACCGCTTATTAGGAAATTTTCTAACAAGTACCCTAGCATGCCAGAGCCTAGGTGCCCCCTAAAAATCTTTCTTTAGGAGCATTGAGGCTAGGCCTAAAACATAAGTTTTATATGAAAAGTTTTCCAAAACTTTTAGTTGTCTAATTTTCTAAATTCTTTCTAAGTGAATTTTATAAAAATACTAGTTTTAAATTTCCTTGCTCATTTTTATTTTCACTTCTAAAAATAAGTCATTACACTAAAAACATTAATTTTCTTTAGAGAAAAGTAGGAATAAAAATACTTGGCTTTCCTTGTGACATTTCGGGCTATCTAACGATGTTGTTCCGTCGTATTAATTTACGACGAAACCTGATATATTGGCCTAAAATTTTAGATTTACTAAAACCTTTCGAAAATATTTTATTATAACTAGTAAAATTTATTTTAAACTCATTAAAGAAAGTAAATTTTCTTATAAGTCAATAAGAGTCATAAAATTGCTTCTTTCTTGTCGTTTTATCGAAAACTTTGTTCTTGTCATATTTTATCTAGAAAACTCCAAATTGAGTGATTCCAAAGCCAAAAGTGCTTAACTTTTTAAATACTAATTAATTAAAATAAAATTAAATATTAATTTTGCCCCAAAACTAGTTTTACACAAAAATGCCCTAAGGTACCAAAATTCATCATTTTAGCTTTCGTAAAAACACGTTTTAGGACAAGTAACATGTAAAACTATTTCTAGACCAATTTTCCTCACTTAGGTAATTTTCTTATGTGAAAAATTCACATCTCATACCATAAAATACACCTTCAAAATAGTTTGGCCAAATTCCTCCGTTTGCCCACGAAAACATGTTTTATTCCGTTTCTAACTCGTCGTTCGCATCTAAACTCGGGTCCCTTTTTAATCTTTCATTTAATAACACACTTGCACTAATTTTTGTGATTGAATATAATACCAAAACAGTCCTATATGTAGCAGCCTCATCATTTCATAATTTGCCAAAAAATAAACTTTAAACGTTCTATAAATCGTTTTCTTAAATTTCAAGCATATCACACAATTATCACAAGTATAAGAAATCAACTTCTTAATTTAATAAAAATTCTATAATTAAAAATATATTCAAAAACATATTTTTATCAATAAAAATCCAAGGATCAAGCCATGCAAACAAGTTTTAAGCACTAGATCATTTTAAAGCCAATTTTACGTTAGGATCTATGAACGTTAAGTCTTTTATCTTTAAGAAAAATTTTTCCAGCAGCAATACACAATTAATTTAGGCATCAAATCTATTTTTAAAGCATGTTAAATCTTCTAAAAATATAATAATACCACAAGTCACCACTTAAACCAAGGAAATGCAATATTTTGACATTTGATACAACATGCATGCACTTTAAAATGAATTCTGCAGCAACACAACTTAATAAGTTAGTAGATTTGCAATTTAATCTTTCATAAAACCAAAGAATGTAACTTGATCATGGTGCAGCCATGATACCACCCAAAGATCATAATTTTTCTAAAGGAGTTTTTAAGATTTAAACCATAAAATAAGGATCTTTAAGGGAGGTACCAAGGTATAAATGCTAAGGGACATTTATACCTCACCATGCATGTAAAAAATAGAGGTTTAAAACAAGCTAATAATCCCCCCTTACCTCAAAGATTTCGATCACCAAGAAGAAAATATCCAAGACTTTAAAGTTTGCTCTAATGTCTCCTTTTATTGTTTTACCAAAGAAAGAAGAGATGGATGCTTGGTGAGGGGTGGTTGACGTGAAAGTGATGGTGAGATGAAATGAAAATGTTTGCTGTTTGAAGAAAATTCAAGAAGAAGGCATGGTATTTGGAAGGTGGTATTTTGTTTGTGGAGGTTAGGAAGGGTGGTGGAGTGGTTTAGGCTTGATGATTATGAGTGGATGATGATGTTTAAGATGAATGGAGTAGGAGAAAAGGAGAAGAAAGCTTGCTGGAATTTTCTTTTGACAACTAGAGAAAAGGAACCAAGAGAACAAAGTGTAGTTTTTAGAGAAAATAAAGTTGTTGCATGTGACCCCTTGTTGGCTAAGGAACTTTCACGGTCATGAGTGGAGAAAGAGAGGTGTCAAGATGGTTCCACGCAATGCTAGGTGTCAAGTTCAGGTGTTAGAGTGTGGATGAAGGAGTTTGCATGGTCATGACATGTGGCAAGGTGGTGGTACAACATGAGTGGTTAATTTCCATGCAAAGCTGATGTGTCAAGTGCAGGTGCAGAAACTTGTTCGTGGATTTAAGGGCTTTTATGGGCCAAATTTGAAAAAGGGCCAAACACAAAAGTTTTAGATCTTTTTGTTATGTTTAATTTGGTATATGACACAACTTTTCATTAATAAATGAGGTATTTATGGCCCAAATACGAAAGTAGTGTAAGGTTGTGATAGGATTATTGTTTCTTGTAAAGATTAATTGTTTGGGCAAAATTGGTAGAGCTTTAGGTTTCATGTTCTTCATCAAAGTTGTAGACAATTGAGTTAGGAAAATTTTGACGAAAGAATCATTTGATTTCATGGTCATACGAATGAGAAACGTGAAAAATACTAAACATAGTGCAAGCTGCCACTAGAAAAACGTGAATCAGTGTGATGTTTTTTATTTTGGGATTTTTGGGGTAAGAATTAGCCTTCATGGTCAACATCTACATATATTGTAACAAAATACTACAACTATGTAATAAAAGGAAAAAGTTATCATTTTAATTATGAAATGCTTAGAACATATATTTAAAAATTTAAAGATTTTTTATATTTATATTTTTTTCAATGGTTGAAAATGAGATTATTAGAAAATAAATAAGAATATAATAAAGTGGAATTTTTTTTATATGCTCACATTCAACCAAACCTGAATATCTTCAACACACCTACAAAAAAAAATGTAAAACATATTAGGTAATTGGATGCATATAATTAGGACCAAAGGTCCCCGGTAACGGCGCCAAATTTGACACGTTGTCGTTGTCGGGTCAAATAAAAAGTTAAATTAATATAGTATAAGGTGAACAACCTTAGTCGTCTCTCGAGGACCTTAGTTCAATTAGTTACACTCAATTTAGTTATAACAAAGGGGGGGTTTGTGTTGAGATTGAAAGGAAAATTAAGTAATTATATAATAGTGCAAAAAGTAAATTTATGAGTAAGAATAATCAAATTTAGAAACAACCAACCCAAGGAATTAATAAATCTTTAGTTAACTAATCATTGACCACAAATATTATTAAATATAATTAATTTCTCAACCTTAAATCGTTTGGAATCCCTAAATGATTATATTCTAAAAAATCTTCTAGAATTGAATTAATGAACTAATAAGAATAATCAATCGATATATTCTTATTAATTACTAAAATAACTTTAAAACCATAATTTGATTGAGTTAAGAAACTAATAGAAATCTCTTATTTAGTGACTTAATCTTTGTTCTCAAATTGATTATTGATTAACCAACCAACATCAGTTTAGGTTATAGATTATTTAATTATATACCAATCGGTTATACATTTAAATAATCTACCATCATAAGTGTTTGAGAAATAAAGAAAAGTAATTATCTTCAATCAAAATATTAAGAGCAAGAACTCAAAGTTAACATAAAGAAAAATTAAATTCCTTGAGTTGATTTTAAAAGATTAAGCTTCCATGATAATTTTTAACAATGAAAGCTAATATTAAATTAACTATAACTTTGATTATAAAAGTAAATAACAAATAATAAAATTAACTTACTTGATATTGAGGAAGGGAAATGAAAACCATAACTTGAGGGATGGAATATAGAACAAAGCAATAAAGCAAGAGAAAGAACTAAAACTTAAGAAACTAAAGCAAAGATATAGAAATGTAATGAAAACTAAAGCATGTATTTCTTATGTATCTTTTGTGTATCCTCCTTACAACTTCAAGCATCTATTTATAGGCAAGATATGATGATACTATACATTCATTTTCTGATTATTAATGCATTTTTTCAACATTGGTGGGCATGAAATTACAATAATTCAAAAGAAGATAATGGTAGGTGTTGAAATTCATTCTTCTCTTTATCTTCTCCACCTTGCGAGTCAAATATGACCATCTAGATGGCCGAATTTTGTAAAACCTTCAACATGAAAGTTGTAGATCTCTGTCTTATTGAGAATTTGGCGCAAGAATAAGGTCATTTGGACATCTACAACTCCAGATATGTGTATTTTGGTGAACTATATCAATGTTGGTGGGACACATGAGGGCTGATTGATTCAAGCTCTATTTCCTCATTTTTTCATATGAAAAATAACCAAATCTGATCATCATGATGCAGGCTTTTGTATTATATTTCCATGGGCTCCAAGATTAGCCTATTTAGATCATAAAAGCCCAAGTTATGGCCAAAACAAGGCAAGATACTCAAGATACATACAAAAAACAAAAATTGAACCATATATACATAATACTTCAATGTAACTAAACAATATAAAACTTAATTAAAATACTATTATTGAATATAGTAATTATATAATAAACCCCAAGTGTAAAACTATAAGAAGTGTATTAAAATTGATTTATCAGGGTTCACGACCAAGCCTAGAAAGAGAAGGAGAAGACCCAAGACTTAGCATATGCAAAAGAGAACAGAGATAGAACCATGCATGCGAGGGGAGACGGAAGACATGCATGCCAAAGATGAAGTGGATCATGATGCATACATGCAAAATAGAGTGGAAAAGAAACATGCCTTCGAAAAAGGAAGGAAGATGGACATGCATGCAAGAAATTAGATGGAAGGATAAACATGTATATAATTACCTTGATGAAGGAAAGAAGATAATAGCTTGGAGGAAGAGAGGGAGCCAACGGCTTAGTGGAGAAAGAGGTGAAGAAGTTGATGATAGCTTAGAGGAGGGTGACACGACTTTAGTAGTGTGGTGGAGGAGAAAATGAAGATGATAGAGGAAGAGTGTGGCTCAGCTTGATGGTGATGAAGAAGGAGGAAAATGATAGCTTGGAGGGAGAGTGTTACGACATGGTGTGTTGGAGAAAGGAAGATGATAATGGTTGAAGATGGAAGAGTGGGAATAGAGAAGAGAATGAAAATGATGATGGCTTAAAGAGGGAGAGTTGACGTGAGGTAGTGATAGAGGAAGAAAAGAATGTGAGGGTCATGATAAAGTGGAGGAGAATGAGTGAATGGGTGAGTGAGTGGAAAAGAAAGGAAAAGGAATTAAGTTAATTAATTTAGCTTGGTCAAGGGTAGTTGTTAGTCCTCAAATTTACAATAAAATCCTTAATAAAAAATTTGTAAAAATAATAAAAATTAGTTTAATTTGTTATAAATTTAGGTTTTAAATTCAATAAATGGATGTTGTTGGAAATAATTTACCCTTGATCAATTTTCTCTAGTTTTACAGTGAAAAAGTAAAGAATTTAAAGAGAAAAATGAAGATCTGGAGAGCTGACGCGTAGCATCAACCCCACGCGTAGCATGAGGATTTCTAATGCTGACGCTATGCATTACAGCCACGCGTAGCGTCAGAAGCTATGTGGACTCCATTTCCAGATGGCCAAGCACTCAGCCTTTGACGCATTATGGCCTCTCCACTTTGCACAAATGGACACATCGAATTGGGGGACAAGGACAAATGGCAAGGCATAATTGATTAAATAATCCCATAGTGGCCCTATAAATAGGGCCATTCTCCACACATCCTTGGCATCCCATCTCACATTCTGAGTTCTCTTTCTCTCTTATAGACTCATGTTTGAGTGTTTCTTTTGTGAGTTTGTAATTTTAGAATAGTTTTCTAGATGCTTGAGAGTGTTGTGTAGTATTGTGATTATTGTATCATGAAGTTTCCATTGCCTTCATAATGTCAATCTCTGTAAGTGTTGTTTTTACTTTCACCATGTGTAATTAAATTGTTTATGTTGGAATTTGGTGAATCAATCTATTATATGATGCTGTGAATCCTCTGTATGTTTATGAGTCAGTTACATGTTAGTATTTCAACCTTTATTAGTATGAACGTCAAACGAGAGAATGATTTTCATGTGTATTAAAACTTGTTTTATTAGTGTGAATGTCAAACAGGAGAATGATTATTCATGCCGTATTGAAATCTATTTTTAATGAAAGTAAAAGTTGAAATACCCTTAATATACCAATTACTAGGGATAGAGTTAGTAATTATTGTTACCATAAGGCCAGGACTTAATGCAAGTTTTTATTAAGAAAGCTCACGAGGGATCGGACTTTACGATAAATACTTAGAATTTATATCACGAGGAATCGGTTATAATGACTTTAAGCTACAATAACATGAACTTGATGATTAAGTATGTACGTTGTAATTATTGCATTATATTTTAGTACGAGAATCCTAATTCCAACATAGTTGTTAATTTGTGTTTTTTTACCTCAAGTATCTGCATTATTCTGAATTACATCTCAACTTTATATTTAGATTTTATCTTTTCTATCTTTCTACCTTATGAACAAATCAACCTTCAAATTCTGTGAATATTGTATAAATTGTTTATAAATTATTCTTTTGTTAATAATCATTGATAAATTTACCATAGTAAATAAGAAATTACTGTGAGTTACTGGACTTTCAATCCCAGTGGAACGATATCTAAATTTGAAAACTACAAACGATTGATGCGCTTGCCAATTAATAACCCAACAGTAACACGGGGGTTAACAAGTTTTCTGGCGCCATCGCCGGGGATTGAATTGATTCAGTAAAACAGTAAATTTTTAATTACCATGGTAAATATTTTTTTACCTTAGTTAAAATTTTTAATTTTGTTATTTCTTTATTTACTTTTTCTTATCATTGTTGCACTAACTTTCTTTGTCTAGTTTATGTATGCAAACCCGATCTACCACAGGAAAAATTTACTTTGATCCTGAGATAGAAAAGTTTGTAAAGAAAATCAAGTCTTTGAAATCTAAAACACAAACTAATTCTTCTTCTACTTCTAAAAATTTTGAAAATTCAAATATGGCTGCTGAAAGAAGAACATTGAGACAGTTTGCTACTATTAATGGACCACCTCGTGTTTCGGGGATGTATCAAGGACCTGTTGCTGCGGTGGAAATTAAACATTATTCAAAATAATCAATTTGCTGGTTTAAATCATGAGGAACCTTATGAACACTTAACTATTTTTTATGAGTTATGCAGCACGATTGGTTTTAAACCTAATCAAGAAGAATCTGTTTATATGAGATTGTTTCCTTTTTCATTGATTGGTAAAGCTAAAGAATGGTTTAAATCTTGTCCACCGGGTAGTTTTGCAAACTGGTCCGATGTTGAGAGAAAATTTTTGGAAAGATTTTATTCTCCTTCAAAATATTTTGAAGCCATGACAACCATACATTCTTTTTCACAAAATAATGATGAGTCATTAGGAGAAACATACGAACGATTCAAGGCACTCTTGAGGAAATGTCCAAACCACAATTTAAATGATGCCGAAAAGGTAAGGATCATTTACCATGGTTTGTTACCTCAGTTTAAGATGATGTTAGATGCTTGTGCAGGTGGTTCTTTAATGAACAAAACTATGGAAGAAGCAATAGAAATATTGGAATCAATGTCCATCAGTGACCAACAAGCAAAACATAAAAGAGGTAATGTACAAAGGAAGCCAGGTATGCTCGAATTGGGAGTAAATGATGCAGTATTGGCTCAGCAAAAATTATTGACTCAACAAATTGAGGCTATGAGCAAACAATTAGAGAAACTTCAAATTGCTCAAGTGACATCACCACCCCCTGCTCAATTGAAACAATGTATGCATTGCATGGGCGAACAACCATGTGGTTATTGTGCCCCTGATAGAAATGAACAAGAGCAAGCCAATTTTCTGAACCATCAAAGAAAACCATTAAGTAACTTTCCTATCAATTATGGTAATTCTTTTCCTAATAATTATCCATAGCGATGGCAAAATCAGAACTTTGGTACTGGACCTTCCAATCGCCGTCCTAACAATCAGTTTAAGCAACAACAACAATCACAGACTGATAATGCAAGAATGTCAAGGATTGAGGAATCTATCCAACAGTTATTGCAGTTTATGGAAACAAATAAAGCTACTCGAAAAGCATCAGACTTGCAAATGGGTTAGCTAGCAAAGGAAATAGCTAAATTGAAAAGTTCTGGTTTTACTGCAAACACTCAGAATGCAAGGGATTAATGTAATGCTGTTCTCTTGAATGTTGTAAAAATTGATTATAAAGAAAATTGTGAAAAGAAAAAGAATGAAGAAGAAGAAAAGGAAAAAGAAAGTGGGCAAGAGAAAGAAGAAGAGAAAAAAGAAAAAAAGAAAAAAATTGAAAAAGAAAAAAATGTTCAAGAACCTGTGGAAGTAGCACTAGTGCAAAAAATGGCTACGACAACGGGATATAATCACGGTCCAGGGGAAAATCGTGTTTGAAAAATACGTGGTGGCATTTTTATAAATATAAGGAAGTTTTTTAATCACGGTTATGAAGTAACCGTGGTCGTAGGAACAAGGTTTTTTTATTTTAATTTTTATATTTTTAAAAAATGTACCTATAATCACGGTTGAGAGGAAACCGTGATTGTAGGGTATATATAATCACGGCTTTATGGGAAACCATGATTATATCTACAACCAGGTTTTTTATTTTAATTTTTATATTCTTAAAAATGCACCTACAATCACGGTTGAGAGGAAACCGTGATTATAGGGCATCTATAATCACGGCTTTATGGGAAACCGTGATTATATCTACAACTAGATTTTTTTATTTTTATTTTTTTATTTTTAAAAAAAAGTACCTACATTCACGGTTGAGAGGAAAACTGTGATTATAGATACCCTACAATCACGGGTGTTTGGGAACCGTGGTCATAGGTGTTTTCAAAATATAAATTTTGAACGTCGCGCGCTCCTTCTCTTTCTCTGTTAGCTTTCTCCCATCTTTATTTGTTAGCTTTCTCTCATCTTTCTCTCTAAAGATTTCTCCTTTTTGTTTTCTCATTACCATTGACGTTTACATTTTTTTATGTTCTAGATCTAACGTGGTTCTACGTATATATTTTGCAGGTTTTCTTTTGCTATTCTCGTTGCGCGCCATTGACGACCACCACACGACCCTTCTCTTATTTTCTCGTTCAACCATGTAAGGCTTCTCTTTTATACATCTCTTCTTTTCTATTTCTTTCGATTATAATGAAGGCTTTACATGTTTCTTAGTTATTCTGTTTGTTTTTGTTCTCTACGTTTTGCTTCTGTTTGTTCCTATAATGGAGGTTTTTTGTTTTGAAGGTCAACGTTGGGGTTATTTTGAGGAGGATGTTGGTGGCAACTATGGAGATGTGCACAGAACTTTTAATCATGTTCTCTGATCGAAAGGAACGGTGGTGGTGATGGTGAGTTGGGTATGGATTGTGGCGTGTAAGATTATAGAAGGTTGGCTTTTAATCACGGTTGTGGTTGGCAACTGTGATTAAATGTGATCTATAACCACGGTTGTGAACCGTGATTAAAAGCCCTAATCTATTATCACGGCTGGAACAACCACGGTTCATGAACCGTGATTAAAGGCCAATTTTAACCGTGATTAAATCCCTTTTTTGCATTAGTGTAAAACATGAAACAATTTGTAAGGAGGTTTTACAATTTGGCACACCGGAAAAATTTAAAGATCCGGGGGTTTCACCATTCCTGTTTCCATTAGAAACATCAACATCAGAAATGCTTTGTTGGATTTAAGGGCTAGTATCAATCTTATGTCCCTAGGTTTGATGAAATGTATTGGTGATCTGGAACTAAAAGAAACTAAAAGAGACTTACAATTTGTGGATTGCTCTACCAAGAAACCAATTGGGATTGTGGAAGATGTACTGGTAAAGGTTGACAAGTACCACTTCAAGGTTGATTTTGTGGTATTGGATATGAAGGAGGATACTAAGATCCCTTTGATCCTTGGAAGACCTTTCATGAAGACTGCAAGAGTAATGGTTGATGTTGACAAAGAGATGATTGCGGTCAGAATTCATGAAGAAGAGGTAAACTTCAATGCTCAAGAATATCTGAAAATAGATGCTGAGGACAAAGTTTACCAATCAGGTAAACAAGGTATATCTCTTCCCAATCAAATAATTTTTTTAAAATTAACTGATTGCTTGTATGATGAAAGACAGGTAATCAAGCATCGGAGAAGAGGGAAGAAAAAGATGGGTGATTCGTCAACCAAAATTGAGAAACCACCCGATTGATCAGAGGTAATGTCTGGCTGGAGACATTAAACCTAGCGCTCAATGGAAGGCAACCCATTATTTTATTGTTAATTTTTATTTATTTATATATAAAAAAACCCCACGCATAGCGTCTTACCCACGCGTAACGTGGAGGTAAAAATTTCAACCTGACGCGTAGCGCCCCATCCACACATAGCGTCACAGCCCATGTTCAGTTTTTAAAACTGAACCAGAGAGGCCCAACCCTCTCTGCCTCACTTTGCCTTTTAGAACCCTAATTTTCACTCTTAATCACCCACATTCCCTCATTCTTTCATCAACTTCACAAGGATTCGAAGTAAGTATCTTCTCTCTTTTCTCTTTAAAAGTTTGCTTTTGATTTTTGATTTTTAGAAAGCATGTGGTTAGGATTAGGATTAGAAAACCATTGGGATTTGATTGCTGTTAGATTTAGGGATTGTTTTGATTGAATAAAGTTTTGAGGGGTTGTTGTTGTACAACCTCTGTTTCTGTGATTGAAACTGCACACCTCACGTGTAACATCCCACTGACGTGTAGTGTGAGGCATGAACTGTAACCCCACGCGTAGCGTCCCACCCACGCGTAGCGTCAGCCTCTGTTTTTTATTTTTTTGTTAATTTTGTGTTTTATTTTCTGTTTAGTGTATATTTTGTTTTTCTATTTTTAATAATTCTGTCCCGTTTATTTTTGTTTGATTGTTTGTTTTTCTTTTTTATTAATAAAATTTCTTAAGTTGTATATTTGTTATACTTTCTTGCATGAAAATAAATAAATAAATTTGATAAATTTGTAAATATGTTTGTTGTGTGAAACTACATATTGTGTGAATCTTAATATATGTTGTACTTTTAAAAATCCAAAAATATGCATGTGTAATTTTGTTTAACAATTTATTTTATTGAAATTATAAAAGTCAAAAAAAAGAAAAAAATATGTTTTTCTATGCTTTGTAAATGTTTTTGTTAAAATTTTATGTTTTGTGAATTTTGTTTTGCATGAGGTTTTATTCTTGATGTTTTGCATAAAATATAAAAACCAAAAATATGAATGTTAATTTTGGATGTTTGGCATGTTTTATTTTGTTAAAATATAAAAATCAAAAATATTTTGATGTGTGTTTGATTTTTTGTAAAATTTCTTTTTGCAGATGGCACTAAAGAAGTCTATTCCTATTCTAAAGAGACAGAGGAGGACCACTGATACTGATACCACCTCTGAAGATCAGATCTTCAGGGTGAGGAGCAGTTGGGACCTAGAGATCCCACCAGATTTTGTACTGATGAGAAATGGGCCCGGTTCCATCAGATAAAGGGCTAGAGACTCATCTGGGAGAGAGTCTTAGATTTGAATGCTGAAGACTTTCTTGAGCTGCAAGATGAGATCCAGAGGAGGAGATGGGGACCCCTGTTTTCCCTACCTACTAAGGGGGATCCCATCTTAGTTATGGAGTTTTATGCGAATGCCTTCAGAACTCGTCAGGACTCACCGAACATCAGTCAGCAGAGGACGAGCTTCGTGAGGGGTTGGGACATCACTTATGACTGGGATACCATTAGTACCCTACTGGGTAATCCTTGGGAGCCTACTCCCGAGAGTGATACTTGTTTCTGGAAGGAAAACAGAAGCAAGGTCGCTACTGAGGATAGTGATCTAGGATATTTCTTGGATCAGGTTGCTCATTTCCTGAGTAAGGTTGGAAGGACTCCATCGAACCTCCTCAAGACCCAGTTGACTCCCATAGCTCAGGCATGGATGTACCTAATGCTTCATAACATTACTCCTATCACCCATCTTTCTTCTCTTCCAGTTGATCGCTGCTGCCTTCTTTATTCTATCCTTCAGGGCTACACTATTGACATTGCTGAGCTGATATCTGAGCAGATTCACCTTTATGCCCTTGGGTATAAGGTGAATCGTCCTATTCCCTTCCCTCTCATCATATCTGCCTTACTAAGAAGGCAAGGAGTTGTCGTGCCATCGCCTGAGTTCACTAGTTCTTCAGGGAGAGTTCCCAAGGTTGTAGTGAACAGAGATTATTTCATCCAGTAGTACGAGCTTCCACCACTAGAGCAGAAGGCTCAGCCCAAACAGAGAAGGAGGAGACCACCAGTTTAGCCACCATCTGCTGATGCTATCACTGATGGATTTGCTACGATGACTATTGAGCATCAACATATGATGCTGATGATGGCCGCCACACATAGGGCTTATATGTATCTTCAAGATGCATTTTATCAGTATAGGATACAGGGAGAGGGAGCATCTTATGTCACACCAGCTGAGTTTGTAACACATGTAGCTTGGCCTGGTGATTTACCCATATATCCTGATACAGGTGGACCATCTAGAGCACATGCTGAGTCAGAGGGTGATGCAGATGAGGAGGGAGATGATGAGGATCACATGGAGAATTGATGGTGTTATTTTTCTACACCTTTTACATACATTTAGTTTGGTATTTATATTGGTATATTTTTTGGATTATATTATGGTGAGTTTTATTTTATGCATATATCGAAAATCAAAAATAAATTTTATCTTTTTAATAAATAAATCAAAATTTTGAAAATAAGAAAATTTACGCACTTAAGGTTTTTGCACAATAAAACTATTTTAAAAAATCAATTATCAATTCTTTTGTAATTTAGGAATTTTGATAAAAATTAATTACAATAATTTTATTAACTATCAAGCTAATTTTGATAACCCAGTGAGCTGAGAGATCTTTTAAACACTTGAGGGTTTCGACATAACTTCATTCAAATTGATTTTGCTTTAATCTGTGATTTGTGTTGTTGTACAGAGAATTCAAGAAAATGATCAAGGCACATTTTTGGTAAAAGAAACCTTGGGCCAAAAAGCTTACCATGGTAAAATTATTTTTATCCTTTGAAAGCCAATTTGAGCTTGAAAAATAATTTCATTGGTACCCTTAAACCTTTATCAAAATTTAACCATTCCCTTTACTTGATTGATTAAAAGAGGAATTGATCAAAATGAAAAGAATATTTTGAGCGTTCTTACAAAAAATGGGGGAGTAAAAATTAACAACTTGATTCTTTTCAAGAAAAATCAAAATTGTGCATATAAATGAAAAATGAAAAGAAATATATGCAAATCAAAAATAGAGAAAAGAATCAAGTTGGGGGGTATTTGTTATCATCAATCAGGGAATTGAGATTTAGGTCAAGAGAAAGCCTAAAAATTATAAAATGCTCTTTTATGATTTTAGGTTTTTGAATTCCAAGAAAAACCATCATTTCTTGTAAGCCAAGCCTCATTACAACCTGTGAAAAGACCTTGTGATTTTTGAATTAACTCTGTATGATTAACCATTGATTAGATGAAAATCAAAATTAAATTCATTTGATTTTATGATCGATTGAGTGAAACAGGTTACCTTTTGCACAGAGATAAACACTTGTGAGGTAAGCCTGAAATTATGTTTGATTTGTTAATAAGACATTGTAAAGATTTTTGTCATTAAACCTTTATTACATAGGATATCTATTTTTGGTAAATTATGAAATTACTTTTTGTGGTAAATTTTTGGACTAACTCAAAAATTTGATTTCAAATTTGATTTTTAATTTTCTCTTGCTCGAGGACGAGCAATGTCTCAAGTTCGGGATATTTGTTCGTCCTCAAATTTATAATAAAATCCTTAATAAAAATTTTGTAAAAATAATAAAAATTAGTTTAATTTGTTAGAAATTTAGGTTTTAAATTCAATAAATGGATGTTGTTGGAAATAATTTGCCCTTGATTAATTTTCTCTAGTTTTGTAGTGAAAAAGTAAAGAATTTAAAGAGAAAAATGAAGATCTGGAGAGCTGACGTGTAGCATCAACCCCACGTGTAGCGTGGGGATTTCTGATGCTGACGCTACTCATCACAGCCACGCGTAGCGTCAGAAGCTACGTGGACTCCACTTCCAGATGGCCAAGCACTCAACCTTTGACCCATTATGGCCTCTCCACTTTGCACAAATGGACATACCGAATTGGGGGACAAGGACAAATGGCAAGGCATGATTGATTAAATAATTCCATAGTGGCCACTTCGAGCTGTTTAATGGGAGCTGACTCAGAGACCTGACGCGTAGCGTCAGGACCCTTCCTCAGCCCTATAAATAGGGCCATTCTCCACACATCCTTGGTATCCCATCTCACATTCTGAGTTCTCTTTCTCTCTTATAGACTCATGTTTGAGTGTTTCTTTTGTGAGTTTGTAATTTTAGAATAGTTTTCTAGATGCTTGAGAGTGTTGTGTAGTATTGTGATTATTGTATCATGAAGTTTCCATTGCCTTCATAATGTCAATCTCTGTAAGTGTTGTTTTTACTTTCACCATGTGTAATTAAATTGTTTATGTTGGAATTTGGTGAATCAATCTATTATATGATGCTGTGAATCCTCTGTATGTTTATGAGTCAGTTACATGTTAGTATTTCAACCTTTATTAGTATGAACGTCAAACGAGAGAATGATTTTCATGTGTATTAAAACTTGTTTTATTAGTGTGAATGTCAAACGAGAGAATGACTATTCATGCCATATTGAAATCTATTTTAATGAAAGTAAAAGTTGAAATACCCTTAATATACCAATTACTAGGGATAGAGTTGGTAATTATTATTTCCATAAGGCCAGGACTTAATGCAAGTTTTTATTAAGAAAGCTCACGAGGGATCGGACTTTACGATAAATACTTAGAATTTATATCACGAGGAATCAGTTAAATGACTTTAAGCTGCAATAACATGAACTTGACGATTAAGTATGTACGTTGTAATTATTGCATTATATTTTAGTACGAGAATCCTAATTCCAACATAGTTGTTAATCTGTGTTTTTTCACCTCAAGTATCTGTATTATTCTGAATTACATCTTAACTTTATAGTTAGATTTTATCTTTTCTATCTTTCTACCTTATGAACAAATCAACCTTCAAATTCTGTGAATATTGTATAAATTGTTTATAAATTATTCTTTTGTTAATAATCATTGATGAATTTACCATAGTAAATAAGAAATTACTGTGAGTTACTGGACTTTCAATCCCAGCGGAACGATATCTAAATTTGAAAACTACAAACGATTGGTGCGCTTGTGAATTAATAACCCAAGAGTAACACGGAGGTTAATAGTTGTTTGGTATTTTAACCCTTTTGGTTAATAATCATAACTAACCGCCCTTTTGATTTAATTCCTAAAAATCACCATATTAATTTCTTAATTTTATAGGCCGCTCTAAAATTTCTAATTTATCGACCCTTGATTATTTAATTACAAGCCGTCAAATTTAAATCATGTGCCCTATTTAATTTCTCCTAAAATATCTCAATTAATTAAAATGACATAAAAAAAAAGTTCTAGATATTGCTTTTGCATATTATCCTCACGCTCCTAGGTTGAGGTAACTCTATTCCCATGATGCCACGCCACACGTACAAGTGGGACCTCTTTATTTTTCAATCACTTCACAGAATGTTCCACGATATGAGCTAACAAAGGCCTGGATCTCATCATCACTAGGAATGACATGATCCAGATTAGGTGTGTATTTCCTCAGTTGAGACACATGAAATACAATGTGAAGATTTGAGAGATGAAGAGGAAGAGCGATTTGGTAAGCCACAGAACTAACACGCTTTAGAATCTCATATGGTCCGATGTACTTAGGACTCAGCTTCCCGCTCCTCAGTACATGACCAATACCCTTATCACGGGAAACCCTCAGAAATACATAACCCCCTACATCAAACTCAAGTGGTTTCCATCTCTAATCATAATAACTCCTCTGCTTATCTTGAGTGATTTTATCTTTCTCAAATTATCTTAATTTGATCAGAGGTTTGCTGGAC
This sequence comes from Clitoria ternatea, assembly GCA_037962975.1. NCBI lineage: Eukaryota > Viridiplantae > Streptophyta > Magnoliopsida > Fabales > Fabaceae > Clitoria > Clitoria ternatea. Next base: position 198,960,371 of record CM075671.1, on the reverse strand, counting down.
AATCTCAGGCTCGAAGGCCATACTTTCACTGGTTTTTAACCAACATAATGATGTTCTACACTTTCTACCGTACAGAGCTTCATAAGGAGTCATGCCAATACTATTGTAATAACTATTGTTGTAAGTGAATTCAATTAGTGGGAGAAACCGCTCCCAACTACCCCTATGCTCCAAGACACAAGATCTCATCAAATCTTCTAAACTTTGGATGGTCCTTTCAGATTGTCCATCAATTTGTGGATGATAAGCTGAACTCAGCTTTAACCTAGAACCCAATTCCTAATGAAGAACACCCTAGAAATGTGAGGTAAATCATGGATCATTATCCAAAATTATACTGGAAGGTACACCATGTAACTTTACCATTTCTTGCATATATAATTACACCAGTTTCTCCATGGAACTCTTCGTACTAATTATAAGAAAATGGGCAGATTAGTAAGCCCGTCAATGATCACCCAAATAGTATCATGACCAGCTTGTGTTCTGGGTAAACCAGACACAAAATCCCTAGCGATTGAATCTCATTTCTAAATAGGAATGTCAAGAGGTTTCAAAGTCTTAAAAGGTTTCTAGTTTTCAATCTTGGCTTTTTGACATATCAAACAAGATGCCACAAATTTCACTACATCTCTTTTCAATTCGGGCCACCAGAAGTTCTTTTATAGATCTTGGTATATTTTCATCGTACCAAGGTGAATACTTAACATACTACAATGTGCCTCATTGAGAACACTCTTTCTCAAGTCATTGCCATTATACACATAGATTCTCGCTTTTACACGCCAAATTCCATCAGTCCCTTCTATAAGTGCCATATCTTTGCCTTCTATTTAAAGATTCTTAATTCCTGAAGGCACAAATCAGATTTCTGTAGCTAACATACCAACTTCAAGAATTCATTAACAAACTTTAAAATGCCGACTTCAACTTAACACCAAAATTGAAATCTTTAAACTATTCAAGTAACTCATGTTCCTCTACCATTAAAGCCACTATATAAATAGATTGTCTACTTAAAGCATCAACCACAACCTTAGCCTTTCTAGGATGGTATTTTAGATTGAAGTCACAGTCTTTTAAAAATTCCTTCCATCTTTGTTGACACATATTCAATTCCTTCTGTTCAAATAGGTATTTGAGGCTTTTATAATCACTAAAGACCATAAACCTTAAACCATACAAATAATGCCTCTATAACCTTAAGGCAAACACAACAACTGCTAATTCAAGATCATGAGTAGGGTAATTCACCTCATGTGGTTATAACTATCTTGATGTATAAGCAATTACCTTTTCATTCTGCATTAATATACACCTAAGCCCAAGCTTGGAAATCACAGAACACCATAAAGTCCTTCTACAAGTCAGGTAAGGTTAAGACAGGTGCAAAAATGAGTCTCTACTTTAGCTCTAGAAAACTCCTTTCATATTCAAGGGTTCATATAAATGGTTGATTCTTCCTAGTTAACTTTATCAATGGCAAAGCTAAATAGGAAAACCCCTCAATAAACCTCCAAAGCTAAATGTGAAAACCCCTCAATAACCAAAATTCACACTTTGACAATTGAGCATATAATTTCCTTTCTCGTAGCACCTGTAACACAAGTCAGGGATGTCTCTCATACTTCTCAGATGACTTGGAATAAATCAGTATGTCATCAATAAATACTACTAGAAACCTATCCAAGTAAGGGTGAAAAATATGATTCATGTAATCCATGAAAATCATCAGTGCATTGGTTACACCAAAGGGCATTACAACATACTCATAATGACCATATCGAGTTTGGAATATCGTCTTTGGAATATCATCTGACTTCACCCAAATTTAATGGTATCTAGACCAGAGATTGATCTTGGATAACACAATAGCTCCTACTAACCTGAACTATTTTGAACCGGGGTTAAGGATCCGGTGTGGGACCATCTACAAATGTTCTTAGATTCTAGGGTTTTGTACACTGGTCCAGTGGGGATCTAATATTATGTCCCCTATTCTAGTGGGAGATAAGGGTCTTAGAGTCTCGGAGATCCTTCACACCAAGCTTTCATGTTGACAGGGGGTGAAAGGTGGTGTCACCTGTGAAGATTCTCTGATGCTCAAGTTAGTAACCAGAAAAAGAATTCAAGGTTGATAAGTGTAAGTTTGAGAATGAGTCTAACGTACTAGAGTCGTGGAAATGTAGGTATTTATATGCATTCATGTGGAGAATGAAGAGTCTCCCAGGGTTTTGGGACTATTCGTACAATATGCTAGTATGATTCCGACACACGACGCAGGTGCCTCCGCGTCTCCTGTGAACGTTCCTCTAGGACTGTATTTTGTACTATTTGTTGGGTGACACAGATGCTTTCCAATGTGCATGGTGCTGACCTAGACTTCTAGTATAGAAAGCTATCTGATACGGGCTTATAGTCCGGAGGTTTACCTACGACACTAGTAAGCGAGTGAGATTGAGTGGAATTATGCTCTTGCCCATGTACCGGTATTTAAACCAGATTATTTGCCCCTAGCCTTTTATAGGGATTGAGTAAGTTGCTCAACATAAGCTATACTGCTTGTCGAGGTTGTTCTTACGGATGTGGATACCGGCTTAGATGACTTTCCTCCAAAGTCCCCTTTCGTGGCTATGGACACCGGTTTCAGACAACATCCTGTCTTTGCGTGGGGAACTTAAGAGTTTTTTGAATTTCATAACTCCTTACATTTAAAATTTGTATCTCCCTGGCATTGAGACACCACCAATGATGAGCAGTTATTGCTAATATTACATGAACACTAATGATTTCAGGCACGAGGATTGTCAATCGTCACATATAGTAGGTATTGGGCCTAAAATTCAAATGTTACAGCCCATTCAATTTTAGCTTTATGTAAAAGGACACTATTTTCGTGGGCTTTGGATTGAAACGACAGTGTCGTTGGCCCTTGAAGTGATGTGTCTACTGACAAACAACATGACTTCTGACTGGTGGTTACCATGCCCCCTCCATAGCTATAAAAAGGGAACTTAGGCATTTTCCAGAAACCACTTGCTTCAACCCTACGAAAACCACTTTCTTCCCTTTCTTTGGTTCATTTCCTCTGCTTGTAGTATTATCACCATGCGCTCTAGGCAAGACCCCGCTGGTCCCGTGTATAGAGGAGGAAGAATCCCTGTAAGGCCCTCTGGCTATTGAGGAGGAAGGATCCCCGTGAATCCTTCCAGGGCCGGGCCATATCGTTCAGGAAGGAGTGAAGTGTCTCACTCAAGATAACAGATGGTAATGCCCCCATCTAACTCTTCCTCTAGCTCAAGGGCTAGCCACTCTTCTAAAAGCAAGGTGAGTGCTGACTGTTACCTTTCTGATGATGTGACTTTTTACAACAACATCGACGCTTTCCATCACGCCATAAGTAGAATGACCATCAAAGGAACTTCTGAAACCATCCCAATCCTCAAAACCATCGAAGGGTTTATCAACATGGTGGCATACCGGCTCAACTGGGTTAAGCTAAATGATCAATACCCTTACTGTTGGGTAGAAGATAAAATTTAATAGATAGCATCTTGGCATACTAGAGAAGATGGGGGATGACTATCCCCACACTTCATGGTACATGCTAAAGAAAGGCTTAAAGAGTGGTTCATGGTGCTTGCACCTCAGCTTGAAGAAAGAATTTTCCACCGCGTGTCGGATGAGCGATCCGTCTATATGTACGATTTTGTTTTCTCTTAGCTTAGGGTCCGTTTTCCCCTTTAAAAATTTAAAATTGGAGTACTGAGATTTTTGGATTACGCTCTCTCATAAGTGCACCCTAATAGTTGGGGCTTAATCCGTGCTTTGGAAGTGCTGGGCAAACATTTTAACTTCAAACCCACCATGGTAATGTTATTTCATTACTGCTAGGTGGTACGCCAGGCCAATAAGAAGGGCAGCCTCAGCTTCATTACCCTCCGATGTGATGCGAAGGTTGTCAATTTTGAAGCCTTTACAGAATCAATGAAGGTAGATGGTAGATCTTTCAAGAACTACTTCCTAAGGATCTGTGTTCAGCCAAATAAACTGGTCTTCTAGAGAAATAATGAGGGTTTTATCAAATTTCCTATCGAATGGATCCATGAGCATTTCTTACTCACCTCTAAAGCTTATTTCACTAACAAGGATGAGCTATCTCCCCACTCAGTAGAAGTTTTGAATGCTCTTCAAGCATACATCATTGATTGTAGGAAATTTTCCTACAAACGCCTTCTGGGGTCCAACACCATTCGTAATGAATATATAAGTAATTTCCTTCTATCTATCCTTAACTATTTGAATACTGGTATGTGTTGTGTTTGAAGCTAACATACTTTCATTTACTTATGCAAAATAAATAGAAGAACCGTGTCCTGCCATGGGTAAGTTGAAAGATATGTTAGCAGAAGAGGACTCATCTTCTGAGGAAAACAATATTCAATCCAAGAGGAACGTAACTAAGGCGTGCGTTGAAACCATCACCCTTACGTCCACTGTGACCGGTGAGGTAGCTCTGCTGGATGACACTAAACAGGCTGGCACCACACAACCTAAAAAAGAGAAAGAAAAAGAAAAGAAGAAGAGGAAACCCCATAAGGATGCTGGAGTGTAGAAGCCACCTTCCTCCCAAAATGTCAAAAAATAGAAGACACTGGAAGAGGCCGGCATGACCAGCACACAAAAGTAGAAGAAGGTTGTCTCCACTCCTGAAACCATTCCTGCTTCTGGGGCTGAGACAAGGCCAAACCTAATCACCGGTGGCTCCCAATAAGTGGTGTCCTGCTCTCCTCCAAACACTTCTTTCCTGACCCCCTTTCTGAAATATGAGGGTCCTATATCTCTAACACTCCCTAAGCCAACATACAAGCTCAGACCCACGCTGGAAGTCACTGAAATCAAAGAGGCTTGCAAGGACATCAGGTAGCAATTAGCTGAGCTATCTGGCCTCATTAACTCCTTAAACAGAGCGGCGGACAACATTGAGGAAGCTGATAAACTTCATGCTAAGGTTGAGCAGCTGAGTATCTCTGGAGCCAAGGACAAGGTGAACCTCCAAATCGAGAAGGAACGCTTGAAAGAAAAGAAGGAGCTGGATGATGAGTGAGAGTTCCAGATATGTGAGATGAAAGTAGTAGTAAAGAACCTTGAGAGGAAAGTTTCTGAGCTGAAAGATGAAGTAAAAGAAATCCCCTAGCTGAAAGAAGAGCTCAGAGTGGAGAAAGAGCCAAACTGGCTAAAGATTTGCAAGCTTCTGAGGCCGGTCACTCTAAACGGGCTGAGGAATGAGCCGCTCAGGAAAAAGAGCTACTTAAATAGATTGAGGAGCTTCGGGAGGGGAGTGCTAACATCGGATCGCTCATGGAGCAAAATACTAAACTGAAGAAAAGTTTTGCTGATGCGAAGGCTAAAGTGAAACGAGCCTTGGGGCTTTGCACCACCGTGGCTTGTGATTCGTTTAGTGGGGCCGTTCATCAGATTTCTTACCGTAACCCTGATTTGAAACTTAACCTTTATGGACTATATCCCTTTGATGAGTTCTACAGGGGTAAGTTATTTACTATTGTCGATAGACGATATGAGGAACCTGAAGATTCCTTATATGAGCTACCACCTCTCCCTGAAGAATAAACCATGGCACCACGTGAAGTCTCTGCTGAACCTGAGGGTCAAGAAAAAGAAGTAGATAAGGGTAAACAGAGGGTGGTGTGAACTAAGAGCATATTAAAGATGATGCCGGAGTAAATGCTAAGACTGCAGAGGACGACAAAGCCCAACAAGAAGATCATGAAGAGACTCCCCCTGTTTAGCTATATTTTTATATCTACATGTGTGCCGTGTTTTGGGATCAGCTCCGGCATAGACTAATTTGCTACTTCTCTATAAATTCACTTTCTGTTATCATTACATCTTTTGATATATTTGTGCCTGCTCCGATATCACTTGTTTAACATCGACAAAGTACTCATCTTTTCAACTTTGCGCGAGTATTTCAACTTCATGTGATATTCACTTTTTAGCCTTTATTTACCTTAGGCTTCATTGTTTAACTGCATGAGGGTAGCTTCGTCCAAGAGAATGGCAAACGTAGAACAGATCATTTAGGCTATACCATTCAAAAGAACATGTCGTCAGCTAGGCCTCAAATGGCATCCCCACCACTTGGTGTGGTAAAGCTAATTGGGGTACCATTCATGGAGTTATACCATCAATTTCAAAATGAATAATTAAGGTTATCCATTCAGAGGGTTATTCTCCATGGCCAATTACAGAATGGGTAATTGGGGTGCCACTCATTGGGTCTGGTATGGCCTTTATAAAGGACCAATCCTCGCCACTCGTCAGGGCTATTTTCCAAGTCGTTTGTAAGGCTATGTCATCAGTTAGAGATTAGGTAACTAAGATGAAGGTTCTACAAGCACCACTCATTGGGGTCTGGTATGGCCTTAATAAAGGACCAATCCTCACCACTCGTTGGGGCTAAGTAGCTAATTATTGAATAAGTAATTGGGGTGCCACTCATTGGGGTCCGGTATGGCCTTAATACAGGACCAATCCTCGCCACTCGTTGGGGATGTCTTGCACGCCATTGCCTCTCGTGGAGTTATGTTGTCAATTACAGGATAGGTAATTGAGGCTATTCATCCAGAGGGCCGTTCTTCACACCCTTCGCAAAGGTTAAAGACATAGAAAAGATGACTAAAAAGGAACACAATAGTTGGTGGAATTTCTCATTAATATGAAAGATGTACAAAAGAAGCTTAGTTGGGACATGCCTCGTTAAAACCTTCTTGAGAAAAACCCAATGGGAAAAAGCTCAAGTAAGGAAAAAGAGTACATGCTGGCTTACTAACTAGCTATAATAAATTCTTAAATTCTAAGTATTCTACTTATTACGAATGGGTGTACCGTTGAGGTTCTCTAACTGGTATGACCCCTTTCCAGGAACCTCGGTGACACAATAAGGGCCCTCCTAAGTGGGTGCTAGCTTGCCCTGGTGCACGAACTTGTTCCCTACACTAGCCTTTCTCAACACTAGATCTCCAACCCCAAAGGCTCTGTGCAAGACACGCTTATTGTACCGAAAGGCAGCCTTTGCCTTGATAGCCTAGTCTTGGATATATGCCTTCTCCCTAAGCTCTTGAACAATGTCAAGCTCTGTCGCCAGATTGAAGTTGTTATTCTTTTCAGAGAAATACTTTATCCTTGTTGAAGTTGTTTGAAGCTCTACCGGGATTATGGCTTCAACGCCGTATGTGAGGCGATATGGATACTCGTTTGTCAAAGAGTGAGGCATAGTACGGTAGGCCCATAAAACATGACATAGCTGATTCGTCCAGTCACCCTTAGCTTCCCCTAGGCGCTTCTGAAGGCCTTTTAACACTTCTCTATTGGCCATCTCAGCTTGGCCGTTCATTTATGGATGCTCGACAGATGAGAAGATATGGACTATGCCCAGTCGTTCAAGCAGCTCTGTGAACTTCTTGTCAGTAAACTGAGTGCCATTGTCAGTTATGATCTTTGCTGGTACCCCAAACTGTGCTATGATAGTTTCGTACATAAAACACCGGGTCCGGGCTGAGGTGATGCACACCACAAACTCTGCTTCAATCCACTTGGTGAAATAATCTACCCCCACAATGAGATACTTGATGCCCCCTGGAGCAGTAGGGAATGGACCCAAGATATCTAGCCCCCATTGATGAAAGGGCCATGGCACCGCGAAAGTTAATAGTTCCTCTGCCGGTGTGTGATGGAGGTTAGTAAACCTCTGACAAGGATCGCACTTCTTCATAAACTCTACGGAATCCTTTTTTATTGTGGGCCACTAATAGCCAGCTCTCAGAATCTTTCTCATTAAGCTCTGTCCTCCATAATGGTGCCCACACTGGCCTTTATGCACCTCCTCCATAACCTCCTGAATCTTGTTCTCATTTAGATAACGGAGGTAAGGCACCAAAAAACCTTTCCTGAACAACATTCCATCCACCATCATAAAATAAGGCAACTCTTTATGAACCTCCTTTTCTCAGCTTCATCGGTGGGTAGCTATTCATTGACTAGATACCGGACAAAAAGGACTACCTATAAATTATCATCGAATGCACGAAAAGTAATCACCATGTGCAAAGGGGTCAGAGGGATGCTAGGAGTAGTCAAAGTGCTCTGTACCACAGTAGCGGTACTCCTGGCCTGCTTTGGGTTGGCCAACCTTGAGAGGATATCAGCTCTAGTGTTCTCCTCTCTCGGCACATACTTAAATTCCAACACCGTAAAATGTTCCTTCAACTTATTAACATAGTTTAGGTACAACTGAAGCTGAGGTTCATGGACCTGATATTCTCCTCGAATTTACAAAATCACCAGCTGTGAGTCGCCATAGAGGGTAACCTCAGAAGCTCCAATGTCCAATGCTACTCTTAGTCCGGTGAGACAAGCTTCGTACTCAGCTTGGTTGTTGGATGTTTTGAAATTAAAGCACAGAGAAATCTCCAGATGCACCCCATCATCGCTTTTAATCCACTACACCTATGCCACTGTTAGTCCTCAAATTTACAATGAATTTCTTAATAAAATTATGTCAAAAATAATAAAAAATTAGTTTAGTATATTAGAAATTTAGGTTTTAAGAGTAATAAATGGAAGTTATTGGAAATTATCTACCTTGATAAAGTTTCTCTAGTTTTGCAGTGAAAAATTAAAGAAAATCAAGAGAAAATTGAAGAACTAGAGAGCTGACGCGTAGCATCAACACCACGCGTAGCGTGAGAACTTTTCATGCTGACGCTACGCGTCACAGCCACGTGTAGCGTCAGAGCTACGTGGTCTCCACTTCCAGGTGGCTAAGCACTCAGTCAAAAAGGGCCAAATAATGACCAATCCATTTATACAAGCTGCCAAGCCGAATTAGGAGACATGTGGAACATTGTTTGGGCATTATTGGATTTAATTATTCTTAATCATGGCCCTTAATCATGTGTTTAATGGAAGCTGAGTCAGGAACCTGACGTGTAGTGTTAGGACCCTTCCTCAGCCCTATAAATAGGCCACTTCCAAGGCACTGAAGGCATCCAATTTTCACTTCTGAGATTCAGAGTCCCCTTCCTTTCTTTCGAGTTTAAGAGATTGTAAGCCTAGAGTGATTTCTAGATACTTGAGAGTGTTGTGTAGTATTGTGAGCTCTTGTATTATGAAGTGTTTTCAAGTCTTCGTAATATCAACCTCTGTAAGTGTTGTTGTTACTTTTACCATGTGTAACTAAATTGTTTATGTTGGAATTTGGTGAATCAATCTATTATATGATGTTGTGATTATAACCTCTGCATGTTTATGATTCAAGTATCATGATAGTATTTCAATATTTTATTAGTATGAACATCAAACGGGAGAATGATTATTCATGCCGAATTAAAATCTGTTTTAATGAAAGTAAAAGTTGAAATACCCTTAATATGCCAATTACTAGGGATAGAGTTGATAATTATTGTTGCCATAAGGCTAGGACTTAATGCAAGTTTTTACTGAGAAAGCTCACGAGGGATCGGACTTTACAGTGACTACTTAGAATTTAGATCATGAGGGATCGGTTATAATGATTTTAAGCTGCAATAACATGAACTTGATAATTAAATATGTATGTTTGTAATCATTTCATTATATTTTAGTGCGAGGATCCTAATTCCAACATAATTTGTCAATCTATGTTTTTACTTCAAGTATCTGAGTTATTCTAAATTACATCTCAACTTTTTAGTTAAATTTTATCTTTACCATCTTTTTACCTTGTGGCGACCGGGATCACGACGGCGAGGCCGACCTTTAGAAAAAGGAATGAAACAAAACGAAAACAGGGAGTCGCCACCAACGTTTTTATCCATAGGAAAAACATTGGGAAAAAACTAAGTTCAGTAATGCACTGGTTTAAAAACGAGATTCAAGTTCGGGAGTCGGTTACGAGTAGGGAAGGTATTAGCACCCTACATCGCCTGTCAAAAATAGTACCAAGATTGAAAATGCGCAACATAAATAGCCTTATGAAAGATGTTATATTTCTCCCCTTTTTATTGTTGTACTTTGTGTAAAGAGAAATGGAAGGAACAAACTGAACAACATGGAGTGTAGGTCAACAGGACGTCGTGTCTAAATTAACCTTGGCTTTGGTATGAAACCGGAAAAGGGAAGGATGCTAACAAGACATTGCGTCTAAATTAGTCATCCTTTAATCAAAATACAGGATTACAAATGGGAAGGGGATAAACGGAATGTCTCGTCCCAAGTATCCCGTTCCTTGTGAATCGTGGTGATGATCTACCAAAAAATAAGGGAAAATCAACAAGACGTCTCGTCTAAATTGATTTTCATGGAATTTAATCAAGATGCGGGGTTGGAAATGGGAAGGGGATAAACAGGACGTCTCATCTCAAGTATCCCGTTCCTTATGAATCATGGCGATGGTCTACCGAGAATAGGGGAAAATCAACAAGACGTCACGTCTAAATTGGTTTTTATGGAAGTGATAAAAAAGGCAGTTACAAAGGAAACATAAAGAAAATAAAATAGAAATAAAATAGAAAGGTGGAGAATTAATTCAATTAATAGAAATTAATAATAATTGAAAAGGAAATGGATCCATCGAATAACAATTAATTTGACATAAAATAAATAATACAAGTATTGAAAATAAGGAGCAGATCCTGGTGGGGGACTAATCCAATCTATAGAAATTAATTGCTAATTGAAAAGGGAACGGTCCCCATCGGACAACAATTAATTTGGTAGGAAAATAAATAAATACGAGTGTTGAAAATGAGGAACAGATGATGACCGGTGTGACGAGAAAGAGAGAGCTGGGCGCCAGTATTGGAGAGAGAGAGGACTGAGCGCTAGTGTTGGAGAGAGGGGCACGGGTGTTGGAGAGAGGGGCGCCGGTGTTGGAGCAGCTGTTGAATTATGGATCTGGTGTATGGCTTTGTTGAACGGACTGAGTAAAGGAAATAAAGGTAGAGTTTTTACCCAAAGAAAGCTTCAAACCTCCTCCTCTCCTCTTTTGTTGAGGTATTTATAGAAATCCCAGGTGTGGCTGTATGCTTGAACAGCTCAAAGACAGCCTGGCCACCAACAATTATGGGGAACAGCGGCTGAATAATTTATTATTTTCATCTTTGTTTTGTTGCCAGCCGCCCAACAAGATTAACAAATCAACTTGGATGGTGCTTTGGGGAAACAACCTGGACATTGACGATCATGGAGAACGGCGGCTAGTGGGACTTCTTTATTATTTTCTCTTTTTTCTGTTGCCGGCCGCCCCCCCATAATTCAAGGATCTACTTGGACAGTGAGAATCCAAGTCAGCATGGGCAAATGGAGGAAATATGGAATCGGCATTCTCTTTATGACTCGGATTGGTGCCTCAGCAAGTATCCATCCTCAGTGGGAATTAATCCAAGCAGAGCAGGTGCTCTCATATATAAAAGACCAAGTGAAAGCTTGAATTCACAGATCTGATCCGACCTCTAACACTCGGTGTGAAGGCCCAAATTCACAGATTATTGACTCAGAAATTGCTTTCCGAGAAGCATTCATCAGGACCTCTGTTCATTCGGAATTGCTTCACTCGGAATTGCCTTGTCCGGAGATGTCACTATTTGAAGCATTCATTCGGAATTGCTTCAATCGGAGGGGCTTTGCTCGGAATTTGTCACTGCTTGAAGCATTTAACCGGAATTTCTTCAATCAGAGGTGTTTTGCTCAGAAGTGTCACTACTTGAAGCAATCAACCAGAATTTCTTCAATCGGAGGTGCTTTGCTCGGAACTTGTTTTTGCTTGAAGCACTCAATCGGAATTTCTTCAATCGGAGGTGCTTTGCTCGGAACTTGTTTCTGCTTGAAGCATTCGACTGGAATATCTTCAATCAGAGGTGCTTTGCTTAGAAGTGGACCACTCGGGAACATATTACTCGGAAACACCTCTAAAATATTTCATTCGGCTATACCTCCAGCCCACAAGCTCCTTCAAAGTCAGAACCATTTAAAATTCATTCGCTCGGGAATTCTTCACTTGAATGCTTCAGCCCGAGAGGTATTCCTTCAAAGTCTTTCTTCAACTGGAAGCACATCTCTCGGAAGTAAACCACTCAGAGATGATTCACTCGGATACACCCCACTCAGATGCGTCTGCTCAAATAGAGCCTTTCTTTGCTCGGGAATAATTCTCTCAGAGTCGATCCACCCGGAAATACCACATTTGGAAGTATGGAACTCGGAAGTGATCCTTTTGGAACCAGAGTGTTTTCTTCGCTCGGAAACACATCTCTTGAAAATGACTCATCTGGATATGGCCCACTCGGGGACGTCCTACTCAGAAGTATAGACCTTGAGAGAGATTCTGCCCGAAAGAGGCTCATTCGAGATTAGAGATTTTCTGCGCTCGGGAATACATCTCTCGGCAGCAAACCGCTCGGAAACGGCTTCCTTGGTAGCATCCCACTCGGAAGTATAGATCTTGAAAGTTTCTGCCCGAAAGAGGCTCATTCGAGGTCGGAGCCTTTTCTTCACTTGGAAATATATCTCTCGGCAGCAAACCACTCGGAAATGGCTTTCTTGGTGACGTCCCACTCGGATATAACTTTGCCCGACAAATGCTCTTTCAAAGTTCAGTCCTTTTTGTTCAGAATCAATTCACTCAGAAACGATTCGCTTAGAAACATCTCTGTCCAGAAAAAGCACTCATCCAAAGTTAGAATCTCTTTTCCCTCGGAGGTACTTCAATCGGGAATTCTTCACTCGGATGTATATCTTTGGGTGGTATTTATTCAAAATCGATCCCTTTTTCACTCAGAGTGGCTGCAACCGAGAATCTTCTACTCAGATTTATCTCCAACTGGAAAGTATTCATTCAAGGTCAGCCATTTTTCACTTAGAGTAGCTTTAATCAGAAACAACCACTCGGAAACAACCCATTCGGACACAACCCACTCAGAAATGACTCAATCAGAGACATTCCACTCGGAAATGACTCATTAGGAGTCATTCCACTCGGAAATGACTCACTAGGAGACATTCCACTTGGAAATGACTCAATCGGAGACATTCTACTCGGAAATGATTCACTCAGAGACATTCCACTCGGAAATGATTCACTCGGAGACATTCCACTCGGAAATGATTCACTAGGAGACATTCCACTCAAAAATTATCATTCAGACCTATGGAACTTAAAAGTCTCTACCCGAAAGGCATAGTCAGAGCCTCTTTCTATTCGGAAGTAACTCTATTGGAAGGAACCCACTCAGAAACGACTCAATCGGAGACATTCCACTCGAAAATGATTCACTCGGAGACATTCCACTCGGAAATGATTCACTAGGAGACATTCCACTCAGAAATTATCATTCGGACCTATGGAACTTAAAAGTATCTGCCCGAAAGGCATAGTCAGAGCCTCTTTCCGTTTGGAAGTAACTCTCTTGGAAGGAACCCACTCGGAAACGACTCAATTGGAGACATTCCACTCAGAAATGACTCACTAGGAGACATTCCACTCGAAAATGACTCACTAAGAGACATTCCACTCGGAAATGACTCAATCGGAGACATTCTACTCGGAATTGATTATTCGGAGTCGAAGTTCAGTCCTCTCAGAATTCTTTCCACTTGGGCCGGACTGAAAGAGGTGTTCACATACCTTATGAACAAATCAATTATCAAATCCTGTGAATATTGTATAAATTGTTTATAAATCATTCTTTTGTTAATAAGTTTGATATATTTACCATAGTAAATAGAGATTACTCTGAATTATTGAAACTTTTAATCTCAGTGGAACGATATCTAAATTTGAAAACTACAAATGATTGGTACGCTTGCCAATTAAAATACCTAACAGTATTAAGGGACTAACAAGTTTTCTGGCGCTGTTGCTGAGGATTGAATTAATTCAGTAAAACAGTAAATTTTTAATTACTGTGGTAAATTTTTTTTTCTTTGGTTAAATTTTCAATTTTATTCATTCATTTATTCATTTTTATTAACATTGTTACACTAGCTTGCTTTCTGTATTTAGTTTGTTTATGTAAACTCGATCTTCTGCAGGGAAAATGTTCTTTGATCCTGAGATCGAGAAGTTTGTAAAGAAACTCAAAGCTTTAAAATCTACAAAAATAAAAACTTCTTCTTGTACTTCATCTTCTTTTGAAAGTTTTGAAAAATCAAATATGGCTGCTGAACAAAGAAGAACATTGGGACAATTTACTGCTATCAATGGACCACCTCATGTTTTGGGGATGTACCAAGGACCTATTGCTGCTATAGAAATTAAACCAGCTACTTTAAATATTATTCAAAATAATCAATTTGCTGGTTTAAATAATAAGGAACCTTATAAACATTTAACTATTTTTTATGAGTTATGCAGCACAATTGGTTTCGAACCCAATCAAGAAGAATCTGTTTACATGAGATTGTTTCCTTTTTCTTTGATTGGGAAAGCTAAAGAATGGTTTAAATCTTGTCTACCCAGTAGTTTTGCAAACTAGTCCGACATTGAAACCAAATTTTTGGAAAGATTTTATTCACCTTTAAAATATTTTGAAGCAATGACAGCCATACATTCTTTTTCATAAAATCACGATGAATCACTTGGTGAAGCATGGGAAAGATTCAAAGCACTTGTTGGAAATGTCCAAACCATAATTTGGATGATGCTGAGTATAACACCCTAAATTTTAAAGAAAACAATTTATAGAATAATGGTAATTAATTATGTGTGGTCCAATAATTATGGAAGAATTAATTTGACATTAGAGGTGAATTATCAGTGAGTTAAGACTTACCGGAGTTGGATGATTTAACGGATGATGTGGGACTCACTTGGTCAAATTAGATATTTGATGGGTCTAGAATACTTAGAAAATTATTGTGGTTAGGGTGATGTAATTGAAATAATTTTTGGTGTTGAGAAGATAATTATTTGGACATGACGTAGGATATGAAACTGGAAAAATATGAGCCAAATGGAATTAAAAAAAAATCCAAAATCCTATTTCCCTCTACACTTCAGCTGTTCACTTCTTTCCTCTCTCCTATTTTTTCTTTTCATGCTATTGTACAATGGTTAATGGGGTTTTATGACCCAATGGACAAAGGGCATGGATGTATGGTTTTAACCATTGGACAATGTCCAATTTTACACAAATTTCCTCCTCTCTTCTCTCAATTTTCGGTAGCTTCTTTCTCTTCTCCCCCATCTTCACTTTTCTTCTTCTTTCCTCTCTCTATGGCCAAAAACTGAACCCACCTCTTCCACCTTCATCTTCTTGCCAAAAATGAAACTAAGCTTGAGAGTGTGAAGCATTTATGGAGCTTGGAAGCTTTGTGGGATCATCTTCCTTCTTTCTCTCCTTCATTTCTATTTTGGCTTGGCTTGGGTGGTGAGGTAAGACTTTGAACCCCTCTTCCTCCATTGATGGTTTTCATGTTATTTAAACTTGGAAATGGTAGTGTTAGAGGTTTTGGGTGTTGAAGGAAATGTTAAAACCCTAGGCATGAGGACATGAGAAATGATTTTATTTATAGTTTTGTGTTGAGAATAGATGAAAAATTGTTTTATTCATAAGGATGTAGTAAAATAGATAGGAGTTTATTATTGTTGGCAAGTCTAGAGAAAAACCCTAAGTATGATACATTGAGGGTTTTGGCTAAATAAGTGATTTTGATGATTTTCGATGCCTTAAAATGATTTTGTATGAGGAAATGAATGTTTGAAGCATTGATGTTGATTATTGAGGTTTGGGAGATGAGTGTATATGAGTATGTATATGATTAGAGAAAATTGATTTTTGATTGTTGATATTTATGATGATGTTAATAATGGGTTGAAGACCATTGATAGTGGATTGAGGAAATGGATACTTGAGTTGATGAGTAAGTAGGCCTTGATATATACCATTGAGCTTGTTGATGGATGATGGTCTTAAATGGAACCAAGAGGCTTATATTGGGCATGAATGATAATAATGATAGTTGAATGGCCCATAAGATGATTTAGAAGACTTGTGGATAAGAGTTTAGACAAGTCTAGGATTTGATTATAAGTTTTAAGAAAATGATGCCTTATGATGGCTTATTAATTTCATATATAAATGTGTTTGTTGATAGGATTGTGTTCCGGATGATGACGTGGAATAATCAGAGCACTTGGATTGCGGTTCTTCACTCGAGGTAGGAGAGGAGTTTACATTTCAAATTTACATGAGTGAATAATTGTTAATTATCTATATGTGTGAACTCATGCAATGCCTTGCCATGAATGTGTTAAATGTTTGAATTGATGATGTGATGAATGTTGGCTTGGCTTATGTTGAATGTTATGAAAATATATATATGATGATGATAAGTGTTGGGTTGTCCCTTGTGTTAGACATGAGTAAATTAATGATGTAGACCCGTAAATGGATGAATGATCTAAAATATAGAAATATGTTTATGATGATTATGCAGAAAGATTGGTGGAGTAGTGATAAAAAGTGTTTTAGATTCTCTCCTAGGTAATAGATGAATTGAACCTAAATTGAGAGGTATAACTTGTTAGACTAAGCCCCTCATGTATGATTACAATGGATGAATATTGTTAACTTAGGTCAATTATACATCGTAGTGATGATGGCATGAGTAAGGAGTGAAAAACCAGCGTTTTTGAACATGTGATGGTAATCTCACTCAAGCGAGATGGATTCTCGCTCAAGCGAGAGTCCCCTGTATCAGGGGAGTGGCCTCTGGCCTAATTTTGCTCATGCGAACATGAGTCTCGCTCAAGCGAGACGCGTACAACAAAGAAGGGTAAGTTACTGGGTGAATCTTGCTCAAGCAGGTGTGGCCGCGCTTGAGCGAGTGAGTTAGAAAATAGTCCTTTGAGTATCTTGCTTAAGCGAATGGCGAGGTAAGATGGATCTCGCTCAAGTGAGTGAGCAAGAATTTGATACTGGACAATTTTCACCCAAGCGAGCAAGAGTCTCTTGAGCGTGCAAGAGACTGATGCTTCATGATTGTCTCGCTCAAGCGAGTGACCAGGTGAAAGGTATCTCGCTCAAGTGAACGAGCGAGGGGTTAGACACTGGTGTATTTTCGCTTAGGCAAGAATGCCTTGCCCAAGCAAAAAGGGTTCAGAATTGAGGATCTTGCTCAAGCGAAATTGGCTCGCTCAAGAGAGATTGGCTCGCTCAAGCGAGATCGGCTCGCTCAAGCGAGATCGGGGCCTGATGGTTAAAATCCTTCTCGCTCAGGAGGAATTAGGGGCGCTCAAGCGACCTATCTCAATCTCGCTCAAGAGAGTGTGGGTCTCGCTTGAGCGAGTTGGCCAGAATGTAATTTTATTTTATTTCCTTTGTTTTGGGCTTATGTTGGACCCCTTCCTTGTATTGTGAGGAATTTGAAGAAATGTATAAGGGGTTATATAAGCATGATATAATATGGTGGTGTTTGATGTTGATTAAAACATTGGGATAATTCGTTTATACCCATAATGTGTAATGAAAAACATAATTGTTGTCCACCAAGAGTGGGATATGGATGAAGGGTAATGAGTAATAAATGGATAATGATGTTGATCATTTTCTTATATAAAGGATGATTATCATTGAGGTTGATTGTTATTATTGATGAGTTATTGTGTACCATTGTGAGTGATACAGATGTGATCTTGCATGTGTGGTTTGAATTATATTAATGAAATGTTGTGAATGCCACACTAATATATAGACGAAACAATGGTAATGATAATTGATATGAAAATCCACTAAATGATTATGTGGTGGTATTGATGAAAGATTAATGAATGTTAATGATGATTTGTGATGTTTGTAATGCCATTGTGGTTGATTGTAAGTGTTGACTTGCATGTATAATATATGATATATTGAGATGAAAATGCCACATATAAAACTTGAAAAACAATGGCTAAAACCAACAATGATAAAATCCACTAAGGTGTGTATGGGTGTTAGTGATTATGATGATGATGTTTGATGAGTGGCATTTAGGATGTATAGTGTGAGAAATGCATTTGATTTGCATTGTATTGCATCCATGGCTTATTATACGCTGCCGGTAAGGAATATTAGGGGGTTCCCTCGGTTGGCCCAGTGGGAGGGCGGCTCAGTGCACGAGCATTCTTGTTGTTTCCCCTGTGACTTGGTGTGTGAGTCACGAAGCTGCCCATAGTTTAGTGATGAGGCACCCTATGTGGTTGGCCCAGTGGGCGGGCGGCTCTGTGATGAGCAAGTACCTCGGTGTCCGATGAGGCACAACTCTCTCGATGTGTGTTTGGGCAGGTCCCGTAGCACTTTTAGTAGTTGAGGCCATGTTGTTGATCTGCAAGTCACATGGTGACTAGTGCTGCAGATGAGCGATAGCGGTTTGGTACTAGTAAAAGATGTTGATATGCATGCATGCTTTGAGATATGTGTATACATTTTTCTACTACAGTAGGGGCATAGTAGCACACCTATGCTCGACCCACACTTGGTGTTATTCCCACAGTCGAATCCACATTTGTTGTCTATTCCATTGTGCATATGCATTAGTCATAAGAGCATTTGCATATAGCATGGACATATGCCAAATGATGATGATGATTGAGATTGTGGTATGGTGATGATGAGATGGGTAATTGATATACCTAAAAGACCACATAAAAATTTATAAATGATATGAGTACAACAAAAAGATATCAAACATGACGATATGTATGTTATGGCCCATTATAATGAAAGGCATAATTATTTATGAATGATGATAATGATGATAGCCCACGGTGGCTTTGATAAAAGACCTGAATGGTCGATATTGATGATGTTGGCCCATTGTGGCATTGTGATAGATGTGTATATGCCTGCTTTGCTATGACTTAATTAATAAACATGATATATATATATGTTGTTGAATTTATAATTCATGATGATCATTGATGTGTTTAGCAAAGCATACATGATGTTGATATGCATATGCACATAATTTGAATCGTATTCATATCATCATTTGAAATGTATAACTCACTTTCCCATATGGTCTACTTTTTAGTATTAATGCAGGGATGTCATGGGATGAGGATATTTTGAAGAAAAGCTTTTGTAAAGGTAAAATAGTGGCAATAGAATGCCTTGGCCGGAAGCAGTTGTATAATATTGTATTATGGATGGGATGTATACTGCGTAGTGATAATTCTTGATATCAATGGTTGTATTGTGAATGATACTATAAGTGGTTGATATATTGATAATTGGAGTATTGGAATTCATAATCATTGATGAATACAAAGATGTTGATTTTGTAATCATTTTGGGAATGCATAGGTGTTGATGATATATGACTTTGAGGATGAATTTGAATATGGTTAATTAGGAATATGAATATTGGGGATGTATGACCATATAGATAGGTATATCCATATATCTTAGGCATTGTATGTTTATGATTTATGTCTAAGATTGGATGTGACCTAATAGGCTTGTGTTGTATATTTACATGCTTTGCCGAGTCTTTTCTCATATCCTTATATATGGGACTAGGCGTATGCCCGGTATACACATTCTTTTCGCTGTAAACTCTGTTATTTTATATACCGTTATGGGCAAACTATTTAACGATCCAGTTATAGATTATCAAATCTCACTCTTTGGTTTTCTGTGGTTTGAGTCTTGATGTAGTCATGGAGGTGTTTTGAAATTATTTCGATCGTGAAAAATTTATTTGTATTTTTATTGTTTAATTATATAGATTACATTGGGATTCGAGTCTAGAAAATCGGGGCGTTACACTGGGAAAGTAAGAATCGTTTATCATGGTTTATTGCCTTAGTTCAAGATGATGTTAGATGTATGTGTAGGTGATTCTTTAATGAACAAAACCGTTGAAGAAGCAATATCAATCATGGAGTCTATGTCAACCAGTGACCGTCAAGTAAAGCATGAAAGAGGTAGTACATCAAGGAAGCTAGGTATAATTGAGTTGGGAGTGAATGAGGCAGTCTTAGCTCAACAAAAATTGCTAACACAACAAATGGAAGCAATGAGCAAACAATTGGAAAAACTTCAAATTGCTCAAGTATCATAACCACCACCCGCTCAATTGAAACATTGTTTGCATTGCATGGGCAAACAACCATGTGGTTACTGTGCCCCTGATGGAAATGATCAAGAACAAGCCAATTTCCTGATTCACCAAAGAATACCTTTAGGTACTTTTCCTTATCAATGTTGGTAATTCGTTTCCTAACAATTGCCCGCAGGGTTGGCAGAATCAGAATCTTGGCTGGAAACATGATGTTGGACCTTCCAACAGACCTTCTAACAATCAATTCAAATAACAACAACCACAATCTGATCAAACAGCAAGGCTAACTAGGATAGAGGAATCTATTCAACAATTGCTACAATATATGCAAACAAAGGAAGCCGCACATAAAGCATCGGATATGCAATTGGGGCAGCTAGCAAAAGAAGTAGCTGACATGAAAAGCTTTAGTTTTTCTACAAATACTCAAAATCCAAGAGAACAATGTAAGGCTATTTTTACAAGAAGTGGTAAAGTTGTAGGAAATGATTGTAAAGAAAAAGAAGAAGAAAGAAAAGAAAAAATGAAAAAGAAGAAGAAGAAGAAGAGAATGAAGAAAAAATTGATAAAAAAATGAAAAAGATGATGAAAAAGAAAAACAAAAAAATCAAAAAAATAAAAAACAAAAAAATTAATATTTGGGTCAGACACCTCTAGTTAAGGATCTACCTTATCCACATGCACCATCAAAGAAGGATAAGGAAAAGGAATACAAAAGATTCCTTGAAATCTTCAAGCAATTACACATAAACAAGACTGTGTTGTGAGCTCTTGTATTGTGAAGTGTTTTCAAGTCTTCGTAATGTCAACCTCTCTAAGTGTTGTTTTTACTTTTACTATGTGTAACTAAATTGTTTATGTTGGAATTTGGTGAATCAATCTATTATATGATGTTGTGATTATAACCTCTGCATGTTTATTATTCAAGTATCATGATAGTATTTCAATCTTTTATTAGTATGAACATCAAACGGGAGAATGATTATTCATACCGAATTAAAATCTGTTTTAATGAAAGTAAAAGTTGAAATACCCTTAATATGCCAATTACTAGGGATAGAGTTGATAATTATTGTTTCCATAAGGCCAGGACTTAATGCAAGTTTTTAATGAGAAAGCTCACGAGGGATCGGACTTTATAGTGACTACTTAGAATTTATATCACGAGGGATCAGTTATAATGATTTTAAGCTGCAATAACATGAACTTGATAATTAAATATGTATGTTTGTAATCATTTCACATATTTTAGTGCGAGGATCCTAATTCTAACATAATTTGTCAATCTGTGTTTTTACTTCAAGTATCTGAGTTATTTTAAATTACATCTCAACTTTTTAGTTAAATTTTATCTTTACCATCTTTTTACCTTATGAACAAATCAATTATCAAATCGTATGAATATTGTATAAATTGTTTATAAATCATTCTTTTGTTAATAAGTTTGATATATTTACCATAGTAAATAGAGATTACTTTGAATTGTTGGAACTTTCAATATTAGTGGAACGATATCTAAATTTGAAAACTACAAACGATTGATACGCTTGCCAATTAAAAGACCCAACAGTATTAAGGGACTAACAGCCGCTTCCCTTGCTGTTGGAGGAACATTCGACATACACCGTCCAATGAGAACGAGGGATGGTTGGATCTACTCTAGTCATCTCCACCACAAAGTCTGCTAGAACATGAACCTTTATTGCACCATGAGGTTTATCACATCGAATTCAGACAGCTCAATTGACCACTTAATCATCCTCTTCAAGCCAGATCCGACTTGCTTATCACTGAGCGAAGTGGAAGATCCGTCCTTACCACTATCAGATGCGCATGGAAGTATGGCCTTAGACGTCGAGAAGCACAGAAGACTGCCAGGGCGGCTTTCTCAATTTTTTAATGCCGACCCTCAGTGCCTTGCAAGGTCTTTCCCGTGAAGTATATCGGCCTCTGGCCTTTAGGTGTCTCCTTCACCAGGGCCACTCCCAGAGCCTCATCTAAAACTGCCAAGTACAAAATAAGCAGTTCCCCGGGGTTAGGCTTTACCAAAATAGGAGGTTTGGACAACACCTACTTAAGCTCCTAAAAGGCTTGCTCTTGCTCTTCCCCCTACTCGAACTTCTTAGATTTCTTCAGAATCTTACATAGGGGGAGGGATCTATACGCCATCTTAGGTATGAATCATACCAAGGCTACCACCTTTCCATTCAAAGATTGAACCTCTCTCAGATTCTTTGGGCTTTGTAGATCCCAAATCGCTTGACATTTGCCTGGGTTTGCCTCTATGTAGCGCTGAGTCAACATAAAACCCAAGAATTTTCCAACAGAAACAACAAAAGTACACTTCAATGGGTTCAATCGCATGTTGTATTGCCTCAGGCATAGGAAAACTTTATGCAGATCTTCTACATGGTCACCCCCAGCTGGGGTGTTAGCAATGATTTCGTCAATGTACACCTCCACTAGCTTGGTGTGCATGCCTTCGAACACCATGTGAATCATCTGCTGGAATGTGGCTCTAGCATTCTTCAGACCAAAGGGCATGATGGTGTAACAAAACACATCGTGGTCATTGATGAATGCCGTCTTTTCTTGATCCTCCTCCCACATCGAAATCTAGTTGTATCCTTAATACGCGTCCATGAAAGACAGGTATTGGTAATCAGAAGAATCATCCACCATCCTATCAATTTGGGTAGGGGATATAGATCCTTTGGGCAGCAACGATTCAAATCCACATAGTCTGTACATATCCTCCACTTACCGTTGGCCTTCTACACCATCACCACATTGGAGAGCCAAGAAGAATACTAAATCTCCTTGGTAAAACTGGCTTTTAGAAGTTCCTCAGTTTGCCACAAGCTGCCCTCTGCTTCTCAGGGCCCAGTCATCGCTTCTTCTTGGTCATCGGCCTCATCTCTAGATAGACGGATAACTTATGACAATAAATATTAGGGTCCATCCCGGGCATGTCAGCGACAGTCCATGGCAAAAGGTCTTTGAAATCCTCCAATAGTGCAAGTAGACATTGCTCCATGACAACTTCTAACTTGTCATTTATAAAAATGACCTTATCCGGGGTATCTCCTAACACAAACTCCTAGAGTCTCCCTCCAGCATTGGCTTGGATGGTTTGAGCGGATCAATCGTAAGCTCAGCCGTGGGATCAAGGTCAATCAAACTGACAGATCCAGCAACAGTTCCTCTGCCATTCAACTTCCTCTTCTTGTTAAACGCCTCTAACTTCACCATGTTGAGGCTCAGATTATAGCAATACCGGGCCATCTCCTAGTCACCTCGGATAGATAAGACGTTTTTGTCCTTATCGATGAACTTGATAAGGAGGTGAGGTGTTGAAAAGATTGCCTCTATGACATTCAGAGTGGGATGACCTATGATGCCATTGTACGGTGATTCGACATCAATCACCAATACTCTGGACTTGACCATACGTGCTCCAAGCTCACCCTCAAAAGACACGTATGCTTGGCTCCATTAAGAACAGTTAGTTCTAGAGTATAGAGCTGAAGATCAAAATCATTAAAGCCAATTCTTTTAAAATAGTTATAAAAAATAACATCACAGGAACTCCCCTGATCAACAAGGATTTACTGGACGTCCTTGTTTGAAATGACTGTTATGATGACCACTGTATCGTCACCTCCAGGGATAGTTGGGCCGATGTCTTCGTCAGAGAAAGAAATTACTGGTGCCACCATGCCGTCCCGCAATGGGCGATTATCCCGAGGTTTGCCTTGAACTAAAAGAATCATACGATGATGATTCTTCCTTGTAGTGATTGATGCTCCTCCACTAGTAAACCCACCAGCAATGATATCAATCACCTCATACCAGCGTCGCTGCTGTGTTGGGGTGCCTTTTCCTCCTAAGCCACCTCAGTGATAACAATCCCTTTCTGCTTCTCAGCAGCAGTTAATCTCTTCACGGGATCTCGACTGTTATCACCATCCTTATTGTGATCACGACTCCATTTTTCCATCCTATCCTGCTCATCGAGGGACTTTTCTTTGAAGAGGTATTGCTTTAGCTTCCCCTCACGGATAAGGGTCTCTATTGCGTCTTTCAGAGACTTACAGTCCTCAGTACAATGCCTTGCTTGCTCATGGAAATCACAGTACTTACATGGATTTCCAGACCTCTTCAAGGGAGCTGGCCTCCTAATGTCGTACACGCTGAATGCCGGCCACCCTACTTCTCTTAAAATTTACGTCTATCTGGTGTTCAATGGAGCGTAGTTACTGAATGAAGCTACGCGCCTCTCCTGCTGCTGAGGTTGTGAGTTCCTCAACCTGTCCCTTTGAAAGGGCCTCTCCAGCCTAGCCCTCTCATTTTCTCTAGGCGGTTGTGATACCGGGACATGTAGCTTTAATCTCACCGTTGTGGCCTCCAAGTGCATCTCTATACTAACATATTTTGATGTCTTTCTCTGGAACTCTTCAAAAGACGCCACAGGGCTTTTTGCCAAAGATAAAGCAAAAGCAGACTTAGGTTGTAAAGCCTTGATGACGATGTGTAGTTGGATGGCCTTAGTAAGATTAAGGACCATAGCTACCTCCTTATAGAACCTCTTCAAAAAATCCTTCAACATCTCACTCTCACCTTGCCTTATCTACTTGAGGGTGTGTGACGTCTTGAGAACGTCCCTAGAAATGATGAAGTGGTTACTAAAGGCCATTGATATCTCCTCCCAAGAGTCTATCGAACTCGACAGAAGTCCCTTAAACTAGCTGAGGGCTTCTCCGATCAAGGTGCGTGGGAACATACGACACATTACATCCTCTTTTACCTCCAGGAACATAGCTTCATAAGCGTAAGCATCTAAGTTCTTACTTGGGTCTATCTCACCTGAATATTTCCTTATGGAGAAGGGCTATGTCGTCTACAAATGCTTAGGAACAGGCATACTCATGAGCCTTCTGGAGAATGGGATGTTAAGTCTATAAGTTCCTGAAGCTACCACCGCTGGCTCCTTCCTCCTACCAGTGAATCTCTCCCCTGAGTCTTGAGTTTGCTCCCTCTCCTCGTACGTGGGAATCTTAGAGTACTAGAGAGTGGTTGATTTCTCTCTCCCAGAAGCTTTATGGGTCTCCTTTGCCTACGAGACTGCTTTTTCCTTTGTTTGCCTATGGTTTCGCTTTAGTTCAACCAAATCTTCCCTAAGTTGCTTGTTAATCTCATCACGAGGAACAGGCGTTCCCAGAGGCATCATTCTCTGAGAGCTCCCTACTAGAGAATCAAAGGCTCAGTGCCTGTTAACTTAGGGGCATGACATCCTCCATGCACCCTTCCTGAAAATCTCTCATATTTCCTTCCATGGTAAAGCTGCAAGACTTCTATGAAGAATGGGAATCTCTATATCGAGTCCTATTGGGCGTGCCAATGAACTGGTCTGAACCGGGGTCAAGGATCCAGTGTGGGACCAGCCATAAATGTTCTTAGATTCTAGTGTTTTGTACACTGGTCCAGTGGGGATACAATATTATGTCCCCTATTCTAGTGGGAGATAAAGGTCTTAGAGTCCTAGAGATCCTTCACATTGAGCTTTCATGTTGACAAGGGGTGAAAGGTGGTGTCACCTGTGAAGATTCTCTGATGCTCAAGTTAGTAACCAGAAAAAGAATTCAAGGTTGATGAGTGTAAGTTTTAGAATGAGTGTAACATACCAGAGTCATGGAAATATAGGTATTTATATGCATGCATATGGAGAATGGAGAGTCTCCTAGGGTTAGGGGACCATTCATACAATATGTTAGTACGATTATGACACACGACGTGGGTGCCTCCGCGTCACCTGCGAACGTTCCCCTGCGAATATACCTTGTACTGTTTGTCGGGTAACACAGATGCTTTCTGGTGTACATGGTGCTGACCTGGACTCCCGGTATAGAAAGGTATCTGATACAGACTTATAGTCCGAAGGTTTACCTACGACACTGGTAAGCGAGTGAGATCGAGTAGAATTACGCTCTTGACCATGTGCCGGTATCTAGACCGGTTCATAACTGATCTAACAAATCATCAATATATGGAAAGAGATACTTATTTTTGATAGTTAGCTTGTTCAACTGGCTATAATCAACATACAACCATACAAAGGCATCTTTCTTACTAACAAGTAATACTAGAGCACCCCAAGTGAAACACTTAGATGAATGAACTGCTTATCTAACAATTCATCAACTTGTTGCTTTAATTCAGCCAGTTCAACTAGAGACATCCAATAAGGTGCCTTAAAAATAGGCTTGACTCCGGGAACAAGATCGATGACAAACTCAATCTTCCGTTAAAGAGGCAAGCCAGAAACATCTCCTGGAAAAACATTCAGGACTGTTGTAGAGGCAAGCTAGAAACATCTCCTGGAAAAACATTCAAGAATTTACACATAATTAGCAATTCATATAAATTAACTGAACTCTTGCCTTTAGGCATAACAAGGACCACAAATAATTTAGATATGCCATTCACCACAAAATTAAAAATAGGTTCCGCTAGGAATACAACTTTCTTGTTATGAAAATCAACCATCACATGGTTAGTAGATAACCAATCCATGTATAAAATCACATCGAGGTCCTTCAAAGGAAAACAAACCAAGTCGACAATAAACTTTCTATCACCCAAAGTCAAACATATATCCTTACATACATTGGTTGTTCATAAA
Organism: Clitoria ternatea; assembly: GCA_037962975.1. NCBI lineage: Eukaryota > Viridiplantae > Streptophyta > Magnoliopsida > Fabales > Fabaceae > Clitoria > Clitoria ternatea. The sequence continues at coordinate 198,933,583 of CM075671.1, read as the reverse complement.
CAATTACTAGTCGACGTTGTAACAAGTAAAACACCCCTTAAATAAGTCATGGGCAATTTTAGGTGTTTCACACAATTCTTAGATATAAAGGAATGAGTTACACCAGAATAAAAAATTACACTAAGTGAAAAATCATTAATCAGGCACTTATTTTGCACTAAGTCATCTACTTGCTTGACCTCGACACTAATGATGGCAAAAACACGACTAGGAATGGTTTGTTGCTGACTACCCTCAGCCTGTATTTCACTTCTCCTGGGAGGTTGGGTTCCACGACCCCCTTCGTTACAACCACCACAATGTCTACCCCACCACCACCAGTAACATTATTAATATTGCCACGACTACTCGAAACATTAGTCATAACATTTTGAGGGTATTTAGGTCGAATATGGTCTCTCCACCCACATTGGTGACAAATCACCTCAGCTTTCTTGTCATATCTAGCCATGTGGTCACCACCACAACGGAAACATTTTCCTTGAAATCGAACACTACTACAGTCACTAGATGATGAGGATCCTCTCCGATAACGGTTTGGACCCTGCTGAGTCTGCCTCTTAAACTTGCTAGATTGAGGCTTCAATTATCTATTAGCTTTTCTTCCAGCCACTTGGGCTAATTGATCGTGTTCAAGTATTCTACACTTGTTCACTAAAGCGGGAAAATTATAGATCACCTAATATCATATAGCTTCCTTCAATTCAAATCGAAGCCTGTCAGACCCCGACTTTTTGAGCCTGAATCCCAATGTAATCAAGATAATAACTAATAAAAATATGAGTAAATTTTTTACGTTTAAAATCATTTCAAAACACCATAACAATCACATCAAGACCTGAACCACAGAAAACCGAAGAGTGAGATTTAATAATTTATAAACTGGATCGCTAATAAAAATTCCCACATATGTATACAAAACAATTTGAGTTTACAGCGGAAGAAGAATATGTATACCGGACACCCGCCTAGTTCCATATATGAAGATATGGAAAAAAGGCTCAAACAATCATGCAATTTCATGACATAAGTCTATTAGGCCACAATCAACTATGCACCTAAATAATAATCATACGTCATCAATTATAATTAGCCTCTACTTGAGACATCCCTCACCAAATGGGATCTATTCAAATATCATCATATATATATATATATATATTATCATAATCATTTATTCACATGTTAAGCACTACATATTCACAAGGCATCCATCATCTACATCATCATTCATAATTTAATTTGTTACAACATATTTAACAATCGCTGCTGGCCAAGGCATTCTGTTACCACTATTTACCTTTTTCAAGAGCTTTAATTCAAAACCCAAACTCATCCCATGACAACCCTGCATCACAATGCTAAAAAGGAGACAACATGGGAGAGTGAGTTATACATTCAAAATGACGAATATAAATACATTGCGATTATGTGTACATGTATTCCACCAACATATATGTTTTGCTATAAATCATTAATTCATCATTAAACCATTATCAACATATTATCTTAGGCATACAAGCCTTATTATTCACAATTCATGTCAAGAACAAGCACTAGCACATACACATTCATATAGCCCTACATCATTATGGGCATTCATAATTTTCATCATTAAGTCATTTAAATCTTTAATCAATTAACACTCTCTCAAGAGGTTCTCATATTTGTTTGGTCATCTCCATCTCAAATGCCATGCACCTATGGCTAATGCATATGTCAACTATTTAATACATATGCAATGGATCCATTTCAATCACCCATGCGCACATGGTATCTCAAGTGATCGCAACCACTTATAATTAATCTCATATTGGTTTTCCGCCATGCATGGGGTACTCCCTTTTCATAGAATCCCGTAGGATTTTTCATTGTGATCGCAACCACATATCAATCAATTCATATTGGTTTCCCGCCACACATGGGGTACTCTTTTTTATAACCTCACAAGGTATTCTTCGTGATCGCAACCACGTTTCATTCATTTCACATTGGTTTCCTGCCACGCATGTGGTACTCCCTTCATAGTCCCGCAAGACCAATTTCATTTCCATATATTGGTGATCGCAACCACCTTCATCATGTCACATTGGTTTCCCGCCACGTATGGGGTACTCCCTTCAAAGAATCCCATAGGATCTTTCTCATTTCAATATACTCGTGGTTGCAACCACGTTCATCATTCTCAATATATTGGTGATCGCAACCACCTTTATTCATTCAGATATTGGTTTCCCGCCATGCATGAGGTACTCCCTCTCTTATAGTCCCGCAAGACTTTCATCATTGTGATCGCAACCACATATTCAATGCTATGCCATACCATGAATGCAAAATGCAATAACGCATATGCCAAATCTTAACCTCGCAAGAATTTCTCACCCTTTCACTTAGGGGTATATTATATATTTAGTTTTGTCATCATTGTCATACAATTAATCATAATGCCCCTCAAGGCTCTACATTCACATGTACATCGAACCACACATGGTAATCAAAAGCATATCGCGCATCATAGCATTAATCCACGCATGGAAATCAATAAGGCATGTTAACAAATACACTTCAATTTCATAGCATTATATGCTTGCCAATACAATTGAAATTACATATACAAGGTTACACTTGTATCAAACACAATGGCATTGCCATCATCGATAATAATAATCACCATTTAATCAAGGGTATGTTCAACAACAATATCCCTTTTCATTCAACATCATTAATCATCATTTAATACATGTGGTATCATCCACTTTTAATCATCATCAACATCATATCAAATTCCTTGATTTACGTAACCCATTGCCATTCAATTGTCCCCTCATTAGTTTCATTATCACACAAGGTGTGTCATATAACCATATCATTTACTTTTCATCATGATTCATAATATATCAATAGTGGTGAAGCATACATGTATTCATAACATAACATAGGCATACACATACCTTGCCAAGGCCTTAAGCCATTCCCCATTCCCCAATCACCATTAAGACACACCACACATGTACCCCTAATAAAATCACTTGTTTTTACATAATAAAAAGGGTTTTGGGTAATAATGAACCCATGACAAATTTCAACATGGAGACATGAGAAAGGTTCACTTTTAGTCTCAAAAATAGAGGGACATGTCACAAATACCATCTATTAGTCCCAATTTGGCAATTATAAAAAGTTAGGTTCAAAACCCTCTTAAACTTGAGTTTTACAATGCAGTAGGTCCGGCATTTTATGCCTCATGAGAGTTAGAAAACTCCAATTAAGGTAAAACCTATTTTCTTACCACCGTAACATTATTATCTACAACTTTCAATAGAAGTAGGAGGCCAAAAATGTCATTAAGATGCCCAAACGGGCCAAAAACAGTAAAGGGATTACAACAGTTGAAAAACAACATAACAGTGGCCATAACAAGGCCATGAGTTGATTCAGCCCTTGCATGAATCGGTTCATGCGTCCTAAAAGCCCTAAAATTGACAAATAGAGGGGTGGGAATCAATTCACTCCCCTCATGAATCATTCATGCGTGCCTAGTCCCAAAACAGTGGAAACAGAGGGCCTTGAATCGATTCAAACCCCTATGAATCGATTCAAGCATTGTGAAATTGAGGAACAGTAAATCCAGTGAGTCTTGAATCGATTCAAGGATTCATATGAATTGATTCAAGCCCATCCAATAGCCTCTGAATCGATTCAAACACTATTTTGAATCGATTCATGACAGCACAGACCCCTTTTTATGTAGAAAATGCCATATTTTTGAACTTCTAATCCCCCTAACTTTTTCATACGAATTCCAATGCCCACCAAATTTTAACACCAATTCATATATATTATTTTTGACGTGTGACCACCATCTGCACTCAAAAATTCTCAAAAATAAGGGACTTATGCACATAAATGCGTTTTACCTATTTTAAGGCACTTTTGTGCAACTCAAGGACTTATTCTCATTGGAATTGGCCCATTCCAATTCCTACAAGCCATAAACTACGTATATGGGCTATTAGAACTATTACATTCCATCAAAATCACAAAACACTCTATTTGAGTCTATAAGTTCCTCAATTATGCATTATCTTTCAATCTTATCACTAATGCCATCACAATGGCCATCACATTCAATGCCAAGCATCCACATATATTGTGAATTCACAAAACATATACTCCATCCCCTCAAGGATGATTCATTAACATGTACATATTTCAACCACTCATGGGTTATTCATCAACAACACATTACTCCCTTCAAAGGGGCAATAAACATTCATCATCAACATATATACACATATATCATTCTCAATAGCCAATAATTTGCCACTCATATCATTTCACTATAAACATAGCAAGGAAAGCATTAGTAACATGACATACATAAATCACTAATTATTCTACTCATGCATTTGGAATGTAAAACTCCTCTCCTACCTCGAGAGAAGAACCGCAATTCAAATGCTCCAATCGTTTGGCCACATCGTTCGAATTACAATCTACACATCACACATATGCATTTTATACAATCAATAAGCCATTCCAAGGCACCATCATAATTTCAAACAATGTAAATATATCTTAAGGCTTAATATCAAGTCCTAGACTTGCTAAGACACCAATTCACATACATATGTTAGGCTTCAGGAATTCCTTTCCCAAAACCAAGATTTTCTAAGTCTCAAAAGGCCAATCATACCCAACAATAACAACATCTCTTTCATCATTACTTAAACTATCCATTTTCCATTCAAATTCATCATGAGCCTCTTAGCTCCTTTCAAACCATTATCTATCAACAATTCCATATGACATACAAAATGGTCTAAGACCTCATTAAGACACATGCTTATTTCACTAATCCCTCACATTCACCATGGTTTTGGTGTTCATATTCATCATTTCATATTCATATCAACACCCACATTAGGTATTTTCTATTCACTCTCAATTCAACCTCCTAATCACAATACATTTATATATATATATATATATATATATATATATATATATTCCCCTAAGTCCTTAGGGCCAAGGTTCTCTAAAATTCAATATTCAATATTCTAACATTCTCATATATATATATATAATCATTCCAATATCAATAACTCACAATTTTCTCATCAATTTCCTAAAGCCCCAAAATCCTAATTTCCTAGGGTTTTCACCAAAAAATCCACAATCATCAATTCCAACCATTTATATGCATTATTTCAAGCATCCATAAGCTAACAACATGGCATTCTAATCATCACCATCAACAATAACAATCCCTGATGGTTTTCTAACCTAAGGTTTGGTTCCAAAAGCCATTATCCATCAAAATAACATCCAATCCCCCATTACAATACTTAAATAAACTGAAAACCATCAAGAAAAGCCATGGGTGTTCAAAGATCATACCTCTTTCTCCAAGCCTAAAGGTGAATACAAAAATGAGAGAAAGAGAAGAAGAGGGGAGCCAAGCCTTGCCTCCATGTCCAATACAAGCTTCACACATTCAAGGAATCCTTTTGATTTTGGGTGGAAATGGCCATGGGTGGTGGTGGTCATATTTTGGCAAGAGAAAGGAATGAAGAAAAAGAAGAAAATAAAGTGTTTTGGGAGAGAGAGGAAGCTACCGAAAATAGGAGGAAGAGAGATGGAAGGTCACGAGAAAAATGAGAAGGAGAGTAGGGATTTTTATTTTTAGTTTTGCCCTTCATTAAAGTTTCACCATTTTTGACAAACAGGATCTTCGTTTGGGCTCAATACTAAATCCAAAAACTATTCTGAAGACATATTTAGATTCCCAATAATATTCTTAACAACCCTGACCAACAGCATCTCAATCGGAGATACTTGGTCCGACACTCATATTTTAAGTCGGGTATAATTTCATCTCCTTAAGTCTCAATAAATTATAATTAACCATAATAAATCCCAATTTTATCATTTCAACATTTTCAAGACATTTATCAACCTATTTATAATTATTTAATATTTATTCCTCACATTTAATCATTTTTATAAAATTTGGGATGTTATAAAGCCCACTCTCATATTTCACGCACCTCGAAGATTTAGTGTCTTTGTTCTAGAACGGAGGGTAGAATAATCTTAATTTGTTAAGTTTAGCGGTATACTCGCCAACAGACTTGGTTCCCTACTTCAATTCCATAAACTCAAACTTTTTTTGGCTTCTAACATTTGCCAGGAAGAACTCCTCCAAAAAATACTCTATGAAATTTATCTAGATTAGTTGCCTCCCAGCACTTATGATGCGTTGTTTGGCCTGAAGCCACCAAGTTTCGGTTTCTTCGATTAATTGATAGGTGACATACTCCACCTTTTGTGCCTCAGAGCACTCCAAATATCAAAACACACGTTCCATCTCCTTGATCCACAGGTAAGCACCTCCAGGGTTATATCCCCCTCTAAAAGTAGATAGCTTCATTTCAAGAAGCGATCAAGACTGTCAGCACCACAACTTTGCCTATCCAGTACACCAGCCAACTAGACTAGTGCATTAGCCTTAGGATCATTACTTTGCCTACAACTGATAAGTCTTGAAAAGACTTAAGTATTTGGTAGTTTTTGACTCTATTTTATTTGAAAGATTATATTTAATTGTTAAGTTTGGAAGTAATTAGGAAGTATTCATTCATTTTTTGCAATTGTAATATTTAATCATTAGTTTAATATTTATTAAGAAAATCTATGTAAAAAGAATAAATAAATAATAAATTTAGAAAAGCTGTTTCTTGAATTTTAAGTTACTTGAACGTACTAACGTTTAATTCTAGCATACCTACGCTAGGCTTTTATCCATGATAATTTTTAGGTTCTAGAAGCCCAGCGTCAGCACGCCAGCATTACACTTAACTTACGCTCAATGGGAAAACTATTCCAGAAGCTCAACGTAATTACGTTGCCCATTAACATACTTATGGTAAGCTAATTAAAAGACTAGTGTGCCAACGCTATATTTTACGCTCAGACTTAATGTCAAATCAGAGGAGCATCGTACCCACGCCACACTTACTCCCATATTTATGCTAGAATTAATGGTATCAGGTATGAGTCCAGAAAGTCAGCGTACTTACGCTGACTCAGAGCGTTTCTATGTGCACAGAAAGGACAAGGGCCCAATACTCAAGCAGAAGGTCAGCGTACCAGAGTGTATTTACGCACAAACAAGGCTTTGAAGGAAAAAGTTAGGCAGAAGACCAACATACTTACATTGGTGATGAGCATACCTACGCACGCCTATGAGGGAATTAAAACAGCTTTTGAAATTCTATTGTATTTCTGTTAATTTAAGTTTGCTTACTTATTTGTAAGCCCTTTAAGGGCAATTTTGGAATTATTTCAGTTGGTAGTTGTCAGTTATTTTTAGTTGATATATATAGTTTTAGTGATGTAATTAAGATATACAAGTTTTTAGATAGGTTCATTCTTCAGATTTCAACCTCTCTCTATAACTTTCCCTCTCTAAACTCTCTCTGTTTATCATCATGTCTTTAAACTCCATTTTTATCTTGAACTGGTCTAAACTGGGGTCAAGGATCCAATGTGGGACCAGCCATAAATGTTATCTATTTTGAATGATTTGTACACCGATACAGTGGGTATTCAGTATTGTGCCCTTTATCTCAGTGGGAGAATAAAGGTCTTGTAGTCCTGGAGATCCTTCACATCAAGCTTTCGCATTGACGAGGGGCGAAAGGTGGTGTCACCTGGGAAGATTCTCTGATGCTCAAGTCAGTAACCAAGAAAGGGATTCAAGGTTTCTGAAGCATAAGTTTGAGAATGAGTCTAATGTACCAGAGTTATGCAAATATTGGTATTTATACGTGCATGTAGAGAATGAAGAGTCTTTTAGGGTTAGGGGACCAATCATACATTGTGCCTGTACGATTCTGACACGCGACGCGGGTGCCTCCGCATCTCTTGTGAACGTTCCCCTGTACTTGTACCTTGTACTATTTGTTGGGTGACATGGATGATTTTCGGTATGCTAAGTGCTGACGTGGACTTTTGGTATAGATATAAATCTAATACGGGCTTAGAGTCCGGAGGTTTACCTGCGACACCAGTAAGCGAGTGAAAATCAGCTGAAATTACCTTCTTGCCCATGTGCGGTATCGATACTGGATCATTTTCCCCCTGCAGATATGGATACCAACTCTGATGACTTTCCTCCGATGTCACCTTTTATAGGTATGGATGCTGGCTTCAGACAACGTCTTGCTTCTGTGTGTGAAACTAAGAGTTTTTGAATTTTGTAACTTCTCGCATTTAAGATTTATAACTCCAAAACCTTGAGACGCCACCAATGATGAGCAGTTATTGCTAAAAACACGTGATACGAGGATTCCCAAACGTTACTGGTCATGGGCATTCAGCCCAAAATTTAAACGTTACGGCCCATTCGATTTCAGCTTTATGTAAAATGGTACTATTTTCGTGCGCTCTGGATTGAAACGACACCATCGTTGGCCCTTGAAAAGATGCATTTTCTGAAAAATGACATATCCTCTGACCGGTGGTTACCATGCCCCCTCCATAACTATAAAAGGACTTAGGCATTTTCCAGAAACCACTTTGCTTCCAACCTAAGAAAAACTCTGCTCAAATTTCTTTTTGAAGAAGTAAAGAAGCTATTGCTTCAACGTTCTGTGTAAAGTTCCCCACTGTTCTTTGCTTCCCAAAACTTTCTTAGGTAACCATACTTTTCTCCTTTTCGGTTCATTTCCTCTGTTATAGAGTTATCACCATGTGCTCTAGGCAAGGTCATGCTGGTCCCACGTATAAAGGGGGAAGAATCCCTGTCAGGCCCTCCGGCTATCGAGGAGGAAGGGTCCCCATGAATCCTTCCAGGGTTGAGCCTCATCATTCAGAAAGAGGCGAAGCATCTCTCTCAAGGTGGCTAGTAGTAATGCCACTATCTGACTCCTCCTCTAGCTCAAGGGCTAGCCGCTCTTCTAGGAGCGAGGTGAGTGTTGATTGTTACCTCTCTGATGATGTAGTTTTTTACAGTAACACAGACGCCTTTCATCTTGACATAAGCAGAATGGCCGCCGAAGGCACTTCTGAAAATACCATCGCCCTCAGGACCGTCAAGGGGTGTTTTAACATGGTGGCACACTGCTGGATTGGGTGAAGGTCAACGAAAAGTACCCTTACTACTGGATTGGTGAAGGTCAACGAAAAGTTCCTTGTTTACGCTGAAGAAAGGCTTAAGGAACTGTTCATGGTGCTCGCACCCCAGCCAGCTGATAGAAATTTCCACCGCATGCTGGACGATCGATCCATTTGTATGTTTGATTTTGTCTTTCTTTAACTTGGGGTCCGCTTCCCCCTTACAGAGTTCCAAATGAGACTGCTAAGATTTTTGGACTACGCTCTCTCTCAAGTACACCTTAATGGATAGGGCTTGATCCATGCTCTAAAAGTTATGGGTGAACACTTCAATTTCAAATCCACTATGGCAATGCTTTTTCACTGTTGCCATGCGGTACGCCGGTCAAACAAGAAGGGCGGTATGAGCTTCGTGACTCTCTGCTGTGATGCAAAGGTTGTCAACTTTGAAGCCTTCACAGAATCTGCCAAGATAGGTGGGAGGTCATTCAAACATTATTATACCTAGATCCAGATTCAACCGAATAAACTGGTCTTCTAGAGGAGGTCTTCTCAAATTCAAATCGAGTGGACCCATGAACACTTCCTACTCACCTCCCAAGCCTACTTTACCGAGGAGAACTAACTGTCCCTTCACTCTATCAAAGTCCTGAGTTCCTTGTAAACATACTCTTCAGTATGTGGGAAATTTTCCTACAAGCGTCTACTAGGGTAATTTTCCTACTATTATCTTTTACTTCCTGAATACTAGTATGCGGTGTGCTTGAAACTAACATACTTTCATTTACTTATGCAGAGCAAATAGAAGAGCTATGCCCTGCCATGGACAAGCTAAAGGGTATGCTGGTGGATGAGGACTCTTCTGTATTTATATGTTGATGTAGGTTTTGATAATGACACAACAAATGAACAAATATTAAGGATGTTGTCAAGCTATTAAATTTGATGAATAATCAAGTACTTGAGTCAAAGTATTCATAGAGGTCTAAAACAAGTAAAATACAATCATCAAAGTGCCTAAGAATCAAAAGATTAGAGCCAAGATTGAACAGATATTAAAAGAGTGAAACAAAGCTTCAAAATTCATGTACCAGGTGCATGAATTGATTCATACAGCAACAAATGGCCATATGAATTGATTCATACATGTGATAGGCCAAGAATATGCAAAATTCAACATATGAATCGATTCCCACAATCCCTGAACCGATTCCTACATTATTTTGGTACAGGAAATAGAAAATTCAAGCAATGAATCGATTCCTATATTATACGAATCGATTCACTCAGTTTTGATAGCCCAAGATATGATTTAGCCATGAATGAATCGATTCCCACTATGGCTGAATCAATTCACACGAAGAAATTACACCCAAGATTGGAATTTTACATATAGGAATCGATTCCTCCTTCCCTTGAATTGATTCACACGAGTGTTTTGCCCAGGAATTTCAAACATGAACCGATTCATTCAGTTTAAATTCAAATGGAGACAGCCACAGATCGCGCTACGCAAATTATGAAACACACTACGCAGACACAAGTTCCATATTCCATGTTGCACTACTTCGAAGGATTAAATCAATTGGACATTCCATGCTGCACCATCTCACGTTGAAATTAAATATGAAAATGGCATCATGCTGGAGAATTTTTAAATGCAAAAATCATGCTCATTGAAGGCTATAAATAGGAGAAGTGAAGAAGCATTCAATACACAAAAGCAGAACACATTTCTCTGTTTTCCTCTTCTTCCTTGGCAAGCATTTCTCTCTTGTTTCCTTAATTGGCATATTCCTCTTGATAGTTTATTTAAGAGTTAGAGAGAAAATATTTTGAGTGAGCTTTAATTTGTATATCCACTCTATTGGAGAGTTACTCTTGTATTCTAAACACCAAAATTTCTAGAATTGTGGGTTAGGTTTCAACCTTGTAAATTGTGAGATTGAGAGATTGGGTGGGGTGCCCTTGTACTTGTGAGAATTGGGTTCTTGAGTGTAGTACACTAGGAAGCCACGATTGCTCAAAGTTGTATCTCTAATCTCCAATAGTGGAAATCCTCTAAGTGGGTTGCTTAGAGGCGAGACGTACACCGGTGTGGTGGAACTCGTATATACCGGTTTGTAAATCTCTCTTCCCTAAACTCATTTAATTTGTGCATTTAACTTGCTTGCATGATTTATTGTATTATTGCCAATTAATTTGGACTAAGTGCATGTTATATTAAGTTGTAAATTATTTTGATTAACATTGTTGAAATTAGCTTTAAGTAATATTCTTGAATTAATTTGAAATCTTTCTAAGAACTATAAATAGTGTTATGATTAATTTGATTCCATTTGTTGAATATTACTTAGACCTTTTAAGTGCTTATTATTTTGTCTTGTGTACAAATTGTTACTACTTGCTATTAAGTTTATCATCTTCAATAAACATAGTAACTAAAGAATCAACTTCAAAAGCATTCAAAGAAAAAAATTTTTAATACTCAATTCACCCCCCTCTTGAGTACTTGAGGCCACTTGGTTAACATCTTCCTCCGAAGAAAACAATATTTAGCTAAAAAGAAATACCGCCAAAGCGCATGTTGAGACCATCGCCCTGACATCCATTATGATCGGTGAAATTCCTCTGCTGATTGAAACTAAACAGGCTGGCACCATGCAGCCTGAGAAAGAAAAAAAGAAGAAGAAAAGAAAGAATCATAGGGATACCAGAGCACAGAAGCCACCTTCCCCTAACCAGTCAAGAAACAAAAAATAATAGAGGAAATTAGGGTGACCAGTACCCAAAAGGGAAGAAGGTTATAACTGCCACTGAGGCTTCTCTTGACTCTGAACCTGAGGCTGGGCCAAACCCTACTGTTGGCGTCTTCATACCAGTTGTTTCCTACTCTTCTCCAAACACCTCATTTCTATCCCTTTTTTGATGTACGAGGGGCCTATGCCTGCTACACTTCCCAAGCTGACATGTCAACTCATGCCTATGCTGGAAGTCGTTAAAATCAAGGAAGCTTGCACAGCTAGTAGATGGCAATTAACTGAGCTATCTGGTCTCTTCCACTCCTTGAGAGTAAGACAGCGGATAGTGTGGCAGAAGTTGACAAACTAAGCACTTAGGTAGAGAAGCTTAGTGTTTCTTCTGCCAAGGATAAAACGAACTTGAAGATCGCTGAAGAGCGGCTGAAAAAGGCTAACGAGGAAGGTGTTGAATAATTTTGTGAAATATCTATCTTGAAGGTAGCTACAAAGGCGCTGGAGGAACAAGTCTTTGAGCTTAAAGGTGAGGTGAAAGAGATCCCTCAGCTAAAGAAGGATCTAAAAATGGAAAAGAAGAAATCTGCCCAGCTGGCCCAAGAACTGCAGGCTTTTAAGACTGGGCGTTTGAAGCAGGTTAAAGAATGGGCTGTGAGAGAAAAAGAACTACTTCAACAAATTGAAGAACTCAAGCTGGGAAGTGTAGATGTCGGGTCGCTCAAAGAAGAGAATGCCATGCTGAGGAAGAGCCTTGCTAATGTAAAGGTTAAAGCCAAGCGTGCCTAAAAATTTGCACTGATGTGGCGTATGATTCCTTCAGCGGGGCCATTCATCATATCTTCTATAAAAACCCTGATGTGAAACTCGACCTCTATGGATTGTATCCTTTTTACGAGTTTCATGGAGGTAAGTTATTTGCTATAAAGGATGGCCGGCGTGTGGAGCCTGAAGATTCTCTATATGAGCTGCCACCTCTCCTTGAAGGTCAAAGTATAGAGCCTCATCCGGCCTCTCCTGGACCTGGCAATGAAAAGAAGAATGAAAAGCTGGAGAAAGGTGATGGCAGGGGCGATGAGGCACTAGTACATACTGGAGACGATGCCGGCGAGGGAACTAAGGCCACAAAGGACAGCATGGCCCAGCATGAGGCCCATGAAGATACTCCCCTCAGTTGAATTTTCATATTTTGCATGCAACCTGAGTTTTGGGATTAGCTTCGGTATTAACTAACTCTACTATCATTTTGAATATATATTTATGCTATGTACACTTCTTGATATCTGTTCTCATTTTGCTACGTCATTGATGGGATATTTATCTTGTAGTTTCTTCATAAGGATTTTGACTTCATATGATGTTCATTTCAAGCCTCTGTTTAACTTAGGCTTAGTCGTTTGCTTGTATAAGGACCATTCTACAGAGACCATATTGCTGGTCTTTACATAAACAATACTTGCATTATTCGTTGGGGTCTGATATGGCCTTGAATAAGGACCAATCCTTGCTACTTGTCAGAGTGAAGTTAACTCAGGTACCACTCGTGGAGTTATATCATCAGTTATAGAATAAGTAACTGAGACTATTTGTCCAGAGGGTTATTCTACATGGCCAATTAAAGAATAGGTAATTAGGGTGCCACTCGTTGGGGTCCAATATAGCCTTGAATAAGGACCAACCCTCGTCACTCGTCATGGCTATTTTCCACACTATTCATAAAGCTATATCGTCAGTTAGAGATTAGGTAACTGAGACGAAGATTTGACTTGCACCATACACTGGGGTCTGGTATGGCCTTGAAAAGGACCAATTCTTGTCACTCATTGGGGTGAAATTAAAAGGGGTGCTACTCGTGGAGTTATGTCATCAATTACTAGATAAGTAATTGAGACTATCCGTCCAGAGGGCCATTGTCCACACCATTAGCAAAGCTGAAAATCATAAAATAAAGATAAGTGAAAATAACACTATAATTGATAAACTTTCTTATTAAATTAAGTGTATACAAGAGATGCATAGTTGGGACATGCCTTGTTAAAACCTTCTTGAGAAAAACCCAATAGGAAAAAACTCAAGTTAGGAAAAAGAGTACATGTCAGCTTACCAACTAGCTATAATAAATTCTTATGTTCTGTGCATTCTACTTGTTGTGAAAAAGTGTACCATCGAGGTTCTCCAGCCGATATGATCCTTTTCCTGTAACCTTAGATACACGATAAGGACCTTCCCAAGTAGGTGTCAATTTGCCTTGAAGCGTGAATTTATTTCCCACGCTAGCCTTCCTCAACACCATATCTCTAACTCCAAAGGCTCTATGCAGGATGCGCTTATTGTACCAAAGGGCAGCCTTTGCGTTGATAGCCCGATCACGTATATAAGCTTCCTCTCTAAGCTCTTCGACAACATCAAGCTCTGACACTAGATTGGAGTTGTTAATCTCTTTAGAGAAATATTCTACCCTTGTTGAAGTTGTTTATAGGTCCACAGGTATCATGGCTTCAACACCATAGGTAAAACGGTATGGAGACTCATTCATTGAAGAGTGGGACGTAGTATGATAGGCCTATAAGACGTAACACAGCTGATTTGTCCAATCACCCTTTGCTTCTCCCAGGTGCTTCTTGAGGCCCTTCAGCACTTCTTTATTGGCCATCTTAGCTTGGCCATTTGTTTGTGGATGCTCAATAGATAAGAAAATCTGGACTATGCCCAGTCCTTCTAGCAGCTTTGTGAACTTCTTATCAGTAAACTGAGTGCATTGTCAATTATGATACGCGCTGGTACCCCGAACTGTGTTATGATGTTCTCATAGACAAAATGCCTAGTCCGAGCTAAAGTGATGTGCAGCATCGACTCTGCCTTAATCCACTTCATAAAATAGTTTACCCCTCACAATGAGATACTTGATGCCCCTTAGAGTAGTAAGGAAAGGACCCACGATGTCTAATCCCCATTGGTGAAAGGGCTATGGCATCACAGAAATGAATAGTTCTTCAGGCAGTATGTGATGGAGGTTAGCAAACCTTTGACATAGATCATACTTCTTTATGAACTTTGTGGAATCCCTTTTTATTGCTGGCCACCAATAGCCAACTCTCAAGATCTTTCTTATTAAGCTCCATCCTCCAGAATGGTGCCTAAACTAAACTTCATACACCTCCTCCATAACCTCTTGCACCTCATTCTCATTCAAACACTGGAGGTAGGGTACAGAGAAACCCCTTCTAAACAACATCCCATCTACCATTGTAAAATAGGGTAACTCCCTATGAACTCTCCTTTTCTTAGCCTCGTCGGTAGGTAATTGTCCATTAACCAGATACCGGATGAAAAGAACTACCCACGAGTCATCGTTGAATGCACAAAAAGTTATGGCCGTATGCGATAGGGTCAAGGGGATGCTGGGTGTAGTCAAAGTACTCTGGACTATGGTGGTGGTACTCCCAGGCTGCTTTGTGCTGGCTAACCTCAAAAGAATATCCGCCTTGGTGTTCTTCTCTCTTGGCACATGCCTAAACTCCAACACCGTAAAACGCTCCTTCAACTTATTGACACAATTTAAATACAGCTAGAGCTGGGGCTCTCTAACCTGATACTCTCCTTGTATTTGTGAAATCACTAACTGTGAATCATTGTAGAGGGTTACCTTAGAAGCTCTGATATCCAACGCCGTCCTTGGTCTGATGAGACAGGCTTTGTACTCAGCTTGGTTGTTGGAAGTCATGAAGTTGAAGCATAAGGAAATCTCCAAATGCACCCGATCATCACTCTCAACCACGAAAGATCCATCAAGGTATACCGTCCAATGAGAATAGGGAAGGGTTGGATCTGCTCCAGTCATCTCCACCATGAAGTCTACAAGAACCTGAACCTTTATTGCACCACGAGGCTTATAAGTCACATCAAACTCAGACAACTCGATTGACCATTTAACCATCATTCCAACTAGGTCTGGCTTGCTCAGTGATAAGAATTTTTATAGATCATACAAAGAAATGAAGTGTTCAAGGAAAGAGAATCAAGTTTGAATAATATGAACTCAATGGAATGTTTATGCCAAGTTTAAACACAGTAATTATAGTATAGTATAGATGTCGTTCCACTGAGGAGGTGTTGGTTTGAAGATCTTAGTTCTTGAATTAATTCTGACAAAAGATTTGGTTTGATTTTTGTTGTGCAAAAGATTGAATACAAAAGAAACAGTAAGTGTTGAGTGAAAATAATGACAGTAAAGTGTTTGGGTAAAAATCAGATTTGGAAGACTGGGATTGGTTTCATCGCATCTCACCTTTCATAAGCTGAATAAATTGCATGTATGTAATTTGAAATGATAATTTCTACGTCACAATCAAAGTCATTTGTATCGATCCCTCGACTACAAAATTCATAAGAATGATTTCAAATCATTGATCCCTCAGTCACTTTGAAATCATTCCAGCATTAACGATTGATTGTTTTGACATTCATTGCGTTAGATGCCATCCCTAGTCAACTACTCACAATGAGTATTTCATTCAGATCTGCTTTTAAAAGTTACTTCCCAGTATACTTAAGAAAACTTAAAACAAGAAATAGTGATCAAGTACCTTTAGGCATTAATGGCAGAATGAAATAGAGAAAGTATCAAATATCATTAACGTACATAAAAACTTACAGCAGCATTACTTCAGGTTTGAATTGATTACAACCAATCCCAATAAAGGAAAATTAGTTACTCATGCTTTGCATTTTCACTTCAGGAAAATTTGGAAATGAATATAGAAGGTAAAAGGAATAATGGAGAGGCTGGATTTTGTAGGAGATGCAGGGGATGATTGATGATGATCCATTTTCCCTGTTTTCTACTTGATTTATAGGGGTTATGCTTCAGCTTTCTTTGCCCACTTGCATAATGCCCATGAAGGCATATTCAGAGATATGCGAAAACACCTCAAAGTGGTTAAGTTGGCATTGCACCATTGGTTAATATTAAATTAAAAATCCCATACTGCATGAGTCACGCTTGAGCTTAATGGTCACGCTTAAGCGTGGAAGCTCCTGATGCTAACTGTTTGTTTTTCGCTTAGGCCAAGCTTAACCACGCTCAAGCGTCCTTCATGTCAAGCCATGTTTCATCCTCGCTTAGGCCACACTCAAGCGAGCTCAGGCTCACACTTGAACGTCTCCTTCTCTTGCTCAAGCGTGAGGAGTCTTTGCTCTGCCTTGCTTCATTCATGCTTCCAGCGTGCTATCCTTCCATCACTCACGCTCAAGCATGAGTTTCTTGAGCTTGAGCACAACTGTTATGCTTAAACTATGCTTCAAGCGTGAGATTTCTTTTTCAAGCACGTAGCTAATGATTTCGCACATTCTTTATTATTGATCCTTCCAAACCAAGACCAAGTGAGCTAAACTGATTGTTTCTTTGAACCTCCTGCAAATCTTTAAGAGTATTGATGATGCATTCATTTGTAAAAGAATCATGCTCAATTTCTCATTAATTTAATTAAGTTCTTTGCAAAATGAGTTTAATTGAAGCATGGAATCAATGTATAATAAACACTTATCACTCAGCACTGACTGAAGCGGAAGATCCGTCCTTAATACAACAGGGTGTACATGAAAATACGGCCTCAAACGTTGGAAGGCCTAAACGACTGCCAGGGTGGCTTTCTCTATCTTTTGATACCGGCCCTTAGCTCCTTATAATGCTTTGCCAGTAAAGTATACTGGCCTCTATCCCTCCGGAGTCTCCTTAACTAGGGCCATTCCCAAAGCTTCATCTGTGATGCATAAATCCTGAGCCATTACTTGGTGTGTAACTCTCGAAGGATTATATTCTTTTGGCAAGCGCACTAATCGTTAAATTTGCAATATATTTAATCATCTCACAGGGATTGAGGTAATTACCATAATCTTGGACTAGCACAAGCTGAACCAGAACAACGCAATGAAGAATTCATTCTATTTTTATTGTTTTTATACTTTTTATGTTTTTGTATATTCAGCAACAATATAGGAGATGAAATGTGATTAATGGAAGATAGGCTAGGATTACTTCAGTTTTCAACTTCATCAAGAAACATGCAATTGAGGTTCAATTAAGCTTCAGATGCATGAGGACAATTCACAGTTGGTTAATCCCTAATTGTTTAGGTGAATAACACTAATTCCTAAGCATTAAACCCTAATCCCTTAGGTGTTCAGTGACAGAGAAATCTAATGTGAAATTGGGGGTTGAACCCTAACTATTCACCTACTTACTAGGCCTGAATTAGTTAGGAAGCCAGAAGTTACCTAAGCCTGAACCATGATTCCTCACTGGTGAGATTCTTCATTTGGATCTGAATTTGTCAATTCAGCAGAGTAGATCAACTTCTCAGCTTGTTCTCCTCTTGCTTCAGAAGATAATTTCCTTAATGCAGCTTCAAGATTCCATCGGAAGCTTCAGCAATCCCAACCCTAGGGGTCTAGAAACCCATGGGAATGGATTCAGTCGAAGGAATGTGGAGAGACATGGACGAGAGAGTTTAGAGAGAGAAAAGAATTAGAGAGAGATTAGAAATAAGAAAATGAATCGTCTTATTCCTTCCGTGTGTTCTCTCCCTCCTTTTTTTATAGAGTGTTTACAAATATATATATATATATATAGCTACTTAAAAATAACTAACTAACTAACTCTAATTAATTAAAAAGAAAACTTAATTAATAATTTAAAATAACTAAACTAATTACATACAATACTTAAGTTACTAAAATACAACATAAACAGCAACTTGAAATAAAATAATTAAGAAGAACTATTACAGTTTAACGTTGAAGGAGAAGTATAAACTGGATAAGAAGAATTCACTCTTAAGCTTGATCCAAGGGCGCTTGAGCATAATACTTTATTCTATGCATTTTGTGACTTCACGCATGAGCGTAAACGTGTCCGCTTCAGCGTGGTCGAAGCTTTAATACATGCTGTGACTTCCTTCCCTTTTACGTGAATTGCATGGATCCTTCATGCTTGAGCGTACAGCCCTTTCGCTTGAGCGTGATGCTCATTCGCTTAAGCGTGAAAGTCCTTCGCCTGAGTGTGATCGTGCCTTACTGATTCTTCTCTTTGTTTGATTCTATTGTGCGCGTATGTATGCTGGGATTCCAGCGTATGTACGCTGGATCTCCTGCACCTGATCCTGCAAAATAGAACATATAAATGCCTAGCGTATGTACGCTAGCTTTCTAGCGTATGTACGATAGGTTAATAAATCTCTTAATAAACAAATTTCTTTATATACTTATCTTTTTAACCATTTTCTTACACAATTTAAACACATTTGAATTAAATAATTAAAATAAGAAATAATGACAATTTATTACCTAATAATGCCAAACTCAATAATATTTAATGGATTAAGTTAAATTAAAGATGAATTTATTAAGTCTTTTCAAGACTTATCACATCCTTAAACTTAAAACTTGCTTGTCCTCGAGCAAGGACTCAGATTAATTAAATTAATTGCACTTACTCAAGACAATCAACCTTTCCTTAACTTAACTCATGCCATAATTGTTGAATACCATTCATGCTTTCTTTTGGTAACTTCTAAAAATATAATTACTCACACTTCCTTTGGGAACAAGTTGGTGATGCTTTCCTCACAAGGATTAGGTTTCACTCTTCTCTCAGTGTATAGGTTCAATTTCATGCACTCATCACCTGCATAATTGTCAGATCAATATAGGCTTGCAATAGTTTTAAACATCATGACATATGCTAGCACAATTAGATTAGTAAGAGCTTTTTAAGCTTGTAATGGGGTTAGGCTACACGCTCTATTTTTGTTTTTCTAGTCAATGTTGGGTTAAAAGATGTGCCCACTAATGCCTTGCCTCAATCTTAACTTAAATGCTTTTACTAACCAGCTCTTTGCTTTTATTTTTCTTAGTGCAATGGCAATCTTCCTCAGCATCAGATCATGGTTCAGGACCAGATCATAGGTTCCTAGCTACATCTTCTTCATGACCTGAAGTTCTTGCATTATCATGGAGAGGTCAAAAGAAGTACCTGGACCTGTTGGGGGTGGTGGTGCAAAAGATGTTGGTTTGGGTTGTCTCTGATGCTTTGGTTATTGAGGCATAAAATGGTCAATGTGGTCTATCACCCAGTACTTGTCCATAATCCTTTCAGGCTTTACCTTTGTCATTCTTCATAGTTCAACCTAGCGTGATTCTTTTGGTCCAACAAAGTGATAATAGAGCAATATGGCAGTTGGAGATTTTTTTCAATGGCTTTTATCATCTCCTCCAGTATTAACTCACCCAAGTTAACATACAAGCCTCTCATTAAATATTAAATCAACACCAACCTCTTAATGGCAACCTCAGTAGCATGAGCCACAGGTTGCAGGGATGAAAGGACATAGTGGCACGATAAGAGGGGAAGATGATTTAAACAACTCTTCCTGACACTTTTTTGGTGCACCATTTACTTTGGTTATATATGCAACTCCTTATTCACAGCATTCCTCTAAAATTTCTTTCCTAAGATTTTCATTTTTAGCCCTATTAAAGATATCCAGTTTCCAAGTGTAGTGACATCCTTCATCATCTAAAATAGGTACTTTTAAAAGCTTATTCAGTATGTGACCAGATAAAGGAATGGTGACCCCTCTCAAGAAAGAAGAAAAAGGAAACTTATCCTCAATAGAATTAGCCCTTAGATTGGCATAAAATTCCCTAGTGAGTTCTTGATAGCCATTGCCTAAGTTCTCATTAAAATACTACCATCCCCTTTCAATCATAGCAGCCTTTACATCAATATCCAAGCAATTATCTTGATCAAGGACCAGAGCCCTTTCCCTTATTACTCTTCTGTTTTTGAATTTTTTTTATATTCTTGAGCAGCCTTGGAATCTTTAAACCTATGCCCATCAAAATTCTCAACTATCTGAGACTTCTTTTCCTCCTTAAGGCTCTTATTCTTTTTGAGTGGTGGAGAATCAGGGATACTGACAGTAGCCATCCCCTTTCCTTTATCTTTTGGGGTTTTCTTTATACTATCCATTTCAATAATTCTTTCTGGTTTTCTAAAAAGTCTTTGTGATCTTCTGAACATTATGAGTGTTAAAGATGGTATTTATAAAGCCTAAATGGATACAAATGCATAAACAACACAATCACAGCAAAATAAAAATGTGAGATGTAAAGATATGATGGATGTAAGAAATTTGAAATTGAAATACTGAACGATAAGAAGTCTAACTATAAACTGAAATTAAGAAATCAAAAGATGTTACCTTTCAAAGGAATCCAGAGATTGTGCCTTTTCCTCTTCAAAACCCAAAGTTCCAATGTACAGAGTTAGGGTTTGTACGCTGAGAGGGTTTTATACTGTTGAACCCAATACATGAGGTACACGTAGGTACATTGAAATGTTGGCTTATAAACGCCAAAATTAAATCACACAGGTGGCAACAGGTCTGAATCATGCTTAAGCTTGCAATATCACGCTTAAGCGACAAGCTTGAAATAGCAAGCTTCCAATATGTTCAAACCTGAGCACGCTCAAGCGTGCAGTGACCACGCTTAAGCGTGAAGGTATATACCACAGGTCTAAGGTTCACGCTTAAGCTCTAAGCTGTTCACTCAAGCGCATATAGATTCAGGGAGGTCACTTCCACGATCACGCTTAAGTGTGATAATTCTCACTCAAGCGTACTAGGAACAAGGGGATCACGCTCAGGTGTGCACGCACTACGCTCAAGCGCGAGGCACAACATAGTGACAGGTTTGCTGCAGGAACGATCACACTTAAGCTTGATATTACTTCGCTCAAACACGTAATATACAAAGGAAGGTCACGCTCAAGCTTGAGTAGCTTAGGGACATCACGCTTAAAGCGTAAAAGGGCAAGATCAAGCGCCAAATTGGTCCAGGATCACGCTTAAAGCATGGAGTTCCTCGCTTAAACACATAAGCATAACAATAGAGAAACTGCCACGATCACGCTTAAGCGTAACTAGTTCGCTTAAGCGAGAAGAAAGTATCATGGGGCGCGCTCGAGCGATGAAGGACCACGCTCAGGCGACAAACTAATAGGGATCATATGGCTTCACTACCACGATCACGCTTAAGCATGACTAATGCTTGCTCAAGCGCCAAATATTTAATGAAAGTCATGTCCAAGCTACAAGGGAGCTCGCTAAAGCGGACAGAGGTCTCGCTCAAGTGCTCCAAGCATTCCTAAGGTCAAACGCTCAAGCTTACTATATCACGCTTAAGCGTGACAAGATGGCTAAGACCAGGAGCACTTCTCGCTGAATCACGCTTAAGTGTGAGAGAGTCACGCTACAGCGTCAGGTGCTTAAGGACATCACGCTTAAAGCGTGAAAGAAATACGCTCAAGCTCTAGGCATACTTACAGGAGGAAGAATCACGCTTCAAGCATGAAAGAGTCACGCTCGAGCGCCAAGGACATACGCAGGAGTCATGCTTGTTACTCCCCAAGCTCGCTCAAGCGTGAAGGTTCTCGCTTGAGCGCCAGAGGGGGTCTGATGCTGATTTAATTATGTGTAACAACGCCTAATTTGGAATGTATATACGTGTACTTCCTGATCCACAATTTTATTATTCTGTTGAAGTGCGTATGTACACTGGAATTCAAAGTACGTACACTCAAATCTTATTTACAAAATTTCAAACTTATTCACACCTTGATCATAAATTTTTTTGTTTTGAATTATTGTTTAAAACACCAAACACAAACTACAACAGTTAAAATGTAGGGTTTCCTCTCTCAAGTACTTCTTTAAGGTTACTAGCTTGACCTTTGACACCTAAGAAGATGCCTATAAAAACATGGAGGATTTCTGCCTATCAAACTCTCCTCCAAAGTAGAGCTTGAGTCTTTGGCCATTTACTTTAAAAGTTCTTCCCGTGGCTGGTTCCTTCAACTCAATTGCACCATGAGGGAAAACCTCATTCACAATAAAAGGTCCAGACCACTTGGATCTGAGTTTTCCTGGAAAGAGTCTCAGCCTAGAATTGAATAACAAGACTTTGTCATCCTTGTGAAACTTTTTTCTATTAATCCACTTATCATGCCACCTCTTAGTTTTTTCTTTATAAATGGAGGCACTCTGATAAGCATTGAGTCTGAACTCCTCAAGTTCATGGAGTTTCAGGACTCTTTCCTCTTGAGATTGGTCAAAATCCACATTTAACAGCTTTGTGGCCCACTATGCCTTATGTTCTAACTCCACAGGGAGATGGCAAGCCTTACCATATACCAACTGATAAGGTGACATGCTAATTGGAGTCTTAAATGTTGTCCTATAGTCCCACAATGCATCATCTAATTTCACAGACCAATCTTTCCTAGACTTCCCTACCACTTTCTCTAATATTCTCTTGATTTCTCTATTAGAAAGCTCAACTTGCCCATAAGTTTATGGGTGATATGGAGTAGACACCTTATACAGTACCTCATAATGTCTTAGGGCTTTTTCCATGATTCTATTGCAGAAATATGACCCTCCATCACTAATGAGGACTCTAGAGACTCCAAATCTAGAGAAAATATTCTTCTTTATAAACCTAAGCACCACATGTGCATCATTGGTCCTGGTAGGGATTGCCTCCACCCACTTGGAGACATAATCCACAGCAACAAGGATATATGCATTGGAGAATGACTTTGGGAATGGTCCCATGAAGTCAATGCCCCAGACATCAAATAACTCCACAACTGAAATATTTGTCAAAGACATGCGAGCTTTAGCAGAGAGGCCTCCACTTCTTTGGCACTTATCGCACCTTTGCACATATATTCTAGCATCTTAAAAAATTATTGGCCAATAAAAGCCACATTGTAATATTTTTGTTGCTGTTCTGGAGGCACCATGGCGTCCTCTATAATAGGAGTCATGGCAAAGCCATAAGAGTCTTTCTTGCTCTGATTCAGGCATACATCTCCTGATAATTCCATCTACTCCTATCTTATAAAGAAATAGATCATCCCATAGAAAATTTTTATTGTCATAAAAGAAATTTTTCTTCATTTGGGATGTCCACCCTTCTGGTACCACAGAGGCACTTTTAAAGTTGGCCATATCAGCATACCATGGCCCTGTCGTAATTACCATCAGCCTCTCATCTGGGAATTCTTCTTTAATCAAGATAGAATCTGATTCACCCTCCAGATGAGAAAGTTGATCAGCCACTGAGTTCTCTACTCCCTTTTTATCTCTTATTTCCAAATCAAACTCTTGGAGTAATAGAACCCATTTGATCAATCTTGGCTTTGATTCTTTTTTAGCTAGCAAGTACTTGATTGCTGAATGATCTGTATAGACAATGACCTTAGCCCCACTCAAGTTAGCTCTGAATTTATCAAATGCATACACCACAGCAAGCATTTCTTTTTCAGTAATGGTGTAGTTTATTTGATTTTCATTTAGCACCTTACTAGCATAATAAAGAACATGTGTTAATTTTTCTTTTTTCTGCCCTAGTACAGCTCCTATGGCAAAATCACTTACATGACACATGAGTTCAAATGGTAAAGACCAATCAGGTGCTGCAAGGATTGGAGCTGAAATTAATCTTTGTTTCAAATTTTCAAAAGCCTTGACACAGTTTTCATCGAAAACAAAAGCATGATCTTTCACCAGTACATCAGTCAAAGGCTTTGCTATTTTTGAAAAATCTTTTATAAATCTCCTATAGAAGCCAACACATCCTAAGAAACTCCTCATTCCTTTCACATTGGTTGGAGGAGGAAGCTTTTCAATGATATTAATCTTGGCTTTATCTACCTAAATGCACTTAGCAGAGATTTCATGGCCAAGGAATATCCCTCCTCTAACCATAAAATGACACTTTTCCCAGTTGAGGAAAAGATTAGTCTCTTGACATCTCACCAGCACCTTGGATAGGTTACTGAGGCATAGATCAAAGCTGTTTCCAAACACAGAGAAGTCATCCATGAACACCTCAATGAATTTCTCTACCATGTCCCCAAAAATTGCCAGCTTACACCTTTGAAAGGTTGCCGGTGCATTGCACAACCCAAATACCATGTGCCTATATGCAAAGATTCCATATGGACAGGTAAAGGCTATCTTCTCTTGATCTTTTGGATCAACCACAATTTGGTTGTAATCAGAATATCCATCAAGGAAGCAATAATACTCATGACCTGACAGCCTCTCAAGCATTTAGTCTAAAAATGGTAAAGGAAAGTGGTCTTTTCTAGTGGAGTCATTTAACCTTCTATAGTCTATGCATATTCTCCAACCTGTAGTTGGTCTAGTGGCAATGACTTCATCTTTTTCATTTTTAACAGTGGTCATCCCTCCTTTCTTAGGCACCACTTGAACCAGACTGATCCAAGCACTGTCCGAGATAGGATAGATAATCCCCGCATCAAGGAGTTTAACCACTACTTTCCTTACAACTTCTTTCATTATGGGGTTTAATCTTCTTTGTGGCTAAACAATAGGGGAATAGTCATCCTCCATCAAAATTTTATGCATACAAAATGATGGACTATTTCCCTTTAAATCAAAAATGTTCCAACCAATTGCTGATTCATGTTTTCTCAAAACCCCTATAAGTTTTTCTACATCTTCATCTTCTAATTCAGCATTAATGATTACAGGATGTGATTCATTATCTCCTAAGAAAACATATTTCAAATGAGAAGGCAAAGGTTTCAAACCATGCTTTTCTTCAAATACCTCCTCACCTTTCTCAAGTTTAGTATTATTTAATTTTTCTTTCATTTCATTTTCTAATTCACCTACTTCACATGCTTCTAGTAGGTTCAGCAACTCATTATGTGAGTCATCTAACTCCTCAGTCTCAGAGTCAAAATCATCCTCAAGAAAGGCTTGTAAAGCTTTTTCTTCAGTTCATAGTAGCATAGGAGTCTTATAACTTTTAATTTCTTCAAGCATAAAACAATCCATCTTCTCAGCTGGATGTTTTATAGCATTGAAGACATTAAAAGTTACCTACTCCTCTTGAACTCTCAGCATGAGTTGAGACGCCCCAAACCCCCAAATAAAATAGGGGAAAATTTTTCATGTTTTTGAGAATATTAATAATCCAAATAATTAAAGTGGTGAAACATTTTTCACCAAACCCCTGGATCTAAAATGAATCACTCCCATATATGAAGATATGAGAGGGTGAAACTAACTATATATTTTTCAATCAGAAGCAGCGGAAGAATTATTTAATTTGGTTTAATTAGTGGCTAATTGATTTTCAAGAGGAGTCCATTCATAAAAATATGGGATACAACTTATATAATCTAGAAGGCCTAAATATACTCCTCAATACCATTTAAAATAATATCTAAAGAAGAAATAATGCATAACATTTTAAAATTTAATTTAAAATAACAAAATGAGAATCAGGGGCATACTCGCTCAAGCGTGACTCAAGTCGCTTGAGCGAGCCAGCGTACCCTCGCTTGAGCGGGCGCTGGGCGATGCTGAGCAAAATGAAGGAATGAGCATCAGGGCCCAGCTTGCTTGAGCGAGCCCTATCTCGCTTGAGCGAGACATGAAGGAATGCTTGAGCGAAGAAAGCGAGACGCTTGAGCGAAGAAGGAAAGGAGCATCAGGGGTCGATCTCGCTTGAGCGGCCCAAGGCTCGCTTGAGCGAGATTGGTCCAGAAACGTTGAGGACTCTCTGGCCGATTTTCGCTTGGGCGAGGCACCACTCGCCTGGGCGAAAATCGTCCAGAATCCATTCTCCTTCTCCCTCGCTTGAGCGCTGCCCTTCACGCCTGGGCGAAAATTGTCCAGAATCAAAACACTGATTCTGTGGCAATCTCGCTTGGGTGAAATGCACGTCCGCTTGAGCGAATTTGGGGCAGAAACGAATCCCCTGTTCCACAAAAATCTCGCTCGGGCGAGATTACTACTCGCTTGAGCGAGTTCTGCAGAAACTCAGCAGAAAACGTGAACTTACATTAATAACACTCAACTTACCATACTAAAACTCAATCTATGGCAATTCTTTCAGTTCCTACAAAATTTATACATTATATAACACTCTTGGAACCTACCTCATTCACCGTTAACCATCATCATGCTAACATTAGCTCATGCATATAATTTAAATTCATCATCAAACCACATGCACTCCCTACATACATCTATATTCCACATCATTCCACAAGCTCCATAATATAGCATGAAAACACAACATCCATTCATTTAACAAAGTCAAATATTCAGATTCATTCTTTACATCTTTTGGGTCATGCAGGAAAATTGGCCTTACACAAACATGTCCAATTTTCTCCCATGACCTCCCAAAATCATCAACATCACAAAATTAAGTACATAAACCTCATATACTCTACCAAAACAGATTTTCATGCCGGCCAAGGCTTACGCATTCCTATCCATATTTTACCTTTTTCATACTCGGCCTCCAAAAGTTGTAGGATTTAAGTCATACCTACATCAACTTTAAAAATGGCAACGGGGAGGTGAGTAACATAATCCAAATGAATTAAAGTCATACATTATGATGAAATACATGTATACTTGCACAATTAGCAATCATTACACCACATCATACATTATACACAATACATCTTATAATTTCAAGTATACATTCACAATATCAATCATTTGGATTGCCAAACACACACATCGGGTTAGTATTCAACTCTTTCCCCTTTCAATTCTCATTCATCCATTGCCACCAAGGGCTTTCACCTAGGCATATCTCCAGCTATATGCAAATGCTCTTAAAGCTAATGCATATGCATAAGAATTTCTTATCAAACAATGCGGATCTGGCTGTGGGAAAATATATCATTAAATCAATTGTGGGACAAGCATAGGTGTGCTACTATGCCTCTACTGCAGTAGAAAAATTGTGTACACATATATCTCAATTTATGCATGCTTACATCATCATCATAATTTTACTGGTACCAAACCGCTATCGCCCATCTGTAGCACTAGTCACCCTGTGACTTGCGGATCAACATCGTGGCCTCAACTACCACAAGTGCTACGGGCCCCTCCCAAACACACATCGAGAGAGCCGTGCCCCATCGGACACCGAGGTAAACTC
This sequence comes from Clitoria ternatea, assembly GCA_037962975.1. Taxonomy (NCBI): domain Eukaryota; kingdom Viridiplantae; phylum Streptophyta; class Magnoliopsida; order Fabales; family Fabaceae; genus Clitoria; species Clitoria ternatea. The sequence goes on along the minus strand of CM075671.1, from coordinate 198,905,639 downwards.
GCTCACCATAGAGCCGCCCGCCCACTGGGCCTGCCACATAGGGGTGCCTCGTCACCAAACTATGGACAGCTTCGTGACTCATACACCGAGTCACTGGGGAAAGTCATAATACGCTCGTGCACTGAGCCGCCCTTCCACTGGGCCTGCCTAGTGGAACCCCCTAATATTCCACATAAACAGCTATGATATGCCATGGATGCAATGCAAATGCAAATCAAGTGCATCCTCACACTATGCATCCTAGATGCCACTCCACATTTAATCATTCATCACCACCACTTGGTGGATTTCAATATTCTCATCATTCTTATCCAATCCCAATTTTCTTTGACTTATTCTCATCAATAGTTAGTGGCATACACATTCAATAAATCATACACACATATTTGGGATATTCACATCACAATCTCAATCTACATATGGTTGCAAACCATCATCATACTTCATTAATATAATATTATCACATCATTAATTTTATCCCAAACACAATGCCACATAACAATCATCATTCTAAATGCATTCAAATCAAACATATCATATCATCCATTCAAACAACCATTAACATAATCACATATACGTATTTTCACATCACCAATGGATGAAATCATGCATTTAGAAAAGTTACCCCCTCCTACCTCAAGTGAAGTAGTGATCAACGCGGTTCGATGGTCCCGCTTCGTCAATGGGGTCACTTCCTACATCACAATACATTATACAATCAATTTTCTACTTACTCATTAAGGTTCAAATACTTATATATCAATAAATACTTGCTGTTTTTATTATTATAACTCTCAAAACTCTTTTATTTCATTTTATCCACCATAACCACCATGGGTTAGGTGCCACCATTTATTATTATGTACTCAACAACCAACCCTTTCATGGGTTTCCCCATTAATGACTTCCATCAACCAAATACCATCACCATTGACCCTTATGCATCATAACTCACATTTATTACCAACAATAAATGTTCATCAACCTCCATTATACATTTTCCCCCAAATTTATGAAGTTAGGGTTCCATAAAATTTCCAACAACCATCATAAATATTCTTCTCCTTCCAACCATAATTACATCCACTTCATTACTTCTCAAAGAGACCTCATTCTCATACAAAACCCACATTAAACTTTTGCATTAAATGCTCTCCTCAAAATATTCATACACATGCATGGCTTCCAAACTCATAAATACCATATACCCATAACCAAAACCTTAGCAAAAATGGATATACTTACCTCAAAGCCCAAAAACGAAAATGGGTTCTAGGAGGGAGGAGAACACCAACGAAAATGAGGAAGAGAAGGAGGAAGAACAGCAGCTCACAAGCCTCCTTCAAGCTCCACCAACGAAAATGGGAAGGAGATGTGGAAGATGAACTCAATGTGTTAGGGTTTGGGGGAGGAAAGGAAGAGAATGGAGAAGATGATAATGAAGAGAAGGAGAAAAATGAAGTGTAAGTGAAATGTTCACACCTCCAGCACGCCTACGTGAATAGAGAGGGAAAAATAGGATTTTCAATTTTTCTTTTAATCCAATTCATTAAAACTTCATCGTTTTATAACCAACAGGTTCTCCGTTCGGGCTCAAACATCATCTAAAAATTATTCCGAATACATATTCGGATTCCCAATAATATTCTCTTCAGCCCTGACCAATATCACCTCATTCCGAGATACTTGGTCCAACACCCATATTTCAACCGGGCTTAATTTCAGCTTAACCGGTCTCTAAAATTTACCAAAAATTCCCAAAATTATCAATTTAATTATTCTCAATAGTTTGGGACATTAAATACTCCATATACCAATTTCTAATATTTATTCCGGTAATTAATTCTCTATTTTAAAATTCGGGATGTTACAATCCACCCCACCAAAAAGAAAATTTCGTCCTCGAAATTTCACATACCGGATTCGAATGCGTAGGGATACCGTTCTCTGATGTCGTCTTCACGTTCCCATGTGAACGTTTCAGTATTTCCATGTTTCCAAGCGACCTCCACCAAAGGTACCAACTTGTTCCGCAATTTCTTCACGGAATGTCCGACAATGCGAACAGAAACAGGAGAAATAGATAGATTATCTCGCACCTCAATCTCGTCCATCGGGATCACGTGTAAAGGATCATAAACATATTTCGTTAACTGCGACACGTGAAACACGTTGTGTAGATTAGCAAGATGCGGAGGGAGTGCTATCCTATAAGCAACCTCACCAATCCGCTCCAACACCTCGTAAGGTCCGATAAATCTAGGGCTCAACTTCCCACTCTTCAACGCCCTTCCAATGCCTTTATCATGCGAGACCTTCAAAAATACATGGTCACCCACTTGAAACTCAAGGGGTTTATGCCTCTTGTCATAATAACTCTTCTGCCTATCTTGAGCAATCTTCATATTCTCTTGTATCTTCTTAATTTGCTCTGTAGTTTCCTAAATGATCTCCGGCCCTAAAGCCAAGTTTTCACCAACTTCAAGCCAACACAAGGGAGTTCTACACTTCCTTCCATACAACGCCTCATACGGTGCCATACCTATGCTGGAATGGAAGCTGTTATTGTATGTGAATTCGATCAATGGGAGGAATCTCTCCCAACATCCACCGTGCTCAAGGACACAAGCTCTCAACAAATCCTCCAAGCTTTGTACAGTTCTCTCCGATTGTCCATCGGTCTGCGGGTGATAAGCGGAACTAAGCTTCAACTTAGAACCCAACTCATCATGCAAACGTCCCCAAAACCGAGAAGTAAAACGAGGATCACGGTCGGATATGATGCTGGACGGAACGCCATGCAGTCTAACAATCTCCTTAATGTATATTTGTGCCAATTTCTCCAAAGGACTCTTCATATTAATGGGCAAGAAGTGAGCACATTTTGTCAATCTATCAACAATCACCCATATAGCATCGTTTCCAGCACGGGTCCTGGGTAGTCCAGAAACAAAATCCATAGCTATACTATCCTATTTCCAAACAGGGATCTCCAATGGTCTCAAATAACCAGATGGTCTCTGATGCTCAACCTTCGCCTTCTGACAAACAAGGCAAGATGCTACAAAATTTGCCACATCACGCTTCATACCAGGCCACCAGAAATTCTTCTTCAAATCTTGATACATCTTAGTGGAACCAGGATGAATACTCAATATGCTTTTATGAGCTTCCTCAAGTACACGTTTCCGCACATCATCGCTTGAGGGAACATAAATTCGACCTTTGACACGCCAAATACCATCTCGACCCTCAACTAAGAACAGATTCTTCCCCTTTTCTTGGGTCTTTTTCATCTCAATCAAATACTCATCATTGGGTTGTTGCGTCTTCACATATTCAAGAAATTCATTTGCAACCTTCAACATTTCCAACACCATTTTCTTGGAAGTGTAAGTCTCCACGCCCACATTCAAATCTCTAAATTGTTCTATCAACTCCATTTCCTTTGCCATCATCATGGAGACATGCAATGACTTTCTACTCAATGCATCGGCAACTACATTTGCCTTGCCAGGGTGATACTTCAATTCAAATTCGTAGTCTTTTAGGAACTCCATCCACCGTCTTTGGCGCATATTCAACTCCTTCTGGTCAAACAAGTATTTAAGGCTTTTGTGATCACTAAAGACCACAAACTTAGAGCCATATAAGTAGTGTCGCCACAACTTCAATGCAAACACCACCGCCGCCAGTTCAAGATCATGTGTAGGGTAGTTAACCTCATGCGGTCGCAACTGCCTCGACGCATAGGCTATCACACGCTCCTTTTGCATCAATACACACCCAAGACCAAGCTTAGATGCATCGCAATATACCACAAATTCATTCGTTAAGTCGGGCAATGCTAACACCGGTGCGGTAGTAAGCCTTAACTTCAACTCTTGAAAACTCTCTCACATTCACGAGTCCACACAAAAGAGTGATTTTTCCGAGTCAACTTCATTAGTGGTAAAGCCAAACGGGAAAACCCTTCAATAAATCTCCGGTAGTAACCGGCAAGACCAAGAAAACTCCTTATCTCCGTCACTGACGTTGGTCTTTCCCAAGCCATCACAGCTTCAACTTTAGATCTATCCATAGCAACTCCATCATTTGAAATAACATGTCCAAGGAATTGGACCTCAGACAGCCAAAATTCACATTTAGAGAGCTTCGCATACAACTCCTTTTCTCGTAGAATAGTCAACACAAGATGAAGATGTCTTTCATGCTCTTCATGACTCTTGGAATACACCAAAATATCATCGATAAACACTACGACGAATTGGTCAAGATATTCATGGAAGATGCGATTCATGTAGCTCATGAAAATCGTAGGGGCATTAGTCACACTAAATGGCATCACTACGTACTCATAGTGTCCGTATCGCGTTCGGAAAGCAGTCTTCGGAATATCTTCGGCCTTCACCCGAATTTGGTGATATCCAGAACGCAAATCAATCTTCGAAAACACAACAGCACCCTTCAATTGATCCAATAGATCATCAATGCATGGAAGAGGATATTTATTTTTAATTGTTAGTTTGTTGAGCTGGCGATAATCAACGTACAATCTCATGCTCCCATCTTTCTTCTTTACTAACAACACAGGAGCACCCCAAGGAGACACACTTGGGCGAATAAACTCCCGTTCAAGTAATTCTTCCACTTGCTTTTTCAATTCAGCTAACTCCATAGGAGATATCCTATAAGGAGCTCGGGAAACAGGTTCTGCACCCGGAATAAGATCGATAGCAAATTCCACTTCTCGTGGAGGAGGTAATCCGGGAATTTCTTCCGGAAACACATCGGGAAATTCCGAAACAATAGGAATCCCACCAGATTGGGAAACACCATTCCCATCAACCAAGCAGAACATCATGAGAAGTTGAGATATACCTCGCACATCAAAGTCTTCATTATTAGAGGTTGGGAAATTCACTGTCTTGCTATGACAATCCACCAAAACCTTGTTGGCGGACAACCAATCCATGCCTAGAATAACATCCAGGTCTTTCATAGGTAAACACACGAAGGATACAACAAATTTTCTACCCTCCAAGACCATCTCGACATTATCACATCGAGTCACCGATCTTAAGCAAGCACCAGTCGGTGTAGTCACCAATATTGCACCTTTCATCATACTCACAGGCACTCGCAGGCGCCTCACACATTTTTCAGAAATAAAAGAGTGCGTAGCACCCAAATCAAATATCACATTAACAACATTACCATATATCTGGCACTCACTTTGGACAAGGTCCTCAGCTTGTGCAGCTTCTTCACCGGTCACGGCAAAGACTCTTCCAGCCATTTGTTGATTAACACCACGATTTGGGCCATTCCGACCACCATTAGCATTACCTCGGCCGTTTCCATTACCACGACCGTTACCACCATCTCGGTTTCCATTTCTTCCACCATTACCGTTTCCACGACCACGGCCTCTAAAAGCACCATAGCCTCCACGGTTTGCATTATCACGTGGCACAACATCTGCAACATTCAAAGGACAATCAGGGCGGATATGCCCCGGTTGGTTGCATCTATAGCACACCACTATTTCTTCTTGATTGCACTCTCTGGCTAAGTGATTTCCACCACATCTGTAACAACGGAGTCCTTGGCCATTACCTCGGCCACCATCGGCACCATGCCTTCCACCACCTCGTCCACCTCTGAAAGAAGAGGACCCACGTACAAATCGTCTATTGTTCTTAAAGTTGCCTTTCTTCTTGAAGCTAGAAGATTGGCCCTTCAACTTATAATCATGCCCTGAGTAGTTCCTTGGAGCAATATCATTTTCTTCAAAAATTCTACACTTATCCACAAGAGTAGGAAAACTCCTAATCTCTTGGTGACAAATCGCCTTCTTGATCTCTTGGCGTAGTCCATTCTCAAATTTAACACACTTTGAAACTTCTGTGCCCTCTTGCTGAAAGGGAGGATAAAACACACATAGCTCTTCAAATTTCAAAGCATACTCTTCAACCGACATGCCACCTTGCTTGAGTTCCATGAATTCAAGCTCTTTCTTGTTTTTGTAACTCGCAGGAAAGTACTTCTTAAGAAATTCAGCCTTGAAATTCTCCCAATTTAGAGGAGTGTGGGCAGCAATCATATGCCCACGGGTAAGGATCCACCAAGATTCGGCCTCATTCCAAACCATGAACACCGCATATTCCACCTTCTGTGTTTCGGTACATTCCATGCTAGCAAATATCCGTTCCAAGTCACGGATCCAAACATGAGCATCTTCTGGCTTATAGCCTCCATGAAATTCAGAAGGCTTCTACTTAAGAAATTGGTCAAGACCTTGATTCGGCTGACCAATAGGTTGTTGTTGCCGTTCAAGTATGTCGGCAAAGCGATTAAAGGCTTCAGCCATAGCGGCTGCATCAGAATTGCGCCTATACGCCATCACTCAATCTATACACAACAACATAAACATAATTAGAAACTTAAAGTCTCTTCACCCAATGTGCATACATATCATTCATCATTAACTTCATTGGCACAAGTATCATCATAATGTATTTCATAATTAGAAGGTAAATATGAGAAAGGAATTGCCTGGCCGGGCTTAACAATAATCATGTAATAATCCCATTTCAATAACCACTATCATAATTCACCCATATAATTCATAAATCAATCAACCATAAGCAACAAACATATAAACATCATCCATTTTAATTGTATCAAGAGCAATCATTGCTCTGATACCAGGTTGAGACACCCCAAACCCCCAAATAAAATAGGGGGAAATTTTTCACGTTTTTGAGAATATTAATAATCCAAATAATTAAAGTGGTGAAACATTTTTCACCAAACCCCTGGATCTAAAATGAACCACTCCCATATATGAAGATATGAGAGGGTGAAACTAACTATATATTTTTCAATCAGAAGCAGCGGAAGAATTATTTAATTTGGTTTAATTAGTGGCTAATTGATTTTCAAGAGGAGTCCATTCATAAAAATATGGGATACAACTTATATAATCTAGAAGGCCTAAATATACTCCTCAATACCATTTAAAATAATGCATAACATTTTAAAATTTAATTTAAAATAACAAAATGAGAATCAGGGGCATACTCGCTCAAGCGTGACTCAAGTCGCTTGAGCGAGCCAGCGTACCCTCGCTTGAGCGGGCGCTGGGCGATGCTGAGCAAAATGAAGGAATGAGCATCAGGGCCCAGCTTGCTTGAGCGAGCCCTATCTCGCTTGAGCGAGACATGAAGGAATGCTTGAGCAAAGAAAGCGAGACGCTTGAGCGAAGAAGGAAAGGAGCATCAGGGGTTGATCTCGCTTGAGCGAGATTGGTCCAGAAACGTTGAGGACTCTCTGGCCGATTTTCGCTTGGGCGAGGCACCACTCGCCTGGGCAAAAATCGTCCAGAATCCATTCTCCTTCTCCCTCGCTTGAGCGCTGCCCTTCACGCCTGGGCGAAAATTGTCCAGAATCAAAACACTGATTCTGTGGCAATCTCGCTTGGGCGAAATGCACGTCCGCTTGAGCGAATTTAGGGCAGAAACGAATCCCCTGTTCCACAACAATCTCGCTCGGGCAAGATTACTACTCGCTTGAGCGAGTTCTGCAGAAACTCAACAGAAAACGTGAACTTACATTGATAACACTCAACCTACCATACTAAAACTCAATCTATGGCAATTCTTTCAGTTCCTACAAAATTTATACATTATATAACACTCTTGGAACCTACCTCATTCACCGTTAACCATCATCATGCTAACATTAGCTCATGCATATAATTTAAATTCATCATCAAACCACATGCACTCCCTACATACATCTATATTCCACATCATTCCACAAGCTCCATAATATAGCATGAAAACACAACATCCATTCATTTAACAAAGTCAAATATTCAGATTCATTCTTTACATCTTTTGGGTCATGCAGGAAAATTGGCCTTACACAAACATGTCCAATTTTCTCCCATGACCTCCCAAAATCATCAACATCACAAAATTGAGTACATAAACCTCATATACTCTACCAAAACAGATTTTCATGCCGGCCAAGGCTTACGCATTCCTATCCATATTTTACCTTTTTCATACTCGGCCTCCAAAAGTTGTAGGATTTAAGTCATACCTACATCAACTTTAAAAATGGCAACGGGGAGGTGAGTAACATAATCCAAATGAATTAAAGTCATACATTATGATGAAATACATGTATACTTGCACAATTAGCAATCATTACACCACATCATACATTATACACAATACATCTTATAATTTCAATTATACATTCACAATATCAATCATTTGGATTGCCAAACACACACATCGGGTTAGTATTTAACTCTTTCCCCTTTCAATTCTCATTCATCCGTTGCCACCAAGGGCTTTCACCTAGGCATATCTCCAGCTATATGCAAATGCTCTTAAAGCTAATGCATATGCACAAGAATTTCTTATCAAACAATGCGGATCCGGCTGTGGGAAAATATATCATTAAATCAATTGTGGGACAAGCATAGGTGTGCTACTATGCCTCTACTGCAGTAGAAAAATTGTGTACACATATATCTCAATTTATGCATGCTTACATCATCATCATAATTTTACTGGTACCAAACCGCTATCGCCCATCTGTAGCACTAGTCACCCTGTGACTTGTGGATCAACATCGTGGCCTCAACTACCACAAGTGCTACGGGCCCCTCCCGAACACACATCGAGAGAGCCGTGCCCCATCGGACACCGAGGTAAACTCGCTCACCATAGAGCCGCCCGCCCACTGGGCCTGCCACATAGGGTGCCTCGTCACCAAACTATGGACAGCTTCGTGACTCATACACCGAGTCACAGGGGAAAGTCATAATACGCTCGTGCACTGAGCCGCCCTCCCACTGGGCCTGCCTAGTGGAACCCCCTAATATTCCACATAAACAGCTATGATATGCCATGGATGCAATGCAAATGCAAATCAAGTGCATCCTCACACTATGCATCCTAGATGCCACTCCATATTTAATCATTCATCACCACCACTTAGTGGATTTCAATATTCTTATCATTCTTATCCAATCCCAATTTTCTTTGACTTATTCTCATCAATAGTTAGTGGCATACACATTCAATAAATCATACACACATATTTGGGATATTCACATCACAATCTCAATCCACATATGGTTGCAAACCATCATCATACTTCATTAATATAATATTATCACATCATTAATTTTATCCCAAACACAATGCCACATAACAATCATCATTCTAAATGCATTCAAATCAAACGTATCATATCATCCATTCAAACAACCATTAACATAATCACATATACGTATTTTCACATCACCAATGGATGAAATCATGCATTTAGAAAAGTTACCCCCTCCTACCTCAAGTGAAGTAGTGATCAACGCGGTTCGATGGTCCCGCTTCGTCAATGGGGTCACTTCCTACATCACAATACATTATACAATCAATTTTCTACTTACTCATTAAGGTTCAAATACTTATATATTCTGTTTTTATTATTATAACTCTCAAAACTCTTTTATTTCATTTTATCCACCATAACCACCATGGGTTAGGTGCCACCATTTATTATTATGTACTCAACAACCAACCCTTTCATGGGTTTCCCCATTAATGACTTCCATCAACCAAATACCATCACCATTGACCCTTATGCATCATAACTCACATTTATTACCAACAATAAATGTTCATCAACCTCCATTATACATTTTCCCCCAAATTTATGAAGTTAGGGTTCCATAAAATTTCCAACAACCATCATAAATATTCTTCTCCTTCCAACCATAATTACATCCACTTCATTACTTCTCAAAGAGACCTCATTCTCATACAAAACCCACATTAAACTTTTGCATTAAATGCTCTCCTCAAAACATTCATACACATGCATGGCTTCCAAACTCATAAATACCATATACCCATAACCAAAACCTTAGCAAAAATGGATATACTTACCTCAAAGCCCAAAAACGAAAATGGGTTCTAGGAGGGAGGAGAACACCAATGAAAATGAGGAAGAGAAGGAGGAAGAACAGCAGCTCACAAGCCTCCTTCAAGCTCCACCAACGAAAATGGGAAGGAGATGTGGAAGATGAACTCAATGTGTTAGGGTTTGGGGAGGAAAGGAAAAGAATGAAGAAGATGATAATGAAGAGAAGGAGAAAAATGAAGTGTAAGTGAAATGTTCACACCTCCAGTACGCCTACGTGAATAGAGAGGGAAAAATAGGATTTTCAATTTTTCTTTTAATCCAATTCATTAAAACTTCATCGTTTTATAACCAACAGGTTCTCTGTTCGGGCTCATACATCATCTAAAAATTATTCCGAATACATATTCGGATTCCCAATAATATTCTCTTCAGCCCTGACCAATATCACCTCATTCCGAGATACTTGGTCCGACACCCATATTTCAACCGGGCTTAATTTCAGCTTAACCGGTCTCTAAAATTTACCAAAAATTCCCAAAATTATCAATTTAATTATTCTCAATAGTTTGGGACATTAAATACTCCATATACCAATTTCTAATATTTATTCTGGTAATTAATTCTCTATTTTAAAATTCGGGATGTTACATGAGTTCTCCCTTCTCTACATCAATTAAAGCTCTTCCAGTAGCTAAGAAGGGTCTCCCTGGAATTAAAGGAATCTCTCTATCAGCTTCCATATCCAAAACTATAAAATCTATTGGGAAGATGAATTTATTTACCTTAACTAAAAGATCTTCCAGCATCCCATGAGGATATTTGATAGACCTATCAGCCAACTACAAGGACATGCGAGTTGGTTACAGGTCATTAATTCCTAACTTCCTCATTAAGGACAAAGGCATGAGGTTTATGCTAGCTCTTAGGTCACATAAAGAACTTCCAACATGAACATCCCCTATTGCACAATGTATTGTAAAAGATCCAGGATCTTCTAGCTTTTGAGGGAGTTTCTTTTGAATAATTGCACTACACTCTTACGTAAGGGCAATCATTTCATCTCCCTTAAGCTTTCTCTTCTTAGACAGAAGTTATTTAAAAAATTTAGCATATAAAGGCATCTCTTGCAATGCCTTAGCAAAGGGAATATTTATGTGAAGCTTTTTTAACACATCTAAGAACTTAGCAAACTTTTGCTCCTCTATCTGTTTCTGGAATCTATGTGGAAATTGAGCATTCTTTAATTTCTCAGGAGTCAACTTGACAGCTTCCTCCAAGATCAAATCAACCTTTTTGTTTTTCTTTTGATGAACTTGATTTTCTTTCTCTTTTTCTGTTTCTACCTTCTTTTCAGTTTCATCATTAACTTGTTCATTTTCCTGCTCTTTTTCTTTTTCTAAACTATTTTCCTCACTTGGAGTTGGGAGAAGAATTTTCCCACTCCTTGTGGTTATTGCCCTGCAATGTTCCCTTGGATTTACCTCAGTATCTCTAGGAAAATTGCCAGATTGTCTCTCAGCTAACTGTTTTAATAGCTGTCCAACCTGATTTTCCAGATTTCGGATGGACGCTTCTTGATTTTTAAAGCTGGCCTGAGTGGCCTGAATGAACTGAGATAGAACGTTCTCAAGTTCAGACTTCTCTTTAGGAGGAGAGAGAGATGGTTGTTGTGATCTATTTGTGGTTTGAGTTTGTGACATGTTTTGATTCAAATGTGGACCTTTCTGCCATGAAAAATTGGGGTGGTTCCTATAGTTAGGATTAAAGGAATTAGAAGGGTAATTCCTTTGAAATTATTGCCCTATGAAATTAACCTGTTCAGCAGGCACATTTGGATCACACATGCCATTTTCATGGTCTCCACCACAAAAATCACAACTCATCATACAAACTTGACTAGGCTTTTAAAGTTCTGAAATCTGTACACTTAGTTTCTCTAAAGTCTGAGTCATCAACTTACTTTGAGCCAAATAAGCATCTTGTGTTTCTAATTCTAATACCCCTCTCTTAGGGATTTGTCTCCTTTCACTAACTAAACATTCATTTGAAGCCATAACATCAATAAACTCTATAGCTTCTTCTACAGTTTTTATGGTTAATGAACCTCTAGCTGAGGCATCAATCAAGACTCTAATTACTGGTCTTACACCATTATAGAATATGGTAACTTGTTGTACATCAGGAATCCTATGGTGAGGACATTTCCTTAAACTTTCTTTGTACCTATCACATGCTTCCATCAGAGATTCACCCTCTCTCTGCTCGAAATAAATGATTTCTGTGTGTAATTTGGCATACTTGGAAGGAGGGAAATATTTAATCAAAAATTTTCTTTGTAAGTCCTCCCAGGTGTATATACTGCCTCTTGGTTGGCTCTGCAACCAGGCTTTTGCACGGTCCTTTAGAGAAAAAGGAAATAATCTCAATCTTATTACCTCATCAGGGACACCATTCATTTTCACTGTATCACAAATTTGGAGGAAGGTTGCCAGATGCAAATTTGGGTCCTCAACCTTACTTCCTCCAAATTGATCATTTCTAACCAACTACAGCAAAGCCGCTTTAAGTTCAAAATTCTTAGCTGCAATCAGAGGCCTAAGGATGCTAGATTGCAATCCTTCTTCAGTAGGCCTAGAGTAGTCACCTAGTGTAACTCTTCCATGTTCCATTTCTTGCTGTTCTTTTTGCTTTTTCTTCTTTCTAAGCTTACGCTCTAACAAATCAATATCAAGATCAAAGAAGAAAGGCTCTCCTGTGTTCCTTGACTGCATACACCAAATATTAGACACCAAATACAATTCACAGCTACTGCTACTACTACACACAAACTACTGCTATACTAAAAATGAGAATTAAACTGCTACTAAATACATAAACAAAATTAAACGGTTTAGTCTAGTACCGGTCCAAGGATTGTTGATATTACTCAACAATCCCCGACAACGATGCCATTAACTTGATGCATAAATCCTAAGCCATTACTTGGTGTGTAACTCTCGGAGGATTATATTCTTTTGGCAAGCGTACCAATCGTTAAATTTGTAATATATTTGATCGTCCCGCATGGATTGAGGTAATTACCACAATCTTGGACTAGCACAAGCTGAACTAGAACAACACAGTGAAGAATTCATTCTGTTTTTGTTGTTTTTATACTTTCTATGTTTTTGTATTTTCAGCAACAATATAGGAGATAAAATATGATTAATGGAAGATACGTTAAGATTACTTCAACTTACAAGTTCATCAAGAAACATGCAATTGAGGTTCAATTAAGCTTCAGATGCAAGAGGACAATTCACAGTTGGTTAATCCCTAATTTCTTAGGTGAATAACACTAATTCCAAAGCATTAAACCCTAATCCCTTAGGTGTTCAGTGACAGAGAAATCTAATGTGAAATTGGGGGTTGAACCCTAACTATTCACTTACTTACTAGGCCTGAATTAGTTAGGAAGCCAAAAGTTACCTAAGCCTCAACCATGATTCCTCACTGGTGAGATTCTTCATTTGGATCTAAATTTGTCAATTCAGCAGAGTAGATCCACTTCTCAGCTTGTTCTCCTCTTGCTTCAGAAGATAATTTCCTCAATGCAGCTTCAAGATTCCATCGGATGCTTCAGCAATCCCAACCCTATGGGTCTAGAAACCCATGGGAATGGATTTAGTCGAAGGAATGTGGAGAGACATGGACGAGAGAGTTTAGAGAGAGAAAAGAATTAGAGAGAGATTAGAAATGAGAAAATGAATCCTCTTATTCCTTTTGTGTGTTCTCTCCCTCCTTTTTTTACAGAGTGTTTACAAATATATATATATATATATATATATATAGCTACTTAAAACTAACTAACTAACTAACTCTAATTAATTACAAAGAAAACTTAATTAATAATTTAAAATAACTAAACTAATTATATACAATACTTAAGTTACTAAAATACAACATAAACATTAACTTGAAACAAAATAACTAAGAAGAACTATTGCAGATTGACGTTGAAAGAGAAGTATAAACTGGACAAGGAGAATTCATGCTTAAGCTTGATCCAAGGGCGCTTGAGCGTGATACTTTATCCTATGCATTTTGTGACTTCACGCTTGAGCGTGAACATGTCCGCTTGAGCGTGGTTGAAGCTTTAATGCATGCTGTGACTTCCTTCCCTTTTACGTGAATTGCATGGATCCTTCATGCTTGAGCGTACAGTCCTCTCGCTTGAGCGTAATGCTCATTCACTTGAGCATGATACTTAGACACTTCACGCTTTAGCGTGAAAGTCCTTCGCCTGAGTGTGATCGTGCCTTGCTGATTCTTCTCTTTATTTGATTCTGTTGTGCACCTCCTTAAGCTCCAAAAGAGCTTGTTCCTGCTCTTGCCGCCACTAAAACTTCTTTGACTTCTTCAAAATATTATATTAGGGGAGGGATTTATACACCATTTTAGGCATGAATAATGCCAAGGCTGCCACCTTTTCATTCAGGGACTAAACTCCTTCAAGTTCTTTGGACTCTGTAGGTCCTGAATCACTTGACACTTGCCTGGATTTGCCTCGATGCACCGTTTAGTCAACATGAAACCCAAAAATTTTCTAGCAGGAACAACAAAAGTGCACTTTAGTGGATTTAAGCACATGTTATACTGCCTCAGGCGTAGGAAAACTGGGCGCAAGTTTTCAACATGGTCACCCCCAGCTGGGGTCTTGCAATGATATCATCAATGTACACCTCCACCAGTTTGGTGTGCATGCCTTCAAAAACTTTATTGATCATTCGCTAGTATGTGGCTCTAGCGTTCTTTAGACCGAAGGGCATGATGATGTAACAAAACACACCACGGTTACTAATAGCCAACCGCAAATGCACAAGGTATCAAAGTAATAAAAAGATATCGTTCCCACAAAGATTGTGCCCAAGTACTAGTTATAACGGTGATTTAATTATCTAGTGAATTTGATACAAATGAATTACTAAAATGATAATGAACAGTAAATTAGAAAACAGCAAATTCAACGTCTTTGTAGAAGAAAATCAGAGCAAGTTTGGGAAATTGAATCAAAGGTAAATCTTGGGGTATTAAGGGTTCATATGCTAGTATCAAAATTAAAGGTTACTCGCCTATCCAATTATATGATTTTGTTCCTAAGGCAGATTACCCTAAGTTAATTAATACCTTTCTCTCGAAAGCCTATTAACGTGCCTAATTCCCAAAGAATCACGTTCAATTTAATAATTAGACCCTTTATGTTCTATGGAAATCCGATTAACCCTCAAACAATTTCGCTTACCGTCGTAAATCAAAATCATAGGTTCAATTTAGGTATTTTTGAAGTACATGCCAATCTCTTGATTACCTATATAATTTGTGATCATCTACGCTTATCTCTAAGTTTTGCAGAAGCATTAGGCATACATAAATTGAATAGAAATTGAAATCACATAAATTGGAATTCGAAGAACAATTAATTGTAACACATAGGCATACTACATCCTTAGCTCCAAGAAAAGAGTTTAGTGTGTCATAAGAATTGTTGTCATCATGTCATACATCACAAAATCAATGCAAAGCATAAACGATATCAAAAGTGTAAACTAGGGATTCAGAAATTACAAATTAGTTTTCACTAGGATTCCTAATTCTTCCTCCCAAATCTACAGATTTGATTTCCCTTGATGGATTTGACTTTTGATTCCCAATGAAAGCTTCCCAAAAAGGTGCTTCAAAATCTCCCAAAAGATGTCTCTCCAACTATCTCTGCAGAACTCTCTTTCCTATCCCCTAAAATGCCCAACAAAAACCCTAAACAATTTATAGATTTGGGCCTCGTAGGGGACAACCATGGCCAGTGGTTTGAGTTCTGTTCCTTTTTAAACATAACTTTGTAACTTTTTGTAACAAACAGAGCCAACCACAGCCAGTGGTGGCTTCTGACTTGCTTTTCCTCTTTTCCAGTGCTAACCACCGCCAGTGGTTTGCTACCACTAGCAGTGGTTTCCTCCAACCTTGCCAAAATGTATTCTTAAAGGCCTCAAAGGTCTCTTCTTTCTTCCACTTTGCCATTTTTCTTCAAAAGAGACCTAGAACATCATTTATCCTACAAAAATAGGAACAACCAAGTAATATGTATGGAAAAGAATCAAAATCAAGGGAATCAGGCATGAAATAATATGCAAAAACCCTAAAAACTAGACCTAAAAACAACAAAAAATAACACACAATGCACACTTATCAGTTATGGACGAAGGCCATCTTTTTCTGATCCCCCTCCCACATTAGAATCTAGTTGTACCCTAAATATGCGTCCATGAAAGATAGGTACTGGTAACCAGATGAATCATCAACTATTCTATCGATATTTGGGAGAGGGTATAGATCCTTTGGGCAGCAACAGTTCAGATCGATATAATATGTACATATTCTCCACTTGCCGTTGGCTTTTTGCACCATCACCACATTTTAAAGCCAAGAGGAATATTGGGTCTCCGTGATGAATCCAGCCTTTAGGAGTTCCTCCGTTAGCTGACAAGCTTCCTTCTATTTTTTTGGGCCCAATCTCCATTTCTTTTGGGCAACCGGCCTCGTCTCTGGGTAGACAGAGAGCTTGTGGTAACAAAAATTAGGGTTCATCCCGGGCATGTTAGCAACAATCTATGCAAAAAGGTCTTTGAACTCCTCGAGGAGTGCAAGTAGGTGTTGCTCCATAGCAGCCTCTAACTTGTCGTTTATATGCGTGACCTTCTCTGGGGCATCTCTAAGTATGAGTTTCCTGGAACCTCCCTCCGACGTTGGCTTTGATGGATTTAGCGGATCACTACCTTGGGCTCAACGTCAATCAGGCTGACAGATCTAGCCACGGTTCCTCCGTTGTTTAACTTCCTCTTCTTATTGAATGCCTCCAACTTCACCATATTGAGGCTCAGGTTGTAGTACTACTTGGCCATCTCTTGGTCACCACGAATAGATAAAACATTGTTGTCCTTATTAATAAACTTGATAAGGAGATAGGGCGTTGACACAATCGCTTCCATGGTATTCAGTATAGGCCGACCTATGTTACCATTGTATGGTGACTCCATATCTGTCACCAATACTCTAGACTTGATAGTTCTTACTCCGGGATTTCCCTCAAATGACACCAGAGTGTCAAGATCCTTCTTGGTAGGCTTCTTGGCACCGTTAAAAGCTGTTAATTCTTGCGAATAGGGCTAAAGATCAGAATCACTTAAGCCCATTCTTTTAAAGCAATTATAAAAAATAACGTCATAGGAACTCCTCTGATCTATAAGGATTCGCTTGACATCCTTGTTCGTGATTACCGCTATGATGACCACTACATCATCTCCTCTAGGGATGGTCGAGCCAAAATCTTCATCAAAAAAGAAATTATTGGCACCACCGCGTTGTCCCGAAATGGGCGATTATCCCTGGGCTTTCCCTGAACTGAAAGAATCATGCTTCGTTCTTTCTCACGGTGATCGATGCTCCACTGCCAGCAAACCCTTCGACAATCATATGAATCACCTTACGTCGGCCTCGCTGCTGTTACTGGGGTGCCTTCTCCTCTTGGGTCACCTCAGTGATAACTGTTCCCTTTTGCTTCTCAATAGTAGTCAACCTCTTCGTGGGACCTCGACTGTTATCTCCATCTTCATCACGGTCACGATTCTACTTCTCCATCCAATCTGACTCATCTATGGACCTCTCTTTAAAGAGATACTGCTTCAATTTCCCCTCACGGATGAGGGTCTTCATAGCGTCCTTCAAAGATCTGTACTTCTCAGTAGAATGTCTGGCCTGTTCATGGAAATCGCAATACTTGCATGGATTTCTAGGCCTTTATAATAGAGGTGGTCTCCTGATACCATAGACTGTGAAAGTTGGCCACCCCACTTCTCTTAGGATCTGTGCTAGCCTGGTATTCAAGGGAGCATAGTTGCTAAAGGTAGCTACATGCTTCTCCTACTGTTGGGGTTGAGGGTTCTTGAATCTGTCACTCTAAAAGTGCCTCTCTGGCCTAGCCCTCTCTTTCTCCCTCGCGGCTTCGACACTTAAACAGGCGGTATCAATCTCGCCGCTGTGGCCTCCAGATGCATCTCAATGGCAATATACTTCAATGCCTTCCTCCGGAACACCTCAAAAGACGTCGGAGGGTTCTTTCCCAAAGATAATACAAAAACAAATTTAGGCTGTAAAGCCTCAATAACAATATGCATCTGTATGGCCTCCGTAAGATTGGGGACCATGGCCGCCTCCTTATAAAACCTCTTTAGGAAATCCTTTAGAGTTTTATTCTTACCCAGCCTGATTTGGGAGAGAGTATATGACGTCCTCGGAACATCCCTAGAAATAACAAAATGATCACTGAACACCATTGCTATATCCTCCCAAGAGTCTATCGACCCCGTTAGAAATCCCTTGAACCAGCTGAGGGCCTCTCCAACCAGGGTGCGGGGAAACATCCGATACATGACATCTTCCTCTGCTCCTAAAACATTTCTTCATACGCATAAGCATCCAAATGCTTACTCGGGTCAGTCCCACCCGTGTACTTCCCAATAGAAAGAGGTTGTGTTATCTACAAGTGCCTAGGGATAGGCACGCTTATCAGCCTCCTGGAGAATAGAACATTAAGCCTATACTTCCCTAAGGCTGCCGCTAATGGCTCTTTCCTCCTAACACCAAACCTCTCCCCAGAATCCTGAGTCTACTCTCTCTCCTTATACGTGGGGATTTTGGAATATTAGAGCGTGGTGGATTTCTCCCTACCAGAAGCCTCATGAGTCTCCTCTGCCTAGGAGACTGCTTTCTCCTCTGACTGCCGATGATCCCTCTTCAGGTCAGCCAACTTCTCCCTGAGTTGCTTGATGATCTCATCATAAGGATCAGCATCCCCATAGGCATCATCCTTCTACAACTCCCTGCTGGAGAATCAAAGGGTAGACGTCTATTTACTTAGGGCCTAATATCCTGCACATGCCTCTCCTAAAAATCCCTCATGTTGCCTTCCATTGTAAAGTCGCGAAACTTCTATGAAAAGTAGGAATAAATCTACCGTGTCCCATTGGATGTGCCAATGAACTGGTCTAAACCGGGGTCATGGATCTGGTGTAGGACCAGCGATAAATGTTATCTGTTTTAAATGATTTGTACACCGGTACAATGGGTATCTGGTATTGTACCCTTTATCTCAATGGGAGAATAAAGTTCTTGTAGTCCTAGAGATCCTTCATACCAAGCTTTCACGTTGACGAGGGGCAAAAGGTGGTGTCACCTGTGAAGATTCTTCGATGCTCAAGTCAGTAACCAGGAAGTGGATTCAAGGTTTTTGAAGCGTAAGTTTAACAATAAGTCTAACGTACTTGAGTTATAAAAATATTGGCATTTATACGTGTATGCGGAGAATGAAGAGTCTTTTAGGGTTAGGGAACCAATAGTACACTATGCCTATACGATTCTGACATGCGACGCGGGTACCTCCGTATCTCCTACGAGCGTTCCCTCGTACCTGTACCTTATACTATTTGTCGGGTGACATGGATGCTTCTCGGGGTGCTAAATGCTGACCTAGACTTTCGGTTATAGATATAAATCTGATATCGGCTTAGAGTCTGAAGGTTTACCTACGACATCAATAAGCGAGTGAGAATTAGCTGAAATTACCTTCTTGCCTCTGTGCCTGTATCGAGACCGGATCACATCTCTTCTCCTGCCATAGATTGTTAAATCCATAAGGTTGGAGTTTACTAAAGCTTCAATGGAGGTCTAAATCTGTGGTTGAGGCTACTTCTTTGTTAGAGCATGTCAGAACATTGTAAGGTGTGGTGTTACAATTCTGAATTGGAAGATTCAGACCGAATTTTGGGCTTCTCTCCAGAGAGGAATCATGGTTGAGAGTTCTAGTATACTCTTAGCAACCTAATTACTTCAAGTCTAAGAATTTAGGTGAATAATTAGGGTTTAATTCTCTAATTTTGCATTAGGTTTCAGTTTGCATGATCACCTAAGGGATTAGGGTTTATATACAATTAAACTAACATTAATCACCTAAGGGATTAGGGATTAGTCATTTGTGGAATTTCACATGCCTGTAACTAGGAGTTGCATCTTATTCATGCAAGTTTTGATTGAAATTGAAAGTTGAAGCTAATTCCAACCTATTCTTATTTCTATGTTCATATTATTACTTCTGTTGTATGTTAGTTACTGAAATTGAATATTGAAAAACACAAAAATATTAAATCATAAATATAAAAAATGCTATGAATTGTTCACATTTGCTGTTGGGTTCAGATAGTATCAATCCTTAGTTATGGTAATTACAGTAATCCCTGTGGGAACGATACAACTATTCTACTTTTTAACAATTGGTGCGCTTGCTAGAAAATTCATCATCCGATAAGAATGCATCAACAGCCCGTAATAAATCAACCTAGATACATAAACAAGTATTCAAGGTCTGATATTCCATTGGCATTATGAAAAAAATATATCATTAACCTTAAAATAAAGTAACCGCATCGGTGAAGCTCGCGGAGTGGAATGTAATGTCATAATTCCTTGAAAAATCTCACACAACTACACCACATAGTAATACATAATTAAGAGCCGTCAAATTTAAATTGCGTTCCCCATTTAATTTCTCCTAAAATATCTCAATTAATAAAAATGGGGATGTTACAAAAACTAGAAAAAAAATTCTCAAAAGTAAATGGTCTCATTTTCTTTTTAAACTTTTATTGACTAAAATTAAAACAAAGCTTTAAACTAAGGAATTTTTAATTAAAAATTCATTGATAGGTATTTGTTGAAGTGATATATATATATATATATATATATATATATATATATATATATTCTTAGAAGAAAAGTCAGGTTTGGGTTTGAACCCTATGTCTACATTATTTTTAAGAAAGCTAGCATTATATGTTAGAAAGTCTTTGCTTATTTAACTCATATGCAACATATTTAGTTTTATTAATAGCTTGCAACTTATGATTTATAATTTGTAACTGATGAGTTTTTAAGTATTTTATAGCTAATAGGTTTTCAGTTAGCTAATTAAAATAACTGTTTAGTAAAACTAGTTTAAATTCTGTTAAATAACTTTAAAAGACATGTAACATTTTTAGGGTTTGTCTGACCTATGTGACCTTACACAAGATAAAATCAAGAATAAAACTTTTTTATATTGAAAATTATATGAGAATTACTTAGGAAAAATAGTGAATGGACATTAATAATGCTTTTAAATGAATTTTGTTATGATCTATCCTGTGTAAATTTACACTTATGCAAGGAGTAAGAAGTTGTTATTTTTAAAATCATATAAAATAAGCAATTAGTAGGAGGACTAATAACTTTTGAAAAAGCATAAACTATCTCAAGTAACTTTTTAAAAGTTTAAGATGCATTTAGTCGGGGCATCATTTCTCTAGTTTTCATTTTCTAATTTTCAAGATGTTTTCTAAATTTTTCATTTTCTAAAAAAGTATGGAAAACTATGAAAATATGTTTAGACATTGTACTAATTTTCTAGTTTGGGAAATTAGAAAATTAATTCAAATGTAACCAATTTTTGTATTTTATTTCTTACTTTTCTTTCACATTTGGAAAATTCAGAATTGTGTTTTCTATTATTCTCATTTTGGAAATTTTCAAAATACTCACCCTTTTTTCTTATGGAAAATTTTAGAAAACTATTTTGAATAGTTTTCTAAATAGTGGTAAAGGAGCTCTCGACCAGAGGTGGTATTAAAGCCTAAACGGTATCAAATTATTGCAGCTCTTTTTCTTGAAGCAGGTGTATGTTATATAATTGTGATAGCCAAAAGTGAATAGGAAGAATACTTAAAAAATGAGTGACACTCCTAGACCCTTTGTATCTCTTTCTTTAAATCTCTCTCTCTTTGTTCCTGATTCATGTAAAAAGATCCTCTTAGACAAATTAGAAAACCTTATTGAGTATATCTTCGTGCCTAAAGGTGCTCAAGTAGAATTGTTTCTTCTCATCTAAATCCATATAATGTTTTTAGAAGACAAAAATCTGGCTTTACATGGTCAGTTAAGAAACTTATTTCCACACTGAGACTAGGAGTAAAAGAGGTGATTTAAACCTTAAAGCCCGATTCATGTCCTCTTGTTGAACAGTATGTAGATATAGAGATAAATCCATATCTAATTAAACTATGGCAAAAGGAAAGATACATATCACTCCACCTTGGTGTTGTTTGGTTAATCCTGACTCTACATAGAAGAAAATGAATGCTTGTAACAGCTAGAGTCTCCCTTATAGACTCTACCTTCCATCACTACGAAGATGTTGTGATCGACATGATGCTCACAACATTAAACGTTGAGAGTGTGGTACTAACCATGTTTCCCAACTTCAATGTCCATCTCAAAGACCCAGCTTTTCCACACAAGTTCTAAGTTCAAGTCTAACTTATTGAAGCCCCCCAAGATTCTGAAGCATTTAAGGCAATTTTAAATCATCAAGTGATCTTCACGGTACAAGATTACCTCTTTGATCTACTTGTAGAATCAAAGTTTTCAGAAAATACATTGATGGTGTTTGAAAATTCTAATGAAAGAATACCCTCCATAATCTAAGTCCCTAGACAAATTCCAAAGGAAGATTGTTAAAAGTAATCCCCATAGAATGGATCGGCGATTATGAAACTCAAAAGAGACAACAGAAGCTAGTAATAGCCACTGAGGCGATGATCAAAAGACTTCCTAATGGAAGCATAAAAACCATTTTCAAAGAAAAAGAAAATGAACCTTCTTCCTCAAAGGAACCAATTTTCTTAACCATGATGGTCACCTTGGGAGAGAAAGAAAAGAAAATACCTACGTATTTCAAATCTAATGTAACTCCTATATATAGAGACAAGATAAATGGTCATTTTATACGGGATGTAAATCCACAGATGTGTGATTCAGACAGATTGTTGGATGGATGAATGGTGATGAAGAAAAAGAAGAGGAAAATCCTGGTAAAAGATGAAGAAAGACAAAGTCTTCCTGCAAATCTTCAACTAAACCTAAAAGAATATTTGACCCTGATAATGGTCTCTAGGTAGGCATAAATAAAAAATATGAACCATTAATACACGCTCAAAATAAAGAAGAGTCTGAGAATTCATTTTCTAAAAAAAGCCAACAATAGTCTTCCTTTGACGTAGAAACCATATATAACGAATATGCAAACATTTCCAGAATTTTAATGGCTGAACAAGAAGAAGAAACTCAACATAACCCATCTCTAGATCTTAGACAAGTAAATACTCCTGTTTACTACGAATCTTCTTTCTTTATAATAGATGGGATTCCTCCTTCATAATGGAACAAAAAGTTCCTAGAATTTAAGGCCTGGATGGATGCAAAGATAGTTAACATGAAGAGTCATATAAAGTGGTCGAAGAGTTTTGTGCTAGAATGATTGGAGTCCTGATCCGGTCCCAACACCGGCCCCCAAGAGCATGGCTTTAATGCTTTTCCAGATCAGCATTTTGAACAAGAGAAGTACGCTTTAAATACGTTATAATTATTTCTATACGGAGTACATACAGCCAGGGCAAGTAACTCCGCCAAGGCATGTTACGCCACCAAGGTGTTTTACTCCGCCAAGGCATGTTACTCCGCCAAGGCATGTTACTCCGCCAAGGTTTGTTACTCCGCCAAGGCTGATTACCTCGCCAAGGAGGAAAATATTGAATACCTTATGCATGAAATATCCCTAATGCATATTACTCCGCCAAGCCATAGGCTCAACACAGGCGGAATATTGAACTTCCTATACTGCGTAGCGAGCCCATACTTATAACCCCGGCATGAGATTGACTCTGTCTTGAGAGGTTGAAAATGGGAATCACGCTGTCACGCATTAAAGGGAAAAACAAATAAAATAATAAAGCATTCACGCTTCCCAAGTAAGTGGAAATACCTACTACAATGACAGTGCTTGCAAACAGCGCAGGGACCCACTACCTTTCCAGCATAATGCCTGAAATCAAGGAATGGGTCCCACCAATAATGGAGCACCAGTAACAGGTATATAAACCTCAGCAAAAAGGTATAGAGGGGATCCCCCATTCGAAACCTTACACTCTCTTACTTGCATAATTCTCTCAAGATTTGCTTTCTAAGTCTATGAGTATTCTGAAATACTGACTTGAGCGTCGGAGAATAATTGCAGGTACCACCCCCAATTGTGTCAAGGCAAGGAAGGCTCCTTCAGGCGGACTGTGACACCGCCCCAGAATACATTACACTCCGCCTCAATATACAAAGACACCCTGTATTTGTATTTGTATATATACTGCTTTGTATTGGATTGACACTTTATGTACATTTTGAATTGTTCAACGAACATACTTCTACACCCCCTGTAAAGAACAGTTCATTGGCACGCCCGGTGGGACCTGTAAATTTGGTATTCCCACAATCTTTGATCAATCTCCATTATATTCATCATTAATGGAAAGACCAGGACCAGAGGTGCAGACTGAGGATTCTCCTCCATGCAATCCTAGACGTCTCAACTTTGATAACGATGCTCAAAAAAAGGCAACACATGCTGACTCTCCAGATCCGAGAGATGACATGATCAGGATGCTGAGAGAAGAAATTGCTAAGCTTCGTCGTGAAAAGGCAAATCACACTCACGAGAATGCAGGTCCTGCAAAACAGCCGCATCATGAGGCGCATGCACAGGAGGAATCAAGTACTCCTAGCTACTCTCGCATCCCTACTTACATGGAAGAACAACGAAGCCTTCCACTGGCAAATGCTCAACATCAAGAGGGAAGGAGAGCAGGCTCAATTGCATCTCCCTTGGTGTACAAAATGAGTATCCCATTTTCCAAAAGGCTCATGAATACACATGTCCCCAGACATTTGCAGACCATGCAACCTGTTTCCATAGGAAAATACACTGGGGAAACAGATCCTTCTAAGCATCTAGATGCTTACATCTATGAGGCTATGTTCCTAGGTGCAGAAGAAGATGTCATGTGCAGAATGTTCCCCAGGACCCTTACAGGTGAAGCTCTTAGTTGGTTCAAGAGCTTACCTTCAGGCTCCATTGATTCATGGGAGGATCTGGCCACAGCTTTTGGCAGCCACTTCGTGATCTCTAGGGATGCACCTAGAACCTCTCATACCTTGGCTCAGATCAAGCAAGGTGACAAAGAATCTCTGAAGGATTTCCTTAAGAGATTCTATAAGGAGGCAGCCATGGTCCCTGATCTGACAGAAGCAATACAGTTGCATATCCTCATCGAGGCTATGCAGCCAAAGTCACCTTTTGCTCTGTCGTTGGCAAAGGGACCTCCATCTACGATGGAGGAATTTTGCAGGAAGGCGTCCAAGTATGTGGGCATTGAGATGTATCTGGAAGCCACTGCATCTCGCAGTAAACCACCCACAGCAACTCCACATCATGACAAAGACAAAGAAAGGTCATCCAAGAATGACAAGTTCCACCAGAAAGACAAAATAGGGAATCAACCCTTCAAACAGCAAGATAGACGTGTGTTCAATTTTGCTCATTATGCACCCCTGAACACGTCATATGAACAAATCTTGCGTGAAATAGGATGGACTACCCTTAACATTTATGGGATTCAACGTCCACCTCCAATCAGACGTGGTGGGAACCCAAAGAAATATTGTGAGTTCCATGAGTCAGTTGGCCATACCACGAAGGAGTGCAAGCAACTCAAAAATACCATTGAGGTACTCATTCGTGAAGGCAAACTGAAACATTATTTGTTCAAGAGTAAATCTCACGATGAACCAGAGAAGTTTGAGAAGAGATCTCGTGATCGTTCTCCTGATCCTGATAACACTCGGGAGCCAAAACGTACGGCGGTAACAGAAAAACAAAAGGGCGTTGTTCTTGAGTCCGCCCAAAGAGAACCAAGTCCAGAATCCAGATCACGGGGTAAAAGGCAGGTTGTAGATATGATTGCTGAGGGCTTCGCCGGAGGCGGACCCTCAAACACCGCCAGGAAAAATCATCATCGTATGATCTTGTCTGTGCAAGGCAAAGGTAAAGAATATCGCCCATTCAAGAACGGAGTCCAGACTCCTCCTATAACCTTCACACATGATGATTTTGGGCCTACTATTCCTGAGGGAGATGATGCTGTAGTGATTATTGCGGTAATCGCTAATATAGATGTAAAACGCATCCTAATTGATCAGGGAAGTTCCTGCGACGTTATCTTTTATGACTGTTTTAAACGCATGGGACTAACTGATGCTGATTTGCAGCCTTACACACAGGACCTTACAGCCTTTAATGGCGCCAAACAGCCCACTAAAGGCTACTTGGACACAAGGATCACTTTTGATGGTGAACCTGGTGCAAGAACTGTGAAATCCAGGATTCTTGTCATTGATGTTAAATCTCCATACAATGGTATCATTAGGCGGCCTACTCTGAATGCCATGGAAGCCATCGTTTCAACCCCCCACTTGTTAATCAAGTTCATTGATAAAGATAATCAAGTCTCATCTGTAAGGGGTGACCAGGAGATGGCTCGTTATTGTTACAATTTGAGTCTTAACATGGTGAAGCTTGAAACCATGTCTAAGAAAAGAAAATTGAATGAAGGAAGCAGTGCAGCGGCATCCGTCAATTTAGTGGATCTTGATCCCAGGGCGGAGTCTTCTATAGACCCACTGAATCCTTTGAAACCAACTCCTGATGGTGGTTCCAAGTCTATTGTTTTAGGCAGCACCCCGGAGCAAATTACTAACATCAATGACAAACTGGAGCCTAACATGGAAGCAAGACTAATTGCACTTCTCCATGAGTACAAAGAAATTTTTGCTTGGACCGCTGCAGACATGCCTGGAATGGATCCTAACTTTTGTTGTCACCGCCTGGCGGTGTATCCCGAAACCAAGCCAGTGGCACAAAAGAAACGGCGTATGGGTCCTGCTAAGCAAAAAGCTGCTTGTGAACAAACAGAGGAGCTCCTTAAGGCGGGGTTCATCAGGGAACTCCGTTACTCCTCCTGGCTATCCAACGTGGTTATGGTACAGAAAGCCAATGGCAAGTGGCGTATGTGCATAGACTACGTTGATCTGAATAAGTGCTGTCCCAAAGATCCATACCCTCTCCCCAACATTGACAGATTGGTTGACGATTCCTCCGGATACAAATATCTATCTTTTATGGATGCCTACTCCGGATACAACCAAATTCCAATGAGTGAGGATGATCAGGAGAAGACAGCATTTGTTAATGACAAAGGGGTCTTTTGCTACAACGTCATGCCATTTGGGCTAAAGAACGCCGGGGCGACCTACCAGCGCATGATCAACAAAGTTTTTGAGGGCATGCACACAAGGCTGGTAGAGGTTTATATTGATGATATTATTGCCAAGACCCCGGAGGGAGGAGACCATGTTGAAGACCTACACCTCATTTTTCAACGCCTGCAGCAGTACGACATGAGACTCAATCCACTTAAATGTACATTTGCTGTACCTGGGGGCAGATTTTTGGGTTTCATGTTAACACAAAGAGGCATAGAAGCTAATCCTGATAAGTGTCGTGTAATCCAAGAGTTGCAGAGCCCCAAAACATTGAAAGAGGTACAATCCCTCAATGGTAAAATCGCTGCTCTAGCACGATTTATGCCAAAAATGGCTCACCGCTCTCTTCCCTTGTACAAGATGCTGAAGAAGGATAAGAAATTTAATTGGGGCCCAGAGCAAGAGGCGGCATTCTAAAGCTTGAAAAATGTCTTAGCCAGCCCTCCAATCCTGGTAAAACCAAGCCCAGGTGAGCAGCTCATTGTTTATTTGTCTGTTTCAGATGAAGCGCTGGCAGTGGCTCTAGTCAAAGAAACAGTTGAAGGCCAACGACCGGTGTACTTCACTGGTAAAACATTGCACGGTGCAGAGTGCCGTTATCAGAAGATCGAAAAGGCAGCACTTGCAGTTGTTTGGGCCTCACGACGCCTAAGACCATATTTCTATGCACATCCCATCCTGATTCGCACAGACCTACCACTTTGTACTATATTGTTCAAACCAGACCTGGCAGGAAGGATGATCAAATGGGCCATAGAAGTCTCCGAATTCGACATATCCTACGAACCAAGAACTGCTATCAAGGCACGAGTCCTAGCAGATTTCGTAGTTGAATTAACAGGCTCTAGCCCAGATGCAGATCATTCACATTGGACAATATATGTCGATGGGTCTTCGAACAGCAAAGGATGTGGAGCAGGAATTGTTATAGAAAGTGATGACGGGGTACATCTTGAAATTTCATTGCACTTTACCTTCACTACGTCAAATAATCAGGCGGAGTATGAAGCCTGCTTGGCCGGACTCAGGGCAGCACAAGATATTAGGGCCAAAACTGTTACCCTGTGCAGTGATTCTCAATTAGTCATCTCACAAATTCTTGGTGAGTATCAGGCTAAAGAACCTCTGCTGCAACAATATCTAGACTGCGTCAATGAGTTAAAACAACGCTTCAATGAAGTCACTTTCAAGCATGTACCCCGTGAAGAAAATACACGTGCTGATATCCTCTCCAGGTTGGCCAGCACAAAGAAGGCGGGATGCACAACTACGGTTGTACAGAGTACCTTGGTGGAGCCAAGTATTTCCTTTCCTTCCTCAGTACATATGATTAAAAGCCGCTCCTTTGATGACAATTCCTGGGTAGCACCAATAGTTCGTTATCTTGTTAACGGACAATTACCCACGGATGACCTTGAGCGAAAGAAACTAAAGAAAGAAGCACCTTATTATACACTCCCGGACGGACAGTTATACCGCCGAGGAATTTCTGTTCCTTACTTAATTTGTATAAATGAAAATGAGGTGCAAGCTGTTTTAGAAGAAGTCCATGAAGGGCAGTGTGGACATCACCCAGGGGCACGAAGTCTAATGAGAAAAATACTCAGGGCGGGGTATTGGTGGCCCACTCTGAAGCATGACTCCGCCTCGTATGTTCAAAAATGCGATCAATGCCAACGATTCACAAATCTCCACCACACTCCAGCGGAGGAAATGTCATCATCAATAACGCCTTGGCCTTTCTATCAATGGGGCATGGATATCTTGGGTCCATTCCCAACTGCGCCCGGCGGTATCAAATACTTGATAGTTGGTGTTGATTATTTCACCAAATGGATTGAGGCAGAGGCAGTGGTGCACATAACGTCAGCCAGGACTCGAAGGTTCGTATATGAAAATATCATTGCACATTTCGGAGTCCCTGGACGCATAGTTACTGATAATGGCACCCAGTTCACAGATCGCAAGTTCACTGAACTTTTAGAAAATCTCAGCATTACGCAGATTTTCTCTTCTGTGGAACACCCTCAAACCAATGGACAAGCAGAGGTTGCCAACAGAGAAATCTTGAAGGGCCTCAAGAAACGCCTCGGAGAGGCAAAGGGAGATTGGGCAAATCAATTGTGCCACGTTTTATGGGCATACAGAACAACCCCTCACTCCACCACGAATGAATCTCCATATCGACTGACATATGGAGTTGAGGCTGTCATTCCCATTGAACTGGCAGCCCCTTCAGTTCGAGTCCTCCATTTCAACGAGGAAGCCAATCAACAGAACCTCGCACATGAACTCGAGGTATTGGCGGAGTTGAGAGAGGAAGCCTTTGTGAGGGACCAAGCTGTCAAAGTAAAGGCCGCCAAACGGTATAACACACACATTTTTGAACGCCGTTTCAAAGAAGGAGATTTGGTCCTGAGAAGGGCCAATATTGGCAACAAATTTGCACACCAAGGCAAATTGGCACCAACTTGGGAAGGTCCATACCGAGTCATCGAGGCTTTAGGCAAAGGCACATACCGCCTAGAAAACTTAGATGGCACTCCGGTCAGGAATAAATGGAACATTTTAAATTTACGCATATATTACAGCTAGTTGGGTAATATGGTATGATCTTTTCTTCCTAACTCAAGGTTCTTCCTATATATGCTTTCCTTGAAAAGGATTCGAAAAGACATACCCCAACTCAGCTCTTTATGTAGTTCCATTATTAATGAAATGTCTTCCTACATTCAATCTTCATTCTAACTTTCAATTGGTTATCCATGGCAGAACTTGTTCCCATGCAGATAAGACACCGGCTCCAACAATTGAAGCATAAAAGCATAACTCTTTATTCCATAAAGATCATCCAACATGCAACAAAGCTTCACAAACGGAGTAAGAAAACTCCTTGGGGGGATTGGTGTCACAGCTATATGCTGCACCATACCGACCCTAAGGTCCAAAAAACTCCTTGGGGGGAAAGGATTGGTGTTACAGCTATATGCTGCACCATACCGACCCTAAGGTCCAAAAAACTCCTTGGGGGGAAAGGATTGGTGTCACAGCTATATGCTGCACCATACCGACCCCAAGGTCCTGCAGGCCGCCTATGGAAAGAACTGGTGTCACAGCTATATGCTGCACCATTTTGGCCCCAAGGTCCTGCAGGCTTCTTGTGGAAAAAATGGTGTCACAGCTATATGCCGCACCATACCTCTTCAAAAGTTCAACCAAGCTCTTGCAGGAGGAATTGGTGTCACAGCTATATGCTGCACCATACCAATCCTGGATTCCACAATTTTCATTTGATCAGGAGTTACACTCCAATTCAAATTCAAAGGGATGAATGCTCCATCCAAAATTTGACTGTGCCTAACTGCCAATGCTTTACGGAGTACATAGGCAACAAACTCAAGCACTACTCAACAAGTTCAAGTAAGTTCAACACTTGTAAAATTGTGCTTCTTTGAAATTCCTAAGAGGCTACTCCGCCTTTTTACGGAATCTACTTCTTTGAAATTCCTAAGAGGCTACTCCGCCTCCTTACGGAATCCACTTTCTTTGAAATTCCTAAGAGGCTACTCCGCCTCCTTACGGAATCCACTTTCTTTGAAATTCCTAAGAGCCTACTCTGCCTCCTTACGGAATCCATTTTCTTTGAAATTCCTAAGAGGCTACTCCGCCTCTTTACGGAATCTACTTCTTTGAAATTCCTAAGAGGCTACTCCGCCTCCTTACGGAATCCACTTTCTTTGAAATTCCTAAGAGGCTACTCCGCCTCCTTACAGAATCTACTTCTTTGAAATTCCTAAGAGGCTACTCCGCCTCCTTACGGAATCCACTTTCTTTGAAATTCCTAAGAGGCTACTCCACCTCCTTACGGAATCCATTTTCTTTGAAATTCCTAAGAGGCTACTCCACCCCCTTACGGAATCTGTTTCATTAAAATTCCTAAGAGGCTACTCCGCCTCCTTGCAGAATATACTTCAATGAAATTCTCAAGAGGCTACTCCACCCCATTACTGAATTTATTTCATTGAAATTCCTAAGAGGCCACCTCGCCTCCCTACTGAATTTTACTTCACCAGAATTTCAAAGGGGTTATTCCGCCTCGTTATACTTAGTCATATTTCATTAAGTCCTCAAATGATTACGCTGCCTTCTTAATATCGTTTTACAAGGCATAAATCCGACGGACTCAGACAATGTTTATATGAACGAGTATAGATTTACAGAAAATATGCTTCATTAAATATTGTCAAAGATTGATACAGGTCCAGAGCCTATCCTGGAACAAGGCAATATTAATAAAATGTAAAAAACAAAATTTGCAAAAAGACTCCAGAGCTAGTCTTCAGAGCTCGGGTGGCACTCCCTCTTGTTGGGCGGAGCTGGGCTGACCTTCACCAGGTTTGGATAAACTTTGGGAGGGGGGCAAGTCCGCCAGGACATATTCTACACTGGGCGCAGGAACGTGACCCCCCTGAGCAGGCACCATCAGTTCGCCATCAATGAATTCATAGTAAGGATGAATGCCTGCAGTGGTGAGAGCAACACCTGGATTGCGATAACGAAGTTGGCGAACAGCCATGCTGAAAGCATCATCAATAGCCGCCTCAGCTGCATCCAAGGCAGATTGTAACTCCTTATCAAGCCTCTCACTAGTGGCATCTGAAGTGGCTTTTTCAGCTTGCAGCTCTTGAACCTGTTTTTCAAGGTTATTGTATGCAGTGGCTGCTTGGTCCAACTCCGTCGCCCAGGCATCTTCTGCAACGGTCTTATTTATTTCAAAGGAAACCAACCTCTGCTGAAGTTTGCTCACACCTTCGCCCAGTTCTTTGTTCACCTGGGATAGTCCGCCCACCTCTTCGCCCAATTTTACATTCTGCTCCTTCAAGCCAGAAACTTGCTTTTCCAGCAAGACTTTATCAGCTCTCACCCGAGCCAGCTCCTCCTGTAGCTTCTTGATGTCGGAGTCGGCGGTGTCAAGGTGTCTATCTTTAGCTTTGATCACCTCCGACAGCTGTTCGTTATCATGCTCCAAGCTGCGTATTTTTTCAATAGAATCATGAAAAAATTCTTGAAACATGTTGGCCTCAGCAGCAACATCAGCAATACGTGGCACAGAGGCTAGAAAACCATTAATTTCTACAAGGTGCCACCTTGCAGCTGCAGCAACGTCTGGAATCTCTTGGAAGTCTATGTCGGGGTGGAGGATGAACTCCGGATCACGTCTCTCCGACTGGCGGGATCCCATATTTGCAAAATACAAGAAGGGATTCAGTCGAGACCCCGCTAAAGGCAGAGAGACAGATCGCCTGGATGACTCCCCTGGAACATCAATTAAGAAAACTGGTGTCCCTCGAGTAGCTAAGCCCAAGGCGGGATTCTCAGCCGGGCGGACTGGGGAAGTTTGAACTTCCTCTGCCTCATCTCCCACAACTTGGTTTGGAGAGGCTTGAATTCCCTCCGCTTCCTCCCCCACGACATCTTCTTCGAGGACGCCTTCAACACCGCCCATATCAGCGATAGTACCCACAACAGGTACTTCCTGAGTCTCCTCCAAGTTGATGGGGGTATCAACTGATGCTCCTTCCTCAACCCTCCTCTTGCCTTTGGTCTTCCTTCTTTGCAAGGGTTGGAGATCTACTTCCTCTTCTTCCTCCTCAGCAGCTTCTGGTTCTTGGCGTTTTTTAGAACGCCTCTCAACATCAGCTGTTGAGGACCCTGCACCACCTTCCAAATTCACTATGTTAGTGGATGCAGGGAAAGGAAGGGTCTTCGTAAGAGCAGCAGCCAAATTCCTCCTGGGCTGCACATTATTCTCCGTGTCAATCTCCTTGCGGCTCATGCGGATCTGCTTGATGCGTTCCATCCCAGGGAATTCAGCAATCTCTCCTGCAAAATAACATATATGAGTACAGTTAGAAGAGGCAGGAAGAAATAGAAGTAATATTCAATCAATATTGGAATTGTTAATGACGAAATATTACTCAAGTATCCCTGAGCATCCCGCCCAAGCAGCCTTCGACAAAGAATCAGCTTGTGGACGGAGTTGTACTCCTTCAACGCCCGGAGTACTTCCACAGATGCAGCTGATAGAGCACTTTCCTCGACTTCATACGCTTGCTTAGTCAAGAGGAAGTGCTCATGAGTCCAAGCTACTGGGAATTTGTCAATTCCCTCTTTATTCCGCCAGAAGACGGGCTTGTCCTTCCTAACGGACACCTTCACAAAACTCATCCTGAAGTGAAGACCGCCTTCCTTGGCGGAGTCAGCAAACACCTTGAAATTTAAAATCTTCGGCTCCGCCCGAAGGGTTACAAAGCCCATGCCACCAGTTCTCACGTTCACCCTCCTCATTATGCGGCAGAAAGAAAAGAACAACGCCACAGTGGGCGTGAACTCCAGATGTTCAGCCATCACCTCAAAACTATGAACTATCCCCCAACCATTGGGATGCAGTTGAGAAGGAGCGCAGTCCAGAAACCTAAGTACGCCCATCTGGAATTTGTTCAGTGGGAAACGTACCCCCAGCTGGGTGAATAGAATATCGTACATGTATATGGTGCGTTCATTTTGAGGACGATGACATATTCGTTTGAAGGTCTTGGGAGAACGAATGATGAACCTCCTTTCATACCGTTCATCTTTCCAGATTGGCACGGGCAACTCCATCGCCCCTCCACTAGTTGTCGCATGACGAGAGGAAGCATCTCTAACATCTTCCTCAACCCAACAATAGGGGTTAATCTCAAGTGTCTTTTCCCAATCCAATCCATGCAAAACAACATTCTGACACTCTGCTATCGTGAGCACTTGTGTATGGTAAACACCTCCTGATACAAATGAATGTACAGCATTACTAAAATACTCCACGCTGCTGTAAAATGTTGAATCCCTCCCAGTATAGAAAGCCTCATCTTCACTCTCAATGTCAGAAAACATGGGACGAACAGAAACCCTAGAGCCTGACACTGACTTTTTTCCCCTCATCCTCGCTTCAACAAACACACATATAAAGAAAAAACAGAACCAACCCAATAGAAATAAAGACAGAAAGCAGAGGAAGAAGCAAGCTACCTTAAGTTTTTGGGAAAACTGAAGAACTCCAACAACCAACAAACTAGCGAGAAAGTAGCAAGAGTAGTTTCAGCACACGAATGCAAAGTAGAAGATGAAACAAAACATTTCCCTCCCTAAGAGTTTACCTATTTATAGGCATGGCTTGGGGGGAAATAAGCGAATCCTTAAAAACCTCAAAGATATGTTTGCAGCCGTTGGATTAATCTCACTAACGGTTCTAAGTCTCAAACACGTGTTTACAGCCGTTGGATGAATCTCACTGACGTTTCCTTTTATTGATGAAACCAACAGATGAATCTAAGGGCAAATATTTCCTGGGCCGCGTTTTCAAAATCCAAGGCCCATGATAATAATCTCGAAAACATATCTCAACTGCCATCCCACATATTTATGTCCCATCATTGGAATGGCAATCGTTACAAGGGCATACGTGGCAATGAGAGATTAAAATGGCAAAACGCAGTTTCGAGGCGCATTAATGACAGGCGTGGCAAGTAATGATGAAAGCATTAAATGCACGAAAACACTTGTCCGAAAAATCCTGAACTAGCAAACGCCGCCTAAACCCATGCCTATAAAAGCTAAACTTAAGTGTTATAGCTCATTAAAGTGACTCCGCCAGTCACTATAACAAGCTAGGGGGCATATGATCCGGTCCCAACACCGACCCCCAAGAGCATGGCTTTAATGCTTTGCCAGATCAGCATTTTGAACAAGAGAAGTACGCTTCAAATATGTTATAATTGTTTCTATACGGAGTACGTACAGCCAGGGCAAGTAACTCCGCCAAGGCATGTTACGCCGCCAAGGTGTTTTACTCCGCCAAGGTGTTTTACTCCGCCAAGGCATGTTACTCCGCCAAGGCATGTTACTCCGCCAAGGTTTGTTACTCCGCCAAGGCTGATTACCTCGCCAAGGAGGAAAATATTGAATACCTTATGCATGAAATATCCCTAATGCATATTACTCCGCCAAGCCATAGGCTCAACACAGGCGGAATATTGAACTTCCTATACTGCGTAGCGAGCCCATACTTGTAACCCCGGCACGAGATTGACTCTGTCTTGAGAGGTTGAAAATGGGAATCACGCTGTCACGCATTAAAGGGAAAAACAAATAAAATAATAAAGCATTCACGCTTCCCAAGTAAGTGGAAATACCTACTACAATGACAGTGCTTGCAAACAGCGCAGGGACCCACTACCTTTCCAGCATAATGCCTGAAATCAAGGAACGGGTCCCACCAATAATGGAGCACCAGTAACAGGTATATAAACCTCAGCAAAAAGGTATAGAGGGGATCCCCCATTCGAAACCTTACACTCTCTTACTTGCATAATTCTCTCAAGATTTGCTTTCTAAGTCTATGAGTATTCTCAAATACTGACTTGAGCGTCGGAGAATAATTGCAGGTACCACCCCCAATTGTGTCAAGGCAAGGAAGGCTCCTTCAGGCGGACTGTGACACCGCCCCAGAATACATTACACTCCGCCTCAATATACAAAGACACCCTGTATTTGTATTTGTATATATACTGCTTTGTATCGGATTGACACTTTATGTACATTTTGAATTGTTCAACGAACATACTTCAGTTAGCTAATTAAAATAACTGTTTAGTAAAACTAGTTTAAATTGTGTTAAATAACTTTAAAAGACATGTAACATTTTTAGGGTTTGTCCGACCTATGTGACCTTACACAAGATAAAATCAAGAATAAAACTTTTTTATATTGAAAATTATATGAGAATTACTTAGGAACAATAGTGAATGGACATTAATAATGCTTTTAAATGAATTTTGTTATGATCTATCCTGTGTAAATTTACACTTATGCAAGGAGTAAGAAGTTGTTATTTTTAAAATCATATAAAATAAGCAATTAGTAGGAGGACTAATAACTTTTGAAAAAGCATAAACTATCTCAAGTAACTTTTTAAAAGTTTAAGATGCATTTAGTCGGGGCATCATTTCTCTAGTTTTCATTTTCTAATTTTCAAGATGTTTTCTAAATTTTTCATTTTCTAAAAAAGTATGGAAAACTATGAAAATATGTTTAGACATTGTACTAATTTTCTAGTTTGGGAAATTAGAAAATTAATTCAAATGTAACCAATTTTTGTATTTTATTTCTTACTTTTCTTTCACATTTGGAAAATTCAGAATTGTGTTTTCTATTATTCTCATTTTGGAAATTTTCAAAATACTCACCCTTTTTTCTTATGGAAAATTTTAGAAAACTATTTTGAATAGTTTTCTAAATAGTGGTAAAGGAGCTCTCGACCAGAGGTGGTATTAAAGCCTAAACGGTATCAAATTATTGCAGCTCTTTTTCTTGAAGCAGGTGTATGTTATATAATTGTGATAGCCAAAAGTGAATAGGAAGAATACTTAAAAAATGAGTGACACTCCTAGACCCTTTGTATCTCTTTCTTTAAATCTCTCTCTCTTTGTTCCTGATTCATGTAAAAAGATCCTCTTAGACAAATTAGAAAACCTTATTGAGTATATCTTCGTGCCTAAAGGTGCTCAAGTAGAATTGTTTCTTCTCGTCTAAATCCATATAATGTTTTTAGAAGACAAAAATCTGGCTTTACATGGTCAGTTAAGAAACTTATTTCCACACTGAGACTAGGAGTAAAAGAGGTGATTTAAACCTTAAAGCCCGATTCATGTCCTCTTGTTGAACAGTATGTAGATATAGAGATAAATCCATATCTAATTAAACTATGGCAAAAGGAAAGATACATATCACTCCACCTTGGTGTTGTTTGGTTAATCCTGACTCTACATAGAAGAAAATGAATGCTTGTAACAACTAGAGTCTTCCTTATAGACTCTACCTTCCATCACTATGAAGATGTTGTGATCGACATGATGCTCACAACATTAAACGTTGAGAGTGTGGTACTAACCATGTTTCCCAACTTCAATGTCCATCTCAAAGACCCAGCTTTTCCACACAAGTTCTAAGTTCAAGTCTAACTTATTGAAGCCCCCCAAGATTCTGAAGCATTTAAGGCAATTTTAAATCATCAAGTGATCTTCACGGTACAAGATTACCTCTTTGATCTACTTGTAGAATCAAAGTTTTCAGAAAATACATTGATGGTCTTTGAAAATTCTAATGAAAGAATACCCTCCATAATCTAAGTCCCTAGACAAATTCCAAAGGAAGATTGTTAAAAGTAATCCCCATAGAATGGATCGGCGATTATGAAACTCAAAAGAGACAACAGAAGCTAGTAATAGCCACTGAGGCGATGATCAAAAGACTTCCTAATGGAAGCATAAAAACCATTTTCAAAGAAAAAGAAAATGAACCTTCTTCCTCAAAGGAACCAATTTTCTTAACCATGATGGTCACCTTGGGAGAGAAAGAAAAGAAAATACCTACGTATTTCAAATCTAATGTAACTCCTATATATAGAGACAAGATAAATGGTCATTTTATACGGGATGTAAATCCACAGATGTGTGATTCAGATAGATTGTTGGATGGATGGATGGTGATGAAGAAAAAGAAGAGGAAAATCCTGGTAAAAGATGAAGAAAGACAAAGTCTTCCTGCAAATCTTCAACTAAACCTAAAAGAATATTTGACCCTGATAATGGTCTCTAGGTAGGCATAAATAAAAAATACGAACCATTAATACACTCTCAAAATAAAGAAGAGTCTGAGAATTCATTTTCTAAAAAAAGCCAACAATAGTCTTCCTTTGACGTAGAAACCATATATAACGAATATGCAAACATTTCCAGAATTTTAATGGCTGACAAGAAGAAGAAACTCAACATAACCCATCTCTAGATCTTAGACAAGTAAATACTCCTGTTTACTACGAATCTTCTTTCTTTATAATAGATGGGATTCCTCCTTCATAATGGAACAAAAAGTTCCTAGAATTTAAGGCCTGGATGGATGCAAAGATAGTTAACATGAAGAGTCATATAAAGTGGTCGAAGAGTTTTGTGCTAGAATGATTGGAGTCCTAAAAGAGTGGTACTAATTAATTGGTCTCTTGAATCAACTCAAACTTCATGGGAAATCAATAGAAGACGTAATTTATTTCCTTCAATTCCACTTACTTGGAGATATCTCGGTACTTGAAAAGAAGCAAGGAAGGAATATTTTAAAATAAAATGTTTGTTAAAAAAGGTTGACATTGAGAGACATTATCAAAGGATGACTCAGATTTTACTAGTTGAATGGATTCAATGACTCAAGCTTAAAAAATACTTATATCAGCTCTCTTCCTGAAGAAATTCAAGAAGAAATCTGGAGAATCCTTTAAGCAACTAACAAGAATGTAGTAGATATGACGCTTGGTGAAATTCATCAAGTTGGAATTGTTATTCTAGATAAAATATGCAGCCAACAAATCTTCATCGACAAGATGTTGAAAGACCGGAAGAAATATAAAGATGTAGGCAAAAGAAGTATTTGAAGATCAAATATGATAAAGAAAATTGCCATTATAAAACTTTAAAGCTTCATTGTTACAAAAGGCAAGAGAAACAAAGCCCTTTATAAAGGAAACAAGAAAAAAATTTGTTATTTCAGAAAAAAAGGGAATACAAAGGAAATGTGGAAATAAAAGATGCTTTATTTGCAAGAAAAAAGGATATTTTTAAAAAAATTGTCAAGTTCTTGCAAACCTTAGCTGTGGTGCCCTAAATTCACTATGGCTAATGATGTCTACTTAATAAAAAGTAAGGTAAATTTTTCACGATTAAATCGATCCTTGGATAAGGGACAATCTTTACTTCTCACTAATTAGCCCTTTTGATGGAGTCATAACCAAGGTCAAATCTATCCCATAACTATATCCATATAACATACACAATATCATGACAAAATCTCAATATTCATGTATGTTAACCTCAATCACAAAGGCTCCCAATTACTATCTTCCATCACACTAACAAAAACATAAATCAAGCTCCATATCTCAAATATATCAACAAATGATTTATCAACCTCTATTCATCAATTCAAAACTTAGGCATTTACACAAATAGTCTAGCTATACAAAACAATGCCTAAATACATTAAATTCTATAAAAGAATTTAAATCATCAATTCCAAAAAAATTGACGGCCAAGGCAAACCTTCATACCCTCTTCACACCGAATCACCTTTTCAAAAAGAATATTACTCCTCTATTCCAACCTATATCACAAGGCTAAAATGGACAACATGGAGAGTAAGTATATTTTCTCAATGATGAACAATTTGAATTAACATGATAACATACACAATAGAAAGGCATCTATACTCATTTTCCAAAAATCCATCAATCACATGAACTTAGTAGTATACATACTAAGATACACCAACATCATCTCTCAATTCAAGACACACATAAGTCACAAACATTTTAGTTCCTCAATTCCAACATCATGACCTTAAAATTAATGCATATGTTATCCAAACAAATCATGCATATGCAACGGATCCGATTTTCCATAGTTCAATTCCTCTTCATGTGCACGCAACACATTTACAAATTACAACCACGCATAGTTGTTCTAACATTCACCTCACGTAAGGTTCCTTTCTCAAGATCCCAAAAGATCATCAATTTTGTCAAAAACCAAACACCGCAACCACGCATAGTCGCTTACATAATTAACCCACACAAGGTTCCTTTCTCAAGATCGTGTAAGATCAAATCATTATATGATGGGACATGCTATGCATGCCATGAGATAAAAAAGATACATATAGTAACCTTAATTCTCACAAGAATTCCACCAATTTATGTCTAGTGTCATCACATGTAACACCCCGGCCCGAAAATAGGGGTAAATTTTTCAAGATTCGAAATGATTATAAGTAGAAGAAATTCAATATATATATATATATATAATGCCAAGTAATTACCCCGGATCATTTAATAACCTATCTCATATATGAAGATATGATAAGGTATTAGAGTGCTCCTTGGACGACCTGACTCGAGGCCGTCACAAGGGAAAAGCAGAAGATGTAATTAAATTTAAGAGGTATTAAAATATATATACCAAAAAGAGGATGAAAGATGCCTCATCGATTTGTTAAACGATAAAAATAAAATTTAATAGTAATAATATCATTTATACATTATGAAGGTCATTAATGAAAATTAGCCACACACATGAGGTCTAATTTT
The DNA here is from genome assembly GCA_037962975.1 of Clitoria ternatea. Lineage (NCBI taxonomy): Eukaryota > Viridiplantae > Streptophyta > Magnoliopsida > Fabales > Fabaceae > Clitoria > Clitoria ternatea. The sequence goes on along the minus strand of CM075671.1, from coordinate 198,865,138 downwards.
CCTACATGACCTCCAAAATCAACTATTATCAAATTAATTTCAAAATAATCATATACACACTATATGCTATACAAAATAAATATATATATATATATATATATATATATATGTCAGCCAAGGCTCACCCACATTCCTTCCGCATTTACCTTCTTCAATCCTCGACCTCCAAAAGAGTAGGATTTTACATCACACCTACATCAAGCTTAAAAATGTGAACTAGGAGGTGAGTAACATAATCCAAATGTACCAAAGTCATACATTATGATGATATTTATACATGTGTGCATTATATTCATTTTTTACAAGAAAACATCACAAACTTCACACACATGATACATCATTCCATCTCAGTACAATACATGTCCAATTAAGCATATTCACAAGGCAATATCATATATAATATATCCCTAACATTCTCAATGATCATCACACTTTTAATGTTAGTACCTCAGCTTACTTTCCCTCGAGCTAAGAATCATCCATCGTCACCACGTGCTATCAACTAGGCATATCTCCAGCTATATGCAAGTGCTCTTAAAGCTAATGCATATGCACAAAGGAATCATTTTCAAATAAGGATCCGACTATGGGACACAACATCATATCAAATGTGGGACAAGCATATGTGTGCTACTATGCCCCTACTGAACATCGTACTTTTACTGGTACCAAACCACTCTCGCCCATCTGTAGCACTAGTCACCCCGTGACTTGTAGATCAACATTATGGCCTTACTTGCCAAAGTGCTACGGGCCTCCCTCGAACACACATCAAGGGAGCCGTGCCCCATCGGACACTAAGGTAAACTACTCATAACAGAGCCACCCTCCCACAGGGCCTGCCACATAGGGTGCCTCGTCACTGAACTAAGGGCAGCTTCGTGATTCCCCGAATCACTAGGGAGCAATAACAGTATACCCATGCACTGGGTCACCCTTCCACTGGGCCTGCTTATTGGAACCCCTAACATTCCATATAAGTAATGAATGATATGCCATGGATGCAATGCCAATCAATGCACTCTCACACTGTACATCCTAAATGCCACTCAATCAATCGTTCATTCACGACTACCACTTAGTGGATTTCAATATTCTCAATCTTTACCAATTCTCATTGGAACTCACACACATCGGTAGTTAGTGGCAATCATATTTATCAATTCATATATACATAATTGGGATATTTCACATCATTGATTTCAATTCAAAACATGGTCTCAAACCATCATGACATATTTTATCAACATATTCAATATAATATCTAATCCAGTCTCGATACCGATACCAAAGTACGGATATCACTTCATCTATTCTGTGTGCAATACTGACTCAGTAGGTAAAACTTCGGACTGATAAGACTGTATAGGCGATCTCCCTATACCGATATATCCATGTTAACACCTCACATATCGGATGGAATCCGTTCTCCATATCAGAGACATAAGGGATAATCGTGAGTGGCTTAGGTAATAACGCTCATTCCCATTACTGGTGTTGGGGACATTTCCCTGAAAGATACATTTTACACCCCTTAAGCCACACTTGTCTCCCACATCAACGTGTAAGGTCAGTGTGAAGGATCTTCAGAACATCAAGACTGGTCTTCTCTCACTGGGATACCGGATAATCATACCGGATACATATAGCACCAGTATAAACCTCAGTCATCCATTGACTCTCGTGGCTGGTCCCACACCGGATCATTGACTCCAGCTCTGACCAATTCAATATCATATTCATCATCTCAAACACATCCACATAACATCAATCATTCTAAATGCACTCAAATCATGAAAATCATTACATCGTCCACCCAAGCAATCATTAAACACAATCACATATACATATTTTCACATCATCAATGGATGAAATCATGCATTTAGAATAGTTACTCCCTCCTACCTCAAGAGAAGTAGTAATTACCGCGGTCCAAAGGTTCTGCCTCGTCAATGGGGTTATTTCCTATATCACAATATATCACATAATTATTTTCTATTCAACAACCACGGTTTAGTCGCCTACATTTATTATTATGCACTTTAATGTCAAACCCATTAATGAGTTCCTATATTAATGGTTCCCAACACACATTAAGCTTCATTAATGGCCATTCACCATTAATAACATATTTTACCTCACCAATAACAATTGTCTAACATAATAAATGCTTCTCTACTTGTATTTTGCATTTCCCCAAATCATAGGGTTAGGGTTTCTCTAAAACCCAACAACACTTATTAAATCACTTTCCCAACATCAAAACCTAAAAACCCATAGTTCATACTCTTGAGAAATAGCAAGAGCTTACCTTAAGAGAAGAAGGGAGTGGGTTTTTTAAAGGGAAATAGAGCCACACGAAGATGAGGAGAAAGGAGGGTGAGACTTCAAGCTCCAAGCTCTTCTAAGCTCCTTCAATAACGGAAATGGGAGAGGAGAAGAGAACCACCACCCTTTTTGCTTAGGGTTTTTGAAGAGAAGTAGAAGAGGAACTGAAGGAGAAGAATAGAGAAGAAGAAGAAGCAAGGTTTTTGTTAAGAGGGACCAAGAGGCTGACGGGAATAAGAAGAGAAAAATGGGCCATTTGGCTTTATTTTTAATCCCTCATTAAAGATTTATCATTTATAACAAACAGGATCTTTGTCCGGGCTCAATACTTTATCCAAAAATTATTCCGAATACATATTCGGATTCCCAATAATATCCTTAACAGCCCTGACCAACATCATCCTAATCGGAGATACTTGATCTGACACTAATACTTCAACCGGGCTCATTTTTAGCTCATCCCAAAAATCTTAATTTATTCATTCCTAATATTTTGGAACATTAAATAACCCAAATATAATTATTTAATATTTATCTTCTTAATTAATCCTTTATTTTAAAATTTTAAGGTGTTACAATCCACCCCACCTAAAAAGAAATTTCGTCCCTGAAATTTAACATACCGAATTCAAACATATCGGGGTACCATGCTCTTATATCATCTTTACGTTCCTATGTGAACGTCTCAATATTTCCATGCTTCCATGCAACTTTTACCAAAGGTACCAATTTGTTCCATAGCTTCTTCGTAGAGCGTTCAACAATACAAACGGAAATAGGAGGAACGGATAAATCGTCTCGTACATCAACATCATCCATAAGAATTACATGTAGAGGATCATGGACATATTTCCTAAACTGTGACACATGGAACACATTATGTAGATTAGTGAGATATGGAGGGAGTGCAATCCGATATGTGACATTGCCAATCCGCTCCAAAACCTCATAAGGTCCAATGAGCCTAGGGCTTAACTTTCCACTTTTCAACGCCCTTCCAATACCCTTATCTCTTGACACTCTCAAAAACACATGATCGCCAACTTGGAACTCAAGTGGCTTCTACCTTTTATCATAATAACTCTTCTGACGATCTTGGGCAATTTTCATCTTTTCTTGTATCATCTTAATCTGTTCATTTGTCTCCGCAATCGACTCCGGCCCCAAAACCAAACTCTCTCCAGTTTCAAGCCAACACAACGGAGTCTTACATTTCCGACCATATAATGCTTCATAGGGAGCCATACCAATAGAACTATGATAACTATTTTTGTATGTAAATTCAATTAATGGTAGGAATCTTTCCCAACAACCACCGTGCTCCAATACACAAGCCCGTAATAAATCTTCAAGGCTTTGAATTGTTCGCTCGGATTGTCCATCCGTTTATGGATGATACGCCGAACTAAGCTTCAACTTGGAACCCATTGCCTCATGCAAGCTTCCCCAAAATTGGGAAGTGAACCGCAGGTTGTGATCCAACACAATACTCAAAGGTACACCATGTAGTCTGACAATCTCCTTTAAGTACAACTGGGCTAATTTCTCTAATGAACTCTTCATATTCATGGGCAAGAAGTGAGCACACTTCGTCAACTGATCTACAATCACCCATATAACATCATTTCCAGTACGTGTTCTGGGTAATCCAGAAACAAAGTCCCTAGCAGTGTCGTCCCACTTCCACACCGGGATATTAAGAGGTCTCAAATAACCAGATGGCTTCTGATGCTCAACCTTAACCTTTTGACAAATAATGCAAGAGGCTACACAATTATCCACATCCCGCTTCATACCGGGCCACCAGAAATTCTTCTTCAGATCTTGATACATTTTTATGGCACCAGGATGTATGCTCAACACACTCTTGTGAGCTTCTTCAAGTACCAATCTTCTTAAATCACCACCTAATGGAACATAAATTCGGCCCTTCACACGCCAAATACCATCACGACCTTCCATCAAAAATGAATTTTTCTCATTAGCTTGAGCTTCTCTTATCTCAATTAAATACTCATCCTTCGGTTGTTGCAACTTCACGTTTTCAAGGAATATATTTGCTACCGTCAACACCTCAAGAGACATTTTTTTCGGAGTATATATTTCCACACCACATTCAAGTTTCTGAATTGCTCAATTAGCTCCATTTCTTTCACCATCATAGCAAAAACATGTAACGACTTTCTACTCAAGGCATCGACAACCACATTTGCCTTTCTGGGATGATATCTCAATTTGAACTCATAGTCCTTCAAAAACTCCATCCATCTCCATTGGCGCATATTAAGCTCCTTTTGATCGAATAGGTATTTAAGACTTTTGTGATCACTAAAGACCATAAACTTTGAGCCGTACAAGTAGTGTCACCACAACTACGAAGCAAATACCACAACTGCCAACTCAAGATCATGCATGAGGTAGTTAACCTCATGCGGTCACAACTGTCTCGACGCATAGGCTATCACATGCTCACCATGTATCAACACGCAACTAAGACCAAGCTCGGAAGCATCGCAATACACCACGAAGTCATCCAATAAGTTCGGCAAAGCCAACATAGGAGCAGAAGTGAGTCTAACTTTTAACTCTTGGAAACTTCTCTCGCAATCAAGACTCCACACAAATGGTTAATTCTTATGGGTCAACTTCGTCAAAGGCAAAGCTAATCGGGAAAATCCTTCAATAAATCTCCGGTAATAACCGGCAAGACCAAGAAAACTTCTCACTTCAGTCACAGACGTTGGTCTTTCCTAAGCCAACACAGCTTCAACCTTAGATGGATCAACAATCATCATGATACACCTTCATCCACTCAAGAAATCTAGCTGTCTTACCAATTATAACATCGTTAATTTCATCAACTATAACTTATAAATCACTACATACATCCACAATTCAATATGCAATCACTCTCAATATATCATTTAAACACACGGATATTTCAAGACTTGCCCACATCATGTAATCATACAGTGGCTCTATGCAACCTAAAACACGACATAATAAAATTCTATATTACTACATCCACACACATTCATGCCAGCAAATTGATATAATTCAACATCTCTATAAATCAACAACAACACACATTTAAAAGAATCTCTACTTTTTATTTCCATATTGCCCTGGCCTTATTTAGCTCTCATCTCTGAGGTGTGCATCCATACCTGCCAATAGTCACTAAACTACAACACAGGGGGTGAGTGACTGGATTAAGAATTAATAAAAAAACAAATATCAAAATTAGGAAAGGTATGACATAGATACACTCCGAGGCATAATTATCCAGTATTAGTTATTACCTTTCACACCCTTTCTTATTTTACCATTCCCATTGGTATACTTGCACAATTATGTTAATTATCTCAAACTAACACCATCATCATCATATCACGATCAATCATCAATATACATCGTATACCATAAATATCGTCAGCAACATACATCTCAGTCAATAAGTGTAAAACACAACTGACTCTTATATATATACATATATCAGACTCCTAGTATTCAGACACCAAAAGGATCGACCTTCAGCTGGGGGTCCTACTTGACACCTCGTGAACCCTGCTTAGTTCACCGAATCCTACTTGACTCCCCCTCAACCACTGGGTCCTACTTGACCATTGGGTAGCTCAACTAGGCATAAAAACCACAGGAGCCGAAAACGAGGATAACATATACCATCGGTCGTCCTCTACCACATAATCATATAATCATTATAAACGTGGTCATACAATCCCTCTACTGGAAGCATGTCAGGAGCCGCTCCTTGACCGTGCAATGCACCAGTGATCACTGCCCGCCCTCAACAGTATCCAGGGTATCTCATCTATAATATGTAACTTAATATAATTAAAACATCATCAATCGTATACACGAATGTCAAAAAATGACATGTGTACATAACATAGGGTGGCCGACTTGCCAACCCACCAATATACCACCACATGATATCATAAATCCTTATTTATTTTCTTTCACAAAAAACATTCACAATGTAACAATTATATCATGTGAACATTACTAATACAATCAACATATCATATCACATCCAGTTAACGATTCATTCTCATATTTATCATCATACATTATCATCAATCAAGACAATATTCATAATATCCGTATACCTACACATATATATGCAACATTACTATCAGTATTAATAACATGCCATTTGCTTTCCCTTTCCCCACATAACACTAATATCAACGTAAAGTTCAAACGACCAGGTAAAACTTCTCATCATACTCGTTACCGATTTTACTTAACCGCTTTTAATTGTTTTGTTCCATGTCCTTCACTCACTACACTTCTCATCACTTATGCAATAATTTTATAGATACTTCACCTGACCATCCTTCACATACTATATTTTCTTAATCTTTCTTTGAATAAATTCACGTATTGTAGATTATTTCACTGAAAACCATCCATAATCATCCTCCGACCACCTACCTTAAACTTATCAAGGCATTCTAGTGGCAATATTCCTTACTTATTCATAATTTCTTTTTAACATTCATCAATTAATCACTTGACGACTTGGGTATGCCTCCCTGACATGTTTATTTAAACCAATTCATCAAAACATCGCAAGAGGATCACCCCTCCTAAGAGGATTAACCTTATTACAATACTACCGACTCACATCACCTATCATTCATCCATTCGATTCTCTATCGTCCAACTTCATTAAAATAACACCATCAATCACAAGTACCACCGTACACAAAATTCCTTTAACTTTCTAACAACCTCATGAATTTCATTCAACCGTCCTTTCTCGATTTATTCATAAATTCTTCCTATTTACTTACACCCTCTAAAGGTTGTATTTCATAGAGTGTTAAGCCCGCATCATTTTAAATAACTTTCAACTCAATAATAGTTGCTAAAGTACCTGTTATTGTCAATTCACTATAAGATTCGATTCTCATGGATTACAGCTATTTTTAAATGACTACTCATACCCATACATATATCCAATCACTTTAAATACCATTTATATTACAATCTGTTATTCATGTACTTTCATTTTTACCTTACATTATTTCATAGTTATGGCGTAGACTATTTACCACCACTAGGTTTAAATTATCTTAACATCTCAGCAACTACTACCAACTAAACTGGTACCACTCATTGACATAGTGATCAACTTGCTCAATAATGTACATATATACCAATGTATTAGTCACCCATCATTTTATATCATGCAGGCATATAACTCTTTCATATCTAATCCATTATCACTCTACAGGGCTATCACATAATCGTATTCATCTTTTAAATAAATTTATCAAATAAATTCTGAAACAACAATTTTGAAAGTTTTACCTTAAGCAAGAATGCCATAACCGATGGAGCTACTAAATGAGGTTAATGTCGGGGTACCTATGAAATTTTTCACATAACACTATACAAACACCACTCATGCATCACATTGATTAATCAACATGCAAGACTAGCTTTAAGAGCTCAATCAATTCACCTTACAATTACATATCATTTTGTCACACAATGTAATTTATTTGCATTCATATTTTCATTCCTATACCACAGTTCTTGATTTGATGCGTTGTTTTATTTCAATTAACCTTCAACATACTTTATCATGTTACCACGATAATTTAGAAAACTTTTCAACCCATATCATAATTACAACCTTACTCATAGCAATCACATTACGTGTATACCAATTAAAAAGTCAATTAATGCAACATTCAATTCATACCAACTCATAAAAACATGCAAATATTCAACAACGAGTATGATAAAAAAATAGTCCATTACGAGACCCACGTAATCCACTACATCTACCCATTTACCCAGTCCTGAAAAGAACCGCTCTGATACCACTTGAGACATTCCAAGTCAATTTACATTTATCGTTATTCGTTTTACTAAAATTCATGATAAATTTTTTGCAAATTAAATAATTAATTTAACCTGTAATTAGAAAATACTTATTTTCATCAAAATGTCTCAAAATGTAAAATATATAATCAATTTAAGAACCCCAAAATCATTTAAGTTGAAAAGAAACATGAAAACTGAAATAGGGGTATGACGCTACATGTGAGCCCCCTTGCGCAGCCCTGACGCTGCGCGCCAGGCTGACGCTGCGCGCCAGGCTGACGCTATGCATTATATTTTAGGCCAATTGGCCAACTTTCGACCTATCTCATTGGCCCGATTTAGGTCCAATTTCCATGAAACTTTACGGGCCACATGTTTTCCCCATCCAGAATCGTTGGCGCCGTCCGTTTGCCACAATTTTAACATATGCACAAGTTATACGCAAAATGTTGTTTAACCCCTTTTGTGCAAAAACCCTTGCACCAAACACCCTAAATGGGTTCCAAATGGCTCAAGACCAATACACATAGTTCCTAAATATCGTAGAGGACCTATTGGCACTTTTCGGGGGTCCCAACACCCATTGGATATCAAATTCACCTATTTAGTTCCTTAAATTCACAATTACCACTATATACATAACTTCTTAAATCAATCAAGTTCATCAATCTATCATCGACCACATCATACACAACATTCATACATCTCATAAAACCTGCCCATCACACTAGATCATACTGTATTGGCTCCGTGCCAGGATCCATCCATTCCACACATTAACATAGTTATCAATCATTATTATCATCAATAATCATCATGATACACCTTCATCCATTAAATAAATCTAGCTGTCTTACCAATTATAACATCGTTAATTTCATCAACTATAACGTATAAATCACTACATACATCCACAGTACAATATGTCACTCTCAATATATCATTTAAACACACGGATATTTTAGGACTTGCCCACATCATGCTGTTATTCAAGTGGCCTCTAATAACTCAAGAGGGGGGTGAATTAAGTTCTCCTAAATTAAATTTTATACATGCCCTTTATTAAAGTTTTAATGCTTAAGATAATAAAATGCAAAACAGAATTAATAATGCACAATAGATTAAATAAATATAAGACAGAGAATAAGGTTAAGAGATTACAAACAGTGTTTTATACTGGTTCGGCCAACCACTGCCTACATCCAGTTTTCTTAAGAATCTCTTGAGTATTTCACTATTTTCATAAATAGTACACAGAACCTTCCACACCTTAGCACACCCCTGCCCTTGTGTGAAGTTTCTCAACACAATTAATCAAGAATCTCACACTTAGAATGAAGATAACAAAGGATCACTCTCTCTATTAGTGCATATGGATAACTTGAAGAACAAAAATGAGTAATAACTCAATTAAGAGAATATAGTCATTATTGGTCTTAAGAGAGGATTGGAAGAATTTGGTGTGTTTTTACAAATGATGAGCATCCCTATTTATAGGGTTAGAAAGGCCTTCAAGAGGTGTGAAATTATTGATTAAAATAATTGAAAAGGTACCTCTTGGATAAAATAATAATTAATGAAAAGATATAAGGTTTCATCAAAGTTTTTCCTGAAGAGTTGTAATGTTTCAGCACTTCTGAATACGTGGTAATCGATTACAATAAAAGCGTAATCGATTACTTTTATTTAAAACCGTTATTTTAAGATGATCGTTAGTATGTAATCGATTACTAGTAATGGGTAATCGATTACTTTGCACAGTTTTATTTAAGACATTTTGCTGAAACCTTTTATTTTTGGATTTTAAAAATCTTCAGACTTGGTAATCGATTACACTAGTTAGGTAATCGATTACTTCCATTAAAGAATCAAACTTTTAAAAACTTGTTGCTTTGTAATCGATTACTATTATATGGTAATCAATTACTATGGTTCAGAAATGCTTTTTCTTTAAAACATTGATTATTTTAATGGCCATATTTTCCTTTAATAGAGTCTTACTATGATTATGTCTTGGTCTTGGATCATCCTTCTTGATCTCTGGCATTGGTCTTGTCATTATCAAAATTCTTCATGATCTTCATTCTCCCCCTTTTTGATGATGACAATAAATAGCCTGGAAAATATTTAGGTACTCCCCCTTAATTTTCCAGTTTAGCCAATTGATTGATTTTGATTAAATCTGATATGAATGATTTTATTTAATTAATTCTGATATTTTATACTCCCCCTTAATTTGATAACAGAATTTTTCTCCCCTTTTGCCATTATCAAAAATAAAGCACAGAATAACAAAAAGGGAAATAGTGTATATTATATATGAAACAGGAACTACATAACAGAAACAAAGTAAATGGAAGATAAACACGGACTTGCTTTTCATAAAAGTAAAAGGAAATTATTAAAAATTTGCAACAAGAAAAGTATGTAATGTTTTAATCAGAAGCTGGCGGGGGAAGACAGGATAAAATAGCTTGTATGGAACTGTCTACGTGGTCCAAGCGAACACGAGTGTAAGAACGGAAGGATTGGAGTTCAGTGGCCAAATCAACCATGGAAAAGGAACTAGACACTGAATCAGGATCCTGGGGAGGAGCAGAGTGTTTGGGAATCCAGTCTGCTTCAGCATTCTGTTTGTACCCAAACGAAGAAAGTGCAGTCTTGCCAATGATAAACAAGCACTGAGGCTTGATGCATAATTTGTCAGAGATGGGAACTTTGAAATGGCGGAGGATTCAAGTAATGAGGTCTGTATATGGAAGATGTGCGTTAGCCTTGAGAGTTTTCTTCATGCGATAGCGAATGAGAGTGATCCAACTAAGAGGGCGAACAGTTAACAAAGACCATATAAGAACCAAGTCTTCTTCAGTGATTTGGGCCAGATTTATGGTTCGGGGAACAAGGATTCGAACAAGGATATAATGCATGACTCTGCAACTGAAAGAAAGAGAGCTAGCCAAAAGACGACTAGCGAACTCAACAGTGTCAGAACACACAAGTCTACAGGCTTCAAAATTATTAAAGTCATGCTCCCAGTTTTCAGAAAGGTGACCTTCATAAATTTCACCAACGGAAGAAAGTTCAGTGAGGTCAAAAAAGAGACCTGAATCGATGACAATGGGGACCTTATTTACTTTAGATATTATGCAGCCATCTGTAATCTTAAGATTAGAGTAGAAAAGCTGGACAAGATCAAGATAGTGGTCCTCTTTGATGGTTAAGAAGGGAATCAGATTTTGGATATCAAAGAACTGATAACAATCAATATTTTTGATTACTGGTAGATCAATATACTTGGGGTCAATGACATCTCGGTTGTGGAAAAGAAAGTAAAAACGAGTCTGTTGAGCAGTGGTGGAGAAAAATTCCACAAAAGTATGAAGGGAAGGGTGTGGAGCAGGCTGTTTGGAGGAGGAAGAGGAGCCATGAGTCCTCTTTTTCTTGGTTGGAACAGAGGGTGATGGTGGTGTGGGAGTGTAGGTAGGAGAATGATCTTCCATTGTAGAGGAAAAAAAGTTACGGAGAAGTCTTGTGTGGAGAAGAAAGTGAATAGTAAAAACTAATGGTGAAAAATAGTGATCTTTATCATACACGAAGGATGGTAATTGATTACATGAGGCAGGTAAAATATAGAGGAATCGATTACAGGAATTGGAAGGGTCAGTCTATGAGTAGTAATCGATTACAAATGTATATGCATTTAGTTATAATCGATTATAATGGCAGTTTGCGCATTTTAAAAGGTCAAAAAGGAGATATGATGGGACATGCCTATTGGATGGGAAACGTGTGCAGAAAGAGGAAAAGAGGAAATCAAAATAGTGCAGTTATTTGAGACATACAAAGAGGAAATATGTTGGAGCATTAAAATAATGAATGAGAATTAGTAACATGTGCGTCAGTTTTGGAAGGAAGAAAAGTAAGAATTGCAGACGTGAGGGGACATGGAGCAGTTTGTGAAAAGAGTGGAAAAGTTAAAATGTTAAAAACAAAATAGACAAAATGGAAGACGAATAAAAGGCTTTTAAAGAAATAATATTTTAATGAAAGATTAAAAAATAACAGAAAAGAAGGATTTAAAAATTTAAAAGGGGGTAAAATATTAACAGAGTTTAATGGAGTATTTCAAAATTATTAAAAGAGAAGGAATTCATGTAACAAAAAAATTTGAATATGAAATTATAAAAAATGAACCATTTGAAAAAATAATCTGCTGATTATGAGAGATATTTTTTTAAAAGATTTGTGTAACCTGTAACACTTGTGTTTCATTATTCTAAATTTTGAGGGAATTAATCAAAAGAAAATGTAAGAGTCAGTTGAAATGAGAAGGCAAAGCGTACGAACCTGTATTCGTAGGTGTGGTATTCGATTACTTGTGAAACGCAATCGATTACTGAAGCTTAATGAAATGGTCCATGTGGATGCCTCAATTGCTTACTATTTTAATAGAGCTGGTAATCGATTACTTGTTTATGGTAATCGATTACAGTGACCAGTTTTTACATATTTTCTTCATTTTTAAGGACAATTAATGATTCCTAATTCATTTCTAAGATTGAAAAATTGTTCTTTAGACAAAGGCTTTGTAAAATTATCTGCGAGTTGCTTGTGGGTTTCAATGAATTCTAATGTGCAATCACCTTTTTGAACATGATCCCTAAGGAAGTGATGTCTGATTTCTATATGCTTAGTCCTAGAGTGTTGTACTAGATTCTTTGAAAGGTTTATTGCACTTGTATTGTCACACTTTATAGGGATATGATCTAAATGAATTTCATAATCTAGTAGTTATTGTTTCATCCATAATATTTAAGCGCAACAACTACCAGCAGCGACATACTCTGCTTCTGCTGCGGATAAGGCGACACTATTTTGCTTTTTACTGTGTCAGGATACTAAGGCTGACCCTATTAAATGGCAAGTACCACTGGTACATTTTCTATCTATTTTACATCCTGCAAAGTCTGAGTCGAAATATCCTACTAGATTGCAAGATGATCCTTTAGGGTATCATAGGCCTAGATTTCCTGTTCCTATTAGATATCTCATGATTCTCTTTACTGCTTTTAGATGGGATTCTTTTGGATTAACTTAAAATCTAGCACAAAGACAGACACTAAACATAATATTGGGTCTACTTGCAGATAAATACAGTAGGGATCCGATCATACCTCTATATATTTTAGCGTCAATGGATTTCCTAGTTTCGTCCTTGTCAAGATAGCAAGTTGTTCTCATTGGAGTTGAAATGTCTTTGGCATTAATCATCCCAAACTTTGTTAGTAATTCCTTGTAGTACTTTGATTGATTGATGAATATGCCTTCTTGTGATTGCTTTATTTGCAGTCCCAAGGAAGAAGTTTAGTTCTCCCATCATGGATATTTCAAATTCATTCTGCATTACTTGAGAAAATTCCTTGCACAGATTTTTGTTAGTTGATCCAAAGATAATGTCATCAACATATATTTGAACTAAGAGAATATCATCATTGTTCCTTTTTATGAATAGTGTTGTGTCTACCTTTTCTTTACTGAATTTATTTTCTTGCAAAAATTTACTAAGTCTATCATACCACACTCGAGGTGCCTGTTTAAGACCATATAATGTTTTCTTTAATTTGAACACATGGTCAAGAAATTTATTATTTTTAAATCCTGGTGGTTGACAAACATATACTTCTTCATTTATGTATCCATTTAAGAATGCACTCTTTACATCCATTTGATATAATTTAAAATCCATGTATGCTGCAAAAGCTAAGAGCATTCTTATGGCTTCTAATCTAGCTACAGAAGCATAGGTTTCTTCATAGTCTATGCCTTCCTCCTGATTGTAACCCTTTGCAACTAGCCTTGCCTTATTTCTTATGATTATTCCATGTTCATCCATCTTATTTTTAAACACCCATTTAGTCCCAATGATTTGATTATTGTTAGGTTTTGGTACTAATTCTCATACTTGATTTCGTTCAAATTGGTTTAATTCTTCTTGCATAACTATTATCAAATTGGATGATTCTTATTGATCTTCCATGTTTTAGGTAGATCATCATATTTTGTTGGGCTTTCTTCTTGGTTGTTTTGATGATCCTTTAGTTTTTCATCCAATTGTATATTTTCAAGAGAATCTGCAACATCATCTATAATTCTTTCCAAGCTAATAGGGTTAGTTTCATCAAAAGACACATAAACAGATAATGGTCAAAGTCCTTTTGTTATATATCCTAAATGCTTTACTTGACAAAGAGTAACCAAGGAAAATTCCCTCATCAGCTTTAGCATCAAATTTTCCTAGATTATCTTTTCCATTATTTAGCATAAAGCATTTACATCCAAACACATGCAGATGGGATATATTAGGTTTTCTTCCATTATATAGTTTATAAGGTGTTTTCTTTAGGATAGGTCTAATTAACACCCTATTCATTACATAACATGCAGTACTAACGGCATCTGCCCAGAAATATTTAGGGAGGTTAGTTTCGTTGAGCATGGTTCTAGCTAATTCTTCTAGTGATCTATTCTTTCTTTCAATAACCTCGTTTTGTTGGGGGGTTCTAGGAGCAGAGAAGTTATGTTTGATACCATATTTATCACATAATTTTTTAAATAATCTATTTTCAAACTCTCCTCCATGATCACTTCTAATGCTAATGATTTTAAGATCTCTTTCATTTTGGATTATCTTGGCTAATCTTTTAAAGGATGAATAGGCTTCATTTTTATTTTTCAGAAAAAGAGTCTACGTAAATCTAGAAAAGTCATCAACAATTACTAGTGCATAATAGTTTCCACCAAAACTCTTAGTTCTTGATGGTCCAAACAAATCCATATGCAGTAATTGTAGAGGTTTTGTTGTATAAACAATATTCTTTGATTTAAAAGATGTTTTTACCTATTTTCCTTTCTGACAAGCATCACACATTTTATCTTTCACAAACTTTAGTTTTGGAACACCTATGACTAGATCCTTTTTAATTATTTTATTTAAGTGATCCATATGTATATGTGTTATCCTTCTATGCCAATGCCATGGATCTTCTTCATGACTTATTAAACATCGGGCTTGACTAGATGATGGATTATCTAAGTTTATTATGTAAATATTGTTAATTCTTTTACCAATGAATTTTATAGTGTCATTATCTTTTCCTTTAATTAGGCATGTCTCAGAGTTAAATATGACATTGTTACCTTTGTCGCATAGCTGACTAATGCTTAGCAGATTGTGTTTTAGTCCCTCAACATATAGCACGTTGTCGATAGAAGTTGTAGGATTCTTTCCAACTTTTCCAACTCCAAGAATTTTGCCTTTATTATTATCACCATAGGTGACATATCCTTCTTCCTTCATAATTAGTGAGGAGAATTTTGATATATCTCCCGTCATGTGCTTGGAGCAGCCACTGTCAAGATACCAGCTTGACTGTTTACTGACCAAGCATACCTGTAACAAAGATTAGGTTTTTATCTTAGGTACCTATACCTTCTTGGGTCCTTGAAGGTTAGAGTTTGATTGGGTTTGCTTTCTAATCCAAATCTTGTTTGAATTTTGAATTCCATTTTTTCTAATATAACATGTTGATGTTGTGTGACCCTTTTTCCCATAATGATAGCATTTAACAAATGGGCTAGATGAGGTCTTTTGTGAAATAAAGAAGTTTTATACATCTTTTTCTTTTTGGAAGGGTCAAATCCTAGTCCTGCTTTATTAAAATGACATCCTTGTTTTCCAAGGAGTATATCTAGATTGTCTCCTCCCATGGTAAATTTAGCTAATGCATTTTTTAAGTCATTAATCTCTTGAATATGCTTTTGACATGTTGAGCATGTATGTCTAATGATGGTTTCAGTCTCAAGCTTAGTTTCTAAGTTTTCCTTTTCTATTTTAACTTGTCCTAGTTCTCGATTGAGCTTTGATAAGCTTTCTTCTAAGGTTAGGTTAGAATTTTTCATATTTAAAAATTTCTTAGCTAGTTTTTGATATTCATTATGAAGATCTTCAAATGCGTCTTGCAATTCATCAAAAGTAGGGTTTGAATCAATTACCTCCTCTGTATTTGCCATCAGGCAGAGATTTGCTTTTTCATGGTCTGATTCCTCAGATGAGCTTAGATCATTCTCATCCCAGGCAATATAGGCTCGTCTTTTATTTTTAGGGTACTTCTTTTCTTGCTTGTTAGACCTTTTATTTAGGGTTGGACACTCTATTTTCATATGTCCAAATTTTCCACATTCAAAATATTCTGGACCTTGGTTGGATTCATCATTCTTCTTGAAGGATTTCTTGAAATTTGGCTTCCTCTGTCCCTTCTTTTTCTTTAAGAATTTGTTAAATCTTCGAACAAGGATTCCAAATTCTTCAGTGTCATCCATGCTTTTAGTTTCCTCCATACTTTCTTCATCACTTTCATTTGATGTTTGTATGGATGTCTTGAGAGCAATACCTCTCTTCCTTTTATCTCCTTCCTCATGTTAGTTTAATCTGGTTAGCTCAAGTTCATGTTCTTGTAATTTTCCAAACAGAGTCGCAAGTGACATTGTAGCTAGGTCTCTTGACTCAGATATAGCTGTCACCTTTAGTTGTCATTCCCTGTTAAGCATCTCAAGACCTTGTCAATTAGATCTTCATTTGAAAAGGTTTTTCCTAAACATGCAAGATGATTGATTATATGAGTGAATCTCTTTTGCATGTCTTGTATGTTTTCGTTATTATTCATTCTAAATAGTTTATACTCCCTAGTTAGGGTATTTATTCTTGATCTCTTTACTTCACTTGTTCCTTCGTGAGTTACTTCTAGAGTATCCCACAATTCTTTTGCTATTTTACAATTGGATATTCTAAAGTACTCATCCATTCCTAAAGCTAAGGTTATTATATTTTTGGCCTTGAGATTATATTGTACTTTTGTTTTCTCTGTATCAGTCTATTCACTTCTAGGTTTAATCATGGTTACTTCTCCAACTACTTTAGTTAGTACGAATGGGCCATTTTCAATGGAGTCCCATATGTCTATATCAGTAGCTTCTATGAAAATTTGCATACGGGTCTTCCAATATTGATACCCTACTCCGTTAAATATAGAAGGTCTATGGATGGAGTTTCCCTCAGGGAAGATAGGGTTAGGAGAGGCCATTACTTACTTCTTGAAGTGTCTAAACTTTACACAAGAAGCCTGCTTTGATACCACTTGTTATTCAAGTGGCCTCTAATAACTCAAGAGGGGGGTGAATTGAGTTTTCCTAAATTAAATTTTCTAGATGCCCTTTATTAAAGTTTCAATGCTTAAGATAATAAAATGCAAAACAGAATTAATAATGCGCAATAGATTAAATAAATATAAGACAGAGAGTAGGGTTAAGAGATTGCAAACAGTGTTTTATACTAGTTCGGCCAACCACTGGCTATGTCCAGTCTTCTCAAGAATCTCTTGAGGATTTCACTATTTTCACAAATAGTACACAGAACCTTCCACACCTTGGCACACCCCTGCCCTTGTGTGAAGTTTCTCAACATAACAAGAGTTTCACTACTCTTGTATACAACCCTTGGGAAAACTTCCCAATTAATCAAGAATCTCACACTTAGAATAAAGATAACAAAGGATCACTCTCTCTGTTAGAGCATATGGACAACTTGAAGAACAAAAATGAGTAATAACTCAATTAAGAGAATATAGCCATTATTGGTCTTAAGAGAGGATTGGAAGAATTTGGTGTGTTTTTGCAAATGATGAGCATCCCTATTTATAGGGTTAGAAAGGCCTTCAAGAGGTGTGAAATTATTGATTAAAATAATTGAAAAGGTATGATGATGCATGATTTATCTTTAATTCTTCACTTTAAATGTGTATAATTTGCCATCACTTAGTGTGTAATAAATTGCATTTTAACACATTTTCATCATTTGAGCTTTATGTAATATTTGATTTTTAATATGTGCCAAAAGAAAATAGATCCAAGAACTCAAGAATTCCAATCCAAAATGAAGATCAAAGTGCCTAAGGATCAAAGGAATCAAGGAATATGCAAAAGGATCTCAAAAAGGGTGGAAAAATACACAAAGAATGGAAAATCAGGTGGATGAATCGATTCATCCCCCACTTGAATCGATTCATACGGTTTAATGCACCCAGGATGTGAATTTTTGAAGCCTGAATCGATTCATCAGCACTTTGAATCGATTCATTCGGGTTTTAAAGGGTTGAATCGATTCTTCCCCTATTTGAATCGATTCATACGTTAATTTTTAGGCCAGAATTGCATTTGGAACGTATGAATCGATTCATTTCACCATTGAATCGATTCATGAGTGAATTATTGGCCCAGGATCACGTTTTCAAGATTCTGGATGGTGGGCAAGGCACTGAAGTTGATAATGGAGCACTGAAGATGATAATGGAGCACAAAGGACTTGTTAATTGATGAGTGCAACCTCCATTACAATTGTTTATGGCATTGGCTTGCTTTTGGATTGCTATAAATAGGCACCATGAGAAGGTTTTCAGGGGTATCAGAACATCAATTCCTTCAGAAACCATTCGTTCCTCATTCTTCCTCTTCTCTGTTTGCATTTCTTCTTCCAGTCAGTTCTTCATTTCCAGGTTAGGATCTTTTTATTTTCAGTTTGTTCTTATTATGGAGGGCTAAAACCCCTAGATTGATTTTCTTGGAGAATATTGTAATGTAATTTTGAGGTCATTATTTTTAATGTAGTATGTTTTTGTTATTGTTATTTCTTCATAATCTTACTCTGCTTATTTAATTCCATTCTGTTTAATTAAATTTGTATGCTTAATTGGTTTAATTATTCAAATGGAATAAAATAAGATTTTAAATTAGAATGGATTAAGGAAATATGCATGCTTAATGAATATTTTCACAATCACTTTTAATAATTATGGTTTGCTTAATTCCATAATTTGAGAATAGATTATGTATGTAGGCGATGTTCTTACATATGCTCAATAATTCCTAGATTTTATGATCTTGACTCCTTTTGCTTAATTAGGATGCTTGATTAAAATATTCATTTTTAAATGAAAGTAAATGAATTATGAATTGAAAAAGACGCTTAGTTGATTAATTCAAATTGAGCTAAGAAATTAACAGTAATGAAAGTATACAAATTATCTTTAGTGAACCAAGGATAAATTTATTTACAATACTCCAAGAAAATCAATTGCTTGTTATTTATTATTTTAAATCCTATATTTACTTTGTTTTAATTTTAATTGTGACAACAAAAAAATCAATCAAAACCCCCCTAATTGTATTTGTATGTTTGTTAAAATTCTATTTGTAAAAATTAATTTTAAACTTGATTTTTCCTAAATTTTTATGTTGATCCTTGAGAGAACGACCTAGGTTGACACCCTAGTACTACATTAATTAATTTTAATGTACTAATTTGATGAAATCACGACTGTAAAAATATTCACGTCAAGGTACCTCTTGGATAAAATAATAATTAATGAAAAGATATAAGGTTTCATCAAAGTTTTTCATAAAGAGTTGTAATGTTTTAGCACTTCTGAATACGTGGTAATCGATTACAATAAAAGTGTAATCGATTACTTTCATTTAAAACTATTATTTTAAGATGACCGTTAGTATGTAATCGATTACTGGTAATGGGTAATCGATTACATTGCACAGTTTTATTTAAGACATTTTGCTGAAACCTTTTATTTTTGAATTTTAAAAATCTTCAGACTTGGTAATCGATTACACTAGTTAGGTAATGTTATTCAAGTGGCCTCAATACTCAAGAGGGGGGTGAATTGAGTTTTATAACTTTTCATTGGAATGCCTTTGAAATTGATTTCTTTTTCACAAGTTAAATGAGTATGCAAGAGATAGAAAGTATTGTGGATGAAACGATGGAAAACAAGATGTAAATGTTGCTTAGGCAATTTATCAACCACTTGGTGTGCAACACTATAATACTAGTTGTTCAAGCAAGTTTAAGAGATGAAATCAATTTCAATAATAATAATCCAGCGAGATGTAGTATGTAAATGCAAGAGAGTAAGGGAGAAGAGCGTGCAAACCAATTTAACGAGTTCTACCAACCCGGTGTATGTCTCGCCTTCAAGCAACCCACTTGAAGGATTTCCACTATTGAAGTTTAGAGATACAAGCTATGAGCAATTGTATCTTCCTAGCATCCCAAACTCAAGAACTCAATCCTCACTAGCACAAGGGCAACCCACCCACTCTCTCAAACTCTCAATATCCCAAAGGTTGAATCCCAACCTTTGTAACCACTCAACCTAGAGTAAAATTTGGTGTTTGGTGTTTGTGTTTACAAGTAATATACTCTCTCAATAGAGTTGATATACAAATGAAAGCTCTCACAATTTCTAACTCTCAACAAGAGAGGATATATAAGTTCTAAGCTCAAAGATTCAGAATATACAAAGAAAATGAACTTACTAAGCACAAATGCAAGTATAGATTGATTTCCTCTTATTGTTGTATGTTGTGCTTAAGTTGGAGATCCATTTATAGAGCTTTGAAGGTCCATCTAGCCGTTGCACAGCATGGGTATCTGAGTGGAGTGGAGAAGTATGCTGGTTTCCCACTTAAAAACACTTTTCCCCAATTTGTGGCATGATGGTAATCAATTAGGCCTCGAGCTGTAATCGATTACACTTTGAATTCTTCAGTGTAATTCAGTTGATAATCGATTAGGCCTTATTGTGTAATCGATTGGCTTGAAAATAGAAGCCTGCTAATCAATTGTTTAATACCTTGTAATTGATTGTGAGTGGCACCTGATACATTTAATTGTGTTTCGTTTCATGGTTATTGATTATGCCTTCCATGCAATCGATTAGGGTGTAAACAGAGCTTTCATAATCGATTAGTCCTTGTCTGATAATCGATTAGTGACCTTACAGAACCTTGGTAATCGATTGTGGTAACCTTGTAATCGATTAGAAGATGTACCTGATGCTTCTTATTCAATGTTTCACTTGGTAATCGATTATGTCCATTGGTGCAATCAATTAGATTATATAATCAATTAGTCTTGTTAATGTAATCGATTAGGTCTTGAACAGAGAACTTGTAATCGATTAGGTGGGATCTTGTAATCGATTAGCTTGTGTGTTTTTACAGGTCTGATGCTGTTTTCTCTGATTTTCATTGTATTTTGAACCTTTTGCTTTGATTCTTCAATAGCCTTTGTCATTATCAAAATAATTCAACCTGAAATATATATTCAAACATATTCTCCCCCTTTTTGATGATGACAGACAATCTTCATCTCATGAGGGTGCTAGTTCAAATAAAATTATCACCAATGATTATCTCTAAAATTATCTCTAAGGTTATCTCTTAATCATTGTCTCTAGAGTTATCTCAAAAATAATCTCCCCCTATCTAAAGGAGTTTATGCCATTTAAAAAATGAAGATAATCATTTGTTGTTTTAACCACTTGTTATTTTTAGCAAATTTTGATTTTAACCAGTTATTTATGAAAACAGATTCAATTAATCTAGATGAACTTCAATTATTCTCCCCCTCTGTAATCATAAAAAAATAAATAAGGCAACAGAGACATAATTGAAAGGAAATTTCATTCATTTATTGAAAAGGAAAGGTACATTAAGGAAATTTGCAGAAAGGAAAACATAATCAAAGATATCCTAACAAAACATGATAAACTGGGATCTAATTATCCGAATTAAAAAAGCAAAATTCAAAAATTTGGTGAGACAGCTCTTCATAACGTTGTTTCATGAGTTCATAGTGTTGTTGCTCGGTCATTTGGAACTCTTGAAAAGTGTTCTCTAGTCTATCAAAACGCTGATCTAGATATGCATAAAGAGAAGTAAAGGGATCAGTAAGAGCAGATGGTTTGCTTTGTGGTACGTGTGTGGCAGGAGGAAGAGGGACAGGATCATTTACTGGAGACTTAAAAAGGATGTTAGCATGAATACCTTCCATCTTGGACATCTAAGCCCCATTAATAAAAATTATGTCGATCTTAGTGAGATGATGGGTGCCAATGCATACTTTTGGGGGTACCTTCTCAGCAAATTCCCTGGCAAGATCAACACTAAATGCTTTGAAGATTTTGGTGAGGAGGATAGCATAGGGAAGCTTTTGTTGGTCCTTGGCTTTGATCATGTGTAGTTTAAGGAGTTGAATCCAATTGATCTCCTTCTCATTGTGCATAGCCAACATTAGGAGGACGTCATCTTCTTCAACCAAGGCATAGTTGCCACCACGAGGAACAAGAAGCTTAACCAAAAAGAAGTGGAGAAGACGATTGTTAAGAGTGAGATGACCTACCAGTTTATAATTGCTTCGAGGGCGGTCAGCCTTCCAAAGAGATTGACGGGCAGTAATGGCATTGAATTCCCACTCATCTTTTGGATTGCCACCAACAAATTTAGCATCTGAGATGGGAAGTTGGGTTATCTCAGCTAGTTGCTCATTTGTAATCCTAAGAGTCATATTTTTTACTCTTGCCTCAAGTAACCCATCAACAATCCTTAAGTTGCAGAAGAAAACTCTCATGAGTTTGGGGTAGTAAAATTCTTCCTTAAGAGTAAGAAAAGGGAAGAGATTATAGTGACGAAGGGATTGGGTGAAGGTAAAGCTAGGGTGGTCAAATACTTCAACATTGATGAAATGAAGGGAGATTATGTCCTTTTCAAAAAAGTTCTTAATGAAATTTTGAAGGTCTCTTGGTATGGAGAAGAACCTTGAGAAATCAAGGGGGTTATTGGTTTGAGCCATGGAGGACCTAGCTCTCTTCACAGTTCTAGAGGAAGACATCATAAGAAATTGAAGATGAAGAAGAAAGAGTGGAAGAGCTTTAAAAGGTTTGAGAGATTGAAGAAGAGGTAATGTGATGGTGTGAGATGGAAGTGGTGAGGGAGGAGGTATTTATAGGGTTAGGAGAGATGGATTAGGGTTTGGAGAATGGATTAGGATTGGGTGAAAAGCTGTCATAAGGATTAAGCATTTAATTCTGCAATCCTGGTGTGAAGCTAATCGATTAGTCTCATAGGCTAATCGATTAGTGTGTGTTTTTTGAGGAATCTGAAACGTTTTTGCACAGGGGTAATCGATTAGTGTAAGGTATGTAATCGATTGTGTTAAAAACATGAACTTGACAATCGATTAGGAGTAGTATGTAATCAATTATCAGGAAGATAGAAGGTCAGTAATCGATTGGACAGAGGTTCTAATTGATTTGGCATGAAACAGGGAGCTAGTAATCGATTAGCTATCAGAGTGTAATCGATTATGTATGAAATAGAAAGTTACTAATCGATTAGGTGAGGCTTCATAATCGATTAGGGAAGCCCAAAAATGTTTAACACTTGCAGATTTCAAACAAAGGCACCAGAGGTTTAATATATCATACATTAATCAATCATTTAAACATACTGTAAATCAAGGAATCATCAAAATTATTCAATATTCAAACACAATTGGACATATCTAGGATTCCTAATTCTTTTCTAATATGAATTGCTCTTTTGCAAGTGGTTTTGTGAAGATATCCGCTAATTTCTTAGAGGTATCAACATGTTCAAGAGCATAATCTCCTTTCAAAACATGGTCTCTTATAAAGTGATGTCTTATCTCTATATGTTTAGTCCTAGAGTGCATGACTGGATTCTTAGAGATATTTATGGCACTAGTGTTATCACATTTAATAGGCACTTTGTTTAAAATAATACCAAAGTCAAGAAGTTGTTGTCTTATCCAAAGAATTTGAGCACAACAACTGCCAGCTGCTACATATTCTGCCTTAGCTGTTGATAAAGAAACACTTGCTTCTTGTTATGCCAAGAAACAAGGGAACTACCAAGTAAATGACATGTACTAATAGTACTCTTTCTATCAAGTTTACAACCAACAAAGTCAGAATCAGAATATCCTATGATAATACATTCAACGCCTTTGGGATACCATAAACTAACATTTTGAGTACCCACAAGATATTTTAAAATTCTTTTTACGGTAGTGAGATGTGATTCTTTAGGACATGCTTGATATCTAGCACACATACACACAGCAAACATAATATCGGGTATACTAGCTGTTAAGTAGAGTAAGGATCCAATCATACCTCGGTATTTAGTTATTTCAACGTCCTTACCCTTCTCATCTTTGTCTAAGTAGCAAGATGTACTAATAGGTGTTGCTATTTCATTTGCCTTGTCCATTTCAAATCTTTTGAGTAGTTCTTTGCAATATTTTGTTTGACTAATGAAAGTCCCTTGATTTGTTTGTTTGATTTGTAATCCAAGGAAAAAGGTGAGTTCTCCTATCATGGACATTTCAAATTCATCCTGCATAATCTTGGTAAACTCTTGACACAGACTCTCGTTAGTAGCACCAAATATAATGTCATCAACATAGACTTGTACTAAAAGAATGTCATTGTTTTTGCATTTTATAAACAGTGTAGTATCAACCTTTCCTCTTTCAAAATTATTTTCTAAAAGAAATTTACTAAGTCTCTCATACCAAGCTCTTGGAGCTTGTTTCAAACCATATAAAGCTTTTCTCAATTTAAAGACATGGTTTGGAAATTTGTGATTTTCAAACCCGAGAGGTTGATCTATATATCTTCTTGAATATAACCGTTTAGAAAAGCACTTTTGACATCCAATTGATAAAGCTTAAAGTCCATGCAACAAGCAAAAGCTAACAATAATCTTATGGCTTCTAACCTAGCTACGGGAGCATACGTTTCTTCACAATCTATGCCCTCTTCTTGATTGTAACCCTTAGCTACTAACCTAGCTTTGTTTCTAGTGATTATTCCATTTTCATCTAGCTTGTTCCTAAATACCCATTTAGTACCTATTATTTAGTGATCATTGGGTCTTGGCACTAATTCCCAAACTTCATTTCTTTTAAATTGATTTAGTTCTTGTTGCATAGCCAACATCCAATGTTCATCGATAATAGCTTCATCAATGGTTTTAGGTTCAATTTGAGATACAAATGCTAAATGATTGCAAGTATTAAAAGAACGTCGGGTACTTACACCTTTTGTGATATCACTTATAATGTTATCTAATGGATGATTCTTTGAGATGATCCATTCCTTTTGTTGAATTTCCACATCTTGTGTTGTGTCTCCTTCTTTGTTGTCCTCTTCTTCATCATCCAAGTTCAATTCTTGAAGAGTACCTACAAGATCATCAACATCTTCCTTTCTCAGAGAGTTATGGCTATTTTCATCAAACTTCACATGAATTGATTCCTCAATAGTATTTGTTTGTTTGTTAAATACTCTATAAGATTTACTTGATGATGAATATCCAAGAAAGATTGCCTCATCAGGTTTTGCATCAAACTTTCCTAGATTATCCTTTTCATTGTTAAGCACAAACCATTTGCATCCAAATATATGAAAATAAGAGATATTGGGTTTTCTTCCTTTGTAAAGTTCATAGGGGGTTTTCTTTAGAATAGGCTTAATCAAACATCTATTCATAACGTGACAAGCGGTATTTACCGCATTGGCCCAAAAATGTTTCGCAATATTATTTTCGTTTAACATGGTTCTTGCAAGCTCCACCAAAGATCTATTTTTTCTTTCCACCACTCCATTTTGTTGTGGAGTTCTAGAAGCTGAAAAATTGTGTTCGATACCATATTTTTCACAAAACTTTTTAAAAAATTGGTTTTCAAATTCTCCCCCATGATTAGTTCTTATGGATGTAATCTTTGAGTTTTGTTCATTTTGGATAATCTTAGTTAGTTTCTTGAATGCATGATATGCTTAATTCTTGTGACCAAGAAACAAGGTCCATGTATATCTTGAATAGTCATCTACTACAACTAGACCATAGTAATTACCACCAAAGCTTTTTATTTTAGACGGTCCAAATAAATCCATGTGCAAAAGTTGTAAAGGCCTTTGAGTAGAAACAACGTTTTTAGCTTGAAAAGATGCCTTTACTTGTCTTCCCTTTTGACATGCATCACAAAATTTATTTTCAAATTTGAGCTTTGGTAAGCCAATTACTAATTCTTTAAAAACAAGTTTGTTTAAATGGTCTATATGTATATGTGCTATTCTTCTGTGCTATAACCAAGATTCATCCTCTCTAGTCATGAAGCATTGAACATCATTTGAAGACAAACTATCAATATCAATCATGTAAATGTTATCAATTCTTTTGCCAACAAACTTAACTTCCTTGTTTAGCTTATTTTCAATTATGCAACAATTTGATTCAAATAGTATTCTATATCCTTTATCACATAATTAACTTATGCTAATCAAGTTATGTTTGAGTCCTTCAACATATAACACATCACTAATTGAAGTAGAGGAATTTTTACCAATGTTTCCAATACAAAGTATTCTTCCTTTGGTATTATCCCCATAAGTGACGCTTCCTTTTCTTTTGGGAGTGAATGTTGTGAATTTGCTTATATCTCCCGTCATGTGCTTTGAACACCCACTATCCAAGTACCAATGGGTGTTGCTTGCTTTGACGCATACCTACAAAACAAAATTAGTTTAGAGAAATTGGTACCCATTTTATGTTGGGTCCTTTTTGGTTAGCTTGTGGTAATGTCCCTTTGGGAATCCACACCTTTCTTACCACTTTTGGTCCAAGTTTTCTAATGTGACAATTTGAAGCATTATGACCCTTAGTACCATAATGATTGCACTTAGTAAATGGTGATGATAACTTTCTAGGTGGGACAAAGAAGTTTTTGTAATGCTTTTCCTTTTTAGTGGAGTTATATCCTAATCCGGTTTTGTCAAACATACATCGTTGATTTCCAAGTAAAGCATTTAAGTTATCTCTACCATATGTGAATTTTTCAAGAGTTGTGTTCAAGTCTAGGACTTTCTTTTCTAGGTGATCACATTTCTTGAAATATTCACATGATTTTGAGCAAGTTTGTTTTTCAACAATTTTCTTTTTCAAAATTTCATTTTCCTTCACTTGCTCGATTAAATGTGTCTCTAAGGTTTCTATTGTTTTTCTTGACAACTTGTACTTACTAGATAGTTTCATATATTTATCATACAACTCTTCAAAAGCATCATACAATTCATCTTTGTCAAGTTCATGATGACTTACCTCATCCATCTCTTCATGGTGGTTAGCCATTAAGCAAAGATTTGCTTCTTCATTATCCGAATCATCGAAACTACTCACATCTTTTTCGTCCCAAGCGATGTAAGCTCTTCTTCTTCCTCTTTTCTCTTTGTTTTTCTTCTTCAGGTTTGGACAATCCACCTTGAAATGCCCTTCCTTGCCACATTCAAAACAATTTGGTGAAGAAGAGTTTTCATTAGAGGTAGATTTCTTACCTTGAGGTTTGAAGCCCTTTTGGAATCGTTTGTTCCTCATAAATTTTCTGAAACACTTTACAAATAATCCAAATTCCTCTTCTTCATCAAGCTCACTATCGGATTCTTCTTCATTGATAGAAGTGGCCTTGAGAGCTAGACTTTTCTTCTTGGAAGACTTTTCTTCCTCTTCCGCCATTCTTACTTCTTTCAACTCTTGCTCCTGTTCTTGTAACTTACTGAATAGTGTAGCAAGAGACATTTCATTGATGCTAGGAGATTGTTTGATGGCAGTGACTAGAGGTTACCATCTACAATATGCATGGGTATGAAAGGACCATTTTCAATTGCATTCCAAACTTTAAGGTCAATAGATTGCACAAAAATTTCCATCCTTTCTTTCCAAAAAGCATAGCCTTCCCCATTGAAAGCAGGAGGTCTATTTGTGGCACCACCCTCAAGAAAAAGATTTAGAGAGTTAGAGGCCATTGTTCTCTTGAAGCTGTTAAGCTTGATCTACTAAGAGTCAAGCTCTAATACCACTTGTTATTCAAGTGGCCTCAATACTCAAGAGGAGGGATGAATTGAGTTTTAAAACTTTTTGTTGGAATGCCTTTGAAATTGATTTCTTTTTCACAAGTTAAATGAGTATGCAAGAGATAAAAAGTATCATGGAAGAAATAATGTAAAACAAGATGTAAATGTTGCCTAGGCAATTTATCAAACACTTGGTGTGCAACACTATAATACTAGTTGTTCAAGCAAGTTTAAGAGAGGAAATCACTATTAATAATAACAATCCAGCCAGATGCAGTATGTAAATGCAAGAGAGTAAGGGAGAAGAGCGTACAAACCAATTTAACGAGTTCCACCAACCCGGTATACGTCTCGCCTTCAAGCAACCCACTTGAAGGATTTCCACTATTGAAGTTTAGAGATACAAGCTATGAGCAATTGTATCTTCCTAGCGTCCCAAACTCAAGAACTCAATCCTCACTAGCACAAGGGCAACCCACCCACTCTCTCAAACTCTCAATATCCCAAAGGTTGAATCCCAACCTTTGTAACCACTCAACCTAGAGTAAAATTTGGTGTTTGGTGTTTGTGTTTACAAGTAATATACTCTCTCAATAGAGTTGATATACAAATGAAAGCTCTCACAATTTCTAATTCTCAACAAGAGAGGATATACAAGTTCTAAGCTCAAAGATTCAGAATATACAAAGAAAATGAACTTACTAAGCACAAATGCAAGTATAGATTGATTTCCGCTTATTGTTGTATGTTGTGCTTGAGTTGGAGATCCATTTATAGAGCTTTGAAGGTCCATCTAGCCGTTGCACAGCATGGGTATCTAAGTGGAGTGGAGAAGTGTGCTGGTTTCCCACTTAAAAACACTTTTTCCCAATTTCTGACACGATGGT